>JBAMAV010001064.1:0-1469878 GCA_037043315.1 Amiota communis
CTTTGCAATACTAAAAATCAATTTTAATTTAAATATTTTTCAAACACAAGTTCGTATTTCATTTATGTAATTTTGAATATTTCCTTTCCCAAATTATTTGTTGTTGCCATGTTTGATTTAATTAGTATTGTCCATCACGTTTACACCATAACATTTTGCCATTGGAAAGGGAATGTTGAATTCTAGAATTTATCTATGCTCGGCGCCTGGGGCTTATTGTGAATTTCAAAAATGTCGCTTTAAATTTAATTTTCAAAACCCTCTTCAATGCTGCTTATGATCTCGGTTTTTTTGTTTTACGAGTCTTAAATTTTGCTGGTTTAGGCTTTTGACTTTGATTAGGGATTACATTATAAATGACATCATTTCTTATGACCTCAATTTGTGCAAAATTATCAGAATATGTTTCATTATAAATTGATTCATTTGTAGACAATACTACTGTATTAGCACCACCATCATTAAGTTGGATGTCTGCATTTGTATTATCCTGTTCTGCTTCATTGGAAGCCGAAACATTATTGACTATCTCCATAGTAACTTTATTCTGCTGTCGGCGCTTCAAAGTTGCTCTTGAATTCGGAAAATAATGCAGTGGAACATTCCAATTCCTTGGAAGTTGATATCGCCGAGTTAATGGCATGTTGTTATCGCCCACTACTGCTACCTGCATTTCACTCTCTCGACTTAGATTCGCACTGGTGGTGACGTTATTGGTCATGTTGTCAGTACGACGGTTGACGCATTTATTGCTTTTATATTTATTTCGATAATGTTTCCTGTTAGATTTTACCTTCGGCAGTTGGACTTTATTTTGCTTACGATTACTGCTTCTGCTCTTCGGCTTTCTTGGTGGTTGAAGCCTAACAGTGCATGACTGATCTTGCAGAGTTAATGGCATGTTGTTATCGCCCACTACTGCTACCTGCATTGCACTCTCTCGTCTTAGTTTCGCACTGGTGGTGACGTTATTGGTCATGTTGTCAGTACTGTAATTTTCTTTTACAGGTAGTTCTTTTAAATGATGTCTTCCTGATGATCGACGGTTGACGCTTTTTTTGCTTTTATATTTGTTTGGATAATGTTTCTTGTTAGCTTTTACTTTCGGCAGTTGGACTTTATTTTGCTTAAGATTTCTGCTTCTGCTCTTCGGCTTTCTTGGTGGTTGAAGCCTAACAGTGCATGACTGATCTCGCCGAGTTAATGGCATGTTGTTATCGCCCACTACTGCTACCTGCATTGCACTCTCTCGTCCTAGATTCGCACTGGTGGTGACGTTATTGGTCATGTTGTCAGTATTGCAATTGCGAATTTGTGTACCATCATCACCTAGTTTAGGATGACACTGACATTGGCAATGGCAAACACAATCTTCCTTCTTCCTTTCAATATTCTGGTTTTCAAAAATTATGTTGCATAGTGGACATTGTTGTAGCACTTGGTACATTTCATAATGATTTTCATGATTTCTAAATCTTTTTTTTCCTAATTTAGGCATTTCACAACAACAATCAACAATAGTTAACAATATTAACAATATAAAAAATATAAATTTTTTTTTTCACTGAGAACACGTCTGTTCGACACAGAATTTGTTTCTAACTAAAACTAAAGTTGCTTGTAATACTACTTATATACTTTTTTACTACAGATTTTTCAAATTCAAAGGTTGCTTAGGGATAATCTGAACAAAATGCCTTAAGTTTTATGGAATATTCTCTATATACAATAGATTTTTCCCTTTGCCTTAAACTTCATTTTTATGGAATTTTGAAATTATTATACTTGAGTTGAAATATCAACGGATCTTAAGCGCATGTAGTCCACAGACCCATTCAGATGCAACATTTTTATGCTAACTCCAACCGAACCCTAGACATTTCACGTCTTTCTGACAACTGTATACCTGCACTGCAGTCCGAATATTTATGAATACGAGTTTTTCGCAAATCCAAATGTACTAGCGACAGCACTCATCCAAAATGCGACGTGACGAAGGATGAAAAGACCCCACCAAACGACACGGAAGAAGACAATCTACACAGTAATTTAATATTGTTTTCCATCTTATAATTGTTCTGCGTAAATAAATTACGCAATTATTATTGTTAATATTGTATGCTATTCTATGACATGAGAAAAACGAGTTTTAAGTTAAATAACATTGCGTGATAGGACTTCGGCACGTGGAGAACTGATTGCTATTATAGTTTTCTATTAGTTACAGTGGGTGTCATTTGTGTCTTTGGCATTTGCAATACCGACACAGTGGCACAGACTAAGAAATCACTACAACGATTGCAACTTTTGAATGACTGATGATATATGGGAATTTTGACAAGACAATCAATTGAAATAAGCATAATGCTACTGTTAATTCAGTATGAAAATCAGTATCTCCTAGTAAGAACATGTAAACATTGAACAATAGGCTTCATCTAATCTCTTCGCTGCTTATGATTGAACAAATTCATTTATTTGATGTTTTACAATATTCAATATGGTATAATATTTGGTATGGAAATTGATCAATATGTTTTTATTTTAGATTCAATACTTTTCTATGTCTTGGAAATGGTTAATAATTTCAGTGATAAATTTATTCTGAATTTGTCTTATAAATATCTTTCTCGAAAACTCTGGAAGATGTGTTCCACTGTAATATTTATTTACGTAAGGCATAACACAATCACAATTAAATAAACTGTCTGTTTGTGGTTGATTTTAATATCCTTAAGTTTTTGTCCGTCCTCGACTTCCGTGTGGTTTTACATTCGTTAACATTTTATGCTTTATTGACATATTTAATGAGGCCAGTCAAAGTCGTTCGCCTTTTCATTTCTTCGCCATTTCCAAACTCAACAAGTCAACCCCGTTGTTGTTGTTGTTGTTGTTGTTGTCGTTGCTATAAACGTTCTTATCATCGTTAGTTGCTTATTAAATATTTAAGCTCAAATGCGAATGAAATCAAAAAAAATTAAAAACGAAAACAACAACAACTGTGGGTTTACAATTATTTTACGTTACTCTCATATCGTATATCTTCAACCTTAAGATTTCAACTATTATTGAATGTCTTTGTTGAATTCTCAATATGTCAATGCATCAAATGTTTAACTGAAATAATTTAGAATTTATAAAAAAAATTAAACATCAAGAACTTGGACTGTATTCTATACCTTATACCTCATATAGATGAGTATTAGCATGCTATATGCATTAGGCAAAGCTAGAGTAAAGAGTATACAAAAATAAACAAACAAAATAATACAAGGGACAAGAAAAAGTGGTAAAGTTTTAATATTTGTATACTTGTACGGTGTCTTGAAGAAACTCTACTGTGTGTTTGATAATGTCAATCCAGGTCTACTGCCTTAAATCTATTGTAGAATTTCTAAATTCATATTGGCATACGAATTGGATTCACTAAGATTCATTTTAATTAGTCTCTTTTTTAAAATTTAAGCTGAAGTAAATTTCACTATTAGAAGTTACAATGTTTTCCTGATAATTTACGAACTTTAAAATTCATTGGAAGATAATTTTTAGTTAAGTTAAGTTAGATTCAGACTAAATTGAGGACTTTAATGGTTTCTTGTATTCAAATGAAATGAAATGAAATGATGAATGATTTCATCTTTATACAAATTAATTTTCTTGTTTGCATTACACGTGGCTTATCTCTAGATCTCGTTATATTTTGGTCAAAATACATACATAAGTATATACTTGTATCTAATTGAAGGAATCAATGGCATGCGTAGTATGGTTACTAAGTAACCCATTATTAATAGATGACTGACAAACGATGCAATTAAATAAAGAAATTCATTGAACTTTCAACTTAATTCCAACAAAAATTGAGAAATAATAATTTTATTTTAAATTTAGTGTGAAATTTCCCTGAAATATTCTATTGCATATATCACTAAAGACAAACATTCCCAAGTATATCACTCATCATCTGCATCTGCATCATCACCATCATCATTATTTGCCATCATGCACTTAAGACCAATTTACTATACCATAAATGTAGGGGAGAGAGCGGATAGTACATAGATAAATGAAAGGCGTAGCTCTTTTTAATTTCATTTAGTCAACTTTAAGTGTTGAAATCCATTTGAAATTAAAGAGTATTAATGCAATTGCATATGCTATCAACAAGCAACAACCAACTATGGTACTATACTCGTATACTATACTTTACAATACTATTATATTGCAGTTACTATCTCTTGGCCCATTTTGTGTGAAAGTTTTAGTAATTTTCTTGCTTCTCTTTCAGTTTGTTTGTGGGTATGTCAGTTCGTACATTTATCTGTCTTGCTTTCTCTTCAATTACTAGTTTTATTTTCATGATTTTACCAAAGCAGATCCTCATGTCACCACTCCCATCAGCCACCATCATTTCTTTTCTTCTCACAATCCGGACGTAAATATTTATAATTTCTCTGCAATTCACTGCCTCCAAATCTAATTCCTTTTCTTCCTTTTCTTTTCTCCTCCCCTTTTATACAAACAGTGTTGTCAGCATATTATGTGTATTGTATACTACTAAGTATACCCAGTAGTTTGTACTATGTTGTCAGTTGGTCGGTTGATTTCTTTGGCTTTCCTTTTCCATCTAAATTTGTCTTCTTCGATTTAATTATTCTTTTCATTTTGGGTTTTCAAATGAAAATGACCAAATCTTTTAATTGCAATTGGTGAAAGTGTATAAAGATATGAAGGGTGTATATGTTTTTAGATTGAAAATGAATGTAGCAATTCAATGAAATATTGTAAATCAATTTGCTTTCGAAACAAAATGTGTTTTCCATTTAGTTCGTTCTTTGTGATATTTGGATTATTAATCAGTAAATTGTTTTCGAAAAAGGTTTAATTGTATCCTTCGAGACTTTTTGTAGGATTTTACTTTTATTTCAATAATCTAAACAGTTTTGATCATCAAAAAGATGCACTACGATGCATCAAGCAGCTTAGGCAGTAAATATGATATATGACTTAAATTCTTTTTAGTTCTGTGAAGGACAATTTTATAACATTTATCATATGAGTAGACAATGCAATATTTTAAACTATAAAATTGGTGTCTGACATATTCTAAACCAGGGTTGTAACGCCACATTTCTCACTCCCTCTCACATCTCATATCAAATTTTAAATAAAAAAAGACTTATTGCAGATATCAATTAAAGGTACAAATTGAAGTTTTTAGATGATATTGTTCAGGACCAAGTTCAATCTGAACTATTGCGTTTGGTAAAGCTGCATGACTTGGGTCTAGTAAGAGTTTCAAGTGAAACTGATGACGACGGAGCTTCTGTCCCCAAGAGACCTAGGATTGAATTGCATTGAGTTGATGATAAACCATGTTTGAGCTCCCAGATGTCACTGCCAAATCTGGCTGTCATGCCAGAAAAAAGCAGTGACGACACTACTATGAACTTCATAATATGGAAATCATTGGTAAATGAGTATGATACCTAAAACCGGCTTCCACCAAACGAAGACCCTTTAATAACGTGGAAATATAATACAAAATTTCAAGCTTTGTTTCCCATCGTACGTGCTTATTTCTCGTCGCCGCCAGGGTCGGTTCCAAGCGAGCAACTACTTAGTGGAGCCGGTTTAATTTACTAATCATTAATAAATCGGTTAGAAGGCGTCAAAGCGGCAAAATTGTTGTTTATTAAGGATTAATTTCCTCATATCAAATTTGGTTACCAATAGTTACTTATATATCACATATATGTAGGTATAGTTTGTAATAACTTTTTTTTTTAATAAAATGTAAAAACCGAATGTTTTCTTTATTAACCAACATCCGCCATACGCTTCCACGGAGGGCAAACTCTGGACTTCTGCCTCCGCCTCCGCTTAAATGACTCCCGTTACAACCATATTCTAAGCCACACATTTATTTAAAGTTTATTCTTTTTTAATTAAGGTCTGATAACTTTCTTAACTGGCGCCGCCACTAAGAAATCCGGATTGAGCTGGTATTAATTGATACAGATTAGGTTAAAGTTCTACAGTATATGTACATATATTCTTCACTACATTTAAAAAATAATGATAAAAATAATGAATACTCGTACTAGTGAAATGTTGAATAGTTAATAACTTAAGGCTAATAGCAATCCATTATATTTGGCTCTGCCACAAGTATCTATGATCCAGGACAGAGTTTGCCATCTGGTTAACCAATACACTACCCTAATAAACATTGATGTTTATTGTTGATCCCATTTTATTCAACATAGTTTTGACTTGATTTTATGTTATCTGCACTTATTATCTTATTTGCAATGCTCCAGTCAGAGGTAATAATAATTATTAGTATATATATCCTTATATACTTACTGCGCGAATCGATTCCATGCCAACCGGACGGACAATGTAGACGAGCCAATACGCCTGCAGGAGTAGGAGGCCAGCAGAGTATAGTGTCCCAGGTCCAATTGCAAAATATTCCTGAAATTATATTAAAATAGAGTTAACTAAATGATTAGAGTTGTTTCTGGGAAACTATAAGAAAACAAATTTTCTTCCGGAAAATGATGAATTTTTAATAAAGATTTGCTCGTCAACTAGGAAAATGTGTTGTACTTAATATTTATGCAATCGATTATTGGTCAAGGCAAAGAAAAATACAAATGTTCTAATCTAAATTAAATGAATAGATTTCAAGTAAAAGATCCATCAGAAACCTGATTTAAATTACTTTGAGTTACGTGATACGAAGTAAGAAATAAAATCAAGGGGTTGAAGGTAGAAAATCAAGTGAAGTGAAATGAAATGTAATTTAATTAATGCATGAAAACTGAAATATTGGAAGATAGAAAACTAACAAACAAATTGGCAAACATCTGTCACATGTATGAGTGAGTATTAATGCATATGGGTGGGCGTATCTTTTCTCCCAGATATGTGTTGCATTTGTTGCTGCAAGCAAATAAAACACAAAATTATCATAATGCCTTTAAGTGCATCTGTTAAAGGATTCAAAATATTTACAGGAAACAGAAGGACACAAGACAATGTCATATATCAGATTCGAGAAGATAAGGTACAGGATTAGTAGTAAGTGATGCCGGAAATCAGAAAGCACACTTGTGTTAACATCTTCATTGTTTATGAACGCTTGTTTGTTTACTTTTAGTTTCCTTTTGTTCTTTAAATTCTTTGAAGAGCAAAGATATTTGTACAGTAACTGTAAGAAACGTTTGTCTCTGTAAGATGATGGAAATAATCAGCCAATGTTAAGTACCAAATACTGATATTGCAAGTACCATATGCTCTGCTTACCTTATACCAAAATCAATGACAAATAGTACACCAAAGATGTCTGACTCCCTGAGCTGAGAGTGCGGTGGTAATGGTGAATGCTATTGATAGAAATGTAACCCCTTCGTACAAATTCCAGAAATTGGAACCACAATAGCGGCAAGCGTATTATCGCTACTAACCAGATAAGATACAAACAAAACAATCTGATATATATACAAATATGATAAATAAACCAAATTCAGTTATTTCTGTAAATGAGATGCAAACTAAAGCATTTGAAATAACTGCATCAAGTCAAGTAACTAATAATAAAATGCGAAACACGTTGCAGTACTTTGAACTTTCAACAAATCACAAGGATCAAAGCGTGACTGGAAAAAGCCAATCATCAACTACTAAATATAATCGAACAAAACAAAGAAATCCAATCAAATTATCAACAATGGTATCATTGGAAGAAAATTGGTGTCTTACGCAAGGTTAGTAAGACACAATAAGTCTAAATCTAGTCGTCGACAACATAGAATTATATAGGTACAGTATACTGTTAATTTTTGTTATTTATATTTTGATTGAATACACAAATATCCAACCATGTGGGTTGCCCACATTTATAGAATTGTAGAGTTTCATTGAGTAAATTGTAATTGATTCAAAGGAACCAAATCACAATAAATGAATTAATCAAATTCTATGAATGGTCTTATGTAATGATACTCGTACCATCAATTATGTTGGGTGCAATACTAAATTCATCAACCTATTGTTTTTTGGGTTCTGTGTGTGATTGAATTATAACAAATGTATGTGTTCCATGGTAGCTACTGGCTGCATAAACCGGCAATATCATGTTTGCCATGTGACGATGTGACAGACATTCAATTATTATGAGACGCCTTCGAAAATCATAGCATTTTTAAAGTCTTTTGAGATTTCTTTGATTTCGATTTTGATGTGATGATGGAAATATGAAAAATGCTTTTGGTCCTACAAAATCCTCAAAATAATTAGCAATCATATAAGTAAACGATTGATTAGAAGATAGTCTAAATTCATTATCAAATACTTTGTTTTTCCTATAATGAAAACATCAACTTTGAGAGGGCTAATTATGGTAAGATGTGTTCATTTTCGGTTGAGACATCTAGTAGGGGACTTACCTTGTTACTCTGAACTAGCAATTAAAAAACTTCTTATGCTGACACAATCCTAACCTTGGTAAATAGGTAGGATAAATAAAGGTCTGACAAAGCACCTACTCTTAATTTAGACCCATCTATTCTTACTCTACCTGACCTGAGGGTCAATTGCAATTGTTTGCAATTCTAGTAATGTTATCAAGTGAGTTGATCCCATAAATAAAATGTTAACTAGTCTTCTGTGCTGTCTACCTAGAAGACAATGCCCGTTGGGGATCATTATAGTGCTTGTGATTGGATCAATTCGTTACCTATGGGCTCCGACTCTGAGATGATGAGTTACAAACATTGGCCCAAAGTGTTATTTGACACAACCATGTCAACTCATATGAAATGATTTGATTATGAAATACACTCTTGGTATGTTATTCACGCAGATTTGAATGATGTTCACTTATGTGTATGTAATTTGATTGATGTTAGTCGGCGATCACATTACCATCACAGAATCAGAGGGAACGAAAATTTGAATAATCTGGTGGAACTTACCTGGTTGTGGTTGTGTATAGTTGGCAAATAATGCTGAGCAATTTTCAAAGGTTCTAATGGCCAAACGATAAGTGGGATATGTTATAGTGTGAGCGGCAGCTGTTAAATTTGCTGCAATTGTTGTTTCACTTAGTGCATCCATAGCTGCTGCTGTTACTGCTGATGATGATGATGTCGTTGACATTCTGCTTTCTGCGACTTCTGCTACTGCTGCTGCTGCTGATGAATATGTTGCTCCTGTTGTTATAGTTAAATTTGATGTTGCTGCTTCAATAGTTGCATTTATAATATTAGCAACATTTGCAGCGGCGCCAAGTGTGATTTGTGTCAATTTTGTTGCTGCTGCGGTTGCTACTGTTGTATTTGTTGCAAGTTTTTCAATTGTTTCTAGTTTTGGGGGATCTGATAATGTCGTTTGTGTTTCCATTGTTGTCATTACTAGATCATCTCCTGTATCACTTACATTTTGAAAATACATATGAAGGACACGTGTCACATTGCTGCGTATCGATGTGATTGTTGCTGATAAATTGTTGGCGACACCGTGCATTTTTGTTTGTGTTTCATGCTCACCATGTCCACCAAGCTCTTCATGCTGATTTTGTTGTTGTTCTTCATCATTATCAAAGTAATCAGGTTGCTGTTCCTGTTGTAGTGATAAATGTTTTTGCAATTGTTGCTGCAATTGTTGTTTTGTTGGCAACATGTTTGCTAAAGAGGCTCGTGAGGCTCTGGTTGTTTGCGTCATCAACATCAATGATTGATTGATTACTCCTGAAGTTTGATTATTCATATTCATTTGATTACTTTATGTCTCTCAAGCTCAAGCTATAGTATTCTTGACCTTTACTCTTAATATTGATGATGTTTTAGTACCGTTGTTGTTGTTGTTACGAAGTAACAAATATATCTTTATTTGATGCAAATTGGTTTTTGTTCTTTGGTTTATTGAAGTAAGATTTAGTACTTAGATCTGTAAATAAAAAGTAAAAGTTAAATACTAGATAGATTCAGATAAATTGAATAAATAATTTTTATAAATTAAATTGTGAGATACAAGCCATTGATAAGCAAAAATATTTACTCAAGGGGAAAGCTTTACTTCCCTTTCCTGACTTAACCCATGAGGCTGTTGACATTTAATTATAAGCAACACTTCGTTCTTTAAAGTAGAGTTGGTCATGTGCAGAATACATGTTGGATTGTCTCCAGCTTCTCTACGTCCTAGCAGCCACAATCCACAATCTTGCATGATAGACAATACTTAATGAGAGGTCTTCAGTCAGGACAATATATGGCAATAGCTAAAATCTGTAGTTGGAAAAGGATTTAAGGACTCTATTTTAAATCCAAAGCCACAATCTTTCTACAGCAAAGGCATCGAAGTGTTAGAGAATCATTGGAATGATCGTAACTGTCTCTAAGGAGACTACATTGATAAATAAAGTGAAATAGTTGGAACGGTTATGATGGATCACCATCATCATGATTGTGATGATTGTTTATATCACTGCTCAAAATGTAATATGCGGTGCGGTTTATGGTCTGGCGGGGTCATTGATGGTATTGATATGCACAACGTTTACTTTCAACAAGACGGCGCTACGTGCCACACAAGCAACGAAACCATTGATCTTTTACGGGAAAAGTTTCTGGACCGTGTTATCTCTCGAAGAGGTGATCACAATTGGCCACCGAGATCTTGTGATTTATGTAAAATATAAGGTCTACGCCAACAGCCCAGCGTCGATTCAAGACCTCAAAGGTAGAATTCGTGAGGCTATCGAGAACATAGGGCAGCCACTTTGCGATTTAGTTATAGAAAATTTCATGAAAAGGATATGGTCCTGTAAGCGTGGTCGTGGTGGCCATTTGGCTAATGTTGTTTTCCATTATTAATGGTATGCCTTCCTCCTTATAATGAAATAAACATCAGATCATTTATCTCAAAAAATGCCATTTGTGTTTGAATATCAAAGTAACACCTCTTATTAGCAAGCAATATTTTCTAAATTCAGAATAAATCGGGCATTCAATGAAAGTTTTTCATTTGATTTCGCATGCACAACAAACATACTACTTTTAGATCAATGCTGTAGACAGCACTATTTATAGTAAACATAAGCGAAGTTACTCAAAAGCTCAACTTATTTGTAATTTGATATTACGGCAAACGTAGGGGACTAATTTGTCATCTAAAGATCGAAACATTGTGCAGTTGTAATCTTGTAGCTTTTTACTATTTAAATTTGTTTGCTCTCTGAACGTAAGATTAATTTGAAGTCTAAAAAATTGAATTAATTGAATTTGAATTGAATTTCATGCATGTTTTACCATATGGCAGACATCAGTCATTTTAAAATAGAAAAGAAGATATCAACATGCATAACATCATCGTTATTATTATCATCAACAAAAATAGTAGCAGCTACAGAAAGAACACTGTATGTCAATTGCATCGCAACACAAATATAATGAATGATGATGCTATGTAATAATGATGAAACTGTTCTTCATAATGAATGCAACTTAATACTGTACAATGCAAATATAATATAAAGAAAATAGCAAGAAAAGATTTTGTATTGTGTTTCGTTCCAGTTGCTGCTGACTTTTCTTACAGATTTGCGTCACATTTATCACATGTCATGTATATATTGCTATATCCTTGGTCGAAACAAATACGATGCCTGCATTTGAATTTAATTTATGTGTGATTAAAGTTGTGTCAAAACACCAAGCACCACCACCAGAAGCGATGAAAAATGAAGTTAAGAAAAAAAAAGAAAATATTAAGCATACGCCATATGTGCACGCACTAATAGTTAAAAGCAGTCGTTCTAATGTGGGTGTATTGGAGAGTATAGAGGGGCGATAGCTTGATGAAAGTTAAAATGCAATGAAACACATGTGTTACCAAGAATCATCATAGTTCCTTTGTTTAGTAGTATATGTTCTTCTCTACATATTCAGTTTTTCCCTCTCTCTTTTCATCACTCTTTCTAGCACTTTTTCCCTCTTTCTTTTATCATCTATCTCTTTGTTTGATGGTCATTACGGATACAATCATGCGAAACCTCTGAGTAGAGACAATGTGTGCTTAGGAGTTTCAAAGTGAAGTAGAATATTTGATGCATGGAGAATGCAGCAAACGGTATCAAAACAGGGGTCTCCGCTTTATGCAACTCATTGCGTAAGAAACATGCATGGGTTGCATGAATTTTGATTGCACAACATGCATGCATGCAACTGATGATAATGAGGTTCAACTTCAATTGCATTTGTGGGTGTTGAATTGCATTTCGAAATGTTTTTTTTTTTGACACTTTGTCATTGTCATTTTATACTAGGCACAGCTGGCGATGTCAAATGTTTTGATTTGCTGTTGTTTATTTGTTGTCTCGTTTATTTACAAAGCAGCAGCAGTTGCTTCTTCAATTAAAGTCTTTCTATATACTATCAACAAAAACTACATTAAAGTGTTGAAAGTTTAATTTTGTTACGATTATAAGGAAAACATAAAAGTGAAACTGAGCTAGAAATCGTTTTAACAAGAGCTAAGCTAACAAAAATGTCCTTGTATCCATACGGAGAACCGAACGATTGAGGACCACAATTCTTGGAGATAGGAACAAAGAATAGAAAATAGTTTCCAAGAACAAAAAAAGAGGAAGGGAAGTATTACCTGGTGGGTGAGGGAAATGCTAAAGAAGAGAACTATCAAGATAGAATGAATTCAATAATACTATTGTTGGTTATTATGAAGAAAATACTAAAAGTCAAGATGAAGGAAAAAAAAGACAAGAATTATGTGTTGGAAACTATTAAATAGGGAAAATATTGTATACATTTGCCAGCATTGAAACACTTTAGATGCAACTCCGATTCTCCAGTGTTTATAACCATCACCTCCACTTGACTGCTTATCTCTTTGTGTCGTTAGCTTATCACATCCCCCGTTCCAATGCCCTGTATTACTTGAAGGATACACTACTGTATGTCTGTACTTTACCTTCCCGCATGCCCAGTTTAAGGGCACACAATAGACCAAGAGACTTCCGTGTAAATTCGAACTCGTGTTGAGAGACCGGTGGGGCATGCTTCCTCTACTTTCTTTTCTATTCACATATACCATACATAAGTCCACATATGTTAATGGTTTATTCATTTTATGAAGCATTCAAAGTGTATAACATAATTGAAGTAGCGCTTAATGGCACTGTTAGGTTTGCTCAACAAAGTAACAAGAGTTTCTTTGCTTAATGAGAGAGTTTTTGTGTTGCCTACTTTTAGGCACTTTAGATGCAGATATCAAACTAACCAACATGTACAAAAAAAGAATGAAATAAAGGAAAACATGACCAAATATTTGTATTTTAAATAAGCCCAGCAGGTAGGCAGCCAGTTTTTTAGTCAGTCAGCCGAGTCTGTTACGCAACCGAAAGGAACAAAGGACTTATGAGTAAAGACCAAATACACCAGGAAAGTGCATGCAAAGCAAGTAGAATTGAAACATAGACTGGGGACTATGTTCAATGTCTTAAATCCTCATTCTCAAACACAAAATAAAATGGTCCACATGAAGTCAATTATTTTTCACTTGAAATGATTTTGTGAGTTGCAAAGTAAATTTATAATAAATGCATAGAAATATTCAAGAGAATATTAAATTGTCTTTATCATCATTATCTCCATCATCATCATCATCATCCTCATTCACAATGTTACATTACTATTGGCATCATGCCTTAAATGTCATTTTAAGTGCAATATTTGGCACTGCAATGCACTTTGTTACTTCAATTTCAATTCCTTTTTTTACATTCCCCACTCATAGACATGTATATATGTATATATTTATCTATATGAGTTAGTATTAAATGCATGTGTGATCCGTTTATATGTAAACAACAACATATACGTGTATATACAACTTAAATACCTTTATGTAAATTTCATTTGATATATTAAATGCATTCTGGATGCATGTATTTTTGTAATATTACAAAATGTCTACTTTGCTTCGCTTCACTTTACACTACTTTGTTTTTATTTTTTGACTTTGTTTGGCATTAAAAACGTTATTAGCTCCCAGTGAGAACAACATATACATTCTTTACATAAGTTTATATAAATCCATGTAAACGTATTACAATTTATGTAGTTTATCTGTAGACTAAATGCAATAATTCATTGTATGACACTTTAGAAAAGTACAGTCACTTGAAATATTATTTTTGATTATCTCAGAACAAGAGACACTTGCATTAAGGAAAATAAATTTAAATAAAATGAGAAAATCAAAGAAAATATAAGAAAAACGGAAGGAAAGAAGATAATAGAGAATTATCATAATAGACTTATCACTTATCTATTTATCGCCACCTCTTTCTGAGGCACACCAATGCCTGATTAAGACATGCATGTGCCTCAAGGCAGTTCAAATCTTATGTTAGGACTTCTCCCAACAATTGTGTTATGAAAATAGTTGTGAGAAATAAAAATAGGTACTCTCTACCTATTTTGCATCTTGGACCAACAGAAAGTGTACTTAAAACAATTGGGAAGTAATGAAATTGTCTCAGCCACTTACAATTTACTGTATTACTACACATCTATGTGGATTTTTCTAGTATTTTGGTCATCATTGTGGTCATCGAAACTTGTTCAAAAAATCTAGAACAGAAAGTTCTATTGTCGTCTTGATAAGTAAAATGATAAATGAAATATTGTGCTATATCGATTATATAACGATTACGAGTTACACTTCTCTAAGAATGAGAAACTGATATTGGCGCCAGGACTCAGTTCCATTATCTTTCGATTGATAAGTGCATTCAAAATTATGAATACACACCTTTTGAAACGACATATGCAAGCATGTCCTTAATTTTTGTAAAACATCTAATCACAAATTGACACAAATAAGATACCAAGATTCATCACAAAAATTCATTTATTTGACACGATTTGTTGGAAAGGTAATTTTTATTGGGCGAAAGTTTGTTGAATCCTCATGGCCCAGATAGTTCCCAATTCCTTATTCTTTACTTTTACAGACTCAATTGCGCTGGATCATTCGTAATAGTGAAGCAATGCCAGACGTGAACTGCACTTCACATTATCGTGACTGAAAAGTAGTGACTACGTTCAAGTATTTGGAAACAATCTTCTTCCTTTTGTTGAGGCAAATAAGGAAATTTCATCAATATTCAATCAGGACATCGTTCGAATTCACATGAGCAATGACATGAAACACCATTTGGGAGGTGATTATGAACAGGCGGCTTGTTCTCCGAACACATGTGTAAGATGATGGGCTTATGCAAATAATCAGCAATATAACATCATTGAATAGAGTAATTGCAGTCTTACGCTTATCGGGCTAAACTTGATGTCCAATGATGCTGTGCTTGTAGGTAATGCAACCCAAACTTATTTGAGTTTAAGTTGATAGAAGAAACACAAATCCAATTATGCACCAAGTCTGGTAAAATATCTTCATACTTTTTACTCCCCAAACACATACCAATATCTAAAATGAAAAGACTTCACAACACAATCAAGATTGTGCGAGAAATCACCTACTATCTGGATAGAGGAAGTTTCTGCAATAGTGAGTTGATGGCTCAAATCAAATATTTTCGCGCGTTTTGCTTTGTTTTCTGTTTTCCTTCGAGTTTTGGTGCACAGTCTGAATTTTAATGAGACCAGAATACAATATACAATACATATAGGAGTATATGTATATAATAATATTTATAAAGACAGCAAGTAGAACTGCGTTTCGTGGACATTCAGAAATATAAATAGTAGAAGTAAAGTAAAAATAGAAATCATGATGAATGGGCTAAGATGTCGTGCAGAAGAGGAGAGTAGAGAGCAGTAAAATGACGACTAAGAGATGACGAGAATGAAAGTTTTGGCATAAAACGGTGATAATTATGCGCCAAATGAATAAATCTATGCATGCATAATTGAATGAATGATTTAAGGAGTAAGTAAGTAAATACGTAAACGGCGTGTTTCAAACGCCATCACCATCGACAAACATATTATTAACGCCTCCACTCAAATCAACATAAATTGGTGAGTCACTAACTGACAGACTGGCTTCACATCACTGACTGACTGACTGATACCCCTATAGAAATTGTAAGTCAAATATTCACTTTACTTGGGATTTTCTGCACTAGTATGTATATAACATATATATATATATATAAGATATACAGATACTCGTATGTTGATAGAAACCCCGACTGCATGCTACTTTTGTAATGATAGTCTCAAGTCAGTTGCTTGCAATTTAAATGCTTGAAACAATATGTGTGTGTATGGTGGCAACATGTTAAGTATTCGTCAAGCCATCCATGTTCAGTGTTTGTTTAAAATTAAGTATTTAAGAGAAATCCTTTGAGCATTTAACATGTCTTTTCGCTTTAGGTCTTGCATCCCTTTACCATATACCATGCATACTTATAATCGTACTTGAACCACATGAAATTCATATCTTCAGTCAGTAGAAGCACCGTGTACTATATATTTTTAAGTTCCACTCTGCATATGTACAAGTGGTGAATCTTTTTAAAGGGGTTCTTCTCTCTACTATTCCCACGCTATGATACTACTTACTACGCTTTATTGTCATATCATGTTTTTCTGTTGTGATCTGAAACTGGTCCTGTCACATTGTCATCATCATTTTTACTCTTAAGCAATATTAACGTTTAAATTGTTTAACTTTCTTTTTGTGATTGCCATTCCCTATTTTCAGTCTTATTTCGTTTTTTTTTTTTGCCTTTAGCATTAGAACTAAGTGACCTAAATGCATTGAAAATGGACCCTTTGCTATTACTCTTTAAACCAAAAATAAACTTGACTAATTTGAACAACTAAGTAAGTATAAACATTGTTGCAAGGTTATCTTTGTTTTGAAGTAAAGAAATTGAAACTGTCGTAGTTCATTGCACAATAAAAATGATAAATGTAACGGAGCTTCAGTTAAGCTTGATTTAAGCTATTGCTGGTTACACTCTTCGTATCAGGACAACAAAATATAAAACTATAAAGATACAAGAAGCCTTGAAAGATGTAAGCAAAGCGTCTTACTTTTAAAGCAATTCGCTATGTGATTTCAAATGGCCATGAAGACTTCTGCAGCAGCAATCTTCTGAGCCATTGAATGCACCAATGCTTTGTAGTATCGTCGTCAATTTTGGATGGTCTTTTGGAGCGACAAGCGTCTTCTATTAAACCATTCGCCATTAGGGAAAGGAGAACCAGTTTTACCATCGGCATTTTTTAATGAATTCTAAGCCGTTAACTTTAAGCATCATTTCCCTTATTGCTCAGTTGATTTCTTCTTCTCTTTGTAGTAATCAAGTAAAATGTAGCGATAACTCAATATTGTCCATGTTTGAACCAATCAATTCAATTCTTTTTGTGTTCCTAAACGCCCACAACTGTAGATATAAAGTTATCAGAAAGACGTGAAATGTCTAGGGTTCGATTGGGGTTAGCATAAAAATGTTGCATCTGAATGGGTCTGTGGCCTACATGCGCTTAAGATCCGTTGGTATTTCAACTCAAGTATCATAATTTCAAAATTCCCCAAAAATGAAGTTTAAGGCAAAGGGAAAAATCTATTGTATATAGAGAATATTCCATAAAACTAAAGGCATTTTGTTCAGATTATCCCTAAGCAACCTTTGAATTTGAAAAATCTGTAGTAAAAAAGTATATAAGTAGTATTACAAGCAACTTTAGTTTTAGTTAGAAACAAATTCTGTGTCGAACAGACGTGTTCTCAGTGAAAAAAAAATTTATATTTTTTATATTGTTAATATTGTTAACTGTTGTTGATTGTTGTTGTGAAATGCCTAAATTAGGAAAAAAAAGATTTAGAAATCATGAAAATCATTATGAAATGTACTTAGCACTTCTACAATGTCCACAATGCAACATAATTTTTGAAAACCAGAATATTGAAAGGAAGAAGGAAGATTGTGTTTGCCATTGCCAATGTCAGTGTCATCCTAAGCTAGGTGATGATGGTACACAAATTCGCAATTACAGTACTGACAACATGATCAATAACGTCACCACCAGTGCGAATCTAAGTCGAAGCAGTGAAATGCAGGTAGCAGTATTGGGCGATAACAACATGCCATTAACTCTGCAAGATCAGTCATGCACTGTTAGGCTTCAACCACCAAGAAAGCCGAAGAGAAGAAGCAGTAATCGTAAGCAAAATAAAGTCCAACTGCCGAATGTAAAAGCTTATAAGAAACATTATCCAAACAAATATAAAAGCAATAAAAGCGTCAACCGTCCATCATCAGCACATCATCATTTAAAAAAACTAGCTGTAAAAGATAATAACAGTACTGACAACATGATCAATAACGTCACCACCAGTGCGAATCTAAGTCGAAGCAGTGAAATGCTGGTAGCAGTATTGGGCGATAACAACATGCCATTAACTCTGCAAGATCAGTCATGCACTGTTAGGCTTCAACCACCAAGAAAGCCGAAGAGCAGAAGCAGTAATCGTAAGCAAAATAAAGTCCAACTGCCGAATGTAAAAGCTTATAAGAAACATTATCCAAACAAATATAAAAGCAATAAAAGCGTCAACCGTCCATCATCAGCACATCATCATTTAAAAAAACTAGCTGTAAAAGATAATAACAGTACTGACAACATGACCAATAACGTCACCACCAGTGCGAATCTAAGTCGAAGCAGTGAAATGCAGGTAGCAGTATTGGGCGATAACAACATGCCATTAACTCTGCAAGATCAGTCATGCACTGTTAGGCTTCAACCACCAAGAAAGCCGAAGAGCAGAAGCAGAAATCTTAAGCAAAATAAAGTCCAACTGCCGAAAGTAAAAGCTAACAAGAAACATTATCCAAACAAATATAAAAGCAAAAAAACCGTGAACCGTCGATCATCAGGAAAACATCATTTAAAAGAACTAGCTGTAAAAGATTACAGTACTGACAACATGACCAATAACGTCACCACCAGTGCGAATCTAAGTCGAAGCAGTGAAATGCAGGTAGCAGTATTGGGCGATAACAACATGCCATTAACTCGGCGATATCAACTTCCAAGGAATTGGAATGTTCCACTGCATTATTTTCCGAATTCAAGAGCAACTTTGAAGCGCCGACAGCAGAATAAAGTTACTATGGAGATAGTCAATAATGTTTCGGCTTCCAATGAAGCAGAACAGGATAATACACATGCAGACATCCAACTTAATGATGGTGGTGCTAATACAGTAGTGTTGTCTACAAATGAATCAATTTACAATGAAACATATTCTGATAATTTTGCACAAATTGAGGTCATAAGAAATGAAGCTGTTGTTTATAATATAATCCGTAATCAAAGTCAAAAGCCTAAACCAGCAAAATTTAAGACTCGTAAAACAAAAAAACCGAGATCAAAAGCAGCATTGAAGAGGGTTTTGAAAATTAAATTGAAAGCGACATTTATGAAATTCACAATAAGTCCCAGGCGCCGAGCATAGATAAATTCTAGAATTCAACAGTCCCTATCCAATGGCAAAATGTTATGGTGTAAACATGGTGGACAATACTAATTAAATCAAACATGGCAACAACAAGTAATGTGGATTATCATCATAAAGGAAATGTTCAAAATTATATAAATGCAATACGAAGTTGTGTTGGAAAAATATTAAAATTAAAATTGTTATTTCAAAGATTCATGTGTGTCTAATTTGGATTGGTGAGATTGTTATTGGGAAATTAAATAGGAGGTAGGGACATTGAAACTGTGTGTTTATCAGAGCCACCGATATCTGATATTTCCGTAAATTTGAGTTCTATGGTTTGTTACGTTCTATTGGAGAGCTTATTAACTTGTGCTGGTAACTAGCATAGATAAGAATATTCTGTGTAAATGTAATAACAGGTAGTGTATGCAATATTTTATTTAAAAGGAAAACTTTTTCCTTTCTTTTAAGAAGAAGTGCTCATTTTTCGATTCCAAGACCATATTGCGCAGATGAGGTTATACTTCTCAGTAAAGTGTTTTTAGCATTTCTCTGTAACTGACTAATCAATTCATTTCTTTCATTTCTTTTGTTGGTAGTAGAATAATAATGTATAATTTTTGTGAGACAAATAAAATATCCTTAGTGTTGTACAGTATCTTGTATCTTTTGTTTTATCTAAAGAAAATAAGATCCAATAAATACATTATTATTGTTATTGTTCACTTATAATACCTAATGGGCTATGACAAGCATAGACAATGATAATTCATGTATTATACTCGTACTTACTACTACATATTGTTGCGATATGCTCTGTTTGTATTTACATTTCATTCATGCTGAAACACAAGTAATACGATTCATTGCTGATTGATTCATGTAATACTCGTAGTATCAGATTTTGACAGTTCAATTCAAGTGAAATTCCACAAGTAGAAGACAAGCATTTAACCCTGTACTGAGCTATTGTACTCGTACCATATTCATAGAATTGTTTACTAAACGGTATTGACAACCATTGTATGAAATATGCCAATGTTATAATAAAAACATTTGTTCCGATCAATTCATAACTCATTTATTCACTCCCCAATCATTCAATCGTTTCCATAGCTTTTTATTCTAACGTGGTTCATATATGTTTGTCTGCTTTGTCAGACTGTCAATCTGCCTACGTATCCTCCTATCACTCTGTCTATCAACCTGTCATGGCAGTGTGTATAGTTTAGTTCTGTGTATCAGTCGAACACATTACAACTTGGCTCAACTCACCCAAACTTAGTTCAGCGCAGCTCAGCTCAGTTGTATATTTTGTGAGTTTGACACTTTATAAATCAATATCAATAACACAATTGATACACAAACATGACAACAAGAAGAAAGCCGAAAATGCACAACAATATGAACATGGAAACAAAAGTTTAAATCCTCAGTGGTACCACTAAATGGACAAATATGATATAAGGATGCTGAAGTAAAACCATAACATGGGATCTTTAGCATACATACTTATATATTATTGTAGTATATTGTTCTAGTTATTTCTGTTGTTGGTTTTTTGTGAATGTTTATTTGCTCACTTCTGTGTGATGTGCAGATGCATTCTGATGATGAAAGAGGTTATTAAGTTTGTGCAAATGTTTGTTACACCCATCAGTAGGTGGGTAAAAAAAAAATGCCAGAATGAACTAAGTAAAAATATTATTGACTTGATTGATTTAATGGTAATTGTTGCGACTCTTATTAGGACTCCATTACTTGTAATTTGTTTATTTTCACAAAATCCAACATAAGACTTACTAAGTTTTGATTATACGTACTTTTTTAATATGTATCTTATATATGTACAATAGTATGTAAATATTTTACGCTATTATTCGTGTTCCAATATACATACATATACCTTCTTTTCACATACCATATATGATGATATTGATGGTCAATTCTCAGTAAATATACGAGTATATCGAATGGCTCATGGTTTACTACAAAATATATCAAAACAACATTTACACTATTATTTGATATATCAATTTATGCAATTTGGATTTTTCTAATAGTACATGTATATTTATTAAAAATACTCTTATGTAGGGTATTGTCAGTGGTGGCCGGAAACTGTAGCCTCTTAACTGTATTTACTTTTAATTGTTTGTTTTTGTGTTTTTGAGTTTCATATTTTTGTTTTTCGTTTTTCCTTAAATTTTTTATTATATTTATTTATTGCTTGGAACATACATTTTCTTTGGCGAGCAGCCAACTATAAAATTTTAAAATTCCCATATCCATTTGTCAAAGTAATGCATTTGACATTCCATGGACAAAATAAAATATTGTATAATTGATCACTGATTAGATTTATTTATAACTTTTTAATTGAGTTGTAATTTTTAAATTTGTAAAAGAAGAAAATAATATTGTAAAAACAAGGGTTAGTCAATGTGATATCAGAATACTTTTTGATTTCTAGAATATGTGATTTCCAATGATACATTAAGATAGGATGGGATATGCTGACTAGAGATGAGATAAACAGTGACACAGTGATTCTAAACTGTGATTGAGTCACAGTCATTTGAAGGGAAAGACAAAGTTTAGTTCATTGCTTGTGACTCACTTTGATTCAGTTGCTCCCTAAAATAAAGTAAACTCCCTTCTAATGACTGTGACTCAATCACAGTTTAGAATCACTGTGATTTTGAAATCACTGTTTAGCTCATCTCTAATGCTGACCATTCGCCACAGGGGGAAGGCGAATTTACCCAGGAGTAATACGTCTCATTGTAATGCCTAAAAGTAAAGGGGTTAGGGGAGCTAGGGGTTTTCAAAGTTATTTTCGAATGTAACCCTGTTTCCTTAGAAGCAAGACGCACATTTTCCAAGCGTCCCAAGTCTTCCAAGAAGGGAATGACATTCACATAAAAAGTGTTGGACACCCTTAAGTATGAAAATCAAAAACAAAAATCAAGATTTTACCGTTCATTTGTGCAATAACGGGATCTGAATGAAGCAACTAGTAAATTTAGGCACCAAAAATATTTAATATTTAATATTTTGTTGGATAGCCACGTTGATTTAGCACAGCACTCAGTCTGTTTGGCATCGAATTTACCAACTTCTCTGTTTCCTCAGCTGTAATTTTGGCCCATTCAGTCTGCATAACGCTTCGCAAAGTCTCTTTATTTGTTATGACATGCTGACGAATTCTCTTCTCCAATAAACTCCAAAGATGCTCAATAGGATTGAGATCGGGCGATTGGGGGGGCATTTTAAGCTGTCTTGGAGCATTGTACAGCAACCAAAGTCTAACGATCTCCGCTGTATGCTTCGGATCGTTATCCTGTTGGAACCAATACATCGATAATAACCCCAGTTTCTCAGCACTTTGTTTCAAATTGTTTTTTAAAATGTTCAAGTATCCCCATTTATTCATTGTTGATTCAATGAATTCCAGTTGGCCCACACCACTAGCCGCCATGCACCCCCAAACCATAATTCCACCACCACCACCTTGTTTAATTGTACAAACAAGATTTTCTTTTGCCAGTGCTTTTCCTGATTTCCGCCACACAATTTGACGCCCTTCTATGCCGCAAATGCAAAATTTGCTTTCATCCGAGAATATCACTTGTTTCCAGAATTCCGGAGGCTTATTTATGTAGTTGTGAGCAAACTCAATGCGCTTTCTTCTGTTCGCAAGTGAAATAAATGGTTTTCTTTGAGTGACTCTGCCATTATATCCTTCTCTACGTAAAATTTTTCTTGTAGTTTCGGCACAAATATTTTTTTTGAACATTTATTTTACGGTATTAACCGGCTAGAAGAAAAACATGCAAAAAAAATTATAAGAATTACATATTCTACGGTATGTGTATGAGTCGTTTATTATTCATTTAAAAGGAACGAACATTCAAAATAAAGGATCAGACAGTAATTGGTCATAGTTCTTTTGAGATACAATATAATTTAAATAAAGAGTAATATTCATCAAAATTTTCAAAACAAAAATAACTATCGATCATTTCCAGGACACCTTGGCAGCATTTCAATAAATGCAGGTAGCCCTGGTGTGGAACAGCTGATTTAGGAGAGAGGAAGAGGAGAAACAACAAAATAAGAAGTCTTTTGGGTGTTTGGCATTGCCTATTGTCGTTGGATAACCAAGTCGAGTTGCAAGTCGCCGTTGGATCACCACGTCGCCACTTGCTTCCATCAGATCGCTGCACACGCCGCATCACCCTCACACCGCACTAATTGGTAGCCGCTCGCCAACTGACAATATGTAAACAAACAGTGTTCAGTGTTGTACAAATAACTGAAACAATTGACAACACTAAAGATTTGGACTGATCGTATAAAAACAAGCATTTTGTCAGTCCAATTCGATTTCTGAAGCTACAGCATGGACTGAGACTTAACTGAAAGGACTTTTATGATTGCTAATTGTTATTGAATTCGCTTAAACTATAGTTGCTCTCTGAAGTAGAGTTATGTTATTATTTATCTTGTACTCTCTTTAAGTTATTTTTAGCTCTTTTAGATTATCTACTGTTTAGCCATAGGCATTATACAAAATTAATTATTAGGCTAAGTGATTGAAAGAAAAAAGAAAGAAAATTAATTGCAAACTGAAAGGCCCTCCAGTCAGTCGACTCTGTTTTCTTACTGATGTTATTGGACGTTCCAGGAGGAAAGCGACTAGGCAACACGGAATCGCCCAGTTTGGATTCACCAGGTAGCTTATAATTTAGAAAACTAATAATCTACTATATTAGGATACAGCAAAGGCCTTTTGGTAAACGTAAGGGTAAAATTCATGAGTGGAAACAAACAAAATGCAGCCTTAAAAAATAAAAAAAAAAACTTGGAATTTATTAAGTGGTACCCCAAAACCTAAGAAGCTTTCTTTTCTTTGTCACGTTACTTATACATACTGTGTTTTATATTGTTACGACAGATTAGTCGTAGCGATCGGCAAGTGCTGACAAGGTCCAGATAAAGAAAGAAGCAGAAGGATAGAAGATGGTGATCAAGATAACGAGGTGGAAGAAGTGGAAGGAATCAGGTTAATAATAAATTAATTATCTCCAACAATTAAATGAAAATTAACAATAGCTGTTATAGAGCACTATGAGCTTTGAAAAAATTCTGTTTTTTCATGCAATTCAATTTTTAACTTACTTTTTTTTAGACAGAAAATTTTATTATTTATTATTCTTATTAATACCCTAATTTACTGTTGCTCTTGATTGCCTTAAGGCCTACTTATTTTCTCTGAGTCTTCTACTGTCTCCCTGAAAGCCTCCAGCGCCCACAAGTTGCTCAAGTTATTGCCCACTTTGGGAACTTATGTTATAGAGTAAAGATTCGAACGCTGGGGACAGCCTGCATGCAGATTTTTGGGTGAAGAATGCGCATGGCCAATGTGAACTCTAATCTTGTCGAATGCAGCTTTGATGTCCAGCAGGATCATGCCTGTGGAGTTGGAACATTGACAGCTTTGTTTAACGATGAAAAATGAAATGGGTATGGGTATTTTTATGTAATATAAGTTGTGTATCAAATGAATTGCATTCATTTTACTAGAGCCATATTCTATTTAATGTTACGTCACATAGCCTATAACCAGCGGACGGTGAAGGCACTTTCAACGATACCTCATTTGTCAAATTATTATAAGTAGTTTAGAAGTTATGAGTGAACAGATGAACATCCATACATGCATACATACTAGGTGAAACACATCACCCTCCTTTTTGCTTCGGGTAGTTTTCAATAATTTTACAATATTTTCGTAGATGGTTCATACATATGAAATTGTGTTGAATTCCAGAGAAACATTGGTTTTGGACAATAGTATATCTACTTAGTACTGTTTTTTAATTCTCATATGGCATGCATATTGTTAGGGTTCTTCGAATTTTAGCTACAGGGCCAGACAAAATAACATGTAAAAGAGTTTTATTCAAAGGAAAATCAAAAGACTTTTTACAACTGTGATTATTAGATTTTCCGTATAAAGCTCATTTCTCGGATAATCGAGTTCAAGTGTATACACATACTATTCATATATGAAACAAAAACGTAATACATATCATAATAATAATTATTTGTTAGAAGAGGTTAATTCTATTGAACCACATTCTCTTTTCATCAAATTGTTGTCTTATTAGCTTTACTTATTTCTTTGTTTTATTTTATTTTATTTTATTTTCTTTTATCAAATTGCAATTGTTCTCAGTTGTCGGTCTAAGTAATATTTCTTTCATTGGATTGAATTGTTTCTTGAGTTGTGTAATAAACATGTAGCAAAATAGCAGTAACTTATAGCTTGACATATAGTCAACGTAAACCCATCATCCTCATTTCGACTTTCACATTTGTCCTTCTGCTTTCATTTCTTTGAATCTGAACTTGTTGCCTTTGTTATGTTTACCTTTTCTTTTCCTTCCATTTATGCTTCAATTGCGTGTTACTATTGTCGTTGTTCTCGTCATCCATTCTTCCTATTTAATAAATTGTACCTCCTCATTTTCTTATCCTTAAAAGAAAAACGTTTTCTCTTTCTTCAAATCAAATGCTTGTTACCCAAGCGTTCAGTCAGTCATTCACTCATTTAATTCTGTAGCTTTCATTTTCATTCTCATACTCATTGCTTGTTTTATTCAAAAGATTCAAGCGAACTGTAAAACTCAAATGTATCTAAGATAGCGATAGCAATACAATACAGTATCTAGATATATAAGTATGTATATTAGCATGTTGAATAAAATATTTTGTTTATGAATATTTTATTTTTCTTGTTGCACAATGAAGCGAACATTCGAGCATCCAAGAATCCTCGTGTTTTTGTTTGCCTTGCATATTTTCTTTCATTTATTTGCTCCTTACTTTCATGGTTACTTTTCCTTTATACTACTAACTTAATAAATAGACTAGGAAACACAAAAAATGGATGGGGAGTACGAAGCTGACACAACGCTCATTGGCTTTGATTTTGTCTTGAGTTTCTTCAGCTTGGAATATTTTGCATTCACTTCTGTTGAAGACACGTGAGCATACTATTGTATTGTACTATTGTACAGCATAGAATATTTCCATGGATTTATTAAGATGAATGGGTGGACTTATCTACCTACACCTACACACCTACATATGTGTGTTATATAGCTAGGTAAGTTGGGTAATTGGTATGTTGGTATGTTGGTATGCTGTTGTACTTAAGAATTTGTTTGTCCTATTGTGAGTGTGTTTCTGCATTAAATTGGCTTATATAACATAGTTGGTTATGTCGCCCATGAAAACCCTAAGGTGTTAGACAAGTGCTTACGTCTCTGTACATTGCTTTTCCTTCCATCTCCATCTCGATTCGTCTCTTTTATTCCAGACTCATTCAGTCCCCAATCTTGTTTTCATTAACTACGAATAACTTCTTCTTTGTCTAAGACGTTGCGTAAAGTCTTCTACAGACAGAATTGCAACTATGTTCTCTATAAGTATATATAACAACAACAACAACAACAACAACTACTACTACTGCTACTTAATAGAAACTTGATTATATGATTTTGTTCTGTTCTGTTCTGCTTTCTACTGTTCTGTTGTTATTGTTATTGGGGACAATAAACACATTGTAACAATATAAATAATAAGCTTATGGTATCAGTTGCAGATACAACATATCATCATACTATGTACAAAGTGAGTTTAAAACACATAAATTAGGCACACGAGTAGTAGTAAGTAAGGATGTTGGTAATATTATATAATTCAGACTTGCTTGGGTGTACCAGTACACACCTACACATAAATGAATATATGTTACTATATTATCCATCATGTGTTGTGTACTGTAGCTTAATTGATATACCATAAGATCATCAAATCAATATGACTTCAAAAAGAAAAGAGAAATTTGTTTATATTGCATTAAGTTAATAATAAACAGATGAATATTTCATAAAATCTGTTTATGTTGAATATGTTTTGAGTTTGCGTTTTCGTTTTCGTCAATATTGATTAGCATTCAACAGAGTATATACATATATGGATGGTATTTTATAGATTCTGTAGAAGGATTCTGTAGAAGGAATATATGTGCTTCACCCCATTGATTTTGCCATAGAAGTACGAAACTCTTATATGTCGTAGAAAGTAAACTGTTCCAAGATATCTGCTTGACTTACATTGGGATGACAACTGACTCTGCGAAACACAATGTTATGAACAACAAATAAGCATCGAAAAAGATCCAAAAACATTGACAACAATTGGATGGCGTGCAGCTCACAAGGACTGGTTGAGTAAAATGATGACTTGCAGGAGTGAAATTATTACTTACTTACTTACTTAGCTGGCCATAACAACCCGTTTACCGGGTTACGGCCTTAGCTTCTCGGCTGCCACTCATGGTGTGTGCGCTAAATTTTATCCATGAGTGGAGGGACCTACAGTTTATAGTCGAATCCGAACGACTTTTTTGTGAGAGAAGCTTTTTTTTCATGGCAGTTTTTTTGTTACTCTCAGAGCTTTTGCCAGAAGACTGCTGAGAGGAGAATCGCCGTTAGAAATAATTTTTATTTTTTTTATTTCTATATAAGGTGTTACCGCCGCTGGTATTCGAACCTGCGGCGGCCGCATAGTAGACCAGCACACTATCCACTAGGCTACGGCGACTATTGTGAAATTATTACCTTTTGTTATTAGAAGGGGGGATGCTACAAATTAGTAATGATATCAATTTTATTTTCAGTAGAATTGCTTATTATAATAATGGTGTTGAATAAAATGCGATTGAAGCTAGAAATGTCAGTAAGATTTAGTTTCAATGGTGTACTTGTACGAGGTAGTATTGTCCAAAATGTATTACTAGGACTGCTCACTAAAACTGCATTTTCTTCACTTACATTAAAATATTTTCCCTGAAACTATGGGTTCCGTCAGCGACTAACATGGAGAACGCTTTCACCAAGATATTCCTGCATTTGAAAAGCGCTTTCAAGGTAGATGGGAGCCTGCTATGCTCACTGATAACTGTTGGAACCTTATTAGAGACACCACTCAATCCCAGTTCAAGATGAAAGCAAGTCACTCAAAAAAAACCTATGCCATTTTAATTAAAACAAAAATAAAAATCAAAATCAAAACTTCAATTTGTGATGTAACACATGGCTATTTATCTGGAAATGGAGAATCACATGAGGGTCTCATGACGTGTTGCCACATATTAAACACCATCTACATATGACTTTTAGTGTATTGAAATTACTATGAAAGAAAATAAGAAAATTTGAAAGACTTGGATTGAAAACTTGATATTTTGTTCTGAAGCCATTTTTGCATTCGCTTTTGGGGTCTTTGTAGCGTTAAAATAATGGCATTGGTATTTGCATTTCAAGACGTCAATTGGAAATCATATGAAAGGTTTCATTATCGCAATATTCTCATCTGATATGTTATGCGGGTGGAGGTTAGCAATAATCCGAAGTGACTCTTTTGATATCGTTCTATACAATTACAATATTAGTAAGTGGTCTAGAGAGGACCCGCCCCAAATATGTGGTTTCACTTGCGTCCTTAGAAATCTATTGCACTGTAATATTGAATATAAATCTATTGCAATTCAAGTCGATTGATCCGCCTACGATCTTCCATTTACCTATTTACTAATTATAAAATAAAGTATTAGATGTGCAAATGCTATTATAACACTACTAAGAGTTGAGGGTAAATGGCAATTACATTTGTCTGTTACTCAGATGACCCTTTAAAACTACAGCGACATATGCGAATATAGAAAAATATATTCAGTCCTCGTATTAATTTAATAAGAAACACCACATGAAAAGCGTTCTGCTACAGAATCATCCAAGAAGAATTAAAGAACTTCACAAGCATCCTCGATACAAAGAGTAATCATTGATTGAATGATGGAGATTTTTCTTTTTTTTGGTATTGCACCTGTGCAAACCAACCGCTGAGTAAGGTTTATGTGTGTTGACTATTGTACTCGTAAAAATGTAAGGACACAAAAATGATGTTATTTTCATATATTGTTGTTTTTCTTGTTGCGTCTCATGCTGTCTCATGTAGTCAAAGTGATTACAATAAACAAAAACATTTATGCAAACAAACAAAGGATAAAGCACAATAAACAAAATGATAATAATGAAAAGGGAAAAGAAAAAGGAAAAACCAAAAAAAAAAATGAAATGAAAAATGAACAAGGAAAATGGAGCATGGGAGTTTGTTCATTGCACCGGACTAAAGTGGAAGTCATTGCAATATTGAGTGACTGCCTAAGTGAGTATGTATGTGAAGAAAGGGAGAAAGGGGCGTCTAGAGGGGGGATGCACACAGAAAAAAAGGCCTAGAAAGGATGCAAAGAAAGCATTTGTTGCCATTGAGCATGAAGAAACGGAAGCAGCTTTTGTTGTTGTTTGTTTTTTGTCATTCATTCGCCAGGCATACATCAAGGTATGCGTATGAGTAATATGCACCAGTCAAGTGCCAAATGGCTGCCATTAATGTTTTATGCTGATGGTAATGGTAACGGAAAACAGAATAAAGTGGAGGGTAAGAAATGTAAGCTGGTTGACTGATTGACTGACTACGGTTCTAGATGTAGATTGTTATGTACAAATATTGGCTCTTTTACTGAAAGCGTGGACATCAGAGAATACTTTAAAAAAGAGAAAGCATCACATTCCATTTGGCTTACATTTTTTCTTATTTTTTTTTTTTTTGAAGTATAATGCATACTTTTTACTGCTGCTAGTTGGCGGGTTTTTTTTTTGTGATTGACTTAAGCCTGCTTGGTTGTTTTTATCGTCACCACCACCATCACCATCATCATCACCATCATCATCATTACCATCACAGTTGACACCATCTTGGCTTATTGTTTCCGCTTCCGTTTTCGTTGTTGGCTTTTTATTGCTACCACCATTTTCAGTTTGTAAAATTTTTTGTCTTCTTTTTATGTGTTTTTATTTTTTTGTCAATCTTTGTTATACTTTTTTTTTCTTTTGCTTGCATTGCTGTTTGTTTGTTTGTTTTTTTAAGCAATTCCCAGAGAGTGTTTCCATTTCCAAAGCCTTTTTTTGTATACAAAAAATTGCATACGAACAAATTGCAACTGTTTTGCATCGTAGAAAGGCTTACCATTTATGGTACTGAGAATTTGGAACATTTAAAATGGCTAAATAAAATTAAAAAAAAAAGATTTCTTTGGTGAAGAAATTCTGAAAAATCTTGTTGATAACTGGAAATGATAAAAAAAACTATAATAATAAATCCAATCAATTGGTGGTTTTAGTAAATCAAGAAGGATTGGATTAAATAAATAAACAGAAATGTGCGATAGTATAGAGATGGAAGATAAACACAAGTTGAGTAAACACAACAGAAAATAAGTAAGAGCAAACAAGATTCTTTAAGAACCAAATATTGGTGATTTAAGTGGATTAGAAGGAGAACGTTCCACTTGGAGCTCATTGGAGTGCTTGCTCTGAGAACAACGTCCTATAACAATATATTTAAAGATACTCTTTACTTCCGATGATATCAGTAATCATTTTCATATATTTAGCTTATTTTTAATTAGGTAAGTGAGAGAGTAGAGTTCGATTTTATACATCTGTATAAAGTCAAATATATCTTTTTATCTTGTTGGTATTCCAAGTGATCAAATAAGTACTTTCGATTTGTAGACAGTTCACTTTCATAGTCACTTGGCATTTTAATTCTAAATTATAGTAATGTAAGGGTCTTGACGAAAATTGAAAGCCTAGAAGATGAAGTTCATCTAGAATGGTTTTGCTTAAACAAACGGATGAGAAAATTCTCAACATATTGAATTAACAACTCAATTATTTTGCTTGCAATTCGATCAAACATATAACAAAAAAAATATAAAAAATGCTCTGACCCTTTCCTGTTTTATTTTTAACTTTTAACCTTCCAATGACTTTCTCTGCTTAAATACTCGTATTGTTTGATTTCTTTATTTTGTTTTTGAAATACATTTTTTATGTGTTTGCATTGATTTTCACACCCAGTAATTGAATAAAATTGTGGGTGAATAGATGGATGCCAATTGTATAGAATTGAATTGATTGCCAGCCACAACAAAATCAAAAAGTATCCATTCGAATCGAAGTGAATTTAATTGAATCGTATTGATTAGAATGAGTTGCTTTCAGTTGTCAGGGTGTCACGTTGTTACTCACGTGCATACTCGTACTACTATATACATGCTAGTGGATCTTTATTTATAATTTATTTTAAAATCTTGCCGTTGACTTTTATTTATTTCTGGATGAATTGTTTTTAGTTTGTTTTCATTGCTTTCATTAATTTTGTTTGCTGTTTTATGTGTAATAATGAAAAATGCATGAAGTCTAAAATGAAAATGCAGCGCATCACTTAAAATGTCATTCGTGCTTAATTGACTACATCAAGTGACTTGAACTTCTTAATTGGGTGCTTCGTCAATTACAATCACTATATGTCTTTCACATGCTTTAGAGTTTTTTGTTATTTTATCCTGTTGCATGTTTCTTTTTTATTACTGTATTTGTTTCGTATTTTCCTTTAATTAAAATTTACATTTCAATGAGCATTTGCCATCATAATCAACTTGTGCTTTGCAACATTCATTCATTCAACGGAGTAACTTTTGCAGTTTTTTTATTTTATTTTTTTTGCCAACAAGAATCATCACCACTATTATTGTTACCTTCATCACTATTACCATTACTATTACCATATCTATCACCATAGTAGTCATCTTCATTATATCATAAAATGTCTGCATCGCGCACACAATTATCACTTCATTGTGCAATTCTTGATGGCTCCAGTCATTCATTAGGCATCCTTCGTATCGTATCGTATCGTATCGCCTCGGACGGATGAGGTGAAAAGAAACTACTTAATAAAAAACATATAAATGGCAAGGACAAAGTAATACGTAGTAGTATATTGTAAATGTTAATGTCGACGGCATTGGCCTTGAGGGCTCAAACGAACGAATCATCAACGAAACATCAGCGACATGAACATCGTGTAATGAAAATCTTCATACTTATATATTGCCATCATCATCATCATTATTATCATTCTCATTATTGTTATCATTATCATTGCAGCATTCATTGTTACTGTCAATGTGACTTTTATTCTATTAATTAGCAACTGTTGCACATCCAACAGCAATTTATTATAAATGTTAAGAAAAGAAAGAAAGAAAGAATAATAACTGCAATGCTCAATTTCCAATTGTGTCCTTATTTATTCTATTCCACTTCACTTCACTTCACTCCAATTCCATCCACTCTTTTCTAGAATACTTGTAATTTTTCATGCATCACCATCAATGACGAACAACATCCTAAATGAATGGGAAAATGAAAAACATTGACAACCCTAATTAGATTGTTTCACTTAAAAGTTTCATTTCGGTTGAATGCAGTTGAGCTAATTAATAAGGTGAGTGACAGACATATCCTTGATTTCATTAAGTGACTATATAACATATTGAGAAACTCTGCTTATAAGTTTATAAATTATTTCAATATACGATACCTGCAATCGGCTGAGTTGGGTTACATTTTAGAGTTGTGTTGTGTTCCCTTCCTAACTTCCAAATATACCGAAATCAACCTCTCTATTTTCTCTGTTCAGTGCATACTTTAGGATATGTCAGTATCAGTAGTATAAAGTCAGTGTAGAATTATTTTAATTAAGTATCACTAACATAAGAAAAAAAAATATTATCTACTTACATTTAATCAGGAAAATTTTAAAATATTTGAAGCCCATTGGCTAAGAATAACAAATAAATATAACACCTATTCAAAATGTGTCCACTAAAAGAAGTGTGGCCCATTACGCTCTGAAATTAAGTTGGTACTCGTATTTGAAATACAAGAATGTTTAACAAGTTCTTATGTATCTTATGTAAATTTGCTACAAAAATTGTCTTTGCTATGTGTGTCTATCACTGGATTTCTTATCTTTATAAAGGGTGTTTTTTTTTTGGAGATTGAGAGCTTTAAATTAAAATGAAACACTGATTAATGGTGTTATTTGCCATGTATTTGGATATTTTTATAAAATAATTCCATGCCATTTTTACTTGAATATGACTTTTGGAATATGGCCACCTAAGCTAGCTCGGAGGAGTTCGAGTTTAAGCAGATTCCAGTGTTCTTTTTCTAATTAAAAGCAATTTTTTTTTGGAATGATTTTCATCTTACATCGTTCAGATAATGTAAAGTATTGTTAATCTTAGAAACCAATTCAAAGTATTTATAAGTTCAGATAAGATCAGAATGTAATCGAGTTTAGTAATGTAATCAATGTTTCCTAAATGTCAGAAATCTAAAAAGCTAAGAACACAAAGGATCTTTGACAAATATGGTAAGAAAAAGTTCCATCCCTCTTGTTTCGTTGGGTGTGTGTCGAAATTTTGCCTTCAAGAGGCGAAATGCCAGCTGTTTTGTGCATGAGCTGAGCCATAAGATACTACTCAATTATCGACAACGACGCTGCTTGTGGTGTGTGTAGGCCGTATGCATAGTCGTGTATTTGTCAACTGCCAGTCATAAAACGATTCAGACAAAGACATGAACTTTGTCTTATCTGGTGTTTGGTGTTTTCTCCACCATAAGAAAGAAAACAGCAACCTTGTTGAATACATGCTATATTTAACCGAGACAACTGCAATAGTAGAGCGAGTGTTTTCCACTGTAAAGAATACTTGGACTTTTGATAAAAGTCGTTTGTTTAATCGTCAAAACCAATCTTTATTTTTAGACGACTCTCAAAAGGAAAATGAAAATTACCATTGTACAGGAATTTTTGCAGCAAAAATGAATTATGTATTCAATAACTCAATGCTCTAGCATTTCCAAACACAATGAATATGCATTTATTATAATATTGACAAAAAAAAATTCAACTGTCTAGCTATTACGGTTCATGAGATACAGCGAAGTCGGACGGACGGACGGCCGAAGCACCCTTTGGGTACGGATCCCTACAAAGGAATACTCTGCAAAATCGCTTTAATGGAAAAATATGACATCCAAACTTTGGAAGCTGACATTATTGAGATGTCATATAATTCACGATTAATTAAAGACCTGGCGTTTTATTTCATCCCCCGAATCGTCTGAATTTTCCATTTCAATATGTTCTTTTGTGGTTGTTGCTTTTGTATTTGAACTTTGAAGCAATTTTGGTTACTTGCCACAAGTAAGAAATATTGAATTTTGATCAAGAACATATACCATGAAAAATATTGTGTTTTGAAATCGTTTGTACTGAGAAATAGCAAATTTTGTAGATGCGACCATTAGTTGTGCTAATTGGTTTCATAGAAAATTTAATATTTATCTTGTGTATGAAGTAATTGCTTCATCTAAAGTGTTTCCATACACAATACTACTATGAGTAGCATTTTCTGTTTTGTTTTGTTTTGTAGTATTTTTCATTTCTTTATGAAAAGTACTCAATCGATTAGCGTCGATTTTGACGGATTAACTTTGAGTGCACTTAAATCAACGCACTTTGTACGTCTCGCATTCGGTGTTGTTATTTTCTTTTTGGCATTTCACATCGTAGATTTACATAAAATCCAAAAATACAAAAAATACAAAACATAAAAGAAAATCTTAAAGTTTTGGTCTTGACAAAACTTAAATCACATTTCTATGAAATAGAATCATAAATAATCATTATCTGTGTTCTTAGCTTCATCATGGGCATCCCCATACAATATATGCTGATTTAATAAGTGATCAGCAAACCAACTTGGGCCTCCTACAATCTTAGACGAATGTGAATATTTATATCTGTTTGCATGGTCTTGGTAAAAATTGTTAAGTTGGGATGTTCTATTTTTCCCAAGTTCCTATCCAATTCCTACTTGTCAAAATGCGCCACTAACAGTAATATACCAACCATACATATGTTTTCTATCAAAACCCTCAATCAAAAGGATGATGATGACCTTATAATTGGTGTGTGTTACAAACGTTTTCTGAAATTGATAAGACACTGGAGGTGTATGGACACTGGAAGTGTATATAAAAATGAAAACAAAACAAAAACAAAATACTTTTAATGGACTCTTAGTATTCAAGGTAAGGAGGAATACGAGTTCAATATCCAATTAGAGAACAAAAATATAACCAACAACAAACAAACAACACTTCAAGCATTTATAGTACTAAAATACTTGATTTAATTTGGTATTGGTTTCCACTCACCCATGGCCAGTTAGGCGAGCTTTTGTTTGTGCTGGGATTAATCACTTAGTTGAAGTTGAAATTGATGATATTCATTCAAATACACGTACTTATGAATGCAATCGTTAGTAGTACGAAAAGTACAATTTATGTTTTTTAGCTTAATGAACTGAAAAACATCTTATCTTATATCTTTTAATCTTCATAATCAGCTTTCATCTGGGGATTATAAAACAAAACAAACAAAAACTGCATTGTTCATGGTGATGGTGATGATAATCGTTCTGTCGAATTTTTGAACTCAAGTTTTACTTTAGAAATGGAGGGATTGATTTATTGATTGATCAAATCTTATGATGATGAAACACACAATAAATTGAACAAATCAATAAATATTTCGCAATTAATAATAATTAATTTATCTGGACGTTTCTCATCATGTTAACATGTGCATTAATTCACGCCGTAATTTAGTCTACAGTATATCGGTAAGGATTCTCAGCTTATTTCTAGGGAAACTGACCAAGTATTCAAGAACGGATTTGGGTTCTTTCAATCTCGGAATTGAACCACAAGATTCACTTCTGAGGGTTTGGGTATCAGTATCATACTGTGGGTAACAGTATCATACTGTGACAATCTTTAGAATGTTTGAGGTCTACTATGTGAGATGTACAGCACTTGTTTAAGAAAATAAATCAAGAACTTGAAGACAAATCCATTTCTGTTTATTTTTAAACATACATTCATATAAGTATGTAAGTATATAAATGAATGATTGTGTGTCTCTAATCAATACCCAGACCAAACACAGACAGTTAGGTTAACTAATTAAATTAAGCACGCAGTAGACAGAAAAAGTGTCACTTCACTGATGTGTGATTATTTCGAAAATAAACGAGCAATGGGAAACAATATTGGAAAATTAAGAATCTGAAATAATAAAATATAATGAGAACAACAACAACAAACTCAACATACAACAAAATGGCAATAGCCTAGACTATGAAACATTGTATACATACATACATACATATATTCTTAAATTGAATTTTATTAAATATTCAATTTTAATTAAATGCCATGGAAGTAAACACATTGTTTGATAGCACTTGTTACTTTCATACTCCTTGGTGTCCCTTGCGCTATTAAATTCCTCGGTATAGTATATAAGCCTGGCCTGATAGCCTAGTCTGTCTTCCTATGGAGGTGGTTCGATCCTTTACGACCACCCCACCAGCCACTTTCTATTAGAAAATTATTTAAATAAATTTAAATCGCAATTCGTTTGGGTCGCCCTTTCTTCCATTCTTTCCAAATCAGAACTCACAATAAGCCATATTTTATTCTATTCTATGCTATTCTATTCTATTTTCTATTCTATTTTCTATTCTATTTTCTATTCTATTTTCTATTCTATTTTCTATTCTATTTTCTATTCTATTTTCTATTCTATTTTCTATTCTATTTTCTATTCTATTTTCTATTCTATTCTATTCTATATTCTAAGGTTTTGAATTTTATATTCTGCAAAGTTGAGACCTGCAATTAGTACAAAATAAAGAGGTGGTCCTATGCTGAAAAGCGTTTTTAAAGATTGAAAATAATGAAGTACATTGGCATTAAAAGTTCATGATCTAAGCCAACGTCTATTCTTGGAGAAACTGCGATACTACTAAAAAGCCAACCTGTGATCATCACAGTAACTCTAATTCGTTTGTACATTAAAAGAGGGACGTTCACACTTTTAAATAAATTATAGAGTTTTACACCCTCAGTAGCTTGTTTTGAGTTATTTTTGTAACAAAGAATAATGTACACGATTTTCTAATTGCATTTTTGTATTTAACAACGCTAAGAGGCTAACAAACTGTGGTTACATCCATGAATCCTTCACAGCCATGTCTCCTTTGTCATCAATGTCTGCTTCCACATCAACGATTTCTTCCACGAACAAGTTTCATGCCACCACGAATGTTTCATTCTTTTAAATTTCCATTTGTCTTCTTCTGCACAAAGTAACGTCAAAAAATAAATCGAATCGATGAAGGCGCTGCACTCTCTGTATATAGCACTATCTTAACTGCTTCCGAGGAGATTTACGTATTATGCGAGAAACAGAAATAACTCCATTGCACAAATGGACAGCATGCGTGAAGTGCATTTCAAGTGCGCAAACAAGACTTACAATTACAATTTTGTTTGTAAGAATTGCGAATCCAAATGATGTTTCCTCTCAATAAAAATTTTAATTCTTTTATGGCAAAAATCACTGAAAACATTAGCGAAATTCATCAAATGTGATTATTGACTATTGAAAGCGAAGCATATTTTTTGCACAAAATGTGAAGGACACAGGAAATGCGGAAGATTTCTGTTCTTTTAAGCTACATAAAGTTAATTATATTTTATTAAATTCCCATTTGCTTGGACCTCTCAGTTGGCCTTCGAATGAATTTTGATAATGCATAAGTAAAATAGTTATTGAAGTTATTAATATAAAACCTTTCTGTTTCGTTTTGGATCCCTTAAAATCATGTTCTTTGTATAGTATAATTTGTTTGTAGTAAGTTAAGATGAGTTGAGATTGGAAACCGTCAGTCAAGTCTAATCTCATAAACAAAAAGCAATAAAGAATAAGAGTCTAAGCTGTCTGTCTTAGTACTAAGTATCGTATGTATGTATGTATGTATGTATGTACAATATATACAACGAGTGGGTATCTGAGGCAGTGCAATACAATAGTACTAGTACTAGTAGTATGTCTGAAGATGCAAGTATTGTTTCATAAAATGTGTGGGTTTCATACTTGTAGAATATTTGTTTTTTTTCGGTTGTTGGTTATAATGGAACAATGCTTTCTGAGAGAAAACGAAAAGATGAGTGAGATTCATTGTTTCTAAGAAACAAAGTTCACTTTTGCGTGTCTTGCAATCTTTTTTATTCTCATTTTATATTTTTCCTTGTTTTCTTTATGCATAATTTTTGTTGTGGTTGCTCGACCAAACAGAGAATGCATGTATACTAAGTATATTATTATGAATAATACATGTATTATGTATCGTACATATATATATGTACATCATGCTTATAAATAAAGGAAACAAGACAAGAGATTCTAACCATCCTCCACCTCAATAGCAGTAGTTGACTGCACCGTGCTTAAATAATATTGAAACAAACAAAAAAAAAAAAAAAATAAAGTAAACAATAAGATAAATATATGTACATATATATATTTAGCTACATATATACTGCATACATGTGTATGTAAGTATGTATTTTACTAACGAGGGGAATCCATATTATTGTATGTATTGTATTTCATTTGAACAAAATCATCTTTGAACAATTTGAGCAACACTAAATACTATAATAATGAAAATAATTAATGCAAATTTATGAAATATAAAACAGAATTTTGTGTAAACTCTATATAAAGATTCTCAAGGGACTGGGCATTTTACGGCGTTATAAAGAGTTGTTGTTAATTGGAGAGAAGAAAAAAATCGATATTATTTAAGGATATGATGACGAATAGGTTTAATGACAGTCTAGAATCTTCGGTACCTATTAGAGATCTGCATCAGTGCATTCATTCACTTGCTTAGAATTAATGAGTAACATTGAATTACGTTCTCCCTTTTGCCAAAGCCACAGCTTTGTAGTCTCTAAAAAAAACAACAAAAATTATAAATAAGAAGAAGAACAGCTCACTCTTTGTGAGCTAAGTGTCCAGTCTATTCAATCTTTAGTCTTTGGCTGGCACCTTCATACTGAAGTGTAGGCACTCAAAACGAAATGAATGAAAAAAGTGTATAAAAAAGAAAAAAACCCCAGCCAGTTTGTTTAAATTGTTGTCGTTATTTAGAGTGGGTGTGGATCATTGTATGGATAACAAGGTAAACCAACCAAAGTCAAGTAATTTCGCTGTTTTAGAGTGTTTGTCCCAATTCACCTTTAACCTCCCAATTTTTATACTATTCTAAGTAAGTTTTTTTTGAGGTTTTGATATCAATGCAAATTGAACTACTCAAAATTTATGTGAATTTTATATCTGAATTATCTATTTCACTAATCGGGGAAATCTTGTTTTGATAGCTTAGCAACTGAGAGTGAAGTGAGAGAGGCCAGACATGGCCTAATCAATTTTAGCTTCGTAACATTTTTCACTTTTTTTATTATTCATATACCGTTAATTCATACTGATATAAAGGCAGAGTCACGGACCTGACAACCCCGCCTTCCCCGAGTTGCGGAGCATGTCGATTGCCAACAGCTTACCTTGCAAGCCAACAAGTGCACGAGATGACGAAGAAGTGATGCCATAGTGAAGTAGCGGGAAAACACAAGCATATAAAATAAGAAATTAAATTTCGGGAACTACACTATGTGCATAGGTAGGTTATTTGGAATTTAACTAATGAATCTGAATTTCTAGCAATTTGCATTCCAGATGGCTGCACTATGTGCATTTAATTCCTGGGAGGGAATTAGAGAAGGAAGCCAGAGCAAGTTGTGCTCATTTTCAGACTAAATCAGATCAACTGATATTTCACCTGTTCAACCATGTAATCATAAACAATATTAGCAGCGGCTGCACTATCGAGGTATCGCTTATTGTCAAGCGCAACTGCAGTTACGTTTGTGTGCAAATGTTGGTGTAGTATAACTCATAGCTCACTCACCTCAACGTAAGCTAACCAAAACAACCAAAGTAATCAAATGAATGAAATTGCAATTTTTCTTGTTCCTTTCGTTTCTTTTACACACTCTTTCCAAAAAAAATTAGAACTCATTCATTCAGTGTGTGTGGTTGTGAGTACAAAATTCAATGGTACTCAGTTATGCTAAGCAACTTGTAATGTAAATACTTAGTTGGGCAGTTGTCTAATTGACATAATGGAAGTTTATTGGAGGGAATCTTTATTGGAAATCAGTTCACTGGCGATCTGAAAGGCAGATCCAGAAGGTGGTAACGGCTTAAGTCTGTGGGAATTGACGGCAAAATGGTTTTTGTGTAGTTCAAGCTGGAAGATGATGCTGTAGTAGTAGTTTACGATCAGCAGGTCTCTGTGATTGATGGAGTTGTTGACATACCATTCAGAGTTGAAAAGCTTGGCTGGAAAATTTTGTATGATTTGTTGAGTTCTGCCCCGAAATGTTTTACCATATAGATGAGGGAGGAGCTTATTTCTTGAGCATAATTTTGGTTTAAACAAAAGCTGAAAAGAAATATACTACATATTTTCTTAAGCAGATCTTATACTGAAAAGTGAAATGAAGGAGTGAATTTTATATAGCGCCTAGGTCTGCCATTAATCGGAGAACTCTGATACTACCTGTATCTGATAGATCATGAGATATATTGTTATACTAGTGAGTATAATGATATTGGCAAGAAAGTACTATTGTTAAAATTTGGAAACTATTTGACAAATATGTATATTTTTTTTCTTTTCAATTTTGTTTGGGCCAATTATTTAATGATCGCCCCTCTCTTATAATACTATATGTACATATATGTGTATATAATAATTAGTAGGTATTTATTATTTTTCTTTTTGCCTTTAGCTTGGACACAACACAAATGCGAGTACTTAGTATGTATGTATGTATATGCACAATCATGAATTCTTTTGTTCAACCATTGTGTCGAATTTTCTTTTTTGTTGGTTTTCCTTTTTTTGATTTTTTATATAAGATTTTTAATTTATTTTTATTTGCTTCTACAATAAAATAAGAAAAAAAAAAAAAATAAAAGAAAGTAAATAATATAATATATATAATATTTATATTGTATAAACAATATTTCTATATTTGTATGAAAAGTTCTTAAACTGGTTGTTGTTTTTCGAATATTTGAAGATGTAATAAGTTTTTCTACTGTCAAAGATTAATAGATAGAATTTGTATAAAAATACATCTACATACATGTATGCAATTTATTTATTGTACAATATATAAAACATTGTATAACCTACACATGAAGCAATAGTAGGTTTATAACATAGTATCGTGACCTTGATACTTAGTAGGTGCATTCCTACATATGTATGAATACAAGAAGAAAAACAACAAAAAGACAATAAAACAAAAAAAAAAAAAACAAATCAAAACACTCACATACGGACTTGCATTGTAAGTACGCTCGTGTTGCATCTCAAAAGAAAAGGTCATTGGCGTTAGGAAAGCCGTGTGAAGGTGAAAAATGGGCTGGTAAATGAATAGCTGAGGCAAAGGCAAAGGCAAAGTCAAAGGCATACAACTTGTGGCATATACAAAAATGGCATAGAAATCATAGAAATCAAATAAACCTACTATATGTGTATGTTAGTTGAACAGAGTTTCAGAAACTTTAATTGGTGACGGTTTGACGGTAAAAAGATAGATTGACAATTTGCATGGGGCCCCTTGCTGATTGATTGCTAGTAACATCAAGGGCGAACACTGTATCTAAGATCAGTCCAATATGACGTGGCCTTAACTTTTCAAATGCAATCATATCCTTCTTTTCCGCATAGCAAACACAGTTTAGGAAACCCTGACAGTAAATGCCAGAACCAGAATGTCTGAATGAATCTGTGACTGACTGAACAAATGCACAGAAAACGGATATAAAGCTGTGGTTTTCAATAAGAGAATGGAACAGAGAAACAAGAGCCTCAAAGTTAACAATGTCAATACACAGTACAGGATGAGCTCCTAAATGTGTGTGAATGCTTTGGTCTAGAATTTGAAGACTAGTATTCTTCAACTAAAAGAACATAATTTCCGTTGAAACTTGCTAACGAATTTCTTTGTGGTTAAGAAGTAAAATTGCCTTCATTTATAGGTACATTTACCAAAATTCAGGTGAATACAAATCGAAATGAAAATCACGTGTACATCTACATTTTTCCCATTAAAATGAAAAGTGTAAGTGGCCATGACCGAGGCGTAGGCTTAGGTTTAGAATACAGAATACAGAAGGATTTGTTTATTAATCTCCACAAAAAAAACTTCCCCGAAATGATTTTCATTGCAAAGCTTTTGTACAAACTTCTAAGTCTTATGTTGTAATTTCTGAGAAATAAACAGTCAAAGAGATAACGAAAATATAATCTAAATGGATTATTCTGTTGACAGTCTAAAATCCTGAAAACCTGAACAAAAATTTAACGCTTAATGACATAACAAATGTTAGGTTAGAACTTCTATACTCCTGCCTGGCGCTCAAAAAAACTTGCATAACATACTCAGCAGGTTCAAGGTATAGTACCATAATCTAATTGACATGACTAATCTTGAAGAGAACTCAACCTACAAAGTTTAGATGTGGAGAGCTTAGGTTAAAATGAGTGAATGAGTAAATTCTGACTGAGCGGGTAACATACAGGCTCATTCAGGATGTAACATTTGTTGGCAGTCGAACAGCCTTTGGTTTCAACCTCTGACTCGGGCTTGAGTGAAAGTTCGGAATGCCCTTGTGGCTCGATCGGGGAAACGTGACAGCATGTTCTTTGTGGATGTCCTCTGTATGATGATTTGAGAGATTTGAATGCGTTCTGTATTTTGAGTATTAATGGGGACTATGATTTAAGTCAGGCGCTCTCCAGTTGGAATGGTGTGTGGAAACTAAATGAGTTTGCACGTGCAGTATCTTTGAGGCGTCGTCCGCTTGTAATCTGAGGGATCCATGTTTTGTGTGGGTGGGATTAGTGTTCATGGAGTTGTACTGATAGTGACTGTGTCAAGCTGCCTGACCAGAGGTATTTTCTGGTACCGCGGGCGCTTGGAACAGAAGCGGTCTCACCCTACTATCAATTTACTAAAATCCTTGTGACAGTGGGGTCATAGTTCGATTGATCTTTGATCATATGAATGCTGCCTGTTTGGCGGAAGAGTTAGGAATATTTCTTTTATCCGCGCCAAATTCTTTTCTAATAGTTTTCTTGTGACAATTTTTGATTCAAGTATCTGAATAATGTCTTCATTATATACCTCTTAGTTTCTGTTAATATTTTATGTATCTATGTATCTTTATATATATTTTATATATGTAGGTATATGTATTGTATATAAGTATATTTTTGATTACCTTTTTATGGGCCCATCATTGACTTCTGTGTGAGCAAACAAAGAGGATGAAAATTGTAAGCATGAGAACAAGCAAACAAAGAAAATAATTTTAATAATGTTTTCTTTTTTTTTTCGCGTCAATTTCAGCCAACTTTTCTTTTGTGCGTTGACCACTTTCTATACTATTCTAAGTAGAATAAAGTGAAAATGGAAATGGAACAACAAAAAAAAATATAAAATAAAATTCATACGAAAAGCAGCGTGAAAGAGTTTTCTTGACTTTCTCTTCATTGTTTTTACTTTATAATACTTTTTTTTATCTTTTTTCCATTCATACATTCGTTAAAAAAGGTTGAATGGGTTGAATGTTGTGCAGTAGAAGGAAGGATAAAGAAAGTGAAAATATACAATGGAATAGTATAGTTAAAAAATATGAAGAACAAATGATGATAAAATGCGCTGACCTTGCCGCGTTTTGCATTATTAAAAATAGAAGAAAATAATAGAAGAAAGAGGAGAAAAGCAACAGTGCCACAACATTATCATCATCATCATTATCATCATCATCATAGAAGAGACTGACAACAAAACAATTGCAGTTTATATGTATGTAAACATATACCATATATACAAATGTATCTGTAGCTATTCTATTTTAACTCTTTATTTCTCTCTCTCTGTCTCACACTCTTCTGTCACTGTTTACTTGTCTATTTCAGGTTTAAGGCCTATTGGCGCATACAAAATCTGAAAATCTGCGAAAGTCACTAGCAGGCACAGACTAAGGTTTGGGTTTAGTTTCGGGGGCCCAAACAAGCAAGAAAACCCATGAAGAAACAATTGAAAAGTGTTGAATAAAAATGAATGAAAACATAAAACATAAAATCCAAAGCCGATTTTCTTTCAGTTTTTTTCATTACTGAAATGAAAATAAATTAATGCAAATAAAGAAAAAACATATTTCTATTCTTATAAGTTCCATATCCTGGCTCTGGCTTATCTTTGGGCGCTTTTGTTTTCATTCAACCAGTTCTGTTTGTTGCTATTTTAATTGTTGCATCGAAAACTATTGTCCGAGGTTACATTTTACTTATATTATTCTTTAAATGAATAGTAGGAATTTATTCCAGTTGTACTTCTACCATTTAGTATATTTACTTTATAACACATATTTTTGTAATACATGCCAGAAGAAGAGAAATATACGTGGTGTGGATACAAAATAACTAGTACTTAAATTGAATGAAGTTCATTCAGTTGGCTTATGCTGCAGAGAAGAACTAACCAACCACCATAATTATTACATATTTAATATTCACAATAGTTCCCTCTGATAGCAAGGCTACTTTCCTAGACTTTCAAGTTCATTTGATGTGGTTGTCATGGCAAGTCTGCACTGTTGTTGTTTCGTTAACTCAGTACTTGATTGGCTTGCAAGAAAATACATTGTGTAATATTGTTATCAGATTGAAACTCATAATGAAACATTGACAAGAAGGAAAATTCCATCAATATTGTTTGGAATTGACTGATTGGAAAAAAATAGAGAGGCCCACAGAAAGTGGTTGTATCATCCAGGAAATATGATGAAGCAGAGCAATATTGTAGTATAGTGATTTGTAAAAAAATACTCATCAAAATTGCAATGAGATGCTTAATCTGTTAAATATACAAGTGTGTCAGGTGATAATTGCTCTATGAGAGAGCTGAGCTGTTGATATGCAACACAAAATATTGGGCCACGACACCATTGACAGTTCCAAATGATATAAATGATGTCGGCCTAATAACATTTACCATCAGTAATAACCACATTCGTCATTCTTTGAATGAACTGTGTAAATGAGGCCAAGAGCATGTACAACCTACATTCGGATGATCAGGATGTGCATCGACTTGCTTCCGACATTGAAATTTCTTCAATGTTGCATTCCTAATGTAATAACATGGCATCTCAGATAGTAGTAGTAGATCAATCGAAAGGAAACTGGTCAATGTTGTCATAGGAGCAACATTCAATGCATTGAAATAAACTCGTTAATCATTCTCTAGATACAGTGCCAAATGTAAGCAAGAAATGGAAATGCAGGTTTTTTATCTGTATAGTCTGAGATTTATATAACTGGGTATTGAAGGATAATCAAATTAATGTTCTTTTATCAATTTTCTTTAGATTTTCATAAGAAATTGCATTTTAATCTTTCGTTATGTGTGTTCTAAAAATGGGTCCTGATACTATTGTATTTGCAATTGTTTGTATGCGCCTAGGTTTTTGTTTGTGCTAGAATGAACAGAACAGAACAGCAAATGGCAATGACGATGATGATGTCAATGATGTTTGTCAATGTATTGTATGCATAAAAGAAATTAGGTCACACCTAAATGTATCCTATACTTTTTTCACTTCACTCACCTTGTTATCTCTGGGTTGTGAGTTCTCCAAATATAAACAACAATAAATACAGCAATCATAACATCAAATGTTTGCTCTTTTCTAGTTAACATAGATACGCATGTACCCAGGCACACTGATATACTATACACAAACACATATACAGGCACTGACTATCCATTTTCATTTCATTGCTGACGTATTGCGTATACGTCATTTATGTTTCGTCACTCCATATTCAGCCTTGCATGTCAATTTATTAATTACACTAGTCTGCAAGGAAAAAGCTTTTTCAGCATTGTCATATGGAATAGTTTATCGTTTAGGAACTCCATATTCCATATTAAAGTCAGAAATATCAAAACGAATCTGGTGGCTATGAAATGAGTAAACAGCATTATCAATTACTGACGGATAGACAGATGCACATGATCCACTTGGCTACCATTTACCCATTGAAAGCACTACATTTGATCTCCCGTAACAATTGTTTTGATGGACACGAAGTGATTTCATTAGTTAAAGTGTGTGGAACAAACTTTGTAGACACCTTTGTTGTATACAACTTATTGCACAGAATGAGTTGAATTTTTTCTATTCTAATATGCTACCATTAATCGCGAATTTTTTTCTCCTGTCACGTTTGTCGTTCTTTAGCGATATTCTGCCATCGACACAAAAAAAAAAAAAATAAAAAAAAACCTCTATGCCACAGGAAAACATTTTTTCTGCTTAAACAATCATCGTATACGTGCTGGAATAAATATAATATTTCTGACGCATTTATGCAGAGTTTTATGCTAAATTTAGCAACAGATCTTCTTCTCTGCATGATTTTATTTGTGCATCGAGTGTTTTTGTCATATAAGTACTTCTAGATTTATAAAACCTTTCAAATGACGTTGTTTTTACTAGCATATGTACATGGCGTGACTGGTGAGAAACCAGAAAAACCTTTTACTCAAATCGTTTTGGCTTTCAAGGAGACGAAACGCAAAAGTTGAAACGTCGGCAAAGCCAGAATGTGAAAAGTTGATAAACTGCAACTGTAACGAAATTCAGTATTGGTAAATGTGGAAAAGAACTGCTTTGTGAACCGAAATCAGCTGTTTGATGTTGTAGTGAATGGCAAACACTTGTTTTGGTGAATGTCAAAAAAAGTGCAGCTGTCTTTTGTGAATGGCATATAAAGAAAATTAATTCTATCTTCAATTTCATTTTTGTTGCGGAACAATTGACCGATTCGTGTAATTGGAATTAACAGTTTCATATAAAAAACAGAATATATATAACAGGTAAAAAGAAAATCTATTAGGGAATCAAATATAAAGACTTTATCATTTATTTTTTCAAATAGAAAGACTCTTAATATATTAAAAATGAATAGTGAAAAAACCACAATGATTGCAGCTGAGGAACGTAATTCACCAAAGCGTCCAAATCTCAGTGAAGTTTTTGCAAACGTTGTCTTATATGTTGAAGTGCGTTCCAAAGCAGATAACCGCACTGAGGGGATAAAAAAGTATATTGCTGCTCTGGGTGTTCGCATTAATGATAAATTATTGCGAACAACAACTCACGTTGTCTTTCAAAATGGAACACTTACAACATTTAAAAAGGCACAGAAAAAAAAAATTCCTGTGGTCACACCTATATGGTTTGATACATGCAAAAACAGTCTGAGATTGTGTGATCCCGCATTGTTTCCAATACCGGATTTGGATCATTACGAGAATCCACAGAATTATTCTAAAAGGCCAGGTATTAGACGCTTACGAACAGCACCAACCACATCGACCAAATTGAGAAAGAGCAAACAGCTGAAGGAAGAGAAGTTGCAAGAGAATACTCCAACTACATCAGGAGCTGAAAAACTAAAAAATACAGTAAAGAAACGTAAGTTAGATGTTCCAAATCCAAAAGTTTAACCATTGAAACTGGAACCTCCACCACGTAACCAAAAATAGCGGTAAGCGCATTATCGCTACCACCCACAGATCAGATGCAAATAAAACCATCTGATATAAAAAAAAATATAATACTTAAACCAAATCCAGTTGAATCTGTCTAGAACTAATGCTTTGATTAAGAAACCACGTTGCAGTAGTTTGGACTTTGAAGAAATCACAATGAGCACAAAAGTAAAGCGCCAATGACGCAAGAAATCCAATCAAATTAGCAAACCGAGATCAAGTTGGGCGTCTTACGAAAGGTTAGCAAGACACTACAATGCTAAAGCTATTCGCAGATCAACCATAATCATAATCATAGAATTTTATATAGCAAGTTTCTTTTGCTTTTTTTTTATTAATTATAATTTATTGTTCTTACATATCCACAAAAATACACAAATATCCACAGCCCCCTCTATAATCAACCATTATTTGTATTTCGTAGAATTGTAAAATTAAAAAAAAAATGAATTGTTCTTAAACTATAATAAATAAATTAAATAAATTATATGAATGGATATCATCAATTAGGATTCATAGATCAAACTATTGTTCTATGGATTCTGTGTGTGTGGGTGTTAGTGTAACTCAAATGGCGTTATGGCGATTCAACATGTGGTATGTGTTCCATTGCAGCTACTGGTTACGAAAACCAGCAATATCATATTTGACAAGTGACTTTATCGAAATCATAACATTTTCCAAGTCTTTTGAGATTTCTTTGCTTACAGAGTATAAATATACCCTAAGCAGCAATGACAGAAACAGAAGCATCAGCATCATAGTGGAAAAAACGATAAAAGAAATTGTGCTAGTGTCCTCCGCATACTCGTACGTACTCGTATATTTGAACTAATATTAAACAGATTGTGTCCTAATGGTGTCCTTTATCACCATGGCCGCTGTGACCATGACCATAGTCTCCTTGCCCTTTGCCAATACCCAAAGCATATTCCACGCCTACTGTGACAATAAAAGCAGCGAATCCAACGCCTAGACCACGAAACATAAAAGTAGCAAGACGCGATCCGTGTATGCCGAATCCTTTTTTCTCATAACGCCACACTTCGTTCCTCAGCCATGGATCTGATAAACCTTGACGTGCAAGTGCTTCTTGTACTTGTTTCAACTGTGGTATATTATCAATTTTATACATAGAAGGATGTGGTACTTTGTAAGGTTCTCCATGATGCCCACCCATTTTCAATTAATTAAGATGAAAATTACTTGCTGCAAAGGCGAAGGATTTATCAACACTAAAAATGCCTTAATATTGGATTATCTGCAAGTCAACTCTTTGATGAGAAGCTTTTATAGCTTCAAAAAACTTCACCCAACATGTCATGATAGAAGCCTAATGACCAAAGGATTTACAATTCCAAGTCTAGTAATTCATAATAGTTCGCTAATATTTGAAACGGGAACAGTTTTATTCCAAGTTATGCGATAGTATCTTCTATATGGAATAAGAAATGTCTCATGGTTAGTTAAAATTGATAAACTTCATTTGTTTCGTTTGTAAATCATTTTTCACTCCATATACAGGGTGAGTCAGAAAGGACGGACGTTTTTGAAATGGCTAGTAGTTCCACCACAAAGAGCCGATTGGTGGGGGGTTGGTACCGTTATGTTCGTGCGGTAATAGCATTTTTATTAAGTCACCGCCATTGCCGCCTGTGGATGTTGGAACACCGCGTTTACGCTTACGAGAGTTTCGTGCGAAATAACGAGTCGATTACCGCTGTTCAGCGCGAATTCCGACGCCACTTCAACATTCATCGGAACCAAAGAGTACCCACGCATAACACGATCCTTCGGTGGGTGGAAGCACTTCGTACCCGAGGTGTTTTGAGCAACCGATGTCCCCCAGGGCGTCCACGAACGGCTCGAACGGCCGAAAATGTTGAGGCGGTCCGCCAAGCTTTCATGCGCAGCCCAGGTCGTGTTGCACGAAACCACGCCGCTCAACTTCGCTTGAGTAATCCATCGATAAGGCGTATTTTACACAATGAACTACATTTCCACCTCTACAAATGGGCAATTCAAGAGTTGCAGCCAAGGGATTATGAACAACGAGTGACGTTCGCGCGTGAGATGGAAGCACTCTCAGATCAACATGAGAACCATATTCTGTTCGTGAGTGATGAAGCTCATTTCCACTTGAACGGCATGGTGCATCAGCAGAACTGCCGTTATTTGGCTAATGAAAATTCTAGAGAATTGCATGGAAGACCTTTGCATAGCCCCAAGGTGGCTGTTTGAAAAACGTCCGTCCTTTTTGACTCACCTTGTACTATTTTGTAATTATTTGTAATCACATCAACGTGTGAGTGATTGTTATTTATTAAATCATATCAATTGCATAAAAATAAAAGTGTATTCATTAGGTTGGGTTTGGTTGATTGGATGGTAGTGATAATAATGGAATTCATATGATGTCATATTCTGTTCATAGTATATTGTACATGAGATAGTTTATTTTAGTTATTGTATTTTCAATCATCCGTGAGTAGTCCAAGAATATCCTGCGGTGTCAAGGAACATGAACATCTGTGCATATGTTTAGCCATTGATACTATATTGTAAATAACAAGCAACTAAGTATCATTGATCTACATATTAGAGAGTATATATTACTATTTGAATTTAATTAGAGCATTGCAAGTGCTTCAACAGTCATCATCATCATCATCGTCATCAGTTTCAGTTTCAATTTCATTCTCAATTATTCAGCATTTCATTAACATGGTATATCCATACTCATTTCTCATTTCTCATTTACACTACCCATAGGTTTTATTTCCCTTAGTTTGAAAAGCTATATCGAAGCAGAATTCAATGGATAGATAAATGGTTGGGTGAATTGATATATATATATTTCTTGATTAACAAGCAAGTCAAGTCAGTTAAACACACAGTTTATATATACTCGTACATATATACTCTATATCTTTGTGTCTGATAGTGTGTTTGCTGTGTCCTCCTCTATCTAAGCTTATATAAATAGTTCGCTTTTACTCTTTATCCTTTCATTTTATTTAATTCCAATTCCAACTAAGTTCCAGTTTCATTTTTTATTTTTTGTTTTTTATATCTTTTTATTGTATTTTCTCATATCTCATTGACAATATCAAGCTGTGACCATGATAGCTAAAAATTAACTCTGCCACCAACTGTGCACGTTAAAGAACTTTGCTGTTGTAATTATTTGTATTTTCTGTAAATAGTATATAGTTATTTTTATATAGTTTGCGGTTAAATTGGTAATACAAGATGGAGCAACAAATGTGTGAATATTCATTTATTAATGACATAGTGACATTGGTGCTGTCATTGCTGCTGCTGCTGCTGCTGATATTCTTTAGACATCTCTCTGAATGACATCTTTGACATATTTAGTCCCTCAATTTCCATTCATTTCTCAACATCAACAATGAGTTTCAATCAATTAATAAATAAAAGCAGAAAATAATAAAAAAAAAATATAGGTACTATTCAGAAATTATACGATTATATCATAGTTGCAGTTCCCTACTTCTTTATACACTGAGTGAGTGTTATAATCGATAGATTAAGACTATTATAAATACTGTTGACATGACTCCACAAACTACAAAATTTCATCTGAAAATCAAGTTGAACGATCAAAGACCGAACTGATTCAATTGACTGAAGTGGAACCAATAAATTAATTGCTTAGGATATTATATTTAAATCATATGTACCACAACCATGACCCTCAGTCTCCTGGGCAAATCGAGGGTGCTTAGTATCTCTAGAGTTAAAACAAAACAAACTTTAAATATTGCAACATGCAATACTAATTAGAAGTCTATAAGAGTCTGGCTTGTGAAGACTCAAAATTATTGTCACATTCAATAAAAATACATAAATGCCAAATCATTTAATGTCAATATTATTTATTTATTTGTGCTGACAAGAATGACAATGACGTCAAATCTTTCTATACTAAACTATTGTAGATGTATGTATGTACTTCTGTGACTAACAAAACAACGTCATTCAATGCTATTTTAATGTAAATGTCGGATGAGGAGAAGTTACAGGCAGTGATAGCTTTGACGATAGCATACAATTCTGTCAAGAACATCAACACATTCTTCAGCCTACATGATAGATTGCTGTACATGTGAAAATCTGTATCCAACAGTCTCGACAGTATAGATAGACTTGCTGCTCCTCCGGACTTAAAAATGTCACAACTTATCCTGGGGGCAGATACCATACTATGTATGTTGGCAAACATTTATTTTAGACTTGCTGTCATTCACAACTATATTTTAAAAATATGATGACTTGAAATGTTTATTGGCAAATGAAATCAATCAGTGCGTAAATGACATACCAGTAGAAAATTCAGAAATTTTATGGAAAGAGCTCAAGAAAATATTTTTTACTAAATTTTAAAAGGAAGGGAAACCCGGTACCTTAACTGTTATAAGTTTTATTTGAAAAAAAATCATTCTTTACTATTATTTCTTTATATATTTTTAACTAGCTGTGCCCACGGCTTCGTACGCGTGGGGTATACGAAATATATTTGTAATTGCGTGTATTTTGTTAACTTTTTTCCTAATCTTCAGCTGTTTAATGTTGCTGCGCTGCAAAAGAGGAAAACTATAGGCAACAGAATTTAAAATATGAATATCTTTTGTCGGTCGATTTCGATAAAATAAACGCTAAATGTTACACGAATCCAAAACCGCATTTAAATAGGATAAGCCGTTTCTGAGATTAGCGTGCACAAACACTATATATATATATATATAGATAACATGTTTAAAAAAAAAAAATTATAACAATCAAATAGCGAGAAAATAAACAAAATAAATTTTAAATTTGAGGATCGAACCGGTGACGCGATCTCTCACGTATAGTTGTGCATATACTACACCGATGCCTTAACACGTTCGGCCAACGACTACTATTGTCTGAATTGGTCTTAGAAGCGACAAAATGTTTTTTTGAGGTATTGCATTTAATTTTTGTATGGTTTATTATGACATTTGTTAGAAAAAACGCATTTCATATTTTTTGAATTATAAATTAATTCATATTTTGTGGGTCAATTTTTATGAAATAAAGTCTATGCTGTGCTCCAAAAAAAGATTCTTGTGTTTCAGTAATTTGATTTTGAATGGAATGAGTGCATTTTAATTGATACTTGTTCAAATTAAAAGCAAACTGACAAAGTCAACGATTTTATGATATGTATAGATTGAAAAAATCATCATTCAGTAATTTTCACAGGCTACATGCAGAATAATGTTCAATATGTGCTCTTCGGCTTATCTTTCTCAATAGCAGAAATTATAAATCTCTGAAACAAAGCATAGGCTTCAGTACAAAACTAAGTATAACTCTATAAAGAATTCAAAATACTGGGCTACTAAGTAATGCAATATTTTTTCAACTTTTACTAGAAGTTTATTTTAGAAGTTTTGCTTACGTTCGATGTGGAACTCTCTTTGTCTACTAGTAGGACCATGAATCGGTTAAAAAAACTTGTAGGTTTACAGCTAAATATATGGCATAATGACACCATGATATTGAATTTTGATATATCAATGCAGCTAGATATGCTAGATCCACTTAATCCTTATCATTAAGTCATAGATTTTTGAATATAATAAACATAAATTTATATATGCATGCATACGAGTACGTTAGTATATCGAAAATATTTTAACATTTTTGACAATTTTGAGTGCTCTTCACTTACAAGGCACTTGACGCCTTCACTGCGGCAAATCAGTTTGAATTCAATTGTCATTGTCATTGTCATTGTTGAGTAACTGACTAGTGGCTGCTACTAAGGATACAAGGACATAGTATATGGAAACGAATAAAGGACATTTCCATATATCCTCCTTTTCTAGTTGCAATTGGCGAATGCTCAAAACTTATTACTGTATAATCATGTCCACATTATTATCAAATCAAGCACATGAGTACTACAACATTTCTTCTCCTACTTGATGCATCAATCGAACTTTTCGAACTTATTGCATCAGGTACAACTGGCATTCACTTCAAGGAAAGTCTTTTAGTAGGAAAACTTTTATGAAGCCTTAACAAGAATATAATAATAAGTAAATGGAAAATTTCACATAAACCAGGTATACTTAGTACTTGTACTTACATATGTTTGTATATCTTTTGCTGTTTGGGCGTTATTGCAAGCATGATGAGAACGCTTTAAAAGTTTTCAAAAAAATATGTTCAATCCTTTTACTTTATTGCTTTTGCAATAACTTTACCATATTTATCCAGTTATTTAATGTTGTATATTGAAGTTAGTTTCAGAAACTTGCCTCTAGAAAAGCAATAAAATTCATGGAAATAAGATTTATAGAATTTCGTAGAACAAAATCTTGGCAATAAAGTTGCTAACGCAAATGCTGTTTATGCGTACAGTGTTTGCATTAATCCAATTCCAGGAATTGGTAGTTGTGCAATATTGCAATATTGCAATATTTAGTTTGAACTGAGTTAATATAAAAGATAGACACATGTTGAGAAAGTTGATGAGAGAAGAACGGAGACAATTCGTATACAAATTTATATGAGTTATTTTATATAGAAAGCAAATATGTGTGTTTTTATCATTGCTTTATATAACAGAAGTGTGACTTGCTGTGTTGAGTTGTTGTGTGTTGCCTTAAAGTCTCATCTCATCAATCGATACACTTACATCTTCAAATCATTTAATCTAACCATTAAAGTCTCATTACTGAACCATTTGGCAGTTCTTAAGATTTGAAGATGAAATTTGTAAATGCTTTACCAAAATCAAAATAATTGAGTTTATTTTGACTGAAGATTAAAGATCAGAATCTCCAAATTTGCTTAAAACCAAGTATACAAGGAGTGGCTTTACACATTTGTATATAAGTACTTTACGAGATTGATAAGTACAATAGAACTATTTACATACATGACTTGTGCACGAAAGGAAAAGCTTTGTAGTGTGAAGCTTACTTTTCCAATTTTAATCTCTCTCGTGTTTCTAGAATATAATTTATATTCTTTTTATCACATAATTTTTCTGAAAAATTATGCAAGTTGCAAATAAAGCAACGAAGTTTGAAATTTCATATGAAATTTTTATCTTTTATTAATATGTGAAATTAAAAGAAAGTTTGACACGTGCTAGTACTTTTAAGTGGCTTCAACTATTTGTCAGTTGATTAATTACTATTGCAGAAACAAAGCCTGAGCATTAGTTTGGAGAATGGTTATGGTACATCCCATTTTGGCGCGGGTTTGTCAAGAAGATTCTAAACATGTATAACATTCCAGAATTTGATCACCATGTGTCCATTATCAGTTTCTTATAATAAAATCTATGTACATTAAAACAAAAAAAAATCCATTCATGTAACATTCACCATGAATTGCAAGCCTTAATGGAGACACCATTCCAGAAAACTCTCGATAGAAGGCTAACATGGCAGCCCCACATAAAATGAAAAAGGAAACTGTTTAATCTAAAACTCTTGACAATGACATGGCTTTTAAGATCAAGCACGCAGCTAAGCCTGCAAAACAAGCTGTTACTATTTAACTCCATACTCAAACCGTTGTGGATTTATGGAATTCAGCTCTGGGACACTGCTTGCAACTCAAACATTGAGATTCTTCAAAGGTTTCAGTCAAAACTACTGCATAGACATTGGTTCGTGAGAAACTCAATTCTGTACAGTGATCTACAGACACCCACATGAGGAGATCACAAGAATCAGTAACAAAAAACATCTTCAGGCTGGAAAGCCATAAATATCCCCTTGCAAACAACTTTCTTGGCAACAGCTAGCACACCCGAAGGTTGAATCGGCTTCACCCATTGGATTTTTCGTTTAGAGTTTTCAATTAAAATAAAACAAGCGAATTAACGTAGTGTACTAACAAATTCGCCGAATATTGTTACACGATAGATTGCAAATAAAATAGATAAAAAAATAATAATAATAATATATGCTTGAACTTGTAATGAATATCAATCTGTCACAAGAAGAATTCCAATTCAATTTTAGACTTGCTGAATACCAATTGTTTACATATATGAAGATTCCCTGTCAGCAAAATATGGTTATAATTTCTATACTCAGTATAGTTCTATGCTCTGTCTACTATGGTACAAAGTGAACTATTGTATAGTATAATTCAATTCGACAACAAAAAAAAGTGGTTGCACACACAAAACAAAATTAATTAGTCAAATAATAAGGAAAATGAAAACCCCTTTGGATCTCTTCTCATCTTCATACAATATAATATCTTGTATTATTTTTGTTTTTCATCACTCAACTCACGCATCCAGTTGCTTTGCTTTGCTTTGCGCGTGTAGCGGTTAAATTTCAATTTGAATTATATTATTACGTTTTTCTCGGTATTTTCCTCACTATTTATAATTTTAATTGATAATATATGAAGGAAATTTCCACGAAAGAAAATATGTGAAAACTTGGTTATGGTTCACCGAAATTTACATATGCTCTCATTTCTTTTGAAGATTTTCCTTCACTTGTTCGTAATATGAGTGTAATAAAACAAAAATTTTTGAAATTTTTTTAATTAGGACCTTTTATCATAATAGATAACTAACTCAGTAGCTTAAAACCTAAGAGTATAGCATGCATACACATGGACGGAGATCGCTTATAACTTGCACTATGGGGTCTCCGATACACACGGTTCTATGAGTTTAGAACATCAAACCAAAAATAAGAATAAGAATTTAAAAACGGAAAGGGAAAGGAATAACAATTATTAACATATAGGTGATTACTGTATTGGATCTACATCTTCCAGTAAACGGAAAACTGATCACATCTGTATAAGTAAGTATAATTAATGTGGTCTTCTTCTCCTGTTTCTATATGTTACAAACATGAAGCCAAAGTGATAATTATTGCTCTAACTAGGGTTTAAAGGTATCAAAAGTTATGTCTAGCTTTTCTTCTTTGTTTTATTAAATGAGTGAGTGAAATATTGCCGCTATACAAATTCATGTGAATAGCAAATAGAGGATGAAGAAGCGGCAACATATTATAACAAACGCTTCAATCTTTAGTAGTACATATATATGTACATATATATGAAAAACAAGAACTACTTGAGAGGTAAGAATGTCGACTTAATGCATACCCCAAATGAATATGATGATGAATGATGCGAAAACCTGGTTTTGCATATACAAACAGAAGCTTACACTCAGATACATTTATACATATACATTTACATAGGCATTTATGTATGTATTGAGCTTGGTGGCATCATCATTATTATCACCGTCACCATCACCATTACTATCATCATCATCATCATTTGGGCGCAAGTGTTGCAGTTAAGTAGTGGACGACAAAGTACTAGACAACAGCAAAGGCAAAGGCAATGACAACGACAACAACGAAAAAGTGGGCCAAAATGTTGAAATAATATTGCACATATGCATGTATGTATATGTATATGGTATATACTATGTATGTAAGTATATCTGTTTGTATAAGTTTAAATATGCTTAAGTATAAATGTGTGTATTTAGTAGGAAAAAGGATATTGTATGTTGGCGTGGCAACATCAGCTAAAAGCAAGTGCAAGGTTTCTACTTACTACCATACTACTAATATGTACTAATAATGTGCAGCAAGTAAGGCCAGAAATAGTAAAAAAAATTTACAAAAAAATCTCAACCTTATACAATATCATCTATACAATATAAAATATCAAATAAGAAAGTTCCAATCGGAAGAATATAATCAATTATTGGATATTGTCTATCATTCACCGGTACATTTATTCATTCAAAGATGAATAAGGCGAGGAAATAAGAGTCAAGGAAAAATTTTTTTATAATATTACTTTCTTCTAACAGAGTCAGGTTCAGTCATGATGAGCTCAACTATGAGCATTCACAACTCCATCATTAGTGACTTCTGTCTGACTTAATTCAATTTTCAACAAAATTTTGCACTCACAGTATTCCAGACAGACAGAGATTGGAACAGACAAGACCCAAGCGCATCCGAGAATCCCATGTGTTGTATACAGAGGGTTCTGAAACAGACACTGGCATTGGAGCAGGTGTCTACAGGGAAAATCCTCAAAGACGTATAATCTGCAGCATGGGCCTACATGCCAACTTTCATGCTGATTGATCAAATGGTGTTGGAGTAAAAAGCCTACTACTTTATATACTTATATAGATATAGATTAAAAGAGTGATATCATTATAAGTAGTATGATAAAATAAGAAGGAAATAAGATAAATAAATCCATGTATACTATAGACATACATATACTACATATGTATATGCAACTCATCTAACCTACCAACATGAACAAACAACAAGTTTCATTGTTAACTTGGTTGTGCCGGAACTTATTGTAGATACAGTAAAAACAAGGCCTAGTCACTTTTTGTTGTTGTTTTTGTCATTTTCATTTGCTGTTCTCGGTCATCTAGATGATTGCATTCAGTAAAAATCAATAAAATATCTCATCAAAACAAAAAAAAAAAAAAGAAACCATCATTATCTTGCTTATCCACCATCAACAACACCATCATCATCATCATCAACATCAACATAAAAAACATCATCATCATCACCATTTTTGTAGGCCTCAACAACAAAACAAACACAATAACAACAAAACATTTGTCTGCGGTCACAGTCATTGGCCGATATTGTAACTATGCCAGCCACATATCACCGGGCATGGGCTTACCGAGCTTTTGGCCTAGAGGGCAAGGAACCAGAAATTGTATTCCTGAAGATGAAAAGTTCAACACTTGGTAGCACTTAGTTCACCGATTCGATGGGTGTCCTTAACTACAATACATTTTTTATTTTACATGTATACATTTTAATGAGATGTGTTTTATTGGATGTTCAGATAACCTAATGATTGAGCAATTACATATATTCGTACAATATAGTACGTAGTAGATCGATCCCCTTTAGCAACGGTCTCTGTTGCGTTCATAAATTTTCTGATTTTCGTTTTAAATATTGTCAGTCCGTCCGTCAAGGTTGTTTGGTTAATAAAGACATAAATAAAAAATAAAATATTGAAAATCATGGTACTTCGCAGTTGATATGATTGACCTTAAATTCATTTTTCTAACACAAGTAGAGTTAATAAAAATCACTTCACCAAGAACCTGGGTATATTCGTCACACATGAAGAACAAACGTATTTTTGTCACATGAAATATTTTAGGGGTTGTTTACTAATACGAGGTCGCTGATTTCGAATCTGCCTTTAGTTTTATTTTGTATCAGGTCTAGTTTTTGAGATATAGCCACATCTTTCTTTTTTACCTTTACATATATGTAGTTTCTTTATTTTATTGCACTACCAAAGAGGTATCAACAAATTCATATTTTATAAGGCATAAACCAAGATTTCGACTATCGACATGGAAGTACTATGAGAAACAACAAAAAGATTATTATAAAGGGATTTTGCCTGTGAAATAAAAAAGTTTGTTTGTCTTAACAATAGAATTGAAAGAAATTATTATCAGGGGTGCCACAGAAAACTCTAATGTGGCCTCTCGGTGATTTTATCGAATAACCAACCGCTTCAACTGAATGTTAATAGGGCTGTCACAAAAGGAGGAATCAAACACTTCCAAAAGAGTTTTCTGTGGAACCTAAAATTGGAAATCTGGTGGAATAGAGGAGGAAGAGTTTTCTATGGCACCACTGTATATATAGATTAGATTAAATAAGGAGCTATGGTATTCACATCGTCACTGACGGTGGCCTTGAATCGATCTATTACAGTTCCTTCGAGTTTCTGGTATTCAAATTGAAATGGCAATGGCAATGGTAAGCTTAGATGAACATATACTTATATTCTATGTGATACCAGATCAGTTAAAATACCAGAAAAAGTTCCTGATTGACTGTTATATCTTTATAATATGAAAATGGATTGTTGTGCATCATTCGTATGGTTTTTTCCTCCATTTGTTGAATCGCCTTGGTTTTTCTTTCTTTACATATATTTGTATTTTTCTTTTTGTACAATTCATTTTTCTACTAAGCGGATTTCCTAGTCACTTACTGTATTTACTGTTATGTCGTTGTACTTCTACAATATTCTATACTCGTAGTATATAGAAGGAAGGTATATAAATTGTATGTTTGTGTGTGGTTACGTACTTAAATCATTCTTATGCTTTGGCACACACTCTTTGTCATTATACTGAGCGGCGCAGACGGATAGACAGATGGACTGACAGACAGACAAAATACATGTGTGTGTGTGTGTGTGTGTGTACTGTAGTACTTCAACTAAATACCAAATGGTGCCAAAAGCTTTATCGTTCACACTTGTCTGATATAAATGTAATCTTTTCATACCATATCGTTCTTTCTGCTCTTTCTCATATTTTCTTTCTTTTTTTTTTTAAATTGCATAACGATTTAGTTTCTAAGGACGAACATGTTGCATCTGTGCAAAGTATTTTTTTATAAGCTACTGTTCTACTGTAAATTGGATAACATATGATGATACGAGTACAATACAATTGAGCAGCTGGCAAAAGTTAAATTTCGTTAATAATACCCGTACTAGTATATCGTTATTATTTTCTATGGTTTTATCTTAGGTTACATATATTGTATTACGAGTATACTGTGTTTTCATATTCAGATGCAGTTTCAGATTGGTTAGGAATTGCCAAATCATTATTACCATATGGAAACTGGTACGCTGCAATACATTACTAGTTGGACAGAAAAGAATGTTGAATTGCTTGCTTTCCTAATTATGGTTCGCTTATCACACTCTTATAGCTTGGTAGCGAGGACTTAGACTCCTTTATTTTCCATTTCCTATAAAGGTATCACTCATAAGGTTAACTTTTTGCTAATTGGGGAGTACAATAATGTACATATAGCTTTAAGTATAAGCAAGTCACTTAAAGACCTCAATTAGACGTACGTTTTGTGATAGAATGTAGCAATTATTTCTAGTTTCTTTCAGACTTATTTTACCCTCGTTCCTCCAAAAGCTTTTCTTTGAGCATAATTTTTAATGGTATTTTATGCATCCGGATTTGGAGCTCAAATGCATCCCCTAGATGTTCAGTGGGATTAAGGTCTGGTGACTGAGATATGGTGCACAACTATTTCTTTTTTTTTGGCGTTATATATCAACCGGTGTCCTCATTGTTTATTTTGGAATCTTTGAATGTAAGTTTTCTAACCGCATTGGCCGACTTATAACCCTAGACCATTATTCCGCCGAGATACTATATTTTCTTTGTTTATTTGTCCTTTTATTCTGAAAATGCTGTACATTTATGAATTTGCAAATTCCAAATGCTTCTGTTTATTAGCAAACACTCATGAAGGACTTCTTACGGGCTAATCGGTAATTATACTCTTTCCAAAACACGCCTTACTGTTCTGTCGGAAATTGTTTTAGAATACTTCTCCAGCACCTTGATTTGTAATTTGGCTGTAGTTACGATTTTTTTTTAGACAATTTGATGTCAAGACATAATTTTGGGCTTAGCCTACTGTTTCTCCAATCATCTTATGCATTTTCTTCTTAGTCCACAGTTTAATTATAATTTTTCCCTTATTTAAACTTATGTACTTTGTTTTACTTTGCATTCTAAACACTCTGATTTTTGCATGTTTTGAAACACTTAGAAGCGGACATATCGAATTGCCATTTGGCTACTATAAGTTTCTCATTCATCGATATTCATCAACTATATAAAGATGCTAGGAAAGAGTAATTGTACAATAAAGTGCCACTCAAACTGTGCTCATATTTGATACTCAAACTGTGTTCTTTGTTGATACTCAAACTGTAACAGAGAAAATATAGTGATGCTAAGAAAGGAAGGTTGGATGCAACCCGGAGCAGCGTGAAGAGTATTGCAAATGCCAAAGGCATAGCCAATGATAGCCAGCCTTCTTTCTGGTTCATAATTAAGTTAATTAATTGAATAATAATGCCATGGTGCTTGTTACATTTTTGTTGAAAAAATTCTACTTATAAAGAGACATATTTCAAAAACAATTTACAAAAAAAAACTCTTTTATACATACTGAATAGTGAACAGTCAAAGTTGAAATCATGTTTTATTTTTTGCCTGCACGGAGACATCCACGTACATGTTCAAATGTACATGCCGCCGAATGGCATATGAATGGTTCAATGCAGACCTCTTATACATAAATATATCATGACAATGTTTGCACTTTAGTTTGCGAAGGAAGGTATACCATAAGCATACATAGATAAAAAAAGAAAATAATTGAAGTTACTTGAAAATACAACAAATAATTGAATTATGAATATGTTAAATAAAAACCAAAATAAAATAAAAGGGAATAAAAATTGCATTATATGGCATATGGATGCAGACACTATCTGCTATCAAAAATAATAATAAGAAATTCATTTATGCAATCAAAATCTTTTGTTAATAAAAATTGAAAAAGAAATTCCCAAAAAAATATACATAATGCAATATACTCGTACAATGTTGCTTACAATACTTCGTATAAAAAAAACTCCATGGATTAAATCAATTTTTTATGAATAATATAACAAATATTGTACATTATATAACAGAACAGTTATACAATATGAATAGCATGTAGACCAATTGAAAAAACAATTGGATAAAGTTAATTTATTTAACAATAAGACGTTATTCAATCAATTTATGCCGTCAGATATTCCGGGATATTCAGGAAGTTAAAATTAAATGGAATTAAATGGAACTTTAATAATTGGTTTTTATGAGTAAATTTTGCAAAACTTTTTACATAAATGTACCAAAATTTTAACAACAAATTTAACTTGATGATTAAAGATATTTAAGAATTTTGTAATTGTAAATAAATATTGGCAACTGCAAAACAAGATTGCCGGACAGGGACGATTGAAAGAAAGGTACCGCTATTGAAAAAGCCTATGTTTTAATTTACTCAAATGGATTTTAAGCCAAAGATAGAAGTACTGATGCCGATGTTCTTTCGGTGGTGGTAGCAGCTCCAACTATCGTTCCCATCAACCAGAATGGCGTTGCATTTTTTAGGCAGAGATCTATGTAGTCTGGTATGTAGCCACCACCATGGGTGAGACTCGTAGAAACATATCGATTTATGTTGACAGCCATGCTGCTATCAATGCTCTGTCGTTCCAAAGCAACAAAAACAAAATAATTCGTAACCTTAACCATGGTTTTCTGGATTACGAGATTGCTGATGAGCTTTCTTCAATAATTAAGGAAGTTTTGCAAAATTTTCTGTGTGACATCAAATAGGGATAACTCACCGTCAGCTCCCTTTATATCTAAATTCAGGTATCACAATGTATGTTGTATGTTTTCTGCGTGAACTCGACTTCTTATGGTGAGAGGCATGTGTAACCTAATCTAACATAATCAGAGATGTCTAAGATTAATACTGTGAAATATCCAATTGATTGGTCCTTAGTTCTTTTTGTTTCTACAGGAAAAGTATTGCATTAGATTTAGTATTATTATTATTATATTTTAGAAAGATAAATGATATCTGCTTTATAATATTCCATAATCAAAATAATGATACTAGATGTGGTCGTCATACAAGCTTAAAGAGAACAATACGAATAGAACTATCAATTAACATAAATAACCAGCTTCAAAGCTTCTAAGGCATAGGTTAGGTTAGGTTTGCTTGGCTGATCAAGAGATCTCACATAGACCAATAATGTTCCTTTGTGTTGCCAAGCTTCTAAGGCATAACTTTAATCTAAAATACTAGTAACTATGGAGAACACATAATTTTAACTCATAATTCTTAATTAAAGTGTATTTTCTAGTATATCTGTGCCCCCGACTTCTTACGCGTGGTATTCGAAATATATTTGTAATAGCGTGTATTTTGTTATGTTTTTCCTAATTATCAACTGCCCCACAGCTAAAGTAGGCAACAGAATTAAAAATATGAATATCTTTTAGTAAGTTGATTTCGATAAAATAAACGCTAAATGTTACACGAAGCATGCTACAATACATCAGTCAAAACCGCATTCAAATAGGTTAAGCCGTTTTTGAGATTAGCGTGCACAGACATGAAAAGGCTTACGATTTTATATATAGAGATATAGATTAAAAAAAAAAATATAAAAATTTCTTAGATAAGGGTAAGGGCAGAGGCTAGTCTCCTCCTCATTGTGGCCATGATTAGGTCTATTGATTTTTCAAAACAATAAAAATTTCTTACTTCATTTTACAAAAATAATTTTGTCATTTTCTCAAATTAAATGCATTGGTTCGACTTCCCTAGTTTCTAGGATTACTCAACAGTATCCAAAATTCATTACATAAGATTGTATTAATATTCAATTCATCTGTATGCCAAAGCATTGTCGAATCTTTGGAAACTGTGTAGCAAAAAAGTTTGTTAGGACATGCTGACTAACAGAATGATCTCACCAATGATCACTATTGAGTCCAAGAGCAAGAAAATGGATAATTGCGGAAAAATTAAATTCAACTTGATCGTGATTCGAACCTGCACCTTGCGAGCATGAGAACGCCATATCACACAATCACAATCACATTAATGAGCAACTGCGATTATTGGGGCACCTAAAGCGATAATATAATCTGATTACATTAAAATTGACAGAAGTTTCTTCAGTGGTGGCAGATATTCGAATAGAATAAAAACAATAAGTCACCACCATCTCTTCTTATGTGTAGCGATATCGAGATGAAGGTTTACATTTCTATGGTGAACTTGTTGACTTGAAAAACATAGACGGCGGCGTGGTGTCTCTATCTTGTCTCAAGTTTAGGTAAATATTTATCTAAAACTTATTTAAATTATAACATACAAAGTATTGTATTGTCGTAGTATATATGAGTCTATTATTTTATCTGTATATGTCTTTTTATTTTTTATTGTTTGCATTTCCAAATCAAATATCAAAAATCTCAATTGTTGTTGCTCAATTGTTCTGGTATCATATTCTATTTAACAATTTAATTTTCCTGTTTTTCTGAACTAAACGAAACACGCATATGTGGTATGTTTTATTATTGTATGAGTATACCATACTCATTGTTCAGATACTATAATGCTTTGTGTTTTTGTTTGTTAAAAAAGTTTATATCAAATTTATGCAGATTATTTGGGCTTAAATAGTTTTAAACTAATAATGATGATGATGCTAATGATGATCATGATGTAAAGAATAACTTGGTTGATGATGATGATAATTTTATTTGTAAATTTGCATTAAATACTTTGGTTATAATGAGCAATAATTTTGTATCATATAAATATATTTTAATTGAGTATATATTTCATAATTTATTTAATTTTATTTTATTTTATTTATTGTAAAAAACCCAAAGATTTAAATTGTTTAAATTTAATTGAAATTATGAAAATGTATGCGGCTTTAGCATGATTTATTCAGACATATAAACGCAAGAAAAACCATAGCATACCATTGTGGTGAAATAACAATTTAAGTCGATTTAAGATATACTATTGTATTGTACAATAAATCAATAAGTCAAGCTTTGTATATTTGTGAATAAATAAGTAAGTAAAAAAGTTATTTATATCGGCATTAAAAAACCATCCCTCAATAACAAAATCTTAAAATATCCTTAATCAAATCCTATAATCACCAGCACCATGACCTTGTCTGCAGATGGAACTGTCTTTGTCTTCGTTGAAGCCGATTCTCTCTATTCAATTGTTCCTTGGTCTCAGTTATGAAGTGATGGACGGACCTATGTTTCATCAATGGTTAATGGTTGTGAATCGATGCAAAAACTTGAGTTTATTGCTCGATTGAAACATAACACTAATCGTGTTCAATACTTTTTTAAATGCCTTTCATATCTTCCAATTTGGTTATTTTCATTCAATGGTCATGCAATACCATTTTGTGAATTTCTTTTACCATTTTTTGTGTCATCACTCGTACAAACTCATTTTTTGTTCCATAACTACAATACAATAGTGTGTTCACTATTGGATGGCTACCACATAAATACTAAACAACGTTGCGTGTTCAATTTAAAAACTCTTTGCTTTTTAAGCTTAAGAACAGCAGCCCAAATGCCATTTAAATGTGGCCTAGATGGTCAGTGTTGGCCCGCTGTTCAGTGCTCTTTTTTTATTTTTGTTTGTTCGCCGTGTTAGCCTGTTTATTTATTTTTTGTTTTGCCCATAAACTTTTTGGTGAATGGTGAATGGAAAATTTTATTTTCCTTTTTTTTTTCTTTGCCACCCAAATCATTACGAATTTTTGCTGCATTGGTTGGTTGTAGTCAATATTTTCAAAAATTAAACGCAGTCTATAAGTCAGATTCTTATTAATTTCTATGACTATACTCGTACATATTTTCCACATCGTGTGTTTGGTACCAAGTTTAAGGAAGAACATATAATAATTTTGTAAGTCAAGAAATAAGATAAAATGTTAGGGTTTTTTATTATGAATAATTATCTAAATGATCCCTTTCTTCTGACCCCTGACCTTGGAAAACAGATTTAGCTGTATCGCCTCAAAATTTTCACTAGAAGAAAGATGAAGAAATAGTAGTTTCAAATGATCTAAGTTATGGGCAAAACACAATCGTCACGGTCACGCGAAAATCATGGAAGCAATCATAGACATATAATCTATAATAAACTTCTTAAACCATTTGAAACTGGGTGATTTTGACCAGTCAAGAAGAAGTCTGATTCTGATATCCATCTGTTTTGTTTCATGCAGTTGGCACTTTCTGCAAAGAGGTTCACTTTAAATGAGAATTACTTGTCATTTGGATTCAGTCGATAAAGGCCACTTTGTTATGTATAGTCTAAGTGAGTACTATTTCATAAGCTTCCAAAATTCCTCTATCATTTTCTCTTTTTAAGCTTAAAATTGATAATGCGAACTACAGGGTATCCGATAATAAAGCCCAACCGACTGTAATGTCTCGTTATTTAGTTAAATTTTGTCCCAAGGCTATTCAGTGTTTTTATTTAAAAAATAATGAAAAATCAACAAAAAATTGTTCACCTAAAGAAGCCCACATAGAAAACAAGAAGGTGATGATGATAATAAGAATTCCAATAAAAAAGAAAAAACAAAAGAAAACAAACAAACGAACCTAAATTGTATTATTATATACACATACATACACAGTATATGCGAGTGTGTACGTGTATAAGTGTGTGTGCATAAGTATGAATGAGTGAGTAACTAAAGTAAAACAAAGCAAAGTAAAGTAAAGTTAAGTAAAGTAAAGTAAAGAATGTCAAGAGTAAGGAAGCGATAAAAGAAAAAAATACAAATCATTTAAATACGAAAAAAAAAATTAAGTGAAATACAATAATTTTGTTGCCTGCTTCCAGGCGCATTGGTGTAAGCGTTTGTGTGCGTATGTGTATGTGTGTCGATACAGGAAATAAAGTATTGCAAGCAGAATATACCACTGAAATGAATAAAGCAATGAATAACTGAATGCAAAAAAAGCACATCGCATCGCATCGCATCACATCACATTCACTCTTCAATCCTAAAAGTATGCAATACGATTCAAAAGAAATAAAAAGTTGACACATTCAACGAATCAAAAGGAATGAAAAGCGAATGGAATGGAAAAGAAATGACAAGAAAAGAGAAGACAAGACATCATGGTTTGTTATAATGAATATATTTGTATTTCGTTGACAACATTACATAGACATACACATAAGTATTGTATATACATACACAAATGTGCATGCATGTATATGAATGAATGCGTCTATGATTGAGACAATCAACGTGACATAGTAACACGTAACACCTTGTCCCATTTATTCACGTTGTTCCCTTCTTCTCTATTCTCACCTAAACATTTTTTCTTAATTTTTTTGTTTTTGTTTTAGTTTTGAGTTTTTCCTTTTGCTTCCTTGTATCCCTCTTTGTTGTTGTACTGTTTTGCATTGCATACTCACAGGGCGCCTAGCATACATGTGACACAAAGGGTATTTCTCTGTCAAACACTTATCCATCCACTTCATATAAACTTGTTCAATGCGACTGAACACAAAACGGATTTCTATAGACAGCAGACAAAGAACATGTGACTGACTGCCTGCTGTGAGTTGAAATATTATACACATATACATATGTACATATATATGTAGGTGTTTCGATTCGATTTTTATTTTTCATCACTTGGATATTCTATTGGATTTTATCATTGTGTAGAAAGAGATTTTTTTTTTTTTTTGCATGATTTGATGCTGAAAAATAAGCAACTGAAAAATAATAGTAGAACTGCATAAATCAGGTAGAAGTCTTAACCAACATATTTGCAATATAAATTTGATTATAATTTCATCACCTAAAATGAAAGACATTTAATTAAAATCATAATATCCTTATGAGAATTGATGAAAGTTTATATTTTGTTGCATTACAATTGAATCTTTTGAATCAACTTGAGGAAAATACTATTAATAGTCTAATCTATGCAAATATATGTGGTCATCATGTGGATCTCTGCCTCTGTAAATTGACTTTACTCAAGCAGAATATTTAATGCGTTCCCAATCAAGTTTCACATGATGCAATAAGCATATTTGCAAACAGCAAACCAGTGGACATTGACTTTAACGAGCTGACGGCAATATATGCGCTGAGACATGGCCAGGGAGTCAGCTACTGGCTGCAGCAATGACAAAGCTCGACAACGTTCGTAGTAATTGTCAACATCAGTGGTTAGGTGTTACAATACTCTTCGTTTCGATAGTTGGTGGCTAGTGAATGCACTAAACAGGTGTTGGCAATTGACCACTTCCATGACATCGCCATGTTAAATTCACCAGTTGAATACATGTAAAAGGAGACCAGTTTTGAACCAGTGATTCATACTACAGGGATGGTAAGTATACCAGTAGAACTATCATCTCTCGCAGTTCCTGACGCAACATGGGTATTTCCAGGAGTACCAGCATAAATTTAAGCATGCAGTTGAACCACGCTACCTGCTCTGCACAAACCAACTGGAAAATGCTCGCCATGTTCTCATGGATTCTTCCCGGTTTGTGCATCAGAGAGAGAATCATGTCACATGTGGGTGGAAACCTTATACCAAATGACTTGATTTACTTCACGTTAAAGGGTTTAGACTCCTGGAACGTAGCGTGCAAAATCATTGCCACAATAATGCAACATGAGATAGTCAAATATCTTGAACTTACCCTTGATAGACAACTCACATGGCGTCATCATATCATGGCTCATTGGACGCCACTCCAAACTCAAAATTAGGAACAAACCGCTACAATACAAGGCCGTACTAAAACCGATTTGGTTCGTCTATATTCAATTGTGGCTAGTGACTCAAATATGAAAACCATTCAGAGGTTCCAAAACAAAGTATTGAGTATAGCAACTTGCGCTCATCAAGAACTGAAATATCCATGGAGTTCAGTGAAAATCAATCGATTCAGTCAGCGGTACATCAACAGAATAACTAATCATCAAAACAACCTGGTAGTAAACCTACTCGACAACTGTGCAATTAAAAGAAGACTAAAGCAATATCACTCGCTAGTCCTTCCATTCAGAGATGCAGGTTAATAAACCGAATCAATAAACCCACTCATCCATTCTCTTTCCCATTTAAAATGTTTTAAACCATCATGTAAAAATGTATTGTATTCATGTGTATTTTTCAGTAAATGTTAAGGTAAAGATAAAACAATTTAATCCCACTTGGGGTAAATAAAGAAAAAAAAAAGTTAATGCAACAGGTCCGCAGAGATGAACAATTATATATATGAGTATGGCCTTGATCTCCATGAAGAAGGAGTACCTCAATTGGTGGTGTCTCCATGGTAGAAACAAGAGTCAGTGTAGTCCGGGGGTATCTCTGACTCTCTTGAAAAATGTAGACTTGTAATATTTGTTCCATTCAACACATGGTTAGTACTTTTAGTGACTTGCTGCAACTTTTATCTTTAGAGTACAATAACTTAGAAGGATATCTAAACATGACTACTAATATTTTTGTTAACACCATAAATAAGTTTTGTTGTTATTTTATAATCAATCCTTTGCCGAGTATCTGTCTATTACTATTGACAGATGTTCGTATCAAACAACTACAGCACATAGTACATACATACATATGTAGACATTTGATATTTGTTTTCTTTCTATAAATCATGTATGAATGTGGTTATGGCATCGTTGGGGACTACAAGGACGACTGAATTTGTTCATAGTTTTTGTACTTCAACGGAAAAGTATTGCCTTGCAACATTTATTAAATTCAAACACAGAATCATCATCATCATCATCATATTATGGTTATCATCATCAGCAGCATAATCATCACCATCATGGACAATGTCATTGTTGTCGTCTGCTTAAAACTCATGGCCAACATATTTATGGTCAAGAATGTTGACCATATCAAATATGCACAAGATTTTTCTATGAGCATTGAATAATATTGTTGCATTACATTGGATTGGATACTAACCAATAAGGATGTTATTTTATTCGAATGATCGTGATAGCAATTAATATAGAAATCTAGATACTTAATCAACTAAGTGTCTCAATCTTCCAAATTCCCCCTTCCCGTAATGATCAGCTCAACGTCCTAGAAGAACCCGAGTTTGTTAGCCAAGTATGCAATCAAACTTTCATGTTTTTGGCTTATTTTTATAAACATTTACATAAACTTAAAAGACCCTTTGAGCCAAATATGATGGATGCATGGCTATAGGGTATCAAAACCAGTGAACAAAACAACATTATTGCAATAACAAATGTACACAGAAGTACAACTACTACAGGCAAAAGTTAGAATCTGAATGAAGGAGATGGAATGGAGTAAGGAAAAGAAAGATACTGACAATGATGATGATGATGACACTTTTCTCCAGCTGACGACAAATGTTAAATGTTGACGAATGTTGAGGCTACGACAAAAAACTATAACAAAATTGGACGAAACAACCAAGTAAACAAACCACAAACAAAAATTATTCAAGTGACGCCATAGCACCATCTGCATAGATACTTATGTGTGTATGAGAGAGTATTTAGAAGAATAAGAACTTAAAATTTAATTTCAACAAATTCAAAGAACCATGAACTCGACTATTGGATGCCCTTAACTACTATATTCAGATAGTAGACACATACATGATTGGCATAAATTGGTAATTTCTTTTAAAAAGATGCTTTTTAATTTAACATAAAACGAGATATGACAAGAAGGGGCTTTGGAATGGAACTCATGGGGATACAGTGCTCATATAAGAAATTAATTTCTGAGAAATAAGCAAAATTATATTTTCAAAACATTTAAATAGTCTCTTCTTCTTTATATCTTTTTAACTCCTGATGGTGATGAAAGAAGCTAAATTGAATTAACTTGTTATGTTGATAACCTTTTTATACAATAATTATATATAATACTATAGTATGCTAAATTATGATTTGGGTGTAGGGTATAATACAAAAAATATATAAATAAATAAATAAATAGCTATAACTATTTCCTGTGTATGGTGTTGTGTACGACTGAGTATGTCTTGTACTTGTTGGCTTGGGAAAGGTCGGGAGCTAGTCAACTCGCCTCAATTGGGGCTATTGTAACAAAACTTGTGTGTGTGTGTGTGTGTGTGTGTGTGTGTGTGTTATGTTTATGTGTTTGCATATAATTCTTTATCCAATTCTTGACTTGCCAACGGCTAACTTTGTCCTCTGCGTATGCCATACATGTATGTAGTACGTACATTCCTTGCCGACGCGTCGGTTTCTCTGTGCTTTTTCTCTATGGATTTCACTTTTGCCAACCAACATCCGCCGCCTTCTCATCAAATGCCAAAAAATTCATTGTATTTTCTTTAAAATGAAATCCATTTCCTCTGACTATTCTTTTTTGCTACTTTTCTTGCTGTTTTCATGACACAATTTTCTTTATTTTCATTTGCTTTGCTTTAGTTTCGTTTCGTTTCGTTTAGTTTAGTTTAGCTTAGTTTTTTTCCGGTTTTTGTTTGTAATTTGTTTTTAAATAATGACAAAATTCTTATTTTCTGTTTTAATAATAATGCAATATATTTTATTTTTTTGTTATTATTCTGCTAGTTTGGGGAAAATATTTATTTCGTATTATTACTTGAACACATTCTCACATTCTCCTTGGTATTGTACTCTCCTAATACCACCTTAATGTATTCTTTTTCACGGTCATGTTTTGTGGATGATAATGAATCATTAATCATTACACCAATAAGTATCACAGTTTTGAAAATATGTGAATTCAAAATAAAGATATCTCACCCTTTGTTGACCTTAATGTTTTTAATTCTGAATATATCTTATGTATGCAATATCCTCGAACTAATAAGGAATACTAGAAGAATATGATAAAATAATTTAAGGTATTTCTTAGATTGTTAAAAGATCTTCAAAGTGATTTTAGGGAAAAACCAGAAAGAAGGTTAACATTGACTGTGCCAAAGATGTAATACTCTTTATGCATCTTACCTTCCTTTCTTAGCATCACTTTATTCTCTGTCTTACAGTTTGAGTATCAACAAACAACACAGTTCGAGTGGCACTAAGTAAATCGATGTATGCCCTTGTGTCAGGCATCTGCATTTCATGCCTTGTTGGAAAACTAAAGTTGTTGTGAGAAACCTTTTCACCCAAAAAATATTACCAATACATCCTAACCCGACTTTTTATTACACTTAACATTCTCCCAGACAACTTTCTAGAAGATTTAAGAAAAAAAAATCCTTCTATTCCTTGGGGACTCTGCTCCAAAGTTCTTTCTTTGTCGTGGCAGTTCTGTTTTACTGTGCAAGCCTTTCTTCACACTACAGACTAGAGATTTTTAATTGAATTTAGGTCTGTGCTTCAAGCTGGTCACTTCATTAATTGAAACTGTTGTTGCTATAGCCATTTTCATGGAACATCATTTCACCTTTCTGGGTAGGGTGAGATGTCAAGACAGTCGACTAATTTTCTTTGAAGATTATGTAAATAGACTTCTTTCGTTATGGGGCCACCTTTTTGCCAAATGAATCATAATATAGATATTACCACATAATTTACTGGACATGCTACTTCCAGAAATATTTCTTCCCATTTGATTGGCTTCGATTGAACTCACTAGATTCATCAGACCAAATGATATGTTTCCAATCATAAACGCTTCATTTTCGATGTTGTTTCGGTGTTTTGCAAACTGCTTCGCCCACACACACACAATCATAATTCAATAATATTTGCCCTTTCGACATTTAAAATTTTTAATTGCTGATTAATTTTGCAAACATTATTTTCAATATTCAATATTTCAATATACCTTTTTGTTTTTCATTTTCCGTATTCCTTACTATATGCATGAATGAATAAAACAAATGATTATTTGCAACCAATAAGAGTTCTTAAATTTGATGTTTGTATTGTATAATAAAATCAGTTATCTATTATTGTTCACCATTAGCGAAATAGTTGGCATCGATGGAACTTACTAGATTCATCAAACCAAATGATATGTTTCCAATCATATAAAATTATATATATATATATAATATACTCTGCGTTCGGTCCACTCACTTATGGTCACAATCAATATAGATATATCCTGTGTGAAATATCGGTGTTTTGCAAACTTTTTTGTTTATGTTTCGCCCACACACACATAATTATAATTCAACAATAGGTGCCCTCTTGACATTTAAAAATTTTAATTGCTGATTAATTTGGCAAACATAATTTTCAATATTTTCCTGTTATACCTTTTTGTTTTTCATTTTCCGTATTTCTTACTATATGCATGAATGAATAAAACAAAGGATTATTTGCAACCAATAAGAGTTCGTAAATTTGATGTTTGTATTGTATAATAGAATCAGTTATCTATTGTTATTTACCATTAGCGAAATGTGCATAATTAATTATGTAATTGCACTAATCTTTTGCTAATGAACTATGAAATATACCATAATATTTGGAAATTTGACCATGCATAACAAAATCAGTTATCTATAACAATAGTGAAATGAAGCCAAGCCATTATTTTTCGTGAAAATTTGTTCGGTAATCTTATACTAATGACCTTATGAATATTTCATAATTATATGCAACCTTGGCATTCAACCGTTTGACATTTGATAAATCAAATTTTCTGTACAATAGAATCAGTTATCTAGCGAAAATTGTAGTATTGAGTAGTATGGTATAAAAGCAGGTAGCCAAGCCAATTGCATTGTTCTCCTGTTTCTGTTTTTATTTCCGTGGAATTAGTATTTTGTACTATTTTTTTTTTTTTTTTGCAAATGACCTTTTGAATATTTTATGATTTTTTGAAATTTTTTGCATTCAGCCATTTGCTTCCTAGAAATCAAAATTTGTGAAAGTGTACAACATTTTTACGACACACTGTATAATACATAGTAGTAGTACAGATTAATATACATATGTAACTGTTACACTCGTCACAAGTAAACATAACTTGAATCCCAAGATAAGACATAAAACATTTAACCTCTAAATTGAAGTTCATATGTAATTGTTGTCATAAATTTAACAAATCTGTGTTATTTTGTTTTTGATAATCTAAGACTAAAGCTTTAACAAAGAATTGATTAAAATACTTGTACCCTTATAACTGAAAACAAAAGATTAAGATGATTTTTACATAAAAATACAATTAGAAAAACAACAAAAAGTCTCTAAAAACACTACTAGTTTAGATAGAACAATTTGGATAAGACAAATGAGTATTGTGATAAGTATTATATGAGATATTATGGATTATTCAAACGTTTAAAGTCAAGAGTTTATGTAAAAGAGAATAAGTGAAATCTATCAAAGCTTTTGTAGATCAAGGTTAGAGTTTTTCTTATTTGTTTGTTCGATTACAGATATATGTATTTCCTTCCATCGTAATGGGATGCATATTTATGGAATCATATGAGGGTGAATCAATAGGAATAGTTGGTTATGTACTATTTGTCAAACTCTTCAAAATACTTAACTGTGTCGATAATAACATTCTTGTTTTAGCTGAATTTCATTTCCCCGAGCCACATTCATTCATGTTGGGGAACAGAAAGAAGCCACAGGGTGTCAAGATGGATGTGGCAGCAATTTAAAGTGCAGTTCATGCAATTTGGTCGTCACAATTTTGGATGATTGTGCTTTATCGTGGTGAAACAGCACTTTTTACTGAACCAAATGGGGGCGTTTCTCTTCCATGACCTTTCTAGCCGATGTGCCTTGTCTTTGAATTCTTCAGTCGCTTGGTCTCTGGCGTATAGTAAAAGGTCCAGAAAATCCAACTTTAAAAACTCTTGTGAATTTCTCATAAATAGGTCCAAACACAATACATTAACATTGGCAGCCGTAAGCAATCGTGGTACACATTTTTTATGCCTAACTTATTACGTAAAATATTAAATGCCGTTCCGTAAGCAATGCCTACGCCCTCTGCTACTTCGAGCACTCTCGTTCGACGTTCAGCGTAAATCATGTCGTAAACTTGCTAGGCGGCCTAGGCGTTCCTATCAAAAACAGATAAACGACCACGCTCAATGAATTTCATTGAACCAATATCTTATGGTTGTCAGAGATGGTAAAGGGTCCCCATGGACAGCATCCAACTTCGCTTTTATATCTTTGCATGTTTTTCCATCCATAAATACAATAATAGAAATTTTAATTTTGTCCATAGATATTACATTTCAATAATATTTGTGACAATGTCATGGTAATTAAGGCTGGTGTGCCTCAAGGCGGTGTCCTGGCACCAGTTCTGTACACGCTGTATAATTCGGATATGGCGGTGCCAGATGACGATAATAAGTGGCTTGCAACATATGCAGATGACTTGAACATTTTAGCAAATAAGGTATTGGAATATCGGCATTAGTGCCGAAATATCATTGAACTACACTTTCATATTAAGGCATGATGTTTGTTCAGTTATAAAATATTGTTTAAGTGTCATCCCCCAGGTGAATCAAATTCGGCTTGAACCTGGATAAACGTGTTACTTTGGGCGCCTATGTAAGAAGTTTCATTGCTACCAGAAATTGTGCAGACTAGACTGGATATTGCGTGAAAACACTAAGCAAGCTTAAGTTAACAAACTGCTGATTTATAAGCAATTGTTGGCCCCCGTCTGACGCTATGGCAAACAGATATGGGGTACCACTGCTGCTTATAACATTAGCAGGATTCAAGCCTGCCAAAACAAAGCACTTCGTCGCATAGCTGGAGCTCCTTGGTATGTGAGAATCACGACACTTCACCGAGACGTGAAGATGAACAACAGCAGATATAACGTAAAACTGCATCGTGGGTTTGAATCCCACTGGTAGCCACACTGTGTATAACCACATCACACATACGTCTCAAAATCCTCCTCACAAGGAAAGCTTGAAAACAAACCATCACTAAAAGTCTAATACCATCTAAAACGTTTATGACGGGCTCATCATTGTTCACTACATCACACCAATATGAGACGGCGACTTTCGCTGTTATAGTCATAACATTGTCTTTTGATTTTATTGCTGAAACTGTGGCACCGGCTATTAGCAAATACGTTGAGTTATTATGCTCTAACAGAATGCTTTATCAGATTTGTCATTGATGGTACGAAAGACTCAAAAAGTTGGATCAGGGGGTTCTTTATTTGGTCCTATACCTTACAATATATACTTGTACACCTACAATTATTGTTGACGACGCTGCCCGCTACAGCTCGGGAGCAACCTTTCATCAAGGTGTAATAGCTTTGCATGAATCTTTGGATTTAAACGCTAGAAAATTAAAATTAACACAAAAGAAAAGAGAACAATTTTCTTCATAAGCAAGCGGAAAGAGCTCAGCTAGTCTTTGCAATTAAACAATGAACAGATCGCATTTGCAAATGGTATTAGATATCAGGGAGTTCATATGGATAAAAAACTTCGGAAAACTATCCATGAAACTCCATTAACTGCAAATCCAAGCTTTTGATGCTATGCGGTTCTAAAGTTTGAAGTGTTTGTGTGCAAAAACAAACCACAAATTGTGCCAAATAAGATACAACATCCAGGCTGGACTTCGAAACGAATGTTCAAATGATTCAAGATTAAATATTAAGTGGAAAAAATTTGATTATGTTTGTATTATTTGTAATAGTCAGTTATTTTCTTTTGTAACGCTTTTTTGACATTCCATTATATCCAGATTTTTTAAAAAATAATCACACTTATGGTCAGTAGATAATTTCTGTTGATAAGCGCATCTAAAATGGAAACTTCTTTGATAAATTTATTAATGGTCTTGCTTCTCTGCAAGGCAACCAGTTGTTTTTTACACGAATAAGCCTGTACTGTGTATTACTCCTTGGTCCAGACGTCGTAAGATGGCAGTTGTGTTTCCTGGTAGAAAATGAGTACGGATATTCTTGGCATTCATTATTGGGATATGGCAAGCTGCTTTATCAGCAAATAGCAATATTTTACGGTTCTGGTTCTTCATTTCTTCATTTAGATAGGAAATAATTTTTTGACATAGTTCTCTTGTCATCCAACATTTTTTGTCATTTGCGTTTGCGGATTTCGATTTTCAAAAAACAATCGGTTTTTTTTACATGCCAGTGGTGTTGATAATGAAAATCAGCGTTAGTCGTACTTTTTGGATCTTTTGATATTTTGATTGCTCCCTGCGCAAAAAGAACGTTGCATTTGGCTTCGCTTTTTAAAAAAGATGGGTCTTGTCAGCATTACAAACGTTCTCTAAACTGTACTGGCTCAGAAATCAGGTAAAATGTATAAAGTCACAAGTTGCTGCATGTATCTTCCAAATTTTATGACTTGACCACAGACAGTTGGCATCTGAATCGTAGTCAATATTGAGCTCATTAATAAGTATTTTGCATTGGCATTTGTTGATTGTCGATTTATCTTTTTGCACAGTTTATTTTTATCTGTCGCCTTCTTAACAGCGTCAATTATCGCCAATTTTTGTTTGTTTGTTAAACCTTGAATGTGCTCTGTTTTACGCATTTTGCGGAAAAAAATTACTGGCATTCAAAGTTGTGCCTATCAGTTGTTCTTACAAATTAACAGACATACGCATAAGCACAAACATATTGACAGACATTCATTAGAAAAACATAACGATCACAAAAAAATGCAACCAACAAATGGCGCAGCTGAAGAAATTTTTTTGATTAAAAACAAATAATTGTATCGCCAATAAGAGCCACATAAACTAAAAATGCAACTATCCGACAACGATTCATTGCCAGGTTTCACATATTTAATACACTTATCTTAGCGATGCATTATACTGTATAACCTATGATTCTCATATTCAAATGGAATTTTGTTGGGAAAATTTTTCTGTTCTTTATATTTTTTAATCCTCTTCAGAAATATACAATATATTTATAAAAGATTGTATTAATATATGTATGATTTTATTCTACAATTTGTGTCCATGTTTCAAGCAATTTATGGATGCTTTCCGAAGGAAAGTTTCATCCACTCACCATCTTATTTTTGAATAGCTGAATAACTGAACTTTCTGCACTTGTGAACTTCAATGCATTCGAAATTGCATCTCTCGATTAATTAGTTTATTTTGTACAATAAAAAATAAAAAAATCTTTGCTGATAAGGAAAGTAATCAATTCTAATTCATTTTATTTATTTTATACTTATAGTATATGTATGTACAAGTAAAGGCAAATTTGTCTAATCAAACCAAATACTATATAAGTACTTATATATATAAAACATAATATGGTATATAAGAAAATCGAATTCTATGTAAAACTTACCTTATAATTTCAATCATCAATCGCCAATCACTTGCATTTAGTATTTTATTTTATTAAATTTTTTTTTAATTAATTAATTTTTTATTTAATTTATTTAGTTCTTTGCTTGATGCGTGTTTATTTTGTTGTAATAACAAAATCTTTTCTAATGTTTTTCTATTTTAATCTTCTTATGTTCTTTTCTCCTTTTCATTCAGCTTAATAAAAAAATAATAAAAAAAAAAAAACAAACAAACAATATTATTTTGTTTATATAAAAAAACCACCAAAAAAAATTTCGATTGTTTAACTTATGAGTTTAACACATAATTTTACAATTTTATGTACAATACTAAGTATAAAGAAAATGTATAAAAATTCTTTTATTTTATCCAAGAAACAAAAAAAAAAAAGAAAACACTCACAAGTGAACAAATATTTGTTTGTTTTTTTTTTTTTTGAAAAAAAAAAGTTTTTGATTTTAAATTTGATAATAAAATAAATGAAACGCGCGCGCCTGTAGTTTTAGCTTAAGTAAACGCGTTGCACTCAAAATACAATGTTGAAATGAAGAGCGAGCATTTGAAGCGCTTGGGTTTTTGTACAATTTTGAATTTAGAATTGAAGTACTAGAAACGCGAACCGATTGTTTGAACGAAACGATGAAACGAACGAACGAACGAAGTAACGACGTACGAATTAACTAACCAGCTAGTGAACAAGTGTACGAGTGAACTGAGCAAGCGAGGCCAACCTAGTGAGCGAGCGCAGTGAACAGACCACCACGAGAGCCGAAGCGTTTATGACAGAATCTTGAAAGCATCACAGCAACTTATCCTATCCTTCCGGTGGCATATGGCATATGGCGAACTGCGAGAAAACGAACGAACAACATTCGAAACGAAAGCTAACGAACGACAAACTAATAACAACAGCAACAGCAACAACTACAACTACCACAAGTAGAACGAAACAAAGCACAACAACAACAACAACAATAAGACTCATGATGACGCTGCTAATGATGATGTTGAAAATGATGATGATTTTAAAAAGTGCACGATGGAGACACGACGAATTGATGCCTATGAAGGTGCTTCTCTTCTCTTGTTGTTGCCTGAAATGGTAGTAAGTTTTGATGAGGAAGCGCATGTTAGCAAGCAAACGCGCAGGAAGCGAAAGAACTTCATAATGATGCTTATAAAGATGATGATGAGAAAGCAGTGAAAAATACATATTAATAGGAAAAAGGTAAAGAGGAAACAGGCACTAGTCAAAGACACAGGCACAGCAGGCTCAGGCACAGTAGGCTCAGGCACAGCAGGCTCAGGCACAGACACATCAGAAAAGCGCATAAAAAAAAGTAACAACACTTATGGACAAAATAATAAAATCAATACATCTTAAGCTTATCTTTGAATGGGTCCTGATTCCTCAGTCCCGATTTCAAGACCATAAAAATCTAGTAGATATGTAGATTAAAAATTTAGTTTTAGTATGCACGCCACGCACAAAAATAGAAATGCTTAGAGCCCCAATTGATTTACGTGTGATTTTCATAACAAATATGTTGCTTTGTAAACTGTTAGAATTATAAAATCCTTCACTAGCAATAAGAACAAGTTGGACCTCTTAGGAACCAATAATGGGGTGCCACAATGTTTCTTCCAAATGAAATTGTTGGCATGCATGTAAATGGATCACAGGTGTACAACATAAACTTCTTACTATCATAACAACCCATTTGAATTTGAATGCCAATGACTACACTCTCTCTTACTCTTTACTATCGTTTTCATATTGAATTAAATTTTACTCTCATATAATAAGTTACTCTGTAGTTTATAGTAATAACAACAAAAATCTTTTGTTTCTAATCTTTAAAAAGCCGAGATCTATGTAGATCAATCTGAACAATATATATAGTTGATTAAGCAAGTAACCAAAAACTGATAGATCTCGATTTCATGAGCGATTTGTGCAGTTTACAATGATCCTTTCAGACAGAAATATGTATATATGCCGACCCGCAGAGAAGAAGAAGGATACAATTTACAAGGGAATCTTTCTGGGAAATCTAAGTCATCGCAAAAATTTCCAGCTGATGGATATGTTCAAATAATGTTTGCATAAAATAGTATCATCAATAGATCTAGTAAAGCTTTCAAAAAAATAACATTAAATATTGAAACATATGATTATTTTTTTCAGAAATACAATACAATGATGTGTGTACTCATTATTTTGTCCATTAGTGTAAGTTAATGTTGATGTCGCTTGGCATTAGTCGAAAAATGCACTTGTGCGCGTTTCTTTTTAGTGACGATACTTTTATTTTACCATTCATTCAACCATTTTTACTTTTCTTTTTCTTTTTGTTTATGCTTTTGCTTATGCGTTCTTTTTTTTGTTTTTGTTTCGTTTCTTTTCTTTACATTTTTGTTGTTGTTTTATTTTCCTTTTTATTGTATTGTATTTTCTGTATAGATGGATATTGATGTGAAAAATACTTATGATGGTGTTAGTAAGACGCGTACGAGGCAATCATAGTGAGATTGAGGCGACACATTGGCGCAACATGAAAAATATTGAACAATAACAAGATTCTATCTATTTCAATCTATTCAAATTTATTATAAACTATGGTAAATACCCGGGCAGACTTTGTTCTGCGTCTCCTTCCCGAACAATTATTGGATACTAATTGGTGGTTAGCTGTAACATTTTTATAATGAATTCTCATCAAATATTTTAGAAAATCTCTTTATTCATGAAAATTATAATGGTGTCATTTTTTTGTATATCTCTCCATAACTATTATGTTCACCTTCTTCTTTGTGTTCTTCTTTTGCGAGCATAATTGAGTAAATAAGTAATAGACTGCACATGACTACCGTTAAATACATGACCAACATTTCTTCACAGCCATGTTAGTAGTGTTTTGCCAACTTACTCGCACATCTTGCTAATTTAGATTTTTGGATTTTCGACAAATCAAAAATTTCTCAAGTTTTTACCCGACTTACACAAATCAATTGGTTATTACATATTAATTAATCTGATTGTGAACGAACACGTGTTTGAAACGTGACATTTTAGGCTGCATTTTTTTTGAAGACAGCAGTGTAATTCGTTGCTCGTGTTAAAAGTTTTACTGATTTGATTATGAGTGAAATACTATCTGAAGAAATACGCTATGTGATGCTTTTTTACTATGAAAGAGGAAAAAACGCTGCAAAAACATGGAGAATAATTTGTGCAGTTTACGGTGAGAATTCTGTGAGCGAACGCCGGACCCTTGAGTGGTTTGTTCGATTCCATTCCGGAAATTTCGATGTAAAAGATGCACCTCGCACTGGTCGGCCTGTCACTGAAAAAGTTGACTAAATTTTGCAACTGATGGAGCAAGACCGGCACTAAACATCAACCATATGATAGTTTGGAATCATTTAAAAATACCAGGGTACTCAAAGAAGCTCAATGTTTGGGTGCCACATGAATAAACTTAAAGAAATTTAATTGACCGAATAACCATCAGTGAAACGCTGTTGAAACGTAACGACATGGAACTATTTTTAAAGCGAATCATTACGGGAGATGAAAAATGGATTAAATACGAGAATATCCAATGCAAGCGATCATGGTCAAAGGCCGGTGACCAACTCGGTCCTCAACCGTTTGAATGAAGCAATCAAGAAAGAGCGACCAGAATTGGCCAACAGAAAGAGAGTTGTCTTCCATCATGACAATGCCAGGCCACACACATCTTTGATGACCCGGAACAAATTGAGGAGCTTGGTTGGGAAGTTTTGATGCATCCACTGTATAGCCCGGACCTTGCACCTTTTGACTACCATTTTTTTTGGTCTCTGCAAAACTGTCTTAAAATTGTCTGGCCCAAGGCCCGCTTTAAATCATTTGGCCAAGTTTTTCGCTGATAAACCCCAGAAGTTCTACACCGATGGAATTATGAAGATACCAGGAAAATGGCAAAAGGTTATAGATAATAATGGCCAATATGTACTTGATTGAAATTCATTTTGAATAAAGAAAACTATTGTTCAAAAATGTGCCAAAAACCGCCCTGAATTTTCATATGACCCACACATAGATTTTGAATTTAATCCAAGGCATATAAAAAGAATTTTCCATTAAGAAAACTTGAGTATTTCTATGTAAAACTTAGAAATGAATTGCATTGGAAAATTGCAAAAAGATAGGTAAGCTTAGGGAGTGATTTTCAGTCCATCAATTGATTCTGATGATTTATCTTGAGATCTGTAGATGGTAAAGCACCACCAGTTATGTGGTATATGATGGCTTCTTGCTACAACTCAACAAAACAACAACAAAACCACAAGCATCAGCCCATTATGCTTGATAAAAGATATCCTAATTTTAAAAACACATGATAATTTTAAATGTCAAACAAGAAAAAAATTGAAAGCAAAGCATATGAGTCGACATTGAAATAATTTAGCATCTTAATGTTGCGATTTCAGTGAAAATCGTGGTATTTTTTCAATGCAAAATTCTTCATTTAAACTCCTCAATTGGACTAGAACAATTATACATATACACATGGTCCAAGTGGCGATATATGCCATTAATTACTGATTCACAAATCAAATCAAATCAACGTTGCCTTAGAAGTGTAAAAATAGTGTAAAAAAGGTATATAATAAAATCTGGTTCTCATAGGTTTTCATTCTGTTTGTGAAAGTCGAACGAGTAACATCTAAAAAAAAAAAAATCTACAAAAAAAAAAGGACAAATACAATATTAACACTTCTTCGCATTTGGTATTTAGTTGAAAAGAACCATAATAAAAATGAATACGGAACTGAAAGACGGCCAATATTTTGAAAAGTTGATCAAAGAAATATCGAAGACGTTTATGGACAAAATTTCTGTAGCCGAGCAGGCCTTAAAGAGACCTGAGTTGCGAGAAAACCAAGTTGAAAAGTTGTATATGTTTATTGGAACTGCGAAGCTCCTACTAAGCAAAAGGTTTCCGCAATTCGAAGAAATGGTGGCAAAACATCTAAATGGTTCTCAAGATGATGCCCGTAATGTATACGTAGAAGATTTGCAATCCTTATGGGATATTAATGAAGTTCTGGTCAATGATGCTTTGCGCGTATTTTCTCAAGCTAAAATTGATTAAATACTGCAATATACATTATTACATCAAAATCTTAGTGAACGAATATCTGGTGTGAAATAAGAAGACTCTAAATTTAATGTGAATTTGATAGTTTTGGTTGGTGTTACTATGATCGTGGAAATAAGCAATTATTATTATTTGTCGCTGCCATTACGCATGCGAAATCAATAATAATTGTGGTGAGTATCTCATCCCCATAGTCGTTTTCCAAATGAATTATTTATTTTAATTATTATTATCTCTTTCAGCGAAATTATTAGTTAAAATATCTTAAGTATAGTATGTACTTAAGAATTATTCCTAACATTCTGAGAATATGATTTAAATCACAATAATCAGAAGTGTTAAAGGAATCAGAGGACTGGACTCTACCAGAACATATCCAAGCATATGGGATATATCCAATGTTTATCTATAATGTATGTTATTTCTGTTAAACCAATTGAGTAAAAAGACAAGTGGATTTAATCTATATTTTGGAAGTAGCAAAATCTAGTGAGATCTTTGATGAATTGGATCGTTATAAATGACACAATATTTATATTTTTTGAAACATAAATATTTGATTGGCATACAGTAATCACCACCTTACTCAATTTGTTTCGACAAGCAACATATTTTCTATATTTTTGATAACATTAAATTACAATTAACATTCTAAATTACAAAAAAACTGTTTTTTTTTATTGTTTATTTATATATTATACTCTTTACGGGAGTCATTCAGGGGTTGTTGTTGTAGAATGTTATGGGGTTCAATAGTCATGTGACTCATCAAGATCTGATGTGCCTTGATTTGAAAATTAATAATGGTCACTCTCGTTGGTGTTGGGAAATTTCTGCCTTTCAGCGTGCATTTTGTCTGATTTATCTTTTTTTGGTGCATCAACACAAAACAGCTGATCATGGCACATAACATTTTTAAGTAAACCATAAATTGTTAATTTTCTTAAAAGATTTTAATAAAATAAGTATCAGAAATGAAAGAAAGAGCTGCAAGAAATCATCATGTATTTTTCACAAATTATTAGTTTTAATTTAGCCAACATGCTCGCAAAGTTCGTCGTGTGTGTATGACCAAAACAAAAAACAGCTATTCATGATGCAAAACATCCGTTCTGAACGAAAAAATGCATCAATGTGATGCAGTTCGGTCTGATTTCGGTATTAGATTAAGAGACCATTTGTTCCATACTGCATTTTTCATACAAAAAACCATTTATTCCAGTACTTTATATTTATATTGATTCAATTCTTTGTGAATACAAATATTTACTAGTAATTGTGGGACGTGGAATGTGGAGTGTTTTATCCTCACATCTGATAACAAAATTAGTTGTATTTTGCTATGAATAAGTACGCAAATTTACAATTCTTTGTTCAGTTTGTGTTTTACTTCCAATAGATCAATTGCGTGACGAAATAGCAAATTAATGTTACTTGAACGAAGGTGATATACAACAACAACACTTCTCGACTTTTATCTTACATGTTACATTACTGTTTATTTGATTTATTTTTGTATATTGTGCTTGTGATCTGTTATTTCCACTAGTCCTGTATTCACTTTTTTAACACGCATCACCTTTCTACATATGTATGTTGAACAACATAAGCCTTTCTATCAATAAGCACTATCACCACTATACTTCCATTAACATCACCACAAAACTCTTGCTCACCTGCAGCCACTTTTTAGATTAAATTAAAGTAGATCATGGAGAAAAGTGACCGCCGCAGGTGTTTAAACCACACAGATAAGTTTTCCAGAATCATTGCATTTTGTACAAAAAGCTCTAAGGCATTTAGGAAATCCATACCTTAGTATCGAATATTTAAAATAAAAAAGAAACAATTTGTACCTATCTTTTCTAAAACAAAAACTAACAGCAAATGAACTTCGTTATAAATTTATTTCTCGGCTTAAATTTAATTTAAGTAATTTGGACATCAGATGCTTTATATTGACATTTGTTGAGACCGTCAGGACAAACATATATATATATATAGATAAATGCTGACCAACTACTACTACAGCCTATTGGTTACACCTTATTAGGCTTTGAGAAAAAGGATGATAAATTGTACCCTCGGCAACTGACGAAACGACCATTGCCAGAATTGATGATTCGACCCTGTAAATGTACATCAAATTGTCAAACAAAAGTTTGTCCTTGCATAAAATTACACTTAAATGGTATTTTCGTGTGCAAATGTATTAAATAATAACTGTCAACATAAAAAAGATTGATTATTTGCATTTAGTTGGATGAAAAACAATTGCATATTGTCACTAAAACGTACGTTCAGTAAGTATACTTAATGCCTAAGAGAATGTGGTATACAAAAAAAGGACCAACAAACCTCCTGGCAACATCCAGAAACATAATCTGCAAGCTTTTCTTAATTCAAAACTATGTACAGCATACGGTCCTCATATTTGGCATACTCAACTCCTTTTGGCACCTGCACTAAATGTAAATTCATTCTTCTTATATGCTAAGTATTTTTTTAATTTATCATAACTCTTAAAAGGTATGTAGACCCGACCCCCCTGCTTAGCTAATATTGTATTTTCTAAATTCTTCAACTTCAAATGTGTTTTTGATTGATTTCCAATTGTACTGGAGAGTAGAGTTTTCTCCAATTCTTAATGAAATGCAAATTAAAACGTACCAAATTATAATTTATTATTATTTATTGACTCCCGAAAAGTGTATTATATATGTAAATACACAATAAAAAAACAGTTTTTTGTAATTTAGAATGTTAATTGTAATTTAATGTTATCAAAAATATAGAAAATATGTTGCTTGTCGAAACAAATTGAGTAAGGTGGTGATTACTGTATGCCAATCAAATATTTATGTTTCAAAAAATATAAATATTGTGTCATTTATAACGATCCAATTCATCAAAGATCTCACTAGATTTTGCTACTTCCAAAATATAGATTAAATCCACTTGTCTTTTTACTCAATTGGAATAACAGAAATGACATACAATATAGATAAACATTGGATATATCCCATATGCTTGGATATGTTCTGGTAGAGTCCAGTCCTCTGATTCCTTTAACACTTCTGATTATTGTGATTTAAATCATATTCTCAGAATGTTAGGAATAATTCTTAAGTACATACTATACTTAAGATATTGCACATTGTAATTTCGCTGAAAGAGATAATAATAATTAAAATAAATAATTCATTTGGAAGACGACTATGGGGATGAGATACTCACTACAATTATTATTGATTTCGCATGCGTAATGGCAGCGACAAATAATAATAATTGCTTATTTCCAAGATCATAGTAACACCAACCAAAACTATCAAATTCACATTAAATTTAGAGTCTTCTTATTTCACACCAGATATTCGTTCACTAAGATTTTGATATAATAATGTATATTGCAGTATTTAATCAATTTTAGCTTGAGAAAATACGCGCAAAGCATCATTGACAAGAACTTCATTAATATCCCATAAGGATTGCAAATCTTCTACGTATACATTACGGGCATCATCTTGAGAACCATTTAGATGTTTTGCCACCATTTCTTCGAATTGCGGAAACCTTTTGCTTAGTAGGAGCTTCGCAGTTCCAATAAACATATACAACTTTTCAACTTGGTTTTCTCGCAACTCAGGTCTCTTTAAGGCCTGCTCGGCTACAGAAATTTTGTCCATAAACGTCTTCGATATTTCTTTGATCAACTTTTCAAAATATTGGCCGTCTTTCAGTTCCGTATTCATTTTTATTATGGTTCTTTTCAACTAAATACCAAATGCGAAGAAGTGTTAATATTGTATTTGTCCTTTTTTTTTTGTAGATTTTTTTTTTTTTAGATGTTACTCGTTCGACTTTCACAAACAGAATGAAAACCTATGAGAACCAGATTTTATTATATACCTTTTTTACACTATTTTTACACTTCTAAGGCAACGTTGATTTGATTTGATTTGTGAATCAGTAATTAATGGCATATATCGCCACTTGGACCATGTGTATATGTATAATTGTTCTAGTCCAATTGAGGAGTTTAAATGAAGAATTTTGCATTGAGAAAATACCACGATTTTCACTGAAATCACAACATTAAGATGCTAAATTATTTCAATGTCGACTCATATGCTTTGCTTTCAATTTTTTTCTTGTTTGACATTTAAAATTATCATGTGTTTTTAAAATTAGGATATCTTTTATCAAGCATAATGGGCTGATGCTTGTGGCTTTGTTGTTGTTTTGTTGTGTTGTAGCAAGAAGCCATCAGATATATATAGCTGATGGTGCTTTGCCATCTAGATATCTCAAGATAAATCATCAGAATCAATTGATGGACTGAAAATTACTCCCTAAGCTTACCTATCTTTTTGCAATTTTCCAATGCAATTCATTTCTAAGTTTTACATAGAAATACTCAAGTTTTCTTAATGGAAAATTCTTTTTATATGCCTTGGATTAAATTCAAAATCTATGTGTTGGTCATATAATAATTCTGCGCGGTTTTTGGTACATTTTTGAACCTTTATAACCTCTATAACCTTTTGGCATTTTCCTGGTATCTTCATAATACAATCGGTGTAGAACTTCTGGGGTTTATCAGCGAAAAACTTGGCCAAATGATTTTCAGCGGGCCTTGGGCCGGACAATTTTAAGACAGTTTTGCAGAGACCAAAACATATGGTAGTCATGTAAGGTGCAAGGTCCGGCTATACAGGCTATCTCACGATATGTCATATGTCGATCTTGCACTATCAGTTCATGCACTGCATCGATGTTTTGTGGCACAACAACCGATTTTGGACGACCTTCACTGAATTCGTCAGCGACTGAACTACGACCACGATTAAATTCTGCAAACCAAGAATAAACTGTCGTTTTTGGTGGTGCTCACCATACAAAGAACTAAGTTCATTGACACATTCTTGTTGGGATAATCCATGTCGAAAGTTGTGAAAAATAATCCAACGAAAACCCTCTCGAGAAATTTCCATTGTTTTGCCAAATTGATTTCTTTCACTTATTGTAAACAAAACAAATACCAATTGTACATAAAAACGTTGTACGTACATATGTGCTGAAAAATGACAAAGTTTATTATGGCGTATTGACATTAGTATTGCCAAAATAAAAGAAAGTATTATTTTTTATAGTGTGAATATGGGGGCGCATACTATTCGATTTTATAACATTGTGTTTAGTGAAATGATTGCTGATTACAGTTTATAGTTTTAAGTAGGTCGGTTGGTGCATAAAATTTATTTTGTTTTGTTTTATGAATCCTTAGCAAGTTGTGAAAGTTTAGTTGACGTAAGTCAATGGATTGCTTGAGTCGAGTCACCTGCTACGCAGGTGAGTACGAGTATTTGTTAAGCTGCATTTGTGTGTGCATATTGTACTATGTATATACATATGCATGTGAATATAGGTGTTATGTGTGCATGTGAAAGGTTTTACTGAGTTGAATTGAGTGGAATACGCACGTGACTGATGATGTGGTGTTTTTGTGTGTGTTTTTTTTTGTGTTCTGTATGTTGGAAGTCCTTGTATGCAGGATCAAAAAGAAAACACAAACAGAATCAAAAAAGAAATAAAAGTTTATTTTCACAAAGGCAAAATAGTTCACTTGGTCTTTCGTCCATTTACCAATGTGTACCCATTTCTGTATGAATTACTTCCTACCCCTTGCCTAAGATTTGCTGCATTTGCATTTTACCCTTTTTGACTCTGTCACATGCGTTTCCATGAGTTTTAACACAGTCACCTTCAAACAAAAACTTTTTATTTGCACATAACTTTATCAGTGAGCTTGTAATGCTGTGATTATTTTTGTATTGTAGTAGTATATTGACATCATCAGCATGAAACCCTTGAACGAGCTTTTCTTTGGCTCGAACCAACCTATAATAAAAACTGCAACAAGTTTACTTGGCTGCTACTCAATATGGAAGAGGTGTCTAGTGGGATTGACTGACATATAATGCAATTTCTGCTTGTGTGTGGTTATAATAAAGTTGAGCATAAAGTATCAAGAGTATTTTTAACGGGGTCAAGCGAGAAGTGTTAGAACAGAAAGTTATGATATATGGTATAGCTGCAGTCATTTAAGCCTAAACGGATTTTACTTAACTTATATACTATAAATTACAATGTGCCATATGCCGAATGCCTAAGGTCCTTTTTACTTAATAACTAAAATAACTCGAAAATAACTAGATGCGTTAACATTTCGTGCATATTTCCTTCAACTACTTAAGTGAAGCGGATCGATAAGGTCAATCGACCATCACATCTAAGGCTGAGTCATAGTCTATTCAATTATATAGACTGGATAAATCGCTCATAAAGAGAGAGAGAGAGCTCTTCTTCTTTCAAATTATCCAACAACAAAAAATGGTGTGCCATCTCGGAATACCCAGATTAGAAAGAGATCTCTCTTAACGTGAGCGAGTTTCGCAGCGAAGCAATAAGAAGCGGCAAACGAAGGCTGTCAGACAGAGTACGTGGTATCTTGCTCTTGACATTCGATACATCTTGAGGTGAATCATATAACCAAATAATTTTCATGAAATATACATTAAAGTTAACTAAGGTAAAATGGTACCGAAAAATCTTTTCTCCATATTTATACATCTGTATCTCATGTCACAGTGTTTGTCACTTATGGACTCTGAAACTACAGAACCGATCTTGATGAAATTTTTATATTTATGTCATTTGGTCCTACTTGAAATCCTATCTTTGGTGCTACTGAACAATAAATGTCTTCCCAAATATAATGAATAACTACTTGGATTGTGCTATTTTGATTGCTGTTGATACAACAGTTGATGTCAGGTATTCTGAAGACTTTTAAATCAAACGACACTACAGTTGAAGGTAACGAATCCATAAATTTTCCAAATAAATTTTTAAATATTCTTCGATTGAAGATTGGTTTGCCGATGCGTTATTTAAACTTATCTAAATTATGCAACGGTTCACGCTTAGCCATTAAAAGGACACCGGAAATGTTCTTGAAGCAATCATTCTAACTGGAAAGTTCAAAGGAGAAATCATCATAAGGCTTCAACGCCCTATTCGTTAAGCTTTCGCTGTGACCATAAATAAGTCCGAAGGCCAAACAATTTGGAAAATATATGTAAAAATTTATAACTATATGTTGCATGCTCACGTGTGGGGAAACCATCGAATCTATTTGTGTTAGCAAAACATAGGTTAACAAAAAATATTGTGCACCGACTAGCGCTTATTTAAATATTATTTTTTATTAAAGAACATTATTGTTACTGCATTCATTAGTTTATAAAAAAATTAATTCAACGCATTATAACTGAGCCACAGCAATGATCGTTTTAAGAGTGACTAAAAGAAGTGTTACAGTTCCAGTATTGAAAGTGGACCAAATTCTTTAGCATGGATTGATGAGATCTCTGATTTAAATAGGCTATGTGATAACATCACATCATGAAAATGTTCACTTTGTGATTGGAACTTTTTTATAAGCAATTTTCTAATCTATAAAATAAAAGCGATATCGAACGTCGTGTCACTGTTTCCGAAATGCCCAAAGGGAAGTCGTTGTTACATAACTAGACATTAGCCATTAAGCTTTCACCATGATAATGCTCGGCAGCATGTCACAAACATGCACAAATTCTATCTCGATGATACCGGCTGGGAAGTCCTAACTCAGCCGCCTTATAATCCAGACCTTACTTCATTAGAATACCATTTGTTGCAGTCAATACAGAACGCCCTTACGGGAATACGCTTCACTCCAGTTGAAGGTATCAAAAATTGTCTTAATGCTTTCTTGGCGTCCAAAAAGGAACAATGGTGCGGAATCCATGCATTGCCAGAAAAATGGGGAGAAGTCATAGCTAGCAATAGGCAAGACTTGCAATAAAATACCGTTTATCAATTGTGCATAATAAAGCTTCAAAATCGAGAAAAATTCTATAAAATTTACTTGTATACTAAGGCGTGATAATCCAATAAGTTGCTTAGTTTATAAACTAGAAATCTAAAATCTTTTGCACAAATGTATAGAAATGTTATTATAATTTCTATAGAAATATATGTGGAAAACCTAAATCATCAAAGTATTAAAATGATATTTCTAATTTAATCCAGGATTTGTGTTATTTTTAAGCAGAAAATCATTGCATGGAATGAGTAATAGAACAACACAACACAAACACATAATAAACAAAAATATCATTTGCAATATTTCAGATACTGAAAAACAGCAGTGGACAACTTGAAATCAGTTGGGGGCTGTTGATGATGACTGATTTTCAAAATGCTGATGACAATTGTGATGGTGACGAACAGCACGATGAATTTGCGTATATATGGATGAATGGTTAGATAGATATATGCATGGTTGGATGGTTTCGATACATAGATTTGCTATGCTCATTTGCAGAAAGAGTCACGTGTTTTTATTTTGCGTTTTATTTATGATGACGACAGAACATTGTTCATGTGCGTAAAAAGGCAAGCAGCATGCAACTGACTGATATATGTATGTATATGTATAATCATATCTATAGTTCCATATTTATCATATTTATGTGTGTGTGTGTTTGTAGGAAATCGACACTGTGACACAGAAAACAGATAAACATACTTAACGCATAGTATGTAAATACTGGCATGCTATGATTGACTACTATAGTAAATCTATAGGAGGCAAAGACACATACTAGTAGTGTGAGTATGTGAACATGTACTATATCAGTATCTGAGTGTGCGTGTGCGCGTGCGTGTGTGTGTGTTGATCCAAATTAAAATTGTATACCATTATGTTGTTTAAATTCTGTTCTTAGTTAATTTTTAATTGCATTTCTGCTAGTCGAAATACAGTTAAATAATCATAGCATCAAATTGAAATAGGAGCCGACACATGCTAATGTCAGGTGCAGGGCAGTAATCAATTCAGAAAGATGTACTCGTACATGCAGTATGATATGTGATATTGTTTGTTTTAAGTTTTTTGCGTTTGGTTTTGGCTTCCAAAGAATATGGAGATTGTTTTGTGTTTTCTGCAGTTCAGTTCTTAGATCTAAAACAAGTTTTAATTAATGTTTAAAGTGAAAAACAAACCACAATATGTGAAGGAAAAGTTTGGCTTTTTATGTTTTCAATATTATTAAGAAGAAAAAGATATTTGATAAAACTAACTAACCAATTTATAAACTAATAAACCAGAATTTATCAATACCAGCATAAATGCTGGGAGCAGTTTTTGTTTTAGTGATTTTCTCCCTTAAACACATCTTAACACTTCCTACTTCTTGAAGTAAGGATGTAGGGTAGTAGTAGCAGTTTGTTTTAAGTGACTTTCAGTTTAAATTGATGGGTATGGATACACTCACCCCAGACTTCTAAGCAATATAACATAATGGGTGCAAAGATAGACTTAAATATTATAAATTTCGCTTATATATACGGTTGATGAATGGATTGAGTATACGGATCATTTTATTGATTTTTTCGGGAATGGTAAGAATTAAGATTTATTGAGCTTTTTGTAGGGGTCCCAAGACCTTGATTGGTGATCTAGGTAGGGAGAATACAATTGTTACTCATAGCCCGCGAACACATGTGAGTAGGGTACAATTGTGTGATTGTATGTCATGTGTGGACTTGCGTCATCTGTATTCTCTCTTTCATTTTTATTCTCGTGTTTATGCTACACGCAAAATTTAATTGGTAAATATGTACTACATATCGATGCAAGGGATTGTGTTTCGGAAATTCACCTTTTTTGTCATCTGAACAGTTCTTTATTCAAAAGAGGATGCCCGACAAGCGATTAGCCCACCCTATGCTTTTTGTTTGTGAAGCTTAATATCAGCCAAACAAATAAAGCTTTTAAAGTGGATTTTTTTTTTTTTCAAAAAAGTTAATAAAATCATACACGCGCAGAAATAATAGTTAGGATATTAACTGTATTCATAAAATAAAATAAAATAAAATAAAATAAAAAAAAATAAAATAAAAAAAAATAAAAAATTGGGTTTTATTTTTGCGACAGCCGATAAGCACACCTTTTTGAAAATGCCGAATAGCATAAGAAAATGGACACAGAACATCCCAAAATTATTTGTTTATTTTAATTCCTCTATTTTCAAACTTATTTAGAAAAGAATTAATAATGTGTTGAGCCATCCACGGTTAAGTAAGACCTCGTACATCCTGTTGGGTAAGGAGCCATATAATGTTTGAATGTAATTCAGTGAAATAGTTTCCCAAGCCCACTTTATTCCTTGAATATGTTCAGCTTTAGTTGAGTATTGTCTCCCGAACTAGTAAAATTTACATGCTAACCATCCTCAAATATTTTCCATAATATTCAGATGGGGCGATATGGTACGGTTGCCAGGTCAGCAGAGGCAAGACTTTATGACCTTTGCCGTGTGGATGGGTGCGTTATTCTGCTGCATCTCACGTTGTCTTTTACTTTTAAGAAGGCACGTAAAATGAACTTTCCTGTTGTCTCATTTATGTGAATTGAGACATGTCATTACAGTCTCAGATTGTGTGATCTAGTATTGTTTCCAGAGCATTATTTTAAAATACCACGTAGGAAATGTATGCAACCGGGCGCAAAGGACAATAAATGCATACGCGAACGAGCAACACCAATTTCAAAAGACACAACATCTAACAATATAACTACATCGACCAAATTGAGCAAGAGAAAACTGCTGGAGTAAGAGAAATTACAAGAAATTACTCCAACTACATGAGAAACTGTTGCTATACGATTAACCGACAAGACGTAGCAATTTGGATGCATCATTAAACACTTCGAAAACTCTTTTAGAAATTGTATCCACTCCAGATGTCGCCAATGCAATTCCAAAAGAGATTTGCAGATTAGTGAAATTTCATCTAAACAACAAAGTACAAAGTGACGATATCGTAATTTATTTCCACCTACTCTTAATATGGATAACATAGAAATATCCAAAAATGGTGAGGATAAAGTACAAATAAGAAGCAATAAGCGGGGATCATTATCTGAACTGAGAGTTCTGTTTTCGATAAGTGAAGAAATCATTGCTAATGTACCTCAATTTAGTCCAACTCGGCTGCCTGCCTGCCAGAAGCAACAACGAAGCAAAGATGTTTGAATTTGAAACTGAGAGTGCGGCGGTTATGGCGATTGCTAGTACCACTAATGAAAGAATACAAAATACAGTATATAAACTTTAGTTTTGTGTTCCAATTCCAGAAGTTGAGTCAATGGAACTTTGAACCACCATCATTTAACTATATAAATAGAAGTAATCTCTACCTTCCACCACAGGTCAGATACAAATAAAACCATCTGATATAAACACAATCATAATATTTACATTAACCAAATCCAGTTGAATCTTTTATTAAGAAACCAATGATAAAACACGATACACGTTGCATTGCTTTGAACTTTGAAGAAATCACAAATCAACAAGTGGCTGTGTCACATAGGCAGAGTGGTACCGAGATCAAAAATTCATCATCATCATCATCATTGATGTTAAATTTTTACAAACACAATACACAAATATCCACAGCCCCCTCTATAATATGCTTGGGGCTCTCAATTCAAAACGAATTGTGAAATTTCAAAAAATAAATTTTTATTAATTTAAAGAAAATTAAACAAATTCTATTAATGGAATGAAACTGACTTATGCAGTGATATCATCAGTTATGTTTGATGCGATACTAGATTCATGAAACTATTGTTTTATGAATTCTGTGTGTGGATGTTTGTTGAATGATATGCATACCATGGAAATGGAAATAGAAGCCGACAAATACTTATGTCGGGAGCAGCACTGTAATCAAGCGTCTCAGTCAACACTAAATTCAAACAGTATAAGCAAGATGCACATGTAGTATGGTATTATTTTCTCGGCTAAGCTTCTTGCGTTTGGTTTTGGTTTCCAATTAATTTGATTTTAGTTTCGAACCAATATCTGTTTGCTGCAGTTCAGTACTCAACTCTATAACAAATTCTAATTAATGTTTTTACGATAAATTGAAATTGAGAAGGAAAAGTTTGGCATTTCGTTTTACAAACATTATTGAGTATAAACCATAATTTAATATGTATTTCGATTAAGTGCTACTGCTGTGCTGTGAAAGCAGCACTATAACAGCGCATCTAAATTTTTGGTTTGGTCGTACTGTTCTTTTGTCGGCGCACATTTCCAAAGGCATAGTACATAATCTATAATATTATTATCTTTCGCTGCCATAAAACCTTTTAGCTTAAAAATTTGTTTTATCATTGAGAATGATGAAGGACTGGTGTTTTGAAAAATTGAGTTACGAAAAATCTCTTACGTGATGTTGGAGGGGAAGTTGAGGAGAGAGAATAATGAAATGCTGATAGAGCACAAATAATTTAATGTGCATGTGTGCATGGCAAACATCGAATGAAATGAATACAGGAGAGCAAGAAAGGAGAAAGAAGCTGGTAAAGAGCTGGTAAAGCAGAAATAAGTTAAGGTGTATGTGTGAGTGTATGTGTATAGGAAATCAACGAAGGGAAGGAATGCAAGAGAGGAGAATAAAGTAGTAAAGCAGAAATAAGGTAAATGTGTTAGCAAAGAGATGTGAACTATGGGTCAATGAAGGTGTATGTATGAGTGTGCATATCTTATTAATTGAAATATGAAGGCATTGTGTGTCGAGGAAAAGTGAAGAATGAAGCAGTTCGTCGGTATTCACGGTATAGGCAAAACACTATGTGAAAAAATGACCTTTGTATTATGTAATAATTAATGTGATAATAATAAATTTGATGTGATAATAAATACAAATATAAAAGAGTGAAGAAACCTCTCAATGCCTTTTACGCTTGCAGGAAAATACTCGGTAAGACACATGGCAGTAGTTAGGCCTATATTACTCTATGGTATCTTGGTATGGTGGACCAGTGTTAACAAAAAGACATACGTCAAAAATTTGGAGAAGGTACAGAGAATCGCAGGGCTTTGTATAACTGACCTTCAACATATAGGCTTGGCAGCGAAGAACACTGCAAAGAAGTACGTGCTACGACTAAAGGTAATGGGATAGATAGTTTATACAGAGGCCTTATGGTCACAGTAAGTTACATGAAGGTTTAAACACAAGCTCGGACTATGTTATTCCCCATGCCAACTTTAATGGAAGGCCTAGTGAAGTAACAGAACATAATGGGTGGCAGAGGGGACTTCAATTTGGTTGTTATTCCTACAGACAGATCTAAAATGGTAGAGGGAGTGGGAGCTGCAGTATTCTGTTCAGAGCTTGACCTTAAACGGTCATATAAGCTTCCAGACTACTGTAGCGTGTTTCAGGCCGAGATTTATGCGGCTACAAAATCAGCAGAATTAGCAGCCGAGCTAACTGCTCTCAACTCCCAAATAAACATATTCATCGAATGCCAAGCAGCCATAAAGGCAATAGCGGCGGTGATGAAAAAATCTAACTGTGTTCAACAATGTAGAACCAAAATTGACGAACTCTGCATTGATAGACACGTCACCATCTTTTGGGTACCGGGATATAATGGAATTGAAGGGAGCGAGGAAGCAGACGCACTCGCTAAAGCCGGCGCTAGCCAAGCTGAGGTAAGTGCGTCATACATACGTCCCTCTCTGTCCATGCTAAAAACAGAAATAGACGCTATTTATTTAATCCTCTTGGACATCTAGGTCGATTGCAAATTGTTTCAAAGTTTTGTTGTCAGAATTTCCATCTACTTATTTCAATGTGATGCACCAAAACGAGCTAGTTCGTCAGCTTACTCTTTTCCCGCAATGTTCCTATCGCCGGAAACCCATAAGCGAGTGATATCAGCTAGTCGACTTAGCTCGCTTATCGTCGACCTGCGTTCCTTCACGAGCTTGGACTTCACAGTGGTGGATTGTAGTGCTTTGAGTGCCGCCTGACTATCAACGAAGATAGCTATCTTACGACCTTCTGGTACGTTATTTTTTTATGCCAACCGACATGCATCTCTAATGGCTAGGGCTTCAGCCAGAAAGACAGTGGCCTCATCATGTAGCCGGAAAGAGTGGTCGAAGCTTATTTGTGGTGAGTGCACCCCTGCACCTACACCTCATTCCATCTTTGACCCATCCGTAAAGATTGAAATGTCATTATTACTCTGAAAACTGTTTTCTTTCCATTCCCTCCTGGTAGAAAATTTTACCTTGAAGTCGCTCTCAAAGCTATCTTTTGAACATAGGGTTTTTAACCAATCCTAATATTTTACAATGTTCATATGGTCGTTCTGCCCAGCAGTCGGTTTCTTTTATACTTACCGCGCTGTTGCAGACAATGTTTTGATGTGGAGGTCAATTTGGAGAAGATATATCAGTACGTTCAGTGCTGCCGTGGGGCACGTGTGCATGGCTCTTGTGATTCCTACACATACCAATCTCTGCACACCGCTTAGTTTGTGCACTATATAGCTCTTTCCTAGAGCTGACCACCAAAAAATTGCACCGTATGTAAGTATCAGATGTATTATCGCTGTGTACATCCATGCTGTTATGTTAGGGCGTAGACCACATCTCTTGCCAAGCAATCTCTTGCAAGAGTAAAAGGCCACAGAGGCTTTGCTAGCCTGTAACTTTGCGACCAGCATAACTCCCAGGTACTTGGCCTTATTGAAAATATGAAGCTGTTTTCCACTCGGAAGAGGAAGGGAAAAAGCCGGTATATTAGTCTTCGCTGTGAAAAGCATTAGTTTTGTCTTGCCCGGGGCCCACTTTAACAGTTTCCCTAGATCTCTCTGCATGATAATACTTATCGCACTAGGAAACATCCCTGATACCATGATCACCACGTCGTTCGCATACGCGACTACCCTTACCCTCATCTCCTCTAATACATTGATAATGTTGTCTATGACTAACAGCCACAGCAGTGGAGAGATTACCCGGCCCTGTGGTGTCCCTCTACTGACATATCTAGTTAAAGTCGAGTTTCCTAATTGTGATTGTTCTGTTATAGTTTTTAGCATGTTCACTATCCATTTCTCAATGTCTTCTTCTACGCCAATCCTAGCTAGAGAATTCTGCATAGCACGTGTGTTAACATTATTGAAAGCACCCTCTATATGTAAGAAGGCTGCGAGAGGGTCTGGACAACAATATTTAAACCAAACAGAATCGCACCATTAAGCTACAATAGCTTGGAGCTTGATTCTATTGCAATTATAAAGGCAAACAGTACGAAATAGGATATGTAAAACATTGATCCAAAAATTCACATTACTTTAAATACTTAAAATTTAATTTAGTATATGTAAATTAACCCTTGAGTGATCGCACTATGAGCATTTTGTCACCCGCGTAAAAAAAAATCGTGTTATTTTATACACGATGCATTTGTAAAGGTCAAGCGTTCTAGTAGCTTCCCCCTAGTACCTCACCACCTTGTTTTAGAAATGAGAAGAAATTCAATGCGCGGGTGACCGCAGGAGGCAACATCTATTGAGCGACTACTCATGTAACTAAAATGCATGTGTCTGGTTTTTGAATGTAGTTGAAATATTACGAGTATTAGTTATTATTAATATTAATACTTAGTGTATTGCGATTAATTAATCTGAAGCAGAATCTCACAAGGATGTGCCATTCATAGAAGAACCAGAAAAGGGTGCTAAGATGGGCAAAGTTACTGTGCAACGAACTTTGTATATACATGTGCCACGACTGTTTTGATTAAATACATGTCGTAGAGAATGAAAAAGTTTAATTTTGTTATTAAGTTTTTATTTTTACTTTTTTTATTCAGTTTATGATAAAGATACTTTTAAAATTCATTAAATTTTACTTTAGAAAGCATTAATTTTATAATTCTAAGTAGAGATGAGCTAAACAGTGATTTCACAATCACAGTGATTCTAAACTGTGATTGAGTCACAGTCATTTGAAGGGAGAGACGCAGTCTGCATTGTTTAAACTGTGATTGGTAACCAAAGTGAGTCAAAATCAATCAAGTAAACTATGTCTCTCCCTTTTAATGACTGTGACTCAATCACAGTTTAGAATCACTGTGTCACTGTTTAGCTCATCTCTAATACTAAGTATAAAACATTCATTAATGTTACATTTTCGTGATAATTTATTTCATTTGAACTCATGTTTCATAGAAAGACGCGACTACTCTAGGGTTAATCAGAAAATAAAAGTTTTGTTTAATGTTTGCTATTCAGGTGGCGCAATGTGTCAATGTATATACCATATACTCATACATAATAAGTATATATGTATCTATATAATAAAATATATGCAATATAAGTATTGTATATCAAAGTTTTTTGTATCATGATATGCGAATTATATGTATATATCAATTTTCATGTTTATTGTACAATATTTATTATTGTAACTTATGATATTATGAAATTCTGAGCTTATTGATATTATTCGTTTTTGGTTTTTAATTAAAGCAGCAGCAAATATATAAATTAATACTCTTGTTGTAATCGAATCGTATCGTATCGTATCGTATCATATCGCTGCAACTTCATTAATTTCTATATATTAATTATTTATGAAACAAAAAAAAAACAAAAGACTATTGAACTTAATTGCAACTGACTGGGTTTGATGCTGATAATCTTGATTAATAAAATACTTGGTAAGTAATTTGAGAAAATAATATATAAAATAAAATGAATTGAAAAACGATACCGCATGAGATGAATAACGAAAGAAAGAAAGATGAAAGTTTTGATCTCTCATAAGCTATGCTGCTCCCCCATCTTTCCCATCTTTATAAATTGAAAAACTTGCTCTCATGTAAGTTCATGGTTAAGTTTATTAACACTATTGTATTTGAATTCTTGTTGTTTTATTTCCTAAAGCTTTAATTTGATTTACAATTACTTTAGCTGAAACTAAACGGTCTCCTTTTGATTTTTCAGAAGGAGAATATGTTTTAGTTTCAGGATTTCATGTAGAATACAGTAGAAGTGTGGTAATTGCTTAAATTTTTTTAGCTAGAGGACTTATTCAAATTATTTTTTCATTGTTTGGGCCTGATCGTTGCGTGGGGTCAGAATTGTTCTTATGCATTGCCATGATTTGGATGATTTGTCAATGGTGATATTCTACAGTGATGAAATATAATTACATAGATTTTCTGGTAAGATAATTTTTCCTTCTACTTGTTCCATCACCAATTTTTAATAAAATGATGGAAAACATTTGTGCATTTGGATTATTTTCTGTGTGTGCCCGCATATTTAATGTTAAATGCATTGGTATAACCTGCCGCCATAGACCCGAGCTCTTATGCTCTAATGCATGTTTTAATTTCATCACCCCTCATTCCTTGAGGTATTACTGCTAATGTCTGTCTAAAATCACCACAGGTAATCATTGTGATGCCACCCATGCGCCGATCGCCGTGTCTTATATCTTGCAATGTTCCGTCCATCGTGTTCTTTGTTAATCCTCAAACTGTAACAAAAAGAATATACTGTAGTTATGCCAAGAAAGGAAAGTTGGATGCAACCCGTAGGAGCGTGAAGAGTATTATGTATGTATATTATATTATTCAACGTTTGCAACTGTTGTTCAATCCTTTCCAAGTCATAATAACGCTTTCAAAGGCAACGGTTCAAAGGCAACCATTCAGCATGGTTGGTAACACCTTTTAGCTTGAAAGCAATTGCCATTCACATAAACATATGGGTTTTCTATACAGTATATATATATCATTGAAATTGATTTTGCCATTCACACATTTCGTATGGAATTTTTATACTCTTTGTCATTTGACAAAACTCATATATATATTTGGCAACACTGTTTGTCATTCACACCTGCTCGTATATTTGTGTTGGCATGTGTTTTTTGACATATTGTTGTCGAAATTCGTACAGCTGCTCTGTTTGACGACGAAAATTTGTTTAATTGCGGATTTAGTGAAAAAATGGAAAATAAAAAGAATATGAATGAAAAAGTCATAAATAAGATTCCGAGTGAGGACTTAGTAGAAAACGTAAGCGATTAATTTAGTGTAAGTCCCTAAATCCGTTTCTCAATTCTTTCTCTGTTAGGAGGATGCAAATGATTCAAGTGCGAGTGAATTTTCTAATGCATTTGATAGTGACTGCGACGGTACTATTGATGAACAATTGGAAAAATATCGTAACAAGCAAATGAAAAAAGAATTGGACAAGCTTGAAAAGGACAACCAGGAAGACGTGCCTGTGATTCCGAAAAGAAAACGTGGCAGACCGGGGGAAATACCGGCACCCGTGCCAATTGTTGAGCAACAGAAAACTATGAAATTGTTTAAATTTCATGTCGAGTTAGGACCAGGGGGCAAAGTGCTATTGTTGCCCACAAAAACACCAAAACCGGCCCATGCTGGCGAATTGCCACTGGACTTGACAAAGAAGCCTCTAAAACCAACTGACCAATCGCCATTGGACTTGGTAAAGAAACCTCTTAAGCCAATGAACTCTCAAGAGTTGGAGTCCGAACAAGAAGCACAAAATGTGCCACTTGATTTATCGTTACGGGGCAGTCTACCAACCTCTCAAGAGACACCGATGGACTCGAATGATACATCAATCGATAATACATTTAATGAGGGCTAGGAATTCCTTCGGGCCCTTCATGGATATTGTGCTGCAAACTACAATTGATTGCCACAAAATACACTTTTCCGGCGAACAAAAGCTAGCTTACCTTTTCACCAAAACTCATAATTAAAAAACTACTACTTATAACTCAAACTAATTGCTGTTAACACTCAAACACACACACACATTTACATTCAAATTAAAATACAATTTCATATGCCTATCATACATATATCTTTATTAATGAGTTACATAAAAATAAATACAATCTCAATACATATTTCTTTTGTTTTTAAAGGACACATATCCCCAACATACTACGAGTAGTATGTTGTCATAATCAGCTATTTTGCATATTTATGAATCTTATAAATCTTGGTAATTTCAGCGAACAACAGGGATAAAGATTTCACCAAGACATATGTACTATGGAAGAGCTTTATCGGGGAAGGCGGGATGGCCATAGGATGGCTGACTATTGTTGGAGCTTGCAGAGGGATTTATCTGACGTAACTTATTCACGAAAATCATGGAAAAGAACATGTCATAGCGTTTCATAAACGTTAAACGAAAAAATTAGAAGAAAAATGTGTATTTTGGAAGAATGTAGAACATACATAAAATCCCAGGGAAATTCTTTTTGTTGGCCAGTGCAATCTACTTGTCGCGCCCTCACCCTGGCTCAACGCCATCGTGGCAGCAACCATGTTCATTCCTGAACAATCCCATTCAATATAATTGAAATGAAGATAGACTTTAATTAGTTTTCTTTTTAGAAAGGGAGAAGATCCCTTCCTGATTGTGTCATTGACTTGCATGGTCGTACCGAGGAGGTCGGTGAAGGGCCGCCAAGTACCAAGTACTAATTGTTAAGTGCTAAATTATCTACAAGAAATTCCTCATTTAAGGTGGCATGAAATTTCAATTATGTACGCCCCCTAGGAAAGAAGCTGGCTTGTAATAATTTGATAATTGTGGCCCAGCTTTGAATAAACGTTGTCACGGCAAAGCAAGTGCGAGGGGCAGGGTCAAACGCAAGGGTGGTAGGGGTAAACATAGAGAAGGTAGGTAGCATGCAATAAGACAACAAGAAGAAGGAATGCACAATTAAAACCAAAGCCAGGCAAAAAAGAAGTGGATCTTTTCCAACACCGAAAAGAGCGTGCGAGTGAGTAACTACAGTGTTTAACAAAACGCAAAAACACAGTGTTGCTGGGTTGACCAACGAAAATACAGTGCTGACAGTGCCAACGAAAATAAACGTTGCCGTTGCCCGTTCCACTATTTTCGCACTAGCAGAAGAATTAAAAAATCTTAGAATTGTCAATTTCAATTTCAATTTGGTGAAGTCAATTTAACTACATTTTCCGTTTGTGTAAAGTGAAATAGTACGTTAAAAAAAAGATGCCATCAAAAACAAGTGGAAAAGCTGCCAAAAAGGCTGGCAAAGCCAAAAAGAAAATCACGAATACCGATAAGAAGAAGAAGCGCAGCAGTAATGAAACCTACGGAAACTACATTTACAAAGTGTTGCAGAAAGTTAATCCTGATACTCCTATATCTGTAAAGGCCATGAGTATCATGAATAGTTTCATGAATGATATCTTCGAACGTATTGCTGCCGAGGCATCACGTTTGGTTCATTACAACAAACGCGCGACGTTAACCAGTCGGGAAATTCAGACTGCCGTGCGTCTATGTTTGCCTGGCGAGTTGGCGAAGTACGCCGTTTCAAACGGAATAAAAGCAATAATTAAGTACACCAATTCCAAGTAAATGATGAAACACAACACACAACAAACATAACAAACATTTTAAATTTGTCAATTAAAAAAAGATTATTAAAAAAAAAAAATAGTGTTTTACGATTTGAGTTTTGGTTTATTCAAAGATCTGCAAAGCGCAAGAATTGCCAAGAAATTTTTTAGAAAGAAATAAAGACACGTCAATTATTATAGTCTATTGTATGATTAAGTATAAGCAGCATACAGCCCCGTGTGCCAAGCACTATGGAGTGACAACTCACTCGCGCGAGTTAAGTACCCTTAATCGGATCTGTTATGAAAGCAGCTATTTCTATTTTGTTGTTAACTACCAAGGTAATAAAATCACACAATTTGTATCAACACTTGAAGGGAAGCAAAGAAAACGCCGACACCAGAAAATCAGCATCCACACTCTTACCAGCTTTGTGTGATTTCAGTTTTTTTATGTTACATTTCTTTTTGGTATGAAGTCATAGAAGAAGTTATCCAGACACAAAAGAATATACAAGAAACTGGGCTATCGCTGCAAAAGTGTGTCATAAAAATCAAACCAATGTACCCAAATATTGGGAAGAACTATGTCCTACGCAGCTGAAAAATGAGAGGACTTGAATATGTCGATTGAAAAAAGAAGGAACATGATCATCTTACATTGCCAGAAGAGCTGCTAAGAGCTATGTTAGAATGTGTTGATAGATTTTATGAAGAACTAGACTATTGTTCCAAGGCAATGGATGCCATTCTCATAACATCACATCGTGTTGTTTTGTTAAACCTCTGCTTACGTCAACAGAAGAAGAACTTCGTGGTCTATGGTAGTTCCAAATCTGAAAAAAATCTAAATCCAATGGACTACCTTGGAGCTTTTGAAATACATTGTATAATGAGACTATTCTGAGTCTGTTCCAAGTCTAGCGCTGTGTCTAAGATTTGTTTTAACCCTTTGTGTTTCTGTGGTGTTTTTGAGCCTAAAATATAAGGTAATAAAAATACAATAAATATATACGAGGCTGAAAAAGAAAAACAAATAAGACCTAACAAAATACCACGATAATGTTTTTATGAAATCTTAAGTCTTCTATATTTCTTGTTTTGATACTATGATAAACAACAAATTAGGGTTTCCCACCATATAGGTTAGGTTTGCTTGGCTAATCAAGAGATCTCACATAGACTAATAATGGTCCTTAGTGTTGCCAAGAAGAAGTAAGGTGACCCTTTATGCATTTTTTGACAGCGATACCTTCCAAGGGGAGGAAAGATGCAGATCCGAGATAGCTAAAGCGTGATCTGTAGAGAGCTGGACATTGGCAAAGTAGGTGTTCTAAAGTTCCCCTAACATTTACCTCGTTGCATGCCTCGTCCAAGCCCAATTTGGCTGCGTAGTGTCCCGTGAGTATTCCGACTAATAACTTGCAATCCTCTCTTGGGAGAGCTAAGATGTAGTTGGTAATCTTATGAAGCATAATTTTTGAGGTTCTGCAAGAGAGTGTTCCATCCCACATTCTCTTCGCCTCCTGAATCGTTGCTGCGTCTATTTCTGTTTTTTTTTTCCCATCATATGCTTCTACGAATTACTTCAAACTCAATCCTAATTTATTGGTTAATTAGTTCTTAATGCCAGGGCAGTTGGATAAGTCAGTGACCCATTGAATTTGCAGCGAAGTGAGATAATTTTTCAGATATCCCTAAGCAGTCTTTAGAAAAATTGTAGAAAATCATTATTTTCTCGAAATTTAAATCAATTCTCTGTAAAGTAACTCAATATTTTTCGAAGCAATAAAAATAAATTTTAAGATTGAAAACATGCCGAAAAAAACCATGAATATGGCAATCCATGCAGCATTGGATTACTTCACTGAGGCGGTAACAGATCAACAAATGACGGATTATATACTAAGTATTTCAAGAAAACCAAGGCCCAGGAACGAAATGGAACGAAAAGTGATCAAGGCCGTCAAGAAGGGACTATATACAGAAGAGCTACGTATAGTCGATGGCAAGATTCATTATGCAACTAAATATGTTCATGACACATTCGTCGGCTAAGTCAATAGCGTCGGCAAGGAGTAACACAAATCATTTAATATCGAATTTATTTAATTTTGGCCATATGTCCTTGCCTGAAAACTGTAATTTTGTGGTGAAAATTTTTAACTAAAGCGACCAATAAATCGTAAATAAAATTGTATATTATATTAACAAAAAGGAGCTACGACTTTATGATGAAGTCTATTTATGATGATTGGATTTGGACTAAATTACAGTGATAAAGAAAATTATAAATTAAGTCAATATTAATACAAAGAGCATTCATTCAAAGTTTTGATATGTTGTCCTAATACCCCTAGCCCCAAGCTTGGACAGACATGTAGAATGTAGAATGAGTTGAATGTTGATGTCCGTTGCGTTGGCGGATAACGGATAACGGATAACAGACCAACGTTGTTTTCATGTTTTTGATGTAATATGGATGCCAGTGCGCGTAGGATTGTGGTTCGTATATCGATGTAAGATATATTTTTAGGTCTAAATCGATTGCCATGTTATATTCTCCTTCTACACGGTGCACATCGATGATCGCTACAATTTGCCATCATCATCAACATCAATGCTTGGTGAATGCGAAACTATATACGAAACTTATGAAGATCTCATTTAGAAATTTGCCAATTTGTATTCCTATATGCTAAATTTTACCTTATCATGTTACGTTTATCCAAAAATATAAATGTTTATTGGGCACATTAATCAAAACATCACGGATAAACAGAAAATATACAAAGATTGTTTGATAAGTCAGTGACTTTTTGAATTTTCCGCGCAGGAACTTAAAATACAACACTGCTGAAATTTTTTCAGATATCCCTAAGCAGCCTTTGAAAAAATAGTAGCAAAGCAATATTATCTCTAAATCAAGTTTAGTTTGAAATCAACTCTCTGTCGAGTAACACAATTTTGGAAATCTTTGAGGCATTGGACTATTTTATTGCAAAAATAGTAGACTGCATCAATTTCAAATATCCTGGAGCCGAACTAGAACCAAAAGTGATCAAGGCTGACTGCAGAAGGGACCTTTCAGAGAAGAATTGTATAAGGTAAATGGCAAGATTTATAAAGCATCCAAATATGATGATTCAGATAAAATTGTAATTTTGTGCATCATCTCTGAAATTTTGAACCAAAACGATCATTAAATTTATGACAATTTTGCCATAAATAATTAATATATTGTTATTATTATACAATTGTTTTAATTTTATAAATTGTAGTCACTTACAGATTGATTTTCCTTTACATTCCTTTGCGTATTTTTGTTTTCGTACCCCAATTAACAAATGTCATTCCGATATCAGGAAAAAATAATAGCTAGATCTTCTAACAAACTACATACTATTACAAGCTCAGTTAAGTATCTCGGAGTACATATCGCGATAGTTTTTTTCTGCTATTAACACATAAATAAACGTGTTGAGATCATTGTGTACCAATCCCTCATTGAACCCATAATAACTTATGCGTCTAATATCTGGTTTAATATATCGGATTCTTACATGGATAAGAATGGAATTGTTTCTCTGTACCGATCTCATTGCAGCAACTACACTAAATGCATTTCGCAGCCAATATTCATAGAATCGATAATTTCATAATTGCCCAGAAAATAATCTAATTTTGGGACCCTATTATGAAAGCAAAGAATATTTAAACTAGAAGCTTTCCTGCTGTTGGATAAAAATGGTATAATACCGGTGTCTTACCACCTCCATTGAAGGGCAAATATTAAAGCTGTAGCTTCAGTTCTTTTGCAACAACAAGATTAGAGATTCCATTGAGGGATACTACATACATTAACAAACCATCGATTATGATTGCTGTGTGAATAGCCGAACTCCCATGCCCTTTTCCACAAACCTCCCAATCTAACCCTTGCTTTTGTATTCTAATTTTATTTTATAGAGTTATGAGTAATGAGCAGTTTAAAAAAAAAATTGAAATAAATGAATGTTGGCTTATCACTCTTCTTTTAAATTATCAATGAGCAATCTTGTTTACCATACTGGAAATCAGTTTCTGGCAAATATCAAACAGTATCTAATAATGAGTTGAATGAAATTCCGTATTTGATCCTTGATTTTGAAACAATTTCCTTATCTTTATTTTAATACCATGCCTTCTTGATTGAATTCTAGTTCGATGTATGACTTGGTTTTGATATCAACCAATTGACCAACTTTGAAGTACTTAAAGCTATTGCTATTTAGAACCCCTCTTCAGCATAACACAAGATTTTTTTCTTCATTTTGTGTTTATAGTGAAATTTGTTCAAAGTATCAGAAATTAGATGTATTGGTCCGACTCTATACTACAACAAAACTTCCCCTGACCAAGTTTAATGATTTTCTTTAAATCGCACATGATTTTCATTTCCAATACATTGTATATCTTTGCGAATCATTGAAGTGTCTGCCAAAATGGCTCTTAAAAATATCTATGGGACGTTTTTGGCAATAGTGATATTATGGTTATCTGTCATCAGTGAAGTCTTCTTTGGTCTGTCATTCGAAAAAGAAAATACTTAGAAACCGATAAATCAATTTTATAATGGACCGAAAAGTTATACTCGGAGATTCTTAGCCTTAATCCCTCTAGGACATCTATTCGGAAGTTCAATACTTGATTACATAGTAGTAGTTAATGTTGAATGTAGTTATAAATGAATCGATTGTTTTCCTAACATAAATATTCACTTAATAAAATGAGTTTAAAGTCATGCAATCATGAAGTTGCGCTTAATATTTTGTATCATACACACTGTGCGTTAATATCTTTATAAATAGTAAGGTTATTCCATTGGATCCTACTGCTAAACGCATGAAGCGGGCTCTGAACGGAACATTGATCGGGCATGATCAAGCGGATCAGGTGCAAGCTTCAAGAAGTTACTAAAAGAATGTTGTAGATTCTTAGACTCAAAACAAGCTTTTGTCTTATTAAACTACTATGATATACTGAAACTTGTTTGGATAAATAGCATACACTGATATCTATTCAGAATATGGGGGTTCATTGCTTTGACAACTAATAGAGTATTTCTGCTCAGTGATTGGTTAATCCTTTAATGCTTTATTCGTTTCAGTTGTCACTTAAAACATTTTCAATTATCAGTATGTGTGTCAGTTTTTCTTTTAAAAATTTTACGCTCGCTTGTGTATTGCATTCTTAGTACTGTATCTGCCTTCGTCTTTGTTTTTGTTCATCATTCATCATTACAATGATCTCACTTTAACTTTTTGTCGATTTTTATACTTTATAGTAGTTTGTTATGCTTGTTTTCCCGACAATATATTTAAAGCAACTGACGGTCGTCGCAGTACACTTGCAGTAACAGTTTCAGATGCAGTAGCAGCGAAGGCGGCGGCATGCCTCAAGTACGCGTATCTTTGCCCGGACGACGCCAACGCTTGGGTGGCAGATAAAAAATATTGTATACAACATTGAATACTATCTCGTACTTATAGTAGATGAGATTTTGTTAGGTATAAATTATAGCAAATGAAAAATGTGGTTGCGCAAAAACAAAACAAAGCAAAACAAAACAAAACAAAACAAACAAGAAAGTATCTAGATACATAATCTCTAGAACAAGAACAAAAACAAAAGCAAAGCACAACAAAAGATGGAAAAAAAAAAAATAAAAAAAATAATAAATAAAAATATTGCACATAAAAGCAAAAACTAAAATAGAATGTGAAAATGTTGATTTATTTCTCATATTTTTCGATTCAACTTGACTTGACTCGACTTGGAATCTTTACTTTACTCTTGACTCAAGTCGACTCTTTTCATTTCATTTCATCTCTTCTCTTCTCATCTCAACTGAACTGAACTGAATTGAACTCATGTCTTTGAAATCAGATCTATTTGCCGACAGCTTCTTTGTGTTGTAACGGTCTACTCAGGTCGCTTATGTATGTAGTACAGGTCGGTTATTCATCCTAAAAGACACCGAGACCTACCTCAGTCATCCTGAGTTTGTGGTTGAGCACCGTATGAGCGAGGCTTATACAAGTAAAATAAAAAAAAAAAAATATCTGAGGTTGAGTTGTTTCTCGGTTTTTAGTTCTACTACTATTCTAATAATTGCAAACACACTGAAGACAGGGACGAGAGGGACGAGAGGGAAGAGAAATGGTATAAATTTTACTCAACTGAGAGCTTCTACTTGTGATATTCTTACGTGTACTCGTTCGTATCTCTACTTTTTTCTTCTATGTACAATATAAGGTGTAAGCAAGTGGGGGCAGGTAATCAAACAGAGGATGCTAGTTACACAAATAAAGCGATGATGATGATGATGGTGATGATGATAATGAGTGCGGTAGATATGATTGTGATAATGAAAATGATAATAATGATGTTGATAATGATGAGGCAATGCAAATATAAATAATCACCCAAAAAAAAAAGGTTACTTTTGTAGCTATTGCTTAAGTTCTTATGATTTATTGTATTTAATCTTGTGTTATTGAGAAAATAAAAGCCATCATCAATATTTCTAGGACCATGTTAAAACTCAATAAACTAATTTAAGTCAGTTTCTCCCATAGATCATATTCCACAAAGAACTTGTCAAGGTAAAATGCATTTTTCATAAATCAAAATGCGTTTGAAAGCTTTCTCTTCTGTATGTTATAATGATCATCTCTACATTCCAAGCTACAGGAATTGATATACTTATTCATTTGGTGGTTCCGATTCAAAATAAATGCCTCAAGGTATTTAAATTAGAACTGTGTAGAATAATTTACATGAGCTTTAGTTTTGTGATTGTTTTAAGTGTCTTTGTTGTGGTGGCTTTTACGTAAAATCTAACCTCAAAGTGATTGTCTCTCGTGGAGCAGAACTAGCGAATTTACTGAGATCAACTGCAGTTGTTAATATAAAAAGAATTGTTGCAGACAAGATAAGGTTTCACCGAAGAGCAATGCTTGAAGTTTGGAAGGAAAGTAAGCAGAAGAAAAGTGCTTTATTGGACAGGGCATTGAGGAAAACTTCCGACTTTGACTTATCGAATGAACACATATCAGACATAAAAAAGGAAATTCGTTTGCTTGACTGTTATGCATGAAAACTATCTATCACAATATGTCACAATTAATATTGACAAAGCTAAAACTCAAAAGAATAAAAGTGTACATAAAAATGGGCGGCCAGCTAGAAGACATAAATTGAAACCGAATTATCGAAAGAGAACAGCACTGATTTCCTATGAAGGGTCACAACTTTGAGTTGACAACACTACTTTATTTGACAACCGATTTAACAGCTGATCACAGAAGGAGAGATCGTTGACCACATAAAGTATATACATACAAAACCACCCTTTAAATTAAAGTTTTTATTAGAAAAAGTGTTTTGTTTTTTGACGTATCAAGCTGAAATTTGGATACTATAAGTTTTTGATCAATACCCATTAACCATGTAAACTCTTCAAATTGGCCTTTAACGAACACAACAAAAGAAAAATAGGGCAGACCGTTCTCAAGCAATACGCTTAGAAAGCACGAATATTCTTGTAATTATTCAGAACGAAAAATCCTAGTCTTGATCGAAAAGTATTAGTTTTGAACGAAAAATCTTAGCCTTGATCGAAAGTATAGGTTCTGATCGAAAAGTCTTAGACTTCCTTACCTCCCATATTAATGTTCTTATTCACATTAAATGACAAATGTTTTTTATTAAATTTGTTTTTTTTTTCATTCTTTGTATCTTTTCCAAATTTTCTTACAATATAAACAAAGCATGTGAAAAATGTTAGTTTGCACACTGCGTTGGCGTGTTGCCCCGTGCTACTGATGATATAATCTGAGATCTAGGATATAATACTGACTGCTATGAACAATTTGCCATTGACCATTGCTGATTGCCAATTGAAATGTATTCAATGCTATTATAGATAGATGTTTGTTTTGATGTTTGTTTTTAATAAAAACAATGACAAACAAAGTCAAAACTATTTATGGTTTCTTTGTCAATGAGTTGCCTTTTAAATGACACACAGAGCACCAGAACATAAGAAAGTCAAGTTCAAGTCATCTATTTGAATTCACATTTTCACCCACAATTTTATTACTTGCCTTCTCGAATTTCTAGGCTTATTTCTCAGCAGAGGAAATAGACCCGTTGGATGATTTTAAGAAAGTTTAACAACATGGATTGAATTGGTTCGAACAGACCTAGGGTTAAATAAAAATGGCAATGCAATTTACAACAACCTACTTAATGCTAGTGATGAAAAGCCTTACAAACGATGATTTACAAGTTGAGTTGTCGCAGGAACTGCTAAATCAACAAAAGGAAATCCCAATATCTACATATATTTTTTTGTAGGTTGCTCTCAAAACCTTTGATTATGCCTCTTTATCACAGTTAAAATATGATAACAACAGAGTTGAATAACTAAGTTTTTTCTTTGTTTCTTTATTGCCACAAAATATAAACACAAGTACATAACAATTGCCCAATCAAGGCATATGAGATAGGAGCAAAGACAATTCACCAATAGATTAGAGCCAACCAATTGAAGTGCTATCTACTTCACTTCCGTTATAATTGTTGTTTGATTCACGACGATCAACTGCATTTGGTGGAGTGCTATTCAGCGGCGTATCATAACTTTCGTCAGCATCAGGCATTGGCTCGTTGTTGGAATTGTATTGATTGTACCGATGAATATTCAATTTGATTTCCAATTGAAGATGATGGTCATCTATATCATCTATCAGGCTACGGATAAAGTCATTCTCATTTTCAACCACCTTCATATTGAACATTGTGCGAGATAATTCACCCTTATAATGAATAATGCGTTGAAGCAATTCCATGTTCTTAGCGGTTTTCTTTTTAATGGCATCCTTGAAGATAAGGATTTTCTATTGAGATTAATCAATGCAAACAACAAGCTGTCGATCGCAACGACAGTTAACTTACTTGTAGTGAACTGATAATTTCAGTCTGATCATATATCTTTGAATAAGAGCTGTGGATTTTCTGTTTCATCCCGGCGATCACATTTGCCATTTTTGTATATTCACTTAGAAAGAGAAATGCTGCCGAAGTCTGCATACTTAGAGCCCTCTATCAATCGATCGATCGAAGTTGCGACGAAAAGGAACATGCATGATTACTCTTTATAGTATCGATATGATCATTACTTACTGTTAAATGTGTCAATGTATCAGTCTTGCTTTTGTACGCCTCCAATAGCTCAGCATTTTGAATTTCTTGCTCTCGAATTTTCTTCTCACAGCTGGTAACAATATTGTTGCGCTCTGTTTCCAATTCTTGTATCCTTTGGACGAAACGGTGGTTCTCTTGTTGTGCCAACTCCAAGGCAAGTGACATTTGCACTATTTTACCACGCACTAAATCTGCTTGTGTTGCAACACTGGAAACAGACACATGACCGCCAGCTTGAGCCTTTCGATAAAAAATAAAAAAAAATGTTAAAGCAAACAAAATTATTTTGTAATTGACTTTAATTCCAAATCACCTTTAAGTATTCCACATGCTCTTTCAAATGTGCAATTTCAGCAGACATTTTGTTTATTGTAGCCTTTTGCAAGACATCCAGTTGTGCTTTAACTTTCTCAGCTTCATTAAGAATATCTTTCTTGTCTTGGACTTCCTTACGCAACATTTCAATCTCGATTTTGGCATCAATGAGCTCTTTTGCATTGATTTCCTTGCAATTACTATCACCGGAGGAGGAGGCAGTCTTAAAAGCGTCCATGTTTTCTTCTATGAAGTATATGCGTAGCCTTAAATTGAAGTTCTCTTTTTGTAATGCCAACACTTGTTCTTCGACCTCTCGTACTGGTCGACCATGCTCCATAGGTGAGCTCATACCCAGGTCTGTGTTTGAATGGTAGATAAAAATATCTATAAAAGAAGGAAAAGAAATATGTGGATACAATAATTTTATAAATAAAGTACAGTACTATACTGACTGGGTTCCATTCGATGTGTAATAATACACTAATTAATACAAATAACCACGAGTTAATTTCTTGAGGTAAATTACAAAATATATATGAAATTCTTCTGATGAAAATTAAATTTTTTTGTTTTGAAAATTTCCTTTGTAGAGTCGTGTTAATTTAATTTTATTTTATTTGCAGTAAATTTTGAAAGTATTTTCAGAGTTATAAAACATCAATTTAGAAAAAAAAAGTGTTGCTAGGTTTACCAAAGAAAACACAGTGCTGCCAGGTTGACCAAAGAAAACAACCGTTGCCCTTGCCCGTTCCACTTTTTTTGCTCTAACATAGAAGAATTAAAGAATTTTAGAATTGTCAAAAATATCAATTTGGACATTCGACATCTCTATCCTGTCAATATCATTTATTTTTTTTTGTGTCTTTTAATTGTGAAGTGAAAAATTACAATAGAAAGATGCCACGAAAAACTAATGAAATAGCAGCCAAAAACGCTGGCAAAAACGTTGGAAAAGTGCATAAGAATATCGATAAGAAGAAGAAGCGCCGCAAGTATGAAACTTACGATAACTACATTTACAAAGTGTTAAAGCAAGTGCATCCGATGACTGGTATTTCTGTAAAAGCCATGACCATCATGAATAATTTCGTGAATGATATGTTCGAACGTATTGCTACTGAGGCATCACGTTTGGTTCATTACAACAAACAAGCTACTATCACCAGTCGGGAAATTCAGACTGCCGTCCGTCTGTGTTTGCCTGGCGAGTTGGCGAAGTACGCCGTTCAAAGGGGAATAAAATCAATAATTAAATACACAACTTGCAATTAATATTCCTAAAATATAAAAATGGTAAGTAAAAATTGATAACATATCGCTAAATAACTAATCAATGCAATTGCATTTCATAGAGTTTATCCGATGCTAGAGCCCCGGCTAGCATCTCATCTGGTACCGTATGAAAACTCGTGAAATTCTTAAGAGGAAACGCATCGCAGCCAAAATGGGCCGTAACAAGATAATCAATCAAAAAGCGGAAAGATAAACAGGGAAAGAATCAGTTATCATTCGAATATAAATTGTGTACACCTATTCATGTAGTGTTCAATTCCCTTAATTTCTGTTCTAATCCTGCTTTAACTTTAAAAATATTCCTTATAAACGCATATGCCAACTAAAAATAAATAAAAAATTATAAATCTTAAATATTCTTGGCACTAGTTAATTTCTAAATACTCAGAGACACTTTATTATATTTGCGATGTTGATGGTGTCAATATAGTCCTTGTTGTCTTGAGGTGTACACTAAAAAAAGTACAGGATCGCAAAGAGGCTGAAATTCAGGCACATAAAAATGAGATATGTAGGATGTCATCTGGTGAAAGCGAGTAGGTTAATGATGAAGACTACATGAAAAAGCAGATCGAGTTCAATGATGAACTAAGATCGATCAACCGTGAATTGGGGCCAAAAAGAAAGAAGAGAACTTGACTTGATTCTTTCACTTGTCAATGCCGAACACAGTATTGAACAGCTAATGGAAGATAGAGTTGTCGTAAGTATGCGTATATTAGAAATAAAAGACCTTATCGAGGTTGAAAGTAGAAAGGATTGCTTTAAAGTCATGCAATAGCATTTGGCATCTATTGAAGAAGAATTTAAGTTGCGTAATGCACAAATCACAGATCTACAACAAAAGATTGGGTCTGCCGATCTCCAAGCTCATATTCATTAACTAAGCGAGGACATTAAAAATGTCAATGATCTTCAATGCGTCGTCAAACGTTTGGCTGAAACCATTGTGATTACATGCCGTGAACACCTAAAATATATTCTTAAGAACAATATGACACTTGAGGATCATCAGGCACAAATCAGTGAGGTGTAGATCCGCTATGAATGAGCCATCAAACAAATAAGTCAAGTCGAAGTTGAACATAAAGCAGAGCGTATTGGTGGCGATGATGATTATGGTGATGTAGTAAAGTCTACTGATACTGTTTTAATGGAAGGAAAGTGTTATAATAATCAAAAATCATTGAATGATGATGACGATCAGTATAATAAGAACATAGAAGATGAGAGGAGAGCAAAGAGAACATAAATCAGAACTCCATTACTACTACTCAGAGTGAAACTGATAATTTTAATGCAACATCAACAAGCGACTCGCAACCTCATCATGTTAAATTTGTCATAAAGTTTGTAACACAAGGAAGAGATATTGCAGACCACATAAAGTATATATATTTTTGATCAGCTCGATGAGAGCAGTTTACTTAGCCATGTCCGGCATTTTTCGGAATCAGGCGAATCGGACAACTAGGGGGGTACCTCCCAAACCAACCACAATTTAAATTAATGTTCTTTTTGTTTTTTGATGAATCAAACTGCAATTTGGACACCATCAAGTTTCTGATCCATATTCTTAAACCATGTTAATTTGAAGATTTTAGGGTTACCAGGAGGGGTACCTCCCATACAAACCGAAACTAAATGACAAACTTATAAGGAGTTAAAGTACACTAAATTGCCACTCAAACTGTGCTCATATTTGATTCTCAAACTGTGTTCTTAGTTGATACTCAAACTGTAACAGAGTATGGGAGGTACCCCTTCTAGTGGTCCGATTCGGCTGATTCCGACAAAAGTGCAGCGTATGGTGAATAGAAACTCTCTAGCTCAAAAACTGAGTATATACATACAAAACCCCCCTTTAAATTAAAGTTCTTATTTGACGTATCAAGCTGAAATTTGGATACTATAAGTTTCTGATCTATACCCATTAACCATGTAAATTCTTCAAATTGGCCTATAACGAACACAACAAAAGAAAAATAGGGCAGACCGTTCTCAAGCAATACGCTTAGAAAGCACGAATATTCTTGTAATTATTCAGAACGAAAAATCCTAGTCTTGATCGAAAAGTATTAGTTTTGAACGAAAAGTCCTAGCCTTGATCAAAAAGTATAAGTTTTTATCAAAAAGTCTTAGACTTCCTTACCTCCCATACAAACCACCTTTTGATTTAATGTTCTTATTCACATTAAATGACAAACTTATAAAGAGTATAAGAACAATAAAAATACAATGCCACTCAAACTGTGCTCTTTGTTGATACACAAACTGTGTTCATTGGTCATACTCAAACTGTAACAGAGAGAATTTAGTGATGCTAAGAAAGGAATTTTAGATGCAACCCGGAGGAGTGTGAATAGTATTACATCTTTGGCATAGCCTTGTTTATGGTTTTTATTAAATTTTTAATAAATGCACCGAGGTGCTTAATGACGACACACAGCACGACGAACGAACGCACGATCAAATACGAATCTAATAACAGTAGAACAAAACAAAATACAAAGCGTGCCATCTCTGCGTCTATCTGTCTACTGTGCTTATACCAGTATTTGGATTCTCTTGAATCAATGATGTATATACTACGAAGACTCTGAAATTACACATATAGACTGCACAAGTCGCTCACAAAGGGCGATCTCTTCTTCTTATTTCATATTTTGGCATACCCAACAACAAATTATGTGTAATCTCGTGATACTTATCACGCAAAAACAATCACGATAGTGAAGCTTTCGATTACATTCGTGCAACACTTTATTTTCCATTACCCAAAATATTATTCAACATCTGCAACTATTGCTCAATCCTTAATAAAGTCATAATAACGCTTTCAGAGGCAACGGTTCTTGTGGAGAACACCTTTGTTATTTAACCATTCAGCATGGTTGTTAACATCTTTCAGCTTGAAAGCAATTGCCATTCACATAAACATATGGGTTTTCTATACAGTATATGTATGTATGTGCCATTTGTGTCGGTATGTGTTTTGACACATCATTGAAATTGACTTTGCCATTCACACATTTCGTATGGATTTTTTATACTCTTTGTCATTTCACAAAACTCATATATATATTTGGCAACACTGTTTGTCATTCACACCTGCTCCTATATTTGTGTTGGTATGTGTTTTTTGACATATTTTTGTCGAAATTCGTACAGCTGCTCTGTTTGACGACGAAAATTTGTTTAATTGCGGATTTAGTGAAAAAATGGAAAATAAAAAGAATATGAATGAAAAAGTCATAAATAAGATTCCGAGTGAGGACTTAGTAGAAAACGTAAGCTATTAATTTAGTGTAAGTCCCTAAATCCATTTCTCAATTCTTTCTCTGTTAGGAGGATGAAAATGATTCAAGTGCTAGTGAATTTTCTAATGCATTTGATAGTGACTGCGATGGTAGTTTTGATGAACAATTGGAAAAATATCGTAACAAGCAAATGAAAAGAGAATTGGACAAGCTTGAAAAGGACAACCAGGAAGACGTGCCTGTGATTCCGAAAAGAAAACGTGGCACACCGGGGAAAATACCGGCACCCGTGCCAATTGTTGAGCAACAGAAAACTATGAAATTGTTTAAATTTCATGTCGAGTACGCACCAGGGGGCAAAATGCTATTGTTGCCCACCAAAACACCAAAACCGGCCCATGCTGGCGAATTGCCACTGGACGTGACAAAGAAACCTCTAAAACCAACTGACCAATCGCCATTGGACTTAGTAAAGAAACCTCTTAAGCCAATGAACTCTCAAGAGTTGGAGTCCGAACAAGAAGCACAAAATATGCCACTTGATTTATCGTTACGGGGCAGTCTACGAACCTCTCAAGAGACACCGATGGACTCGAATGATACATCAATCGATAATACATTTAATGAGGGCTAGGAATTCCTTCGGGCCCTTGATGGATATTGTGCTGCAAACTACGATTGATTGCCACAAAATACACTTTTCCGGCGAACAAAAGCTAGCTTACCTTTTCGCCAAAACTCATAATTAAAAAACCACTAACAACTCAAACTAATTGCTGTTAACACTCAAACACACACACACATTTACATTTAAATTAAACTACAATTTCGTATGCCTATCATACATATATATCTTCATTAATGAGTTACATAAAAATAAATACAATCTCAATGCATATTTCTTTTGTTTTTAAAGGAGTAGTATGTTGTCATAATCAGCTATTTTGCATATTTAGTTTTTTTTTACAGATATAAAGGTTAGACGTGTTTTTCCGTGCTTGGTGATTTTCTGGTATTGACATAAGTAGATCAAGGAAGTTAAGAAAATACTCGTTCAAAAGACTACCCCTAAACCAGTGTGGACATATGGAATCCAACTTTGGGACACGGTAGCAGAATGCAATATTTAAATCCCGTAATATTGTGTGTTCCTCGAAAGATTTTGAGGGAGCTTCATATTGTGTCATAAATTAAGAGATCTTCATGTACCAACATTGATAGAAGAAATCGTTTGGTTTAGTGAAAACTATATTTATCCTTTGGAACGCCATGATAATATAGTAGCTATCAATATTTAAAACAACAGCAGCTATACGCGATATCACCCACTGAATTGAACGTTTCGAGTATAATAATTCAAAGACTTAAATACTCCAACTTGGATTGTGCTTGGAGCATTTATTATTACATTCTATCAGCAAATCTTATTAATATTTAATTAGACAGATCTTGAATAAAATATTATCAAAACGCTTTGCAAAAGCTAGCCTTCCCAAGGCTAAGTTTATCTGCAATGAAGAACATTTTTTAAAAGTGAATAAATTAATAATTTTTAATTCGTAAAGTCTATATTATTCAACGCCTATAGTTATACTCTTGACGGGAGTGAATAGTATTATAAGTTTGTCATGTAACACACAGAAGGAGACATTGCAGACCACAACAAAAGAAAAATCAGCCAAATAGCGCAGACCGTTCTCAAGCAATACGCTTAGAAAGAAGGAATATTCTTGTATTTATACATAACGAAAAGTTTAAGTCTTGATCGAAAAGTCCGAGTCTTGGCCGAAAAGTCTTACGCTTGATCGAAAAGTCCCAGTCTGGATCGAAAAGTAGTAGTTTTGATCGAAAAGTCCTAGACTTTTGTTCCTCAATTTTTGAGAATTGGTTTCTATTTACCATACGCTGCACATTTGTCGGAATCGCCGATTTGCCGAATCGTACAACAAAGGGGGGTACCTCCCATACAAACCACCTTTTAAATTAATGTTCTTATAACGAAAAGTTATTTGTTTTTTGACGTGTTGATTTAAAATTTAGATACTAGAAGTTTCTGGTACATATCCATCAACCATGTAAATTTCATGATCCTAGGGTTACCAGGAGGGGTACCACCGATACAAACCCAAATTAAATGACAAACTTCTAAAGAATATATGTACAATAAATGTACCACTCAAACATTGTTCTATGTTGATACTCAAACTGTAACAGAGAAATGTAGTGACGCTAAGAAAAATGAAAGTGATAGGCAAGCATTAGTGTAATCTGAATTCCTTGTTTACATAAATAGTAAATTCTAGCGTCCCCAGCGTGATGTAAGTGAAATTTGACTTTGGCCTGCAATTTGTTATTGAGTAAAAAAATAGAAAGACAGCGCTACATTAGTCCAGTCTATAGTTTTTATAGTCTTTGGTTTTGCCATTCACCATAGCTGTTCTTGGTTCACGGAACTGTTCTTTATAGTTTCGAACAAAAAACCCGACGGTTCAGTTCAGAACCAGTTTGCAACCCTGATATAAATAATAATAATTGAATTATTTCAATATTCAAAAAATAGAAACAAAATTATACATTGTATTCAACCCTATAGTTGGCAAGAAGAAGCAACAGGATTGACATTCCAAGGGAAATTGTGATTTACAGCTTAACTGTCAAACAACAGTGACTGGCACTTCTGACTCAGCATCGCAACGCTCGTCAAAAAAAAGAAAAAGAAAAGACCCCAAGTAAGAAAAATGTCGGAAGAAGACAATTTGGAGATTTTGAGTAATGCTGACCTTCGTGCTAAATGCATTCAATATGGTTTACGCAATGCCATTGTTACTGCATCGACGCGTAATATTCTAATTAAGAAATTGCGCTTTTCAATTGGTGGTGCTGGTGGTGGTGATGCTGGTGGTGTTGATGCTGGTGGTGTTGGTGTTGATGCTGGTGGTGGTAGTGGTAGTGGTAGTGGTGGCGTCGGCGTCAGTTCTAATTTGCCGGCAGTTGCTGCTGCAAGTCCTAAAAAGCAAAACCCAAATGCAAATATGGAAAAGAAGTCATCGATGCAAACATTAACTGCTCTAACTACTAATGGCATTCGTGGTGTAAAAGATAACGTGGCAGAAAATTTTGGTGGACCAACCAATGTAATGGAAGAGAAGCCCACAACACAAATGCGACGCAAATCGGTTCAACCAGAAGAGATTGGCTCACAACGTTCAATCTTCCCTCAGATTCCACAAAGCTGTGAGCCCATCCAAGAGAATGAGGAAACCACAAAAATTACAAGCTCACAGAAGCCCATTGAAGATCGTCGTAAATCAGTTGAGAAATCTTTGGCGCCAACTCAGCGTCAAAATGCTGCACCATTGATAAAGGACAATGTGTTGCTTAGCAATTCTCTAATTGTTTTAGAATCAGACGAAGAAGAGGATGCCCAACCAGTACGTGATGCTAGAATCGTCGAGAGTCACGTACAGAAACACAACTGTGAGTTCTATGAGAATGCACTTTATGGTGGTATTCTGCCGTTTCCAATCACACCAATTGACACAGGACTGGCCAAGGAAACTGAGACAATTGGTAGCGAATCAACACCCTATGGCAGTGGACTATCGCAAGTGCCATCAACATCTTCTGGAATTACATCCTCCAATCTGCATGCCACTACAAGTGATCGTTTTAATTTGACAAGCTATTCGCCAATGCAACAAGGTTTGCCTAATAGTGGCATTTTCATGTCTTCGTCGCCATATGTTGCTGACAATGAGAAACGTCCACCAACTCTAGTGAGTGCAAACGAATTCAGTGATGATCCCGATGATCCGGAAACAGATCAATTGAGCTCGCCGTATCTCAGTAACTTTGCACGCAATTTGGAACGCTTCAAGTCAACTCCAATAACTACTAAGAGAAGCAGCTTCCGTTCGGGAACACCACGTAACCGACGCACAGTGGCTGCCATCGGCAACAGTTATGAGCCGGAATTGCATTGTCCATTACACTCGGAGGACATTGTATCTGGAGCTTTAATGATAATTGTATTTGCAATCGTTTGCCTCATAGTCCTGTATATGCTTTTCTTCTGATGATGAAGTATCCCAGTTGGGACCATACATTTCCATTCTCAACATCTAATATTTATGTTCTTTGTCATCAATCTGTGGATTTAAATAAAAAATTTCATTGTTTACAAATGTGATAATCTGCATTCTTATTATACATTATTTCAGCTTCCTAAACACTGATATCCTAATGACGTCACTAAATTGAGAACGACACTTAACTATAAAAAGTTGGTGCCAACTCTTTTTCATACACCATACCGGTGTATCATCTTTATGAAGAGCACGTCGTTTTCTCGATTTCGCTTGCTGTGTGTTCTCTATTGGTCACACTAGTGCGAGTGCAAGCTCGTGTTAGCGCTTTCGTCAATAGTGCCAGGAGACAGAGTGTCTGAAATAAACAACAAAATACTTAGTAAAACATATAATATATAATTAGAACAGAAGTAACGGCACAAATGATAACGGTATACTAACACGCAATTTTGTCTAAGGTTGGATTAGATTCTGCACAGAGTATATTCAGCAAATCAGATTCTCATTTTTAGGGTTCCGTAACTTATAAAGAGTAAAAGTACCATAAAAGTGCCACTCAAACTGTACTCACATTTGATACTCAAACTGTGTTCTTAGTTGATACTCAAACTGTAACAGAGTATGGGAGGTACCCCTTCTAGTGGTCCGATTCGGCTAATTCCGACAATAGTGCAGCGTATGGTAAATAGAAACCAATTCAGCTCTCTAGCTCAAAAATTTAGGGACAAAAGTCTAAGACTTTTCGATCAAGACTAGGACTTTTCAATCAAGGCTTAAACTTTTCGTTCTGTATAAATACAAGAATATTCCTTCTTTCTAAGCGTATTGCTTGAGAACGGTCTGCGCTATTTGGCTGATTTCTTTTGTTGTGGTCTGCAATGTCTCCTTCTGTGTATTACAAACTTCATGACAATCTTATAATACTATTCACTTCCGTCAAGAGTATAACTATAGGCGTTGAATAATATAGACTTTACGAATTAAAAATCATTAATTTATTCACTTTTAAAAAATGTTCTTCATTGCAGATAAACTTAGCCTTGGGAAGGCTAGCTTTTGCAAAGCGTTTTGATAATATTTTATTCAAGATCTGTCTAATTAAATATTAATAAGAATTGCTGATAGAATGTAATAATAAATGCTCCAAGCACAATGCAAGTTGGAGTATTTAAGTCTTTGAATTATTATACTCGAAACGTTCAATTCAGTGGGTGATATCGCGTATAGCTGCTGTTGTTTTAAATATTGATAGCTACTATATTACCATGGCTTTCCAAAGGATAAATATAGTTTTCACTAAACCAAACGATTTCTTCTATCAATGTTGGTACATGAAGACCTCTTAATATATGACACAATATGAAGCTCCCTCAAAATCTTTCGAGGAACACACAATATTACGGGATTTAAATATTGCATTCTGCTACCGTGTCCCAAAGTTGGATTCCATATGTCCACACTGGTTTAGGGGTAGTCTTTTCAAGGAGTATTTTCTTAACTTCCTTGGTCTACTTATGTCAATACCAGAAAATCACGAAGCACGGAAAAACACGTCTAACCTTTATATCTGTCAAAAGAACTAAATATGCAAAATAGCTGATTATGACAACATACTACTCCTTTAAAAACAAAAGAAATATGCATAGAGATTGTATTTATTTTTATGTAACTCATTAATAAAGATATATGTATGATAGGCATACGAACTTGTATTTTAATTTGAATGTAAATGTGTGTGTGTGTTTGAGTGTTAACAGCAATTAGTTTGAGTTATAAGTAGTAGTTTTTTAATTATGAGTTTTGGCGAAAAGGTAAGCTAGCTTTTGTTCGCCGGAAAAGTGTATTTTGTGGCAATCAATTGTAGTTTGCAGCACAATATCCATCAAGGGCCCGAAGGAATTCCTAGCCCTCATTAAATGTATCAACGATTGGTGTATCATTCGAGTCCATCGGTGTCTCTTGAGAGGTTGGTAGACTGCCCCGTAACGATAAATCAAGTGGCACATTTTGTGCTTCTTGTTCGGACTCCAACTCTTGAGAGTTCATTGGCTTAAGAGGTTTCTTTACCAAGTCCAATGGCGATTGGTCAGTTGGTTTTAGAGGCTTCTTTGTCAAGTCCAGTGGCAATTCGCCAGCATGGGCCGGTTTTGGTGTTTTTGTGGGCAACAATAGCATTTTGCCCCCTGGTGCGTACTCGACATGAAATTTAAACAATTTCATAGTTTTCTGTTGCTCAACAATTGGCACGGGTGCCGGTATCTTCCCCGGTGTGCCACGTTTTCTTTTCGGAATCACAGGCACGTCTTCCTGGTTGTCCTTTTCAAGCTTGTCCAATTCTCTTTTCATTTGCTTGTTACGATATTTTTCCAATTGTTCATCAAAACTACCATCGCAGTCACTATCAAATGCATTAGAAAATTCACTCGCACTTGAATCATTTGCATCCTCCTAACAGAGAAAGAATTGAGAAATGGATTTAGGGACTTACACTAAATTAATAGCTTACGTTTTCTACTAAGTCCTCACTCGGAATCTTATTTATGACTTTTTCATTCATATTCTTTTTATTTTCCATTTTTTCACTAAATCCGCAATTAAACAAATTTTCGTCGTCAAACAGTGAAGCTGTACGAATTTCGACAACAATATGTCAAAAAACACATACCAACACAAATATACGAGCAGGTGTGAATGACAAACAGTGTTGCCAAATTTTGTTTCATGTAAAAGTGGGATTTCAATATCTTTTGAGCTTTTGAGTAAAAAATGAATCCAGATTTGTCGAAAGCGGGACATAATTAAATACGTAAATAATCAGTAGTTTTTATTACTTATCCATTTATATGAGTTTTGTCAAATGACAAAGAGTACATACATATACGAGTATAAAAAATCTATACGATAATGTGTGAATGGCAAAGTCAATTTCAATGATGTGTCAAAACACATACCGACACAAATGGCACATACATACATATACTGTATAGAAAACCCATATGTTTATGTGAATTGCAATTGATTTCAAGCTGAAAGATGTTAACAACCATGCTGAATGGTTAAATAACAAAGGTGTTCTCCACAAGAACCGTTGCCTTTGAAAGCGTTATTATGACTTGGAAAGGATTGAGCAATAGTTGCAGATGTTGAATAATATTTTGGGTAATGGAAAATAAAGTGTTGCACGAATGTAATCGAAAGCTTCACTATCGTGATTGGTTTTGCGTGATAAGTATCACGAGATTACACATAATTTGTTGTTGGGTATGCCAAAATATGAAATAAGAAGAAGAGATCGCCCTTTGTGAGCGACTTGTGCAGTCTATATATGTAATTTCAGAGTCTTCGTAGTATATACATCATTGATTCAAGAGAATCCAAATACTGGTATTAGCACAGTAGACAGATAGACGCAGAGATGGCACGCTTCGAATTTTGTTTTGCTCTACTGTTATTAGCTTCGTATTTGATCGTGCGTTCGTTCGTCGTGCTGTGTGTCGTCATTAAGCACCTCGGTGCATTTATTAAAAATTTAATAAAAACCAGAAAGAAGGCTATGCCAAAGATGTAATACTATTCACACTCCTCCGGGTTGCATCTAACCTTCCTTTCTTAGCATCACCATATTCTCTCTGTTACAGTTTGAGTATGAACAATGAACACAGTTTGTGTATCAACAAAGAGCACAGTTTGAGTGGCATTGTATTTTTATTGTTCTTATACTCTTTAATGTGAATAAGAACATTAATTCAAAAGGTGGTTTGTATGGGAGGTAAGGAAGTCTAAGACTTTTTGATCAAAACTTATACTTTTCGACCAAGGCTAGGTCTTTTCATTCACAACTAATACTTTTCGATCAAGACTAGGATTTTTCGTTCTTGATGGTGTCCAAATTTCAGTTTGATTCATCAAAAAAACAAAAAGAACATTTATTTAAATTGTGGTTTGTTTTGGAGGTACCCCCCTAGTTGTCCGATTCGCCTGATTCCGAAAAATTCCGGACATGGCTAAATAAACTCCTCTCATCGAGCTGTATATACTTTATGTGGTCTGCTATATCTCTTCCGTGTGTTACAAACTGTATGACAAACTTAGCATGATGAGGTTGCGAGGCGCTTGTTGATGTTGCATTAAAATTATCAGTTTCACTCTGAGTAGTAGTAATGGAGTTCTGATTTATGTTCTCTTTGCCCTCCTCTCATCTTCTATGTTCTTATTATACTGATCGTCATCATCATTCAAGGATTTTTGATTATTATAACAACTTCCTTCCATTAAAACAGTATCAGTAGACTTTACTACATCATCATCATCACCATAATCATCATCGCCACCAATACGCTCTGAAGATCATTGACATTTTTAATGTCCTCGCTTAGTTAATGAATATGAGCTTGGAGATCGGCAGACCCAATCTTTTGTTGTAGATCTGTGATTTGTGCATTACGCAACTTAAATTCTTCTTCCATAGATGCCAATCCTTTCTACTTTCAACCTCGATAAGGCCTTTTATTTCTAATATACGCATACTTACGACAACTCTATCTTCCATTAGCTGTTCAATACTGTGTTCGGCATTGACAAGTGAAAGAATCAAGTCAAGTTCTCTTCTTTCTTTTTGGCCCCAATTCACGGTTGATCGATCTTAGTTCATCATTGAACTCGATCTGCTTTTTCATATAGTCTTCATCATTGACCTACTCGCTTTCACCAGATGACATACTATATATCTCATTTTTATGTGCCTGCATTTCAGCCTCTTTGTGATCCTGTACTTTTTTTAGTGTACACCTCAAGACAACAAGGACTATATTGACACCATCAACATCGCAAATATAATAAAGTGTCTCTGAGTATTTAGAAATTAACTAGTGCCAAGAATATTTAAGATTTATAATTTTTTATTTATTTTTAGTTGGCATATGCGCTTATAAGGAATATTTTTAAAGTTAAAGCAGGATTAGAACAGAAATTAAGGGAATTGAACACTACATGAATAGGTGTACACAATTTATATTCGAATGATAACTGATTCTTTCCCTGTTTATCTTTCCGCTTTTTGATTGATTATCTTGTTACGGCCCATTTTGGCTGCGATGCGTTTCCTCTTAAGAATTTCACGAGTTTTCATACGGTACCAGATGAGATGCTAGCCGGGGCTCTAGCATCGGATAAACTCTATGAAATGCAATTGCATTGATTAGTTATTTCGCGATACGTTATCAATTTTTACTTACCATTTTTATATTTTAGGAATATGTGTATTTAATAATTGCTTTTACTCCTCTTGAAACGGCGTACTTCGCCAACTCGCCAGGCAAACACAGACGGACGGCAGTCTGAATTTCGAATTTCTAGGCTTATTCTCAGCAGATGAAATATACCCATTAGATGATTTTTAGAAATTTTAATTAATTTTAAATTTAATTTTTTAGTGAAGAAAAGCCTTACAAACGATGATTTACTAGTTGAAGTGTCGGAGGAACCGCTAAATCAACATAACAAGAGCACTGAAGAAGAGGTAACAAAAGGAAATCCCAATATCTACATATGATTATGCCCTCTTTATCACAGTAAAAATACAATAAAAATAATGTTGAAAAACTAAGTTTTTTGTTTGTTTCTTTATTGCCACAAATATAAACAAAAATACATTGAATAAACAATTGACACATCAAGGCATATGAGGTAGGAGCAAAGACATTTCACCTATAGATTAGAGCCAATCAATCATCTACTTCACTTCCGTTATAATTGTTGTTTGATTCACGACGATCAACTGTATTTGGTGGAGTGATATTCAGCGGCGTATGATAACTTTCGTGAGCATCAGGCATTGGCGCGTTGTGGGAATTGTATTGATTGTTCCGATGAATATTCAATTTGATTTCCAATTGACGATGATGGTCATCTATATCATCTATCATCCTACGGAAGAAGTGATTCTGACTCTCAACTAATTCCATATTGAACATATAACGAGATAATTCACCCTCATAATGAATAATTCGTTGAAGCAATTCTATGTTCTTAGAGGTTTTCTTTTTTATGGCATCCTTGAAGATTAGGATTTTCTATTGAGATTAATCAACGCAAACAACAAGCTGTCGATCGCAATGACAGTTAACTTACTTTTAGTGAACTGATAATTTCAGTCTGATTACATATCTTTGAATGATACCTGTCCAGAGTATTTGCATCACTATTGATTTTCTGTTTCATCCTGGCGATAGCATTTGCCATTTTTGTATATTCACTTAGAAAGACAAATGCTGCCGAAGTCTGCATACTTAGAGCTTTCTATCAATCGATCGATCGATCGAAGTTGCGACGAAAAGGGACATGCATGATTACTCTTTATAGTATCGATATGATCATTACTTACTTTTAAATGTGTCAATGTATCAGTCTTGCTTTTGTACGCCTCCAATAGCTCAGCATTTTGTATTTCTTGCTCTCGAATTTTCTCCTCACAGCTGGCAACAATATTGTTGCGCTCTGTTTCCAATTCTTGTATCCTTTGGACGAAACGGTGGTTCTCTTGTTGTGCCAACTCCAAGGCAAGTGACATTTGCAATATTTTACCACGCGCTAAATTTGCTTGTGTTCCAACACTGGATACAGCAGCATTACTCTGTGACACATGACCGCCACCTTGAGCCTTTTGATAAAAAATAATAAAAAATGTTAAAGCAAACAAAATTATTTTGTAATTGACTTTAATGCCAAATCACCTTTAAGTATTTCACATGCTCTTTCAAATGTGCAATTTCAACAGACATTTTTTTCGTTGTAGCCTTCTGTGTAGCATCCATTTGAACTATAACTTTCTCAGCTTCATCAAGAATTTCTTTTTTGTCTTGAACTTCGTTTCGCAACATTTGAATCTCGATTTTGGCATCAATAAGCTCTTTTGCAATGATTTCCTTGCAATTACTATCACCGGAGGAAGAGGCAGTCTTGAATATGTCCATATTTTCTTCAATGAAGTTTATGCGTAACCGCAAATTAAAGTTTTCTTTTTGTAATGCCGACACTTGTTCTTCGACCTCTCGTACTTTTCGACCATGCACCATAGGTGAGCTCATACCCAGGCCTATGTTTGAATGGTAGATAAAAATATCTATAAAAGAAGGAAAAGAAATATGTGAATACAATAATTTTATAAATAAAGTACTATACTGACTGGGTTCCATCGATGTGTAATAATACAATTATTAATACAAATAACCACGAGTTAATTTCTTGAGGTAAATTACAAAATATATATGAAATTCTTCTGATGAAAATTAAATTTTTTGTTCTGAAAATTTCCTTCAATGTACTCTTTCTAGAGTCGTGTTAATTTAATTTTATTTTATTTTCAGTAAATTTTGAAAGTATTTTCAGAGTGATAAAACATCAATTTAGAAAAAAAAAAGTGTTGCTAGGTTTACCAAAGAAAACACAGTGCTGCCAGGTTGACCGAAGGAAACAACCGTTGCCTTTGCCCGTTCCACTTTTTTTGCTCTAACATAGAAGAATTAAAAAATTTTAGAATTGTCAAAAATATCAATTTGGACATTCGACATTAATTGTGAAGTGAAAAATTACAATAGAAAGATGCCCCGAAAAACTAATGAAGAAGCAGCCAAAAACGCTGGCAAAACCGTTGGAAAAGCGCATAAGAATATCACGAAGAAGAGGCGCAGGAAGTTTGAATCATATGATAACTACATTTACAAAGTGTTGAAACAGGTGCATCCGATGACTGGTATTTCCGTAAAAGCCATGAGCAACATGAACAATTTCGTGAATGATATGTTCGAACGTATTGTTACTGAGGCATCACGTTTGGCTCATTACAACAAACGTGTCACCATCACCAGTCGGGAAATTCAGACTGCCGTCCGTCTGTTGCTGCCGTGTGAATTAGCCAAGCACGCTGTATGTGAAGGAACGAAAGCTGTTATGAAGTATACGAGTTCGAAGTAAATTTTTGTCGATCTCAAAAACAAAAAAAAAAACTAAATATAAAATGGTAAGTAAAAATTGATAAAATATTACAATCGCTAAATAACTAATGAATGCATTTCATAGAGTTTTCTAGCACAGTAGCCGGGGCTGCATTTCATTCGTTTCGCCGTAGGACAGTTCGTGAAATTCTTAAGAGGAAACGCATTGAGTTGCGCCGTAACAAGATTGTCAAGCATAAACAGAGAAAATAAATTTTATGATTTTTTTAATTAATCTGACATTTGCGTATTTGATTTTGAATGATTAAAAAGAATTCTCTTTAGGTTTTATTTATCTGATTTGCCTAAGATCAATATCTTGATTTTGTAATTGGTCAGCTGTAGTTCAGCTATATGTTGTTTAATATCTGAAACAGATTGGACATTTATCATTTGATTTAGTAAGTTGATCTGGTTTTTCTTCGTTTTTTCTTTTTCCTCATCATCATCCGTTCCGGATTATTTTGTAGCTCACCGCGTGTTGGTGTTATAGCTTCATAATCTGTTTGCTTTTCATCTTCCTACTACTCTTCATTAATTATTTGCAGTTTATTTTGGATCACTATCATTCATGAGTTGTGTGGACGAGTCGGTAGTTGCAGGGTGGCATACTCAGCAGTCTTTGACAGGGAAACAAAATCACAGTAGGATTTCTATTGAAATTGGGAGTCGTTAGGACAAAAATTTAGTTCTTTTCTTTTTCTTTTTTTTGACGAGCGTTGCGATGCTGAGTCAGAAGTGCCAGTCACTGTTGTTTGACAGTTAAGCTGTAAATCACAATTTCCCTTGGATTGTCAATCCTGTTGCTTCTTCTTGCCAACTATAGGGTTGAATACAATGTATAATTTTGTTTCTATTTTTTGAATATTGAAATAATTCAATTATTATTATTTATATCAGGGTTGCAAACTGGTTCTGAACTGAACCGTCGGGTTTTTTGTTCGAAACTATAAAGAACAGTTCCGTGAACCAAGAACAGCTATGGTGAATGGCAAAACCAAAGACTATAAAAACTATAGACTGGACTAATGTAGCGCTGTCTTTCTATTTTTTTACTCAATAACAAATTGCAGGCCAAAGTCAAATTTCACTTACATCACGCTGGGGACGCTAGAATTTACTATTTATGTAAACAAGGAATTCAGATTACACTAATGCTTGCCTATCACTTTCATTTTTCTTAGCGTCACTACATTTCTCTGTTACAGTTTGAGTATCAACATAGAACAATGTTTGAGTGGTACATTTATTGTACATATATTCTTTAGAAGTTTGTCATTTAATTTGGGTTTGTATCGGTGGTACCCCTCCTGGTAACCCTAGGATCATGAAATTTACATGGTTGATGGATATGTACCAGAAACTTCTAGTATCTAAATTTTAAATCAACACGTCAAAAAACAAATAACTTTTCGTTATAAGAACATTAATTTAAAAGGTGGTTTGTATGGGAGGTACCCCCCTTTGTTGTACGATTCGGCAAATCGGCGATTCCGACAAATGTGCAGCGTATGGTAAATAGAAACCAATTCTCAAAAATTGAGGAACAAAAGTCTAGGACTTTTCGATCAAAACTACTACTTTTCGATCCAGACTGGGACTTTTCGATCAAGCGTAAGACTTTTCGGCCAAGACTCGGACTTTTCGATCAAGACTTAAACTTTTCGTTATGTATAAATACAAGAATATTCCTTCTTTCTAAGCGTATTGCTTGAGAACGGTCTGCGCTATTTGGCTGATTTTTCTTTTGTTGTGGTCTGCAATGTCTCCTTCTGTGTGTTACATGACAAACTTATAATACTATTCACTCCCGTCAAGAGTATAACTATAGGCGTTGAATAATATAGACTTTACGAATTAAAAATTATTAATTTATTCACTTTTAAAAAATGTTCTTCATTGCAGATAAACTTAGCCTTGGGAAGGCTAGCTTTTGCAAAGCGTTTTGATAATATTTTATTCAAGATCTGTCTAATTAAATATTAATAAGATTTGCTGATAGAATGTAATAATAAATGCTCCAAGCACAATCCAAGTTGGAGTATTTAAGTCTTTGAATTATTATACTCGAAACGTTCAATTCAGTGGGTGATATCGCGTATAGCTGCTGTTGTTTTAAATATTGATAGCTACTATATTATCATGGCGTTCCAAAGGATAAATATAGTTTTCACTAAACCAAACGATTTCTTCTATCAATGTTGGTACATGAAGATCTCTTAATTTATGACACAATATGAAGCTCCCTCAAAATCTTTCGAGGAACACACAATATTACGGGATTTAAATATTGCATTCTGCTACCGTGTCCCAAAGTTGGATTCCATATGTCCACACTGGTTTAGGGGTAGTCTTTTGAACGAGTATTTTCTTAACTTCCTTGATCTACTTATGTCAATACCAGAAAATCACCAAGCACGGAAAAACACGTCTAACCTTTATATCTGTAAAAAAAAACTAAATATGCAAAATAGCTGATTATGACAACATACTACTCCTTTAAAAACAAAAGAAATATGCATTGAGATTGTATTTATTTTTATGTAACTCATTAATGAAGATATATATGTATGATAGGCATACGAAATTGTAGTTTAATTTAAATGTAAATGTGTGTGTGTGTTTGAGTGTTAACAGCAATTAGTTTGAGTTGTTAGTGGTTTTTTAATTATGAGTTTTGGCGAAAAGGTAAGCTAGCTTTTGTTCGCCGGAAAAGTGTATTTTGTGGCAATCAATCGTAGTTTGCAGCACAATATCCATCAAGGGCCCGAAGGAATTCCTAGCCCTCATTAAATGTATTATCGATTGATGTATCATTCGAGTCCATCGGTGTCTCTTGAGAGGTTCGTAGACTGCCCCGTAACGATAAATCAAGTGGCATATTTTGTGCTTCTTGTTCGGACTCCAACTCTTGAGAGTTCATTGGCTTAAGAGGTTTCTTTACTAAGTCCAATGGCGATTGGTCAGTTGGTTTTAGAGGTTTCTTTGTCACGTCCAGTGGCAATTCGCCAGCATGGGCCGGTTTTGGTGTTTTGGTGGGCAACAATAGCATTTTGCCCCCTGGTGCGTACTCGACATGAAATTTAAACAATTTCATAGTTTTCTGTTGCTCAACAATTGGCACGGGTGCCGGTATCTTCCCCGGTGTGCCACGTTTTCTTTTCGGAATCACAGGCACGTCTTCCTGGTTGTCCTTTTCAAGCTTGTCCAATTCTCTTTTCATTTGCTTGTTACGATATTTTTCCAATTGTTCATCAAAACTACCATCGCAGTCACTATCAAATGCATTAGAAAATTCACTCGCACTTGAATCATTTGCATCCTCCTAACAGAGAAAGAATTGAGAAATGGATTTAGGGACTTACACTAAATTAATAGCTTACGTTTTCTACTAAGTCCTCACTCGGAATCTTATTTATGACTTTTTCATTCATATTCTTTTTATTTTCCATTTTTTCACTAAATCCGCAATTAAACAAATTTTCGTCGTCAAACAGTGAAGCTGTACGAATTTCGACAACAATATGTCAAAAAGCACATACCAACACAAATATACGAGCAAGTGTGAATGACAAACAGTGTTGTCAAATTTTGTTTCGTGGCAAAGTGGGATTTTAATACCTTTTGAGCTTTTGAGTAAAAAATGAATCCAGATTTGTCGAAAGCGGGACATAATTAAATACGTAAATAATCAGTAGTTTTTATTACTTATCCATTTATATTAGTTTTGTCGAATGACAAAGAGTATAAAAAATCCATACGAAATGTGTGAATGGCAAAGTCAATTGCAATGACATGTCAAAACACATACCGACACAAATGGCACACACATACATATACTGTATAGAAAACCCATATGTTTATGTGAATTGCAATTGCTTTCAAGCTGAAAGATGTTAACAACCATGCTGAATGGTTAAATAAAAAAGGTGTTCTCCACAAGAACCGTTGCCTCTGAAAGCGTTATTATGACTTTATAAAGGATTGAGCAATAGTTGCAGATGTTGAATAATATTTTGGGTAATGGAAAATAAAGTGTTGCACGAATGTAATCGAAAGCTTCACTATCGTGATTGTTTTTGCGTGATAAGTATCACGAGATTACACATAATTTGTTGTTGGGTATGCCAAAATATGAAATAAGAAGAAGAGATCGCCCTTTGTGAGCGACTTGTGCAGTCTATATATGTAATTTCAGAGTCTTCGTAGTATATACATCATTGATTCAAGAGAATCCAAATACTGGTATAAGCACAGTAGACAGATAGACGCAGAGATGGCACGCTTCGAATTTTGTTTTGTTCTACTGTTATTAGATTCGTATTTGATCGTGCGTTCGTTCGTCGTGCTGTGTGTCGTCATTAAGCACCTCGGTGCATTTATTAAAAATTTAATAAAAACCAGAAAGAAGGCTATCATTGGCTATGCCAAAGATGTAATACTATTCACACTCCTCCGGGTTGCATCTAACCTTTCTTTCTTAGCATGACCATATTCTCTCTGTTACAGTTTGAGTATGAACAATGAACACAGTTTGTGTATCAACAAAGATCACAGTTTGAGTGGCATTGTATTTTTATTGTTCTTATACTCTTTAATGTGAATAAGAACATTAATTCAAAAGGTGGTTTGTATGGGAGGTAAGGAAGTCTAAGACTTTTTGATCAAAACTTATACTTTTCGCCCAAGGCTAGCTCTTTTCGTTCATAACTAATATTTTTCGATCAAGACTAGGATTTTTCGTTCTTGATGGTGTCCAAATTTCAGTTTGATTCATCAAAAAACAAAAAGAACATTAATTTAAATTGTGGTTTGTTTGGGAGGTACCCCCCTAGTTGTCCGATTCGCCTGATTCCGAATAATTCCGGACATGGTTAAATAAACTCCTCTCATCGAGCTGATCAAAAATATATATACTTTATGTGGTCTGCAATATCTCTTCCGTGTGTTACAAACTTTGTGACAAACTTAGCATGATGAGGTTGCGAGTAAATAAGTTAGGTAAATGAAGCGTTAAATTGAGTGAAAACGGTGTCTGCCAGGAGGATGTTTATAATGATAATGCTGAAGCTGGTGATGGAGTTGATGATGGAGCTGATGATGAAGCTGGTGATGGCGATACTGAGAAGTGAGTGTACAATGTCTCAAAAGTTTATTGTCAATGGGTTTTTGGTTTGAGTTTTAAGTTGAGTTGAGTTCAGTTCAGTTGAATTGAGTTATGTTGCATGGAATGAGCCTGTTGTTCGGTTGCCGGGTTGCTCAGCTGTTGTTGGCAACTCACCATTTGCAGTTGTAGCAACATTATGCAACACGTCCACCATTTTCTTGTCTTTTGTTGTTTATTCTTTGTTCTTTTTTTCACAACTTTTGCATCATTTGCTGAATAGCTGCTTTACTTTTACTGGTGCCTTCCTGTTAATGTGCAGCATCATCATCGACATGGGTCTCAGGTTGTGTTGTGTGTTAAGTAAGACCTTTGAAATTTACAATATTTTGTACCTGAACTATTATGAAAGTGCAGTGCAGCTTTGAATTTCATTTGTGTCTATTTTACAATACCAAGCTTATGCTGTAAAAGCTTCTTATTTTATATTATTTATTGATTACTTCAATTATTTGTTACGTTTATTATTCAGTTAATAAGAAATCTTTATCTTTTATCGGTTACAGAAAGGTAAAAGATGATGAAAGACGAATACATAGGTTTTTCACATTTTTAGATTTCATAATACACCGCAGATACTATGAAATAATAAATCTAATAAAGAAGATCCCGCATGAAGGAATTGTGATGTGAGTGGTCGTGTGCTCTGAAAAAATATGTCCAACTCAGTTAATTCATTACATGATCTGGAAGGTCAACTGTGTTCACCAAAGCAGGAAATTATATGATCCAGTCAACTATTTTTCGGACTGTACTCGCATACATGCAAATCATTCGTTAGAATGCATTACAAGAAAGCTTCTCGATATTTGCAATTATTGTTCATAATAACCAAATAAACAAAATGTCTAAGATCTCGTATTAAACTCTGTCTAAGTTGGATAATTCATCCCATTACAGCTGATAATTTTATCCCATTCCTCAATTTTGGCTATATTTTGAACAAAAACTGTGAACTGTAGTTTTCGAAAACATTGTTGCATTTTTAATATCGCAGGTTATCATAAGTTTTGCAAATAAAAACATAAAATCTTTTTGGCAAGTCTAGGATATCTTTTTAACCGTCATTGCTGTCAGGGAGATTTGTATCTAATTCGTTTTCATGTCCGTAGTTCCTCCGATATTCTGGTATTCATTAGGAATTCCTTGCAGACAAGTCTGCAATTTCAACAAGTTGCAAGTACTGGTTTCCAAGTTGGTGGAGTATGGTCCGGATTAAGCCCGAGTGATATTATAAGTGCTCTACTGACTCCTCTTCTTCTTTACACAGTCTACACAGATCGCTACGACTGATCCGCATGTTATGTAAATGTTTCATTATTCTGCAATGTCCTGTCAAGAAACTGGCGACTATCCGAATACCTGTCCATGTCAGTCCCAGTAATTCCTGTTTTATTTTGCGAGAGTTTAGCCACTCTAATATTCTTCGTGTCTACCCAATTGCGGTGCGATTTGCCATCGAGCCAGTGTTTGAGTCTAGATTTCTTCAAACTACAAGGCAGGCCATTCAATGACTCTGGTCCAATGAGGATGTAAGGCGAGTTCATATGCTTCTTCGTTTCCAAGATACCCACTATATCCAGGTGCCCAGATTAGTTTAACATGGTTGTTCGACTGTTCAATATTGTCCATGTTTGAACAACAATTTTAGGCATAAATTTGACAAATCAATTCAATTCTTTTTCTGTTCATAAACGCCCACAACTGTAGATATAAAGTTATCAGAAAGACGTGAAATGTCTAGGGTTCGGTTGGGGTTAGCATAAAAATGTTGCATCTGAATGGGTCTGTGGACTACATGCGCTTAAGATCCGTTGGTATTTCAACTCAAGTATCATAATTTCAAAATTCCATAAAAATGAAGTTTAAGGCAAAGGGAAAAATCTATTGTATATAGAGAATATACAATAAAACTAAAGTCATTTTGTTCAGATTATCCCTAAGCAACCTTTGAATTTGAAAAATCTGTAGTAAAAAAGTATATAAGTAGTATTACAAGCAACTTTAGTTTTAGTTAGAAACAAATTCTGTGTCGAACAGACGTGTTCTCAGTGAAAAAAAAAATTTCTATTTTTTATATTGTTAATATTGTTAACTATTGTTGATTGTTGTTGTGAAATGCCTAAATTAGGAAAAAAAAGATTTAGAAATCATGAAAATCATTATGAAATGTACAACGCACTTCAACAATGTCCACTATGCAACATAATTTTTGAAAACCAGAATATTGAAAGGAAGAAGGAAGATTGTGTTTGCCATTGCCAATGTCAGTGTCATCCTAAGCTAGGTGATGATGGTACACAAATTCGCAATTGCAATACTGACAACATGACCAATAACGTCACCACCAGTGCGAATCTAAGACGAGAGAGTGAAATGCAGGTAGCAGTAGTGGGCGATAACAATATGCCATTAACTCGGCGAGATCAGTCATGCACTGTTAGGCTTCAACCACCAAGAAAGCCGAAGAGCAGAAGAAGAAATCTTAAGCAAAATAAAGTCCAACTGCCGAAAGTAAAAGCTAACAAGAAACATTATCCATACAAATATAAAAACAAAAAAAGCGTCAACCGTCGTACTGACAACATGACCAATAACGTCACCACCAGTGCGAATCTAAGTCGAGAGAGTGAAATGCAGGTAGCAGTAGTGGGCGATAACCATATGCCATTAACTCGGCGAGATCAGTCATGCACTGTTAGGCTTCAACCACCAAGAAAGCCGAAGAGCAGAAGCAGAAATCTTAAGCAAAATAAAGTCCAACTGCCGAAAGTAAAAGCTAACAAGAAACATTATCCATACAAATATAAAAGCAAAAAAAGCGTCAACCGTCGTACTGACAACATGACCAATAACGTCACCACCAGTGCGAATCTAAGGCGAAGGAGTGAAATGCAGGTAGCAGTAGTGGGCGATAACAACATGCCATTAACTCGGCGATATCAACTTCCAAGGAATTGGAATGTTCCACTGCATTATTTTCCGAATTCAAGAGCAACTTTGAAGCGCCGACAGCAAAATAAAGTTACTATGGAGATAGTCAATAATGTTTCGGCTTCCAATGAAGCAGAACAGGATAATACATATGCAGACATCCAACTTAATGATGGTGGTGCTAATACAGTAGTGTTGTCTACAAATGAATCAATTTATAATGAAACATATTCTGATAATTTTGCACAAATTGAGGTCATAAGAAATGATGTCATTTTTAATGTAATCCCTAATCAAAGTCAAAAGCCTAAACCAGCAAAATTTAAGACTCGTAAAACAAAAAAACCGAGATCAAAAGCAGCATTGAAGAGGATTTTGAAAATTAAATTTAAAGCGACATTTTTGAAATTCACAATACGTCCCAGGCGCCGAGCATAGATAAATTCTAGAATTCAACATTCCCTTTCCAATGGCAAAATGTTATGGTGTAAACGTGGTGGTCAATACTAATTAAATCAAACATGGCAACAACAAATAATTTGGGCTATCATCATAGAGGAAATATTCAAAATTACATAAATGAAATACGAACTTGTGTTTGAAAAATATTTAAATTAAAATTGATTTTTAGTATTGCAAAGATTTATGTGTTTTTTATTTATTTTTTTTTTTATGTATCGGTCTACAACCCGAGTTATACTCCGACTGGTTTTCCCTACAACGCATGCAGTTTTTTTCTAGTCATCTGTAGACGACGTTGGTCCAGGTGGATAGCTGTGTGTCTAACTACGATTGGGTGCTTGTTATTGGGAAATAAAATCGGGGTTAGGAACATAGAAATTGTGTGTTTATCAGAGTCACCTTAAGGTGAAATGTGCCACAGCCGGTATCCGATATTTGGGGCTCCGTAGTTTGTTAGGTACTATTCATTCAGAAACAACATTTTTATGCCAACCCCAACTGAACCCTAGGCATTTCACTTCTTTGTGTTGCAAACTAGTCTCTCAGTTTTTGAGCTAGAGAGCTGAAATTCCTTGCAGTTTATCAATTCATGGTTATTACACTCGAATATTACTATAGAAAATTTAAGTGTCGTTCTAAATTTTGTGACGTCATTAAGATATCAGTGTATAGAATGCTGAAATAATGTATAATAAGAATACAGATTATCACATTTGTAAACAATGAAATTTTTTATTTAAATCCACAGATTGATGACAAAGAACATAAATATTAGATGTTGAGAATGGAAATGTATGGTCCCAACTGCGATACTTCATCATCAGAAGAAAAGCAAATACAGGATTATGAAGCAAACGATTGCAAATAAAATCATCATTTTTAACTTGAGTTGATATTTCCGATCTACAGTTTGCAAGAATTTCATTAAAGCTCCAGATACAATGTCCTCCGAGTGTAATGGACAATGCAATTCCGGCTCATAACTGTTGCCGATGGCAGCCACTGTGCGTCGGTTACGTGGTGTTCCCGAACGGAAGCTGCTTCTCTTAGTAGTTATTGGAGTTGACTTGAAGCGTTCCAAATTGCGTGCAAAGTTACTGAGATACGGCGAGCTCAATTGATCTGTTTCCGGATCATCGGGATCATCACTGAATTCGTTTGCACTCACTAGAGTTGGTGGACGTTTCTCATTGTCAGCAACATATGGCGACGAAGACATGAAAATGCCACTATTAGGCAAACCTTGTTGCATTGGCGAATAGCTTGTCAAATTAAAACGATCACTTGTAGTGGCATGCAGATTGGAGGATGTAATTCCAGAAGATGTTGATGGCACTTGCGATAGTCCACTGCCATAGGGTGTTGATTCGCTACCAATTGTCTCAGTTTCCTTGGCCAGTCCTGTGTCAATTGGTGTGATTGGAAACGGCAGAATACCACCATAAAGTGCATTCTCATAGAACTCACAGTTGTGTTTCTGTACGTGACTCTCGACGATTCTAGCATCACGTACTGGTTGGGCATCCTCTTCTTCGTCTGATTCTAAAACAATTAGAGAATTGCTAAGCAACACATTGTCCTTTATCAATGGTGCAGCATTTTGACGCTGAGTTGGCGCCAAAGATTTCTCAACTGATTTACGACGATCTTCAATGGGCTTCTGTGAGCTTGTAATTTTTGTGGTTTCCTCATTCTCTTGGATGGGCTCACAGCTTTGTGGAATCTGAGGGAAGATTGAACGTTGTGAGCCAATCTCTTCTGGTTGAACCGATTTGCGTCGCATTTGTGTTGTGGGCTTCTCTTCCATTACATTGGTTGGTCCACCAAAATTTTCTGCCACGTTATCTTTTACACCACGAATGCCATTAGTAGTTAGAGCAGTTAATGTTTGCATCGATGACTTCTTTTCCATATTTGCATTTGGGTTTTGCTTTTTAGGACTTGCAGCAGCAACTGCCGGCAAATTAGAACTGACGCCGACGCCACCACTACCACTACCACCACCAGCATCAACACCAACACCACCAGCATCAACACCACCAGCATCACCACCACCAGCACCACCAATTGAAAAGCGCAATTTCTTAATTAGAATATTACGCGTCGATGCAGTAACAATGGCATTGCGTAAACCATATTGAATGCATTTAGCACGAAGGTCAGCATTACTCAAAATCTCCAAATTGTCTTCTTCCGACATTTTTCTTACTTGGGGTCTTTTCTTTTTCTTTTTTTTGACGAGCGTTGCGATGCTGAGTCAGAAGTGCCAGTCACTGTTGTTTGACAGTTAAGCTGTAAATCACAATTTCCCTTGGAATGTCAATCCTGTTGCTTCTTCTTGCCAACTATAGGGTTGAATACAATGTATAATTTTGTTTCTATTTTTTGAATATTGAAATAATTCAATTATTATTATTTATATCAGGGTTGCAAACTGGTTCTGAACTGAACCGTCGGGTTTTTTGTTCGAAACTATAAAGAACAGTTCCGTGAACCAAGAACAGCTATGGTGAATGGCAAAACCAAAGACTATAAAAACTATAGACTGGACTAATGTAGCGCTGTCTTTCTATTTTTTTACTCAATAACAAATTGCAGGCCAAAGTCAAATTTCACTTACATCACGCTGGGGACGCTAGAATTTACTATTTATGTAAACAAGGAATTCAGATTACACTAATGCTTGCCTATCACTTTCATTTTTCTTAGCGTCACTACATTTCTCTGTTACAGTTTGAGTATCAACATAGAACAATGTTTGAGTGGTACATTTATTGTACATATATTCTTTAGAAGTTTGTCATTTAATTTGGGTTTGTATCGGTGGTACCCCTCCTGGTAACCCTAGGATCATGAAATTTACATGGTTGATGGATATGTACCAGAAACTTCTAGTATCTAAATTTTAAATCAACACGTCAAAAAACAAATAACTTTTCGTTATAAGAACATTAATTTAAAAGGTGGTTTGTATGGGAGGTACCCCCCTTTGTTGTACGATTCGGCAAATCGGCGATTCCGACAAATGTGCAGCGTATGGTAAATAGAAACCAATTCTCAAAAATTGAGGAACAAAAGTCTAGGACTTTTCGATCAAAACTACTACTTTTCGATCCAGACTGGGACTTTTCGATCAAGCGTAAGACTTTTCGGCCAAGACTCGGACTTTTCGATCAAGACTTAAACTTTTCGTTATGTATAAATACAAGAATATTCCTTCTTTCTAAGCGTATTGCTTGAGAACGGTCTGCGCTATTTGGCTGATTTTTCTTTTGTTGTGGTCTGCAATGTCTCCTTCTGTGTGTTACATGACAAACTTATAATACTATTCACTCCCGTCAAGAGTATAACTATAGGCGTTGAATAATATAGACTTTACGAATTAAAAATTATTAATTTATTCACTTTTAAAAAATGTTCTTCATTGCAGATAAACTTAGCCTTGGGAAGGCTAGCTTTTGCAAAGCGTTTTGATAAAATTGTATTCAAGATCTGTCTAATTAAATATTAATAAGAATTGCTGATAGAATGTAATAATAAATGCTCCAAGCACAATGCAAGTTGGAGTATTTAAGTCTTTGAATTATTATACTCGAAACGTTCAATTCAGTGGGTGATATCGCGTATAGCTGCTGTTGTTTTGAATATCGATAGCTACTATATTACCATGGCGTTCCAAAGGATAAATATAGTTTTCACTAAACCAAACGATTTCTTCTGTTAATGTTGGTACATGAAGACCTCTTAATATATGACACAATATGAAGCTCCCTCAAAATCTTTCGAGGAACACACAATATTACGGGATTTAAATATTGCATTCTGCTACCGTGTCCCAAAGTTGGATTCCATATGTCCACACTGGTTTAGGGGTAGTCTTTTCAAGGAGTATTTTCTTAACTTCCTTGATCTACTTATGTCAATACCAGAAAATCACGAAGCACGGAAAAATACGTCTAACCTTTATATCTGTCAAAAGAACTAAATATGAAAAATAGCTGATTATGACAACATACTACTCCTTTAAAAACAAAAGAAATATGCATTGAGATTGTATTTATTTTTATGTAACTCATTAATGAAGATATATATGTATGATAGGCATACGAAATTGTAGTTTAATTTAAATGTAAATGTGTGTGTGTGTTTGAGTGTTAACAGCAATTAGTTTGAGTTGTTAGTGGTTTTTTAATTATGAGTTTTGGCGAAAAGGTAAGCTAGCTTTTGTTCGCCGGAAAAGTGTATTTTGTGGCAATCAATCGTAGTTTGCAGCACAATATCCATCAAGGGCCCGAAGGAATTCCTAGCCCTCATTAAATGTATTATCGATTGATGTATCATTCGAGTCCATCGGTGTCTCTTGAGAGGTTCGTAGACTGCCCCGTAACGATAAATCAAGTGGCATATTTTGTGCTTCTTGTTCGGACTCCAACTCTTGAGAGTTCATTGGCTTAAGAGGTTTCTTTACTAAGTCCAATGGCGATTGGTCAGTTGGTTTTAGAGGTTTCTTTGTCACGTCCAGTGGCAATTCGCCAGCATGGGCCGGTTTTGGTGTTTTGGTGGGCAACAATAGCATTTTGCCCCCTGGTGCGTACTCGACATGAAATTTAAACAATTTCATAGTTTTCTGTTGCTCAACAATTGGCACGGGTGCCGGTATTTTCCCCGGTGTGCCACGTTTTCTTTTCGGAATCACAGGCACGTCTTCCTGGTTGTCCTTTTCAAGCTTGTCCAATTCTCTTTTCATTTGCTTGTTACGATATTTTTCCAATTGTTCATCAAAACTACCATCGCAGTCACTATCAAATGCATTAGAAAATTCACTAGTACTTGAATCATTTTCATCCTCCTAACAGAGAAAGAATTGAGAAATGGATTTAGGGACTTACACTAAATTAATCGCTTACGTTTTCTACTAAGTCCTCACTCGGAATCTTATTTATGACTTTTTCATTCATATTCTTTTTATTTTCCATTTTTTCACTAAATCCGCAATTAAACAAATTTTCGTCGTCAAACAGAGCAGCTGTACGAATTTCGACAAAAATATGTCAAAAAACACATACCAACACAAATATAGGAGCAGGTGTGAATGACAAACAGTGTTGCCAAATATATATATGAGTTTTGTGAAATGACAAAGAGTATAAAAAATCCATACGAAATGTGTGAATGGCAAAGTCAATTTCAATGATATGTCAAAACACATACCGACACAAATGGCACATACATACATATACTGTATAGAAAACCCATATGTTTATGTGAATGGCAATTGCTTTCAAGCTGAAAGATGTTAACAACCATGCTGAATGGTTAAATAACAAAGGTGTTCTCCACAAGAACCGTTGCCTCTGAAAGCGTTATTATGACTTTATTAAGGATTGAGCAATAGTTGCAGATGTTGAATAATATTTTGGGTAATGGAAAATAAAGTGTTGCACGAATGTAATCGAAAGCTTCACTATCGTGATTGTTTTTGCGTGATAAGTATCACGAGATTACACATAATTTGTTGTTGGGTATGCCAAAATATGAAATAAGAAGAAGAGATCGCCCTTTGTGAGCGACTTGTGCAGTCTATATGTGTAATTTCAGAGTCTTCGTAGTATATACATCATTGATTCAAGAGAATCCAAATACTGGTATAAGCACAGTAGACAGATAGACGCAGAGATGGCACGCTTTGTATTTTGTTTTGTTCTACTGTTATTAGATTCGTATTTGATCGTGCGTTCGTTCGTCGTGCTGTGTGTCGTCATTAAGCACCTCGGTGCATTTATTAAAAATTTAATAAAAACCATAAACAAGGCTATGCCAAAGATGTAATACTATTCACACTCCTCCGGGTTGCATCTAAAATTCCTTTCTTAGCATCACTAAATTCTCTCTGTTACAGTTTGAGTATGACCAATGAACACAGTTTGTGTATCAACAAAGAGCACAGTTTGAGTGGCATTGTATTTTTATTGTTCTTATACTCTTTATAAGTTTGTCATTTAATGTGAATAAGAACATTAAATCAAAAGGTGGTTTGTATGGGAGGTAAGGAAGTCTAAGACTTTTTGATAAAAACTTATACTTTTTGATCAAGGCTAGGACTTTTCGTTCAAAACTAATACTTTTCGATCAAGACTAGGATTTTTCGTTCTGAATAATTACAAGAATATTCGTGCTTTCTAAGCGTATTGCTTGAGAACGGTCTGCCCTATTTTTCTTTTGTTGTGTTCGTTATAGGCCAATTTGAAGAATTTACATGGTTAATGGGTATAGATCAGAAACTTATAGTATCCAAATTTCAGCTTGATACGTCAAATAAGAACTTTAATTTAAAGGGGGGTTTTGTATGTATATACTCAGTTTTTGAGCTAGAGAGTTTCTATTCACCATACGCTGCACTTTTGTCGGAATCAGCCGAATCGGACCACTAGAAGGGGTACCTCCCATACTCTGTTACAGTTTGAGTATCAACTAAGAACACAGTTTGAGAATCAAATATGAGCACAGTTTGAGTGGCAATTTAGTGTACTTTAACTCCTTATAAGTTTGTCATTTAGTTTCGGTTTGTATGGGAGGTACCCCTCCTGGTAACCCTAAAATCTTCAAATTAACATGGTTTAAGAATATGGATCAGAAACTTGATGGTGTCCAAATTGCAGTTTGATTCATCAAAAAACAAAAAGAACATTAATTTAAATTGTGGTTGGTTTGGGAGGTACCCCCCTAGTTGTCCGATTCGCCTGATTCCGAAAAATGCCGGACATGGCTAAGTAAACTGCTCTCATCGAGCTGATCAAAAATATATATACTTTATGTGGTCTGCAATATCTCTTCCTTGTGTTACAAACTTTATGACAAATTTAACATGATGAGGTTGCGAGTCGCTTGTTGATGTTGCATTAAAATTATCAGTTTCACTCTGAGTAGTAGTAATGGAGTTCTGATTTATGTTCTCTTTGCTCTCCTCTCATCTTCTATGTTCTTATTATACTGATCGTCATCATCATTCAATGATTTTTGATTATTATAACACTTTCCTTCCATTAAAACAGTATCAGTAGACTTTACTACATCACCATAATCATCATCGCCACCAATACGCTCTGCTTTATGTTCAACTTCGACTTGACTTATTTGTTTGATGGCTCATTCATAGCGGATCTACACCTCACTGATTTGTGCCTGATGATCCTCAAGTGTCATATTGTTCTTAAGAATATATTTTAGGTGTTCACGGCATGTAATCACAATGGTTTCAGCCAAACGTTTGACGACGCATTGAAGATCATTGACATTTTTAATGTCCTCGCTTAGTTAATGAATATGAGCTTGGAGATCGGCAGACCCAATCTTTTGTTGTAGATCTGTGATTTGTGCATTACGCAACTTAAATTCTTCTTCAATAGATGCCAAATGCTATTGCATGACTTTAAAGCAATCCTTTCTACTTTCAACCTCGATAAGGTCTTTTATTTCTAATATACGCATACTTACGACAACTCTATCTTCCATTAGCTGTTCAATACTGTGTTCGGCATTGACAAGTGAAAGAATCAAGTCAAGTTCTCTTCTTTCTTTTTGGCCCCAATTCACGGTTGATCGATCTTAGTTCATCATTGAACTCGATCTGCTTTTTCATGTAGTCTTCATCATTAACCTACTCGCTTTCACCAGATGACATCCTACATATCTCATTTTTATGTGCCTGAATTTCAGCCTCTTTGCGATCCTGTACTTTTTTTAGTGTACACCTCAAGACAACAAGGACTATATTGACACCATCAACATCGCAAATATAATAAAGTGTCTCTGAGTATTTAGAAATTAACTAGTGCCAAGAATATTTAAGATTTATAATTTTTTATTTATTTTTAGTTGGCATATGCGTTTATAAGGAATATTTTTAAAGTTAAAGCAGGATTAGAACAGAAATTAAGGGAATTGAACACTACATGAATAGGTGTACACAATTTATATTCGAATGATAACTGATTCTTTCCCTGTTTATCTTTCCGCTTTTTGATTGATTATCTTGTTACGGCCCATTTTGGCTGCGATGCGTTTCCTCTTAAGAATTTCACGAGTTTTCATACGGTACCAGATGAGATGCTAGCCGGGGCTCTAGCATCGGATAAACTCTATGAAATGCAATTGCATTGATTAGTTATTTAGCGATATGTTATCAATTTTTACTTACCATTTTTATATTTTAGGAATATTAATTGCAAGTTGTGTATTTAATTATTGATTTTATTCCCCTTTGAACGGCGTACTTCGCCAACTCGCCAGGCAAACACAGACGGACGGCAGTCTGAATTTCCCGACTGGTGATAGTAGCTTGTTTGTTGTAATGAACCAAACGTGATGCCTCAGTAGCAATACGTTCGAACATATCATTCACGAAATTATTCATGATGGTCATGGCTTTTACAGAAATACCAGTCATCGGATGCACTTGCTTTAACACTTTGTAAATGTAGTTATCGTAAGTTTCATACTTGCGGCGCTTCTTCTTCTTATCGATATTCTTATGCACTTTTCCAACGTTTTTGCCAGCGTTTTTGGCTGCTATTTCATTAGTTTTTCGTGGCATCTTTCTATTGTAATTTTTCACTTCACAATTAAAAGACACAAAAAAAAATAAATGATATTGACAGGATAGAGATGTCGAATGTCCAAATTGATATTTTTGACAATTCTAAAATTCTTTAATTCTTCTATGTTAGAGCAAAAAAAGTGGAACGGGCAAGGGCAACGGTTGTTTTCTTTGGTCAACCTGGCAGCACTGTGTTTTCTTTGGTAAACCTAGCAACACTTTTTTTTTCTAAATTGATGTTTTATAACTCTGAAAATACTTTCAAAATTTACTGCAAATAAAATAAAATTAAATTAACACGACTCTACAAAGAGTACATTAAAGGAAATTTTCAAAACAAAAAAAATTAATTTTCATCAGAAGAATTTCATATATATTTTGTAATTTACCTCAAGAAATTAACTCGTGGTTATTTGTATTAATTAGTGTATTATTACACATCGAATGGAACCCAGTCAGTATAGTACTGTACTTTATTTATAAAATTATTGTATCCACATATTTCTTTTCCTTCTTTTATAGATATTTTTATCTACCATTCAAACACAGACCTGGGTATGAGCTCACCTATGGAGCATGGTCGACCAGTACGAGAGGTCGAAGAACAAGTGTTGGCATTACAAAAAGAGAACTTCAATTTAAGGCTACGCATATACTTCATAGAAGAAAACATGGACGCTTTTAAGACTGCCTCCTCCTCCGGTGATAGTAATTGCAAGGAAATCAATGCAAAAGAGCTCATTGATGCCAAAATCGAGATTGAAATGTTGCGTAAGGAAGTCCAAGACAAGAAAGATATTCTTAATGAAGCTGAGAAAGTTAAAGCACAACTGGATGTCTTGCAAAAGGCTACAATAAACAAAATGTCTGCTGAAATTGCACATTTGAAAGAGCATGTGGAATACTTAAAGGTGATTTGGAATTAAAGTCAATTACAAAATAATTTTGTTTGCTTTAACATTTTTTTTTATTTTTTATCGAAAGGCTCAAGCTGGCGGTCATGTGTCTGTTTCCAGTGTTGCAACACAAGCAGATTTAGTGCGTGGTAAAATAGTGCAAATGTCACTTGCCTTGGAGTTGGCACAACAAGAGAACCACCGTTTCGTCCAAAGGATACAAGAATTGGAAACAGAGCGCAACAATATTGTTACCAGCTGTGAGAAGAAAATTCGAGAGCAAGAAATTCAAAATGCTGAGCTATTGGAGGCGTACAAAAGCAAGACTGATACATTGACACATTTAAAAGTAAGTAATGATCATATCGATACTATAAAGAGTAATCATGCATGTTCCTTTTCGTCGCAACTTCGATCGATCGATTGATAGAGGGCTCTAAGTATGCAGACTTCGGCAGCATTTCTCTTTCTAAGTGAATATACAAAAATGGCAAATGTGATCGCCGGGATGAAACAGAAAATCCACAGCTCTTATTCAAAGATATATGATCAGACTGAAATTATCAGTTCACTACAAGTAAGTTAACTGTCGTTGCGATCGACAGCTTGTTGTTTGCATTGATTAATCTCAATAGAAAATCCTTATCTTCAAGGATGCCATTAAAAAGAAAACCGCTAAGAACATGGAATTGCTTCAACGCATTATTCATTATAAGGGTGAATTATCTCGCACAATATTCAATATGAAGGTGGTTGAAAATGAGAATGACTTTATCCGTAGCCTGATAGATGATATAGATGACCATCATCTTCAATTGGAAATCAAATTGAATATTCATCGGTACAATCAATACAATTCCAACAACGAGCCAATGCCTGATGCTGACGAAAGTTATGATACGCCGCTGAATAGCACTCCACCAAATACAGTTGATCGTCGTGAATCAAACAACAATTATAACGGAAGTGAAGTAGAGAGCACTTCAATTGATTGGCTCTAATCTTTTGGTGAATTGTCTTTCCTCACCCTCACATGCCTTGATTGGGCAATTGTTATGTACTTGTGTTTATATTTTGTGGCAATAAAGAAACAAACAAAAAACTTAGTTATTCAACTTTGTTGTTATCATATTTTAACTGTGATAAAGAGGCATAGTCAAAGGTTTTGAGAGCAACCTACAAAAAAATATATGTAGATATTGGGATTTCCTTTTGTTGATTTAGCAGTTCCTGCGACAACTCAACTTGTAAATCATCGTTTGTAAGGCTTTTCATCACTAGCATTAAGTAGGTTGTTGTAAATTGCATTGCCATTTTTATTTAACCCTAGGTCTGTTCGAACCAATTCAATCCATGTTGTTAAACTTTCTTAAAATCATCCAACGGGTCTATTTCCTCTGCTGAGAAATAAGCCTAGAAATTCGAGAAGGCAAGTAATAAAATTGTGGGTGAAAATGTGAATTCAAATAGATGACTTGAACTTGACTTTCTTATGTTCTGGTGCTCTGTGTGTCATTTAAAAGGCAACTCATTGACAAAGAAACCATAAATAGTTTTGACTTTGTTTGTCATTGTTTTTATTAAAAACAAACATCAAAACAAACATCTATCTATAATAGCATTGAATACATTTCAATTGGCAATCAGCAATGGTCAATGGCAAATTGTTCATAGCAGTCAGTATTATATCCTAGATCTGAGATTATATCATCAGTAGCACGGGGCAACACGCCAACGCAGTGTGCAAACTAACATTTTTCACATGCTTTGTTTATATTGTAAGAAAATTTGAAAAAGATACAAAGAATGAAAAAAAAAAACAAATTTAATAAAAAACAGACAATCTAAACAAACACAACAAGAAACAAGAATAACAAAAACAAAATCTATCAAAGAGTAAATAAAGTATCTTTCATTTTATATCGTCGTCTTCGTATTCACCTTTATTGTATGGTATCTTTTTTGCCTTCAGGTGTTGAGATACAAATTTCCAGTAGCTTTTATAGTTATTTAAGATGGAACAAGAGAGAATAGCATGAGATGGTATGGTTAAAATAAAAGCAAAGTGACAATCACTATAGCATAAGAAGTACTCTTCTCACAAGAAGAAGTTGAAGACACACTATTTACATATATGATAATTGCAAAGGCTTTTGTATTCCATTTTCAGGGACCTTAATCTTTTCTCCTCTTGTCCAGTGCTCTCAATATACATAGGTATATGGATCATACTTCTGTACTGAACTTGTGAAAGTTTGAAGGTGACATTGACTTCAAGGATTTTTATGAGATTCCTACCACTTTTACCTCCTTCTACCTAACATAAGTCGATAGACTAGTACCTACTTTTACTCACATAACATAATACATATATTGTGGTCCATATTTGAAAAAAACCTCTGTAGATTCTAAAAGTACTAAGTTTATATGGCACACAAATATATAATAAAATAAAATTGTTTTCCACTTTCCTACAAAATTGCTCGATTTCATATTGAACCACGGGTTAATTAGACTCTGGCAATACTTATGTCATTCTGTTCTGTCACGTGACCATCCACTTCGTTTTACCTTCGGTAAATGGGCCAACGAGCAGCTAATCAATGATGTCGATTTTGCGAAAAAAATCATCTTTTCGGACGAAGCTCATTTTCATATTGGTGGCTACGTCAATAAGCAAAACTGCCGTATTTGGGGCTCGGAAAACCCACACGAGGTCTTAAAGAAGCCAATGCATCCATTGTGAGTGACTGTTTGGTGCGGATTGTGGAGCGGAGGCATCATTGGCCCATATTTCTTTGAAGACGAGGACGGAGCAACCGTTACGGTCAATGGAGACACCTATCGCACCATGATAACCGATTTTTTTGTGCCCGCTCTTGATGGTATTGATGTGGCCAATGTTTGGTTTCAGCAGGATGGTGCAACTTGTCACACATCTCATGCCACAATCGACTTATTGCGCGAAACGTTCGATGGCCGTTTAATCAGCCAAAATGGTGATGTCAATTGGCCGCCAAGAAGCTGAGATTTGACACCGTTGGACTATTTCCTGTAGGGCGCCGTTAAAGACAAGTGTTATGTCCACCATCCAGAGACAATTGACCAGTTGTAGGCCAACATTCGTGATGCCATTGACGAGATACGGCCCCAAACACTCGAAAAAGTGCTCGAAAATTGGTCCGACCGAATTGAAATTTTCTCATAACATGAAAACTTAGGGAAGAATTTCAGTTTAATGTCTCAAAAACTTTAGGACTAATTTAATACATCGTAAGTAGTGTTAATGGAATTTATAATAATTGAGTAGGGTATAATGAACACATGTGTTATATAGTACACGTGTATGTAGAGAAGCAAATCAAGATGAAATCATGTAAGAATAATAAACAAAATTCATATTCAAATATTTATTTTAAGCTACAAAGTAATTAAAATGCAATTAAATAATAAATTCACTATTTAGATATAAAATCTATTCAATTTCTTTCAATTTTTTATAAGCATTAAGAGATTTTTTGTTGTTTGTGTGTGTTGGTTTTACAATAATGATAAATGCCTTAAATTGGCATTTATGTGTAGGGTATAAATAAAGACGCACGCTTGCACTAAATAAACTTAATGCAATCATAAAAATCGAATCGGTCAAATCAAAAAGAAATAATATAATGCAGATACATTTTTATCTCATCTCATGTCTTCCCTTCCCTTTCCTTTTTTTCTTCTATATTTAATTCAATCTGAAATCTAAACAAAAAGCAAAAGAACAGAAATAGAAACAACAGCAGAAATTATCTGCTTTAAATTAAATAATATTTCACCTTCAACTCTCCATGGGTATGTGGGACAATAAATAATCTTGTATCTTGCCTAAATGTACATAGTCGATGTAGACACATATTTGTTTAAGTCAATGTCATGCATGTACCATATACGCAATGTTAGCCGGTGTTACAATTGGCACCTGTTTAGACAACTAATGCTAAGAAACATCGCCCTCTTAAGTTAAGATACATAATATTATCATTTTTTGGATATGGAAACACAAACATAAAACCAAAAATAGCAAATATCTTAGAATAAAATCAAAAGAATAAGTGTAGCACATGTTTATTAACTTAAGCATTGGACAAAAGTAAAACCGTAGCCATAAAGAAAGATCCCTACACATACCTTAACATAGTACTTACTTCACTTAAATAGAAAAAAAATATGGAAAATATTTTCCAAAAAAGAAAATTGATGTGTTGACCAAGTTGCATTCAATTCGTCGAATTCTCTTTTTGTATTTACAACTTTAAAAATCATTGATTAAAGAAGTGAACTCTATCGGGATACTATTATTCGATTATCGAATGTTGTAACCTGATCTATATCTATGAAGATTTCTCATGCATTCTGCTTCCTTCCGTCGCGTCGATACAATTTTAGGTTTCAGTAATATCTCGAAACTCAACGAAAACCGAAATCGCAATCGAACTTTTCTTCCACTTAAGTATTTTTATAATAACAAATTCTAAAAAAATTGAATTGTGATTGAATCATAAGAGTATCAGTAGACTAGGGGCTTCATCTACTTGTGGCTGCCACCACTATTAATATGCAAAGGGTTTTGTAACTATTGCATTTTCTCCTATTTGAAAATTAATTAGTTAGAATTTTAAGTCCAAAAATTATTGTACAACATATTAAAGTCCAATGATTTTACTAATCAAAGTGTACAGTTCTTCTATTGAACGGAAACACATTTTCAAGAGCAAGATTTTTCCCAGAAATTACAAATAGTGGAACTCTGACTGAAACATGTTACACAGAGTATTGCAATAGTTGACGTTTTTAATGTGAAAACATTTATAAAAAAAAGTTCCAAAGTGTTGTCAAAATCTGACGCTGTGTTACATGTGAAACGCTATTAGTGTCGCCAATACTTTTCTCATAACTCGTGACTCAAAAGCCGTACTGCCAAATATTTTATATATTCTGAATACAAAGGAATACACGGTGCCTGTAAGAGTGAAATTTTACATTCGTCTCATCGTCATCGCTTTTTTTCGTTAGAAGCTTTTTCTGTTATCATCAAAATTAAGCAATGTGGGGCGCGGTAACCATTCAGATATGTTGCCGGTTAAGTTTAATAAAAGTCACTATATTACTAAATGAATGTTTAACTTTTGATAATATTGACATATCGATGTGTGTTTTTATGTAGGGCCGGCTTTCAGTGCTTACATCAAAAACTCAGAGAATCGTTTTCACTCAAAACATATTATGGCATTTTTTATTTTATAAAATTTCACCACAATGTTTCAAATACTGAAAGCTTAGATATAGTTAATCTTCTTCTCATGATGCTAATCATTTTAAAGTACTTATATTGTATACCAGTCTTGGTCTTTTTTATACTCACTATAGTAAGAGTATTTATAGTGATAAGTAGCTGTAAAATTGTAAAATTTACATGGAATAAACATAGTTTAATGAATTCTTCTCATGTGATCATTTCTGCAATGACTACAAACTTCACGGCAAAATGTTAATACCATACATGCCTACACTGTTTGAGTAAGGTATTAAAAGTTGAGGTGTTGAGAAAAACAGATGAAGATACCAAATTTTTTTCGACTAGAACTTTTGTTAAGAATTTTATTTATTTAGTTTTGTTCTCTTTTGTTTTTTCAAATTGTGTTTGTTTATTTTTTCTGCGCGCTGAATGAGAAACAATAACAAAATCCAACTTGTATACAAAAACAAAACAAAATAATAATAATAATAATGGGTTTTGAATGCGAGTACTGTGAATGTCTACAGTAAGGTGGCATATTAATCCATTGAGCATTGGCATGATTAATCAGTCAGCGATTAGTCAGTGATAAGCAGTGTAAGTTTAAGCAAGTCACCTAAGATAATGTTTAAAATTTTACCTATTGTATTTATTTATTTATAATATTTATGTACTAGAAAAAAGGTTATAATTGAACCGACCATTGATAATAATGGATAATTAAATGTTTTATTAATGAAAGAGTATTTATTAATGAAGAATTTCTGAAAGAATGATCATTTTGTCATAAGGTTCTAATCTAAGTCATAACTTAGATTGAAATCTTTAGAGCATTTAATGATTTAACCATATTTTTTTCTAGTCTTAGTGTTTTTTAAGCAAAAAATTTGTAGTATTCTGTGTAGTTCAATTGGCTCGATGCCAATGTCTATATCTCTGTAGGCCCTAAATAATAACTTTTGATACTAGGAGACTTCTAAGAGAGATTGAAGCTCCTTTCAATATTTTAGACGCATATATGCGTCTTTAAGAGGCCAGCCTTTCAAGTTAGATTTGGTAAGAATAGGTCTATCTATAAAGCATATTAGATAATGAATTGACTAGGCCTTGCTATAAAGCTTACTTAATAAATACAATATTTTAGACTGTGCCCTTATGTGCTAAATGCATGCTTCTACCAGGAACATGAGAATAAACTCGAAGTATGCTCTTCACAATCATATTGACATATCAAAATTATTGCATCCATCATATCTCATCGATACTATGCTAATTGGCCATCTGTCCGTCAGTATGTATGCAAACGAAATTTCGCATGAAGTTTTCTTTTTATCATACGCGGCACCACTAGGAAGGGTTCACTTCCAGACAAACCAAAATTAAATATATGTTTCTACAACATTAGAAAACTTATTGGTTTGTGTCTTATCCAACTGACACTGGAAGTGTCTGATGCATATTCACCAACCATGTAAATATCAAGATCCTAGGATTATTGGATCATATATTAGACAATTGTTTGATGCTTTAGCTATCGAGTGGTGTAATTATATTTTGGATATGGATTATAGATGTCTCTGTATGAGGACGTCAACTTTCAGTTGCAACAGCTTATTACGATCTATGGCCTTGGCATAATCACCATTTGTGTAGGATTGTTAAAGCTCATTGTGGACGAAAGTAGTAAGCCATAACCAGCAACCAATTTTGTAAGACGTTCAACTTCAGGTTTCTTTTCCCATAATTCCCGATTAACAAGATTCTATGAAAAAGAAAATTAATGAAAGGTGCATTTTTATACACTCCACTTACCTGTAAACTTAAACTCTTCTTTGAGATCTCAACACGCAACTGTTTCATACATTCATCCTATTCGGCTGATTGCAGTTCATAAAGTTGTTTCCGACTTAAAGAAAGATCCGAAAATGCTTCTGTATTCGTCAAAGAACGACATAGTCCAGTGCATTTCAAAGCAGTAGCCGCTGAATTACTATCAGTAATTACCTTTATTGATATCACCAGATACATTACTCGATTGGGTTGATGGCTTTATATTTTTTAATTGTTAAATTTCTTTCTGTTGATTGCTGACTTTCTTTGTTTGTATGGTGTGACAGGCTTGTTCGAGTATCTTTGCTCGCTCCTTGAGATTATCCTTTGCTTCTTGTAATTCGCAAATCTTGTCTACCAAATTGTGACTTGAGAGTTATTACTTTAAAATAGGAACAATGCGTAATATCGAACTTCTAGGCTTATTCTCAGCAGATGAAATATACCCATTAGATGATTTTTAGAAATTTTAATTAATTTTAAATTTAATTTTTTAGTGATGAAAAGCCTTACAAACGATGATTTACTAGTTGAAGCGTCGGAGGAACCGCTAAATCAACATTACAAGAGCACTAAAGAAGAGGTAATAAAAGGAAATCCCAATATCTACATATGATTATGCCCTCTTTATCACAGTAAAAATACAATAAAAATAATGTTGAAAAACTAAGTTTTTTGTTTGTTTCTTTATTGCCACAAATATAAACAAAAATACATTGAATAAACAATTGACACATCAAGGCATATGAGGTGGGAGCAAAGACAATTCACCAATAGATTAGAGCCAATCAATCATCATCTACTTCACTTTCGTTATAATTGTTGTTTGATTCACGACGATCAACTGTATTTGGTGGAGTGATATTCAGCGGCGTATGATAACTTTCGTGAGCATCAGACATTGGCACGTTGTGGGAATTGTATTGATTGTTCCGATGAATATTCAATTTGATTTCCAATTGACGATGATGGTCATCTATATCATCTATCATCCTACGGAAGAAGTGATTCTGACTCTCAACTAATTCCATATTGAACATGTAACGAGATAATTCACCCTCATAATGAATAATTCGTTGAAGCAATTCTATGTTCTTAGAGGTTTTCTTTTTTATGGCATCCTTGAAGATTAGGATTTTCTATTGAGATTAATCAACGCAAACAACAAGCTGTCGATCGCAATGACAGTTAACTTACTTTTAGTGAACTGATAATTTCAGTCTGATTACATATCTTTGAATGATACCTGTCCAGAGTATTTGCATCACTATTGATTTTCTGTTTCATCCTGGCGATAGCATTTGTCATTTTTGTATATTCACTTAGAAAGACAAATGCTGCCGAAGTCTGCATACTTAGAGCTTTCTATCAATCGATCGATCGATCGAAGTTGCGACGAAAAGGGACATGCATGATTACTCTTTATAGTATCGATATGATCATTACTTACTTTTAAATGTGTCAATGTATCAGTCTTGCTTTTGTACGCCTCCAATAGCTCAGCATTTTGTATTTCTTGCTCTCGAATTTTCTCCTCACAGCTGGCAACAATATTGTTGCGCTCTGTTTCCAATTCTTGTATCCTTTGGACGAAACGGTGGTTCTCTTGTTGTGCCAACTCCAAGGCAAGTGACATTTGCAATATTTTACCACGCGCTAAATTTGCTTGTGTTCCAACACTGGATACAGCAGCATTACTCTGTGACACATGACCGCCACCTTGAGCCTTTTGATAAAAAATAAAAAAATGTTAAAGCAAACAAAATTATTTTGTAATTGACTTTAATTCCAAATCACCTTTAAGTATTTCACACGCTCTTTCAATTGTGCAATTTCAACAGACATTTTTTTCGTTGTAGCCTTCTGTGTAGCATCGATTTCTACTATAACTTTCTCAGCTTCATCAAGAATTTCTTTTTTGTCTTGAACTTCGTTACGCAACATTTTAATCTCAATTTTACAATCAGTGAGTTGTTTTGCAATTGCTTCCTTGCAATTACTATCACCGGAGGAGGAGGCAGCCTTGATGGCATTGACGTTGCCACAAGCACATACAGAAGCATGACTCTGTGACACATGACCGCCACCTTGAGCCTTTTGATAAAAAATAAAAAAAAATGTTAAAGCAAACAAAATTATGTTGTTATTAATTTTAATTCCAAATCACCTTTAAGTATTTCACATGCTCTTTCAAATGTGCAATTTCAACTGACATCTTTTTCGTTGTAGCCTTCTGTGTAGCATCCATTTGTACTATAACTTTCTCAGCTTCATCAAGAATTTCTTTTTTGTCTTGAACTTCCTTACGCAACATTTCAATCTCGATTTTGGCATCAATAAGCTCTTTTGCAATGATTTCCTTGCAATTACTATCACCGGAGGAAGAGGCAGTCTTAAAAACATCCATGTTTTCTTCAATGAAGTTTATGCGTAACCGCAAATTAAAGTTTTCTTTTTGTAATGCCGACACTTGTTCTTCGACCTCTCGTACTTTTCGACCATGCACCATAGGTGAAGTCATACCCATGCCTATGTTTGAATGGTAGATAAAAATATCTATAAAAGAAGGAAAAGAAATATGTGAATACAATAATTTTATAAATAAAGTACTATACTGACTGGGTTCCATTCGATGTGTTATAATACAATAATTAATACAAATAACCACGAGTTAATTTCTTGAGGTAAATTACAAAATATATATGAAATTCTTCTGATGAAAATTAAATTTTTTGTTCTGAAAATTTCCTTCAATGTACTCTTTGTAGAGTCGTGTCAATTTAATTTGATTTTATTTTCAGTAAATTTTGAAAGTATTTTCAGAGTGATAAAACATCAATTTAGAAAAAAAAGTGTTGCTAGGTTTACAAAAGAAAACACAGTGCTGCCAGGTTGACCAAAGAAAACAACCGTTGCCTTTGCCCGTTCCACTTTTTTTGCTCTAACATAGAAGAATTAAAAAATTTTAGAATTGTCAAAAATATCAATTTGGACATTCGACATTAATTGTGAAGTGAAAAATTACAATAGAAAGATGCCCCGAAAAACTAATGAAGAAGCAGCCAAAAACGCTGGCAAAAACGTTGGAAAAGCGCATAAGAATATCACGAAGAAGAAGCGCAGGAAGTTTGAATCATATGATAACTACATTTACAAAGTGTTGAAACAGGTGCATCCGATGACTGGTATTTCTGTAAAAGCCATGAGCATCATGAACAATTTCGTGAATGATATGTTCGAACGTATTGTTACTGAGGCATCACGTTTGGCTCATTACAACAAACGTGTCACCATCACCAGTCGGGAAATTCAGACTGCCGTCCGTCTGTTGCTGCCGTGTGAATTAGCCAAGCACGCTGTATGTGAAGGAACGAAAGCTGTTATGAAGTATACGAGTTCGAAGTAAATTTTTGTCGATCTCAAAAACAAAAAAAAAAAACAAAATATAAAATGGTAAGTAAAAATTGATAAAATATTACAATCGCTAAATAACTAATGAATGCATTTCATAGAGTTTTCTAGCACAGTAGCCGGGGCTGCATTTCATTCATTTCGCCGTAGGACAGTTCGTGAAATTCTTAAGAGGAAACGCATTGAGATGCGCCGTAACAAGATTGTCAAGCATAAACAGAGAAAATAAATTTTATGATTTTTTTAATTAATCTGACATTTGCGTATTTGATTTTGAATGATTAAAAAGAATTCTCTTTAGGTTTTATTTATCTGATTTGCCTAAGATCATTATCTTGATTTTGTAATTGGTCAGCTGAACTCAATATGTTCATCCGTTCCGGATTATTTTGTAGCTCACCGCGTGTTGGTGTTATAGCTTCATAATCTTTTTGCTTTTTATCTTCCTACTACTCTTCATTAATTATTTTCAGTTTATTTTGGATCACTCATGGGTTGTGTTGTACGAGTCGGTAGTTGCAGGGTGGCATACTCATCAGCTTTATGAATGTTTCTCTCAAGCAGTCTTTGACAGGGAAACAAAATCACAGTAGGATTTCTATTGAAATTGGGGGTCGTAAGGACAAAAATTTAGTTTCCACAAATTCAACATTTTTCAATATAAGAATTTTGTATTTCTGAAGTTTATATTGGATTTAGCTTCAATCAAGCAATTATATCAAATACTCGTATGTATCAATTTTCTAGCTGTTATAACTTTCCAGAAAGAGGCAACTACTGATCAACAATATACTAAACAAATAGATATTTGCATTTACTTTACATTAGTAAACACTTAACACAGTTAAGTAGGTGATGTTTTATCTAAACGAAGATATGAAATAATTGATTCTTTTCAAATCAAATAAACCTTCGTATGAGGATGAAGGAAGTTTAATCAAGTAAACAAATTATGTCTCAACAAAATATAAAGGGATTTCTTTTTTTGTTATCACTTATTATTATTATTATTCGAATCATCATTATCGTCATCTTCATTGACAATAACAAAATAAATGCCTGTAAATTATTTTGATGGGTAATCGCATGGCCTTCCTATTATTTTTGGTTTTATTTCTGTCTCTTTGTTACATTACATCATTGTCCACATTCATTCTTCATTCCTTTTGATCATACATTTCTCCATTACCCCATTACCTCATTTCTCTATTCCATCAGTTTTAATTCCAACCAAATGGACATCATGGCCATTTGCACCCATGGCAATCAAATCAGAAAATAACTGTTCATTTTACCATTTGATTTAATTTTCATTTATTTAGATAATTTTTTGTTATTTCTTTTTATAATATTTATTGTACTTTTCCGATGTGCTAACATCATAGCGTATCAATATAAAAATCATCCTTTAGACCTACCGCTAAAGTGGTAAAAAAAAAATATTGTAATGAAAATATGATATATGGTCCTCAATATTTCACCAGAATTAAGTGGCTCTTACGTCAGGGGTGGAGCAACGTGAAAATTACATGAGTATTAGAGTTCTCTTCTTTATACACTTATATAATTTACTTTCAAAAATTTTCTCTACTTCATCTTTATTATGCATCTGGAACGAATGTTTATCTGAAAGACCTACATTAAATCGAAACATATGCAGCAGTAATGTATATTGGCTCTTGGACCACTGTCTTGAACTTTAACTGTGAAGCCGGTTTCAACATATGCAGTCCAGCTGTGAGGAATTGGCAGGTAACTCCAACATTGATATCAGTCTGTGATTGTACGTACAATAGCAAGTGCTGCATGGAGATCTTAAAGTATCATTTGTTAGGGATGAATTAAGAAAAATTGCAAATAGATACATCTTTATATATAAAATAGGACTAGAAAATAAGTTGAACGGCTTTTCACGCCTACAACGTTTGACCAATCAGCATGAAAGTTCTCATGTATATGTATTCCTTCATGATGAATGTTTATATGCTAACCACTTTGTTGCAACTCGCAGATTTTTACATATTTTCATTTTTTTTTTAATAAGAAGTACATTTATTTTGACTCTACTGTATGTTTCTTTCAAATATATTCTTCAATACAGTGATTTAATTTTTTGACGACTCTATCTTCAAAACTAAGGAAATAGATTAATATAATAAACGGACAAGAGTTGACATTGTTAACACATCCTTTTCGACTCACCACAATAATGCTCACGTATATATGTATGTATGTTTTTATTTTTTAATTAAACTTAATGTGTTTCAGTCATTTCATTTCATTTCATTTTATTGAATTTGATATATCCAAAAAAAAAAAGAAGAAGAAGATAACTGAAGACAACGGTACGAAACGACAAAAAAATTAAGAATTGTGAAGAAAAATCAAAAAGGAAAATTGAAAAATAAGAAAAAAGGGATTGCATAGGCCTTTTTAAGTAAAAGCAAATAACTCCAGATATTTTAAGCATGCATTTAACATCTAAGCAACCGACAGTCTCTCTGGCAAACAAACAATATAAAAGAATAATGGAAAAGGGTTTCATAAAAAGATACGCGTACGCTTGGATTCGGACCGTTCTTAAATACTCTCACGAAATTAAATGGCATACAACCTTTTGTACGAGGACATATAAATGTCGCTTTCCCTTTTTTATCTACCTTATACTCAGATTTACTATTTACTATACATAATAATTGAAAATAAATCAAAGTTTCTTACATTTCCATATTACTATGTCATTGCATATGACAAATTTAAAGCAAATTGATACTCATATTAAGGATATTTAAATCAGTAAAAGTAAGAAAATAATACTCAAATCTAAATACATAGATAGATAGTATATTGTATTTGGGGGATGGAAGGCGTTGAAGCGACATGAACAACAGTTAAGCAGAGCAGATCAAAATAACAGCAAATTGCCTGATAAAAAGAGATTCAAATATTTTATTTCATTTTATTTTATTTTTGATTTTGTTTCAAGTTGTTGCAAAGTTGCAAACTTATCGATATGCCAATATGACAATATTTTGTATAATGCTTAGTTGTAGTTGTAGTTGAAGTTGAGTGGAATGATTGCAACTGAATGATTTCAATTTCGCCTGAAGTGGCTTCAAATGCATTTGCATTAAAGTGAACCTATTGACAGACTGACTGACTGGTTGACTGAAGCTATTGAAATGAATAATCAAATGCTTGAAAAGTTAATAAAACTTTAAACTTGGAAAATTGGGGAAAGAATTACATTCGAAGGAAATATTAAATAAATAAAATTTTATAATATTAAAAATACATATGTATATATGTATCTGTGGCAATAAGTCAAAGTAGCTTAGTGTCTAGTATTGAGCCGAATAAGTGTCATTTGCGGGAACTATTGATTTACTTCTTTAATTTGAAGAAATTTGCAGTTCAGGCACATCGAAGGCTTGTAGAAAGAAGTTTATGGTGAGTTTGCTTTAAATGAGAGATATTGTCGTGAGTGGTTTCATCAGTTTAAGAACGGTTAGTTGAACATCAAAAACAAGAACTTGCGCTTACATTAGAAGTGACTCATATTGTGTACTAGCTGTGCCCACGACTTCGTAAGCATGGTATTGAAAATATGTTTGTAATAGCGCGTATTCAGATGTTTAATGTTGGACAGCAGCAACAGAGGAAAACATTCGATAATTTGCTAAAAAGTCGGCAACAGAATTAAAAATATCAATATCTTTTGATTTAGTAGGTCAATACACCAGTCGAAATCGCATTTAAATAGGTTAAGCCGTTTCTGAGATTACCGTGTATAGACTGAAAACGAAGACTAACGGTCTTATATATATAAAGATAAAGATTTGGTAGGATCAGCTTGAATCCTGTATTATGTGTTGCTCAAATGAACGTAATCATTACTGGTGTTCTTTATTGAAAACAATTGATGTAATTGAACCGAGCACTCAAAGAAAAACGTGCCTACTACTACTCTATACGCGAAAACATTGTTCTCCTGTATGATAATGCACGTGCAGTTGTTGCGGCGCCGGTGAAAACCTATTTGGAAACACTCAATTGGCAAGTCCTACCTTGCCCGCCATATTCACCAGCCATTGACCCATCCGATTGTCACTTGTTGCAATCGATGGCACATGGCCTGTCTGAGCAGCACTTCACATCATTTGCAAATACAAAAAAATTGGACGACTCGTGGGTTTGTAAAAATTATTTGTACATCGTTGCCTGCCTAAAGATTATCGATAAAGCATGGAAAGGTGTAATTAAGAGAACCCTCACATCTGTCTGGAAGAAGCTTTGGACAGAGAGCTTTGTCGAATGTGTCTTGGTTGGACTCAAAGCAATGTCTATGGAGCCAGTGGTCAATGAAATTGTATTTTTGTTTATTGAGATGGATTTGGAAGCTTCTGAAAAATCACTGTCAGGAGCTGATAGAAGAACAACAATATTTCGGCGCAATAAGAGAAATGCTAAAAGAATAAAAAACTGTGAAATCATACATTGAGAAGCATCACTCCAATACACACAGTGGCAAAGCACGTTACAGATTTTTTAATGTTAACATTCTACCGCATTTCCAACAAATTTTGAAGCGTCGTCAGTAATAGCCGACTCTTTTTTGGTTTCTTTATTCCAGGTTGGGTAATTTGTTGCTAGTAGAAACGATCAAGAAGAATCAAGATCCATTATTTATCGTTTTCAATTATTAAAATCGTTCAGCTTCTGATCTAATCTTATTGAACAATAAAAAACATATAGAGTTTATCCCAGAAATTGTACAATTTATTTAAATAAAAAATGAAAAACAGGAAGGCTTCAATGGCAACCATTATCTTTTATTAACAATTGACTTAGTTAGAGAGTATTGGTTCGTGTCAATTGGAACTAATTGTAAGATGACATATAATTGAAATTTTTGGGATTTTGACCATACCACACCATTCATACCATTCGTATGACAATCTGCTACATACCATCTTGCGCTCTACTTTATATCATCTTGCGCACGGCTTCATACCATACTGTGATCAAGAATCAATTTTATGAATCTTCTAATAGAAATGAGCTCTCCAACTCGTGCCTTGCAGCAAACGATGCATCACTTTTTGAAAAACTTCTTTAAGCTCATCAGGTCCTATGAATTCGTCATAATTATTGAGTTCATCACTAACGCCTTTCAAAAAATGAACGATTATATCATCTACAGCATTGTCAATGGTACTTTTGATGGCCTCCATGGTTTCTTGGTATATGCTCAAAATACAATTTATTGTATTTTTCACAAAAATTTTGAAATAAGTGTAAAATTTGTCAAAGCCTTGTTCAAAAGATAAGAAAGAATAATGAGAAAAATCTGTCAAAAATATAATCAATAAGATGATTATAAATTCATGTTTTTATAGTTTTAGTTTTTTCCAAACTATCGAAAACTATCGATGGTGGGACTATCGATAGTTTGCCACCTCTATATCTTACGACCAACACCGAAGTTTAGATTAGGGGAAGGACGGGACATATACGAGGTCACTATGTATTATAACAAACATTTTAACGATTTGTTTAGTTTGCTTAACCAAGAGTATGTTCTTGATTCCAGAATGCTGGTCTACTGATCTGAATATGTCTGTGTATGCAATGAATCAAAAATGAGTCTGATTGCCATCCAGTATAATAATATCTGTAATTCCAATCCACTTATGTGTATAAAACTATAACTAAGCTTCTCTAAGACGTTGTTATAAAGGGTGATTTATAAAGCGGTCCATTTTTAATTGAAAAAAGTCTAATTCTGAGTTCATTTTTCGAGCATATAAGCTGAAATCACACTAATTGAACGAGTAATATTGTATCCCAATACTGCAATTGGCTCTGACTTATCGGCACAGCCAAGTGGGGATTTCCCCATCAAAGATTAACAAAATTCTTCAAATCGCTCGATCTAGGCATATACTTCTCAATTGGTCATTGGTGTTGTATGAGCTGTAGAGCCGTCTTGCTGGAACCACATATAAATCAGGTTCAACTCATGCATTTTGGGTAAAAAAAGGTAGAAATTAATGAACGATGAAAGGCGTCCCATCGCCATCCTTGAAGAAATAAGGATCAATGATTCCACCGGACCATAAAGTGCACCAAACAGCTCATTTTTATGGGTCAATTGGCAGTTCAAGCATTGCTCATAGGACTTTTTCTCCAAGATTACAATATTTAAAATTTAATTTCAATAATTTGTAAGCGTTGTTCGGGTGTTCGGCTATCGGAGCATGTTTAACTTTGACACTTGTCACGAATCACGCGTCAGCTGCGAAAATTACAACATTGAAAAAATACACAGCAAGAAAACCACCTTTATATTATAATCTGCACTTAAAGAGGCGTGTAATGCTCTCAAGTTTTTCTTTAAATATATCACAATCTCATTAATACACTTATTAAGTTCACACTGTCTTTCAGATACTGGTATTCATATCAGATTCAATTTGATTGCTTCTACTACATAGTCCCTGGAATGGTAATGAGACTCTTACTGACTAGTCGTGTTCACATACAGAATCTTGTTCATTTAACTGAACCAACTTTTCCATTACATAATTTCTCATTAATTTCAAGAATGCATTTTAATTCTATTTCCTTACATCTCCTGGTAACATTCAAAAAGACTTCACAAGTTCATCATATAATAAATATTTTATGCTACTTATAATAATAACACTAGTTTACAAATTTTAACATTTTTTATATACTTTTGATGAAGATGAAACATCTATTTTCTTATTACCTTCTAATAATCAAAAGGCGGCATTCAAGAGAATTCGAACACATCGCCTTGTCAACTTGCATTATAACAAAAAATTATCTAAATAAATGAAAATTAAATCAAATGGTAAAATGAACAGTTATTTTCTGATTTGATTGCCATGGGTGCAAATGGCCATGATGTCCATTTGGTTGGAATTAAAACTGATAGAATAGAGAAATGGGGTAATGGAGAAATGTATGATCAAAAGGAATGAAGAATGAATGTGGACAATGATGTAATGTAACAAAGAGACAGAAATAAAACCAAAAATAATAGGAAGGCCATACGATTACCCATCAAAATAATTTACAGGCATTTATTTTGTAAAGAATTGCAACTAACAATTATTATCAATGAAGATGAGGATAATGATGATTCGAATAATAATAATAATAAGTGATAACAAAAAAAGAAATCCCTTTATATTTTGTTGAGACATAATTTGTTTACTTGATTTAACTTCCTTCATCGTCATACGAAGGTTTATTTGATTTGAAAAGAATCAATTATTTCATATCTTCGTGTAGATAAAACATCACCTACTTAACTGTGTTAAGTGTTTACTAATGTAAAGAAGATGCAAATATCTATTTGTTTAGTATATTGTTGATCAGTAGTTGCCTCTTTCTTGGAAACTATAACAGCTAGAAAATTGATACATACGAGTATTTTATATACGGGTAGGTGTATAATTACTTGATTGAAGCTAAATCCAATATAAACTTCAGAAATACAAAATTCTTATATTGAAAAATGTTGAATTTATCTATTTTGCGGAAACTAAATTTTTGTCCTAACGACCCCCAATTTCAATAGAAATCCTACTGTGATTTTGTTTCCCTGTCAAAGACTGCTTGAGAGAAACATTCATAAAGCTGCTGAGTATGCCGCCCTGCAACTACCGACTCGTCCACACCACTCATGAATGATAGTGATCCAAAATAAACTGAAAATAATTAATGAAGAGTAGTAGGAAGATAAAAAGCAAAAAGATTATGAAGCTATAACACCAACACGCGGTGAGCTACAAAATAATCCGGAACGGATGAACATATTGAGTTCAGCTGACCAATTACAAAATCAAGATAATGATCTTAGGCAAATCAGATAAATAAAACCTAAAGAGAATTCTTTTTAATCATTCAAAATCAAATACGCGAATGTCAGATTAATTAAAAAAATCATAAAATTTATTTTCTCTGTTTATGCTTGACAATCTTGTTGCGGCGCAACTCAATGCGTTTCCTCTTAAGAATTTCACGAACTGTCCTACGGCGAAACGAATGAAATGCAGCCCCGGCTACTGTGCTAGAAAACTCTATGAAATGCATTCATTAGTTATTTAGCGATTGTAATATTTTATCAATTTTTACTTACCATTTTATATTTAGTTTTTTTTTTGTTTTTGAGATCGACAAAAATTTACTTCGAACTCGTATACTTCATAACAGCTTTCGTTCCTTCACATACAGCGTGCTTGGCTAATTCACACGGCAGCAACAGACGGACGGCAGTCTGAATTTCCCGACTGGTGATAGTCGCTCGTTTGTTGTAATGAGCCAAACGTGATGCCTCAGTAACAATACGTTCGAACATATCATTCACGAAATTATTCATGATGGTCATGGCTTTTACAGAAATACCAGTCATCGGATGCACCTGTTTCAACACTTTGTAAATGTAGTTATCATATGATTCAAACTTCCTGCGCTTCTTCTTCGTGATATTCTTATGCGCTTTTCCAACGTTTTTGCCAGCGTTTTTGGCTGCTTCTTCATTAGTTTTTCGGGGCATCTTTCTATTGTAATTTTTCACTTCACAATTAAAACACAAATGAAATGATATTGACAGGATAGAGATGTCGAATGTCCAAATTAATATTTTTGACAATTCTAAAATTCTTTAATTCTTCTATGTTAGAGCAAAAAAAGTGGAACGGGCAAGGGCAACGGTTGTTTTCTTTGGTCAACCTGGCAGCACTGTGTTTTCTTTGGTAAACCTAGCAACACTTTTTTTTTTTTTCTAAATTGATGTTTTATAACTCTGAAAATACTTTCAAAATTTACTGAAAATAAAATAAAATTAAATTAACACGACTCTACAAAGAGTACATTGAAGGAAATTTTCAGAACAAAAAATTTAATTTTCATCAGAAGAATTTCATATATATTTTGTAATTTACCTCAAGAAATTAACTCGTGGTTATTTGTATTAATAATTGTATTATTACACATCGATGGAACCCAGTCAGTATAGTACTTTATTTATAAAATTATTGTATTCACATATTTCTTTTCCTTCTTTTATAGATATTTTTATCTACCATTCAAACATAGGCCTGGGTATGACCTCACCTATGGTGCATGGTCGAAAAGTACGCGAGGTCGAAGAACAAGTGTCGGCATTACAAAAAGAAAACTTTAATTTGCGGTTACGCATAAACTTCATTGAAGAGAACATGGACATTTTCAAGACTGCCTCTTCCTCCGGTGATAGTAATTGCAAGGAAATCATTGCAAAAGAGCTTATTGATGCCAAAATCGAGATTCAAATGTTACGAAAGGAAGTCCAAGACAAAAAAGAAATTCTTGATGAAGCTGAGAAAGTTATAGTTCAAATGGATGCTACACAGAAGGCTACAACGAAAAAAATGTCTGTTGAAATTGCACATTTGAAAGAGCATGTGAAATACTTAAAGGTGATTTGGCATTAAAGTCAATTACAAAATAATTTTGTTTGCTTTAACATTTTTTATTATTTTTTATCAAAAGGCTCAAGGTGGCGGTCATGTGTCACAGAGTAATGGTTCTGTTTGTGCTTGTGGCAACGTCAATGCCATCAAGGCTGCCTCCTCCTCCGGTGATAGTAATTGCAAGGAAGCAATTGCAAAACAACTCACTGATTGTAAAATTGAGATTAAAATGTTGCGTAACGAAGTTCAAGACAAAAAAGAAATTCTTGATGAAGCTGAGAAAGTTATAGTAGAAATCGATGCTACACAGAAGGCTACAACGAAAAAAATGTCAGTTGAAATTGCACAATTGAAAGAGCGTGTGAAATTCTTAAAGGTGATTTGGAATTAAAGTCAATTACAAAATAATTTTGTTTGCTTTAACATTTTTTTATTTTTTATCAAAAGGCTCAAGGTGGCGGTCATGTGTCACAGAGTAATGCTGCTGTATCCAGTGTTGGAACACAAGCAAATTTAGCGCGTGGTAAAATATTGCAAATGTCACTTGCCTTGGAGTTGGCACAACAAGAGAACCACCGTTTCGTCCAAAGGATACAAGAATTGGAAACAGAGCGCAACAATATTGTTACCAGCTGTGAGGAGAAAATTCGAGAGCAAGAAATACAAAATGCTGAGCTATTGGAAGCGTACAAAAGACAGACTGATACATTGACACATTTAAAAGTAAGTAATGATCATATCGATACTATAAAGAGTAATCATGCATGTCCCTTTTCGTCGCAACTTCGATCGATCGATCGATTGATAGAAAGCTCTAAGTATGCAGACTTCGGCAGCATTTGTCTTTCTAAGTGAATATACAAAAATGACAAATGCTATCGCCAGGATGAAACAGAAAATCAATAGTGATGCAAATACTCTGGACAGGTATCATTCAAAGATATGTAATCAGACTGAAATTATCAGTTCACTAAAAGTAAGTTAACTGTCATTGCGATCGACAGCTTGTTGTTTGCGTTGATTAATCTCAATAGAAAATCTTAATCTTCAAGGATGCCATAAAAAAGAAAACCTCTAAGAACATAGAATTGCTTCAACGAATTGTTCATTATGAGGGTGAATTATGTCGTTATATGTTCAATATGGAATTGGTGGAAAATGCAAATCGCTTCTTCCGTAGGATGATAGATGATATAGATGAGCATCATCGTCAATTGGAAATCAAATTGAATATTCATCGGAACAATCAATACAATTCCCACAACGTGCCAATGTCTGATGCTCACGAAAGTTATCATACGCCGTTGAATATCACTCCACCAAATACAGTTGATCGTCGTGAATCAAACAGCAATTATAATCTAATCTTTTGGTGAATTGTCTTTCCTCACCCTCACATGCCTTGATTGGGCAATTGTTATGTACTTGTGTTTATATTTGTGGCAATAAAGAAACAAACAAAAAACTTAGTTATTCAACTTTGTTGTTATTGTATTTTTACTGTGATAAAGAGGCATAAACGAAGTTTTGAGATCGATTCACTCATCAGATCCGGGGGACCGAGCTCGTGTTTCGTGTTTTTTCGGTAAATATAAGTATGTGGATACTAATCACATTTATATTACTGATTAAATTCATTTTTAAAATTCAAAATATGCGCAGTAATTTCAAAAATGCCTTATTCTGATGGGCAAGTCACATTTTGATGGCGCTAATACTGGCTCTATGAAATATAAGACACATGTACATTGCTAAGCAACTGAATATGTTCAACTCTTCTTAAAACGGCAATATCTCTTCAACCATCTTTTTGATTTTCATGAAATATTTGTTTTTGTAAAGAACAATTAATTGTTCTGTACCAAGAAAGATTGAAGCCTCTGACATCCGTTTCAATATAAGTATTATTTATTTTTACTGAATAGGTTCAACGGAAATGTCCTCAGTTTGTGGCGTACAACGGTTATGTGCCGAATGAATTCAAAAAAAGTTTTAGTTCTACGAACCGTCTCTGCCAAATTTTCACCATTTTATAGTGAATTTTAATAATTTCAACGCATTGTTGAAGCGTGTATCGTTCCGTTTTTATTAATGGCGTAATTTCTACTTGTCAAATGTTAAAAAATGACAGCTTCAAAAGTGACATCTACCGAAATAGCACCTCTTAATGGAAAACCCTTTACATAAAGCTCATTGCTATAGAACTCCGTATCTGTTTGTTCACTTAAGCATAGCTTTATTGTATGTTTAAAAATTTAACGTTAGATGACGCGAACCTATTACGACCTAAGTGCAAACCGATTCGGGCATCTTATTAACGTAGTATATATGAAGCAAAAAAGAAGAACGAGAAAGGAGCGATGACTAGAAAAATCACGCACTAACACCACGTCGGGACCTTAGCAATGCGCACCGGGCTACTCTTGTTTAATATAAATAGTATTTATTATTTATATTACCAAATAGTCTTACGACTTACCAATCTCTTTATTACTCTACATTTCATAAACGTGGATACCTTTAAATATAGTATTCTATGTACTATCATATCCTCTGTGAGCAACATATGTACATAAGTAATTTGTTGACTTTTCTTGCTAATGGTGAGTAATGTGAATAGCATTTTAAATTTTGCAATTTGCATTCGACAGTCATTATGACCGTGATGAAAATCAATTGCATTGCAAACCAGTTTGCAATGATTTTCATACGATTTTATTTGCTTATCAATTTTATCATACCCATCCAAGTGGTGGGTCGACGAATAGCAAAACATTTATGTTGTATTGATTTTCCTCTTTGATACTATGTTTCAATTTTTTGAAGATAACAACGGCAATTACATATATGTGAGGCGTTGTCATTTTGATTGAAGATTAAAATTAAAAGAACTAAAATTTAATTGAAATTGTCAAGTTGCTTGTGGGTAGCCTTGGGCAATTATGGTTATAAATTTACATATTTGGTTTAAGATATGAGACCACAAGACAAAGGTGTGTCAAAAGAAGGCATAGAGCGTATTTTAAACTTCGATTGGAATGCCGACAATGAAATTGGAAATGAGATGGAAGACATTTCTGTAGTGCTGGAAAATAATTTGTAAGGGATCGTGGAAAATTGAGAAAATGTAGAGTTCGGCCTTTTTGACAGCATAATTGAGGAAGAATGCGAACAAGAACCTTGCAGTGCTGATGATATATTCTTTGGAAAAATTGAGACACTTAAGTGGAGATCAAGGCCATTTGAAGTGGCAGAAAGTAGCTGCACACGCATTTCGATACAAGAGCTATTGAATTAATCACACAGCAATCTAATTTGTATGGGCTGAAAGAACTCGGCTGAAAAATTATGATACATTGTTTTTCTATTATACCTAGGTGTCTTGAAATTGCCACAGTTCAAAATGGCATGGACCCAAGAATGATAAAGCTTACCGCTATAACGGACTCAATGTCGACCATGTTGGTTTTATAATTTTTTTCATTTTCCTTAAAGATTTTCTACTTAACACTTGCCTTATTGCCTAAATAACTTTTGCATTTACCTTCCCTGTTCCCCACTAAATACTTGGTGTGCAGCGACTGTCATAGTATCGTAAAATAAGTCCAACGCTGTGTAGAAATTCAATCAATCAATTGAAAAAAATAATATCATGGGAAAACATTGTTGTGTTAAAGAAAAATGCCCTATTATTGGGGACTGTATATAGAATTTTATTACAATTAATAATCTCTGGGAGGGACTTAAATGGCTGTGCAACCTTACAAGAGCATTAATAAGTTTTGTAATACATTTGTTAGTGTCAAAAGATGTTTGTTAAAACCAGGAAAAGATTTTCTAATAAATTTAAAAAGAAATGAAAATGGAGAGGACTTCATTCTCTGATTTACTTTCTTATTATCTTTTCGGTTTTGGTTTTTAAGGAAACACAATTTCACACGTAAAAATCGATCAGTATTTTTTTACTTTAACAATTTTTAGCCCAAAAGTTCCATACAATCCTCATTCATAGGAAAATGATTTTAATACAGGGTGGCGCAATAGAACGTGCATTTATTAAGTATAGGCTAAAAAAATAAATACCAAAAGGTATAGTTGAAATAAAAGATAGGATGATTAGGTACTTAAATGTAGTTTATTTTTTAAAAATAACATCATCTAAATGACGGCCCTCTCGAAGACGGCACTCCTCTAAACGCGATCGCAGATTTGTGAAAACTCTTGTTAATAAATCTGGGATGATTGCTGCTATTTCTCCAAGGATATTTTCCTTTAGTTGACTGATGTTGCTCGGATAGTTCATGTAGACTTTATGTCTTGAGGCGTCAAGTCAGGGCTACGTGGGAGTCAAAGGATATCACCTCTTTTGGAAATTAGTCTTGCAGGAAACATTTGTCTCACAACCGCCATAAAGTCATTTGATGTGTGACAGGTCGCTCCGTCTTGTTGGAACCAAGTCCTCATATTCGCTATTCTTGATCTCGCAAGTTCTGGAGTCAAATATCCCTCTAACATCGCAACATAGCGGTCGGTGTTAACGGTGATGTTTCGTCCTCGTGAATCTTCAAAGAAGAAGGGGCCAATAATTCCTTTGCTTGAGATTGCTGCCCAAACCGTTACTTTCGGACTATGCAGTGGTTTTTGATGTTTCATTTTTGGATTCTTGTCGTTCCAATAACGACAATTTTGTCGGTTTACGAACCCATTCACATGGAAATAGAAAGTGGAAAATCGACAAAGCATTTCTTCAGCAAATGCCAACCTTGCTCCGAAGTCGGACTCTTTTAATTCCTGTGTTAACTGGAACTTATAAGGATGCAGTTTAAGATCCAACTTCAAAATTCACTGTAAACTTCGTCGCGACAAGTTCCGAGTAGACACTTGACGATTTTTTCGTACTGACTCCTTTACCCTCTCAATATTGTCTGTGGTCCTAGACGTTCTTGGTCGACCTTTTGCTAGTGGTTTAAACGTGGATCCGGTCTCTTCAAATTATTTTATCCATATTTTAATTAAATTTCCGCTCGGAGCTTCATTAATGTGTGTTAATCCATACTCAGAACAATACGCGACGCTACCCGTCGATGTGACTCATGGCTACTAATACTCAACGAGTGCCACTAGCTAACCACGCTAGGCTCCCCCCTCCCACGCACTGTTTACCCCGCGAAAAAAGATGACGCAATATGCACGTTCTATTGCGCCACCCTGTATTTCTAAATAAACTTAGAACCCATACATATCTGTACCTACTATAATTCGTTTACGTCAATGCAAATGCCATATAGTACTACATATTGTATTATGCAAGCTACTAATACTTAGACGTTATGTTGAACCAACACTTTGTGTATGTAACTTCTAATAATATATGTATAATAAAATAATGATTGGTGGGACATCAGGACAACAGGACATCATATTTTGCTTTTGCTTAGTTTATTAATTATAGGGTTTCAATTGCTGTTAGCAAAGTTGTTGGTATTGCAGTTAATAATGGAAGCAAATTGCAAACAATTCAAAATTCACAGAAAATGCATTCAACAAGAACAAAAGAAAGGTACTAAGAAATTGGCCATGAGCCCTATTCTTCTATCCCTAAAGCGGTTTACTTGCACTACCTTAGTCTTTATTTGATTTGTCCTCGTGCCAATTAAAAAACATTGCTCCCGTATTCAGTCCTACAATCATCATAGTGCAGAATAATTGTTATGGTTGGTCTTTTCTATTATTGAATAGCCAATCATGAAAGCAATGGAATCCAAAGGCTTAAAAATAAAGTAGGCCAACATTACAGCAAGTGACTACAATCTAAGTAAATGGTGAATGAATTATTCACCAAGTATAAATTGTGTTTATGGACATACGCGTATACTTGTATGTACAATAGATAGTTGGTTTCTATAAATTGGTTTCGTTTTTAAGAAAATTATTTAACTAAATTATTTAAAAATAAATAGGTAATTGTATTGTATTTTCTTGATAAATAGTACTTGCATTCAGGTCATGGGATCACTTGATTCAAAAGTTACGAGTATTATAGAAAACGGCCAAGGAAAAACAAAGCAATTTAAGTTAATCTACTTAGTTGCCACAAACGCAATGCAAACAATGCAACTAATCCAACTCCCATCCCTATCTTCAAACATAAAAATACAGATAACGGAACATGCTTAACTGAACTTGGTAAATGCAGTTGTTGACTGCAATGATCTGAGTGGTGTTTCAGAAGAAGTGATTAAGGAAGGAACTTAAATCCCAAAAAGTAACAGTTGCAAAAAACGAAAAAAGAAATCCGGTGACTTCCTTATGTTGAGACTGGTTTTGAAGATACTACTACAACTCCTGAACATATCAACATAGGCTATGAAAAAGTCAAGCTGAGACCTTATCAAGATCTGCAGAGATAATAAAATCTGTTCATTTTGCTCAAAAAATTCCCATCTCAACAGTGATCAAAACGAAATTTGCTCATTTCCACATTTTGGTTTACTAAGTTCCGTTGTGGTCGTACCAGCACAATTGACGCCGAACGTTTAGGTCGCCATTCCAGAAATCATCATTAAAAATCATGGAGGAGGTGGCTGAGACTATAGACATCTCAACTGATCAGGTACACCACACCATTGACATAAATATTTGGACATGAAAAAGCTATCTGCACGATTGATGCCGTGATTGCTCATATTCGACCTTTGTTTGGCGATGTTCTGCCACAGTCCGAGCAAGTTTTTTCGCGATTTAATAAACCCCAAGTAAATAGTTTTAGATTCCTAGCTAATCCCCAATTGGATTTGATTAAGAACATTTGAAAACACTACAACTCATCTCATCGATCTGATCAAGAATATAAATACTTTATGGGGTTTCCGATTACCAAAAGATTGTCATCTGACACATAATATAATCGTCGACGTCGTCGTGTATAGAAGTTGGTTTCATTTATTGATTGCGATTCACTCGTATTCGATTTTTCTTTAGTTTGCAATTGACACCTTCTCTTATTTTTCTTTCTAGAATAATTGAGTTTTCTGTTAATTTTATAATTTCTTGTTGTCATTAAATGAATACGATACTGATTCTGATTTATCAACTGAATTCAGCAAGAATCATGTCATAAAATAAGCAGAATTAAATGAGAATGTTTTCCAAACAAGTTCACCCTTTACTTAACATAGATTGAATTCTTTCATATACTTAGTACTATAACCAAAATATACAATTCTTTATTAAGAATTCAAACCGTCGCGTCGTCATCTAGAATATGAGGAAACTCCTTTCATTATTTCGGTAAACTCTTTCCGACTCTCTCTCTCTCTCTCTCTCTGTCCTTCGTAGCGTGAGATCCTAATGAGTTTATAATAATTAAGTGGATAAATAAAGGGTAGTGTACTACTTTAGTATGAAGTCCTAAAAAGGAAGCCACTTCTATCGGTCAAAGCCACAAATCAATCGTTGTTAAACGGATCGGTTGAACAAAGGTGCGGACAACGATTGTTGTCAGAGAGACCTATATGTTTTCTGTAGCACTTTTGGAAAACAGACCAGACCAACCTTAACTCAATTAAGGTGATCCAAGTACTACTAGGAAGTCTCATTTCACTATCAGCAACAGGTGGAGGATACTACACTATTCTGGTATGACTCCAATACAGTTTCAACTTGTATCAGCTGATGTCATTTCAGATATGCGTAGGGAGATCAACGCAGAAAGCAGCTCTTTAAGCTGGCGAATCGATAATTCGTTTCCTTCCTGGTTACTTACTTTTACTTTTCCTGCACTGAATTAATTTTACAAGTATTCTCCTCTTATATATAATTTCTTTTTATAATCATGTGTGCTGTTCTGAGGTATAGAAACCTTTACCCTTTAGATCATAACAAGTAGTAAAGTGAAAATTGATCTGGTCAGTGTCTGTAGTGAAAGTAAAGTAAGTATAAAGCTCATAATATACAATAGTTGATCTGACTTCAAGCTTCTTATGCCCTGAGTAGGAAGCAGCGCAGAGCAGTACAGTAATAAAATACCAGACTACCCTCTTAAAACTGTGAAATAACATAAGAGATTGTAAAGAACTATTATATTAAATGAATCTTTGATGTCAAAATGCCCAATTAAAAACACAACAAGTGTTTCAAACTTGGTATTGCCTAAGCTTCATAACAGTCCTGCTCCCTATAGAAGTGAAGTAGTCAAAATTAACAGGCAACACTCAAACACATAATATTTGGGAAGCGTTACGAAGAGTTGTCCACAACACAACACCATTTAAAGCCAATATTTCATATAGTTTTTTTTCTAAATAAATTACAATTAACATTTAAGTTTTTACTTATAAATATAGTTTCATGGCACAGCATCTTATGATCAATTGAGTTATCTCCCAATACAAGAGAGGCTCCCAGAGATTGATCATTAGATGGATAGCAAATAACAAAATTCACCAGATGTGATGTGATTGTAATACAATTTACTTAAATCATTTGTGTGTCCGATGAAGCTGTATATTAGGTAGTGAGTGGCTTCGGGATCCCCTTAACATTTGTGATTATTATTATTTAATAGTGAATGATGAGGTGAGGCATTTTTACTCTAAATTTAACTGGAAGACAATAATAAATTAATAGGGAATATCATGCGAAAAATCAACTAAGATACTTACCATATATGTAAGTATTATGGATTTCGGTTGCATATCAAGTGTGTAATGTGTAATTATATATGTTCCGGATTGTAGTGAAAGTTCATGATATAATATAATCTTGTTTCAAGTATGAATGACTTCTATTGAATTTATAATTGATTAAGATTGTTGTATTAATTCACGCGATATTTTGACATTATTTCAAGGAGTTAAACAATTTTAGCTTGTTGAAAAAGTATCAGAGCATGTTTAAGTTGCTCTTCAGTGATATCCCATAGGGAATGCAAGTCATCTATTAACACCACATGTTTACCATCAGGAGGACCATTAAGATGAGCAACCACCATTCCTTGGAACTGCGGGAATCGTTTTTTTAGCAAGAGCTTCGCTGTGCCAATTGCCTGGTATAGGTTTTCAGTTCGATCCACATCGGGCTCACGCAGGGTTTTCTCAGCTTCTCCTAACTTATATGTAACTGCCTCTGTTACATCTTTGATCAACAAATCATAAAACCTCCCATCTCTGACTGGTTCATCAGCCATCTTGTCGTGTCTTTTCAAAGGCTTATAACCACCGCTCGGTTTATGTATTGTACGATATACTTTAGATATTTATTATTTTAAACTCTGTTCTATTTCGATTAATATTCACAAACAGAATGTAAATGGAAGAACACAAAACTTACTTATACGAGTGAAGCTTTTGTTTATGTTTACAATATGCAGCTGATTGCCAGAGATCAGTTAGCGTATTGTATAAATCTAATAGTCGGAACGATGGACTTGAAACAAGGACAAGGGAGAAAAGGAACAAATTGTTTTTTGTCTTGAATGATCTACAATACAATATATGTATGTACATTCGGCTTGGGCTTTGGAATTTTTGGTTGGTAACCAGGCCAGGAGTCGGACATGAATCACAGCACAGAGCACACAGAAAAAAGTTATATGTAGTTACAATATATCAGCTGAAAAATGATAAAGAAAATTAGATATGAGTAGAATCATTGTGACATGGTAAACCATACCGGTAAGATCGGGCAGGAGCATAGCCCTCATATTTCACTGCAAGTGTCATTATTCATATATTCTTCCCTTACACACAACTGGAACTAAGTACAAGAAAAAATAAAAAAAAAAACTTCGTCTGTTAATTTTTCCCATTTCATGGGTAGGGCATGTTTCAAGGAATGGTATGATTTCTTATCCCAACTACAAGAAAGTATCAAATATGCTCAAAAGAATTTACGTGTTTTCCGGTGATTATAGAGATGTTTTCATTAGACAGGGCTGTTATCTTGTTGAAATACAAATACATAACTTTTCATCCAACCCTAACTTTGTGATACTTGGACTCAAATTATTCATTAAAACAAATGCAATTGCAAATGCTTGTCAATTTTCCTATTTATAAGATGAAGTCCCCAAAAACCAGAGGCTATCATATACCATAATTCTGTCATGTCATGTCACTGTTTTAATTAAAGAAAAAAAAATATTCAGAGTTCTGAGTCATTTACATTTCCAGTAAAAGGCAAGAGAGTGCCGCCTATGTGCCTAAATGATTATTCCAAATTTAGGCACACAAATTTAAGTTTATTCACATTTACATTTGGCGTCATTCATTTAGTTTTTGATTCCATATTAAAATGGCACTTGTGACTCGTTAATTCTAGGCTACATAAGTCCGTCCAACAATATCCAAAAAGGGCACATGACCTTTTATTTCTTGAACTATTAATTTGTTATATTTTCTATATATTTTCTAGGCTGCATATGCGGAATGAATATGTGTACACAATAAAGTAATCTTGTAAGCTTTTGCCCAAATGAAAGTTTCAAGATTCAGTTATAAGCTTTTAAATAAAAGCATTATTTATCTGCCCATGCTTCTCAAACTGTATTTTGTGGAAGAAGTGGTGAAAAGTTTCGGTCGGCATTACATATTGAATTCAGCTAAGTTGCATGGATCTTAATGGTTTATTGAATGATTTAAGATTTAAATGATTGATTCAAAGAAGTTTACAAAGCTTTCGATTTTTTTCAGTAAGATAAATTTGTAGATTTGTAGGTATGTCTGTACATTTTATCAAGAAAAAAAAAAAGATAAGTTTGGTGTTAAATGAGTGGTCGTTTCCATTTGCCTGCATAAATTTATTTTTCTTATTATACATAAGTGAAAAACTTAAGGACTTAAGGACTTGCATTGTCACGGGTCAAACGGGCATATCAACGAGCCACTTATGTATGTTAATTATAATCATATGATGTACTGCTTTATCTTTATGATGGAGTCTCTGAAGACCGATTTTATTAAAAAGATGGAAAGATGTTAAATTATTGCAAATATTTAATGTTCAACAAAATTCATTCATTTATTCGTTCGTTCGTAAGTCAATAGTCGACAAGGTCGAGACTGTCATTGCTTGCTCGAGATTAAAATTAATGTATTGTAAGACAAAGAAAGTATTGGGCTTTAAATTGAATCTGAATCTAAATTATTCTTTTTTGTTGGTTCTTTCTTGGATTGATAAACCCGCGCAACCTCTTCATTTGTACAGTGTACATTGATGTACGGAAACCAATGAAACGAGTTCGACTGTCTTAATATTGCTCGTGGCTTCTCTTGTCTTGTCTTGTCTTATTTGATCTTGGTTTCGAATTATCATATATGTATGTATGTATGTATGTACATATGTAAATGATGTATGTATGTATGTGCATATATAGTATTTCATTTTTATAGAATCTTTTGATTATTTTCGTCAATCGTTGTTCGATCGAGAACAATTTGACTTTGACCCAAATCAGGCGGCGCTTTCAACTAGCGATCAGCAAAAGATCACAATATGACCCCCATTTTTAATACTCGTACACATCCATCGACTGTGAGTTTGAATCGCATTTCATTTACAATCAAAAATTTCATTTTACATATACATATTTAACCGGAAGTTGCGTATACGTACATACAAACATATGTATACGCATATGAAAAATTTAAACGTTTAATATTTTTCTTTTTTTTTTTTTGCTATTTTTTCTATTAAATTTTTGCAAAATAGAAATATTTCTTTTTTTTTTTTTTGTTAAAATGAAGAAAATTTGCGGTATTCAACGCATACAATTAGCTTCTCATTAGATTGGATTGTTAAGTCATGCTTTTGTATGATGTAACTGTGTTCTGTTATGGGATCAATTGATAGGGAACCATCATCATCTCATCAAGTGCAACATGAAAAGCCTTTAGTGATTGTACAAATATCTTTCAAAACGAAAGTCTTAAAACCTAAATGATCTTAGTCTGACAGCTCAACCAATTAGATAATAAACTTCAGTTTCATTAATTCCTAGTTGCAATCCTAAATCGTATTTGTTCTTATTTTATTTTAACATTAATCGCTATCGATTAGCAGTCTATTATGATATCTTTGAGGCCATTGATTGTAATGGTTGCTGAGAAAATTTATTTCATCAAAGACTGTAGGAATTCGGAGATCTCTATACAGGGCTATGTTGTAGACAAATTATGGAGCTCCCCTGATTTGTCTTAGAGCCTTGTTTGGGAGAGCTTGAACCTTCCGTATATTGCTAGCGGCAGTCATACCATTGATTGGACGTATTATTTGCTTGGGAGTTCTTTTCAATATGGGGCTGCATATATTTGAATGGTTAGCTGTGTATAAAACCATCAACTCTGAATATCCCCAGAAGTTGTAAGACAAACCAGTGTACCAGAGACGATGTTATACGAGTAACCATATCTATCGGTGGTGAAGGATTTGCCAATATGCACGCACAAGCATGACATCAAAGTGAAGATAATTTGCTGTAAATAATGACATATGCCCCAGAGTAAGCAGATAATTCAAATTCTTCTATGGAAATATCTCTACCTATATCTTAGAATGCCTTGCCTTTTATATAAAGTTTAATATATTTTAGAATTAATTTATTCTGGCATTACTGATTGATATTGTAGAAGAAAAATGTCACGAAATTTTTTAAATATTTTAAGGCATGCATTTAAAACATTTGATCGCGTAAATTCTGCAAAATTTGCCACTAATTTCCAAATTCTCAAGCAACTAACAAATGTGCTAACTTTCAAGGACCTTCATATACATCCATCATTGCTGTATGAGACTGCATTTGCTCGCGAAGAAAGTTCACCGTGCACATTTATGCACATCTTTGAAAATGATCTAATGACCATGTGCGTTTTCATATTGAATTCTGGATACACAATGCCATTGCATGACCATCCACATATGAATGGACTTCTAAGGTGCATCTATGGAGAGCTGCTTGTGCAGAGTTATACAAAACAATCAAATCCAAGCGAACCACACAATCAAAAATCAATTGAAACAATGTCCGAGATATCTGTTATAAGGGAAGAACCACTACTTGTTGGACCGCAAAATGAGTGTGCAGTGTTTTCACCAATTGAACGAAATTTCCATGAAATTACAGCTCTCAATGGAGTCGCGGCTTTTTTTGATATCTTAAGTCCACCCTATGATGCCGACATACCCATTTATGGTCGAAGACGTTGCCAGTTCTATATTCCGAAGGCGGAAATTGGTGGTGCATCGAAGCCAGCATCATTGACTATGAAACTGAAATGCATGCCAGAGCCAATTAATTATTACTGTGATATTGCAAAAACTCCGGCAGCCATACAAAATTCTATTCAGATGTGTTCTGAGAATGAAGACAAAGCGAAAAATCTTCAGTAGTCTTCATCAATTTCCCACTCCAAGCTTAACGTTTATACGTGTTCTTTGTGTTGTTGGCTGGTGAGAAAGCCAATTGACACCCATGCCTGTATTAAATTACTAAAATAGAAACGATACTTACCAAAATTAAATAAATTTGAAAGAAAATGCAACTGTGTTTGTCTTACAAATATAATAAAATATTAATTTTATAGTCCAGCTAAGCTTTTTGTAATTTCATTTATGTGTTGTTTTGTTCTAGAATAACTTATAGAGTGCTAGCTACAAGGCCTTCGACTCGTCTATTATAGAAAGATCTATTGTAGATTATGACCAAATAGCTGGGATCTGGTGTTGTCAAGATTTTTGCAATCATCTAAAAGATGTTTGATCGAGAGATGTTCCCCGCATAATGGGCAGGTTGGACAGCTTTTATGTGACCAGTTCTCAATCGGATGAAAGTAGAACATATCCGACGATGTCAAAAAGCAGGGAAATGGATTGCTTTTTTATCAAAGGTAAACGTCTTGTACCAATGATCATATGCATGCCATGGGTTTAGTTCCATGTCACGTAATATTTTCCTAATGTGAATCCTGATGTCGCGCTCTACTCCTGGTATAACCATCAGACATCCATCCTTTGCTGCAGATTCATTTCCAGCAATCCCCGAATGACCGGGTACCCAAAAGAGTTTAATTTTATTCTGGTTTTTGATGCAGAGATGACGGAGTTCATAAAGAAGACTATCATTATTACATAAATTTTGGATTCCTAGTATTATAGATAAACTATCCGTACAGATAACGAATTTATCACTGTTCAGCAGCAAACACGGAGTAGTAGTGTGGGAGTATACCTTGAAGTGCTTAAATTCGACTTCGAACCATCCGTAAGCAACCAGTTCCAGTCGTTTAGGCGTAGACTAGATGATTCCTCCGGCAGCAGTTGACGGAAATCTGAGTTAGAAGTTAATGATTTTGAAAATCGATGAAGAGACGTGTTCAATGACGAGCACTGTAGAGCCCATGGAGGCTTAGGCGAAATTTTATTCCAGCCATAGGGTTCCTGGATATTGTGAAGCTTTGATAAATTAACACATCTTCTTATGGTAGATAAAACTTTAAATCTGCGTCGTCTGTTTGTTGGACAGGATTATGTTAGTGGAGCAGAATATCTTGGGAATCAGTTTGAACGTCGTTTCAACAACTCTGCTGGTTACCTCTGCTTAACCACCAATGCTACAGCGTGCCACAGCGTAATAAGGTGGTGCGATGGATTTTAAAGTTGTAGGTGCCATATATAGGAAGGGCATAATCTATAAGGGAGAGCAACAGTGTTCTGGTGGATAACGTGGATAAGGGATCTACACGAAACTTTTATTAGCCATTGAACTGTTCAATCTCTGATGATCATGCTAATAGCATTAGCACGTGCATAGCATCTAATTTCCGAGAGATAGACTTCAGGACTCTGCACCCAAATACTTTGTTATAATTTTCCATCATCTGGTCAAAACTGAGAAAAAGTTTAACAAATTTTGGATAAACTGCTTTAGAAACACACTTAACAGCCTGAACACCCCCTAATTTTTTCAAATATACCGCACATAATTTTCTTTTATCCTTGACTGAATACCAGAGTAATTTCTAGCCATAGTTAATGCATTATCGTAACACTTCCCGCAACAATCTTTCATAAGAATATTAAGGCTTTCAAAAAAAAAAAAAAAATAATGTTAGCGGATATATTGGGCCCTTATGGCAAAGACGGTATTGTTTGTATTGAATCTGAACTTTGTATTACTCAGTTTACCAGAAACGTATTGACCGGTGTCAACTGTATAATTGATTTAAATGGTATATATCTGAGATTAGTGTTCTCCTCAATTGCAACCCAATTGCTTCGTTTGGAAACCCAGCACTGAGACGTATTTGACGTCTCTATCGTTAGTTGGTTAAATTCAGGTGATATGCATTCAAAGAATTGAACATTTCTGTTGTTTTAAGTATAAATTTGCATTCTACATAAATGTCTTTTAAATTGAATCAAAAACAACCAATCAAGTGGACTAGTTCCAGTGTTTCGGAATTTGTTACATTGGCAATCACACGAAAAGCAAAAACTTTTCAATCAGCTGTTCAATCGAACATTCATTCCAAATCGCCTAGAATTGTTAGCACACCTATACATTTTTGCATTTTTTTATGAGTGTTAACGAAAACAATCAAGTTTATAGAAAATAATTGACTTGCAACTCGTGCGTTAAATGAAATAACATACAAGTGGACCTGATCCTCTATATTTCTCTGTATCGATTAAGGAAAGAAACAATTTGCAAAATAGGATAATATGAAATTTGTAAGACTGCAGAAAACTGTTGAAATCTACAGGAACTCCAATATAAGAGACATCTCAGTATTTCAAAGTTCTTTGTTTTGGTAAAAAGTAATACTCATTTCCTTTTTGAAATTACTTGAGTCAATATCAATCATAATAATAATTTGGAAAATATTTAGACTTCTTGACCACAGTTAGTTTCAATAGTGACTTTTTTAACAAGTTTCTACTTAACAAAACAAAACTGAAATCTCCTTATATGGACATATGAGATAATTTTGTGTGGCTTTACTCTGAACTCTTATGTATCGGAATACTTATGATTTTCTAATCAAAGCTCCTGCTTAGTTGTAAGTGTATGCATTTGATATCTGGAGAATATATTGTAAATAAAATCGGAAAATCCATCCATGTTCACTTTGACATAATTTTGAGTAATTGTGACATATATGTTAAATATATGTAGATGGGGCTACCCGATAATTGTGGCTTTCTTGAATCTTCCAATATATGAATATAAAAAATAAATTTCTCATTGGACCTGTTAGTTATTTGGTAGGCGTTAACCCAACACCGGCTTTCTCCAATTGTGGGAAATTACGAAGCTTTTTACTTTGTTATTACTGCACATGCGCTGCAACACTCCGAGCACCTTAATGATAACTTTAACTGAACCAATGAGCTTTTTTTGTTATTGTTTCATAGGAAAAAATTATCAACCACTTAATGATAGTAAAATGAAATGCAAACGGAAAACACAAGGATAGAGAATCTTATTTGTCCTGACCTTGAAACTCATTTTGAGTAGAAAATGTATACGTAAGAATGTACATTGTGCTGGTGCTTTTCTGGAGTATGTTAGTCTTATATATTTTTACTGTACCACTCTGCGCTGCTTCCAACTTCGCACATAAGTATCTTGATGTCATTTGCAAAAATAACGCCAACAAGATCGCTTGCAAATCAGATCAATTATATTATTAGCAGTACAACACATTGCTGACACTGATGAGAGCAACTTTTCACTTGCGAATTGACTACCGACGAAGCCGAAGCTAAGACACTTTACTACTTGTTATGATTTGCTGTACAATTTTCTATTCCTTAAAATAGCACGCATGATCACAAAAAGAAATTTCTGTTATAAAAAGAAGCAAGATCATAATTTTTGTCGATTACTTCAAGATCCCAAAAGTTTATTTAACTAAGCGGCACAATTTTGTAAAATAGAATCATCAACAATAAAACATTAAAAACATACAGTCAAATGCAAGTCCGAAACGCACATGAAGAGTTCCATACCATCGGGCAATGTATGTTATGTAATTTGTTTAGTGGATAGAATTTGACTTAAGACTTATTTGCCTTTTTTTTTAGTCTATATGTTTATTGCAGTTTTGTTATCTTTTATTTAAGGTGCAAGCCAAGTAAGATGAGTAGATAGAAACTGAGTGCAAGCGTTCTCCATTCTGATACGATCTGTTTGTATGTTGTTATGCTCTTGATATTTACCACACAGTAGACTAGAATACTCGAGGTGTCTTTGTCGTTTGTTTCTCCTCTCAAAGTTAATAATATTTTTGACAATTCTAACATTTGCAGATCTTTTGATAAACAAAAACTCAAAGTGTAAATCACTAAATTTTAAAGTTTTTTAAATAATCTATACTAATATAAATTGAACCTGGATAAGAGCCTTACTTGGCGCACTCATGTGAAGATAGTCACTGCATGCTGTTATCAAAAGATGAAGTTATTGGAATGGCTACTGTGAGCGAAAAGTAAACTGTCACTAAACAACAAGTTGATGATTTATAAGCTGATGATGATTTGTGGCCCCAGTTTGGCGATACGGCATTCAAATATGGGGCACCATACATCATTAAAAAGTTACAAGCAACTCAAAATAAAGCTCTACGACACATAACTGGTGCATCATGGTATGTTAGAAACACCATACTACACCGTGACCTTAAGATGCCTACGTTGATTGAGGAAATAAATTTTTTCAGCAGCCGATACAATGATTGTTTGCTAAACCGCCCGAATCCGCCGTCGTTTGAAAAGACTTCACCCCAATGATCTCCTTAATAGAAGATTATTTAGATGTCATGTTTTTTCTAAGCTCATGTAAATTTCCTTTAGATGATACAAATGTATAAAAACCAACTCGGTTGATTGGACATTTAATTAAAATAATATCAAAATTAATATAATAAAGAGGTAAGCTTGCTTGGATGTTAGAGGTAATCTTCGAAACTTCTCATCTGATTTTTTAAATTCTTTCACCAGTAGAATGCTTCGTAGTCACTGAGCGTCATGGGTTTTATCTTTTGTATATGAATAAAACTAAATCCGCTTATTTTAAGGATTAACTAAAATATCAGGGCCAGTTGCCCAAAGAAAAAAAACAAAACTGTATAGTGCCAAGCAAACTGATACTCAAACTGTAACAATGAGAATATAGTGATGCAAAGAAAGAAAGCATATCGGATATCTGACATCTTTTTCTGTTTTTTCTGAGCACAAAATATTCAATAAGTGCAATGATGGGACCAATATTTGATATAAGTAGTAACCAGATATGTCTTTGTAATCTTTTGCATTACTTAAGATATCCAAACAAAACAAAGTTTTATGAATCATAATTTGATGACGAATGTCAGTGGCCATACATATCTTGCGAAGCACTCCGTTGTTGATCTTCTAAACGTTGTTCACATTGTTCGACACTTTCAGTGGCCACACATTCTTCTTCACTTGTGTATAATCCTAGATAAATTTGCTATGCATCTTACATTTTTAGTGAATTGAAGGCAACGTTTCTCAACTCCTCTCAACTCCGAGAATCCTGGTTAGGTGGATTTTCTTCGATATTCAGTTAAAGGTAATCATTTTAGCACATTTACACACAAAAGTATTTTATTTTGTACAAACTTTGACAGCATTTGTGCAGAATTGCCATGTGGTATAGTTATTTTTCTTTATTTTCCTTTTCTTATGGATTTTTTTAAGTATATGAGAACTCTGCACACTTTGATTTGGATTTTGCAATTTTTTGGCTGTTCCTTTTGGGTTTTCCTATTTGTTTTTTTTTTTTTTCTTAAACCACCTAAGTGATAAGACGAACACAAAAAAAAAAAATAATCGAACAAATCGCTAGAGCTGTTACCGAGATAAGCACATAATATATTTACAAGAATTGTTCGCTTAATTATATAAGATGATAATCCAATCTTTGTGAAATTTATCTGATGCATGGTTTATTGTTCATATGTTTCACGATCCTATCAGGCCATTTTGCATAAAAAAATTCCTAACGCAATTCATCGATTCTTCATAACAATTGTGCACAAACAGTGGCGGATTTGGCCACCCTAGGCCCCAGGTCAAGTAGTATGTACGAGCCGCCCCTTTCTCAGCCACCATCATATATCGAAATCGCTCCGGAAATTTAGTTAACTATTAAATCAGCTTCTATGCTAAGCAAAACAAGATTTGAAGACCTTCAGTTCGTAACCATTTCAACAAACTGACAGCACTGTTCCTATCCTCATTTTTTATAACTGCAGTAAGCACGAAAGTGGAGACATATATCTGAAACATTTTTCCTCTAAGCCAGTAGAATAAACCACTTGCAATGCCTGGGTTTTTTTTCGACTTCTGATGCACTTAGTTTCGTCAGTAATTTAATTTATAAGCACCTGTCTTTTTTTGTCTTTTTCAACGCTATGACAATGGTAATGCCAATTTCCACACTCTGAAGTTTTTTACTTGTGGCTTTAATACGATCCAGAAAACATCCACAAAAACAAGTCATGGCCCGCCATACGCCATAATGTGTTTTTTGTCACGAATGACCGCCTTAGTTCCAGGCCTACTGTGGACAAAGTATAAAAAACGTTGGCTGCTTTCTATAAAATCAGATTCCACAATCTTTCCTACAACTATGGTATAAATAATATTCCTAGTATTTTGTTTCAAAACAGCAACGCAACGACATTGCATTGATGCTGATACCTTTGAACAGGTATATCATACCACCCATGCCTCTTTCACTTTTTCAAATAACATATCGAAATTTGTTAGTTTTTGTGCAGCGACGACCCATAAATATTCTTGAACTTGACGATGGCCACTCAATAATATTCAATAATATTTTTTGGTGAACTTCGTTGTGTGCTTCGAATCAATATCCTGTTGAAAAGTAAAAAAAATTTCATCCACCCATGGTATTAGCACATCACGCAATATATCAACATATTTTTTTTTTTTTGGTGAGTGTTCCTTCTATACGGTGTCTAGGACCAACTGCATCCGCCTGCATGTTACACAATGTTTGAAGCATACCTAGAACTTAATTCCGAACTTTTTGGCAGTCTAACATAATTTCTATCATCTGGACCAAGATGGTTTATCTTTGATTCATCACTTCAAACCACATATTTCCATTTATTAAGTGACCAATCAACGTCGTTTTTAGCAAATTGTTTACGAAGTTTTCTTTGCTTCACTGTCACTAATGGCTTTTTCCGTGAAATACGCCCATGGAGGCCAGCCTCTGCCAATCGACGAACAACGGTCCGTTTTGATATTTCTACGCCAAATTCATTAATTATATTAGCACTCTACAAATCAGTTGATATCATCCTTAGTGCACTTAATACAATAGCAAGGTGCTTGTTTCCAATAAGTTGACATTACATATATATATATATGGCATATGGGGTAACCAACTTACGATTTTTTACATTATAAACATCAAATTATGTACGATTACTGTTGATAACAACTGATCATACTAGTGTGAAATGTATGTATATGCATAGTAATATGACCTATTCAAAAAATCAAATACCAAACTACCCGCCTACAAAATGCTCTAGCAGCCTATTTTGCTCAAAGGTGAACCAAGGGTGGCCCCGATGCGGGAAAGAATTGGCGGATTAAAGGTGAACCAACAGAAGTAAGTAAATGACTTTTGTTATGTGCAAATTATTATCACATAACGTTACTTGTAGTATTGTACGCGTGCGTGTGTGTGTGTGTGTGTGCGTAATACAAATACAAACACATTTCATTTTTTTACTGATAATTTTTTTTTTGTTTTTTTTTTATTTTCATCTTGTACTTTATTGTTGTGTTGTTTTATTTTGTACAGCATCCTGTTGGCGATAGAGCGGGCTAAAACGAGCACATACACATTCAGTCTCACACACGCACACTCACATTGATTTGCTCTTGTGTAAGTGTAATACGCATGTGTGTGTGTGTGTGTGCGCGGTGCACACGCATGACTTTGATAAAAGTTCATTACGTTATGGGAAGCTTGTCTGCTTCTTCTTCTCCTTTGGAGAGTGAAACATGCTCTCTCCGATCGTGAAGTAACATTTTTAAGAGAGTGAGTGTGAGAGAGAGAGAGTAGAAGAGTGCAATTTAAAACGAGCGTGGGAGCAAAAGTGCCACAGACCCACTCGCTGAGAGGGAGCGCATGCAAAAACAGTTAACAATCAGAATGCTCACGCACACCTGTCTATGTTAGCTGGGTGAGTGGTCATGCGTATGGCCATATCTATGTGAGTGTGTTAGTGTGTCTCTCCGAACCGGCATTTTTATTAATATCAAAATAAGGGACTTAAAGCAGAGAATAAGCACTTTTGTTTTTCTATTTTTTGATTTTGCAACATTTTTATTTTTGTTTTGTTTTCAAAATGTTAAAAAGAAAAGAGTATGATGAATACAAATGTGAGTGCAAACACACAAACAACAACGTGTTTGCATGCAGAGAAAGAATCAGAGGGAGAGAGACGGAGACAGAGCGAGATAGAGAGAGTGAGTACTTTAGAGAGAATGTCAAATGAGATTGCATTAACTGTTGCATTTCTGTTATTGTTATTGTTATACCGTAATCACACTCTCTATGTCCATATTTCTCTATATCTCTCTATGCCCCATTATCTCTCATTTGTTGTGTCATGCATTTTTTTTTTATCAAAACAACAACAAATAAAAGGAAAAAATTATTTTTGGATAACATTTTGTTGTTATTGTATGACTTCGCTACTTCATAACTTTAGTTGTGCCCTTCGCTCGCTATTGCTTTTGCTTTTGCTGTTGCTGTCTATTGTTGTCTGTTGATGGTGTACGTACATACATATGTATGTAGTGTGATTTAATACCATTAGAACTTGTTGGTTGGCGTTCTCTACTACAACATTTTTTTGATTGTATTTTGTATTTTTTGTTTGCCGCCGCCGTCTACTTCAGCCGTTCTTAAACTTACGAGTATGTCTTGAACATCATCCGATGATTCTCTCGCAGTTTTTTTTTTCATCAAACCATTTTACAACAGCCCCCATTTTCTCAACAAAAAGTTTTCGAATGATTCCATACTAATATTATAAAGAAGTAATGTTTGTTTGGTTGTTAGAGATAATCTTCGAAACTACGCATCCGATTTTAAAAATTCTTTCACCAGTAGAATGTTACGTTGTCACTGAGTGTCATGGGTTGGATATTTTGTATATAAATACAACAAAGTCCGGTTATTTGTAAGATTAACTGAAATATCCTGGCCAGGTGCTGCTCCAGTGATTTAACTTATGTTCAAGTTTTTCTCTCCTTGACATCTGCAAATATTTCTATCCCCCCTTATATGTAGTAGTATGTTGGAAACTCACTCAACTATCCTTTATCTGGAAAAGAATGGGGTTGGTAAGTAATGTTATTGCACAGAAAAATATTTCGGTACTGATCATAATACTTAATACTGTGTCATAAAAACATTAAAGCAATGGTAGTATGTAGATGGATGCATTAAGGAAGTGACAGAAATAATATTGTGTTTGTGGGGGTTTGCAAAATACAATTTAAGAACTACTGGTGTACTCAATTTCGTCATAAGCCTTTTTTTACCTTTACTTACTTATGTATGTATGTATTTGTCAGGCCTTTCTAGACACCAACATTAGCCTGTCCTAACTTTATCTGCCTAGCATTCTCTCTTGTGCTCGCTTCCTAACTCAATCTTTTCTTAACATTTGCACCTACACACATTGATAGATAGACTCTCATTTACTCACTCACTAACTCATACAAAGAACAACAGAAGCATCAACGCAGCAACTTTGCACGGACTGTTCTCTGTTGTTGTTGTTGTCCGTCGTTCTTTAGCTTTGCCGGCTACAAATTCTATGCTGTGCTCACTCGCTTGTACAAAAACAAAAGTTAAAACAAAAAAAACTAAGGCTACAACAAAAATAAATTATCTTCACATTGTTACTACACGCCACGCCAATCCACACACACACACACACACACACACACACACACACACATACACAGACACCAAACAGTTGGCGCGGCTGCTCCACTTCAAAAGTGCGCGCGCGTTCGCGTTTATTTCTTTCGCTTTAGCTTTACTTTGGCTTTACTTTACTTTGACTTATGCTCGCTTACTCGGTGTGCTTCTTCATTCGTTCGTTGCCTTTAGTAATGTTGGCTGTTGATGATGTTGTTGTTGCTGTTATAGCTTTCGTCGGCATTCTTCGTTCGTCGTCATCGCTTCGCGTCGCATCACATCGCATCGCATCGCATTGCGTTGTCGTTGCGCTGTAGTTGCGCTGTCGTCTCATTGCGCTGCTGTTGTTGTTATTGTTGTTTCGTCGTCATCGTCATCGCCCCAAACTTGAAGGAATTTAATTCAGTTGGAGCTGCTTTCGTTGTGTTCTTCTTCATTCAGTTGCGCGCCGTCATTCGGAACGGACGCATAATTTTTTTTCGGTTCGTTTTTCTCTGCGTTTGTTGGTCAGTTCAGTTCTATTACAATTCTCATTAAAAATATTAATATTTTTTATTATAGTAGAAGAAATCAAAAATCTTAACAAAAAATATAAAAAAAAATAAACAGTTATATCATTTAATTAATTAAAAATTGTATTTTTTTTTGCATCAGTTAAAAATTGTGGCATTTTTTTTTTTTATCAATTATTATTATCTATTACTACTTTAATTGCAAGGACTTGCATCCATAAGCAAGCAAAAAGCATACAACAAAAAAAAAAAACATAATAAATCGAAAGATTTAAAAAAAAAAAATAACAAGAAATAAAAACATAATATGAAGAAAGAATATGTGTTAAATTAACTATTTTTTAATGTTGTGACTAATTGAGAAAATGAGTAAAATCAAAGAAAAAACCAGGAAGAGGATCTTATTGATAACCATCAAACTCTTTCTCCCTCATTCGCGCTTTGCATTCAATCATCAAGAAATGAAGTATTGAATTAATTTTCTTGTTGCATATTTCCATTAAATGGATTCAAATGAGAGAGAATTTTCTAAAATTGTGCGTGCGCGATTTGGGTTTTCCTTATATTGTACTACATATTATTTTTTCAAGATTTAACCGATTTATGTTTTTCTTGCTTCCTGTTTAGGAAAAGAAATCATATTTCAAAGGTTAATTTTTCATGGGATTTTTAAAAATCATCACATATTTCATATACGGTTTCTTTATTGGTATTTATTTAATTTATTATTGCAAATTATTATTCTATTTTTTAATTAAAATTTTTTGTATTTTTTTTTTTCTTATTTTTAATTTTTCAAATCATAAAATAAAAATTTTCATTTCACTTTCAATATTTTAAAATCTATTGAATTTTATAATGAAAAAAACAAAAAAAGGATTCGGCATTCACCAATTAGCAACTTTGGAGATTTGGAATATGAAGTTCCTTTGTTTGTTATGTGAATGATGAGATCATTTTAAGTTAATGACATGCTCACAAATATCTATCACATGAATGAAGTCATTTAGATTATTCCAGGTTACTGAAATAATGATTCAAAATGGATTTAAGGATACTCTTGGCAGACTTTAAATAAACTTCATTTTCTGCAGGATCTCATCATCCTTGCATTATTTTTTTCTTTAAGTCATGTAAATAGATATTCGTAATAATCTATCGGAGCAATTCGAACTTTATGTCGTAAAATTTTGTCATGTTTCTGACACTTTGCATTGTTTTGATGAAAGATCAAATGATTGATCATTTTTCCTTCATACCTAATAAAAATATGAATTAAGGTCATATGCAAATTTCATTTGATGAACCATTTTGGGCAACGAAATGTATAGTTATTAAATATCAAGAATTGATCAACTAGATATTTTCTTCATTTTTAGGACACCAAAAATATATTTTATATTTATTTATTATATTTTTTGAAATGATTTTTTATAATTTTCTTTATTAATTATTTTCATTTAGTTTTAATTTTATATTTATTGGTTTTTAGAATCATTATTGTATTATTCATGAATTCAGAATATTTGATTCAATTGCATTTTATTACAATAATATTTTAAATAAATTGATTGATTTAAATAATTGATTATGTGAAACCTTTATATATTTCTATTGGAAATTTATGAAAAAGAATGCCGTTCAACTGTTGCTCCACTGCTGCTCAGCATGCTCTTAATCTTTTACCAAAATTTTGAATAAATTTTTCGCATAAAATAATGGTTAAAATTAGTTTGAATTTGCAATAATGATTATTCTTTTAGGGATTTTTGCTTTATAATATTATCTTTGAGATGTGACATAGATTGAGGGTTATCTGTATAAATTTTGCCCTTCCAGTAACCGTACAATAAGTAGTCCAATGGTGCTAAATCACATGATCAATTCTGTTCTTCGAGAAATTATTTAATTATTAAACTTCTCTTTCAAAAGATCAATTGATTTCGTTGCTGTATAGCATATGGCAAAGATCGTTATGTATTTACTTCATACATGCGTCGATGTAATCAAGTACCTATTAAAAAAAGATATCTCAAATTTGAACACCATAAACGAACAAAAGCATAAAGGATCCATGACAATTCAATAATTCTCTTTAACATTTCTTTTTTTTATTATTATTTTACTAATTCAAATATACCAGTTTGTGCTAATTTTTTAAGCTTATACAGAGTTTATTGGATATTTCTTATGTATCGGGTTTTCACATAGTGAAAACTAAAGGTTTCCCATTTAAGCTTTTAAAATTATGGCAACTCTAAATTGATCAAATTGAATAGTTTTACTAAAGAGTTTCAGTTTCTCTTTAGAATTCAATGTACCATAATATTAAATTTGCTTAATAAATTGAATAATATCTTTTTATATTATTATTATTATTATTCTTGAGAAAAATAAATTCCTGTAGTAAACTAGAGAATTTTAAAGAAATTTTCTTTCAAATCATGTTCGTTATTTTTATGAATATGTTTCCATATTTCGCTGATTTTATATTTTTTTTTTATTTTTCCAATATACTAGTTAGGTTAATTCTTCAAAATCCCCTTTTTTAATTAATTCTTATTCTTTATGTCATACGAGTGAGTAAGATTTTTATGCACTTGGTTTAAATTACATCAACGTGTAGATTATAACTTTGTTATGATAAGGTTTTGGAATATGTACATACGTTGAAAGAGATATTAAGAGCCAGGTTACCTAAATGTATACATATTTCATTCTAGGTTATTTAATATTCGATCAAACTGAAGAACTTCTTTTTATTTCAAATTTTTTTGTTTTTGGCTAATTGTCTTTAATTTTGATTTTGCTTAAATTGCAAAAAATACTCACAATATAAGGAAAAAGATCCACAGACGCGCATTATAAAATTTGACAACTGTTAAAAAGAAGTATATGCAGATATTCTATCCAAAGATATACCAAACTATAAGTATATTCATGCACATGTATGTATGTATCAGTTTTCCCATCTAAAATTGTTTCTTCATAATAAAAAAAAAAATTTAAAAATATGTTTAAATATTTGTGAACAATTTTCCTCAATTTCTCAATTATTCATTCTATCCTCATTTCGAATAGGTCAATTTTAATATGATTTACTTTATATTAATGCTTAAGATATTTTTTTTTTTTGTTTTTGTTTTTTGTGTTAAAAAAATAGTGCAAAATATTTAAAAAATTGAAAGGAAAAAAAGAATAAAGCAATTTATTAATTTTAGTTTTTAATTGTTTTTGTAGTTATTTTTTTAGTGCCATTAAACGCGATTAAGGATAAATCGAAAAAAAAGGAATCCAATCAAATAATTCATAAATTCCGAATAAAACCGAGTAAAAAAATATCATCAATAGTCGATAAAGAAAAGACAACTTTTGTTCCTAAACTGTAAACTGTAAACATTTAATCAATTTATACAAACAAAAAAAAAAAAACAAAAAATTGCCTTAATAGGTGCAAATAATATTAATAATAATAAAAGGCAATCAACATGGGCTCTACGGGGTCCCCAAATATAACGATGCAGCGCCTTTTTTGGCGAATTTTTGCATTGCTGTTAATACTACAATCTTGTAATGTCTTGCAATCAACACAAGCTAAGGTGAGTACAATCGAAATCGAAATCAACACATTTTCAAAATATTATAAAATTTCAATGTTCTCCTCCTATTTTACCATAGAAAATCTGAAATTAATTACACATAACTTTTGTCAATATCTCATATTACTCAAGTTTAAGCTTAAGAATTGCATGGCATCTTCTTGGTATTTTTATACATATAATATTTGTACTTTAGTCTATATGGTCTCTGCCTTGCATTTTGGCAATATGAGTCTGAAAATTTGCATGAAATCTTGTTCTACTCTCTTTTTGGTTGAAAATTTGCATCGTTCATAATGGAAAAAACATATTTTTTTCATTAAAATAATGCTTATCTTCGAGGTTCTTCACTTAATCGTTTTAAAACATAACTTTTAATTTTATCGCCATTTTATTGTACAATTTTTCTGTGTACACTAAGCATACCTCTGTACCGTTCTCTATTGTTCTCTATCATTGATGACCTCAGCCACGTTTTAACATGAAGCAATGTAGAGAAGGTCTCTCTATGTTGGTTGTTGTACAAGGCTGTGGCAAGGAAATTAAAATTGTCCCCTATAAAACCTCTGTAAGGTCTAGGTCTCTCAGGTTTTCTCTTGTGATATCCTTGTCATTCACCATCACTCGGCTTCATTATCAAAACATTATAAATGGTAGTAATGACTGACATTTTTTTCCTTTTCTTAAATTAAATTTGTCCGCGTTGATGGGATGATCTTTTATGAGAGATATTATTCTGATGTATGCATATATGTGTCGATAGTCTTTGATTGCAAAGCATTGGCAACAGGTTCTAATTAGAGATGTGTATCGATGAATCGAAATAATCGATGTTTTGTTGATATAATCGATGGTTTTTTAATCGATGTCATCTGTCTCCTGCTTAGATCTCTTTATAAGGTATTCATGAACATTAAAACAATTGTACGGACTGGACAAACATGTGAGAACAACCAGGTTATGCATGAGAGTGATAGAGACAACAAAAATCTTTGTGAGAATTAAAAAAAATATGGGAACGATATGGTGGATCTTGCGTATCCATCCACCAAAAAAGAAAGTCCATTGGAAATTTCTTCAAAATGCTCATTCAAAATAGCAACACTCTTATATACTAGATGTCTTTTATGATGCCAATTTCTGGATCTTTATTTAATTCAAATTAAGTCCGTGGCTTGGGAAATGAAAAACAAGGCTTTTTTATATATTCTATTTAAGCAATTTTTGGATACCGACGTATTCCTATGGAAAGCTGTTCTTTTCCAACTATGTCAGATGACTGACTGACTCTTTGGACCTTACACTGTTAGCATAAGCCAATAATTTCGTTTTGAATTTGTGAGGAGAATCAGAAAGGTTATTCGATTTGTTTACTTTTTACTATTAGACATGCGGTAATGGATATTTCAGATGAGTAATAAAATATCCACAACCTGCTAGGAAAAAGGGAAAAAGGTTACATTCAAGTTTGAGCTAAGTTCGAACCTGCCTTGTTTGCACAGTAAGCTGTGTTCAACTACCATTAAACTATGAAACGAGGACAATAGCTGCGAACATATCTTCTTGTACATAACCTAATTGTTTCAATTTAGTGCTGAATGATCACGTGTTAGAAATGTTCTACATAACCCCATGTACTAAACAAAAAACTATTTGTTTTCTCGCTTAACACATTAAGAAAATAATTTGAATTTTCCTTTTATATTTCTCAATCAAATAAATTTAATTCTATGATTAACAAATATTCAATTTAAATGGAGGAATTTCCAATTTTATGATTTTTACATACTCATAATGTAAATAGAACATAACAATAATGATATCATAAAATTAAAATTTATAGTTTATAATAAAAAAACAATTGAGTTCCGAGTTGAGTTGGCGCCAAATCCCCTATGGACTTAAAATCTATAATACTACAACATAAAACTGAAGAAATCCAAAACATTAACATTATAAGGTCAAATAGATTGTAGCATAACAAAAATTTCACCATCGAAGGAAGGAAGGAAGGAAGGTTGCCGTTTGTTCGCTTGTTCTAGTATGTTCAAATTTTAATATAAAAAACTATAAAAAAATGCAATATAAAATTCTAAAAATCAAAAGCATTTTCACACATTATCATAATTCAAAAAAAAAACTTAAAATTCATTCCAACGCTTCTCTAACATTTCGATGCCTTTTTTATAGAACAATATATGTTTGGCCTTAAAATACCTTTCAGTTTCGGCAAACACTTCTTCAATGAAGCCAAATCTCTTTTCCTGGAGCATTCTATTTAGGTCTGCAAACAGGTAGTAGTCGCTGAGAGCCTGATCTGGAGACAACGGTGAATGGGGAAGCAATTCAAAACGCAATTCGTGCAATAATGCCATTTACTTGTGACACGGTGCATTGTCTTGGTGAAATAGCTCTTTTTTCTTCTTCATATGGAATCGTTTTTCGAAATTTCTTCCTTCAAACATATCAATTTTTTCAAGATATCGCTCCTAATCAGAGCATAGGGCGGAAACAAAAGCTCTCCAACGGTTTCTATCAGTTGCTAAGTATCTTAGCTCATTCCAAGTAGCTATGGCTCTGCTCTCATTGTGGACGGTGCGTATCCATGTTTGAGGAAGACGACCTATTCTTCGGTTGCCCTGCAGATTCCATTGGAAGGCCATCTTTGCTATGTTGTCATCTTCTCTACGTAAAGTTTGGCCTATCCAACTCCATTTCCGCTCCTTTATTTTGGCGCTAACTGGATGACAGTTGGTTATTTATGACCGTTCTGGGCCAGAAAATACGGCATATAGTCCGTAAACATTTGTTAGCGAAGGTTTGGAGTGCTCGGCATATGCGTTCTGATACTAGCCATGTCTCAGAACCATATATTAATACAGATTTTATGCTGGTGTTAAAAATTCGGAGTTTTGTTTTAAGCGACAGTGTACGGGAGCGCCACACTTTATACAGTTTATGAAAACACATCTGCCGCTGCACCACCATCCTTCGTGATTTGGCTACCAAGGTAGCAAAATTCATCCACATCAGCTATCTGAATGGTACTGTTATAGGTGTGGATTACGAGAGGCGAGGTGTTGTTTGTCTGCATGCGCATTATCTCGGTTTTTCCATAGATTATTTTAAGACCAGCTGCACGTGCATTGATCTCAAGGTGACGTAGTTTTGCTGCGGCATCGGCTAACTAATATTCGCTATTGATGGTCTTCCTTTCTCAAGCTAATCGATGAATAAAATACCGTTCGCATCCCAAAATTCGGAGGCCAAAACCTTAACAGCTGACATATGCATTTTTGGTCGCTCAGCTGACAGTCGATTTGACTCTGGAGTGTTGAGATGGATCTATGTTTCATCCTATAGTATCTAATTGAATGCTTTACAAAGATCATTTGGTCTATAAAGATTATCATCGTGATAGTTTGGAACTTCCTAAGACCTTACAAAGATTTTTATATGTCTGTTTGGATTTTCCAAAATATATGTATTACAAAGATCATCGATTAAATCTCTGTATACATATTTATCTATCTGTAGTATAACCATACGAAGTGTCGAATGCTTTGCAAAGATAATCTAATCTTCTCTTTTTATTTACCTATATCTTTGTATGGTGTTTCCAATATAAATACTGCATATCTGTTTGGAGTCTGCAATATCAATTTGAATACCTTACACAAAAATGTAGCAAACAATGTGTGCAACTAAACCTACTCCCTGTGATCAGTTTCATTGGGAGATATGGGATTATAATTATTCAATATTAATTCATTAATATTGAACATAAGTTAGTGAGTGTAATAGAGCATAGGGTGAGATTCTTAATTCTTCTTCAAATGTTACCATCTTTAAAATCATTTAAATATTTTTTATTAAAAAATGTAAAACTACACCGGATTTGAATTTGTCATTTAATTAAAATATATGAATGAATATATGTGTTTATATAATTATTTAATATATATTTTTAGACAATGCCCATGACTTTTGTATGTGACATGATTGACTTAAGTTAAGGTTATCAGGGAGGGCTCTTGAAAAAGTTTAAGTTTTTAATTGAAATGGCAAGCGAGCGAATTATAAGCATCTATCTTCTTTGTATATGGTTTGTCTTATTTTCTATGAATACGTATAATAGATTTCAATGAACATTGTCCGTCTTCATGTTCTGTTAATGATGACGATGATTATGACGATGATGATGTTTGCTTTACTTATTAAATGCGATAATTTCTGTTATCAGCAACACAGTATTGGATTGATTCGGATGGTAATGACAAATATGTGAAACATGTTTTTTAACATTGCTTTTGCTATTGCTATTGCTATTGTTATTGCAATGAAATAATTTCTTAAATTAATTTATTATTTCATTAATCTATAGTAGTAGTATGTGTGTATAATGAATGATAATTATTATCACTAAAACTTGGTTTGATTTTGACATACAATAGTCTCCTCTTTTAGTTTCAGTTTCAGTTCCAGTTTGTCAGTTTTTCAGTTTGTCTTTGTTGCCTTGCAACTGTCAAGACACTCAACCTTGTAGTAGCTTAAGTTTTTGACAAGATCTCAAGATGTCAAGACTTCATTAGACACAAATGCCTAATTAGTATACTTAGTATGTGTGTGTAGTATAAGAATTTCAAAGACATTTGACTATTTTCATAGACCATTTAGTCAATTTTTGATTTGATTTTAGTTCTTATCATCATTTAACTTAATGTTTTCTTCACAATGTCTACATATGAGTGAGAGTATACAGTTGTATTAATTTGATTATAATTGTTGGTTTTGTTCTTAATACTTTTATTTTATTTGATTTGATTTTTTAAAATTATTACTTATTCTTATAGTTCTTGCAGATATTTTTTTGTACATAAATAACATAGAATAATTTTTTCCTGTTAATTTTGATTATAACTGACTACTATCACTGAAACAAGAAACTAGATTTATAATATATTTATATACATATATACTTTGATTCAGATTCAGTTTAAGTTCTGTTGCGTTGCTTTGCGTTGAGTTAAGTTGAGTTCAGTTTAGTTGGGTTCGGTTCGGTTAGGTTCAGGCAACAATAGTTTATCAAATCGGAAGTTGCGTAAATGAGGCCAATACTAAATATTCTAGACTACTAGAAACCACAAATCAACCATACCCATGTTGTCGTGTGTTATCATTTCACTTAAGTAACTAAAGAATAAGAAAATGAAAATGAAAAATACACAAACTATAAATGAATGAAAGAAAGAAAGACAACAACTTAGTTTTGAAAGAAAAAAATAATAAGAGGAAAAAATAAACAACTTAGATAGATACAAGATACACAATATAATAATAATATAAATATGAGTATATAGAACTAAGTTAAGCAAAGTAAATGCATTTGCAATGAGGTCAAATTATAAACAGTAAAACAATAATAATAATGCAACAGAAATAAGTGAATGAATGAATGAATGGATAAGCCATAGCCATAAGTATTTATCAAAATAGAATTTGTCTTAGGCTCTGATTGAAATTCTTATAAACATGTATGTTATAATTACATATAGTACCTTACATAATTTGGGCTTTGGTCAATTGTGAGTATATGATTAGTTGCATTAGCATTGGCGAAGTGAACGACAATCCTCTCTGTGCTTATTACATCTTCATAGAATGTTGTATAATCTGCGGAATAATTATTCAATGGGCATTGTTTCGATATTTCTCAAGTTTACTATATTGCAGTATAAACGTATGATTTACTTCACATTTAACACAATTTATCAACTGGTTGCAGAAGTTATGTTCATATTTCTATTATTGTAACTGATTGACTGTTTTAATTTATCGTTATCAGTTTCATTTACTCAAAATGCACTTTTCATGAATTAAGAGAGACCTTACTGATAATCCTCTTTTGGACAGAATAAAGTAAGATTTTATTATGTCTTGCATGGGTACCAGGACATGAAGGTCATGAAGGCCGACTACTTGGCTAAACAAGGGTCCTGAGCATTTTTGTGGTCTCTCGAAAAGCCACAAAAACGAAACAATCAGGAAACTTGAGGAAAAGAAATTTCTAAAACACTGGGTGAACTCCACCGGACAACGCCAGGCAAAACAATTCCTCACCTTTTCAAAGGGTATCTCGTATAAGCTTCTCTCACTCAGTAGAGTAGACTTAGGCATTTTGACTGGATACTTCACGGGTCATTGCAACCTAAGGTATCATCAAAATAAGTTAGGTATTTCCGACACTGACGTATGTCAATTTTGTGAAATGGATAAAGAAAGTTCAGAGCATATACTCTGATGTCCTGCACTCGGTAGACAAAGACTTCACCACCTCGGTGACACAAACCCCAAGTAATGTTAGGATTCATCAAAAGTCTAAACATATAGGCCATGTACAATAGATCTTATTGGTCGCTATGCTTTCGGGCCCGTTATTATTATTATGTCTTGCAAACCATTGCTTCTTATAGCTTAGATTTTTAACTCGTAGTGCATTTCGACATCACTTTTAACTTGATTGAAAGAACTATTGCTTACCACTCTAGTAAAGAATATATTTGAGGGCATTTCATTTTGTATTGACTTGCTTAATGTTTTTCAGTTGCTGTTTGTATGATTAAGATGATCTTAACTTAGCTTTAAAGTAATGGCTATAATTCTACTATTAGATCATTAATATTCCTATACTTGCTCCAACATTTAAGTAAAAATGAGAGAAAATATATTTTAATTTTTGTCAGGATGAATAGTAGCTAACTACTAGCTTGTGACTATTAGTGATTTCTTTCATTGAAATTTCTTTAACTTCATCATGTTTGAAGGATCTTTCAGCTTCAATACAACTAGTATGTGTTAGTTAAGGTTAATGGTTTTCTTTTTATAATATTTTTAATGATTTCTATAAAATTAAAATTTCCGATTTCCAATTGTTAATTCTTTACCATGCTCTAATGAGCTGGTATTTTCCTATTATCCATAATTAGTTTCGTACATTACAATATATCATTGCCAACATTGCGTATGCTTAATATTCATAGAATTTTTATTATTCAATAAAAAATCTGAAACAATGTTATTGCAAAAATGTATGCTTAATTAAACAAAACAAAAATCCTTCATAGTATCGCAATAAATCAAGTATTTATAGGACTTTAATTGACATACGAATTTCTATTTTTGTTTTCTGATTCAAATAAGACTTATTAATCGCGATAACTGGACGTATGAGTAATATTATTAAATATGTATGTATGCATTAATTCAATTATTAATTTAAAATTAGGACCTCACACCTCGCGCTAGGATTCATAATAAATATAGATTTTAAACCCTCGACATATCGTATCAATCTGACGCAATAATCTGACAATCAGATATCTAATAATATTTATCGATATATTTTATTCGTTACGAATACTCTCTAAAATCCATGATGCAAAGACGAAATGACAAGGCATTGTGACACATGGTCAAGCATGCTTGAATCAATCAAGAACGATATCGATAAAATTGACTTGATTCAGGCATGACTGAACGACCGTATGTGGCAGTGATTTAGTGATGAAGCGGTGATTGAACAAAGACAAATTCATTTTGATTTATGTGGTTGGTCAAATCTCAATAGCTTCATTAAGTAACATAGCTTGGATCTATTGACTAACTGTACGAATCAATCCCAAACAGGATCTGTGATGCATTGATCCATGAGATGTTTTCAAAAGAGCCTTTATTTTTGTTGTATGCTATTCAAGTGGAGCGGAGTGTATATACAATATTTGATATAAACACTTGATTATAGTGATGGTGTTACAAATACAAAACAATTGATTTTGACATGTTTGTTTGCCAGTGTAGGCACTTATTTCTTAGTATAAGGACATTTATCTACAATAAACTTCATACATATGAAGACTATCCTACCTTCAGATTAAAAATTCCTAAGATAACTAAGATAACTATAGAAAATGATTCTTAGATTATTAAACTAAGAGATAGTCTTTTGCAAATCAGTTATGTGTTAGAAATCATAATTCTGATCCATCCAAATATGCCATGCCATACAAAATGACTAATTTTTCTTCCCTCTAAATGCACATATTTTCCGAATTTTCAATGATGGTTTTTCTTCTGTTCTTCTTTGTTGTTTCTGCTAATTTTAAATTATAAAAATCGCAATAAAAAAGGCAACAAAGTCTTTAAAATTTCAAAAGTTTCAATTTTTATTTTAATTTTTATTTTTTGTATTCTTAGAAATTTTTTGCTACAAAATCTTATAAGCGACGACGAGTATTTACTCAACGCAACTCAACATATGGACACAAGATGTTTGTCTTTGATATTTCAAGATTTTTTTGGAAATTTATGCAAAAAATAAATATAAAAAAAAAAACACCAGGAAAAGTTTCTTTAGGCAACATTTTGTTTTTATGATTTTCTTTTAACATTTTTTATTTTTTATACTTTTTTACATAAACAAAGAAATGACTCAATTTGTGGTTTGATTGATTGATTGATTTATTATTGTAATAGCATTTCGTGATAATAATTTGATGAAAAATATTTATATGTTCGAAGCAAGAGGATTAACATGCGCATTCAAAGCATCATTGTATCGACTGGTATGGCGGTTAATTTGTTGAGATTCCTAGGTCACGATGAATTGACATTCTCCTGACATACCAGGGGGCACCCGTAATATTGCGTAGAGCTTTGTTCTGCATGGCCTAAACTCGCTTGATAGTTGAATTTGCTGAGAGTCCCCAGAGCTGAATGCCGTAAGTGTATGATGGTACAACTATGGCCTTGTTGATCGTAACCTTGGCAGAGAGATTCAATGTACTGCCAAGGTCGGATGAGCCACCTCAATTTGTTCATCTTGTTTCTACAAGTAGCTGTGATCATGTTAAAGTTTTAGGATTAATTGTATTCCAATGCTATGGAGCTAAAATTGCAGTATAGAAAATATTGGAGATTGTAGTTACTGAAGTAATATCATTCAAATCGTTAGTTTTGACATGGGATATGACAAGATATACAGACTGCTGGCCATAAGAATGAATGGAGAACTCACCCAGAAAAAATAAGAGAGGAAGATTGATAAGTTGGTCTGAACGGTTCAGATGGGAGATAGAAGATTTTGGATACTGTTTGTCTCTTCATTCATGTAGTGTATCCAAAAATAGACTGAGTGCTCATTTGATTTGATAGAGCGCCCGTATAAACTTCTTATAAACAAGGAAGGTATGTTTTTAAAGTAATGCAAGCGTAACTATTAACTAACATTATTGTTACACTATATTGTGATATGATATTCGAGTTGATTTAACGTGAACACTTGTCATGAAAACTTAATGTTTCGATTCCGAGCGCCCCCTTGGAGTTATATTCACAGATACTAAATTTGAAGTCATACTAGCATGGTCATATAACTTCCACCTTGGTCTGGAGTTGAGGCCCATCATAAACCTGTGTCATTCTATGGGTCACACCATCCGGTTGTATAAGGCACCACAATACTCCCATACAAAGGCCAACCCCGCACGAAAACATATTTTATTGGCTCATAACCACCCATGGTAACAGAAAAAACCCTCTGATCAGACTTCGTAACCGAGCTATTACCGATTTGTACTCCAAACAATAAACATAGTTCCGTCGAAGAGAATGCAGGTTCATTAACCCATAGCTAGACCATACTCATGAATATAGTTCGGAGCGAAGTCTATTCCTACCACCTATTCCGCCAAAACTGGCAGCAATTAATGATCGAAGGCTATGTTGTGGTATGCCACAAATAAGACTAACGTGAATTGGTTAAGTATAAAAGCTCTTGTTAATCAAGTACAATCGTCGGATATGTTTTGCTGGAATAAAATCGCTATAAATACAGTTTGCTATAGAAAACACTGGAAAAATAGTGCAGCACCTTGAAAAAACTCTAACTCCATGACAGAGGAGAATTCGTATTAGAGGAAGGGAGTGAATTGTAAAGGAATTGGTTTTTATATTTCCATTTTGAAATCCAGAATCAAATAAAGATTCTCTTATGGTTGGTTTTCTTTGAAATACTTTTAATTATTTTTTTCATTTAATTTTTCTACTTTTCATAAAATAAAATTTGTGCATATTTTTGGATTCCATTATTGCACTTTTATTATTCTCGTATTAATTTGATGACATAATTTCTCATAGCAACAGAAAAAATAAAATTATATAAAATAAAACGAGATAAAAACTGCAAATATTTACGAGATATGCTCGTGCAATTGTGTAAATATCTATTTATCTTTCTAGTTCTACGACTATTGTAACTAAATGCAAGCGAGGCGTATTCAAAAAGTATCTGGAAATTTTGGAATCTTTAAGATTTTATTAAGTATTTCTTTGATTCCTTGGATTTTTCATTTTTGTCATAGTTGTTTGGTAAATATCAGAGACCTTAAAATTCAAAAATATTCTCCGTCCTTGTTTTGTACGGGTGCATTAGACAGACATTTTCTATTTCTATTTTTTCATCGGTTTCATCATTCAAAAGCACACGATATATGTTCTATGACATATAAGATCTATTATGCCTGGCCCAATACCCTCGATGAATTTTAGTATTGATCCTACCTCACAGAGTCTGAATTCGTCCTCGGATAGGGTGAGTTCGCCAAAGTGTGTGCTTCTCTTGCGCATCAGGGCAGAGCAAGTTGCTATCACATGTAGTGCGATCTCATCATCTTCCCTGCAGAACCTGCAATGACCATTAGACAAGATTCCCAGTTTTGTTAGGTGACAATTCAACCTACAATGTCCTGTTAGTAATCCCGTAATGATTCTTAATTTGTTCTTTGTTAAGTTCATACAGTCCTTGTAGCGTTTTAGGTTTTATTTGGAGTGTGATAGCCCCAGTAATTTTTCCCAGTGTAATCTCCTTTGTTTGTCCTCTTGTTCCCATATAATACGGGAGATGTTACCCGATCTTACTCCACAGAATGGTTCGAGCCCTACAAATGAAGATGATGCTCCTTTCCTAACAAGTTTATCAGCCATTTCGTTTCCATAAATCCCTACGTGTCCCGAAATCCATAGAATTCGAGGGCAACTGATTGAGTTACCCTAGGATGTATTATACATAATAACAAAATAATGATCCTACGAAGATTTTATATTAGAAGAGAAGAGAGAACTAGATTTGGAATGACGACTGATTTGATCACCCCTCGTATCGTAGATATTTTTATGATTATTTCATTTTTCCTTGTCTCACTAAAATAAAACTGTACCAAACTGATAATATTAGAAAAATTATAATAGGTGTGCAAAGTATTGTATCTATAAACATGAGTGAGATACACAATGCATATGTACATATGAGTAGTATATAGTACTCGAAATGGGTTATTGAGTTTAGTTGAATTGTGTCTTTTGTTTTTATTGTATTTCTTCATGTATTTTATATAGTATATAGTACGTTAGTATATTTGAGGATCTACTTTGCACTTAAAAAATGCGTTCAAGTTCATTTCATTTGTTTGTTGTTTAATTTTATTTGAAATAGAAGTGCAACAAATAGAAAAATATATACATATACTCGTATAATCATCATCACGATCATTCTTTTACATTGTCTTATAGTTTTTGTTATCATTCCTTGTTATACATAAATAAAATATTGTATTATTTATACCAAGTTAGTACGTAAGTAAGTACGAGTGACGAATGATTCAAGTGAAACTATGAAATAATATTTGACTTATGATTAAGGTTGATAAATATTTTAAAAACCAAGTCAAAAGACACAAGTGTGCATAAGAATATGTATAAAAATAATGAATATACTTACATTTCCTGATTTGAATGACTGACTGTATGACTGACCGATCTGACTCAAAATGTAAATAAGGAAAATGAAGTCACTAGTGAATTCTTTGCAATCATAAATCAACAATTTAATCAACAAATATCTATCGCTATTTCGGAAGCGACAAAAGCTCACTCTTCCGAGGAAAACATCATACGCCTCACGATCTCCTGCGAATTGCATGGAGATCCAAGGCGGTCATACATCCTGCATCGCTGAGCTTCAAACCGAGAGCACTCATGAGCGAGGTGCTCTGGGTCTTCTACGATGTTCAGGCAGAGGCCACAATATGGATTCTTGGCTAGCCCAAATCTGTGCAGATACTGCCTGAAGCACCCGTGACCAGTAGCGAATTGGGTAAATTCGGAATTAACGTCTCCGCCGCTCCTCTTATGCAATCCGCTATATTCGGGTTATGGTGATAAATCCTTCGTGGTTCTGCACTGCTCCACCTGTGCTGCCATATGTTTTGGTACCTGCTTCTGATCTCCAAACGGCTATTCCTATGGGAAGTTGCTCGGGCAAGGTATATATCCCTTGCAGCCAGGGCTTCCAAATCAATCGGAAGTCTACCTGCAAGTACGCCCGCCGCATCATCTGCAACTGTCCGATAGGCTCTACAGATCCTCAGGTTCGCAACTCTGTGTGCACTCTTTATTCCTCGCAAGTGTGACCTAGTTGCGAGAGCTCCAGCCCAAATCGGAGCCGAATAAAGCAGCACCGAACTTAGTAAAACCCGTATTTGCTGTCTGGGTTTGGGAGAATCCTTGCCAACTTTTGGGTTGTGGCAGCTGCTTTTTTGGCTGACTCGATTAGATGGAACTTAAAACACAGGCGGTGGTCCAGAAGTACTCCCAGTTACTTGATATAAGGCCACGATTCAATTATGTGGTTCTCGATCCTCACTGACAGTTTTTCAACCTTCTTCCTGGAGCTCATGAGTACCAGCTCGGTTTTATGCTCCGCCAAGCATAGATGGTTCTGCCTGAGCCAACTAGTACTTGCAGCTGCAACAGTTCTCTCGACTTTTGACGCGACCTCACTTAGCGTCTTTGCTACTACGACGATAGCTACGTCATCAGCATACCCATATTGTTAAGAATTTGTCATTTGTACATTGAAGTATAAGTAATAAAAATATACAAGGACCAGTTTGATAAACCAGTGACTTTTTAAACTTTTCGCACAGCAATTTTAAATGTTACACTGCTTCTGTCAACCACAATAGAAATGTGCTTTGTTCTCTTTATTTTTCTCAGATTATTTTTCAGATATCCCCAAGTAGTCTTTGAAAAAATAGTATCTATTGAATATTTTCTCCAAATCAATTTTAGTTACAATTTTAAATCAACTCTCTGTGGAGTAACACAATTTTTTTTCGAAGTAATACAAGGAATTTACAAAATTTCAAATATGCCGAAAAAAACTATGAGTATGGCAATCCATGCAGTATTCGAACATTTCACTGAGCCATTAACAATTCAAGAAATGACTGATTATATTGAGAAAATTTCAAAAAAACCAAGGCCTAGGGAACAACTAGAACGAAAGGTGATCAAGGCAGTCAAGAAGGCTATGTTCAATGAAGAATTGTTCCGTATAGGTGATAAGTTTTATGATGCCAGTAAATATGCTTATGGCAAAACTTACCTTAAAAGCGCCATCAAGGAGAAGCACAGCAATTAATGTCAAAATCATTATATTTCGGCCGGATGTCCTTGCCTAAATGGATATTCAGATAAAATTGTAATTGTATGGTTTCATTATATTGTAATAATGACAGAACCTCTGAAAATTTTAACCAATGTGATCATTAAATTTTTGTATAAATCATTAATAATTAACACGATCTTTTCTTTGTTATAGTCACAGGTTCATTTTATTGCTTTCTATTTTTTTCACCCTTTCTCATCCACATTGTCATTGCATCTCAGGCAATTATCCGATGGTTGTTAGATAAGTCAGTTACTTTGTGTATTTTTGAGCTGGTGTTTGATAGCCAATGAAAGCAGACAACCTCATGAAAATATTAATTCTGATAAGTATTGTAATATAACGAAATCTTCACCATCAATTTCAATTGGTCGTACCAACACAAGTGAAGCCGAACGTTATGGTCGCCCTGCCAGAAATCGTTATTAAAATCCATGGAATAATATTGGACGATCAGAGAATGATAGTGTGAGAGGTGGTTAAGTTTATTGTCATCTCAACTGAGCGGCTACATGACAATTTACATACATATTTGGACATGAGGAAGCTCGATGCGCGCTTTGTCGTTTTTCGATCGCAATTCAAACGAGTTTTTGCAACAAACATGTGTAGTCACCATGGCAAATATCCATAAATAAGGCCCGCTGATTTATCAAACTGCCCTCTTTACTAAACGTTTGTTTCAGCAGCCACTATAAAGATCGACTGCTTCAACATTCCAGTCCCCTAGCAAGGGCCCTTATAGGCAACAGAACTCCACAACGGTTAAAACGACTTCACTCCAACGACCTACCCAAAAGGAGCTCGAAAATACCTTAGATATAACACGTGACTATTCCCAAAACTGATGATAGTAATGTTTAAAGACCTTTTGGTTGAATAAAACACATACTGATCAATCTGGCTGAAACTTCACCTAGACGGTAGTGGTGCTGCATGAAAACAGACCGTTTACAGGAATAGTCGCGGTATCTGTTGGATTTTCTAAGGACTTATTGACCTCCCTCGTACCATTTGGGGACACGTACTAGCTGAGCAGCATTTCACAACATTCGATGGAGTAGGAGAATGGCTTAGTGAATGGAATGGCATCCATACATTGCTTGAAAGATGAACGTAATATTTTTCTTTTTCGGAAGGTTTTTCTTTTATTATTTTCTTGTTTGCATCTTTTTATATTGGGCAGGGATAACTTATATCTGTTCTTAAACTATTCATTCACAGCTCCAGGTGCTCCAATCAATAGTTTTGTTATTCTCAGGATTCTTTTAAAAATACATAGGTTATAGTTACTCAGCATCATCTCTAGCAAATCAGCAAAAAATACAACTTGGATAGAATTTATCTCAAACAGAAAGAAGATTCAATAAATTTTAATATATTGATGGCTGTTCAGCATTTGCATGCAATGAATTTATGTCAAAAAGGATCAGAATTTCCACCCATCAACTATTCATAGTATAAGTCTTTAGATCATTTATGCCAGATTAAATTAACTTAACATTTTCACTTCAAATCTTTCTTAACCCGCTAAAGTAATTATTTATAATCTTGAACCTTCTCCAACATATTCTTAACCATTATTTGCTTTTATCATGTACTAAATCTAAACAAAACTTCACTTTTTGCCTCACCCAATAACAATAATATATTTGTCATGTCGTTTTTACTCCTTTGCTTGTATTTGCACTTTTTCCATATTAAAATTCGATTCGTATCAAAAATCACATGTACTTGAGTCACTCACTCACTCACTCTGTCAGTCAGTCAGTCAATCGACATTCTTCTGTCATATGTTGAGTATAAGATCAGATCAGTGTTTCTCTGCTGTCTTTGTCTCCTTCAATTTTTATGATTTCAATTTTGCAATTTCGCAAATGTTCCAGATATTTGCATTTTATTTATAATTTATAATCGCTATAAATCTTAATCGTTTTGGGAAATTAAAAATGAATTGTAAAAATTGAACACCACAATTACAATATCATCATCATCCGCATCATCTTCATCATTATTATCATATATTTATTATAATGTTGGTGTACAATTTTTTGAAGCAAAAAATCACAGATGTTGATGGGTGATAAAGAAAATTAATAGAGAAAAAATAAAACAGAAAAAAAGATAAAACTAATAATAAAAAATAAGAAAAATTCAAGAAAATAAAAATATTTTTAAATTTATGCAAAATAAATTCATTGAGTCAGTTTATGAGGTGACATAATTCTAGGCCAGGCCAGGCCAGGCCATGCCAGACCAGGCCGAGTGATGTATACAAGTTTCTATTGTATTGTGTATATCTTCTGTTAATTGCATGCAAATTCATTAAAATGAAATTTATTATATCGTTAAATTAATTCATTCTCTTCACTTCACTCTTCACTCTTCACTCATGTTTTTGTTTCTGTTTAACAAATTATTTTTTAATTGGAAATGAAAATTAAGTCACACCACTCATCTTATCTACTTACTTACTTATAATACAATATACATAATATATACAATATAAATCTCTAACGTGTTTGTCTTCCTACACTCTACCTACCTCTCAGTACCATATCATATCATACAACATGCCTACTTACCACTGCCACCAACAATATGTGTATGGTAAAGATTTGAAATGAAATCGAAACCGAATCCAATACCGATTTCATCGTTAACGAGTTGCTAAAACAGATGTTCGATGTTTGTTTGTATATTTTTTCTTATTTTGTTTGTTTTTATATTTAAATTTTTTTGGTGGTTTAATCCGTTGATAGTAGCAGGAACCAATTAATCGAAACATCGATAATCAAAATCAAAATCTAAGGGCAACACAAAATCTTTAAACTCACTTTATTAATACAAACAATATGTTAATTAATTAATTTTCTGTATACATTCCAAGATATTGTATATATTAAGATTCTCATAAAGTTTGTAACAAGAAGTGTGGATATAATATATAAGGTATCCATGATGGTTTTGGTTGCTAATGTTGTGGTCCTTAGGATAAAATGTTGTTCAAGATGAGATGCTTTTGGGTATAGAAATGAAGAAGGCAGTTTATCTACTATTTTATTTGTCTGTTTATCATAAGTCTCAGTCTCAGTACAATTATTATAAATTTAGCTGATAACTTCCTCCCCAGTAGTTACTTTATCACAGCAACATCAGTGGGTGAATATTCCAAGTATTAGTGCCCTTTGTATCGAACAGAAGTGTGGTTCATATCTCATATTTATTATATTATTAGGACCAATTAAAATTAATTTTATGAGTTGCAGATCTTTTATACGCTGCACTGTTTAGTTTAGAAATCTGTGACTAGATACTCTTTCAACTTAAAATTAGTATTTCGAAACTGTGTTTGCCAGAACCTTATGGAATGAATGCAATGGTTTTAGTTACTGAACTATAATACTATGAAGTATATTTTGTTTCCAATTCAATTCAATAGTTAAATTGAAAGGCATAATATTTTTGGTTAAACTGAATTGATTACTGATTACTTGAATCAGTTCTGCGACTGTTGGTTAAATCAGCAATGTTTCCTTTAGCTTATAATGGTATGCCATGCCCTGTTGGTTGGTTAACCCTGCTGGTTTTATTTTTCATTTTAGACTCTCGCCTTTGATAACAAAATATACAATAATTATTGACCCTTGGATCAATTATCGCATTTGTTGTTTTTTTTTTTTGAAATTCATACATTTTGATAAAATTATGTGTATATAGTATTTCAAGTTTCGTTACGCTTTTATGAATTTAAATAAGTATCTCTAATATATATACATATATAATGAAAATGTATAAGCAGATATCTTGATGCCTGATGCCTGATGCTACCCATTTAAAATTGTTTATTAATTAAAAAACCATTTACGATTTTATTTTTAAATAAATGTATCTACTTAATAAAATATAAAACAAAAACAGCCACTAATGATTTCATTTTTAGACAACTTTATAGATAACAATAAGATACACAGAGATAAACTACCACAGATAATGACAGATCAACAGTGTAAACTCGTATATAATTATAAGCAAACAGACAAATATGCTGATTGACTGACTCACTAACTAACTGACCGACTCATTAATTGACTGACTGAGTGACTGTCCAGACTGAGGTTTCAAATATATGTATACTTACTTACATAGATAAAAAACCTTTAACTTTTGTCTTTTAAACTTACAGACAAGTTGAGTCTGCCTGCCATCATACTACCGAGTACTTTGCCTCCATTTATCTGTCTCGACTTTGTCTGTCACGTATTTTAACTCAATTGTTGTTGTTGTTGTTGCTGTTAATCGCTTTATGTTTAATTTTGTTGTTTTGCTTGTATCTCTCATAGACACAAAGATACACATGTAGTTATATAGCAAACATTTGGTGATTTTGATGCGGGAACCTTTTATTTTTTTGAAATTATTTTGATTTTTCTACTTTTTTTTTGGTTTTCTGTTTTTATTTTTATTTTCTAAAACTCACGTCAAAATAAACAATTAGCATTGGTTTATTTTCATAAGCAAAATAAAAACAAAAACAAAATTAATAAACAAATAATTAAATTGGAAAATAACAAAATACATTTTAAAAGCATTTGACTAGGGCAGAGGCGTGTTAGGCCCTAAAGTTGTGGAATTCATTGGAATTTATTTCATGAAAATTATATTATATCTTGTAGTTCATCTATAATTATGATAACAATAACAATAAGTTAACTCTGACTCAGTGGCAGACTTATGACGGGCTAAAGATTCATGACCTCCTGTCCCGTGACATTGCCTTTACACAATAAATGTGACTATCCAAAAATATGGAATAAACTCGGCATCAAACAAAAATGACAAAATATATTTAGAAAACCTCAACATTTGTTCCCTGGTTTTGCCAATCCGGGCTATCACTGCTCTAATTCTGTTATACTTCATTACACACTATTACGATATATGATACAATACGATTGTCATGGCCCCCTTAAGAGTATAATGTAATTGTTATGCATACAGTTTTAGTTTAAAGATATTTACCAATTTTTGAACAATATCGTCCTCGTCTTTTCCTTGCATCAATGATCAATTTTGATAAAATTGTATTCTCCTATATAAGATCATGATAACACTATCCAAAATTCATCAAATCTATCTTCTATCTATATATAGTAAAATCAATTGTTTTGCTGGGGTGATTTTGGAACAGCTGAACCGCAGTGTGCGAGTGAGATGGCGAAACATTACAATCATTACCATAAAAAGCCTTTGGTCATGTATTCAGCGGTACTCATGTGCAGTTTATGAAAATAAAATCCGGGGCTACCTGTATTCACTAAAATATTTGACTAGAATTGATTATACAAATGTTACAGCCACCCGGCAAGAGTCACGGGCCTGAGACCCCGCCTTCCTTGAGTCGTGGAGCATGCCGACAAATACGGTCAACCTAGTCGTAAGTGACCAGAAGAATGATCTCTAAGGGCATTGGAAGAATGCTCAAAAAAAGCCTACTCTGAAATAAAGCATTTCCGGAGTAGGCATACTGCCCACTACCGATTAGATAGTGGTCGAAAACTATCAGTTCATTATCTTAAAAACTAAAGGACTTATGGTATGAGTTAAATAAAGAAAGTATGCAGCCAACATCAATGATCCGATCCTAGATCGGAGACTTCAAATTTCTAGATAAAGATTTCACAATTATTATAAAATTACTTGTAAGTTCGGCGTATTTTGCTACGCTCCCGACGTGATGTTAGTGCGTGATGTTGTTCTCTGTTGAATTGTAGTACATTGCGCAACAATTCAAAAATTTTAATCTCTAATTTATCAACAACTGCTAAACCGATCCGCACCAAAACAGGAGCACTTTCCAGACTATGCTAGAATTTCTCAGAAAATTTCATCAAAAGTTCAGTTCAGCCGTACTCAAGTTATGCACTCAGACACATGAGGCAAAGGAGAATATTGTTCATACGAAAATACAAAAATCGCTATTAAAAAATGGTGGGTGGGTGTAGGAGGGTGAAAAATTCCTTACGTCCTATTCTCATAGCAACCAAATGTACAAAAAAAACTTTCATAAAAATAAGTCGAGCTGTTTCGGAGGAGTTCATACACTAACACCGTGATACGAAATTTGTATATATATGAGAAGATAGATTAAAATAACAAAGCGCCACTGACCTTGAGATAGCATAAACTATTATACAATACAATACAATACAATAAATATTGGTTGTATGCTGTTGAAGTTCTTTAGAATATTTTTCTAATATTTAATTTGGGTTTTATTTTGAAATCTCCATAATACTACAATATTTGATTGAAGATTTTTATTTTTATATTTATTTGTATAAATCCGTCAATATTTAATGATATGATGTTCAATGGATGATGTTGAATAAATGAATGAATGGTTCGATGAATGGATACCAATAAATGGATAATTGGATAGATGGGTAGATGGGCGTATGGCGTATGTGTGAACACGTTCAATTTACAAAAATGCTTTAAATCCGTCTATCTGTTGTATTTTGTATCTGTTCAACCATTGAGTTTCGTTTATACATCCATCCATCCATCCATTCACTCGTTAGTTCGTTCGTTCGTTCGTTCGTTCATATCTCTGTGTGTTTTGGTCATATTACATCTGTGTACATATGTCTGACATTAAACGTGAAGTAATAAAACGAAAAGAAGAAAAAGAGAAGAATAAAAAATTACATTTAAAATGTTTCCCCTTTATGTTTTATTTCATCTTTATCGTTATGTTATTCGTCTGTGAGTGTGAAGTACTCGTTTGTTGTATAATATTTAATGGGTTTTTAAGTATGTGCCAAGAAAAAAGACCTGTTGCAGTTGTTCTTACTTTTATTTACTGAGTATACTATTTGTATATTGTATATGTATAAACCATAGAGTATACTTGTTTTGGTCAGGTGCGTTGAGTACTTACAACCTTTCCTTCTATGTTTCTATGTATTCATTTGTTTTGCTTATGCTTTACTTTATTTCTTAATTTACTAAATACTAGTATATATGGGTCACTTTTAGACAAATGACCTTGGATTAATTTTATGAGTTTAAAAATACTAAACACTTGTATTTTTTAATGAGTCTATGAGATATTCTTATTAATTTTAATTTTGAATTGATTAAAATTTATGTAATATGAATGACGGGAGTCTTAAGAGGACGCTACACCATTAGACTAATGACTCAAAGTATGCATGCTCTCCATAAGTAATTTTGTTGCTGTTCTGGAGATAAGGAAGAGTCCTAAAGTATTTGATGTGAATGCTCGTCTTCTCGGGAACCTTTCTTCGATGATCTGCCAATTTCGCAAAATTTTCACTGGGGAATCAAGCTCTGTTTGTTGTAGGCCTGTGAGACTAACCATACTGTTAAGTGCCCATATTAAGGGTTGGTTCACTAAAGAGTAGGACGTAGTTTGACTTTGGATTTACAATGAGCAATAAGGCGTATGCGGTTGATTCTAATTGGCCTTCATCATAGGCTCACACATTTGATATTAAAATAAAACTATTTACATACAGCTCAGTGATCATCCAAAGATGAACATAGTTCGGTATTCGGACTTAACCACTTATCCAGCCGTGCAGATGTGAAATCTATCAAGGCATGTTGCTACACAAAGTTGTGGAAATTAAACTGGTTGCAGCACCCAACCAGTAAGCTTATTTTGTAAAAAAATAAAAACTATACAGGCAAAAAGTAATGCCGACTTGGCTCCACTGCTACACCCATTTGGGGCATTACTACCGCATGTCATATAAGAAAAGTGCAGGCTTGCCAAAGAAAAGCAGTATTTTTAGAAAATATTAGTATTTTCAATTTGAGAGCATTGATAGAATGCGCTTTGCTTCTGGGTGAAAATATCATCAGGTTTTTTACATTTGAATTGAGAAAAACAGTATTAAATAAATAAAATTGTTAACAAGGTTACTCAAGGCCTGGGGAGGCCGCGAACTCGCCTGGTACGCCCAAAGCGTTGCCTGCTCCATCGCAGCAAAGACCCAAAATGCAGCCATATTGGGGTTGCATTGATCAGTGGTCTGACCAGACGGTTGTTGTGAGCCAACAGACGGTCGTTATATCGGCTTATGTATAAGGCTATCGCTTCGTCCTCGACTGCCATTTGAAATGTAATATGATAGATTTTAATGTATTTTGAGTAACCATTAATTGGCTTTGCATAAATGGATAATGGATGCAACATATGTGTATCATGGATCTTATTTTTCGAACCTTAACCATAGGGTTGGCAAAACTTGACAATGCAAAAAAACAAAACAAGTTTTTTATTTTTATAGTGAAAAATTGGATGGAAGTTTTAAAATTGTGGTTTGGGTTCTTCTTCCCTTTTCTTAATTCTAAATTTAAGAATGTCAAACACATTCGACTTACATTTAGTGCTGATAATAATGCCACCATGAGAAAAGAAGACAATGACTTCTTTACCATCCCAATAGAATTGATATCAGATATAACATTCCATTGAAATGTGCATGATCTGATGTTCCTTAACTTTAGAAATCAATTAAATTGATCTCATTTCTTTGTAAAGTGTGAAATAAAGTATACAAATTGCATAAAATGAATGACTATTAATGAAGAGTTTCATTTGTTACTCATCACTTTTGTTGAAACTCAAGAATGTAATAGTGTGTAGAGAAGTATGAGTATTTTAAAAAAAGTATCTATGCATATGAAATGAACATGAAACAGCTGCCTCGAATAGTACAAATATACTTTAGAGTAAATGTCACAATAAACATACTTCATGTATTTATGATACAATAGTGTGTACCAAACAGTGGGGGCATGCCACATGTTGCGCCTGCCTTCCTGTCTGCCTGACTTACTCTTCTTCGACTGACTGACTGACTTACTGAGTGCCTGTGACTGTCAAGCGTAGGCGTCAATATATCTACATACACTTAGATTGTATCTGGAAATCTTTTGCAATTCAACATTTAAGCTAAAAACGCATTTGGTTAGCATTTATTGCGACATTTTCTTAAATATTCTTATTTTTTCATTTTTCATTCTTCATTCTTCATGTACATGTTCTGATTTTTAGCCATTTACGCAAGGCAATTACTCAAAACAAAGTGTTTCATTTGTAAAATGAAATGAAATAAGCTGAACTAAACAGAAATGAAATTAAATATGATGAAAGTAAGGAAACGAAAAACTACACACACATATGCAAATGTATCTATGATTTGTAAATAAATTTTATGTGGCAGCCACACATGGAAATTGTATTTGAAAAAATAGAAACATATATTGTAATTTATGATGTACTAATGATGTTGGTGGCCCCATCAAAACTTGATGATTTAAGAAAACTTAATCATATGTTCATTGCCATCGAAATCAAATATTCTTATATAAAAATATAACCATTTTTAGGTATGATTATGATACTTTAGGGGCTATTCTATGAGTGAAGTCAGTTGCAGGCTAGTACAGAAGTGGAAATACATGTAGATGGTTGTGTGGCAAATTATGTGGATCAATTGAATTTTGCAGGGAAATAGCCTTAAATCAAGACAGATTATCTGCCGTAGAGTGGATCGAAGAATGCCTAATTGCGCAGAACGACGTGAATACAATATTCGCGGAGATCTTTCAACACTGGCTGCTATATTTTCATCGGATCATATAGCAGAAATTTCCTAAAACTGAAGCTTCAATCTGACGTTTCTTCTCAAAGTTATAGTGCTGCCAGATGAGTCCATCTAACATGGCCAACCCTATACATTTGCCACTATTATAAAGTGAAATTTATTGTCTGTCTAATTTCTTCTGATTTATAAATGGCTTTTTTAGTTCACTGTAAATTGTGTCTTTATATTTATTACATATAAATACCAGACTTCATTATTTGATCCAGTTTAACATTAACTCAAGATAATAATATATATAAAGATAATAACAATTGATTTTGTTTAGAAGAAGACTTTATTACCAGTTATTGGTTCGTATTAATGGAACTGATAATAACATATAATACCATGAAATTTTTCGGATTCTGACCATATGTACCCACACCATTTATACGATTTGTCTGACAATTTGCTTCATACCATCTTGTGCTCGCCTTCACAACATATTGTGATCCCGGATCAATTCTAGGAATCCTCTAACAGAAACATTCATTCCAATTAATGCCTTTTAGCAAATGTATCATCACTTTTAGACAAATTTCTTTAAGCTCATCAGGTTGGATCCATTCGCCACATTTGCCGATTTCATCACAGATGCCTTGCAAATAACGAAGGATTATTCCATCAATCATATCGTTAAGGGTACCTTCGATGTCCTGCATCGTTTCTTTTTTTTTACACTCGAAATTTATTTTTCACCAAAATTTAGAAAAATTTTGCTTTTCACAATGTCCAGAATATGTGTGTGATCGGTAAATAAAACAAAATTAAATTGACACATTTGTCAAAGGTGTGTTCAAAAACCAAAAAAAAATAAAACTTCAAAATTTTGTCAAAAATATATTAGAAGAACTATATGTTTTTATGTATTTTTATTTGAATTTTTGACAGTTTCAATAAATATATGTTGTATATAGTAGGGTCTCATGTCCTATACCAAACTTTAGATAAGGGGAAGGATAGGAGCTAGTTATCTTGTTACTATTGTAACAAGAACTTTAACAATTTGTTTCGTATCCTATACACAGAATTCATTCTTGATCTCAGAATCCCATTTCAAATTGAATGATTGGTTGGTTGGCTCGCATGGTCCACTACGAGCCACAATTGGCACTAGAGTGCCGTTTTGATACCACTTCCTCGCCGAACGCAATCAGTATTACTAAATCCAACCTGTCATTTAGGTATTTTAGTAAATCACCCGGGCATGTGACTGAACAGTCCGAGAGATTGTCGATGAAGTATTTGCCCAGAAACTTATTTCTAGTCTTTGCCAAGGCTGGGCATTGACATAGAAAGTGGGTGAGCGATTCCTCTTCCTCTTCGTTTCCGCAGCTCCTATAATCGCTTCTAAACGGAATACCCAGTCTCTCCGGGTGCATCCCTACACACCAGTGACCAGTAAAAACCGCTGTGAGCCTTGCGGTATCCGAGCGTCTTCTGTTAATGAGTCTAAAAGACCTATTTTCGTTGTAACAAGGCCAGATAGCACGTGCCGCTCTGCACATTCAAGATTTTTCCACCGTCTGTCAGCCAGCTGGCGGAAAAACAGGAAGTTACTCCTCTTGACGACCGCCAGGGGAATCGAGACCTGTTCCGCCAACGATACATCAAGAGAAGCACCAAAACGAGCCAATTCCTCAGCCTTTTTATTCCCCTCTATGTTCCTATGGCCGGGAATCCATAAGAGAGTGATATCAGCTTGAGGACTTAGCCCGCTCATCGTCGACTTGCATTCCTTAATGAAATTGTTTTTTTTTTGGGTAGAAAATATTTTCAATTTGTTATCATCTTCATTATTGTCATTGTCATCACTTGCAATGATGATTAACATAGTCTTGTCACTTGGTATACTCATGCATATACATATAAGTATTTACTTAGAATATTTTGATTTGATTTTGTTCATCATCATTACTAATATCATCATCATTGTCAGACATGAACATATAGAAAAATGTTTGTTTACTTCATTATTTGTTGATTCTATTTGGCAAAATGCGTACAAATTGTCTATTTTTAGTTGATTTCTTCATGACATGAATGCACTTTTTGTTTTAACAACAAATTTTTATTTTGTTACCAGACACGATGACACTTAGCGATATATTTCTATATATATACACATACATATGTATGTGTCTATCTATGTGTATTGTATAATGAATGCATCGATGACGATGTTAATGGTGACTGTGACGATAACATTGCTAGTAAGTTTTGGCCTTACTCCAAGTGATGGAAATTCCCTTATTCTTACATTATTCTTACTTTATTTTTCGATTTGTTACACCATCTACTAGAGGCATTGTCGGTCAAGCAAAACGAAGTCGCTTTGGCGCCTATCATTATCATCATCACCATCATCATCATCATTATCATCATGGGCGTTCTAGCTATACTAGCTTCATATACTAAAAACAAATTCATGATCAGCTATTTTTATTTGTGTGACTAATGTTTTACCATACCGAGAAATGTTAAATTAAAAGAAATTATTCTATTCTGATTCCCCATAAAAAATAAAATTTGCTTGCTAGAAGTTTCAGTTTTCAGTTTACTAAATAATTTAACTAACTAATAAATAGTTAAAAGTCTCACTTGAAAGTCTTGTGTATCTACTAATTTGAAATGTTTCTAGAGATAATCTTTAATTGAATTTAATTTGATTTTATTTATTTCATTTTAATTTGATTTTGAAGTTTGATTGCTCAGCGGGTCTGCTAATCTGATTCCCATTCAGTATAATAATACGTATCACTAATCTAAACTCCTTCAAAGGTATTTGTCTAGAACTTATCTAAGTTGTATTGTATAATTGTAATCAACATAACCAAATCAAACATGTTTCCAACTCCAACTGCCCTCCGTTATAATTCATTATGACCCTACTTGAAGCTGCTACTGTCAAGAGTGTTGCCTATTAAAAGGGCTTTGTCATCTTTCTTTAGAGGGAACAACGCCATAATATTGCTATTGTTGGGAGGTGTTCTCATATATGATGCCAACAAATACTACTTAGAAAATAGCTCACTATTAAAAAACTCTGATAAGCTGGAAAATGAACTGGCTGTTAAGTCATGGGTCCCAGCTCAGCTTACGCAATAAAGTCCTAGTGTACAAGACAATAATTAAACCAATTTGGACATAGCTCTAACATAGTATAAAGCACTCAACGCTTTCAATCGAAGCTTTTGAGGAGAATAGTGAGTGCTCCGTTCTATGAACGAAATTCGGTGCTGCACAGAGACCTTCGGGTGGTATAGTGAGCTACTTACAAATAGAGTAGAGAATCACTCCAAGTCGCTGGCTATGTACTTGTCTCCTGCCCGACAAGAGCCTTCAACCAGAAGACTACGAAAGAGGCATCTGCTTGATTTCCCCTTTCGTTAAACTAAACGCTATATGCCAATGTCTGAAGCCTGAATGTCACTTATGCTCATATCTTTGTTCCCGTCATGTAGTTTACCGTTCTTTTCTATTTTCCTATATTAATAGATTTATTGATTGGTCATATATGGACAGATATGGTAAATAAACAAATTCTAACGAATCGATCGATAATACTTGTCATTCCTGGTGGAGATGGTCAATATTGCTGATCTAGAAGCAACCGATCAATGTACAATGGGCGTTGTTTTGATTAGATTGTAAGTGTCCACATTGAGAATCACTGAAGAAAGGAGTCCGGCATAATTAGGACGGATGTATTGTCTTCTCCTTATCACAGGAGTTCCTGCTGCCGGTGTAGTCATTGATGCTTTCAATCTTGTGTGATGTTTCCTTTGTACATCAAGCTACATCAAACTCTTATCTATGTAATCTCTATCTATTGTATATAACGTTTATAATCGATATGTTTAAATTTAAAACTTCTAGTAGTAATTCTATTATTTTCATTTTATGTTATATAATTTATTTTTAATTTAATATATAAATAAATAAAATATTCCTATAGTACCTACTAATAATAAATTTCATTTTTTTTTTCTCATTACAGGTATGTGTTTCTTAATCGCAATTCTTGTATTATATAAAAATCATCTGTCTTTCTATTGTAAGTACAAATATCTGGATGACACTTTAAAAATCATTAGGCCCACCATAAAAAAAAAAAACATAAAAAATAAATAATTAATAAAAAATAAACAACAAGTTAAATAGAAAAATAACCAAAATAAAATTTAAAAATAATCAAACAAACAAACAAGAAAAATTTGATTGTTACTTCCTGGGTGCGTGCTTAAGTTGGATTTTATGCGATAAAAAACAAACGATCAATCCACTGTTGGTGGTTTCACTATTTCATCCAATATTGATTTGTGTAGACCCAATCCAATCACCTGATGTGTCAACTTGAATGTTAATGAACTTGAAAAATAATCAGTGTAGCAGTGTCCAGAAATGCTTATGTCACTAACTCATGGTAATTGTAGATTTCCGCACGTTCTTAGAGACTTAAATAAAAAAAAGATTTGAATTTTTTATATTGTCTTGTATTTTATTATGCAAAGTTTGCAAAATTCCAATAACAAAATCAAATATGTAATAACAAAAATTTTATTGATTTTCTTCATATACCATACCATATAAGTATGGTATAGTATGATATTAGTAAAAAAAATATCTAAGTTTCGTTTTCATTAGTTCAATTACAGCTGAAGACAGCAGCGCCAGTCACTTAACACTTCATCATATGATCACATTTCTTAATTAAATAAAAACCCATTACCCTGCAGATGGATAATGTGAAATAGCATTTGATTTTGATTTTCCATTTCCATTGCCATGAAAATCTCATTTTACAATTAATTTTTATTTTCATATTAATGTTCTCTACATGCGATCGATGATCAGTGAGTGATAAGTGCTTAATGTCAATATTAGAAGTGTGAAAAAGTGAAATTTGTATGTGTCCTCTGAAATTGGATTCGTCAATATGTTTTTCTTCACTATTTCAAAATTAATTTCACTTAACTTGGCTTTTAAAAAAAAGAGTGTTTGTTCATTTCAGAGCTGCTGATAGTTTTTGAAAGATATTAAATTGAAATATTGGATAGAAGTTTCTGAAAGAAGCCACATTTGCCTTGAGTTTGATATATTGTAAATTATAAAAAATCTAAACCAGAAAGCAGGTTATCTTTGGCTATGCCAATGGCTATGTAATACTCTTCACGCTCCTCCGGGTTGCATCCAACTGAACGGTGACAAATGCAAAATATCACATATGGGTTAGCAATACCTAGAGGTATTCAAGTCGTGCCTGATGATCACTCCAAACACCACTGAGAGTACTCAGCCCAACAATTCTGGTTCTCTCCTTTTTGGGATTGGCACATTTAAGTTGACAATCATTGTAAGTGTTTCTTCATTGGAAGTGAACAAAAGTTTAGGTTTACTAACATACAGTATGGTACTTTTTGTTTGATCAGCAAAAACCGGTTGTCAACAGACGATAAAAAATACGAAAAAATAAAAATTATAATCTACTACTCAAAGTTCCTGACTTCAAATGCTGCTTATGCATGCAAATATCATAAATGAAAAAAATTTATTGAAATAACATTTTTGGTTTTTCAGAAGAAAAACATATACCACAAAATATCACAATTGTTTTAAAGTTTATTTATTATCATCAACATCAACATCCATTACTGCAAGTTGTGATTTCTATGAGGTTCTATTCTTCTACTTACTTTGTCTTTTTATACTCTTCACGGGAGTGAATAGTATTATAAGTTTGTCATGAAGTTTGTAACACACAGAAGGAGACATCGCAGACCACATAAAATGTATTTATTTGTGATCAGCTCGATGAGACGAGTTGATTTAGCCATGTCCGTCTGTCTGTCTGTCTGTATGTATGCAAACTATTCCCTCAGTTTTTGAGCTAGAAAGCTGAAAAGTCCTAGTCTTGATCGAAAGCATTAGTCTTGATCGAAAAGTCTTAGACTTTAGTCCTTCAGTTCTTGAGCTAGAGAGCTGAAATTTGTATTGAAGTTTTTTTTTTACCATACGCTGCACATTTGTCAGAATCAGCCGAATCGGACCACTATAGGTGGTACCTCCCATACAAACCACCCTTTAAATTAATGTTCTTGTTGGTTTTTAACGTATCGAACTGAAATTTGGACCCTATAAGTTTCTGATCTATATTCATCAACCACATAAATTTCATGATTCCAGGGTTACCAGGAGGGGTACCTCCCATAATTAAATGGCAAACTTTTAAAGAATAAATGTACAATAAAATTGCCACTCAAACAGATGTGATGCTAATAAAGGAAGGTTGAATGCAATCCGGAGGAGCGTGAATAGTATTACATCTTTGGCATAGCCAATGATAGATAGCCATCTTTCTGGTTTTATTTCTATTTAAATTTAATAATTCCATATTCAATAAATGATATTGTTACAAATTTCCAATTTGTCTGAACGTTCTAAAACAACATAAACTAGAAATCTGCTGTCAGTTGCCGAGCGGCTACCAATTGGTGTGGTGTGAGGGTGATGCCGGGTGTGCAGCGATCTGTTGGAGGCAATTGGCGACGTGGTGATCCAGCAGCAACAGACAATGCAAAACTTCTTTCTTTGTTCTCGTCTCAAAATCCAGTATGGATTAGTCCAGTTAATCCAATTCTGCTATTCTTTTTCTTTTTCTTAATGTCCATTCACTACTCATTTGTTATTATTTCCTCTTCTTCTCTCCTAATTCAGCTGTTCCACACCAGGGCTACCTGCATTTATTAAAGTGCTGCCAAGGTGTCCTGGAAATGATCGATAGTCATCTTTCATTGTTGTAACAATATGTTGAATAAATTATGGAGGCGATAAATAGAATTAGTGACCTCGAAACGCTTGTTTCCTAATAAAATTAAAATTTTTATTTATTGTTTCATGATTATTATTATTATTTTTATTATTATAATTGTATATACTAGTACTAGGTGACTGTTTAATAAACTATTAATTTCCTGAGAAAAGTTCAAAGATTAGATGATCTAAATAATGTAGGAAAGATTGAGCCTAGAAGTTCGTAATCTTTAAACAGAATAATGAACGATTCAATTAACTTGGAATGTAGTCGATCGAAACTTACATGGGTAAATTATGATAACTTGAAGCCGATCGTTCCATATTTATGGATTAAGGGTCCCGAATGGTATGTTCATTCAATTATGGACAGTTTAAGAGGTACAGACAGTAAAGAATGTGCATATAATCTTCACATTAGAACGTTTTGATGCATGGATCGAGAACTATTGCTATGGGACATGAACTCCAGGGAAGATGTATAAGACTTTAAGTCTTTCACCAAGATGATCATCTTCATGGGGATCTCAAACATCAAAACTAAGTGATAGTAGGTAGACCTTTTCATACTAAGTGGGTAGTAGTAGTAGTAAGTGTAAAAAATAAGTTATCAATGAAAATGACTTCAATGCTTTTTATAGCATTCTAAAGTCATTGAATGAATATTTATTGATTATTTGAAATTAATGAAATGCCTTAAATTTTCTAATCAGTTACAACAAAAAAAATATGATTGAACTTGTTAACATGTGTATGTATGTACAAAGATGTGCGCCCCTATAATCAAAACACAAGAATCAAGAATCCAAAATATTGAATTGTTAACCCTATATGACTGACGATGAGGCACACTCACCAATTAAAGAACTAAAGACACCAAATAAATTTGTTTAAATCAAAAACAATTAATTTAAATTGATAAATGAACAAACAAAAGAAATACAAAATTTACTACAAAAAAAAAATCCAATAAGATGTTTTCTAAAGAAAACCAACCCATACAAGCACACAATACTAGTAGTAGAAAGCAATTTGTTAAGTGAGCGAGCGACTTAAAGTTATTCAATTTATGAAAGACCTCAATTGAATGAATTATAAATTTATTATCATTGATTATGATTTCTTAGATTCAAAAACAAAAAACAAATTATTATAATTAATTGTGTTTCTTTTTTAAAATGTCATTAACATACAACAAAATTATATGAGATCACTCACTACACAATTATGGTAGAATTCAGTTTAACAATTTTCCATTAAGTTTTTCTAATGTTTCACTGTTTGCTATAACTTTAACTGAGGGATTCAGCAATTCATAGGTGGGCAACTTTTCTTTACAACCACATTCATATTAATTTATAGGCTTCTTCAATCAATCTTTACCATTTCTTCCACAGCTGCTCATTCTAGGGACAGAATTTTGGCAGCACCTGACATTCGCTATGATTTATCTGAATAATATAGTGATAATAATCATCATAAAGATATTTAGTATTTATTATTATTATGCAGATTTTGGTCAAACATTTTAACATGACATGAGTTGTATATACTTACTAGCTACCTTATGATTAAACTATATGTCTGCTGACTGAAATAAAATTGAGTGTGTGCATAAGCACTGCTGCAATTGGGTTTAAGTGACAATGAAGCAACCTGTCATTGTAGCAACTGCTGTGTAAATTTATTTCCTCCTTAACTGTAGGCATCCCTAGTACGTTGGGTAATTCAGAATTCCTAACGTACCACGGAGCATTCGTAATACGACGCAGTGCTTTGTTCTGCAAGATTAAGACCAGAGTAGAATACCTTAGGTCCAGGAGGGACCCAAACAATTGCAACAGCTCAGGCTTAGTTGGCTGTCGCAAATTTGTTTAGCTTACCGTAGCAAGATGCAGAAATGCATATAGTAGTAGTGGTGTTATACAATAATGATCTCTTTTATAATATTATCTCTGTAAGACTAAACAATATTACCGAATTTCATTCCTTTATTTTTTTAATCAACTTAATTTCACTCATTTCCATTTGATTGTCTTTTACCTTTAATTTAATTTCCACACATTTTTTATTTAGATGAAGGAATTCTGGATTTTCTGATACAAGAAAATGAAACAAAAGTTTTGCATAGCAACAAATATATAAAATACACTTCAATGAACCATCCATGCCATGCCTCTTAGCATACATACATACATATATGGTACACTATGTATAGCTAAATATACATATTTTTAATGTATGACGCATCATCATCGAATACCTACCTTTGTTCATGAGGTACTACAATGATATCAGACATAAATTTAATCAAACGAAACAATAATTAATGAAATATGTAACAAAAATACTATCAACATACACGTAGCAAAGAAGAGTGGTGTGTTGGAAAGTAAAGAAAACATTGAAAAGAATGAAAGAAGGTATGAAAGTTAAAACAAAAAACAAAAAAAGATATTTACTTATATGGGAACAAAAATGTTTACTGGCAGATAAGATATGCAACATGGTGCGTATTCCAAGTCTCTGATAAGCATTTGACTGATAGCAATGAAAGTCAGTAGAGCAAAGACTATAAGAAATATTATTAAGAACAGAAAAATGCTGCAAACTATAAATAATTGTATATCATTTGTAGCATATTATACATAGATTTTCAAGTACTTTAATGGATTAATCCATCTATAGCATAATGAAGACAATATTAAAATACAATATATATCGAATTTTGTCCACTTACTCGCTTACTGGAGTTTGTTGCACTAAATTTAATTAATTATTTTGCAAAATTTCCAGTGGTCTGCTACCTAAAAAACAAATACTGTTAGAACTCAGTTTCGAAAAAAGAGTTGTATACGATACTGATGATCCAAAAGCTGCAGCAACTATGTGTATATTCTGCAAAATATTCTTAATCATGTATTTTTCACAAATTTTCAGTTTTAATTTTGCCAACATGCGCGCAAAGTTGCACGTATGTATGTGTATAACCAAAACAAAAAACAGCTGTTCAGAACACATCAGAGCTCACTGTGGACTGTGGACCGGAACTTACAACTTTTGACTCACTGTAGAAAGGCTGTAATGGACTGAGACTGAACTGACTGTCTAAATAAAAGTGCATTTAATAATCTATTATTAATTATCTTATATAATCGGTATCAGAATCGCCGATTTTTTACTCCAATAATCGGAATCGGAATCGTATCGGCAGAATGCTATGGAAATTTTAAAAATTGTAAATATATTATTAAACTGACCCCCTGGCCATGTAGAGTACTATATTACTGACATACATATAATGAACTTCTTTCTCATACTAAATACTATATAAATCTAGCAAATCAAACTTAATGATGTGGTTGCTCTGCTAAATGTATGTACAAGTCATTTTATTGAAGTTGGATGAACTCTAGAAGATTCCAAATAAAACCAATTTTAACAAAAATTTAAACAAAAAAGATCATTTATCATTTATAAACACCAAAATTTTGGAATTTTGTAGCCACCAAGCCCAAGTCATAAGCTTAGTTCAGTGGGCATTGCAAAACCAGTGAACAAACTAGATAGTATTTTCATTTTAATCTTAAAATTATATCCTAAAATTACTATACCATACCATACCATATTACCACAATTATGAATAGTCTTATGCAAACATTAAAGGGAAATTCTTCAAATTTCAACTAAAAAAAGAAAAAAACTAAGCGTTTTCAAGGCACCAGACATGGGTGCATTGCTGAATCCTTAGTAAAATTGTTCGATTTCTATTCTCTTATAACATAATAACAAGAACAACAAGCTAAAACAAAACAAAATTCAAGTTATTTTGGCAACTATACAAAAATCTCACACTTAAATTTAAAGTTTAGTTATTCTACACATCATAATTAGTTGGTTCAGTTAGTTGAAATTATTATTATGATAATAGAGAGAGAGAGAGAGATAAAGAGAAAGAGATAGAGAGAGAGAGACAGAGACAGATAGATCTAGAGTAGACTTAATAAAGCTTAAATATATTTTTACACTATTTATACTGAATATATTTATTGTATGGTCACTATTAACTGACTGACTTACTTAAGATGGATAGAGCAAGCATAAACCTTTACATATTTCCAAAATTACAATTTAGAAAGCGAAAATGATTACACAAACACACAAACTCGCTTAGATACTACTAGCGCCAAGAAAAAAAAAAAAACAAATATACAAACAAACCCTTTTTACCTACTAATACTCCTCTCGGAATTCATTCCTTTCCATTCCATTCTCTCCAATTTTATTCTGTTACATAATTGTGCTTTTGTTTTACTGAAATTGGATCTCAATTAGAAGTTATTCCTCGACTTGTTGGCTTCTTCTTTTCCTTCAGTCGACTTCGTTTTTACCTTTTCCACCATACTATAAAACAATCTCTCAGTTGCTTTCCATGCCATCGTTATGGTCATGGTCAGGACCAGGGGGCAAAGGGGACGCCAACTGTTCCCTCTCTGGACCAGGCCGGATAAACTAAATAAGTTTGTATGTACTAAATGTTAAGTGATGAGTGATGATTTATTTGCAATTCACTATCCCCCTACAGCTAGTCAAAATGTGTATACGCCCATGTTCCTTCATCCCTACTATACTACAATATTTTACTGGTTTAAATGCATGTTAATTGAGATGTTCACTTGCTTCACTATAGTTAAATATGATAAAATTTTGTTTAAAGTCTAATCAAAAACCAATCCACAAAACCACTGATGAGATGTCTAAGTTTATTGTGTGTAAGAGTACAATTATATTGTACGAGTATGTATATACATCACACACCACATTTGATTTGAGGTAGATTCATTTAAAGATATGCTTAAATGTTACATAAAATTGTATTTGCGTTAATTAAATATTGAAGATTTAAACAATGAATTTAAGTAGAGTAAATTAAAGATTTTTTATTTAAAATTACTGAAATGTCATTCCAAAGGCTTTCGACCTCGTGCGTTCTTGTCAAATATGAGCTTCTTTTTCCTTTTATATAAGCCCATACAATCTCAATAACAATGACATCGAGTATTTGAGGTGTCTAATCCAATATATTGAAAAATGGTAATCATCTTGGCTTTGTGACACGAAACATTGTCTTGTTGCAGAATCAATAACTGTCCAATCAATTTGTTAGCCAAAATTAACGCATGATCACTTAAAATATGTTAATATTGACCCTGATTCATTGATTCATCGATTAGTACCAAATCTCCGATACAATTGAAACAAACACAACCTCAACACAATACTCTACCACCATCATAGGCTACTCGTTCCCATTTTTAAAGGAATTCGGCAGAAAGTTTTCTTCTTTAACGCATGGTACTGAAAGAAGCTTTCATCAGTCTACAATACTTGCTTTCAGCTTGTTTTTTCTTATATATACATGTGCTATTATTATTTTTTTTTTTTTCGACATGGGGGCCGAGGTCCCCGGCTTACATCAACGTAGCTGCGCCACTGTCTTGCGCTCGCCTTCATAACGTATTGTGATCCTGGATAATTCAAGGAATCCTCTAACAGAAACAAGCATTCCAATGTATGCCTTTTAGCAAATGTATCATCACTTTTAGACAAATTTCTTTAAGCTCATCAGGTTGGATCCATTCTCCACTTTTATTGATTTCATCATAGACACCTTGCAAATAACGAAGGATGATTCCATCAATAATATCGTTAATGGTACTTTCGATGTCCTGCATCGTTTCTTTTTTGTATACTCGAAATTTATTTTTCACCAAAAAATTTTGAAATAAATATTTTTAAAATTTGTAGATTGTGTGTGTGTCTGATCGGAAGATCAAACAAAATTAAATTGACACTTTTGTCAAAGGTGTTTACAAAATCCAAAAACCAAAAAAAGCAAAAAGTGTCAAAACTTTAAAAAAAATATACTATCATGTTCAACTATCAAAGGTTGAAAATCATTAAACTACCATATTTAATTGTAGTGTATCCAACAATTTGAAGTTTTTACTTTGCAAATTGTAATTATTTTTTATTGCATCATAATTATGGTATGATAATAATGATGGTATGATGGTATGACATATTCATTGTAATAATGATTCCTTAGACTATAAAATTCTTGTTATTTAATATATTCAAGAAAAACTATAGAAAAAAATAAATGGTATACTAAAATAAAATGCAATTTGGTGCTGCTGTTGCTACTTGAATTCAAAAATGTGATCCGATGCGATGCGATGCGATGCGTTATTGTTTGTGATGATGTCATTGTGATGATGATATCACTGCCATAAACAATAAAAAAAAGAGCATAAAGTTGAAAGAAACATTCAGAGGATAGGATGAGATAGGATAGGACAAAGTGACAAACAGAACAGACAAAGAGAGTGGGCAAAGACAAACTGACAAACTGAGTTTTATTTATATTTATATTTTTATTTATTTCTTAGTTGTGGCAACCGGTCAAATTTTAATTCATTATTCAATTCGACGCCTTTTCGTTGAAGTCTGACACAATACACAGCATACAACATGAAGTTGCAATAAGATACAACAAAAATTAACTCGAACTGGAAATGTCATCATCATCATTATCATCATCATCGTCAACATCAACATCATTGTCATCATGATCAACATATACAAATATTTAATTTTAAGGAGTTGCAAACATGAATTGGAATATTCTATATATAGATACATATTTACAATAGTACATATGTTCTTTAAGTTTATATACAATGATTAATCTATAATGATGATGTTGTTCATAATGATGATGATGATGATGATGATGGTGTTCATACATATGTTTATGTATCCAAATTACCAATAAGATCACGTACTATAGCACTTATGTATGAAATAAAAGAAGAGTGTCTTTTTTATATGATTGCATGCCTTTTGGTCATAAATTAAACTATCGTGCTGATCTAATGATCCAAAACTGATCCGATACCATCGTTTCTTTATTTGTTTCTTTCTTTAATATGCTTGCTTTACTTTGCCTTTGCTTTAGATTTTTCTTTGCGCTGTCGCCGAGTGCTAGCGGTTTAGAAGAATCGCCCACCCAACAACTTGACTGACTTCTATGTATAACTTTGACTAACTCACTGATTGACTTACTCAATGACCGACTGACTGACTGACAGATACTCTGATTAACTGATTGACTGTTTGTCAGTTATTTGGCTTTGGGGCGCCATTAATTTTTATTCATACTACGATGACTAATACAATATTATAATATATGGACTTTGTGTGCAACAAATTGTTGCACATGCGCATTAAATTGTTGGAATTAAATATATTCTATTGGCACCTGAAGTATATTAAAGACATTAGTTTCTATATATTACTATATTTATTTACTAAATTCTACATTTTGATTTTGAAATTTTGATAATGTGTATGACAGATATATTTATTAAAATGTTGCATCAGTATTCAGATAGTAAAGAAATATTTGGTTGTTCGGAAAGTAATTTTGTTGTTAAACGTAATAGTTTTTGGTTGGTGGTGGGTGCCCTATCAAATATGGAAGGTGAAAAGCAGCATTTTCGGCATATTTTACTCTTTTACTAAGGAAGAGGTAAAAATGTTGTTCAAGCAGAAAAAATTATTTAATGTGTGTATGGAGAGGATGATGATTGACAGTACGCTAGTGTCAATCCGATAATTTTGATGTTGAAAATGCACCACGTTCTGAAAGGCCAGTTAAAGCTGATGCAAACAGGCGAATAAGAACATGTGAGATTACATTTATCGAATTCGAACGTTCATGATCATTTCAAAGGCTTAGGTTTTACCTCAAAGCTTGACATATGGGTTCTGCATGTTCTTACAGGAAGAAATTTGTGCCGTCTGCGATTTGACTCTCAAATGACAAAAAAATTATCTGTTTTTGAAGTGCATGTCTACTACAAAAATAAACGCAAGAGATGAGCCAATATCGTGTTTTTTGAGCTTCTACCAGATAATACAACGATCAATTCTAAAGTAAACTGTCATCAGCTGGACAAATTGAATGATTCACTTAAACAGAAAAAGCCAGAATTGGTCAATAGAAAAGAAGTAGTAAGATAATGCAAGACCTCATACAAGTTTTGTAGTTCGCCAAAAGTTTTACAGCCTGATCTGGCACCTTCTGATTATTAACTGTTCCGGTCTCTACAAAATATTTTACACTGTAAAACTTCTACTTCAAATGAGGAAGTTAAAAATCACCTGGATCAGTTTGTTGCCAGCAAAGAACAAACATTTTATGTGGAGTCCTGCTACTGAAGTTAGGCCTTAAATCCCAGACTTGTGCTGCGAAGAGTTAGGGAAATTGTATAATCAAAAAGTCTTTAAAGAACTCTCCTATACTAAGAAGTATTTAAGGAGTGTTACTTTGCCCTTTTTTTTATCAATTGCCGTTTCCCTAACTTTGAGTTGGAAAATTTTCTCATTCCCAAATCATCTATTTAAATTTAACACATTTTTATATTAACCGATCATCGATCGTTGATTTCTCCAATTGTACGTGTATTATTATAATGATGTTTTCTAGTTCAGTGTATACTGAATATAACTGGCTTTTCTCATCATAAAATCGTCGTAAGTCATTCTCAAAAAAAAAAAAAATAAAAAATAATTTATGCAATCACTTCAATATTTTGGATGCAACAATGCACTTAAGCATTCACCTGGCACACTTCACATTCAATTGTGAGTTGAAAGTGTGCTTAGGCTTAAGATAAATAGCCAGCCATCTATTGCAGTAGATAGACAATAAGATAGACAAACGGAGTGAATGACTGACTGACTGACTGACTTACTGACTGATGTATATTGAGTGCAAGAGAGAAAATTCAAGAAAATATTGTAAGAAAACCGCAAGTAGACAGAACTATTAAACCGTTAACCAACCAACCAAACTACAAAACAAAATAAAAAACAAGAAATGTTTAAAAATCACCTCAAACCGCAATTTGCAACGAAGTCTATCTATCTATCGGTCTGCAGTCACTTTGCGGCACTAAAACTATTAACTTAATGATCATTTACATACTCGTACAATGAATAAAATCCATGATAATAATCATTTCAATCATTAGTATTAACTATTTTCTGTGCAGACATTTTTGGTTTGATCTTTTATATTTTACACACCCAACCGACTTTATTCACTTCACCCACCCACCCCTTCTTGGACTGTTTACAATGTTCAACTTCTTCAATGGTTTTGCGGTTTTTTTTTTGGTACATGGATGGTACTTAGTTCAAGACAAATAAACATTGTTTCAACTGAATGATAATCATTCATGATTATTATAATAATGATAATCTTAAAATGATGATGATGATGATGATGGCGATGGCGATGATAATGAAGTAAACGGACAACGGCAGGCAACATAATAAAATGCATTAATCAAACACAAATCAGCAATCAAGATATTAACAACAAGAAATTATAGTCTCAAGACATTTCAAGATTGCAAAAAGTTTTTTAACATTTTCAACCGAACGAAGCTACTACCAAAACTACTAAATTGAACTTACTAGCTTAGCTCTGAATGCATAAGTACTACCATGTTACCGCTCTCTTTCTATCTCTTTGGGTGTATCTATATAATATACACATTGTATGGTATTGATACTATGAATTTGTTGACTAGATCTTGTCCATGCACAATAGTGTTTGTGATTTGTGGTCGATCTATTGTGTTTGGCTTTGGCATTTACCATTTACTTGGGTTTTGGTTGAATGCTTCACAGTAAAACTATTAGTTTGTCTGGACTTCATGAATCAATTACATTTACTAGAGGTTCAATTGATTGCAACTAACTTAAGAATGTGAATGAAAACTGCATTATGAAGATATACAAAATTAGATAGATATTAACACTAAGTTGTCATAGATTGTTAGTTGTTGGAAGTTGGGTTCAACAGAAAGACTATAGATCGACAATGGCTAGAAAAGATCGGAAGCTAAGCTATGTTCTAACAACAATGAAATGTAGCAATAAGATCAGACTTCAAAAAGTATATAATATTGATAGAATGGACTTCAAATTACCTAATTTCCACACTCTTATCCCCTCTCAACAAAGTGATTTAAATTTCTGAAATTATCTCGCTTTTATTATGCAAACAAATATGTGCAAATCTTTCAAGGATACTTATGACCCGTGTCACAAAATATGACGGACTCATTAGCCTACCGACTAAAAATCCCCCTATCGCCTCAAGTAGCATTTAATTCATACGGCACCGTCAAAGCAATCCTTCGTAGGGAGGGGGTTGGTAAGCTTAATTAAGCAGACGCCATTGTTCGTTCGTACATTCGAGCGCCCCTCATTATGTTGGCAATTTCTGCAGAGAAGAATGCCCAGTCGTCCACAGATGTTATCATGCACCTTACAATCTCCTGTGAGCTGCAAGGACATCCAATAAGCGCATACAGATCCTTAGTTAAGCAACCTTATGAGCTCTTCTTATACCACGAAAGTATGACTTGGTTGCAGGTGCCCCAGCAACGTAATAGAACCCGAGATTGTTGTCTGGGTCCCACTAGGTTTGGGTGAATTCTGGCCAGTTTTTGTGTGATGAAAGCCGTTTTTTTGGCTGACTCGTTTAATTGCAACTTAAAGCACAGTCGGTGGTCCCAGAGTACACCCAGGTATTTGATGCAAGCCATTGACTCAACTACATGTCTCCCAACTCTCACTGTGAGTGTTTCCACCTTTTTTCTTATAAACTATATAATTTTAAGAGCCACTGACTTATTTAATCAGTAAACTTCAATATGTAAAGATACCCATTTACTAAGATTCTTTCTAATAGTTTATTTGATGATGTTACTCTCTCTAAAAACAATATTACTTTTACTATCATCATCACCATGAGAAATCTTGATAAATCCCTAAATACGTATGTGCATGTGAATTTTTATTGTTTTTTCGAGCAGTGTTGCTATCCAGGCATTTAAATTTTAAATTTATTACTAAGTCAGTAAGTCAGTAAGTGACCAAGTCAGTCAATATGTTACTAAGTCAGTCAGTCAGAGTAATAAGTCATTTATTGACAAATACAGAGGGACAAAGAGAAGCTCGGCAGCATTCAGAAATGCAAATTATGATAAAAAAAAAAAAAAACCATACATATGTAAATGTCACATGCGAGTTTCCAGAGTGTTTGGACCTAAAAGATGCTACGATATTGTAAGTAGTATGTAGTACTATGATGTGCTTTGTGTTTGTTGTTTTAGGTTAGATCCATAAGTAGTTGGTTGTGGTAGGCGGAGAGGGAACTCAAGCAGGCAGAGAGAGTTCTCATGAAGCGTGTTTAATTGCCAACAATTTGTTTGTACAGTTTATTGTCGCTCTTTGGTCTATGAAGATGCTGACTTGTAATAACAAAACAAAAAAAATATATATATATATTATAGTACTACGTATAGTACTTACAATAATAAATAACAACAAATATTGTACAATAATATTGGAAAAAAACGAACACACAAAAACACCATACAACCAACAACAATAAGTTTATGCTACAAAATTTATAAAAATTTCTTGTATTAACATCTGATGATAAGTATTTCATATACACTTTTTAATAAAGAACTTCTATCATCACCAAAAATATAATGAGAAATAATGAAATCTGATCTCATTAAAATTGTTGCACATATTTTATCTTTGGCAAAACTAAATCAAAAAAATCCGTTGGTCAATATTTAAGATAAGAATGTACTAGTGAGAGATTCACGTATAATTTAATTATCTAGATACAAGAGAGAGAATCATTTTTGTAATATAATATGCCAATCGACCATTGAGACCATTGACAACAACAACAAGGAAAAATTACAGTTGTTGTTTTATGTAGTATGTGAATCGACAATGGAATCGGCTGTAAATCAAAACAGCGCTGGCAAATTTTTGATAGTGTTTTAGAAAATTTGTGTATATTTTCGCTCTTTTTTTCTTTCAAACCAAAACAAAAAACAGCTGATCATCACATGAATTGCACTTTTTATATTCTTTTACTTGACACTTGTCAGAACCTGTCAAAGTGTGTATAACAACAGCTGTTTATGATCTAGAATCGCCGCTCTGAATGCAAAATCGATTCACAATGAATGGTATGGAATGATTGGATTTCATCATCCAGCAAATAAGAGGCCTTACTAGATATATTTATATATTTATAAGTCAAAACACACCTTTAGTTTTAGATTTTAGAACAGTTTAAGAAATTAAGATAAGCTGAACTGAACTGAACTGATTATATATCGATGCAAACATGTTAGATACAAAATAATGATTATATTACGTATATCAACAATCATATTGGATGAGATGTTAACACATAGATCTTTTAAATGCCCTTCTGCTCCTCCGTGTTTTGTTTGTTTTGTCTTTTTGTTGTTGTTGTTGTTGTAAATTTTGTTTTATTTTGTTTTTAATTTTGTTATCTTTGTTTCCGTGTCGTCGCATTTGTTGTTTCAAGTATGTTCTTTCTTTTAGCGCTCATTAGACACGCACATCTAAAGTCTGGTGTGCCTCAGCTTTATGTCATGTTACTCGTACATACATATGTATATTGGTGTTCCATACATACTAGGGCCCAGTTAAAACTCTACCTGTACGAGTATATATGTATTTTCATTATATTATTGTACTACAACAATATGTTTCTTGTTTATAACACCAAGTACAAGTATGATATAGGAACGCACCTTTAATGCCCGTTGTTCACCTTGTTAGGGTCTTAATTATTGTTAGTAAGTATTAACTTCATTAAAGGGCAGCGCGTAATTTTTTATATTTCTAACAGATTATGATTATGGTGATGATGATGATGATGATGATGATGAATATGAGTATTTGTTGGTTTTCTTTGTATTCGTTTGTTAATCACTTCGATAAACTTATATGTGACCAATAAATGAATGATTAACTTATCGATCAATCGATCGATGGGTTACTATGTTAATAATATTGTTAAAGATATGCAACAACTTAAAGCAAAACTTGTATTGTTGTATTATGTCGGCACCTTATCATTATTTAGAGGTATTTTTTCTTATAAATTGGTAGTGTAGAAATTACATCATCATCATCCTTGAATGAGAATACTCGTATAACATAAAAATAGAAAAGTATTTTCAAATATTTTAATTTCAATTTCAATTTCAAATGCCATCAGAAGTTACCCAATTTGTTGAATTCATAATTTTCTATGTAATTTTGTATCTTGCATACAAATCGAGACAAACATTTGAATTTGAATTTGAATTATCATCGTCGCCATACCATACCATAGTGTCTATGAAGAACGATAAATTTAACTATTCGCATTCTATGTACTACGTGTTTAGCGATTTAAATTGTATGATTTTATGTAATTTCTTTAATTTTATTTTTATACAATAAATTTATTTATAAATATCCATCTTATATGGATATATATCCATAAGTTTGATTCAATCTTATATACACTATACTAAATTGTAAAATAATCCTATGCCTTTCATACTAGGTCAATTGATTCATATTAGAATTTTGCATCCATTTTGAAAACTACTGTTTTGTTATGATGGATATTGCTAGAAAGATTCCCCGTGCAATGCAGATCATAAACAAGATATACGATACTTAAAATTGTCTTCGATACTATTGTACATTGTACTATTGTACTAAGCATTTCATTATAATGAGAAGTGTACAAAAAATATCACAACATCAAATCTGTTGAATCTGTTTGTCAATAATAAATATTCCATTATTCTTGATTTGCATGAATACAATTAAATTGATTGAACTCAACTGATTGAAAACTGAACAGTTATTAGCTTGTTATCTGGTCATTTTTGATAAACTAAAAATAACAAGAATAAAATAAACAAAGAGGTTAGAAAGTTGTATGAACTGAAGAGGTTTACCAGTTGTAGAAGTTTAAAATGTCGTTTTTTTTTTTCATTAAAATTACACAATAATTTAGGAAAAATGGCAAAAGACTTTTTATTCAATGTATTGGCTCTCGCTTTCTACACATTTTGTCCACCTTTCAAGCAATTTATGGATGCCATTCCATTCATCCTTCATAGAAATCCATTCACCAACCCATTATTCCACATCATTGAACGTTGTGAAGGAAAGTGTTCCCAATGGTGTCCTTGACCAGATTGGCTGAAAGAGCAGGAGAGTTGTCATGCTGCAAAAAGACTTTGCCATGTCTTCTAGCCCATTCTAAACGTTTTTTTGTTCAACGTATGGTTCAAATTAATCATTTTATGCCGGTAGCAATTGGTATTAACAGTTTGACCAGACTTGGGAAGCTCGTAGTACACAAAACCTTTCTGCACAGCATTGTCTTTTTCCCAAAATGAGCCCATGTTCTGCGTTTCATATCGTTAAAGCACCATTGCGCACACAGTTTTACGTTTTTCCATGTGTCGTTCGATCAGATCAGTTCGTGTGGAACCCATTTTCCAACCATTCGTATCTTTCCCATGAATCTCAGGCGATCAGAAACGGCTTTCCGAATGACATTCATTTTCTTTTGCCATCATGTTTTGTGTCTGTCTATCGTATGCATCCAATAACCTTGACAATTCGACATCTTCAAAACTTTTGTTGGTTGATTTTCGTGTTGACTTTGCAATCACCACTTTCACAAGTTTTGACGATTGAAGCAACCTCGTCGTAAATTTCCACAAAAATTCGATATTTTTCCGATGCATTGTTCTTTTGATTGAACAATAAAATCAGCACTTGCCGTATTGCCGTGTTATTTATTGGCTTCAAATGTCGACCTGTCTAACCTGTAAACAAAGAAGCGAATATCACTTTAGGTTCGACATAAGAACGACATTTTAAACTTCTACACCTGATTTTGAACTTTTTGAGGTTATCAGATAAATAAAGCAATTCCTAATTTCGGATTATCATCTTAAAAATTTGTCATATTTCGTATGATTCGTATGACATTTATATAGTCAATATTACCCTTATTAACATATTTGATAATTTATACTGCAATCAATCCATTCGCTGTAGAAATAAACATCTCAAAATGATCAAATGTAAATTAAGCATACCAAAGTGATAATGGTAATGAAACTGTTGTAGGGTATAAGAAAAATCTTGAACCGAACCTTAAAGTGATTTGCTTTAATTTGACCAAATGACTTCAAGTAGAGAGTACTTAATAATACAATAATAACATTAAATCTTGGAAACAAACACAGTTGATTATCTTGTCAATTATAACAAATGCACATGCACTTAGATACAACACTTTAAAACCATTCTCACTAGGTTAAATATGTAGAAGGTATGGATGGGTATTATTATTTCGGTTTGATGTTTGTAACATTCACTAGAATCTATACAAAATGGGTTACTGGATGACACACCTTATAGCCATACATACTAACTAGTTAATATATTGGTGCTTTATATCAAAGTCAAAGTTCTCTGATTACTAGAAGAGGTCCCCATAGTCCCCATACAAAATACACTTTAAATCTTGGACTGTTGGAATATTTATACCCATAATCTAATACAATTATAATGATCCTATATCAGTCGCATCATGACTTCATACACAAACACACATACATATGCAAATGTCACATAAATTGTAAATAGAATTCTTAAAATTAGTAACACTTACAGCATACGATTAAGATTTTTTATCTCTAAAAGTTTTTCAAAAAAAAAAAACAAAATTTCTCATAAATTATTTCAAGAAATGACTTTGTACTATTGTAGTATGTCATTAACTCAATATGTTTTTATCTGAAAACAAAAACAGAATATAAAAAAAAACATTTAAAGGTTTTCGTTGGGAAAGCAAAAAATAAAAAAAAAAAAATGGAAGAAAATATAAACGTGTCTCATTTTAAAGCTCAAATGCAATGAAGCGACTTAAGTAGCTGATGATGCCTTGACTTTTCATTAACCCTAGCCTCCAGTTTCCCAATCCCCCGGTCACTCTATGCCCAAATGCTTGTAAGCACATAGTACAATATAATAGTATGAATATTGTAAGTAGTATCTTGTGTAGTATGTATGTATGTATATTATATTCTTATGTATCTACGTATGTATATTTGTTTAAACGTTTGTCTACTTGAAAAGCTTTGTGCACTAAACAATCCTTTGACTTTTTCTTCTATTTTATAGAATTGTTTATATATACTATACAGATACATTTCATTCTCATGCTGCAAACAATCATCATCAGCTGAAACCTAGAAGAATAACGCTCATTATAAATGATACTACACCTTCACCTACCACCTACCACCTGCCACCTAAACCTCGCTCTCTATTACCCCCCTCTTCTTGCGTCTGTGTATCTTTTAATCCATGTATCTTATATCTTCATATTACTTCGTGTGTTCATCATACATATTTGCCTATACTGCTGCCTCTAAAATTGTTGCTGGGCTATACTTTTTTTAGTAAAAATATTATATTATATTATAGAATAGCATATACCATACTATGTGTACTAGTACTACTAGATATGACGAATATGATTGTATTTCGAGTCTATTTTGCTGTTGCTGTTTACTTGAAATATTAAACGTGAAATGCAGGCAAATCTTTGTAACCATGTGAAACCAGGTAAAACTTAAAACGCGAACAACAATAAGAAGGGCAAAACTGAGGAGGGAGGGGTATACGAAGAAGGCCAAAGCAACTTAAGATACTTTGTAAAATACTTTGGATAGCGACAGCAAAGGGAGCTTAGAACAAGAACAGTATGAGAGTGTATCTACAAGTCTTTAGTCTTGGGTTGAAGTGGACAAGTCTTCTTCATTGTCTCCTTCTCCTTCTCCTTCTTTTTTTTGTATCTTCTCTTTATTTTTATTTTTCTTCTGATTGTTGTTGTTGTTGCTGTTGTTGTTGTTCTTAAGTGTTGAATGCTGAGTTGAATTTAGTTGTTGTGGATGATGTTTTTCTCGAGTCTCAGTCTCAGTTTAAGTTTAAGTCTCAGATGCAATTGCATTTGTTGCATTGCGGTGGCGGTGACGGTGGCAGAGTATCTTTTAGCTGCAGGAGGAATTAATACAACAACAATAAGTAAATATAATTTTGCCGACGCAAAGTAACTTGTTTTTTAGCCTACTAAAGGTACTACGAGTATCTTGGTTTGGTTCAATGAGTGCAAAAAGATAGAAAAACACAACAACAGCAAAACACTTGAATGTATCTTGCCACACACAGCAACACAACAAACAGCAAAAGAGAATTAGCGCAATGCAAAAAACAAAGGCTGCCATACAAAACATCATCATTGCAGTCGCAGTCTCAGTTCCAGTCCCAGTTTCATTCAGATAGTCATTTAGTCAGAAAGTCGCATCATAATCTTGTCATATTGTTGTCAAGTTAGTCACAGATACCTCAGTAGTATCCACGAGTATTAATATTGACCGAACTGACTGACTAAATGCATTTCACCTTGTCTCCTCCATGTCCATTCACACTCTTCGCTTCTGATTCAATGCTTTGCCTGCTTTACCTGCTTTGCTCTCTTACAACAAGAGTTCCTTTGGCTTGGAATGAGAAGCACCAACACCTTCAACCTATCACCTTCCTTTCGAATAAGTATTGTATAATATTTTTGCCAAACAAATATATTTGTATTTTATATGTTTGATGTAAGATACTTTCCTTGTTGTGTACTCATCATGTTATAATAATATGTGGTAATTAGAATCTTTTTTTTTTTTGAAATGTGCATAAATCATTTCTTATTGTATTCCATTGCAATTCATTTCTCCCTACTTAGTAATTGAAAATACTGTTCTATATGATCATTATCAGCATCAACAGAAAGATGCATCATGAATGGATTCCAACAAACTTCATTTGCTCATCCAATTGAGCAATTCGATTTTATAATAATATTAAAGGATCCAATGATTGATCCGAAATCGAAATTTCAAACCATTTGATAACATCATTTTAAGTGTATACTAAGCCAATGCTGTCCGTCCGTCCGTCCGTCAGAGAGCTCTATCTCATGAACCGCATTAGGTAGGCAGTTAAAATTTTCACAGATTATGTAATTCAATTGCCATTAAAACGACTAATAATAAAAAAATTAAAGGGGTCCCTATACAAGAAACCTGTGCACAGTTTTTATAGAAATTCTCACAAAAATTTTATTGCCGACATACATTTTTGGACATAAAACCTTTTTTACAGGATTTACCTGCATTTTCTTCACAAATTCGATAATATGCAACTAGACGAGCATCACTATGCGCTTGAGTATTAATTACGGAATCCTTCATGTGCGAGTCGGACTCACTCACTGACTGACTGTATGTTTTTTTTTTATTCTCTACAACTAACATAAGCAATCAAACTATGTTACGACAAGAAATCTATGGATCCAAAGATAGCTTGGAGTACTTAAACCTTAACCTTACAACCTCATAAAAAGCACATGATCTCTCAAATCCAATGATCAATCAATCAGCCACATTATCATATTATTATAGAAACAATACAATACAACCATATAATATATAATATAAATAGAACAATTTAGGGATACGATTAAATGGAATTAATAGAGAGGTCGATAGGATGCCATCTTCTCAGCCATCTTACCTTCATAACTTCTCCCATTCTGAGTCGCTTTAAAAGGCGCCTGACTAATTTATTTGGATGATTTTTCAACTGCTCCATAAACTCCTTGGCCTGACGATTAATTCGTTCGCATGAAGCACGGCGCACCAGAGATCATACACAATATCTTGGCCTGCAGTAATCTGACTCTCGAGTTATTCGTTTTCTCTGCTATGCCATACTACGTACATCTGTTAGACGTTTCGCCAAGCAGAAACAATTATTGCTTTGTAAATAAGCACTTCATTTTTAAGGACGATTTATTCCTGCCAACGCAATTTCCCAATTCTCTTTCCGAGTGATTTCGTCATATTTGTAATATGCGTCTTGAACGTTACCCAGGAATTTATACCCCGAAAGGTGCTCGAGCAACTGGTTGCCAAAAAAAGACTTCAGGACAAGCATCCGTCACTTTGGCAGATTACTTTATATTAATGTCAATGTTGCATCGTCTTGTCTAGACTTCAAAATTATGCATGTGCGTGGTTTCATAAATGTAGCTGCTTCTGGCGAGGATAGCCGCATCGTCTGCAAACGTGGCAATGAAACATCCTGAGCCAAGGGGCATGTGGTACTTGAAGAAGGTATAAAGACACTACCCTGGAGGATACCTGCGCCAGTAGCCTTGATGTTACACTCTAAACCATCTAGTATCACTGATTATTATTAACAGTGGAAACCAATTTTCAAAGGTCGATGTCTGCGAATCCCATGATTAGAGACCCGATACAAATATGCATGCATATGCTCAAGTCAATGGGACAAATATGATTGTTGGATGATCCAATTATTTTGGATCAGTGTAAGAGAAATTTCAATCAAAGTCATTAATATTGAAAGCATATTTATTAATACTACATAATATTTTGTAGATAAATGTTATCAAGCAACAGAAGTTGATAGACAGACGACTTGACTTCTCTATTCTCAGTAAGTGATTGTAAGAAATTAAGAAATTGCAGCCAATGCCATTCCTAGATACGATTAAATTATTCATATGATTATATCACTTATTTAAAGATCAAATTTGCTATCGTAAAACCAACTGGAATCGTTTCGTTTTGCATCTTGATTTAATAGATTTTATTATATTTAAAGGCTTTTAAAATACAATTGCAATTTTCGATTTTATATGCTTGTTTACTAATTTTTTTTTTTGCATTTTTATTTAATTTTTTATTGTTGTAAGTATTTTAAAAATCTATTTTGATGATGATTGACAGATTCATTTCATGCATTCACACATTCACATCCAGTATTTTAGCATTTGTCATTTCCTTTTACACTCATCCAACTGAGCTAGTGGATGCAAAGTCTTTCAGCAGTCAGTAGTCAGTGTCTATCAAACTTAACATAATCGCCTAAGATAAGATTTCTTCTTCTAAATTAAGTCAACTGCGATTTGAGCTGAGAGCTCTCAGCTCACTTTGTCTAGTTAGTAGTATCTAAATTGCATATCTTTTTTTTTTAAGGCAACACTAAATAAATTACTTTGCACTTGCTCCAAAGACCCAAATTCCTTAAGAATTCATTCATTTTTATGTTCCATTTGATGATGATAATGATGATGCTGATATTTCATTCTATTATATGAGTCGCCTGCATTGTGGATTTGTTAAAGTGCATTATTTGCAACATCATCATTATCGTCATCATCATCATGATGAAAATCATTATAAAAATCTAGTTGTTGTCACTTTCGGCTTTTTATTGTGAAAATGACAATGACGACGACGCCCACACACTTGATCTAGAAAACTATGAAAATGCTTTTGTTATAGTACACACTTCTTACATAGATACAGAACAGATGCATACATACTAACTCTATATATTGTAGATAGATAGATAGATAGATGAATAGATACATTTATTATGACATAGCTTACGTGTATAATGACATTTGTTGCATACAATAAAATTTTGTACTTCTACGTACCATGTCAGGCAATCAACCAGCAGGGAGCCAGAGGAGGCAGACATATTTGTCTTTATATAATACTATATAGGTTAGATATCCTTTTTGTTTTAAAACAATACAATACGGTGTAAATACAACGAATAATATTTGTTTGATTTTTGAAGAACTTTGTTATGAACTTGTGATGGAAAACTTTCACTACATACAGCATCTACTGGGTTACTGTTTAATCCTTGTCGTTCTGTAAATTTCTCTTTATTGACTAACAACAATACGAGTATTTGCAAGTTCCCGCTTCGCTGGGATTGTTTTCGTCTCGTAGCAGTAGTAAATGTGCTTTTGTGAGAATGTAAGAATATCCCACGTCATTGTAGAAATTTCAAAACATTTCTGTATTTTTCTAGAAAAAAAAGTCGACCAATTTCATATCTTCCACACCCTTATAGCCATTGACACATAACCACAATAGTGCACGATGGGCGAATTGGGGCTACTGCCATACATAAAGACCATTCAACTGCGATGTATAGTTTTGGCTGTAGACTGAAATCCAGGAACATGCATTTCCAATTTCTCGAATCGAATTTTTTGTTCAGGGACATAGCTACGTTCATTTCGGAATCCAAATGGTTCTCCGCATCGGATTAAGGGGGAGCCGTGTCAACTCCTTGCTGGTATCACAATGGGCCATACTCTTTTTTGTGCCTAAGTGAGCCTCTCGTCTGAGGGCTGCCACCTAACCTAACCTAACCTAACCTAACCTTGTTCAAACATAATACACTATTCAATGGTTTTTTTTTTTCTAATTTATTACTTTGAAATGTATCTAATGTGCAATAGAAAATGGATAATGGATAATGGAATATGTAGTATACAGACAGATATATCGAAATGACGGAAATTGAATTCTATTTCATTAAATTTCTAATCAACTTGCTTTCATCATCAGAAATGTGAATGTGTGATTGTGAAAAATTTGTAACCCGTGTGACAGTCACTCAAGTCAAGTCAACTTGACTTCTTTTCTATTCTACACATATATTTTATTTTGTTTATTGTTTGTTTGTTTGTTTGTTTTTTGTGTATAAAATTTATTATTATGATTTTACATTTATTTTAGATTTGATTTATGCGATTCACGTAGTACTACATACAATATTGCATATATCGCATATACTATGCGATACTACTCGTATTCTAATGGAAACTCTGTAGATGTAGGCGACTGACACATTTCTAACGATTATCTACTGTTGCATGCTACTCTACTCGTATTAAGTATTTATTATTTTATTTACTTGGTAATTGTTTTATGTGCATAAATATATTTACTTGTTTTGAGTAGATAAAAATATATATATATATGTATGTAGTTAGCAATTTAAATATTTGTCGCTTAGAAATCCAGTCAGTCAGTCATCCAAGCCTGAGAGATCAACTAACTTACACACACATAGTATTTATAGTACTTACTTACTTACTTAGTATTGTAATATATAGATCATCTAGAGCTCATATATGCAAATATATACTGTATAGAAAATTCTTTCAACTTATGTACAACAAGGGTGATTTTTGTTGGTTGGTTGGTTTGGACTTGATTTGTGATACAGACAGCAAATGAATAACTAGATGATGATGATGATGATTATTCTATAAGACAAGTGTATCATCATTATCATTAACAACATTATTGTCATACCTAATAGTAGATGCATTTACTCGTACTTGTGTAGATGCATACAAAGATAAATTCAGAATCACAATAAGTTGTTGTTATTGTTGGTTTTGGTGTCAAATTGTCACGAATATAAATCTCAAAAGGAAGCCAACTTAGTAGCACATTTGAAATGCATACTGACAATGCCAAATGTCAAATATTTTTGGATTTTTTTTTACTCAATTTATTTTTATTTTTGTTTTCCTTTTGCCTCATTCAATTATGATATATCTAGACTATAAACTATTGTAGAATCAACTGTTCTGCTCTGATCTGATCTGATCTGTTCTCTGAGTATTATCAGTGGGTGTGTTTGTGTTGGCATTTCTTTCGTTTTGTTGCTATGTTGGAAATTTTAGTAATTTATGCAAAAATCAGCTGGAAATCTCATTTACCTCAATTGTAGATTTCATTTCATTTAAGACACCACCTAGAAATATACTTACATATATGTACATATGCATGTGCATAGCATGCCAGATGATATTATATTGTATTACTGTGACAAAATACTCATACTTATTGTATAAATATAGTTAATAAAAATATTTTGAATGCACACAAGATAAAGATACAAGCAAGCTACTACAAAGAATACAAAACAAACAGCCAGAAAATAGATTAAATTTCAGCATATCTAAGATAATAATGATGAGATTAAATAAATATATAAAAATGCAGGCAAATTGTAATGAAACTCATGCATACGACTTGATAATTTCTTATGAAAGAAATTTGTAAGGAATTATAATTCCAGACAGCAAAACAGAAAACCAAGTCTGATTTTATCTTAACTATGGTTAATTCTGAGAATTTCACATGCACTAGTTTAAAGATTTGTTGATGCTTTCGCCAACCTTGTTGCTGGCCACACATTTATATTGTCCATCATTTTCGGGGAATACCTCAGTTATTTGCAACTGACAATTGCCTTGTAAATCTTGTACAATTGTTGTCTCCTTGGTCTCAACGATTTTTTCGCCATTATGGAACCACTCAACCTTTGGAATTGGTTTGGTTTTCCTTTAACCTTGTATGCTAGCAATAGAGACTCACCATCATATAACACTAACTGCCTGAACGAGCTCCTCACTCCATAACACTTTTGTCAAGTAAAAAGTATAATTTTTATTTGCAATTTCCCAAATCCAGCAAATTTTTTTAGCTGAGATTGACATGATTTTATATAATACTATACTTTTAGTATTTTATTTGGTAAAGATCTTCATTTAGTCTTCCGGTGATCTGAAGGAGAGATTCAGAGTGTGATAACGCCCTACGAGTGCGCAGGGTATTGTCCTACAAATTTTGAAGTTGTGCCCCAAAGTTCAATGCCATAAGTCCAATGGTTTTATAGAGAAGTAACTTATTTTTTGGGCTTAATTTTGATTTGTGCAACATCAACAGCTCATCAAGGTAAGTTTGAGGACCTAGCACACTGCATTGTGGCACTCCAGCTCTGATCTGTTTTATGTCTATCATGTGGCATAGATAGTTATAATAGTAATATTTAAATAGTAATATTTAAAGCGATTTCATATGTGACTTGACATGTCTTCAAAACACAAAACATAGATACATATACCATTAAAACATGCTACCCAACAACAAGAATCTAGTACTACTTTTAAAGGCATCTATTGAAAACAGATCTCAATCGTAGAATGATTCAAGTTTTAATCTTTTAAATTTCCTAAATTTATTTAAAGACTCTCAATTTCTATACCAAAATGTATGTGCATATAATTATAATAGTATATAGTATCAAAAAAAGACTACAGCTGTTTTTACTCCATCAAATTTGAGTTAAAATTAAAAAATAATGATAAAAAAAAAATGTGTATACCTTTCACTCTAGTGAAAGTGTATTATCATTTTGTCTTGATGTTTGTAGCGGATAGAAAGAACCATTGTTCATCGAAGACTTTATAAAGAATATATTTACTATGATATACTATAGATATGATATGATAGTCTTGCACGAATGCATTTCAAAAGGCGAACAAGACATTTGTTTTGTTATAAGCAGAGCAAGTTTCAAGCACTCGGTTGGTCAAATTATATGAATGGAGTTTTGTGCCAACCAAAAGTTTTGATTCAAATGCCAACCAAATGTCAATGAAACCAAATTTCAAATCATTTGAATGAAATGGAAAACATGGAAGTCATTCTTCAGCTAGTGGTTAAGCTGATCATTGACTGTAAAAGGGTTTAAGGCATGTACTTTTTTGTTCGTATGCATAGCTGGTTGCCGCAGCTTAACATTTACGTATGATTTGGATGGTTTTCATAAATTTTCAAGTAAATGAAAGAATTAAACGTGAGGTCTTTCATCAAGTGCGCATCACTTACTTGTGACACCAAATAACATGAACTGTTGAATGTAACTTGAAAAGCATTCATGCAAGACTATAAGTAATCAGCATAATAAGAAGAAACGATTAAGCCATGCCCATCTGTTTGACCATTCGTGCCTATGCATAGAGTTCAGAGTTTTTAGATTACTGGAAGTGTTAGTTTTCATACAAAATTAATTAAATAATTAACAATTAATTCAAAATACGTGTACGAGAATACCATACACAAAACTTGGAGTGTGAAAGGTATGTATGCTTCGTTCAATTGAAATTAATCTTAAATTCTGTTTTTTCTTGTTTGAATATGTTTTTATCTTTTCTTTATTGCAATTTCACACTCGAAAAGTGATGTTGTTTTTGTTGTTGTTGTTGCTGTTGTTGTTATTAGTGATGGTGGTGTTGTTTTGTATCTTTTTTGTTGCCACAGCAGGAATTTTTCATGTGTCTGTGGATTGCATTTTTGCAGCGTGTCTGGTCACTGTTGACCCAATTTCTTGTCATTATCGGTCTTTCTTATAATAACATATTTTAATTTTTCGTTTGTTTTTATTGTGAGCAAGTCTGGCCAAAAGTCAAGTTATGATAAACCATATTGAATTTATATTTTCTTAACACATTTTCCCATATAATTATACAGTTATACAATTTTAATAAATGTTTTGTCTCTTAATAATATTACTATTTTTTTACTGTATTCTCGCTTTATTTTTAAAGACTTATTCTACATAAGAGGACAATAGTTCTTCTATAGAACATCAATCTGATTATTATATAGGCACACTTCATGTATGATCGATTGAACCGATGTTTTAATGTTAATGTTTAATGAACGCATCTATTTTATTGAAAGAAAAAACCTACAAATTATGGAGAGATCAAACGTTAGACCCACAAATATTGACAAATGTTTCATATAGAATAATCGACACCAAGCTCTTCGAAGGAACATAAGTATTATCTGGAAGATGAGTTCAGTAATTCTTAATCAAAAGCAAACAGAATTGTTATACTTCCCGCATACCGAACTTATGCTTTTTATACCGACACATTCCATCTCCCTTGGCATTTGCCGAAAAATATAAATTTTCAACAAATGAGTTTCGGCAAATAGTTTTTTATGATGAAACAAAGCTTAATTTAGACAACCTAGAAAGAAGGCTTTCAAAAGTAGTGGTGTGATTTATGATACCCAAGACAAACCCGAGAATAATTTAGTGGAAACGAACTCTCTGATTAATGTAGAATTATGGGACACCACATTATTTGAATTTGCTGACAACCTTAATGGGGAAAACTAGACTTTAATCCGATTGAAGACCTGTGGGGATTCCTTTTAGCGCAGGTTCACAGGCTTACAGTTCGATACCATTAAACAACACAAAGTTGCCGTTGTCGTGAAATGCGACAAACAATATTTTGCCATTCTACATTAGGAACACTGATAAATTTTCATGCAAAGTAGATGAAATCCAAGTATTAAAATGTACGACATAATTACTTCTTTTGGTTTTGAATAGTATTACACAGGATTACAGATGTTTATTTTAATGAATAGTACATATATTTATGACGCTGCAGTGTTTTCCGGTACACGTCTCGGTTCTTACTGTCTCTTTTCTACTTCTCTCGCTGTGTGGAATCAAGAATGTGGTATTCCTGCCCTAGTTATTTCCCAAATCCGCTTAACGATCCCCAGGCTAACCATATTCGGGGTGCTAATCGTTATTTTTTAAACCAGTTCCTACATAAATATAAGAAATTTTGTTAACATTTACATTTAAAATTTAGAAGACTGAAAGAGTTTGAACAAGCATCACGAAAAATCCACTTATTGCATACAAAATCGAATAACTGAACAATAACAATCTTTATTGTGATTAACATATAGCGTTTAGTTCATCAAAATCGACTTACAGAATTGAAAGATATTAATTAAAAATTAAATTAAATCAAAGATTATTAAACACAATATTTCTGGGTTTGCATAAAGGAAGCGAGTACCACAACTGTTGCTTCTTGAATTTTATGTTGTTGTTCATACGAGTATCATTGTATTTTATGTTTCTCATTTACTTATAACTGCGTATGCACAAGAGTATTGCGCTCTTCGTTATTTTCTTTATGTAAATGTTTATAGTCGGCAAAGACAAAGGCACGTCTGCCCAGTACATAGTACTATAGATCAACACTAAATTTGTATCATTATTTGGGTTTTGAATGTTAAAACTTATGGCCTTTAATGGAAGATGAAATGAGCAGCTAGAAATAGAATGATACCTATAGTTTAAAGCTCATTTTTAAGTCCTTTGGTGCTTATAAGGGTAACTCTAGTTGTATAATCATTATACAATAGATTTAGAACTAGTATTCTGTTAGTGTTAGTTAATATTCTTCTAGAAACTTATGCATCTGCCTATATGAATCTATTTCCCGACCAATAAATATGTCAGTTTATGATTTGTCAAAGATATTCAAGATTTTACAATGATCAAACATTATGCAGGAGCAGGGTAAATTTCTAAAAAAAATTTCATACAGAAAAAAAATAAAATGTTCCCATTAAATTGAAGTCCTGCAACTTAAATTTTTATTGTTCGTATTTTTGTTGATATCTTTTTATGGGTTTAACTTTATCTTCTTCATAAGTTCAAACGTGACAAAGTTCGAAGCCCAAAGAACAAAAAAAAAAAAAAACAAAACAAAAGCAGCAAAAAGGAAACAAAAATATTGTTAAAACAATAACAAAAATCGTTTATATGTAAAAATATCACAAAATAAACGCCAATACTAAATACAGTGCAATCTCAATAATTCGGACAATCAAATGCATCCTAAGTATTATAGACTCTGAATGAACACTAACACTTCTTAATAAAATCATTTTTGTCTACTATTGGGTACTGCTTATAGTAAAAGTTTATCTGGTTTATGTCTTATTTTGTTCTGATCACTGAAAGTATTCATAGCATCAAATACAATTTGGCAATTTCTGGACAAAGAAGATATTTGGATAATAACCAAATGTCCGAATAAACGAGATTCAGGGGTATCGTATCATCAACAAAATCAACCTGCTGCTGTTATTTCTCTGATGTTGCTATTCATGTTGCTGATGCTGTTGATGATGCTATATGATTTTTCAATGTTGTACACATGTCGTTACATGTTGAAAGCATGTCTTTAATTCCCTTTTTCACTCTTCTCTTCTCTTTACTTTCCTTTACTTTTCTTTATTTTGTATATTTGTTATTGCTGTTGTGGTGTTGAAGCCAATATAAAAAAACAAAATAAGACTAGAGAAAAAGTGTTGCCTGCTTCCTTTTGTTTGCTTCTGTTATTGTTGGTAAACTTTTGATATGTTCGTCTGACTGACAATCAGTCTGTCTGTTGGTTATATTGGTTTCTCTACTATTTTTGTTCAAAAAAAATGGTTTGTGTGGCACACTTTGTATTACAAATTGTCTAGTAGTTGGTTGGTAACCAAACAGACAGACAGACAGAAGAACAATGGTAGCAAGCAACAGAGTGGCAACATGGCAACTTGAATCATGATTTTTTTTGTCATAGATTCAAAATACGAGTACTCGTACCACATACTCATTCATTTTTTCACTCTGTCATACCATAATTTTGTCCTTTCTTTGTTTGTTGGTTGGTTCATTCATTCATTCATTCATTCATTTGCTTCATTCAGTCACATAATCAAGCAGCGCTTAAGGGCCACTTTAACTCAACTCAACAACAATTTGTTCGACAATAATATAAAGCAACACACGTCATCGGCATCGGCATCAGCATCAGCATTGCCATCATCATCATCATCGTTGTCCTTCATATTCACCGTCTAACATCATATGTATCACACTTTTGTCTTCTTCAACTTCAACTTCATCATCATTGTCTTGTTTTTCTTCTCCTTTTCGTCCTTGTATCAGTTACATAGTTGGTTCGCTTGATGCTGGAAAACAAAAAGAAAATATGTTTAAGGCCAAAAATGCCATCACGACAATGTCTGTTGATCCTACCATACTCTACAGTTTTGATGTTTTGCAAAGTCGCTTGCCACTTGCCACAAATTTATCCCCCACTCACTCAATTACTCACTCATTCATTCACTACTCACTCACTCACTCACTCACTTAGCAACCACCAACAACAACCAACACTAGCATCACTGATATTTGTATTGGGCATGAAGTATAAGTTTATACACAAAATCACAGCGAACAAAGTTTTCTTATTCAAAGAACATATATTTTTTTGTTCAGATTTTTTTTTTTTTTTTTTTTTGTTGGTTTCTGTTTTTTCTTTATCAAGCGCTTCATTTAATTTCGAGATGCGAAGCACGTTTTAGCAATTTCTCATAAAACAAACGACCATTAACGCCTTTTTGGCTTTTTCCAGTTCTTCATGAAACAGAACATGGTGGGATGAGGAAACTTTGAGAGATACTTGGGTGACTTGGTTGTTGGATGTTGACTGGTGACGGGTGTAAAAAGTGCCACCACCTTCCTCATGAAAGTGGGCTTTATGCAATGCCACACTTTGACTGACTGACTGACTGACTGACGTGTTTGTCTATATTATTGTAGGCGTTAGAGGGTCTACACTTCTCTTCGTTTACTTACGTTTTACTTGAATTGAGTTGAAGTCAACTTAGTATAGCACAACAACTTCATCATCATCATCATCAACATCATCAGCAGCAGCAGCAGCAGCAGCAGTAGCAGTAGCATTAGCGCATTCTAGTATCATTATCATTATCATCATTATTGTTAGCGTAATAAGTAACTTCTTTCAACAGCAATGAATTGAAACTACATTTTAAGACAATTTATGACTTTTATTATTAAGCAAAAAATGATACAAAATTTTTATTTGTATTTTTGCTGTGCATACTTTTAGGCGTTCGAAATGTATTGCATATTGCCTTGACTTTAAGAATCATTTAAATAGAAATACAAATTATCATGACCTTAAAACATTCAAATACATTGGGCAAGATTATACCTCAATAGTGCTCATATTTAATGCTACTTAACCATTCAAACCTTCTGTTGATTAAACAATCCACTCTTCATATTATGGACTTCATTTTCTATTTTCTATTAAAACCTTTTAATGAAGCCAATTACAATTACAATGAGGTGTGAGAAAAATCTAACGAAATTTAACTACACATTCACCTGATCCTTTTCTTTCCATTGGTGATCCGTGTCTATTGCCATATTGGTTTTGCCAGGGATTTCGTTTCCCCCGAAAGTATGATTAGTGTTTGATAATGGATAGAATTTCAAATGAAGTTTGGAAAAAGCACTATAAATACATACACAATTTGTATACTAAGAAGTTAAAGCGTTGTTCAAAGAGCTTTGATTCCATCCAGTCCAATTAATCATCGATTAACTACCCTGCAGTATAAACTACTGCACTGGCCCAAAACTTTTTCGTGGCTAGTTTCTTTGGAAACAGTACTAGTTCCAACAATCTCCTTTTACATGTATTCAACTATTAAATGGCAATGTCATTGGAAGGGGCAATTGGCATCGACTGCAATACCGTTCACCAGCCAACGCCTGCATTACCGCTCCCCATTCGTGTCATCAGCCATTGCCACCGCCTGCATTTCCTAAGACTAGTGAATTTACTAGCCACTAGTAATGCGAAATGGGGCTGCTGACTTACTATGAGTACGCGTACATACTGGTATGTTTTAGCGCATCAGTAAGCCATGTTATTTCTTGACAATAAAGTAGTGAATTTCACATTTGCCCAGATGGGAGCAACTCAAAACGCGCGAGAACATTTGCAATCCCACCAAATGGACAACAACAACTTCCTTGCAGATGGCATCATCTTTGCAATGGCTTGGACAGGATCACCATGCATTTTTTTGCACATTTTTGTCTTATGTTACCCATTTTTCATAGTCATTTATCAATTTGAACCGAAAAGGGTTCAAATCGTTCCGTTTCAGTAACATTTCTCTAATTGAATTGCTATCAATAAGATTTTTCCTATCTAACCAGTTTTTTTTTTTTGCATATCTATCCTTTTATATATTATCTTAAACTGTCGTATGGTGGATGCCAAAATCCTAAGCGATATCGTGAGTTCTTATGTGCCGGTCTTTCTCCACTTTTTCAATAATTTGGTCCACTTTTTCAATGCAAGGCTGACCAGGCCGAGGCACTCATTGAAAACAAAACAAAGCAAATTTTTAGATTTATGCTTGTCTCTTTATATCTCTCATATATGTACATATAAAAGATACATATGTATGTATGTATGTATATATGTGCATATAACATACCCCATCTAAACACGTCTTAGTCTGTCATTTATCAAGCATTATATGCCAATTCTTGTGATCTTCCTCCCTCTTCCATTTGATTCTAAGCAAAGTTAAAAATAAAGCCAATTTGCGTATATAATTTGCATTACTTGCGCTCAGTACGTGCCCCATTTTTAAACACTAAAACATGTTATACTATTCCTTAACATTACCATTATTATCATCATCATCATCATCATCATCATCATCATCGTCATCATTACCACCTATTAACCTGTGAAACAAGAAAATAAAACCAAAAATGTTAAACTTTAATTTGTTGCCTTTGATTTTGTTTTTGCCAAAGTGCCATCATCATTGTAATATTGAGAATGAAAATTATACTAATGATTATGATGATGATGATCATATTAAGTGTACAAACTTCTCAACTATGAGGAATATTTTACAAGAGTCTGGTCTGGTCTGGTGTGGTCTGGTCTGTTACATTCTATTCTATTCTATTCTAGTCTAGTCATTGTCACTTGGTTCGCTCGCTCATTGTCAGCCAGCCTCAAACTTAGAGTCAACGTCATTTGTCTGCATTAAAGTGAGGCACGCACGTGAGCACATCAAAGTCAACGAATGAATGAAGTAACAAAAAAAAGAAACTGTATATATAACATGGGCCTGTTATTTGGTTAATAATGTGCTACATACAAAACTCTTCACATCTCTCTCTCTCTCTCTCTCTCTGTGCACCTGCTTTTTTGGTCAATTTATAATTGAGTATTAGTTGCAATAAAGTACATGACACTTGTGGGTGTTACATTTTCAACTTCTTGCTTGGTCTATTAACATTCTCCTCACACTCATCCGCGAATCAACCAACCCTCTGTTTTTGTGGCAAACACCAAGACCAAGACCAAAATGGTGGACCAAGCATGAGTTTTATTAATGTTCATAGTAATTAGTCGATAATTGAGGCAAATGGTATATTTTCATAATTTCTATTCATACATACTAGTACATAGTGTGAACAGATATTATCACTTTGGCTTGATGTTTGTAACACATAGAAAGCATAGAACCGTCTAAGACTAAGACTCACATTAAAGTATATGTACATATATGCTAATGACTATCCATCTGTATATGATGTTCATATCATTTATAGTGTAAAAGAGGAACCGAAATTCCTTATGTTAACTCAAAAGCCAAGTATACGCAGTATTCCCGTTTTTCTATATTGTATTGTTTGTATCTTTTCTCATTAGCTAATTATTGAAATTATAGCATTTTTCTTTTTAATTATTTTTCTAGTATTTTCTGTGTGCGGCGTGTGTAAAAATAAAAATCACGCATACGCAATGTTGTTGAGTTGCCAAGCTAAAAAAAAAAAATAGCAAGCTAACATTTATTGATGTCGACAGTTTATTAGAAGCATAAGAACAAAAAACAGAAAGAAATAAAAATTAAAATAAAATAAAATGAAATAAAGGAAAATAAATTCCTATGCAACCAAATGTTGCATAGAACAATGAACACCAACAAATACGAAATTCTCATTTGAAAATATTTTTAGAAATGATTTCAAGCGCATTTCTTAGTGTTCACAACAAAAACCAATATGATTTTCTTAAAAATTTTTCTTTAAAACATAAAAGTAAATTGCAATAAAAATTTTTATGAAAAACAATCTATTAAATCTACAGTACGTACTTATATCAACAATTTGTTACACTTCTATTAGTATTACAACTAAAAAAGATCTATCTATTGTTACCTTTTATTAGGGGTAGCAGTAAGAAATCAGTGGAAAGAAAGTCAAAGAAATGGTGTCCGATCATAAGGTCAAGTTTTATTTGAAAAAAGTTGGATAAAGTCGTAACATAGTGCAATCAGCATTCGTTTCGTATATCGTACAATAGATACATACCATAAACATTTACGTTTGTGAAAATTTTATGAATTTGTCCCACATTGTCCTACATTGTACAACACTTTTAGTTAGTTTTTACTTAAAACATTTGAATGTGGCAACGCTTTTGAGAACAAGCAAAATGAAAAAAAAGAAAAAAATGGGGACTCCCCATTATTTCAATGTGCGTGTCAATTAAGTGATGATGCGCATTATTTTGCTGGACAAATTAATAGATACATTTTAAATTTTTATTGATTTATTTGATTGATTTTTATTTACAAAAAGTTTGTTTATATTTTGTGTTGACATTGCACGAAAGAGGAGAAAAAGGTTGTCTTGAAACTTAGAGCCCAATCTATGGGACTTCATTCATTAAAATTTATTCAAAATGGTCTAAGAGTACAAAAAAAAGTGAAAAAACCCGTGAAAGACCTAAAAATACTTCTAGTACCACTGATGATCTCGTCATCGTCATTCTCGCAAAAATGCGAAAAATGCAAGGTTATTAACATCGATATAGGTAAACAGTTCCACGGATGCGTCTACATTATGATATGCGGCTGCATTTCATGATATGGTATAGAATTTCTGATATCATGACCAGATTCCAATACAAAGATACATTTTCGAATATATTGTGGACTTTTCAACAATATAACGATCCAAAACATACATCCAAGTTTGTCATGGTTTCGATCAAAGACAAGAAAGTCAATTTATAAAGTTGGCCAAGTCAATCGCAGGAACCAATTGTGGGAGTGTGTCAAAAAAATTTGCTATGAGATACCATAATACCAAAAATAATAGCAAAAGTCATCCAAAATATTTCGTGGATATAGCGGCAGCTAAAACAATTACATAATTAGAAATGTCCAAATAGGCGAATGATATTCATAATTTTGGATGCTTTTCATATCTCACTCAATAGAGATGTACCTATTATTTTGACCAGTAACTTTATTTGTTTTTATCCTTCTTTGATGGGCTGTGAATTTGTTTGTGTTTAATTATCTGAACATATAAAATAGGACGAGAAAATAAGTTTAACGGCTTTTAACGCCTACAACGTTTGACCAATCAGCATGCAAGTTGGCGTGTTCATGTATTCCTTCATGAAGAATGTTTATATGCTATTCACTTTTTTGCAACTCACAAGTTTTTATATATTTTTATATATTTTTTTTTTTTTAATTAAAAGTGCATTTATTGTCACTCTACTGTAAGTTCATTATGCTACCATACAAAAAGCTCATTGCTATAGAACTTCAAAATTTAACGGTAGATGGCGCGAATCTATATATCACTCTATCGAAACGAGAACATTCGAAAACAAAAACAACAATAACATTCGAACAGACGAGAACAACACCAAAAAAAAATATGCTTGCTTGCATTAGTAGCAAAAAATTCAACAAATGTGCGTGGACAAAATTAGAGCGAGAAAGGAACAATGACTACAAAAATCACACACTAACATTACGACGGGGCCGTAGCAATGCATGCCGGGCTACGCTAGTGTAAATATAAAATCGTAAACGTCTTTCTGTATGTGCTGGCTAATCTCAAAAACGGCTTAACCGATTTGAAAGCAGGTTTATCGTTTATTTTAACAAAATCGATTTACAAAATCAGAAGATATTTATTTTTAATTAAATTTCGACTACTGTTGTACCAGATATTACAAACATATTGCAGTATTGCCAATACCAGGCATACGAAGTTGCGGGCACAGGTAGTTGTTTAATTTATAAAAGTTTTTGGTGGGGGGTGGAGAAGATTTGTCACTTCATTGAACCGATGCTAATGTTAAATACAATATACAGAGAGATTGTCTAGAGATGATGTCGTTGTTCTATATATGTATAAGCAATGCAAAAGTATTTGCGGTTAATACGGTAACGACATGAATCTGTTGACTTGACATAATTTAAATAGCATTCTGACTTTCTAGTACTTTTCTGTCTGTTAGTTAGCTTGTTTATTTGTTGGTTTGTTGGTTTATTTGTTTCTTCCTCTCAATCCCCTCTATCTCTATGTAGTTGCAACCATATTAATAATTATTATTATTGTTGTTCTTGTTCAGACAAGAGACATCCAACACATGGTGGATGGTTTGGTTTATAATTGAGAAAGAAAGTTTTTACTATTTTTGATGAAAGCAATGTTGAATTTTCATTTTTAAAGTTATAGCAAAGGTTTTCACACAAGCACTATATTTTATATGTGTGTATCGAAATAAGAATGCAATGAAAAGGGTTGCAGTTACCTTGACGAAGTTTTTTGCAAATATTTTCCTGACATGCCTTTTTAATACATTTATGAATACCCTGCATTTATAGAAAAGTAATAAAGGTCAATCACAAAGAAGACGACTTCTTATACTTTAAGGAAGAAATTCCTAAAGACGAGACTAGATATGACTAGTGGACTCTTGTTTATTTAAAACATTACCATTATTATGCCCAATGTGTGGCATGAGTTCAGTTGTCCTATCATAGGCATACCATAAAATTAAATTTGAAATTCCCACTGTCTCTCTAAATTATGAGAATAACTGACAAATGTGATATACATAAATATTGTATTGTATATTCTTATAAAAACCCTTAACCCTAGAGATCGTTTAGCTATTCGATAGTCGACTCCAACCAATTGTTATTAGTACTAACCTTACAAGTTTCAATAACATTTTCCTTAAGGTAACCGAAAACAAAGGAAAGAAATCGAAATTTAAAATTTGCAAACATCTTAGAGCCATGAATCAATGAACTGACCAAAACTTTAACATCAAGTTGAACCCGGGTAGACAATAACTTTAGTAACTTCCTTTCTTAAAACACACACAAAAAATAAATCGAATAAATACTATATTTTAGGTAGCTCTTTCATTTGGCTGTGCTTCCTTCATTCATTCGATCGATTTCCTTGTCTCTAACTAACATACATACATGCTCACATATGTAAGTCTGTATAAGTAAATATGTAGTATCTTTACTTCATGAATCATACAGACATACATGTAGACAGAAGATACGTGATTACATACATCGACAGATAGATAGACAGATAGATAGATAGATAGATAGATAGATAGATAGATAGATAGATATGAAGATACCATAGTAAGTCAGTTATGTTATGTAGGCTTGTTCATTGATGAAAATAAATTGCAGACATTTTTCATAGTTTCCTCCTTGCATACATGAAATATTAGTTGATTATTTGAACTCCCCTCTCCCTCCCCCCTCTCCATCCCTTCTATTCTCATCATATCCTTTCATTTGGTTTATATAAAAGTCTCTAGTTTACCGGAAATTAAATCAGTTGCTGTGGCTCTATGGTTTTTTATTTTTTTTTTTTATTTTCCAACGATTATTTCATTTATTTACCACCACCTTCTTTTCTTCATTCTCTTTGATTTTATTCTGTTCCAATCCAAACAATTAAATTTTTACCTATGGCCTTTGGATCATCATTTCATCAAGTTCAATGTACGTTTAAAGAGTAGAAATACAAAAATCAATTGAAATGCCATAAAAAATAAATGTAAAAAGGAAATAAATATTCAAATTATTGTACTAAGTATTATATTGATCCAAAGATTGGATGATGGAGACAGCTATACTTGTTAGATAATTAATTGAGTAAATATCGAAAGTGGTTTCAGGCTTCTTCATAGTACATATACGAATAAGTCTTCGAATTCTTGATGAATACCAGACTCACTGATCAGTTGGAATTGTGGAACATATTTGTAAGAGGTGCCTAGTTTTCTCCCTTTTCCTATCTCATCTAAATAAAATAATGAATGAACTACTTGATGTTATAAATTAAACTACGAATTAATGATTTTTTTCTCTATCAATTAAGTAGTGATGATGTTTGTTTGTTTTTCTTTATTTTTGTATATCTTAAATTAATGAAAAACCATAAATTTGATTTATTAAGTGAGCAAATGTCTTCATGTCTTTGGCATGATGGCATTGCTTCTTCATCATCATCATCATCATCATCACAAGTTGTTTGCAACATGATGCAGGTGTTTTTTTAAAACTTCAAGGACGTCCGTTGACTATAAAATAAAAAGACTACATAATATTAATATCAAGAAAAATATTTCTTTTGTTTTAAAACAAAATTAAGCAAACAGAGAACAATGAGAAAACAAAATAAGTGCATTAGTGCACTTATGTGCATGCAGACAGAGCTCTCTCTCTCTCTCTCTCTTGAAATTTTCGTTTATCGGTAAGAGAAATGCGCGGATCGTTCAGTTGCTGCGTTCATTGTACGAAGAACAAAAACAAAAGGCTGCCAACAAAGAAGAAATATCGGTATAGACAAGATAATCTGATGATGGGATACCCTCTTGCTCCCAATTATTTCCAAACTTAATGATCTGATTTGAGTCTTAGCTTAAGCAAAAGAACACAAGCAAAATATTACCTCAAATTTGCTGTATTGTTTCTAGTATTAAGGATGATAGATGGTGATAAGATGTGAGCAATTAGGACAACATATTTTCTTTGAATGGGTGACAAAAATTTAAAACAAAACTAAGGCGCCACTCCATAGCACGCTTTGTGATGTCACTCGTTTCACGTGTCCTATGCTTGTTACGCATTTCAACGGCACAAGCTCCGCAATACGCATTATGTGCGTCAGGTTCTTGCAGTTTGTAAACATAAAACACCTGGTATGATATACTCAATAGTCTCAGCAAACAAAGCTAAAATTGTAGTGATAATCAAAACTCTGTAAGCAAGTAAACAAGCCACTCGGTTGTCAAAATGAAACTCATCATTAAAATTATATTTATTCATTTTCGTTGCTTTGCAGATTGCAAACTCGCCAAATGCAGATGAGACTAGAGTAATAGATACAATAAGTAAAAGACACAACTAACACAATTAACCAAATGCATCAAGTTACAAAGCTTTGCTTGAAACATAAGCTATTGTAATATATTTACAATATAAAAAGAATATCCCTGAAGGTATGCTTTACTTTTTATCTGCCAAATCGAGATGCTCTTACCAAAGACAGCTTTTCATCATTATCGACCACCTCGCCCCTTGATGGCAAAAGCGCACAACGGTATAAGTGCTCATCTATTTTCAAAATACATATATATACCACTTGGCAGCACTACAATCTTAAAATCATGTGATGTATTAAAATTTCTGACGACACCAAAAGCGTTTGGGCGTTACATTGAGATCCTCTCTCTCTTTTAAGACATTAGTATGAAAGCCGATTTCACGTTAAAAAGTAATTAGCTTGTTGTTTTTAAAAGCATCTTCAGTCATAGCAAGCCAACATAAAGGGATCCTGCATAAATACTAGTTTGTAAACACTTTGTTCCGACCTATGTATTTCATTGAAAATGCCTACGATAGCAATAGGCAACAGCAACAATAACAACAGGAAAATAGAAAAAAATCTATAAAAATTTTATCCATAAACCTTAATATCGTAAGCGTTCTATGAAAAAAACATTCTTATAGGTAAAATACACTCCTTTATCTTCAAAATATATAAATTAATTGACGCCATGACCTTTGAATCACGAGATATATTAAAATTATTGGCGACACCAAAAGCGTTTCAATGTAATGCAGCGTTATATTTTGACATAACAGTTGTTTGCCGTCGAAACACTAGAAAATGTTGAAGTAGCTCAACTTTTGAATGCAGACTATGAACAAACAAATCTTAATAAGTACTTAATAGCAGCTTTGTACATCTTACTTAGATTTTTCAAATAAGAGGCGCCTGTTAAAATGAACAAATACAATATAATGTATCTTGATCAGTTCATCTCTTCATGCTAATCGAAAATATGGAATTTATTCGCGAAATATTATAAATAGATAGATAAATGAAATGTCATTACAAGCAAGAAAATTAAAAGGAAAAAAAAAGCATACAGTAGCGGCAACAACAAAGATCAGAATTATTATAGTATTCAATTGGTTTTTGAAGCAACTTTACTGCATAAAAGATAGCGCAATCGATCCCATCACATTCCAACCAACATTCCAACCCCTGAATCTCCATGAACCTTAGCATTAACAATGATTTCATTCACATAAAAATGGAAGCTATTGTAATTCTCAATATGAATTTATATGGTATAGAACGAGTAATAAAGTAGAAAAAGACAAAAACGAAAACAAAAACAAAATCAAGAATGAAAAAGAAACAAATCCATTTACTCTCTTATCTCATAGAACGCATATTTGGCCCAATTTTCTACAAATTTTGAAAGAAAAGAGTAAAAAAATATATCAGAATTTATATTTAGTATTTTATAACTTTAGATAAGCAAACAACCATAAAAGATAAAGAAAATATCATAGTACATATAACATATTTACTGAAGAAGGATGCTTCAATAGAGCACACGGGAGACAGTTCTATAATGTATTAATAAACTGCAATAAGATTTTCTCAGTTAAATGGATACACACAGTTTAGTGTTTTCCTATAGGCAACTGTTCCAATGAATCTAAATAAAATTCGAGTTGTAAATATGAGTTTTAAATGAATTTGAAAATAACGAATCCCAAAAAACATTCTTAGATCAAATTCGCCATTTCTGCTTTAGTATCAGGTATAGCCTTAAGCTTAATTAGTGTGTGAAAAAGAAGTTGAATGTGTTAAAGTAGGGAGTTTATTGAACTAATGGGGAATAAAATATTGCAAATTTCGCAAGACTAAGAAGCAGGAAGGTCATTGGCACAGCAGTAAGCTCAAGAGGTCAATCACTACCTACTACACTGTTGGGAGATCTACAAAAGGTGGATAATGTTTAGTTTTTTTGTGAAATCGATAATTATAATTAATAATTCAGTTAAAGGAAGGTGTGGAGTTCGATGACGACTGCATTCTCAAATTGTTTAAGAAATCTTTGTAGAATGACTAAAACACATCCATTGACATATTTTAAATAGATTCAATAGAACAAATCACATTTCATATGTCATAATATGTTTATATCTTTAATCAAGTGGCTTAAGATTCAAATGGCAGGTCAGATTAGTTTTAGCTGACAGCTCCCTTTGGCCATTTAGATCCATGGTAAAGCCACAAACACATAGTCCCATGCTAACTAGAAATCAAACCCAAACATGTGGTCAATGTCTTTTACGTCATAAAACTCAGTAATGAAATATAAACCACTAGATAAGAGCAAAATAGATAACTGATTGTTTTCATTTCTTGAATATCCTTACAACTTCAGCAAAAATCGTTTGCAATTACTCCTAGATTGGTGACATATTTGTCAATTAGTCAATGCCCGATGGTGTCATACACCACAGAGGAAGGTTGCATTCGCTTTATTGTGATAAGTTCGAGCACTTATAATTTGTAGCCGGCTATTGGAGCCCTATTTGTTTGGCATAAGGACAACAGATCATATCAACTTCTTTAATCGTCAGAAAGCTCAACTACTAAGCAGTTACCAGGCATTCAGACAAGATGATTATTGAAGAACATTGGAATCTCATTGAGAAAATTGCGACTCATTGAGTTGTGTAATCCCAAAACATAGGGACATTGAGCTTAACTACTAATTTAGGATATTTATAAGTACTTTAATACGAGTATTTTATTGTAATATTGTAATCTATGACTAGATTAGATGATAGACCAATTCTTATTAGTACTAACCACAGAGGATAGGGCTAAAAGAATCATCGTACACATGGATGAGCGTAAGGTTAATGCTGTGCTATAAAATTTCATTGGGCATTGGATATTTGCTCCTTAACGTGTGGAGAAAGAGTATAGAAGTGCAGTCTCCCCAGACTACAGAATCGTACAGGATAATTGGTATTAAAATAGTTTTGAATGAGCATATGTTTATTATTATTCAAAATGGGACCAAGCACAGAACCCTATGGTACTCCAGCACTTATAGGTTTGCAGTTTGACTGACTTCCATCCTTACTAAAGAAATACTGAAAATTGCCTTTCACTCAAAAAGTTTGCAATGATTTCACTAAGATATGACGGAAAATAGAGTAACACACTTGGTATATTAAGCAACCATACCAACAGATAGAATAGCATGCCATTTTCATCCAGGTGCCTAACTATTTTAGTTTTTATTAAGCGTTCCAAAATTTTAGAAAACCCGCATTGGATGGTAGGCAGCTCTTGGGAGATTCTGGGCACTTTTCAGGCTTGAGAATTGCTATTACTTCAGCAAATTTCCATTTCCGTGAGAAATATGCAATGCTTATGAGTGTTGAATTATTTATAGAAATTTTTGGCAAGTTTTTAATACAGAAATTTGGTATGGGCCTTTATTATTGTTAAGGGAGCAAATTTTGGGAACATTGTAGTTTTCAATATTTTCAAGCTCCTTTGAATTTGATTGGAGACTGATTGTCATATCCTCAAATGGGATCAATACATTCAAAAGGAATTTTGAGAGTGGGATACTCCCCACATCAATCTGGTTCACTTTCCTACATATGTATGAATGTATATCTCTTAATATCCTTATAAATCTCTTGATAGCCAGGTGATTGGTTCAAAATTTGAATTATTGTTTATACTTCCATACAATAAAATAGAGAGAATAGAAAGCTTTCTACTATGCTTTTCTTATTCGTGGATATGTTCTTTGCTGGTTTTCCTCCCAAAAAAAAAAGAGGAAAGAAAAATTCACCATTTTTATACATTGTTTATTGTCATTGGGGTAGAGAGTATACGAATATCCTGTATTCAACTTTCTTAAGGACATGTGATTGGCCGCATAACAGTACTAAAAGTTGAAAACACCAATCAATGAAATTGAAATAAGCTTTTGAGTAAACATGTTGAAAGCTCGCTCAGTATGTTGAAAAGCATTGGAAATAGTGTGACAGTGCTTATCAAACTGTAGAAAGCTTTGTAGATTTACTTGTTCAAAAATAAAGCTTTATGTGCTGTGGTGAGTTTCTATTTATAAGTAAAATAGAAAGCTTTTGAATAAAGCTTTTTTTTGTTTGAAAAACTGAACCGTTATTAAATATATCTATTTTTCTTTATACTTCTATAGCAAATCTCACATGATCTTGAATTGGAAAATGACTTCGAGATTGATAACTTTGAAGATGAAGTGCCTGCAATTCTGTCACGCACCACGCGTGATCTTGACCGTGAATTCATTGCTGATGAACTGCAACCGGTGCATGATAAGCTTGATAATGAAGTTGATAATGATGTTGCTGGTGCAACAGATGTCGATGCGGACAATTGGTTTGCGAGTAGTGTGAAACGAGTTCGTCGTGAATTACGTAAATTTTTTGGAACTGAAGATGCTACAGTAGCTGCCAAAACGAAACAACACAAGAAGCGTGCAAGTTCTAAGAATAAGGATGAAGAATTGTCCTCAAACCAAAAGGACCATCAACAACAACAACATCGACCAAAACACAAACGTAGTAATTTGCATACAGCAACAGCAACAGCAACAAACGATAAACACAATCATAACAGCAAAAAAAATCTAAATAAACTGAAGATTGACGAATCGAAACATTTTAAACGTGCAACTGATGATGAATATGGTGAGGGTCTGGAAGCTTCCGGTCATCCCGACGACGAACCACTTATCTGTAAGCATTATGAATAGAATTGAAATATTTTCAGAATCTCCAAATTAATTTTCCTTATGATTTGATTTGCAGATGTGACTCGCATCACTTTGAATGAACCTTACCTGGAGTCTTATGCCGAGGGTAGACGTAGTCCCGATTTCCAAAAATTACATCATGATATTGAATTGGCTTTTTCAACTATCCTAAATAGTATTTATGGTGCTGATGATGATGATTTCCAAATCCGTACAACATTATTGCGTGTTGAGTAAGTTTCAAATTCGATTTGCCTAAATAAACCATTAACTTTGATTTGATTGAATTTGGGTACGGTATACAACCGTAGTAATTTTTGTATGAAAACGTTTGTTTGGGTTTTGTGATGCATCCACCGTGAGAAGGTGCTTAACACTATGAACCAACGACTGTAGTTGTTCAATGCAATCCTTAAAGGCATCAAATGCAGATGCCTGACACAAAGGCATACATCGATATGCTTATGACTAATTAAACATTCATTCAGGTTCATGGTCAACGTGTTTCACAATAAAGGCTCGGGAGTGCCAAGCACACTCACTTCTTATTTCATATTTTATTCGGTTTATTAACTTTAATAATCTTGGCCCAAAATGAGCTTTGTTGTATTGCCAATCCGAATAGTTGACGCACCCCCATTCCTCAATCTTGGTGACCGCTAACAAAAATAAGCGATAACAATGACCCGAATGAAAAATTTCTCTCTACCAAAACAATAGAAGTTTCACATCAAAAAAATCTATAAAAATGTTATCCCTAAAAGAATACTTTCGTTGTTTATTTATTGAGATTTTAATAGAAAAAATCCAAAGTTCCAACTCTTCTGCCAAATCGGTCAAGTCGTTCTCAAGAGATATGATTTAAAAGAACAGAATTTTCATAATTTTTCGATCATAATCAACGCCTATCCCCCCTGGATGGCGTATGCGCGCAATGACAAAAATATTCTTACAGCCAACGTACATTCCTCTTTTTTCAGAATAAATAAATCACTTAGCTCTATGACTTTTGAGTCACGAGATATATTAAAAGTATTGGCGACACCAAAACCGTTTCAATGTAACACAGCGTTACATTTTGACATGGCTATGCAACCCTTTTTAAAAGTGTTTTCAGTTAAAACATCTTTATGCAGTTATTTCAATTTACAAACTTTGTTTTTATTAAAATAAGAATACTAAGCCCAGCCATTGCTCATGACTTAAACGACTTAATGGACGATATTACGAATTCCAAACATGAATAGATTATTCAGTCAGATGGTTACCCAAAGCGAATCAGACTTAGAGTTGAATATCAACATAGAATGCAGTTTTTTGCAATTAAGTCGCACGTCAAGAGAAATAAAGTACACTGTGCAACGCAGAACCCAATTCAATAAGAAAAACCAAAAATCAGGGTTACCATTTGCACAGAGCACTTTTCGAATGTAATTTTCTTTTTGGAAAAATGTGAAAGAAAATTTAACATACGAGTATTTGATGTGAATGGAAGGAAAATCACACATGTAAAGAAAAGCTCTTCTTTCTTTCCATAAATATGACATCGTTTGTTTTATGTGGCGAAGGTTTGGTAAAAAAGTGTAGGGTACTTTTACAGCTGCCAGATCTGAAGCAATAGTATATTGTAACCAGTGATGCCATTTTAGCCTTTTTCCGGACAGATCTGTCCTTTTTTTAACTGACCTATCCGGAGAAAAAAGTCAAACATCCCCTATCCGGAAATCTATCCTTTTTTAGTTTTAATGTATTATTTAATTATTTTTTTTCAAATTTTGTGAATATGCTAAAATTACGCAAATAATAGAAATAGTCGACATGTATTGGGTTGTGCTCATCACTAATATCATAACTTAACATTGTGGCTGATCACATGACCGAAAACGGCACATGACCCGAAGTCATGATGAAGTGATGACAGCCATTTAGGAGCCCATTGGTGATGCAAAATACAGTCTGCTAATCGATGAGACGACGGATGTAAGCATTACTAAGATTATAGGTAGGACGCACTTATGAGGTTTCAGATAAATATATCAACATGATTGGCACTACAGTAGTGCCGTAAAAGAACAGGATTATAACCTCATAGATGAGGCAATAAAGCTCATTTAATATAAAAAAATAAATTTATAACTTCAAAATTAATAAAAATAAAAATAATAAGGCAGAAAATTTTGTCCTGTTTTCTGTCCTTTTTTAAATATTTTTTGTCCCTTTTTTCCCGCTTTTTTGAGGTCGGTTTGTCCTGTTTTTGTGATAGGTTGATGGCATCACTGATTGTAACAGACAATGTACATGAATATTCTTAAGAAAAATTTGCCAAAATATATGAGGAAAAACTGGGCCTAGGTGGTGATTTCTTTCAACAAGCCAATGATCCAAAGCATAAGGCCGAATTTAATGTAAGAAAACATTATTTACTGAATGAACTATGCACCCTAGTTTTATATGGAATATGTTAATTCCAGTTAGCTTCTTGCTCTTCGTTCCATTTGAAAAGATTATAGGAAAAAAAAGGAAAGCTAAAGTTCATTTTAAGTTTCTTATCTAAAATATTATACAGTTTAGTTGAAGAGTATTGAGAGCAAAAATGAAAGAATCTTCATTTTTAAATGAAATAAGTTTTTTTCAACAATATAATCTCCTTCAACTTCAATACAATTATTCCAATAATCCTCCAATAATTTTATATCATCTTTGTAATGATTTTCCGGTATGTCAGCATAATAAGAAAAACGTTTTCCACGAGAAATTTGTTTCAAGTTTCCGAGCAGTAGTAGTAGTCGCTGTCGGGGCCAAATCTGGTGAATACGGTGGGTGTTCAAGCATCTGGAACTTTAATTCATTGAATTTAATAATAATCTTTTAATATTTTTTGCCGATCGTTCTGACTTCCTGACCTGACCTGACCTGTTTTGGAGCTGAACAACCAGCTTCAGTGCAATGTAAACGTTCTGGTTTCAGTTTATGATCATGGTGGTAGATCCAAGTCTCATCCATAGCTAAGAAACCAAAACTGGTTTGAGTAGTATTATTAATTTGCTTTGATGTTTGTAAAGCATAACGCATAGCACCTTACGACACAGGCACCAGTTAACGAGTATATGGAAATGATCAAGAGTGAATGTCATTTCTCTCCATAGTTTTATTATTCCATAATTGTGATAACAATTTGCATAGCACAATCGAAGCAATATTTGATAAGCCCTCGTGTATTTATGATTTCTTATATCAATAAAATGGACATTTTTGGTAGACAAAGTGATGTTTGGTTTGGAGAAACGAAACTCATGAACTTACTGATTTTTTGCTTTATTTCAGATCAACAAGAGATGCTTTTAAAATTTTGGTTACAATAAAATTGGAATTATCACCACAATACAATGATTTTGAAGATTATTTGCGTCAGCAAATCACAAAGAAAGGTCGCTTAGGTGAACTAGGAGCTGTCATCGATGAAAGTTTCTATTATCAACACGTTCAGGGTAAGTTTCAACTATCATATATCATTGGAATAGAGAAGACATCAACGCAGAACCAAAAAAAAAAAAAAAAAAAAAATGAAGCAACTATCTAGTGTATTATATAAACAAAAATATAATATTTTAGATTCAGTTGTCTTTGTTAAAAGTATTCATGATGATAGTGACGATGCCATTGAAGATGGTGGTGGTGGTAGTAATAGTGATAGTGGTGATGGTGTTATTCTAGTATTTCTATGTGTTTATTTTTAATTACATAAGTTGACTGTAAGTTTATGTAAAATTACATTCGAAATTCCCCCAAAAGTTATTCCTTTCGATGAAGTAAATCATTAAATCCAAAAAAAAAAAAAAACATCTTCTGTTCTTGCTGTCTCTTTTCTACCTTCCCCACCTTTGCTCCTTCCTTAAATACGGAAATCATTTCTCCACCCATGAAATAATATACAATTATAATAAAAAATCATAATATGATGTGAGTGGTATGTTTAGATAAATGAAAACAAATGAAACATTAACTGAATATATGAAATCGAAGTTTTTCTCCTCTCTCAGGAGACAAGACAGAAGTCCCTATATTATATTCAGAACAATACCTGACATATTTTTAATTACCAAATTTTTAATTAATGGACCTATTAGGCAATCCTGCTTTCATAAATATTGTATACAAACGAACAATAAGTTTTTAAAGTGAAATAGCCGGATCTTTTCTAGAAGAAGATTTCTTTGACAAATCAAAACGGAGTTGAATCAACTTATTGTTATAGAGTGCGGTATTCAATATGTTCTAGAGATGTGCTAAACAGTGTCACTGTGATTGTAAACTGTGAATGAGTAACAATCATTTGAAAGGAGAGACACAGTTTACTTGATTGATAGTGGCTCACTTTTATTCAGTTGCTCCCTTAACTTTGATTACCAATCACAGTTTAACCAGAGTAACGTGTGTGTGGGTCTGCCTTCAAATGAATGTAACTCGATCACAGTTTGGAATCACTGTGATTTTGAAATCACTGTTTAGCTCGCCTCTACTACATAGTATATGATGGGATAAAATGGGATAAGTAGCCTTCTTTCTCGCTAAAGGAATGTGTTTGGGGTACAGCAAGAGTTTTTGCTGTCCACTTTTAAATCATCAAACCGAAATAAACTAAAAAGATTAATTTATTGAACGCCGATGTGCGTTCTGCATGACAATTTATTTGCAACTAACTTTTGAAAAACATACAAAGATTTCTTGAACATAAAAAGAAATAGGCAAAATTAACACAATGCAATGTGATCCGTTACTTTACTTTACTTTATATATTGCTTTACTTTACTTTACTTTATTTTGGTAAAGAGCGAATTTAAGAGAGGCTGCTCTCAACATCCTCCCCCCGTTGAAGGACTACGGCTTTCAACATCTTCAATCGGTAAGAGGCATAACTTAGCTATGGCTCGCTTGATGATTCCCGTGCTGGTACGAATGTTTGCCACACGAGCGACACCATCATTGCCTTTGACAGTTTCAACCACTCGACCAATTTGCCATTTCATCGATGGTAAGTTGTCATCTTTAAGTAGGACCAGAGAACCTTCGGGGATGTTTGCTGTTTTTAGACGCCACTTAGCTCGCTCTTGGAGCAAAGTGAGATATGCTGTGCTCCAAGTCTTCCAGAATGACTGTTGTATTTGGCACACGACTTGCCAATGCCTTAAACGATTTGGGTTTAAGTTAACTAGATCCGGCTCAGCTACTCCTGTCAGCATTCCACCAGTCAAGAAGTGTCCTGGAGTCAGAACTTGCAGATCGTCAGGCCTTTCTGTGAGTTGATAAAGAGGTCGAGAATTTATTATAGCTGCAATTTGATAAACAAGAGTTCTAAATTCTTCAAAATTGAGCACCGAACAAGAAATCGAACGACGAAGATGATGCTTTGCTAATTTAATCGACGCCTCCCAGAGGCCACCGAAATGTGGTGATCTCGGAGGAATAAAACGCCAATTTATTCCTTCATTAAGACAATGTCTGTGTACCTCCTTCTGATGTTCTTCATTAAACATTAACTCATGAAGTCTTTTCAGCTCATTCCTGGCACCTACGAAATTTGTTGCGTTGTCCGACCAAATAGTTCGTGGTCGGCCACGCAAGCTTACAAAACGTTTCAATGCAGCCAAAAATGAAGGAGTTGCCAAATCTTTCACCAATTCCAAATGTACAGCTTTCGTGACAAAACAAATGAAAAGGCAAATGTAACATTTAATTGGCTGCCTGTTCCGCACCTCTGACTTGTAAACGTATGGTCCGCAAAAATCCACGCCTGTTGTATAAAACGGAGGCTGAGGCCTTACTCGCTCTGAAGGTAAATTGCCCATGATATGCTGCATCAACGATGGTCTTGCACGAAAACATCGAATACACTTGTTTACAACCTTAGCTACAGCTTTTAATCCGCCGAGGGGCCAAAACCTCATACGAATGCTTGCCAACAAGGCCTGAGGTCCAGCGTGCAGTAGTCTTTGGTGGTAATCAACTATGATGCTGTTTGTCACTGGATGATCTGCCGGTAGTATAATTGGATGCCTTTCGCTGAAGCTCAAATTTGCATTCCGTAATCGACCACCAACACGCATTATGCCAGCTTTATCCATAAAAGGGTTCAGGGATGAGCATCTACTGGAACGACCGATCGTCCCATTAGCTTCTAACTCGATGTAGTCCTGATGCATGGTTGCCCTTTGTACCATCCGAATTAGTACACATGTTCCAGCTTCTATCTCCTCCACAGTAAGCTTGGGGGATGACCAATGAAGCGACTTTGCATTCATAAAGCGATGTACATAAGCGTACACCCTTTGTGTTGAACGAAACAAATTAACGAATTTGCAATCAATTGAGCAATCTGTGTTGCATGTCACTACACTCAGCACGTTACGTTTCCTCTCAATAGTGTTAGGAGCTAATTTAATTGATTTTGGCCATCTAAGCTCATCCTCTTGCAGAAATTTAGGTCCATGCTTCCACAACTCAGATTCTTCAAATTCCTTAGGAAGTGCACCCTTAGATAAAATGTCGGCAGGATTATGTTCAGTTGGTACGTGTCTCCAAATCATGCCATTCGAAATTTCTTGTATGCTACTAATACGATTTGCCACGAATATATTGTAATTAGCAGCGACATCATCCAACCAGGAAAGCACTATACTTGAATCTGACCAACAAAAGAAACTTGCATTAAAAATCTTTAAATCAAAAATAGATTTCATCAACTCAGCCAGTAGCATTGCTGCGCATAATTCCAGTTTGGGTACTGTGAGTGTCTTCAATGGAGCTACTCGTGATTTAGAACACAATAAGTTGACTTTCACACAATTGCCCTTCTTTGCTCGAACGTAAACGCAAGCTCCAAATGCCTTTATGCTAGCATCACAAAATCCATGAATTTCTAGCTCAGCATTATCTAATCCAACGAAACGAGGGAACCGAATTTTGCTGACTCGACCTAGTGCTGAGCATAATTGATTCCAATTACAATGTAAAGATTGTGGTATACTTTCATCCCACGCCATTTTTTGTTTCCAAAGTGATTGAAGAAACACCTTAAGTTTTAACACAACTGGTCCAATCAAACCAAGTGGGTCGTAAATCGTTGCAACAGCAGCCAGTACTTGGCGCCTGCTAACACGCTCAACAATATCAAATGAAGAAAACGAGAATAAGAAATCATCATTCTTTGGGTCCCACATCAATCCAAGTGTTTTTGTACAATCATTACCATCGCTAAATGCTGTTGTTTGTTCTCTACTCGATTCTTCAACTCCTCGCAAGACGCTATCATCATTTGAGCACCATTTTCTGAGCATGAACTTTCCTCGTAAAAGTAATGCATTTGTTTGTGATATAATATCCAAGACTTCTTCTTCTGTACTGCCACCTGAGATGAGATCGTCAACATAGAAGTCGCGTAGTACTATCTTTGAACCAAGGGGAAAATCATATGCTTCGTCTATGGCTACCTGCTGCATTGCACGAATAGCCAAGAATGCAGCGGGTTTTGTGCCATAGGTCACTGTGTCTAATCTATATATTTGTAGTGTATCATCAGGGTGTTCACGCCATACAATACATTGCAGAAATGAGTCTGGTTCTTCTATCCGCACACAACGATACATCTTGCATATGTCTGCTTTAATAGCAATCTTGTGAGATCGAAAACGTAAGAAGTGTGTCAACTAATTTTGGTTGTATTACAGGTCCTGCCATTAACGTGTCATTGAGGGAATAACCAGTAGAGGTTCGAGCTGATGCATCAAATACTACACGTAATTTCGTCGTGGTGCTATCAGCTTTCAAAACACAATGATGAGGTAAAAAGTACGATACTAAGTTAGGTGGTACTGAGCTAATCGAAGTCATGTGTTTGAGGTCAACGTATTCCTTAATGAATGCCGAGTATTGTTGTTTCAATTCAGGATGACTAATGAATTTTCTTTCCAATGATTTCAGTCGATTTACTGCTCGCACGTACGAATCACCCAATGAAATGGAATCAATCTTTTTTGGCAATCTCACCACATATTCGCCAGTGCCTAAACGGCGAAAACTGCTAATAAAATGTTTCTCACAATCTAGGTCTTCCTTTGATCTCTTAATCCTTTGTGGAGTATGCCCTTCAACTTCCCAAAAACTTTTTACTAATTCATGTAGGGTACAATCTGAATCACCATCCACTGCATCAGCAACAACAACTGTGCAGCATGAAGCTTGATTCAATGGATAACTGACATTTCCAGAGACGATCCATCCTAATCTGGTTTTTTGAAGAATAGGCAAATTCGGACCCAACTGTATTTGTCCTACACACATCAGATCGAAGAACAAACTAGCACCGATAAGTAAATCAATTCCTTGCGACTGATGAAAACCTGAATCTGCAAGCGTAATATTTGCTGGAATATTCCATTGAACAGATGACAAATTTGTTTCAGGTTGGTTAGAAGTAATTGTGGGAACGACGACGGCTGAGAGTGATGTATTGTATTTTCCATTTACAGATTGCAATCCTATCATAATACTTTCTTTTGCAACTATGTCTGATTGACCAAATCCCGAAATTATAGTTGTAGATTTAGTTCTTTTGACTTGTAACCGATTAGCTAAACATGATGTGATGCAATGAATCTGAGACGCTGAATCGAGCAATGCTCTACATGGAAACAAAATTCCGTTTCGACCTTTGACCATAACCATGGCAGTAGCGAGCATAGTAATGGTTCTCGATGAATGATTTTTGCTAAGCAATGCAGCAGGATTAGAGTCAATGACAAGAGCACTTTGAGGTTCTGATACGACTGAACTTTCGATCCTATCTGAGACTTGCTGATCTATATGCAATAGCGAATGGTGCTTGGCAGAACATGACTTGCAGCAGCGTGATTTACAATCTCTTACGAAATGACCCTTGCACAAACAATTGAGGCATAACTTCAGCTTTTTGGTCTCTTTGAGGCGAATGGAAGGTGATAAATTCAAAAACAATGGACAACTTGTGATAAAATGTTCCGCTTGACAAAATACACAGCGCTTATTAGTATTGGTGGTTACGAAAGATTTTCTATTTGACGATTTTTTAAAGTTCACCTGATTGCCTGGCGTATTTGTTGCCAAGGCCAAATCCACTCTTTCCAATATCCTTACTCTGCGTTCGAAGAAAGTTGCCATTGAGTCCCATGAAGGTAAGCCTTGCATAGGCATTTCCTCTTCCCATTTTGCCTGCGTAGCGCAATCCGTTTTCTTGCCAATCAAATGCATTAGCAGACCATCGAGAATTTCCTCCTTGGATGCAAGAGTGCTTAATGCTCGAATATGCACACTACTCTTGTCCACGATCTCTCGCAAATCAGTTGCTGAGTTCTCAGCCATGGATTTTAAGCCAAACAATTGATTAATATGTGCCTGAAATTGCATACTTTTAATATCAAATCTCCTTTTTAATAACATTACCGCTTTTTCGTAGTTCTCATGACATATTTCCAGAGACCGAACTGCATCCAGGGCGGTGCCAGCCAAGCTTGATCTCAGATGCTGAAACTTTTCGATGTTACTCAAAGTTGACTCATTGTCGACAATAACCTGAAACAATGACCAAAAGTCAGGCCAGTCAGTGACTGTGCCACTAAATACAGGTAACTGCAGTGCCGGCAAACGCGTTTTATATGCTGTTGTGCTGGAACCTGCCGAGTGCTCAATTCGAGTAGACGCATGCGAATCTTGCATATTCCGCGAATTTAAACATGCCATCATATTTGATTTAGCTATGATGAATGCGTCCATGAACTGAACTCGAGCATTACTGTTGATTTCGTCCAAACAGATCTGCTCGAGTTGCGTTTGAGTATCCTCAAACTGGGATTTTAATTCCGAAAGTTGTTCTAATTTAACAGACACAATCGACTCATTTAAACACTGTAGGGTATCCTCAGATGTTGTATCAAGAGTCGATTGAATTTGTCCTAAGAACCAGTTACTTTTTTTCTTAAGGAATTCACGATTAAAATGCCCCGTTTCCCCGAAACCGGTTTTTTGTCCGTTCTTTGCCTTTGGCATTGTCTTTTCGATTTTATTTCAATATAAAGGCAATAAAAAGAACCACACGCGCAACAACAATGATAAACCGCAAATCGATTAAATATTTATTGTTGTCGCCAAAACGAACGAAGCGCAAAGTAGGATAACGGAACCGATGCTTATGCACTCGAAATAGTGCACTTTACATTAAAGCAAATTAATGGAATTAACGAATATAATACACCGATATTTGCTTTAAACACAACGATCACGTCGGGGTCACCAATGTTTGGGGTACAGCAAGAGTTTTTGCTGTCCACTTTTAAATCATCAAACCGAAATAAACTAAAAAGATTAATTTATTGAACGCCGATGTGCGTTCTGCATGACAATTTATTTGCAACTAACTTTTGAAAAACATACAAAGATTTCTTGAACATAAAAAGAAATAGGCAAAATTAACACAATGCAATGTGATCCGTTACTTTACTTTACTTTATATATTGCTTTACTTTACTTTACTTTATCTTGGTAAAGAGCGAATTTAAGAGAGGCTGCTCTCAACAGAATGAATTCACCCAGAAGTTTTATGGCTCATTGGGATACCTTCATTTATTCTCTTTGACATTATTGGCAAGAGAGACTTTACCGATAGCCATGGCTGCCACCGACATTGCTTTTAAATCCTCATATCAATAATGGAAGAATATCTAAATACCATCCCATAATAGATTCTTGTCCAATGGGTACCATTGTTATTTTCAATTTCATTTGTTTTCATCAGACTCTCGACATACCACTACACAGCTTGGTTATCTAACTATACAGAAATCTATATACATATATGTATGTATATATCGGTAGAGCTATTTACAACTAATGATGATGATCCCTTACTAATAGCTATCGATATTCCAATGTATCTAATGTTTCCCAAAAAAAAAAAATTGAAAATAAACTAACATTGAAATCTGAACTTGTATTTTCTTCATTAAATGATAAGCGGTTATAAAATTTAACGGTTATAGTTATTACGTTATTATAGAAGGAGAAATAAAAATGCACACCTACACATACACACCACACACCACACACCAATTTATATAGTACTATACATAGATATATAGATACACTTACAGAAATTATTCTATTTTATCTATTAGATTACTTACTGGTTCTATTTTTCTTCATATATTTGATTTCTTTATCTTTATCACATTTCAATTATTAATTGCACATAATATTTCAATCAATCACTTGTGTATTTATCATATGTATGGCCATGTACCATCAAAACTACCATGCACTGACTGCACACACCCTGCAATTTTGAATGCGTTTAGATGTGCAAGCCCTAGGACGTGCCGGTGCCGGTGTTGACGATGATCGCGCCAATGCTTATGATCTTGGTCCTTTTTTAAATGAAAATGAAAGCGCCGAAGAGACTCGTTATGAGCAAGAAGAGGAAGAGAGACGTTTACGTCAAGAACAAGAAGAAGAGGAGCGTCACTTACAACAGGAAGAAGAACGAAAAGACGAAGAGGAACGTCTTCGATTTCGCCATGATGAAGAACAAGCAGCTGCCGCCGCCGATGAAGAGGAGGCACGTCGTCGAGCTCAATCCGAAGAAGATCGTGAAAATAACAGGAATAACGACAACGACAATGAAAACGAGAACAATCATAACGATAATGAGGATAATAATAACTATTACGGTATTGATATATGTGTGGAAAATCCAAATGAACTATATTCATGTCCTGATGGTGCAACAATACCATGCAATGAACTATGTAACGGTGAAGGCAATTGCCCCGATGAGAGTGATGAAGATCCTGACGTATGCCGTGATTATCAATTTCGTAAACCCAGTTTTAATAATGGCAATGATCTGGAAAATGAATCGAATCGGGATAATGATCCTTATACAACATACGAAGAATGTCTTGAAAATCCTGATAACTTTTTCAAGTGTTACAACAATGAGTTTATCGAATGTAAAATGGTTTGTGATAATCAAATTCACTGCCTCGATGGTAGCGATGAAATATCACAAATTTGCACTAAAGGTTTGTCGTCACTTGTATTCCACACCACTACTGCTTTACTAGGGTTAAAAGCGGCTGTAAAAGATGCACATACATATGCTTGATACTGTCAATTGCTAACCTAAATAAAAAAGGCTTTTTCTAATATTCTAAAATATACATACACATAGTATTTAATTGTATTTTATTAAGAGACAAATCCTTCATATAATCTTTTAGATTAAATACTCGTAATGAATAATGATATTAACTGAGTGTTATGAAGCTCTCCATCTCCATCTCATCATAGTCATACACAATAACTTTAAAGCTTAACATAAAATACATACATATCCTATCACCTAATTGAATTGTATTTATAAAAATTATAAAAATTTGATAAAAGCATTGGGTATTCTGTAATCATTTCTCAAAATCCTGGCCCCTTATAAGAATCATCATTCATTCAGCAAATGGAATGCAATAGGCAATTTTTGCCCCTTACAAACTGGAGAAGTATGGAAAATCACTAGATTGGGAGTCGGACTCGCAACAGAAAGCAGCGTGGCAATGATACGCTGATTTGATTACAAGAAAAAAATTATGGAAATTACAATTTTTCCGTTGTGTCAATGGAAATACATATTCTGTGAAAATAAAATTTTAGGTAGACTACCTTTTACGGCTCATGAGATAGAGCTCAATGACGTATGGACGGACGAACGGACAGACAGAGTAAGCCCTAAAATTGAACTTCTCTTCCATAAAATTTATATTTTCAATGCATTCAAGCGATAAATAATAGCCAAGTTGGAAGTAAGTGCTTGATATCTTAAGAATAATGTATGATTGATATAAAAACTTTTATCAGAATCAAAATTCTAGTAAATTTAGACTAAGTGAACAAACGAAAATCTTATATGTGCTTGTAACTCATAGCAAGGTTCTTTAAATGCCAGATAAAGATTAGAAGAAGATGGAAGAAGATATATTGCCGTTTTACTTTCTAAGAAATGTTGAACATATTCATTCAATTAGCAGTGTATAGCATGTTATGTTAAGAACTTCCGATAATATCAGCATTCAATTTGCTAGTTGAATCAGTAAGGAAATCAAAGAAAATCTGAATCAGCATCCGATCTTATCGGCATTCATTTCATAAGGCTATACAAAGTCATCAGTTCAAAAGATTTTCAATGTTCTTTTCGTAAGTGAAATCACAATTTGTCCTTCTATGCTCTTTAGAGGTAGTACACAATTGTACTCAACAAAATAAAAAAAAATGATCAAATGAAATAGTTTTTTGATCAGTCGTATAAAAGTTTTAAGACTTAAAAAAATTTGTTTGTTATTGAAGGGGTAAAAATTCTATTACATAACATTATACTTATTTATTCATCGTACTATGTCTCTTCATTTACAGAGATTATTATTTATTCTTTCTAAATAAAGTTGGGGATTTTTTAAACCTATAATTCCATAGTGAACTTAATTGATGATTTTAATAGTCGAATACTCGTACCGTACTCGTTTTATGACTTTTTCCTTTGAATATAATACTATGTACCATAATATTTAGTTCTATTCATTTTCATCTCATATTCGAAACCTTAACCTTGAATTCATGTAAAATTTTGACTAACATTTATTCAGCATATTGCAATACATTAATGGCAAGCAAATTAAATAACATTTTCATTACCATAACTCACTGTCGTTGTGATAATAAATGAAACTAACTCAATAGAAAATATAGAAAATTTTCAACTGTTTTTATAATGAATTTTGTAATGTAACAAGTAAATCATATTAGTGTATTAGAGATGAGCTAAACAGTGATACTGTGATTGAGTCACAGTCATGTCTCTCTCTCTCTCTTCCTTCAAATGACTGTAAATCAATCACAGTTTAGAATCACTGTGATTTTGAAATCACTGTCCAGCTCATCTCTAATTAGTATTAGTTCCTCTATGGGTCTTACTTACTTTCTTTCATTTATGATCTTTATAATTATACTTCCTATACTCTCAAGAAGATCAAGAACTACTACTTACTACATATATAGTAATATACTCACTCCATGTGAACTGTCTGTCATCTTCCATTATGTGTTCTTATTTAAATGTGCTTTCATTAGAGATTTTGTGTGTGTGTTTTGTCCATGCGTTTATTTTTATGTTTATTTGTGTGTTTGTTGTCCTTTTTCTTATTCTTATTCGCTTACTCTTTACTCTTTTCATTATTCCTTACTCTCTTTTATGTTGTTTGTTTGTTTGTTTGTTTTTTTATCCTTTGTATACTTATGTTATTACATACATATGTATGTATGTATGTATGTATGTATGTGTGTATGTTTTTGTCTATACTATGCTGATCTTGATCTATGATCTTTGATCTTTTAACAATAATTTTGCAGTTCAATTATCATTTTTTTTTTTGTTCAATTTCTTTAATTCTCCTTTGTGGTTCTTTACTTTCCTTTGGTTGACGAATCTCTCTGGGGCTCAATAGAGAGACAAACCGAATATCCCGAATATTCAACACCAAAACCAATACCAACTTCAGCATCACATCCAGTAATTGATGATGGCAACAATAACAACATTAATAATGTTGGTATCGACGAAGAAGGTTCCGGTATTCCTTTAAATGGCGTAAATGGCGTCTTATCTCATATATGCCGTGGCGATGCCGATTATGTTTGCCCAAGAAGTGGTATAAGAGTTTGCGATGAAGTTCGTTGTGACAATCATCGTGATTGTCCTGATGGCGAAGATGAAGAAGGTTGTCCCACAGATGATGATGATGAGGATGATGGACGCAACACTGACAATAATAACAATTCTGATTATGATGACTATAACAAGGGTAAAGAAATAAAACAAATTAAAAATCGATTTATCATGTGTTTCTCCACTATATCACAATCGTTCGATTTTTCCATCGTTCGTATTTATATACATATGTCGACTCGACTCGACTCGACTGTTCGTTTGTTTGTTCGTTTGTTTTTCTCCCTTCATTTTCTGTGTTCTGTGTTTGTCCTTCATTTAAATAGCGAAACCAGAAATTAGAAAGTCCCACCCATAGTTCTGAGCGACATTTATCCTAGAAAATTATAATATTAATAATAATATAAATCTTTATTTATAATTTAATTTATTTATGTATTTTATTTATTAAATTATTTATTATTTTTTAATCATTCACACATGTACAAAAAATCATAATTCTAACTTGAATTAAAATATAATAGTAGGTAGTATTACAAAAACTCCCAAGACCGCAATGGGTTCCGCTTTTCCTCTCAAAAACAAAAAATATACATATTTGACTTGCATTAGAGAATCAATTTAACACTATAATGAATTACATTTAATTCCCGAATTATTCACAATTATTATTACAATACATTAAATTTAAATTTTTAATCATAATATAATCCAGTAAAACTCTTGCTAGTTTGTCCTATAAAGATTGATTGAAGAAGAAGTCTCTTCATAATAAACATTATTTTTGGTTAGGTGTGAGCATGAAACACTATAACAGCTATTAACTTTAGGCCATCTTCAGGCAAAAGATTATTTGAGTAATGAATCAAAGTCTTGCAAACGATCCATTCAGATATTCAAAAATATCGAAAACAAATGGCAATCCAACAGCACCAACTGTTTCTTTTAAATCATTTAAGAAATCTTAGTTTTGATTGAGAATTAAAAAAGAGTTTTAACAGCAGCAGATTCCTTCAAATCAAAACAATATGACATAGGAATTAGACATCTGTACGAACGCATTCTGTTGCTTAGCATAACTGAGTACCATTGAACGTCGTATTCAATTTTTTGGAACCACACACAATAAGAATGAATTCTAATTCATTTGAGAGAGCGTTGCTATAGCAAACGATCGAATTCAAAACGATTGGAACAAGAAGAGTGTGTAAAAGAATCTAAAGAAACGAAAGGAACAACAACAACATTCATTGTAGGCAGACTCACAACAATAACAACAATCGAAATTGTTGTTGTGTGTCGGGGAGAGCATTTTATGTTATGAGAGCAATTTGCGTGCAATTGTTGTTGTGAGGATGTAAATATGTTTGCATACCAACAAAAACGCAGTACACAATAACATTCAATTTGATTCGGCACCGCTTCGTTTGAATGTGAACATGGGACATTGTCTCAACTGCATTCAGACATTGGAATTCATTTCATTGAATGTGAATGTTAAATTCATTCATTTGAGCATGAGTACCAAAAATGCCCTTTTAAATGAATTTATACAGATGTCTATTAGGAATCACTTTGAGCAAACGTCTGTTTTCAATCTGCATAGACTGCACTGATATAAGAATAACTATGATAAAAACTCTCTTGAACTGTTCCAGATGCAATATAGTATGCTTACTCGGAACATCATAAGACTTAAGAAGGTGTAAAACAATTGTCTCAATGAGACCATATACAGGATCTTTCTCAGTAGATGAACCAGCATAAGCAATAAATTAGAATAGCACAGAAGCCGAAAATGCAAGGAGAATAGTCGTCGAATGATTTACCAATTATTGTTCGATTGCCATGAAATTTAACATAGATAAAGTCAATATTCCATATTTTCATTTTCTAAAGTTAACTCGCTTACTTCATTGGAAATATTTTGAAATTTATTGGGCTATTTTCAAAACATTGATATTTGTGAATTTGACAATATTCACAGGTACTTAAGTATAAGAAAGCAAGATCCAATCTTTATTTCATCTACACTTTATCATAACTTGAATCTTTATCTTTCGTTTTACGTTTTACGTTTATTTATTTATGACAAAATACTGTCAACAAAGTACATTAAAAATAAAGCCTTACAACCAATTAAGCAAAAAGAAAATAAACCTGTCTCTGACCCGGTGGGGGAAATTTATTTGCTAAATAGCTACTCACAGCATGTGTGGTCAAAGACAGACATTAAACACCCCATCCAAAATTGTGCGTCCAAATTCAGTCACGGTGAATGGAAAATCGTAGATGTTGCAAGAACACAGCGTTCACAGCGGAGAAAAGATGTGGTAAATTTTGTTATAATTATCACATAATACACGAAATGGATCTTGTCAGGCAAAGTTAGTTGTGCAAGAGCAAGAGGGACACAGAAACTAAGTTGACTCAAAAGCGCCGGCGAATCAACAATACCAGTAATAAGTTTAAGAAGAAAGCTTATTCTTAAAGAAATTCGGCTATTAATCAACGAAAAAATATCTATAAGAAGAAGCCTACTTGAGTAAGAAGGTAAACGTACACTAGGCTTCCAATTTAAGCCCCGAAGTGCAAAAAGAAGGAATTGCTTTTGCACCGAGTCAATACGGTCTTGATGTACTTTGTATTGAGGACTCCAGACGCACGAACAGTACTCATTAAAATATAAGATGATGTTTCTATCTATCATAGCACTAGTTTGTAATTATGTTTCAATTTCAAAGCAGATGCAAGAAATGGGTTAATATAAGTATTTTTATAAAGTTCTTTCTTTATATATAACAATGCATTAGTAAGTATTACAAGGGGGGATTTATTTTTTACCAGCTATAACTTATCTTCCTTCAATTCAAAATATAAAGACACTCATTGCGGTTTAACAAAGAAAATCTATCATCTATGTATCTATTATTATTTTAAATTATTATAAATTCTCATGAATAAATTCAGAATTAAAGATAGAAATAGTACACTACAAATGCATGCTTCCCTTTCATTAAAAGAAGAAATATATAAGTATTTATTATAAATATTATCCCTCAATATAATTTCATTTTTTTTTTTTTTTTTCTTAAATTAGTTTATTAGTACATCATTTTTTTCGTTTTTAATTGTTAAAATCTTTCTTCATTAGTTTTTTGTTTTTGCTTTTAACTTTTAATTTTATTTTGCTTTGTTTATTAATTATTTCTTTTTTAATTTATTGTGCTTTTCTTAAATGGAAAATTTAAAAAAATCGAAAACGAAACGAAAAACGAAAAACTTTAGTTTGCCAAGATGATGAATTCAAGTGTGATGATCGTTGTCTACCCAAGATCTATCAATGCGATGGTCAAATACATTGCATAGATCGTGCCGATGAGGAAAATTGTCCGAATCGTGAACCTGAAACTCCTCAGCCAAGACCTCAACCGCCACAACCAGAACCACAACCAGAACCACAACCAGAACCACAACCAGAACCACAACCAGAACAACATGGTAAGTGCCAAATTTTGTTTTTTTTTTTTTTTGATTTAATTTCCTTGATTATATATGCTTTTGCAAAAATGATTATTTAAATTTTAAAAATTTAGTTTCAATTTCTACAATTATGAAAATTTGTATATTTTATTAAATGGTTTCTTTTTTTTTTTGTTTTTTCATTCCACAATTTCAAACATTTTTCTGTTTGATGAATTGTTGAATACTGAAATCAATTATGTTTTTTGAAGCAACGAACAATAATTCAACTAATGATAATAATAATAATGAAGTTGATGAGTGATGATGATCTCATCATCCTAAAAATATTTGACTCAATTGTATTGTATTGTGTTTCTGATTTCTGATTTCAAATTTCCGAAACAAACACTTCAAAACATCAAAAATCATGTTGAATTTCAAATTTTTCTTTTCTTTTGTTTTGTCCTAATGTTACAGATATTAGTACGAGTAGTTTTCTTAAATTCAATTCTATAATTTTCATTTATAAATGAATCTTTCAATTTAAAGTGAAATTCTTTGATCATGAAATAATTTGCAATGTGAAACATTTTTTGAGGGGAAAAAAAGATAAATTTCAATTGTATTTGATAAATGTAATATTAAAGCAAAATACAAAGATGGCTCTGACTATCAGATATCCTGTATTAAACATCATTAATCGTGGTTTACATCACTCGAAATGATTCTTATTGATAAAGGGAAAGAATTAGAGTTATGTTTTCTTTTTCTTTTTATTTGATATTCTTATCTCATCATTGTGGTCCAACAGAATAAAAACATTATTTATATTCCTCAAATTGATCAAATTGATTAACTGCTAATCACCTTAGTATCTATAACTTCTAACACAAACTGTTGAAACTGTTCTAATATATCAATAAATTATCAATCACCATTAAAATTAAGAACTAAAATATTAATTTATAAAAACGATTTAAGAAGAAAGGTTACACGTGGTATGTTCAAAAAGTAAGAGGTTATAATACACTTGTGCCAGCGCTTTTTCCATTCCATGAAGCATTTCTGATAATCGCTTTTTGGTATGGCCTTCTGGTCATCCCCCGATGCGGCCTTTATTTCCTCAAATCTCCTTACCTTCAAAGTCCCTTCTAATTTTGAGACTAGGAAATAGTCACAGGTGGCAAAGTCCGGTGAAAACGGTAGCATTTGCCCAAAAAATCACGAACAAGCAATGAGCAATTTCCATGTCTGATTGTTCCACAATTCCGTGCGTTTTTGTCATATTGCTTCACTCAAATGGCACATAACTTCAAGGTTTTATTCTTTAGTGACCCTACAATCTTCTGGCAAGAACTCACGATGCACCATGCCATTGCAATCAAAGAAAACAGTGAGCAAAATATTCACATTTGACCAAAGCTGACGTGTTTTTGTCCAGCTTCCATTGGTATGATTGGACTTAGGTCGTCTCAACTTCATAGCCATATACCCATGTTTCGTCACCAGTTATAACTCTTTTGAGCAAATCAGGATCGTCGTTCTTTTGCTCAAAAGTTAGCAATGTTGGAACAAACTTTGCTGTCACACGTTTCACAACCAAAACATCCGAAAAAATTTGATGGCACAGTCAAGCAATATGTCAACATTCTCAACAACTTCTCTAACTATGATTCGACGATTCGCCAAAACCATGTTCTTCACTGCTTCAACGTGTTTATCGGTTGTTGACGTTCTGGGGCGTCTAGAGCGGTTCTCGTCTTCGAATTCTTCTCGGGCTTCTGTGAATCCATTCTTTTAGATTGCAGCAAATCGTAAAAATTAAAAAACATGTGTCATCTTTATGTCTGTCAAAAACAAGCTAAAGATGCAAAATGGCTGATAATGTCAACATAGGTTAGGGACATGTGTGTCAACATAAGAAAAAGTCGAAAATCGATAACACGCAGCACGAGAGATATAATAATTCCTCTTACTTTTTGAACATACCACGTAGTTGTATCCAAATCATTCTATTCTAGTGTAAAACAGAGTTCTACTTTCCCCTCGATGATGGAAGTTTGAGGCAGTTAAAAATTGTATAATTGTGTAATTTATTCTTTTAAATATTGAATAATATATTCACTTGTGAATTTGGTATTTATATAAGGAAGTACAGGTTCTACTAAATACTTTTTCAATCTTTTACAATTTGTTTTCTTCAATGATGCCTTTTAAGCTTTAAACAATAAGATTAATCTCACCTACCAAAATATGATATAATTTCTTACAAACATACCACCAAAGACTGGCACAACTTATGACTCCAAATGAAACAGCCTAGGCGACAATATGTCAGAGTTACCGAATGAGTTTGGATGCTCTATACAATTTATTTATTATAGAGAACATTTTCATTATTTCATTGAGTGAACAAAAAATAATAATTGTATAATGAACAAAATTCGAACATGAAAATGTTTAAATGTTTCATTTGCAGAAAACTAAAAACATAAATTTTGTGTAAAATCTACAAAAGAAACACGCACGCACATACACTCATATGATAATAGAAACAAACATACAAAAAAGCAGCGAAATATTTCCCAAAAATATGTACAAAATATACTATTTTATGGTTTTGTTGGGTGTTCATTATAAAGCCTCATCTGGTGAACAGCCAACCCTTGCTTTCCCCTTCACTAGGTGCCCCATCAAAAAAAAAGTACGAAAATAAAATAAAACAGAAAACAATATGAGCAAAATACTAGAGAATGAATGTCAAAGATATAGGAAAAACAAAAAAATAGGGGAGGGCAAAAAAAAAAACAAATAAAACAATTTGCAACAGATTAAAATTACCCCTAAGCGTATTATAAACTTAAATAATCCTCTTACACAAAACACAACACAACACAACACAACCACACAACCATAGATACACTTAGTAGTATATGTTGGTATATGGTAAATTGTATCGTGTATGGTGTATGGTGTACGTATGGTATTTTATAGATCGAGTATCGCAACTTAACTTTTCAGTTTTGCTTTGTTGCTTGCGACACTGCTTGTTGCCACTTGGGGGCGTCCTAAGTGTTGTCAACGAGATTAAATGCAATGTCAGAGGTCACAATACCAAACAAAAAACATCATCAACAAGGATAACTAACAGTATGCCAAGCAAGGATATTACACACTTTATGTGCAACACGCCCCCGAAACCCACAAAACCCAAAAAAGTTCATGAAAATAATGTCCTTGTAAAATTAATGAATTTTCGACACTTGACAGTCTGAGAAGAATGAATAGACTACTAGTAGGAAGAGAAGTAATAAAGAGGGAACACATTGTGAAATGATGAAAATGAAAATTAAGAAAAACAACACTTGGAAAAATATTTCCCAAAATTAAATTAAGGAAAATTGAGAAAGGCAAAAAGCTGAGAAAGTTAAGATCGTTAAAGATTAAGATCATTAAAAAATTTTGAAATTTTAGAGAATTGTAATTGACTGCATTCCAACACAGCATTTGAAACATAATGTAGAAAATATATATGCATGATGCCCTGGATACCCAGGCCATGGATATGGGTAACGAGTATAATTTAAGAACTGTTGATTCAAAAGAAAAGACAGATGACAGCGAGTTTGTACATAATTGAGCATTGCATAAATGTCAAATGTTTGCACGCATTCTATTGTGATTCGAACATGGAGAACTTTAGAAAGCATATTCCATGAAATGGAAAGAAAACAACTGAAATAAAGGATAAGGTAGTGCTAAGCTTATGAAAAATATTTATATACACGTGTATACACTGAAAAGTATCGGTGTCAAAATTTGAAAGCTATTTCCTATCATTTTACATTTAAACAAGAGCGGCCTTTGGTGGGTAGCTAGCAGGGCAACCACCCGGGGCATCGGTCTTGCAGGGGCCTCGGCCATTCGTGCAAATACCCAATTAGAAAAATATCAGGTACTAATAGAACTAATGTTTATTTGAATTTGGAAGTTTCTTTTGAAATCTGATCATAAGAGATGCAGCATCGTCTTGTGTTCAAGTGGTTTCCTTACAAAAGCTGTACACCCCCCTGTTTGCCGGCTCGAATCAAAGGTGAGCTATTTTAAAATTACATGTTATATTTTTACCGCTAAAAACTCTTTCTGAAATTAGATGGGAATGCAAGGTAGAATGATTGATGGTTGAACTACATACGAATTTGTAATTTTCCTTGTCACATGACCTTCTTACGAATACAAATGTCATAAGGAAGATTGGCACAGGGAAAAAATACAACTATACAACACCTATTTACACAATGACTTGATAATTTTAGTGAAAACTGTTTCCAGTGATGAGAATTATATTATGAGAAAGATCAAAGTCGTGAGGTGTACACGTGTGAGAAGTAATTTTGATTACGGAAGGATATATGAAGCTCCTGCATAACCTATTTTTATGACCTTGTCGACGATGTGCGCGCGCAATTTGCCATCCTAGATTTGAGGCACTTAAGAATCATGAGAGCATTTTTGGTGTGAACTTTTACAGCCATAATACAGTAACTTGCAATTATCTCGAACAGTACAAGACACATCTGATATTGATGAACATGAATTGTACGAAGAGTTTAATATGTTTATCAGTGTATATGAAGGAATCGGTACAATACTTCGTTGCTGAATTATATGTATGTATAAATGAAAAAAATCTAACTGAGCCGCAAACATCATCACTGATTATCATGATTAATAATTTGTTATCTTTGTGTAAAACTCTAAAATTCATTTATTAATAACTTTGCATTATGCATCAAGTATCTCGCAATGGTCTCGCAAAGATCTATCCGCCCAGAGCCACGCAATAACTAAGGGGCGGCCCTGTATCTAAACATGTATCCGATTGTTGAGGTTTATTTGAATGGCATTTATATTTCTGATGCGAATGAATAACATTAATAGATAGAATTAATTACTATTATTATTTATTTGTAAATATATTTTAGAATTGTTCAATAGTATTTATTTTATCAGTCACAGCATGTCACTGGCACAGAGTGACGTATTCAACATATTCAATATTTTGAGTTTCATCATTTGATTGATTGTCATTTCTGGAGCTGCATCTCTTGTATAAGATCATATCCAATAAATATTGATACATATAGCGTCATAGCGTTGCTCATTCATAGCTGCATCGCTTTATTGATCACTGATCTGATTATAAGTAAAACTATTGTGTCCCCTGATATTTGATAATGTCAAAATTATAATAGAATATGTGGTTTCTTATATGGATGAATAATTCTGTCTATTCTTTCTTATAATTACTACGAGTATCCTCATTTATTTGAAATACTTGGTTACTTATAGTTCTATTGTCTTTGGATTTGATTTGTTAGGATAAATCGACTTTAGATGATTTGAACACATACATATAGTAAACATTATATTATATAAGTATTTCTTCTTAACCATTCCCTTTTCAAATATTTTATTGTATGTTGTAGAATATTTATTCATTTTATTTTAGTAGAAGAAAGAAAAAAACTTAAGTGAACTTGACATCATGCTTACATATGTTTGTGTGTATGTGTGTGTGTGTGTGTTGACACACTAACTTTGCTCAATTAAGCTTAACTAGAAGTATATAGTAAGAGGAATGTGGTGGGGGTCTTTGAAAATTGCTAACACTTGCTAACATATGCAGTTTTACTTTTCATACATTTTCATTGTTTAACAAGCGCACGCCAAGTGTTGACTTGATTTACTTTTGAATATTTTTTCACTTACTTACAACATACACACACACACACACACACACACACACACACACACACACACACACACTAACATACAAACTTGTATATGTTGCCATATGCAAATTATATTTTCGCCAATTTTTCCTTTTATTTAACACAAAAACCAAACAATGGCAACCAAAGTGGTTTATTTGGTTTTGGTTGTGGCTTTGGTTTTGGTTTTGGGAGCTGTTAACGCGCATCAACTGCTAAAGCAACTAAACCTTAGATCAGGGCTAGACAAACTTTGTTCATCATGGTTCATCATTATTTAAAATTGTACAACATTCTTATAAATAAAAAAGTTTTGAGACTTTTACAATCAAGACCGTGTGACACATGTACAGTGTGGCAGTACACTAGAAGAATCTCCCATCTCATAGATTGAGAATCACTGACAAATCTAATCCAAGAGGGTTGTATCAAAGAGAGAGAGAGAGAGAGAGAGGGGGAGAAGGAGAGACAGACATTAAATCGAATCATGAAGGGGAAATCTGTTGGAAGTCGTCAACGCAATCAAGTCATTTGACTTTAGTTGAGGAACATAAACATAATAATAACAATAATAACAACAACAGCAACAGCAACACTTCTTTATCACTTATCCGCAGCACATTTTTTAATTTTCACCACTCGCACCACTTCTGACCCATTCCCACTCACCTACTCACAGATATTTTATACACCCTGTAACCTTGCTTGAGGTTGTTGATTGTTGTTACTGCTTGTGACCTCTTTGCACGCACTCCCATTGGAATTATGCATGTCTGATGAGTTTTACTAGTTGTAAGTGGGTAAAAAATATGAATATGATGTATGGTTGTGTGTGTGTAGAAAGAACAGAACAGCAGAAGCATCTTTGCACTCATTGTTATAGTAGACAGGAAATGTTTCTATGAATTTGGTAATATTTTGGAGCAAAACACCAAAGAAAATATCTCTAGTAAAGAACAACAACAACAACAACAGCAGCAGCAGCTACAACAAATTCCAGCGCCAGGAGAAATTAAATTAAATGTTTGAAGTGATTTTTTCTTCTTTTTCTTAATACTATTATTACTCATAAACACATTTATGTATCTTATGTAATACACTTATGTTTAAGCATCTACAACTTCTTCACATCATGATAAAGAAGAAATATTTAATACAATACTTTAATGTGTATATGTATTCAGTTATTGAGAAGTCATTCTAAAGATTCATTCTTCATCAGATTAATAAGATTTTGATAATCGATGCCCATTACTACCATATGTTTATAAATAAACTTTCTCACTACCTAAAAAAACAAATAAATACTTATACTTCATATGAAGGTCTTTGTCGCTATTGCTCATATTAAGTGGGCAATAATTTATAATGACAATCTGAGTTCTACTACAAAAATTACTGGTAATGCATTCACACTGACCAGAACTCGAGATCTGGCAGAACTCGCACAGAACCACAGGGAAAATGAACGAAATTTGTAGTTGTTGTTGTAGCTGAGAACTCCGGTTCAGTGTGAGTTTTCCCAGAACAGCTGATGGTGGCACATAATAACTTTAAATAAAATTTAAATTTGGTGCAATTCATTAACAAAATACGTAACAGGAATGAAAAAGGGAGCTGCCAGAACTACTATGTGTATACACTGCAAAATGTTCTAAATCATGTATTTTTCTCATGTGTGTGTATAATCAAAACAAAAAACAGCTTCTCAGAACTTACAACTCACAAACGGTGTTGGTGACGGTGAACCGCTACCCAGAACTCGCTGTCTGAACACAGTATAATATTACTTTATGGTAAGATCTCTAGTTGCTATGGTTTTCAGCTCTAAGATTAATAAGTACGGTGGTTATAAAAGTTAATTTGAAGTATGACATTAATTTATACTTGTTGCACCATATGAGATTTTCCAATTTAGTGGATTATGTAGCTAAGATCTAGGTTGCCAGTAGCTCTACCATGTAGATTTGGGATTGATCTTGAAGGTGTTGTGTTCAATCTTACATTCGCGTATGAACGAATGATATGAAGTAAGTGCATCGATGTTTTTATTCGATGTAAAGCATCAAAACCATGCATTTTCTACTTTTATGGTTTTGTAGCCCAACAAATATAAACGAACAATATAGTAGGTCAATATTACTTATCAGTTGTTTAAGAGTAATGATTGTATTCAGACGCGTAGCTACCGTCCCGTTGGGTATCCCGCTAGTCAGCGGATATTCGCCGCTAGCATAGGCGGTTGCTATTTGTTTTTTGTGCGGTTTGAGCTACCCGTTGTTATGTTCCGTTTGTTGCTCACAGATGTCAATACTTGTTAATGACAATTATTTAAAATTGAATCTTAATTTAAGTAAACTTAAAATATTTTTATAATCATTGTCATTATTAGGCAGGGTTATTTTTTCCATTGATTCGATGCATCGAATAGAAAAATTATTATTAATTATTGTGCGGTAAACATCGATTGAATTCGAAGTATATGTAGGTGTTTATTGAATATCCCTAATAGGAAGAACTTAATCTGAAGGGGCCAGTAATTGATCTCTCAATTTTTACCTTTTCAAGCACCTTACAGTACTTTAAAGTAGATTTATATATATATATATATATATATATGAATACTATATACATGCTACAATTGTATGACTTTCCTAAGCACTTAAATGACCAAACGCCGCATTGCAATTTTTTTGTTTGTTAAATTTTTGATTGCAATTATTTTTCAGTTAATTTGCAACAAAACTGTGAAAGATACTGGCCAATAAGTTTATTTTTAATGAGGTAACACATCATTTTATTTACTACTATGTAGTAACACCCTTGGCTTCAATAATACTTTGCACCCTTTTCGGCAAATATTCCACCGAAATGTCTTCAAACCAAACTTTATGCAGCTGCTTCTTCTTTTGAATTTTGGCTGGCATCATGGCCCAAACATTTTCTTTTGGATTGAAGTCTGGGCTATTGCCCGGCCAATCCGAAGTTATTATGCTCAAATCTTTCTTCAATTTAGCAGTCTAACGTTAAAAAACATGGTTAGATGGCAAGCAATCACAGTATTACTTACAGAGGAAGCACGATAACCCTGAAAAATTGGACTTTCTTTCTTTTCTGGCACAATTTTTATATTTTTCCTTATTAATTGAACCCTCTAGCATCGAAATCGACTCCGTTTGGTATTTTGAAGTGCATCCCCATATTATCACAGAAAGCTTGACAACGGGTACATTTAAAAAGTCAAAAAAAAATTGCAATCTTTTTTTTTTTTTTTTGTGGGGGTGTAAGCATTAACTAAGTTCCTAGACACAATATCGGTGATAATGATCTGATCTTGTCATCGATTTATTAACGTATTTTAGAAAAGCCACCTTTTTAAATCTGTATTTGCCACAATTGTTCACTTGATCTTAATCTGTGAATGATTAGAAATCTAGAATGAGTTAATCTCCTCCTCCTTCTTATTCTCTTCAACATACGAGTACATATGTATGTCATGTATTCAAATTTAAAATGAATAAAAATAACAGTTATTTAACTCTACAAATGCATAGAAAAAATTCAATATGTCTTAATCATTCTCCTTAATTTAATGTTTTTTTGATTATACTTCTCTGAAGATTTCACTTAATTTCCTTAGTTTCCTTATTTTGTAATATAGTTGAAGATCTCATCACATGACAGCTCCAAATTAAATTGGATTAAAAATTCTGCTTTCATTCAATTTATGAAGCATCTATTTCTGGCATCCGACCATTTTAAATTTATTTGGGAAAGCAGTTTGAAGTTGGGACACTTAGTGTGCCAGAAACCAGTTTAAACATATTTTTGGACATAATTTTTTGGAAACTGTTTGAAGATCTGTTGCCATTTCTGTGCAATCGACTGTATTTTTTTTCTTTTTTTTTTTTGTGTTATGAGCTTGTGCTTTTGCCACATATAAATTTGATCAAGATTACACCAGTAGTTTATCCTTACTAATGCCATTTGTGCTACTTGAAGTCGGTTTTCTATTTTGTTGAAATTTTGTTATTTAAAAACTCTTCAATCTTTGTGCAATCAAAGCAAGTCAACAATTAGATCTCAAGGTGTTGCCAGTCTTTTGCTTCCATTACACAATATATATCCTCTTATGATCTACTCAATTTTTTGATTCTTACTTGTGTTATGTTAACTGATATTTACTACACTTACTCCTATATATGTATTTGAGTATTTCATACATCATTTTCCACAAATTACTTCGGTTACATTTTACAACCAATTAAATTATTAAAGAGTCTTTCTGTTTCTCTTGGTGTTCATCAAATCAAGTTAAACAAGCCGAAAAAGATGAAAAATTATAAGCAAAACAGAATTTAAAATGCATTGCCTGCCCTCACCCAATCTATCATATTTACAGTACGTGTACTTAGTACAATATCAAATCCAATCCAACACATAGTATGTAATATCTTTGTCGCTTTTGGTCATACTTGTAGTACTAGTCACATTTGGAGTCACAGTCAAAATCGTAATAAGTAAGTCATACAAGTGGAGTAGAACTAGAAGTCGGCAGTTGGCAGTCGGCAATCTGGTTGTCTTTCGTTTTTCGTACGAGTATTTCGTGTTAGTTTTTCCGATTGAAGGGCGCTCGCTCACACGTTAGCCAAGGGCGGTCGAGTAGTAGGTAGATCGGGTGCTTGCTTATTTGAATATACATACGAGAGTATGTAGTAACATACAATACTAGTCGTAAAAGAAAAACTGTTTCGGGCAAGTAGCTTTGCGCTGTGATGCCATTGCCAGCTTTCGTTTCGTTTGCGGTTCGTTCGTTCGTTCGTTTATTCTTTCTTTTCTTTCGTTTGTTGTTCATTCATTTATAATTTTGCATTGTCGGCGGCATTCGTTGGCATTCGTTTATTGTTGCCGTTGTCGTTGCCGTTGCCATTGTCGTTTCGGCTTGAAGTTCGCATTATGTTGTTTGGCTGTGTTGCGTTGCGTTGCGTTACATTACGTTGTGTGTTACATTACGTTGCAATGCGCGACGCGGCGTCCATCTGCTTTGACTTCTAAGTCACTCACTCAGTCGGCCAAACGTGCCAGTTCAGCTTCAGACGTTTGCCAGTTCGTACGCTTTTGTTGCCAAACAAACAACCAAACAAAACAACAAAAAATATATAAAACAATATTAAGAAGAAACAAGTGACAAGTGAATAATTTTTTGTTTTTTTTCCCTATTTTTTTTTTGGATTTCAAAAACAAACAAACAAACAAAATAAAAACCATAAGCCTTATTTTATCTAAAATTCCCAAAAATTTCAAACATTTTTCAAATGAATTTTTTAAAACTTTTCATCAACAATTATTTTTTTTATTTTATTTTTTTTCAATTAAATAAAAGATTTTTTTTTTTTTTTTGTGTGTTTATTGTTTTAGTACACAAAAGTGTTGATTGTGTGTGTGTGTGTGTGTGTGTGTCTTCTGAGTGTATTTGTTTTCAAAATACTTTATAAAATTAATTATAATTATAATTAATTTAAAAAGAAAGCAGCGGTTTTCATTGACTTTGATTTGTTTTGTTTGGAGAATCCTTTAAAGCTGCCTTCAAGTGTCTGTTGCTTAAATTTATTTCAAAAATGTATAAACTGAATTTGAAAGTGTTACCATTTGCTCTTAAATTCACAAGGATATAGAAAATTTAATCCTTAAGTAATATTATTAATTTTTAAATAAAATAAGTAGAATTAGGATTTTGGATTTTTTTTTAATTTTCATTGTATTCTTATGTATTTCAATTCAAGCAGTTCCAAAAACTTCCTTTAACTTTTACAAATCATTGCAAAATTTTCTATTTTTATTAAGGACTTCGAACTTCATCAAATATTTCAGTAAATTTCTGTTTATTCTTTGAATAAGTTTTTAATTTACATGCCAATGAAAAAATGAGAGTTCTGGTTCTAACTTTTATCTGTCTGAATTGGAACTGTAGGTCATTTGTTTGGAAGCAATATTATTGGACAATGGATGACCAATTGATTTTTCAACTTTCTTTGGAATCTTATTTGCATTTTTAACCGACTTCAAAAAAAGGAGGGTGTTATCAATGAGACTGTTTTTTTTTTTTTTTTTGTTTCTGTGTTACCTCAGAACTTTTTTCTGGGTGAACTGTTTGTGATGATTTTTTGTTCATTTGAAAGCTGGTACTTGTCATGTGGTTCCCTTTAAATTTAATGAAGATCTAACCAGTAGGTTTTGAATTATCCTTAATAATGCGCGTTTCATGTGCGCTAATTGTTATTTTTTAAACATTTTATAAATTTGAAACCATAGTACATTCCTCTAGGACTAATAATAAATGTAATAATTTATTACTAATAAATAATCCTTAAATAAGAACATTTCATAGAAAATAGTCTGCGATAATGATGTGCCAGATTTTGTAGAAGTCGCTGAAGCAAGTCATTTAGTGTTTTATTTCCTTCTTAGTACCAATGACAAAATAACAATTAAACTAAACTCATGCAGTCTTGAAATAGAATTATCATCAGATCATTTTTAATAGGTTTTATTTAGTTCAGGATCATGTGTCATCATTTCATATCAAGTGATTGAAATATCAACACATTATTTTTTTTAATAGGCACAATAATGATATTCATAAGTTTTGAATTTGAGCTGTGAAAAATGAGGAAAAAACTAACCACCTTAAGTTTAAAATTGACAGGATGATTGAATGACCTTAACTTAGAGATAAAATTTCAATAAAATCTCAAAATTTATACAAATTGAACTGAAGTCAAATGCCCTTAAGAATGAGTTATCGAAACATCTTTCAATGAAGACATTTAGCATAGAAAGAAGAAAAAATGCATAAAGAAAATAGTTTCAAATCAATTTAAACTTAAATTGAATGATAATTTTGTTTAGATTGAAAGGCCTTCAAGATTTTGATATAATCATAATCCTTCTATTGAAATGTATATTCTACTTTGAAGCAAAAGTTCCATTGGAATTTCTTTTAATATCTTCAATGGGAACTACATGTTCTATTGTACTATTAAGTTTTTTTTATTCTTTCCAACAAAAAAAAACTATATAGTACTTATCATTTTATGTTTACTATATACTATATTCCATATAAAGTAAATAGCATTTCTTGGCCTTAGCTTAGAGTATTTCGTTGCATCATTTTAATTATTTGTTAATTAAAAGAAAATTAAAATTAAAACTCAACTTTAAGAATTGCTCAATTTCTGCTGCAATTTCAATTTCAATTTAAATTTCTCAAAACATCATTCAGAGTTCTTCTGGTTTTGGTGTTTGTGCCCTTTTATTTATTCATGTGTCTCTCACAATTTCTTTATTGATGACTTCGTGCATTGTTTGTTTGTTAATCAATTTGACTTGATCTATGATTTGATGATATGAGATCATGCAATTCAATATACGATAGTATGTATATTTCCTCTTTCTGTTCTCAATTTTACTTATGGTAGTTTTTCTTATTTTCCCCATTTTCACCATGCCATCGAAACAAATTTGAAGTGTGATAAAAATGAGTTTCATTTGGTTTCGGTTGGGGGAAGTAGGTCGAAAATTACATATTTCAAAATCTTAAAGAGGAAAACACTGAATTGAACAATCGGCTGATCGACAGATCGACACTTGGTCATTATGATATTGTGATATTACAATGTGTTTATGTGGGCAATGAACATTTCTAAGTGATTCTTAAGTGAGATTGCTGACTCTGTGAAAATATTGAGATTGTTAAGACTTTTGAAACTGTTGATCATTAAAAATAAAGTGCATCATGCAATTTGGTATTTGGAATTTTTTGCTTTTAAAAATGATATTGCTCATTGAGTTAATGGAGACAATTCATTATTTATTGCCAATTTAATTTCAGAACAAACAAATGATATTTCTATACTATATTGTATCATAATAAACAAAAATGTATTTGAATTTGAAGAGAGTTTCGAATTGCACAAAGAAAATTAACAAAAACTATGAATGAATAAGTAGAATAAACCAAAACAAATCAATCAATCAATCACTCAACCGATCAATTTAAGTAAACAGGAAAAGAAGAAAAATATTGAATGTATACAAATATGATAACTTAGTAATTGGATGCTCTTGATTTTGGTTTGTGTAAGTCGGATACTTTTGTTGTTCTATTGTATAAACACATGAATAGATTGTCAGCACATATAGCAATTAAATTGCTTTACCAAAAAAAGATCCCCATATGGAGTTTCATATGGTGCGCTTTTCTTAGACCAGTGCCGACGGCTCAGTTACAATATATCATTTAACTTAACACTATTGTATGTTCTATCATTTCAAACCTGCTGAGAATCAAACAAACAACAAATTGATAATAAATTAAAAGTTTAAACAAACATTGAGGATCTATGGTATATTACTTGAAAATATATCAGTTGAGTTTGAGCAAGATTTGTGAACCATAGAATTATCATTTCGGCAACATTGGGAAACCAACTCAAAGCTTAGGGATATATCCTGTGAAAACGGCACCTCATGGTTGACATTTAATAAGTTATTGGCCAAAAGTTTCAAGTGCCGCACAGATATAAGTTTATTCTTTAATATCTTTTTGTTGCAAGATTACAATTTCTTCTTTAATGAACTACTGATGGTCCACATAATGCTGAAATAATAGAAGAACAATTTAATCTCAATTGATTTTAATGAGTTGAAATTATACGATTTACTAACTTTGAACATTTGATTTCGTTTAATTTTATTGGATTTCATCAAAATAGCAATTTGCATTTGTTTCTTGAAGTTGAAATGGAACTCATATATATGATAATAAATAATGATTGCTTCAAAATGTCAAAAAATAGAAAAAGATGTGAAGACATTAAGTTAAACCATATCGATATCCCCCATGAAAAAATCACGAATTTTTATATTGTATTTCCCTTCTCATTATACAAAATATCTTGCCATCCATCCATCCGTCAGCAGCATTTGTTGCAACAGGAAAAAACATAAAACAGAAATAAATCTTAGAGGTAAAGACAAAAAATGCTAAACGATCTTGACACTGATCGCACTAACGAATAAATATAGTAAAATAAAATAATAAAATACCATAATACTTGGTGATACGCGCAAATCATTGGATCTTTAAGATGTCTGCATATGTTTCTATTACTACTACTACTACTACTAATAGTAAAGTTGCCGCCGGCACAAACATCCACCCCACCCAAATTTGCCACGCTTGTGGCTGCATGCCACAGTCTGACCACATAAATTGTCGTCATCATCATCATCATCATCATAATCATCATAGTCGAACGTCAGTCGTCGGTTGTTAGTTGTCGGTTGTTGTTTGTTACAATGAATTGTGTACGCGCCCAGAAATAACTTTAGAATAGAAAATCAGACAGATAGGAAGAAAATAAAGACATGATCATGAAATTATGGTAATGTTGATCATCATCATCATCATCATTGTATTAAAGTATTAAACTTCATGCTGTTCATCTTGATCAAAATGATGAGCCTCATCAGCAGCATCTTCATTATCCACACAACATTCATCAACAAACATATGTATGTAGTTTGCTTGTAACTAAAATCAAGTCCCTAGTTTTGCCTGAAGCAAAAATTTTATGTTGACAAATTATTCTTGTCAATTGTTCAATTCATTCCTTCCATGGATCCCCATCCTATCTTTGCTAAACGATAGCTACAGCAATAAATCGATCTTTCGATCGATAGATAAATTGTTACAATTTCGATTACATGTGGGGACCACGCCTAAATGCAATTCACTCAAAAGCATCGCATGCAGTTTATTCGGAAGAAGGGAAAGCATAACAGGTATACAAGAGGGTATCCAGGGGGCAAGCACAAGCATGCTTATAAAATTTTATTTGTAGAACTTATCAAAAAACAAAATACTCACTCGTATATAAATAAAACACAAAACTTACAACTTTGTAAGTTGCACACAACTGTGAGTTGTTTTGTCTATTTATAAATTCATGTTTCACATCTCATCCCATCCCATTTCATCTCATCTGGTCTGGTCTGATCTGTTCTAATCCAATCGAAAATTTGGATTTTAATGTGAATATGTGAATTCTTTTTCTTATACTTATTTACCAAACACTTAAGAAAATTCGCTAGTCTTGCAGTTTCTTGTTCTCCTTTCGTCATATATTTTTCATTCATTGTAAGTATGTTTCATTTGAAATGTTTCCTGCTTCCAAAACCACAAAAAAATAGCCCCATGATCATTTTTCAATAAAAAAGAGAACAAAAAAAAAATATCTTACTTTATTTGAAAACAAAAAACTGTTAAGTTTGCAGTTTCTTTACTTATATCTTTTCTTTCTTTTATTCGAATCTCACATTTATTTATTTATTTACATTAATTTTCGGGGCTTTTTTTTTGTGGTTTGTTTGATTCTCTTATTACATACAAGAAATTCTGATCTTTGAAAAGGAGAGTGGGAACTTCAAAACATGTGCAGACATTTGTTCTTTATATAGAACAGATGACACAAAATTTTATGTTTTATTCTGATATGAATTCTATGAATAAAGATCTCAGCTCACATTTTTATGTCTCAAATGATGACAATGATGCAAATTGTGAACTTGATTCAAAATGTTGAAGTCTCTTAGTTAAACACTAAGGGCTTACTCATTAGAATTTAGAACTATTCGGTGAGATCATCTTATATAGTTTTGAGTCATGTTTGATGGTGACGAGTCACACAGACTATGCAATAGAAGTTTCAATAGATACATTTATAGAATATCTATTCACCATTAATTTTCTGCCCATATTCTTGTCCTTCAACTACTTCAACTTCCTACTTCTCTTTGTTTCCAAAAATTGAGAACATTTTTGTATTGTTCTTAATATTAAGATTCAGAGACTTCAGCTTCCTGTTCTGATCCAGATGGATTGGTTTTTCAAACAATTGTTTGTAGGTATGAATCTACATGATCATAATATAATAGAACCAAGAATACAAGGAAATACCAGAATTGTAATAGTAAAATTACCAGAATTAGATACACCAATCGAACATGAAGTTTGAGAGCCATTTGTTAGTAATTTATTAATTTAATTTCGCATTCAAACATAATCAAAACCTTAAGGAACACTTAATTGATTCATATCAAAACTGCCTCCTTAGTTTATAAGCAAACTTTCATCCACCATATACGGAATGAGATTTCTTAGGCAGTGGCGGTGCCGGACCAAATGTCGGTATCAGGTTTGGGAAGCCTCTTTCATTTCCCAGTTAGAAAGAAAACGATGAATAGATTGAGACTGATGTATGATTATATGAGTTTTATTACCAATTAAACGATGAATAAACAGTGGCAGACCACTCTCACGTGCACTGAAATATATACATATGAATAAACTTTTAATAACAATTTTAAATTTTTTTTCGCGAGACCCCAGAAGTGGGGCGATGCCGTTAACTGCTCTTAGGACTGGACTATCGAACCATACCTAACTCATGATAGGAATACGCTGTCAAGCATTTTGGTCTGGGCCTTATTTTATTTTAATAAATTTATTTAGATAGGATAAGTGACAGTTCTTTGTATCAACTACCAGCTTACTTAGGTCACTGAAGGCCCGTTGTGATGTCACAGTGTCCTTCCTATTCCTTAGCGAACCAACCTGGTCCAAAAGTTTAAAGAATTATAATTTGTAAACTGTGTGTGTGTCACCCTTAGTCATGATTATCATCACCATCATTATGTTTATGTGTTGCGTGTAAAACCAATAAATGTCAAAGCAATTTAATTTTCTTTAGTCTTCCAGTAAAGAAGAAAATCAGTGAAAATACAAAAAAGAAAGGAAGCCATGCAAATTCATTTTATCTTCACATTTTTCCCATTTTCTTTAAAGTAAAAATATAATTATGGTTCTATAAAATGCTTTTAGATACTAAATGCATTTCTAACTAAGACTTTTAACCAACAAAATGCTAAAGTGCACCCACAATTTTGCAACATTTTGTTGCACTATGCGTCATTAATTTTAATGACTTTAATAATTCAATTCACAAAAGAAACAAAAAAAAAAAAATAAATAAAAACAAGAAAATAAGAAAAATTATTTAAAAAAATTAGAAATAAAGAATAAAATAAAAGTATAAAATTCTTTTAATGACTGAATCATGCTGATGGTGATGGTGATGATGATGATTCTTGTATAGAATGCATCATCATTAACATCATCACTATAAATTGCTTTATATGGATGGTTGATAAGTACGAGATAAACGCATATACACATATAGTCAGAGACAAAGATGAGAGCTTAGCTTTTTTTTTTTGTTTAACATTTTCAACACTTTCACTATTTTCATTAAAAAACCAGACAAATTTTGTTTCATCTTCATAGAAGTCTACATACCCTTCACTCTCAAATAGAAGTAAAAACATTAATGAATCATTGAAACTAAGATGTCATGATGCTATTATAAACTAATCGCATGGTTATTCAGATGTTGTCTTCATCAATATCTATCTCTTCTAGTAATCAGGATACTTTCAATGAATCATATTAACCAAATAAAAGACGGGGAGGATCCATAAATATTGATCATAAATGTGCATACAACTTCCCATAATCGGGGTACTTTGTCATGTGCTTATAATATCTAGCAATAGCTGTTAAATCAATATGTATCTAGTATTCGACATAGAACAAGGAGAAATCTCCCCATAATGTAAAACATATCCGTGTACAAAAGTATACTAGGTTTTTAGGTTGTCACAAACATCATGATAAACATATATGTTCAGTATATTTACTTATAGTATGAAAGGTATGAAAAATTGCACTGAAACATTCTAAGCATTGGCATTAAGCCTCATTAGTATTATTAAGTGAGCCCACAAGCTCTCCAACCACGTTGTCACCTTCCCAATCTCACTCGTAACATGAAAGCGCTTAAAAATTGTTTTCAAAAGAATTTGTTGCTCTCTTAGTATTTGACAAAAGGCAAAAACGTATACAAAAAAAAAAAAAAAGACTTCAAGACTTTGACAGACCTTAGATTATTTAATGTTGATATTTCTTATTGTTGTTCGATACTCTTTAGCGTTTCCATTCATCATTCACTCATTCAGTCACTCATTCATTTTGCAGCCTTTCATATATTTTATAGTTGTGTTGTTCAAAGGTGCTTTTCATATACTTAGTAGTACGATTGTGCGAACAATATCCAGTAAAAAACGGAACAAGCATTCAGAGACTTCAATTATTTATTATGCGTAACATGTTTTAAGCATGTATCTCTCATGTTATCTTGACTGAATACCCTACAATCTACATGTGAATATGATGTTATTCAAATTTTATAATGTGTTACAAATCATAAATAATAATTGATTGAATTGCTTATACTATGTCAAGTTAATAAGATAGAAAAGTATATGGTTGAAAAATCGTTCGAATCATATAATTAAAAGTGTCAATAAAAGTTGAGTCAAGGCAGTCTAAAAATATTCAGTACAGTAAACATTTATAATGTTATCTATATCTATACCTATATATATATATATAATCGTAAGCCTTTTCGTGTGTGTGCACGCTAATCTCAGAAATGGCTTAATCTATTTGAATGCGGTTTTGACTGGTGTATTGTAGCAAGTTTCGTGTAACATATAGCGTTTATTTTATTGAAATCGACCCACTAAATCAAAAGATATTCATATTTTTAATTCCGCTGCCTATTTTTTGGCTGATTTTCGAAAGTTTTCCTATTAAGCTGCGGGGCAACATTAACGATATGATAACAAATTACACGCTATTACAAACATATTTCGAATACTACGCTTACGAAGTACTTATATATACATATTTCAAAAAATTATCTGAAAGACAATAAGATATAGAAACAATCTTAAATTCTTGTTAAAATTATTTCTTCCATTTTCCTTACTCATTTCTAATTGCACTCTCTCTTCAATCCTTTATAGATTTTATAGTATAGTTTTCCAAACTTATTTGCCCCCAAAATTTATAACTTACTTTATTTTAAAACATAGAATTTGTATGTCATAGCTCCTCTAGATTACCTTAATACCCCTAATTTATTTTAACTTTCTTCTGTCTCCCTGCAAACCACCAGCTCCGATAACGCCCTCTTTGGATATCTATGTTTTATACGATCAGAATATTATGAATTAAACATTCACTTGAAATTTTTGGAGATTTTGTCATTACATTATTAAGTAAGGTTAAGCAAGTCACTCGCCACAAGAGCACAAGTACACCCAGAAGCCTTATGGTCCATTGTGATGCCTGAATTTAATAAAGAAGGAGAGGGTTAAGGTATCACTAGTTGTGTCTCAGGCTTTGGAAATATCCTCGAACAAGGACAGGTCACCCAATGGCATAAAACTTTGGTTTATTTCTTATCATTTTATCTTAAAAATGTGAAAAATTTCTACGCTAAAAAACCTTTCCTAGTATCTTAAGATTCCAAGCTAATTTTTTGCTGTTTTATTAAATTTGATTTGAGATTTTATCACAACATATTTATAAGATTTATTTCCACTCATATCCACTTAAAGAATTTGTAATCAATTTTCAAAAGATTCGTGAATATTCACTTCTAATGGAAAATATCTGATTGTTTTATACTCATGTTTATAGAGGGCATACAAAATGTCATATAACTAAAAATGAAATACTATTTATTTTGGATTTTTTTCAACATATTTCTGGTTTTCTAAATAGTAGTTTCTTCCAATATTTTTTATTGTTTTTTTCTCTTCTTTTTTTTGCATAAATTCAATTTTATTTAATTTATTTGTAAGGTTAATTAAAAATTGAAATATAAGAATGAAAAATACAGGCATTTTGCCAATGATTTTCATGTTGAAAAAGACAAGATTTCAATTTATATACTTTGATAGAATATATCTTGTGATTTTTCCGGTTTTGCTTCATAAAAAAAAAAAAAAAAAAAAAAAAATTTTTTATTTTGTTTAAATATTCTTGTGTTTTTGGTTAAAGATACTTTCCGTCATGAAGCATTTCAAACAACAATAACAATGAGTACAAGTTGTTGTTGTTGTGTGGAGTTGTTTTGGCAACCAAGTAACCCAACCAAGTATCTGTATTCATTTTTGTATCTTCACCTGAACTGTATCTATTTATGTATGTGTACCTGAGTGATTTCAATGTAAACATATTAATTTATTTTTTTTTTCTGTATAGGGTTAATGTTTCAGTAGCGTTAGCCATTGAAAATATTCATTGCTATTTTTTGTCGACAGAAAGAAAAATTCACTTTAATGCAAAAAATGTTTTAGGTCTTTGCTTCACTCTGGGTTTTATAGTAGTCACGTTTGTTGTACCCTTCCCGGATAACTGCTACTGCTACTGCTGTTGATATCTTTGTATTAAGATAATCATACATACTGAATTACATGCAAAAAACAAAATCAACAAAACCAAGAAATAATGAAACCTAACATTCGACCGACCGACCGACCGATCGACTGGCTGTCTAATGTCTGAGTGACTAAAACTGATTAAACCGTGGGTGCTTAGTTTTATCAAGAATGAACTTAATAGACTTTATCAGCGACTCATTCAGTCGCTTTTTGGCACATTTCACTCTAATTTGATAGCGGCGTCGGCGGGGTCTCCTTTGCTTCATGCTCAATTTCATTTCATTTGATTTGATTTAGTTTTTCTATTTTTTACTGATTTTTCGTTTTCTGCTTTGTGTATTGTGTTTTTCTCAAGTTCAAGTTCATTTCATTTACAACACGATTTATTGAAATTTATGCACTGCCACCGAAATTCAAAGACAAAACAAAAACAATCGTCATCAACGTCGCCGTCGTCTCATGGGGTATAGTAATTTAGAGCATACAACTACAAATGCCAAGTAAACAAAACTGCAACAGAAGAAATACATACATCATTCTCTTTTCATAAGCATATCTGTTTTATATATATATTTTACAATATATACAATGAGTCATATAAGATACAGTAAGTGTGGCACCAAATCAGAGTCAATATCAACCAATGATCTGTAATTATGAAGCCTAACTGATTGCTACCCATTGTTTGTCTATTTTAGACAATCCAACTTGAGCTTGCATGTTTCTTCATATGTTTTAAATACTAATATATCAGTAAAACATTCTGCAGGACTGTTTTGCTATGCTTGACATGTGATATGATAGTTAAATAATCACACTTCCTTTACATAGGCAAACTCATTCCCTCCCCTTTATAACACATCACTCAATAAAATCGTCTCCTTGAATATGATTCCAATGCTTCTCGAACATTTCGATGCCTTCAGTTTTGTTAATCAAAGAAGTGAAGAAGTTAGGTCTTTAAGGTGAATGGCGGAGCGCAATTCGTGCAATTTTGTTATTGTTGCCATCGACTTGTGACACGGTGCATTGTCTGGGTGAAAGTGCAGATCTTTCTCATACAAAATGGTAAATACGCTGCATTCTAAGTGACTAAAAGTGTCAGCTATCTCACGCAACCTCAGTTTTCGATAGGTCAAAACCATTTTGTGGACAACTGCTGAATTTTTGGCGACCAGAACATTCAGCATCATCGGTTTTTGTACGGCCGCGTTTAAAATCAGCAAACCACTTCTTTACCATTTGTCATGAAGGAGCAGAGTCAGAATAACACTTTTCAAGCTTCTTATACTTAGTCTGGTTAGTAAAGAAATACTCAGCATTTAAGATTCAGGTCCGTCCATTGACTCAATTACATATGTACGAGTATTTATACACATACAATAATGAAATCAATTATCTTCTTACACATAACGCTTACAGCTTTCAAAATCAAATGAAATTATTAAAATCATATTTTTTATGAAAAGAATTATGCACTTAGATTGATCAATCGTCTTACGTTTTAATTTACTTATAATGGTTTATAAAGATTCTCAATTCTTATGATTGTGGAATTTCTATTCTTGATCACTGATACATTTCCAGATTTTGTGTAATTCTAAGAGAAGAATTGACTGTTAATATATATAAATCTATCTGGATTTGGTTGTTGGATCTCTCTTTCCCTCAATCTCTCTCTCTCTCTCTCTTATAACACAATCACCATAATTTTTCTGGATTTTTTTTTTTAATTGTCTCTTTATTATTGTAGAAAAAGACCTTGTTTTTCATTCCACATTTTTATGGATTGTTGGGTGTTTATGTGTATCTTTCTTTCTAAGTAATATAATATTTGATTTCATCTTCTAACTGAGCATCATCATTGGCAAATATCTCAATGTCATGCAAATTGGACTCAAAATGAAATTACCAAAGAAAAGAATTGAATGAATGTGTTGGAGAAGTAAAATGTGACAATACTGTGCTTGATGAGGCATCAATAAAAAAGTATTCAAAAAAATGAACAACTTAAATGTAAAGAACATTAACATTAAGCATACGCAGTGTTGGTCATTTGAGAAATCATTTTATGGTCAAAAAACAAAACAAAGAATGAACAACATCGAATAAAAACAAGTAAAATAAATGTCAAAAAATAACGGACAAGTGTCCGATTAATGAAGAATTAAACAGCATTAAAGTCCTTGAATGTTTAAAAAACTGAGTAAAAATAATAATATGGCAAATAGAAAAAAAAAGAAACACAGACTAAAAAGCAAAAGGAGAAGAGAAATGATGAGGATGGGATGTGATTACTATAGAGTGGAGTGGAGTGGTGTAGTACAATAAGTACGAGAAGAAAAGCTTAAATGTCAAACGGAAGTTGTTGTTAAAGTATCCTTTATTTTTTTGTATGTTTCGTGTTTTCCATTGGACTTGTTTCGGACTCCGACTCAGGCTCATCAACATTTCTGTTTGCTTAAATTATTATTTTTATTTCCTTTTTTTATTTGGAATTTTATTTATTTTTCTTTATTGTTGCTTTTGTTAGTTTCTCTATATAAGTAGCCATCGTTTCTTAGTCCTTTGTATCCTGACAAAGTTTCAGTTGCGGTCGCAAAACATAAAACGGATGTCAGCATCAATTCGCAGCAATATAAGAGCAATGTTGGACCACATGCTGAGTTCCTTCTCGGTTCAGTTTTATAATGTACATTTTTCTTCTACTATTTGTACCCTTCGACAATGATGACACTTAAAGGCAGCTTTTCTTTCTGAGAAATAGAAGTCAAGTCTTAAGATTTCTTTTATTTTTCATTATAATATAGTTGCATGATCAAAGGCATCCATTGTTGACCAGAATGGTCAATTTTCTTTCACCGAAAAACATAATAATAGCAGCAAACTTTAATTAAATATCGCAAAAAAAAAAAAAAAAAATAAAAGTTTATTAGAAAATAAATTAAAAAAAAAAAATAAAACTACAGCATATTTCAAAAATCAAATCAAACAAATCATCGATTGTTGGTATCTTAATTAAGGTAAATCAACAATTGAGGCTAATATGGGGGTGCGGCAGATGCCATTCGCCGCCTTCAAATGGCTGCTATTGCTAATAATTTTGGTTCATCTGGTCGCCTTGAATGCCACAAGTACAAATCATTATCGCTATGTGCCAAAGGGTAAGTGACAATGAAACAACAAACAATTATCATCATTTTTCCCCATTTTCAATATTATTTTCCTGTATATTTTATTATTTTCAATAAGAAAAATTGTAAAAGGAAATATCTATGCTCCTCCACAAAGTCTCCTTTAAATCTTTACAGATGTTTTTTTTTTGATTTTAATATTTGTTTATTCACATCAATTAAATTATTTAGGAAAAAAGAAAATAACGTTTAACTACATGACGTGAACAAAGATATGAACATGAGTGACAGTCAGACTTCAGACATAAGCATACAGTGGTGTTTATGAAATGAGAGGTTCAGCGGATGCCTTCTTCGCTTCTGCCTTCTGTTTGGAAGGGTCTTGTCGAGCAGGCCCAAAACCAAAGAGTGTGATGTGATTCTCTAGTCTAGCCGTATGTAACTCACTGTATTGTCGTCTCTGCGCAGCTCAGAATTTCGTACATAGAACTGAGCATTCACTATTCTCCTAAGAAGCTTCGATTAAAAATGTGTTGAATGATTTCTATGTTAGAGTTAGCTACTGCACCTCATAATTGAGTGCCATATGAACAATATTGGTTTAGTTATTGTCTTGTACAATAGGACTGTATTGTGTAAACTGAGCTGCAACAAACACGAGGCGTGGTAGGGATCCGATGCGGATGCTAGAAACGCTATATCGTGTGCGTATATTGCAACCAGCAAGTGTTCATCACCATGAACAGGAAGATCTTCCGTATAGAGTATGTACTGTGGAACTCCCACTGTGATGCGCATTTTGCCGGAACAAGCATCATTGTAACTTTTTACAAATGAGTTTGAGTGAAGTTTCTACGATTCATTGGAACTCTTCACTATATGAGGCTTTTCCTATTCTACGATTGACAACGTTATAACAAATATCCTAATAAAGTACAATAAAAAATTGAGTACTTATTGATAGTCATATTTCATCAATCAGTTGAACAACTGATCTTTCAAGGAGGACCAATTGCAGTCAAGTAATCAATTTAATCAATATTTATTACTATTATCAATATTGTCACCGTTCGATGTGCAATTATTCTCTTGGCCTATGAATTAGGGTCTTCAAAAGATTACATATACAAGAATGAAACTAATGAAAATAGATTTTATAGCCCATATCTGACAAGAATTAGTAAGATTAACATATTTTTACTTAGTATAATAACAGCAGAACAACAGTCTATCAAATGGTTGATAAAACTTTTGAAGTTTTTTTCTTAGGCATTTTAATATAATAAGTTTAAAGTCTTCTTATTTTGAATGATTCTTGACTGTTGTCATGATGATGATGATGATGATGATGACGATGCGCTTGACGCTTTTGGCCTTCACATAGTTAAACGTAAATGTGTCTAGTTGCAACTAGAATAGAATATTTTACTTATTCTAGATACTGAGTTGTTTAGAGAGACTCTGGCAAACGTCGCATGTGGCACGTGGCGCGTGGCAAATGATTGCATGGCGCCTGCCTGTAGCCGCTGGTCGCAATTAATTTCAATCAGATACTCAAATACTCACTCAGAAAACCCACAATCTCATCACATACCATACATACAGAATAGAATGGAATCGAATAGAATGTTGTGCATACAAAATATAAAATATTATTTAATAATATTTAATTGTTTTTCAATTGCAAACATTTATTTAGCTATTTATTAATTTACATATTTTTCAAAATGAGAAGGCTTTGCAACAATATCGTCATCATCATAATCATCATTATCATGTTCATTCGTTCAATCATTTGACTTTATGATTAATTTTTCTTAAAATATCACACTGATATCGGACAGACTCTGCTCCGTTCTACTCTGCTGTTCTGGTCTGGTAAGTTCCTGTTTAATTGTACTATGCAATGACAATAAGTTTCAATTGCTGAAGCAGCATAAGCTAAAGAGATGGGATTCATAGTAGATAGCTGTATTATTAACAAAAGATAAGACACTTATATCTTTGGTTTCATGAAACATTTCAGTTGCCCAACATCATCAATCCAATATTTAAAGCCATCAATTTAAATCAACAATCAAATTATTGCCGTAATTAAGAAATTTCAACTTTAAGAGTATGACAAAATAAACACATGTAGATTTCGATGATTGTATTTCATATCAAGATCTTAAGAACTTTGGGACTGAAGGACTATGAACTTCCTATATTATCAAACATTAGATTGATCTAGTCAATGTTTACTAAATGTATGTAAATGTTTTTTTGCAAATTAAAACATAAAAGCAACATAAATTTATGTAAATAACCAAGAGATGATATTCTGCAACTTATGTAGAAGCTCATCTATATACATACTAGTATACTAGTATATGGTATCTTCTACATACTACATACATATATGGTATAGCTCACTCAATCTAGGCTAATTGTTTGTCGCTTTTGTAATAATTATGCCAACGTCCAATTAATTTGCACAACTATCTTAATTTAGATACGAGTAACTAGTACTAAAACAAAAAGATAAAAATAACAAACAATTATTCAAATGTTAAAAAGTGAAGAAGATACAAACAAAAGATATACTCAATACGAATGATAACTTAAAACACAATTGAAAATACAAAATAAATCTTTGGATCAAGTTAAAATTTTGCAAAACCAAGAAGAAGGTAAAAAAAATGATATTGCTTCAATAGAATTATATACCCCGTTTATAAGACGCCTGGATCGGTTTGCACTTAGGTCGGCACACATGCATAAATTGATTTTCAGTTCGGTTTTAACATGCAAAGCGACTTTAACAAGCGCACAATTTAAACCCGTCGTTATTTTCTCGAACCGTATTTATGTGACGTATAAATGCAAAGCTTATTGCAGACGTGTTCAAAATCAGCTGTTCCCAAAATGTTGATTTGTGCAGTGTTGCCATACTGTGCAGTTATTTTCCTTTATTATCATTTTCTCAATGAATGAATTATAGATTTAAAAATCATTGCACGTTTTTAACAAGAGCGCAAGGCGCCGCACGCATAAATAACTAAACAAAAACTGTTCTGAGACAGGCTGACCTAAGTGCAAACCGTTCCGGGCGTCTTATAAACGTAGCAATAATTTTCAACAATATTTAAGACTTTGTTCATTCATTCAATTAGTTTTTACTGTGAAATAGTTTTGCATACTAATATGTTACCATTTATTTCCATTATACTCAACTATTAACTTCAATTCAATGATGATAAAAATACTCATAGTAGTGATGAGCTAAACAGTGATTTCCAAATCACAGTGATTCTAAACTGTGATTGAGTCACAGTCATTTGATGGGAGAGACACATTTTACTTGATTGATTGTGACTCACTTTGATTCAATTGCTCCCTTAACTGTGTCTCTACCTTCAAATGACTGTGACTCAATCACTGTGTCACTGTTTAGCTCATCTCTAATACTCGTATGATGGATGGACTTCTTAAATAAAATTCTAAAACTACTATTCGTACATATGTGCTTCAAACTAACTTAATACTTTTGTGCATTCATTCATTTTCTTGAAGTTCATCATAACATTATGTGTATTATGTATATCTATTACTCCAGTATAAAGGCCAATTTGTGTTTTAACTTAATCTCATTATAATAATTTTACTTTTATTCTCTTCTCTGCTGTAAAAGGAAAATAAACAAGGTTTACCGGAAATGGTATCATTCTCATTCTTATATTGTAGTATAATTGTATTTGTCTATGCTTGAATTTTTCTTATTGTTCAAATTACCGTTAGTTAATTGTGTATATATGCACGGTAAGTTCATTAAATAACCGAACCTTTTAGTTATAAAATGCAACAAGCATGGTATTATGTTTCAAAGGTCATATATTTATTCAAAATAGGATCCATTTCACACAATACAACATTTGAAACGATCAACCATTTATCCATAGACTTTTTAAGGACGGTTTTTGGGATGATCTTAAGTACCTGTGTCACGGCTGCCTGCATGGCTGGAATGTCATCATAAAAAGCTCCTTTCATTGTAATTTATCTGTTTTGGGAACAGAAAATTGTAACACGTGAGTGGTAGATGACATAAATCCGACGATAGCTGTTATTTCATGTAATTTTTCCCATAACTCAGCATGATTTGATGATTTTGGTCGCCTAGGTCTTGGATCATCATTTAAATCCTCACGGTCACTTTCGAATCTCCTTAATCAAGAGTAAACTTAAGTACGACTCATCACCATAAACTTTTCTTAACATTTCGTAAGTCTTAGTGAATTTTTTTTCTTTTTTTATGACACAAGCACTCAAATAGATAAAACTCCTAATATGTGAAATATGCATAACTTTGTAACTTTGCATAACTTTTTTCAAAAGAAGAAAAAAGCACCTAACCAAAACTACCAAATGGCGCTATATGCTAAAATAGGAAAGAAAAATAGTTTGACGGAGATGGACTGCGACACCGTTTGACCGATCACCATGAAAGTTGGCACTTATATATATATTTTCATGGAGAAGGTTTTTGCATACTTGTTTTTTTTTCGAACCCACTGTTGTCGAGAAATTGGTGCATACAATTTTTCAAATAATGCTTAGAGTAACTCTCCTATCTTCATTGCTTAGATTTTGTTTAATAATCTAATGTCTATTTCTGTTATTGACTCATCTCTAGTTCTCTCCTATTTATTCTTACAGTTTTTCTAGGTCTTTGGTCACGGTCAAAGAAATACCATATTCTATGTATAATTTTTGCTAGATTGTAAGTCAATCTGTGGCATAAATAAGAGAAATTACAATACTACAATATAAAAACTGATCTTTTATATATATTTTTTTCTAAAGGTGTTTGTTTGTATCTTTTCTTATTCAACTACTTTTTTTCCTTTATTATTTATTGTATTTATTTTTAGCTGTTTTTTTTTTTTCTATTTTATTTCATTTTATTGTTTTCTTTTATACACAGTTAAGTAAAAAGTATTTACGACAATGTCATCCTTGACTTCATTAAATTCCACGTGTAATTTTATATCTTTGAAACACACACACACACAAATACTCATGTGCATGCATAGATATTCATATATTTAGATACTCAGATACATAAGAATCTTAGCTTCGTTGTCTTTTGTTTTATATTTATTTTTTTTTTTTTTTTGTTCCTACTGAAACTGCTTCCTCTTGTGCCACACTTAACGTAACTTGTTTAAGTTGCAAAAGATAAAAGAAAACGAGATTTCTTTTGTCTGTCAATCTGTCATCAACATCGGTTCCACCGAAACTTTCATACCTTTCACAATTGTGAATTTCAAGGAAATTTAAGGAAGAAAGAAACAACTTGGCTATACAAAAAAACGATTGTTTAGACGCAAATCAAATAACCTAGATTATTAGTCCATGATTCTAAGCATTACAAGTGTCAAATAGTACGAGTATCTATGTACATATTACAATGTACGAGTATCTACATTGAATGATACAAAAAATAATTAAAACAATAAATTAAAAGAAAGAAATTTTATAATCACTTCTAAATTTATCATATGATCACTCTATGGAACTGTCATCTAGACTCTACTGTACTGTACCATACTACTACACTCTGAATTGTAATACATGATTTTGTGCATATTTAGCGAATCTGTTAATTGCGATAAATGCTCCAGAGTAGCGTAAATAGACAATAGCAATAGCAATAGCAATAATGGTAAGGGTACCGCAGGGTAACTTAGCTGTATCTATATGAGCAACAGAAGAGAGGAGCAATTCATATGGTAAAGCTTGGCATGACAATAACATATCGTCATATCAACAGATAGATCGTCAGATCGTCAGATCGTTTGTGGGAGCAACATTTCTTGTTATTATTTTTATTGTTGCATTGCTTTGGCTTTGGCCTGTGGTTGACGTTGACTACTACAACAAAAGCGCACTCAACTGTCTTACAGAATGAAGATCATCATCATCATCATCATCATATTTATTATTATTATCATCATCTTCATTATTATTGTGATGATGGTTGCATTTTATCATGCTCTGCTCTGCTCTGCTCTGCTCTGCCTTAAGCAACCGAAACCGAAACAGAAACAATTTAAACAAAACAAAATAAAACAAAACAAAAAGAATCTTTCGTTTATAAAAATAAATTAAGATTTACATAGATTTTTTTTTTATTTTTTTGCATTTTGCATACAAAGAACAAATTATCATTCTTTCTTTAGATACAATAAACAAAAATATATTCTGCTGCTGACTTTACATAAATTGTTCTTAATCAGTTTTCATCCACTTTATTCATACAAATTTTGAAAAGATATTGGTATTGCCATTCAAATATTGTCAACATAATACTTAGATCCAGCTATTCTTAAACTTGTGTAGTCCACGGATTCCATTTCCAACCTAGGCAGTTTTAGTTTTCCTTGAAATTTCATTTCCTGGCGGAAGAAATGCACCTGTGCCTTTCTTAAATTCTTTATGTTCAACACAGTAATGGCAATACTAACTCACTGTTTTAGACCATTAAACAAAAGACAAGAATCAAATGATCAAACCACAGAATATTATGCTAAACCCATATTACTTATCTTCAATTTCTATAATCTTTGCTTTGCTATTTACTATGACCATATGATTTATGTCAACCAACATTTATCTAAATGAAAACGGGAAGATTAAATGGGCACATGGTTATAGATTGTTAATCGTGAAAGATGGTTCAAATGCTTTTCATAACCAGACCTTCTCGGGTTGCCAGTAAACATCTTCTATAGCAAGAACTTAACTTTTTCCTTCACGAAGTTGGTAACATTAAAAATGCTTCTCATTAGGACCTTCCAGAGGCAAACTGTTGCGATGATGTCAAGTTCTACAGCAATAAGCAATTTTCTCCCAACTTAAGGCTGATGCTGTTTACCTATTAGGATTACCAATATTTAGTTTTCAATTCATTTGCTGATTTGATTATATATTGTAAATCACCTTTGTGTGTCTGCTGCTGCCTCTGCAATTTTTCTTATGGCAGATGTGGATGTGTTTACATTTCGCTGGGGGAAGTTTTGCTTCTAAAATTATGAAAGCCTTACAATACCTTTAAGCTTTTCTTGGTTTAAGGTAGATCTTGAGTAATTTTCCTGTCGCTGATGTGCAAAGAATCATTTGAATTGCTATGTCCATGTTTGGATAAACATGTCGGAAATTCTGTATTTGCAGGAACGAAGATAGACTTATGAATTATCCAGAATCTGGTGTTAACCAAAATTAAACCAGAAGAAATGTGGCATTAATAATGTATGCATTCTTGAACTAAACCAGTCTCTAAATCATTAGGATATATTTCTACGAAGAAAAGGTCTTTTTCCGTGAGGGTTGATGATGACAATCCACTAATTTTGGTCAAAAATGAAAACTGATTGAACCTGTTGTAGGCCTTCTGCTGGTTCTCTAATTCAAATATCGGAGTCTATCGATGAGGACGAAAAATGTGCTATCCCTGAAAGTGTCACTCACAGTCATTATCATTTTTCCATCGAGTGTTTCATCGTACATTAAATTCCCTTATCGATTGTCTTGCTCCCATCTCTTTTGCTTGAACAATACCTTATTCCAACGTCTTTTCTTCGAAATACTTAAAATTTACTCGATCAGCTACGAATTCGTAAAGATCTCCAAAGAAGTGCTTAAAGAAGTTTTCATTTTCAATAATTTTGCCGAAAATGTGCCGCTCCTCAAATCTGCCGCCCTAGGCTCCAGCCTACTCAGTCTTATGGTAAACCCACCACTGCTTTAATTAGAAAAAAAAAATTCAAAATAAATACTGACAATAATAATTATCTAATAATAATTAAAACTATAAGATCCTCATAATGCAGGAATAGGTCTTGAATATATAGTAATTAAGGTGTATTATTGATTGTTGTACCAGCTAGAGGCTATCAGAAGTCCCGGACTCAAGTGACAAGATACACAAATGATTGATTTATGTTGTTAAATGAATTCGATATTCATTGCATAACATGTGTGTTTTACGATTTCAATAGAGGAAAATATTAAAAGATCCTTGAATGAAGACTTGCTGCTGGAATTTGTTTTACTGATTGAGTATTTTTGTTGAATGTTCTTGGTCGCCGCTAAGCATCTTTTAACAATAAGAAGGCAACAGATTTATATCCATATTCTAAGACAAAGTTCTGGACCCACGAAGAAATATATAGTATAATTTCCCTGTAATATTGGTCCAGTGATTCCTGGACAAATGCATATCTTACTAGTGTGATTCTGAACAAATGTTTGCTAGTGTTACTTAAACAATGAGGTATGATAGTATGTGACTCTTTGCTGACCTATAGATATCAATACAAAAGAAACCAATCAATTTAATCTGATATAATACTCTGACTTTATTTAACAGATTATCTTTATAAATAAAGAACGAAACGCATCAACAGTGATATCATCCATGATATAGTGGGTTTTACACTTTCCAACATGTCAGAACATTTAATAAAGTTAGATCTCAGGATTCAATATCAAACAAAAGCATATATGCCATGTATTTCCTCTTTCAGTGTTGCGCTTCGTGCATTTAACGTACTTCTAAGTATTATATCTAGATAAAAAAAGAAAGAAAGAATATGAAATTATTTCCTTCAATCAAAACTTATCGAAACCCATTACTTACCATAAAATAGTAATTTCTGTCATTTCTAATATCACCACCAACAAATGGCTACATGATTTTCAACACTCTTTTTGTGGTTGCAAAACATTAAATTGACCGACTGATTGTATACGAGTAAATACCATTAATCACTTATATATGTATATAATGAACATACTCACCCCCCCATAGTTGTATTTTAGAATATTTTTCACAATTAATTTTGATTCATGACTTTTGAATAACGTGTTGACCATAATTTCTTTCCATTCCTTGTCCATCCATTAATCGATACATGCTTCAGCAAACATTAGTTGTATTTTCTCATATTTACCCTGAACTATTTTCCACAAGGAATGTAAATCATTTAGTGTAACATAGTCACTGTTATTTGGCGTTGCATAAAGATGTATCTCTACAAACTTCTCAAATTGCTTAAATCTTTTGTTTAACAATTTTGCTGATTCAAGTGCTAAACGTAAACGTTCTTTTTGCTCCTCCTTGAGATCACCGTTTTTAAGCCTTTTTTCAACTTCAGCAACTTCATGTATAAGATGCATGATTGCATCTTGTATACGAGCCTCATAAAACCTTCCGTCGATTATTTGTGTCATGATGAGTGATCTTTATCTTAAGCTCAACACGATACGAAGTCTTTTACAAGAATTTTTTTTTTAATTATACCCAAAAAAAATAATTTTTATTCACAACATCGAAAAATTTATTACAGACAATTTTCCCCAAGGACTTCTGTGACTGATTATACAAAAAATAATCTGATACTTATTACAAAAATCTCTGTAGGCATAGCCAATTTGATCATATGACAAAAAAAAATGACATTTTACCCTGTGTTGCTATAGTAACAAAATTATAAATGACATGATGGCAATCTGAATTAACAATTTTCAATTGAAAAAGATATTTCAGAATCCTTAAGAATCAGCTGGTTTGCCATAAGTTTCAGTGAAAGCTTTTTTAATCTAGACTTGACAGTTCGGCGCCTCTTCTTTCTTGATTTCTTTACACAATAATCCAATTTAACTATATATAGTATGTATACCACACAGTTGAAAGTACAGTCCTCCCATTGATAAGTAACATGCAAATAGAATCAATTGATGGCAATGAATTCAATGTGTCGTTCTTGTTTCGACAGAACATATACAGAAAAGATTAGCACACAAATCGTTAATTCTCTATATAGACACATCAGTTAGTACAGTGTACTTCTTGTGACGAAAAAGTGTTAAAATCTCTCATCACCTGATAACAGAATGTAAAACACTTAGGCATAAATCCATCATGAAAAGGGATTTAACTTTTCATTCAAAGTCTTACAGTATGTATGCATGCATTACTGTTGAAAGTCTGATACTACCCCATATAAACAAGGTACAAATTTACATTAGAACTTCTTGTCGTTATCAAACTGAGGACCAATTAGTTCAGCCTGACTTACTGCATCTCATTTCAGCTGCGATTTATAAATATGGTTGATGCAGCTCGTCACAGTCGGCACATCACCAACAGCTGATAATCTGGCAACATCAAATCTCAGGCAATACAGAAAGACGTGTTCAGTTTTTTTCGTTTTCATATCTACAAGTAAAACAGTAGGGATCATCATTATATCCCCGCTTATGCATATATTCTTTAAAACACCTGTTACCACTCAGGAACTGCGCAAGATAATGGTTAACCTTGCCGAACTTTCTGCCGATCCATTCTTCAACGTTATAAAGAAGCTGATCGGTCCACCTGCCACTGAAATATAATGTATTCTTCTATCTCTTCTCTTCTCTATCATATGTATGCAACATTATATATTTCCATTATAGCTATTACAATATCTTATTGTAACTATATTTATGTTGTGTTGTTTTGAAACTATATTTACGGGAAAATCCATCAAACGTTCCATTATATTGGATCATCATAATAATTAAACACTTTGAAACTTCTCCAAAGCGTAAATGATCCTTTTATTATTCAACACATCTGTGTATAGAATCCATTTCAAGTACTTCAGATATGTGTTAATCATACTACAATATTTGCTACTATTACAGTACAATAGTATTTGGATCATGAGCTCATCATGCATATACTTGTAATAACATAATCTAACACTTTGTTTTCACTTGTCCTTAAAGTTAAAACACACCTTCTATTGCACTAAATCCAAGATCTCTACCGACGTACTTAGTATAAAAACGAAGAAAAGATGTAATTTAAACAATTTTCAAAGTCGTTGATTCTTGGTTTCTTTGTTGTGTATCTTTTCATTTTATTCCAATTGAACAATGACGAAAGCAAAGACTTCGTTGAATAATAGTTTGTTTATTTATGTGAATTTTTTTTTTGTATCTTTTTTTATTTATTCATTGTATATTTTCTTCTTTTTTTCTTTGTTTGTTTGTTTGTTTGTTTTCTAAGTGAAAAAAAAAAAATCCCGTTTTATGCCCTTCGTTGCATTTTATGCTTGCCTGCGCTTTGTGTTTCCTGTTCTTCATTTTTCTTATTGTTCAAAATGATATCTTAATCTATTATAAAAGCTCATTCGCTGATGTAAGCTATACACACACACACACACACACACACTCATATAGATGCACAGATACATATGTACATATGCATGCATAGAACTTACTATATGTGCTTTATATTCTTATAAGATTTTATTTCTTTTCTCCTAAGTTTTCATTACGTTAGACCGACCTATTGAGCTGAAGTGCAAGCGAAATTATATTTACTTGTTTACTTGAGCTTGCCTCATGTTATTTGTTATGGTTTTGTTGATTCTCAACTTTTGGATAATTCGGTTCCACATAGAGAATTGCTGTACACCCTTCGCAAGTGATCAAATATATGGTTATAATGTTCTATTCTATCATCATTTATTTTATTTATTATGGTCTTTTAAAAATGGTTTCCATTGTGTTAACAAACCTCACAATGAATTCATAATACCATCATAAATTCAATATGTGTACGGTACATTAAATCAGTTGACATTTGTGTTGCCAACCCAACTTGGACAACTTCTCTTCGATTGTAGCCTGTTGATTTTGGCTACTTCACTTCTATGTAACATCATATACTTGATGGTGGCGCCAAGTGCAAATATATGTCTTTAACAAAGAATGTAATTTTCTTGGTTAAAATTTTACTTTTGTCAAGACTAAAATTACAACAAAATTATATAAAAAATAAAAGAACACTTGTTTTTAATTTAGAAGGTTAATTGGGATTTTATAAAAAATATATACAAAAATCAGGATTCACAGTAGCGACATGTAATGTGTATGCATATCCATTAAACAAATATAAATATTTTGTCACCTACAAGAGCAAGAAGAACAAGAGGTTTTCCCATTCATCAATGATGACACAATATCAGGAGCACGTCTCTACTAGGAATGGCCAGAAATACGATAAAAAATATATAAACATTGAATTAATCCCATATGCAAAAAACGTATCCTTAAGCTTGGATATATTCTGGTAAAGTCCAGTCCTCTGATTCCTTTAACACTTCTGATTATTGTGATCAGAATGTTAGGAATAATTCTTAAGTACATACTATACTTAAGATATTTCCACTGGTAATTTCGCTGAAAGAGATAATAATAATTAAAATAAATAATTCATTTGGAAGACGACTATGGCGATGAGATACTCACTGCAATTATTATTGATTTCGCATGCGTAATGGCAGCGACATAATAATAATTGTTTCTTTCCAAGATCATAGCAACTGCAACCAAAACTATCAAATTCACATTTAATTTGGAGTCTTCTTATTTCACACCAGATATTCGTTCACTAAGATTTTGATGGTATAATGTATATTGCAGTATTTAATCAATTTTAGCTTGAGAAAATACGCGCAAAGCATCATTGACAAGAACTTCATTAATATCCCATAAGGATTGCAAATCATCTACAAAGACTTGACGTGTGTTATCTTGAGAACCATTTAGATGTTTTGCCACCATATCTTCGAATTGCGGAAACCTTTTGCTTAGTAGGAGCTTCGCAGTTCCAATAAACATATACAATTTTTCTTTTTGGGTTTCGCTCAATTCAGGTCTTTGCAGTGCCACCTCGGCTACAGAAATTTTGTCCATAAATGTCTTCGATACTTCTTTTATCAACTTTTCAAAATATTGCCCATCTTTCTGCTCGGTATTCATCTTTATTATGGTTCTTTTCAACTAAATACCAAAGCGATGATGTATTAATATTGTATTTGTACTTTTTTTTTGTAGATTTTTTTTTTTTAGATGTTACTCGTTCGACTTTCACAAACAGAATGAAAACCTATGAGAACCAGATTTTATTATATACCTTTTTTACACTATTTTTACACTTCTAAGGCAACGTTGATTTGATTTGATTTGTGAATCAGTAATTAATGGCATATATCGCCACTTGGACCACATATAATTGTTCTAGTCCAATTGAGGAGTTTAAATGAAGAAGCATTGAGAAAATACCACGATTTTCACTGAAATCGCAACATTAAGATGCTAAATTATTTCAATGTCGACTCATATGCTTTGCTTTCAATTTTTTTCTTTTTTGACATTTAAAATTATCATGTGTTTTTAAAATTAGGATATCTTTTATCAAGCATAATGGGCTGATGCTTGTGGCTTTGTTGTTGTTTCGTTGTGTTGTAGCAAGAAGCCATCATATACCACATAACTGGTGGTGCTTTGCCATCTACAGATCTCAAGATAAATCATCAGAATCAAATGATGGACTGAAAATCACTCCCTAAGCTTACCTATTTTTTTGCAATTTTGCAATGCAATTCATTTCTAAGTTTCACATAGAAATATGCAAGTTTTCTTAATGCTATATTCTTTATATTTGCTTTGGATCTATATATACTATAACAATCAATTTCGTGGTGTTGGTCTGATAAAAAGTTGAGAAATTTTTATTTTGTTTTGTTTGCCTCAAAACTGTGGTGGTATTGGTATAAAGAAAATTCTGAAAGACCCAACGGAAACAGCAGAAAAATCGAAAAAATCAAAATTAACGAGGGCAACTTGCATTTAGTCAATTATGCTCCCAAGGGAAGAAGACGAGGAAGAAGAAGGTGAATCACACATATCGTACGCTTATGTGACTGTAGTGAGGAAATAACCTCTATCTGCGGGAAACGATTTGTATAAAACGGGGCCTAACACACTACCTTGGGGAACACTTGCCATGATGTCTTTGATTGAGAATACAACATCGCCGCATGGAACATTAAATTTCCTTTTCTCGAGATAAGATTTCCAGGACAAGTAGTATGGTGTGTGCCGCACCCTGTCAAATGCCTGTTTCATATGAGGTATTGACTCTGCGCAGGAATACTCTTGCGCCAATAGGCTTATCGGACGATCGAAAGCAAGAACTTTTTCTGGTTTCTTTGATGAGAATTGATTACAGCTAACCAAACAGTATCCAATAAGTGTTTAGTTGGATAAAGATTTGATTCAAATTAGCTTAAAGAGATTCTTAACTTATTCAGTTAAGCAAATTGAAGAAAGATGCACCAAATTCTTATGTTACATAAGTGCAGAAATAAGCTACTTCAGCCCAAACATAAACTTTCTTTTGCCTTTAAATGATGCTCATATTATCATATTATAAGTACAATATTTTACCATGTAGAATGTTTAGTATGTAAAAGTATTTGCACGCAGTAATTTGATACTTTTCCCATTAAGAAAATGTCAAAATGCCATTGGCAAAATGAAAATAAACCATCTTAACATGCACGCACACGCAAACACACATTTACATCCGCTTACCCTTAAGAAGCTTGTTGCGGAGGGGGAGCTTGCAATGGGATTTCCAAGAATTGAATGAATATTTGTATATCATCGTCCATGTTTGTATTTGCTTAAGATATGTTTTGCATTTCTTGCACGATAATAATTTAATCTGATTTTTTCCATCAGCTTCCTTATACAAGAGGATTGGCAGTCTGAGTGATAGTGTTGCAAAATCTTCTAGCAATAGCAACAGGCATATCTTAAATGAAAATATTTTTAAGCTATGAGGAAACTCGAATTCAAACTCAAACTCTTTAGATCTTGGATTTCTTTTATTTAACATAAATGAAATAAAAAGAAGAAGCATATAACATTAAGATGAGTTCCATGGATCCATTGTGGCTAGCAGCGAAGTGTGGGATATGTTGATGTTATTCCTTCAGAATTTGAAAAGTGAAATGTGTTTGCAAAAATGGAAAATAATGTTTTGCTGATTAAATACGTGACTTAATTCGGATTTTTCTTCGTGTCGCAGACATTTTTTTCATTTTCTTTTATATATTTTATTTTCAAATACTCGTACGGATATCATTCTTTTTGTTCAACAGTATTATTATTGTTTGACAGTGTTGGTTAATATGCTTTTATGCACTTAGTCTTCTGTTGTGTTTTGTATTTTTTATTATTATTATGTCTTTTGTTGCTTCAAATTCAAACTTCACAAAACAGAATCAATCTTCTTAAAGAAAAAAACACGTTTAAGAAGAAAATTTTAAAATAAAAACATAAATTTGTTATCTTAAAAGGTTAGTTCAAGCTATAATGGAGGCGAATTCTTTATTAGTAGGGATTTATTCATATATTTACTCATAAAGCCAACATCAGAGAAATAATTCATTACCATAATCTATCAGCTTAGAAGATACTATTGTACATATGTATATAACTTACTTCCTTTGTGTACCAATGCCAATGTAGAAGATGGTAGTAGTGTATGGTACCCAGCTAAATTTGGCTATTTGACAATGCTTGTTAAGGAGCTGCCGTAATGAAAATCTTCTATGTAAAAGATGTAATACTCTTCTTCGACTCACCTTTCTCAAATAAAATTTACGAGAAACTAAGCATTATAGACAGTTGCGGTGGTATTACAACAAGTCTTATTTAGATATTAATGTGCTTAATTTTAGGCATCTACTTATGAGCCTCTGTTTATTTTTGTTTCTAGGAGAGTTTTTTTTTTTAACAGCATATTGCTTAAATACATAAAAATAATATTGTATTGGGTGGGTATACAAGTAAGGCACCAGTAGTGTTTAAGCATACCGACCCATGTTGGAACCAACTTTATGTAAATTTAGAACAAATTTCCCTCCATCTAAGTGTCAATAACATATTTTTCTCATTCGACAACTATGTCTGTTTTTGTGCCTACAAAACTCCATTCACGGGAAGCACTGGTATTTTGCTGCCATCTATAGAAAAGTGCAGCAGAAAGGCATCGACTGCTTTGTGAGGCTTACGAAGAGCATGCTCCATCAATTTTAACTACCGAGTACTGGTTCCGATATTTCAAAAGTAGTAATTTAGAAACAACTGATAAGGAGTGCGAAGAAAGGCCACCAACGTTTGTAGACTCCGAATTGAAGTAAATTTTGTAAGAAGTTCCGTGTCAAACCCAAAAAGAACGTTAGCAACGCTTCATTGTGGTTGAAAGCCATTGATATGGTCCACAAGGTCGGAGACTAGGTGTCTCATGAACTCAATCCAAGAAATATTGAACGGTGTGTCACTGCTTCCGAAATGCTTCTTCAACGGTGTACAAGGGGAAGTCATTTTTACATCATATCGTCATCGGCGATGAAAAATGGATTTATTTATTACAACAATCCAAAATGCAAGAAGGCGTATTTTAAGAGCGGCAAACCCGCACCATTGACGCCAAGCCCAAACATTCATGACAGCAAGATCATGGTCTGCATTTGGTGGGATCAGAAGGGAGTCGTGTACTACGAGCTTGTGAAAAGTGGTCAAATGATCGACGGGGCTTTCTACAGACTGATGTGATTGAAGGGTGCAATTGCGAAAAAAAAAAACGGCGGATGGTACTGGTTGGGAAGTCCTTATTTGTTTGTCCCGACCTTGCACTATATACTAGTACTATTTGTTCCGGTCAATGCAGAACGCCCTAATGGGAATACGCCTCATTTCAGTTGAAAGTACGATAACAAAAATTGGCTTGATGCTTTCTTGGCCATTCAAAGACGAACAGTTTTATTGGCGCGAAATCCATGCCTTACCAGAAAAGTGGAGAAAGTCTTAGCTACAAATGGGCAATACTTTCAATAAAATACCATGTACGAATTTTGCACAATAAAGCTTTAAAATTGAGAAAAGAAAATCTTAGTCTTCTAGTCAAATCTTAAAATCTTATTATCTACATTTGAAATTTTAAGGTTTCTGGCATCCATACTGTTGTCTTACAAATTTATTACTAGATTATTGGTCATGCCTTTCACATTTGTTTGTTTTTATCCCTAATGAAACACGGCTCTTCTTGGATCGCTTGTTAATCTTCTTATTTTGGCTTTCATGTGGTTCTTCCAAATAAGCTTCCGACAATGAATAAGTTCTTATTGCTTTGTTTTATTTTTTTGCATCATAAGATTGACTTGCTTGACTCATAGGATGCGCTGTTTTCTGTACCGTGACTCACGATTCAAACATTTATTCTATCGTACGCTTAATCGATTAATAGATCGATTAATTCTGCATATTTCACTACTCACTCACTACTATGTATATTATTTGGTATAGACATAAACATATGCGTTCATCATTATTTGCTGCTAACATTTTTAAATATTTTAACTTATTGCAATAAATGCGAAATGTAGCTGATCGTGCTTCCGTCCGTCCGTCCGTCCATCCGTCGATCGATTGGTAGATCGGCCTGTCTTGATATCTGTGTATAGTAGTACAATATATGCATTTTGTTTGTCAATGACGACGATGACGATTACATTTACAATAAGTAGTTAGAAAAGATGATGATGATGATCACGATTATGATGACTATGTCTAAGATGTTTTGACATCATCATAATCATCTTCGTCATTATTGTAATATTGTTATTATTATTATTGTCATCATCATCATCATGGAAATGAATTAAGTTCAGTTTGGTTGGGTTGGGTTGAGTTGAATTGAGTTGAGTTGAGTTGAGTTGATTGCATTTCCAGATGATTTGACGTTTAACTTCATTCTAAGCTCAATTGCATGTGCATTGCACACTCAGATGTAATTCAAATCTTTAAATTGCGATCGTGACTTCATACTTAAATTGTATCTTAAGTGTATGAAACTACTGCAGAAACTTTTCATTAAAAATTATTACACATATCAACCGACCAACCGACTGACAGACCGACCAAACAAGCGTCCGATCGACAGATCGACTGATTGAACAAACATACAAATAAGTATAGATAATAGTAAAGATCTTAAGAGTGCTATAAATGCTTCGTTTAAATTTTAGCTCATTCGTTTGTTCTTTGTCCATTAAAATTCTTGGCATATTTATGGCAAACATCTCGCAATAATGCCACCGATACCGACCGACCAATACGAGCAACAGCAACAGCATCAGCACCACCACCACCCACTAATTAAAGTGCAAACAGTGTTCGATCTCTATCTGTCTAAAACCATATCCATAGATACTCATAAGTATGTATACAATAGATAGAAATACATACATTTATCTAAATATCTTTAGATTCGCTTTCGTTGGTTATTTGCTCGCCTTAAAAAGGTGCAGTACGCGTGCGGATGACAAACAGATAGACAAGCAGACAGACAGACTTACTGACAGTCATGAACAACATGAAGTCAGACAGATAAATGTTGATGGAACGCGACTTGATCGTTTGTCGTTCCTCAGATTATTCGATTGCAATTGCAATTGCAGTGGCTTGTGCGCTTGTACTTGTGCTGGTGCTGGTGCTGCTGAGTTTATGAACAAATTTATGAACTGACGTGATCGTATTTAAATCAACACATTTCTTTAATTTATTATACAATACAAAATGATTTAAGCATTGCATGCACTCATACTACTTAGCTAGATACTCTATATGATATATGCACCCTCTTATGTATGAGTACATATCTAGAAATTATCTCATTGCCTTTAGATCACTAGATCACATTAGTTGCTGTGCTGTTGCTGTTACTGTTGTTGGTTGTTGTTTTTGTCATTAATAAGTCAAATAATCATTAGTTTATTTATGTGCATATATACTTCTTATTTGACAACATTTCAATTGGCATTCATTTGCAGAACATGCAATTTCTGTTACATATTTCTAATAATAATTTGTTATGTCTGCAACACAACACAACACACACAAAACATGAATTACAACAGACAAAACAAATTACTTAATAAGTATCTATACACAATAAACTTAAACTAAAAGCATAAAATGTAATAGAAGTACTAAAATAATTGAAAGAATCGCAAGCAATCACAACTGTCAAAGTAGTCAACTGTCAGTGAGCGCCAATAGATTGACACAATATTAAGAGTGACCTGTGAGTGCACAGTGCTCAATGACTAGTGACTACTTAAGATACAAATTAAAAATAATCGAAAACATCAACTCAAAATCAAAACAATTTGTTACGCCGGTTATTTCATTGCAAAATTGCAATTGCATTTATTAATTTCAAATTATTCTATTTTTTCTATTTTACTCGTATTATTTCTGATTAGTAAATAATAGTTTTTTTTGGTTCTAAAATATTCAAACTGTAATCAATAAAACATAATATATATATTATTGATTTATCGTATGAATACAATTTGAGGTTTATTTCATATGATGTCCTTATATTTTGGTGTCAAGTGTGGAAAACAACATCGAGCATGTGGTGACCCCCACCGGCGATGCAGCGCTGAAGCCGTTCCACGAAGTTTGCGTCTACTCTCTCGAGCATTTGCCGGTCGATTCTGGCAGTTTGCTCGTTTGGGGCTATGCAAAGGTCATCCATGCAATTCTCTAGGATTTTCATTAGCCAAATAACGGCAGTTCTGCTGATTCATCATGCCGTTCAGGTGGAAATGAGCTTCATCACTCACGAACAGAATAAGGTTCTCAAGTTGATCTGAGAGTGCTTCCATCTCACGCGCGAACGTCACTCGTTGTTCATAATCCCTTGGCTGCAACTCTTGAACAATAGCCAATTTGTAGGGGTGGAAATGCAGTTCATTGTGTACGCCCTGGGGGACGTATGTTGCTCAAAACACCTCGGGTGCGTAGTGCTTCCACCCACCGAAGGATCGTATTACGCGTGGGTACTCTTTGGTTCCGATGAATGTTGAATTGGAGTCGGAACAGCGGTGATCGACTCGTTATTTCGCACGAAACTCTCGTAAGCGTAAACGCGGTGTTCCAACATCCACAGGCGGCCATGGCGGTGACTGAAAAAAAAAATGCTATTACCGGACGAACATAACGGTACCAACCCCCCACCCATCGGCTCTTTGTGGGGGAACTACTAGCCATTTCAAAATCGTCCGTCCTTTCTGACTCACCCTGTAGTTAGTTTCTTACGTTTATTACATACACCTCTTAGAAAACATCTTATTTTAACATGTCAGGTTTTAATGCTTATTTCAACGATTTTGCTTATGTCGTCATATTGCTCGAAAATCCTAACTTCGTTCACGAAAACGATTCCACATTTTAGTTAATACATTAATTCACAATATTCTTATACTTAATTTTATAAAAATGGCTCGGCTCGATAGCTCGATCAGATCAGAGACATGGTCCAACAATACATTTACATTCAAACATTTGTTTATTTCAATGTAATTTAGTTTAAGGATTTGTCATCTTAATAAACGTATCTGGCATTCGTTTCGATTGGGTTACACAGACTAGCAGAGTTTGTGCTATCACATTTTCCTATTTAAAGGCAAAAATCAGTGGCATGCAAAACCACGTACTCATACGTACAAAAGCTTTCCCCAAACAGAGCTGACTGTTTTTACACACTGTCCCTGTGTCATCTGCAAATGTTGAACGAAGTTTCTCCGCATATGTCAGCCATCTTAACCAAACAACGAAAGTCTCTTTGTTAATGCTTATTTGAGTGCCTATTTTTAAAATTTTCGTGCTTAAAAATATCCACAGTGGTTTTTTGTTAAGAACAATTTATCTTTGGTTATAAGAAGTTTTAAGAATTGGAGCTGAGTTTACAATGTTCAAAATCTACTGAACCTTTTAAGAGTGCCCTCTTTTTTGCGTGTTTACCACTCATACTATATAACATGCGTACATATATGCACAAGTGTTAATTAACAGTCAATTAACCTAGATTAACTAAATTGAAAATACATTTGACTGATTAAAATTGAATTTTTGTTCTATTTGTTATCTATAAAAAAAATTGCAAATAACGATTGTTAAATTAATGGATTTTAAATAAATTTTCATATTTCTAAGTGTTATCTTTAAATAAGAATATTTAAATATCTCAACTACATTAGTTGGTTAATGGTTAAAGATTAAATCAACAAGAAAATGTCTTAATTAATCACGAATTTGTCAATTAAACACCACTCCACACCTTTCTATAAAGAAATAAAAATATAAAATAAAATAAAATAAAAGTATTCAATTATGCAAAGAAGGGGTATAAATCTTGTTACTCTATGACAGTTCAATATGAGTAAGCGCACTATGTACTCTCGTTTATCTCGTATATCTTTTTATCTGACAGACTAACTAACTGCCTGACTGACTGACTGCCTGACTGACTGATTGTCAGTGAGTCTTTCACTTACTCTACTTACTATACTCATTTCTCATTCAGAATATATGTACTATATTGTATCTGAATGATTGTAAACATGGTCAAAACAACACCACAAGTGTTGCTGTTTGTCATTGAAGTTGTTGTTGCATTTGTGACAAAATGACTCTCGGTCCTCAATCCTCTGTCCAATGACATTTGTATACTTTATGACTCAATTTTAATATCAAAACACAATAGAATAAATAGTAGGTTGGGATATGATGCATGGACATTTGAACTTTTCTGTATGCATGTGTGTGTATTCAATTAGAATAGGGGATAGATATTTATTTTGGTCTACTCTACTTGAGTACTTATATTTTATGATATTCGCTTGCATTTTGATTCTTTTATTTCATTTATTTATTTGTCTAAATAAAAACAATAAACATATTTCATATACAAAGATATATACATTTATAGATACATATTTCTATAGTTATATACTAATAGTAGTAGTTGCAGTAGTAGTAGTAGTTGTGGTGATGTTGTCAATTAATTTATGATTAAAGACAAATGTCCTGCATTATATTATTTTATTTGAAATTTAAATGTTGAAATGCATCAAAATTTAATACCACTATGGTATCAATATCATAAATCAATCTGTCAATCAATTAGTCAATCAAATCAATCATTCAATCAAGCATTAAACAAATTCTATGAATACATGAATTTGCTCTTATAATTGGTATTAATGACTTTGGCAATGAAATTTTGAAGTCAAACCAAAACCAATTGCTTATTTTTATTTGATGTGCAGTACGCCGTTTATACTCCCGTCATCATCCGAATAGTTTTCTTGTTAAAGTGTAGGAGCTCGGAGGTCGTTTTCGTTTTGGTAGCAAATCCAATGTGGCCCAGGCAGTCTCATTCGCCCACTTAATGGCTACTAACTCCTTGGTTTTCGCTTGCAATCCTGAGAGGATGTCTTGTAATAGTCTTTGAATATCGGCAAGGAACAGGCACAGTTGAACCCAGCACACTCCTCCGCTATTTCCTTACCTTTAAAACCAAAATGGATAGGCAGCCAGATTAACGTGATTAACGTTTCATGATTATTAGATCTATGAGGTATTGCAATTTGTATGCAAACTTTGAGTGAGTATGTGGTCAACCAAGGGCTTCTTTTCATATAGTATGCACAACCAAAATTAATCTGTAATAATTGTATTGCATACTAAAAGGCGCAAGGGCGTCACACTTCAATGAAGTTTCATTTATGCATACATTAACTCTATTAGTTATACAATATTTGTTATATTTATATAAAAATGCCAGCACAGTTAGTGAGTATGTGATTGATGGTTTTACAATCTGTTTTATGTAGCCGAAATTAATCTGTTTTAATTGTATTGCATACTCATAGGCGCAAAGGCATTGCAGCTTAATGAAATGTATTATATTTATATATTATCTCAACTGCTGTCTCTCTGAATCATTCATTCATTGAAACATTGATTCATTCATACTATCGTTCAAACAAATAATGATTAATGACATTTTTCATTATTTCGTAGGCTTTTTTTCTGTAGTCGAGAAGTATATTCTCTTGTCTTTGTTGTTGGGGACATAAAATTTAATTGCCTGCCATCACAATGCGCGATGCAGAAGAGAAGATAAAGCCAACAACATTTAAGTAAATTAGATAATTTCATTGATAAAACTGAAGAAAATGAAAAAATATTTCCCTATCCTTCCACTGGGCCTCTCCACTTAATAGTAAAGTATATACACATATTACTCAATCAAAAGTATATTACATAATATGAAAAAAAATATGTTATGACTTCTGAAACTTTAAGTCAACTCATAAAAAATAATTATTATCTGTATATTTATAAGGAACACGCACGAAACTCAATCAGAAAACCATGACTTAGTTTGATACTAGATCCTTCTTTAAACCACCAAAGACTAAAAACCGAAAGAAAGGATGAAGGGCTATAGAAGGAAAAAGAGAAATGAGGAAAGAAACAACCGTAATAGTGTTGAGGTTTCTATATTTAGCTAACATAAATTATCTTAAACTTGCTTGCTATAAGAAGCCACAATGACTTGTTAAGTTAAGTTGGTTGATTATCCTTTTGGCAGTAAGCGTACTAATGTTGACACAGTCCCGTTCCAGTGTATATTTATTTGTTTATATGAAATTGCAACTGGTTGGCAGGTTAAACATTCTATATCTCTCACAAAACAAAACGAAACACGATTTGCCAAACAGAACTTTCAAAACTTCAATATTCAACAATGAGAACAACAAGAAAGTTCACAAAGAGACAAAAAAGAAAATAATAAAAATCAAAACGAAAACGAAAAAGAAAGAAAATGAAAATGCGGCGAAAAATGTTTGGAGTTTCGATAAAGTGGCGCCTGGCACTCACTGGCACTCACTCACTTTGTTGTGAACTTTTGTATATTTTCTCTCGGTCTTTCTGTTTGATTTCTTGATTCTTTCCTTAGTAAAAACAAATCCACTAAATAAATATAAAGATACACTGCATTTCATTAACTGTACTGGTTAATATTGAAGTTCCATTCCATTGAGGCCTATCATCTTTCCGCATTTAACTTTTTTTAGTAATGAATTAATTGGAACAATATTTGGGATTCTTGAGAAGGAAATATACTAAGGCATCACATATCTATATGGGGAAACACTGGTATTGTGTGAGACGTCTATTTAGCTCTAGCTGGTTCTACTAAGACATTTGTAGTTTTCTATTAGGGCAATGTACGAGACAGTACTAATTAGTAGAGATAAGCTAAACAGTGACAGTGATTCTAAACTGTGATTTTGTCACAGTCATTTGAAGGGAGAGACACAGTTTACTTGATTGATTGTGACTCACTTTGTTTCACTTGCTCCCTAAACTGTGATTACCAATCACTGTTTAAACAAAGTAGACTTTGTCTCTCCCTTCAAATGACTGTGACTCAATCACTGTGATTTTGAAATCACTGTTTAGCTCATGTCTACTTATTAGTGCTGACTGTCCACACTAACATTGCGTTTTTTACGTTTTTCAAACGTATCATACCGTGACATGTTAGTTTTTTTAACGAATCAGTCATTGACTAAAATTTTTGCACTGTGAGTCGTGTATTTCTAACATGAAAATGAACTGTCGTCTACTGTCTTCGTCTATGAATCAGTATGACTCTATTTGTTCACAACTGTATGTATGAATCTATTTGATTTCAATATTGGTTCAGTAATGGTTTTAGCGTGTGATTTCAGTGAGATGCCATGGGATAGCAATAATCTGCACAGTAGCAACACTGATCACATTGTGAGCACTGTGCAATTTAATCAATTTTGCTTCACACCGAATTATGTTAGGCTTTTCCCTTTGACTCAAATTTATGCATTAGTACATCCAACATGAAAAGACCCTGTCGTCAGGTGTCTTCGGCTATGATTCGGTATGATACTGTCATTTAAGTATACTGTCGGCAAGTTCATTAATATACAACAGCACATGAGTTTATTTCCTAATGTTCCAGAGAGCCTTTGTTTGAGCGAGAGACGATATTTTTTTGTTTAGTGTTGACTCATGCAATCTCCTATTTTCTATGAAACATTTAATAATACTAAGACTCCTATGTGATAGATAAATGTTATTCAACTGAAATCAGTTGCATTCTAAGTTAAGCCGACTTTAGCCAAATCACAATTAGTCATTAACTAAAAGAAATACATGAAGAAGTTCTACGCAAATGCTATGTGTTCGAGTCATTTTCTGTGACTTACTTAACGTTTTGACAGCGTTCTACATATGTGCACTGCTTATGCTTATATGAATCTTATGAATATTTATGTAAATTATTTAAGTTTTACCCTTGTGCATGCAACAGACGCACTATTCTCTGACACTACATTTCATTAGATTTTGTATTCATTAGCTGTAGGAAGAAAATATCAACAAATAATAATAAATTTTATTTAATTTATAATAAATTTTTGTCATTGTCATTGTCTTCGTCATCATTATCATTATCATTGTCATTATTATTAGTATAATTATGGGAATACAGGAATCCTTTATGTTGTTGTAACCAAGGCAATAAAAATTGAAACAACTTCAACACGCAATTTTTGGTTTGGTGCACTACATTCAAATCAAATGAGTCCTTTAGATTTTGTTGCATTATGTTCATTAGAAATACATTTGTAGGTACAACTAGGACCGACAGGTACAACTGGGACCATGAGAAAAAGGGAGCACCTATCAACAACAAAAAAAAACAACTTCAGAAGTTTCCACAATTGTTGTATACTATTGCCAAGACAGAATTTTATTGGGTCCCATATGAAAAATATTTCATTGTTAAGCATAATCAATTAATTTTTTCATTTTTTTTTTGTTATGCGAAATGATGAGCGTACCGACTGAAAAAGCGCCTATTGCCTCAAATCAGGTTTAATACCATCGGCATCGCCAAAGCATTCCTTCGTAGGGAGGGATAGTAAGCTTAGAAGGGGCCATTCGAGTGCCCCTCATTATGTTGACAATTTGAACAAGATGCTCCGGATCTCTCACATATGTATGCGTAAAATATTATTAATCAGTGTTGGGGGCTCCGAAATTCTGTCTTACAAATAGGCTTCACAAGTCAAAGCGCCAGCCCCGGACTTAAGCCAATAGAGCGTTGGATCAAATGAGCGGCACGGCACCTGTATCAGAAAAGTTAGAAATCGAGTCAACAAAAAGCAACACGCCGGATCCGTCTTGTTTATTTTCCAAAGATATAAAAGTAGTGTTTGACATAATTTTAACAGAAATTGAAACAAGGATAGATAGCGCAAAAAATCTATATAAAATTTAGTTTTCCTTAGAGACCACTCGTTTTTAAATATGTCGACTGAGTATTTGCAAAAAAAAGGAACCGATCTAACTCAAAACTATTCGAAATACTTAAATCCAGTTGATTTATGCCAGGAACTTGCCGTTTTTAAAATGCGAGTAATCGAAATTAATGAAAAATCAAGTGTTACAACATCTGTGCCAGCATGACTAGCAAGAAGCGTTTCCTAACCTATCTACGTTCAACAATGAGTAAGGAACGTCTATCTGGCCTCGCGATCCAAGCCATTGAAAATAAAACTGCCTTTGAGACGGACTTTCATGAGCTTATAGATTCTTTCGGCAAAAGGAAAGCATGCCGTGTAAAGTTGTAGCAAAATTAAAAAGATTAAAAAATGCTGAGACCTAAAGATTGCAATTGGAGATAGGGGCGCCACCATCAAGCTTCTGCCCCGGTTCGAAAAAACCGTAGATCCGGGGCTGCAAAGCGCACTACTATACGATATGAACGGTGACTACACATTAAAATTAGAAAAGGAAGGACAGCAGGCCAATGGACAATATATGGAGTCTTAGAGGAGTCCAATGTATGTCATAAAAAAATCGTTTAAGTTGAAAATTCGTTGCTTTATGTTAGTTTTCTTCTCTTATTTTCTACTTGTTGTTATTGTTGTTACAAAATCTATGAAAATAAGAAAGATAAAGGAGTTATGTATTGTTTGTTTGTTCCTTTCTTTCTTTTGACATTTGACATTCAAATACTCAGATAGGCGCTTTACCTGGCTGACAGATGGTTTTGACATAAGCGTACAAAAATCACGTTTCACGTTTGTTAGTTTCATAATCTGCAACTTATACTACATGTGTATGTTGTATCTGTTCATAGAGTTTATTAGCAACTCTTATATCCTTAAGGGTGCATGCAAAATATTATGAAATTCTGAATTTATTTTATTCATTTTAAATAGATATATTTCAAACTTGTGGTTCAAGGTTCCTAAATACGTGTATTGTTAGATCACTTTAAGTATGCAAAAACATATTCACAACTTGATATGTTTTAACCATTCTAATCTAGATAGATAGGCATCTGGGTAATACAATAAAATATTATATATTTGAGAGAATTCCAAGAATATTTACCAGTTCTAAGTAAATAATGTTAGATCCTTTGAAATCGAAACAATTCAAAGAGTATGTAAGCTTCTTGGTGAAATATGTTATATTGTATGTATATGGTCTTTGGTGTAGTTGCCTTTTCAAAAGAGTAGAAAATTCAATATTAAAAAGTGTAACTGCATCTATTGCTCTTTTTAGTCTCAGTCTACAGCTGTCCCATTTGTCTGTCACTCCTCTCATCTAGTACCGAAGTAGTGAATGCATGTACATATGTTGAATGAGTGTTTGTTGTTATCAATACTGTTAAGCCCAGTAAGTTTGCACTCATTAAGCATCGCATACCTTTGTGCGGCACGAACCATTTTCATCATTTTTTGTGTTCTCCTTTATATTTTGTCGTCCTTTTAATATTTTCATTCAATCACTAAACAAATAGCGACGCATGCCAAGCAGCACTTAAACAATAAAGCACAGAAAAATAAAACAAGAACACAAACACAAAAAAGGAATAAATAAAATAGGAAAACAGTGCTAAAAAAAGATGTAGTACTACTAGATAGATGGCATGGAAGAATGAAAATTGAAAAATGTATGTTGCAACATGTTGCTTTTTGAATGAAAAGCCTCTTTCTTCCATAAATAAAAATTGACAAACATGATGAACATGATGAGGAGTTGATGGTGTTGATGATGACGATGATAATGAAGAGTCTATTGAACTTCTATATGACTTCACTTCACTTCACTTCATTTAGAATGTTAAGCTTAGTTCTGTGGGATGGTCTGGAGTATCTATGTATATAGATGATGTTGTATGTATGAATATCATTATTGTTGCATGATATGTTTTACATATTTTTGACACAATTCCTGTTCTCTAACAACTTGTAACATGTTTGCGTGCATGTTTACAACATTCTTCGTTTTAGATGCGCTATCATCATTATCATTATTGTAATAAACATCATCATCATTATCTTTGCTCTTTACTATATGTATCCTTATGCATTTGTAGTGCAATTGACATAATCACAATCACCGCCATCACCATTATCATTGTGCAACATGTGTTGCATGTGACAAGGCTAAACGAGGCCAAACCTTTACCTAAGCCCCCACACATGTGTATTTAATCACCGTAACTGTAACCGTAACTGTCTCTCTTGCTTAGTTTAATAAAAATAATAATTATAATAAAACAAAAAAAAAAAAAAAAGCCAGCAAGAACACCGAAAAGGGTCAGGCGCATCAAACAAAGTCTAATGACACATTAAACAATTCAGCGCACATCATATACCCTACCTAATTCTCCAATTACTGGGGGCATAATGGCCTTGTTGTAAGGGTTATCAATTCCATTACTCATATGCTAAAGTAATCGTAATAACATAGAATCTATTTTGAAACTTTTGGTTTATTTCGTTGAATTTTGCTTTAAACGGATAACATGTCAACCAAAGTCTAATGACTCATTAAACAATTCAGTCAACATTATATACACGTACTCTAGAATATATTTGAATGGAGGGTACATGTGAGGAAAGGGTTGACAATCACCAGCAGCTTTTAAGAAGCAATGTGAGTTGCATTGCATATCTTTGCATATTCATGAGCATTCAAGTTGAATTGCAATTTTACAGTGTTCCTAATTTTTTCCCCCTATTTTTGTAGCTTTTTGTTTACCCAAAACGGTAGAAAGAACATTCTGAAGAAGGAGAGAACACACTCATTGTAGTACATACTTACCATGTATCTGCATATCTTTATGCATACCATTTATGGTACAATCAAAATTATTGTTGGTTTGATTGATTGAATAAATGATTGAATGAATGAATGAAAGGATTGAACGATTGTCATAATGGCAGCAGCATGATGTTGTCAACTCAAATTGCCATTGTAGTAATGTTATATGTTCACGAAATCAACTTGACATCCTTGCGAAAGTTACATAGTACTTACTCCTACTAAGTAAGTATGAAAAATCATTGGTTATGAGGCGCTTGAGACACTGTTACTCATAGTAAATTTTCTATTTAGAGAATAACAGGAAGCGATATACACATGGTTGATGGTTTCATAGATACAAGTTAGTTGTCTATCAAATTTCCTACTTAAGACTTAAAAAAATTAACATATCCTGCCACCTTTAATTCAAATCGGAAATCGATTATGCATTTGTTGGTTTATCTAGCAGACAACATACAATTAGGTAAAACTAATATTCGCTAATGATAAAGATAAATCTAAAACCAAAATTAGAAAAAATGTATTTATCACATATCTGATTACATACGAGTATTGTATTTAATTACAATATAATGAAAATTAAATTGAACATTCAAATCAAATCATTTTTAATGGATAAAAATTGGTTATACTATTTCAGAAAATATCGTTTAGGCCGAGCATTTGGTTTAACCATTTTTATTGATATTTATTCCGATATGATAGCTGATATCAAAGCTCAAAGTATATAGAAAATATCAATATTTCTTTTCGATATATCATAAGTAATTTGTTTTCGATTACATTGTCAAAGAGTAATGTCCAAACTCCATACGAAGCTATGCATTCTACATGTTTGTATATGTCTTCCCCGTCGAAACTGCCAGACAAGTTGAAAGTAGCTCAACTTATGACGGCAGACTCGTATGAAGTTTGGCCTTAAATAAGTAAAACAAGAAATGGCGAAGAAATTAGAACATTTTCGCATTATTTATAGCAGCTTGTGATAAATCAATTATATTTTTTGGCAATTAATTTAAAATTACCAATATTTTTTGTTGTAAACAAATTTGTATTGACCCGTTCATCTTACACTCGGAAATAGCCTTTCAGATGGAACAGAACTAGAACCATAATTACCATAATACTTGTATTCATTAAGTCTACTAACTGGTGCCTTCAAATATAGAGACTTTTAGTTACTTACACAGTAACTAATCACTTAGACGTGCGCTTAGTTCGGTATAATACTTATATTGGATAAAACATAATGATATCAGATGGTTCCATTATATCAAATTAATTCGATATATCGAGGGTTAAATATCAATATTTATTATTTATTTTATGTCAATGAAAAGTAGGAGCCAACGCAGGAATACTGAATACAATGGATCCAATGGTTCCTCACTTGATATAAATTAATGAAATTATCCAAGTGAATTTAACTTTTAATTTTTTATAAATTTAACTACTCAAATTATTTGATTAATCAACCTTCTCGAAATTATAAAAGCCTTATACTTTTTAGAGATTGCAATGCGTAAAGATATTCAAATGATAAACATATGTAAGTCAATTGTTCAAATTAAAATTCAATAGATAATTCAATGGTAAGCCTCAATAGATAATATACATGTTTTTGTCTGAATGGTCAAATACACGTCTTTGCATACAGCCAACACATACATATTTCAGACCAAAGTCGTTTTTGATAATTGCATAGTGTCTTATGGTGCAACCCACATCGCATTAGTCAAAACAAAAAGACAAGACAACAGTGAAAAACATTTCCCGTTGTCGTTAACTATTACATTGTGTTCCACATGATATGTGTTTGAATAGAACACACATAAATACCTAAAATCAATCACACTTAATTGAAATCTATCTCTTTTATCACAGTAAATAATCAGGTAATAAAATCTGGATATTTGGTGAATATTATATTTCTCATCTTTTTAGTTTTCAAATTGCTTAAATCATTTAAAATAATTTCCTAAAAATTGACGCCTAACTTGTCGATTTATCTATTGTATAACTTATCTTATCCATAAAAGAATTTAATAGAATTATCAATAATTTAACCTAAAATTAATGCCATTACACATTAAGTGTAAAGTTTGATTTGAAGGTTGCTTTGCCATAAATCGATTGATTCATAAACAATATTTTCATTCATAATTCATCATGTCAGTATGAGTATATGAGTATAAAAAATAAATAACGCTAACAAGCAGTAATCAAATCATCATATAATTTTAGACTTTTTCTTCTTCTTCTTCTTAGTTAAAAATGGGTGAGAAAATTATGAAAATTGTATACAAAAAAAAAACGCAAAAATTAAAATAATAATAAATAAAAGATTTTAAGCAAAAAAATCAACTAAAAAATTATCATAAATAAATCATATTTATGTATAAATATGAGAAGGCATTTAAGCATGGTATGAGTACTATTACAAGTAATAGATGGAAAAGCAAATCGATAAATCTAACAATATGTAATATAATATACAATACTTAGTAGTGAATATACGAGATATTAGGGCACTGTCGTGATGTTTGTAATACCTGAGTCAAAGAGACCCCTATAAAGTTAAGTGCTGAAACTTTTTCCAATTTTAATTTAAAGCGAATATTCGGTATCAAGGATGTCTGCAAAATAGTTACATTTTAAACTCTAACAGGTCAAGGATATGTACTATCTTGAGCAACTTAATAATACTGTTCAAATGTTCCATGGATAAATTGATACTAAGGTAACGTGTATCTATCATTAAATCAAAAAAAAATCATTCGCTTTGTATTTTCGAAAGTGTCTTATTAGACTTGGCAGTAAAAATGCTATTGTAAATCTTCATAAGATGGATGTCAAGAACGTTGATTTGTCTATACTGGGAGGGAGTATTATTTTAGTTCATTGTATTATGCTTTCAAAGGATTGACTGATTTGTAAAAAGTGATTAATTTGCCAAATAAATGCATAAATATCTTGCAAAATTTAGTTTTTTAATTTCAATTCATGGTTTAGTGGTGTGGACTCTAAGACATAATCGCCATTACCAGTGTCATAGATGTCGTTCTATTCAATCATCAAATAAGACAATAATTTTTGAACAATTTTTTCTTTACCTGATTTCATTTTGCATTTGACCATACATTTTTTAGGACTTTCTATCATGAGTCTATCATGTATCATGAAAAGATTATTTCAATGTTTTTAGAAATAAAATTTCTGTTAACATTTTTGTTATTAAATTGATATTTCCTGTTTTCATTATATGTAATTGTGGGTGATCTCCAGATAAGGGAAGTCATGATATTTGTGTAACAAGTAATTGTGCACGGCAGTTCGTGCAAATGTTACAGAAAAATGTACATAATTTGATGATGATACAATGGCAATTATAAGGATAACAACAAACAATAAAAACATAGACATAGAAACAAGCAAAGAACACAAACCAAAAGTATTTAGAAACAATGAAGCAAAGGAAGGAAAGAACGAACTAATGAACGACAAACAAATTTAAAACATGCAACAACAGTAAACTGGAATAATAGAAAACCAGGGAAAAAAAAACTATTGAATGGCATAAATAAGAAGTTCCAAGTTTAAAAATTTCCAAAGGAATCCAAAAAATATTATGCTATCGATAAATATAAATTAAATACCAATATAATCTTATAAATATACCATGTACTTACAATAGTATATTGATAAAAATGAGTACTCGTGGGTTTTTGAGTGTCAGTTCATCTGAAACAGTCAAGCAACAATGAAATAGGAATTAAATATCAGAAATTTAATAGAACTGCACAGAGCAAACAGGCAGTTTTTTACACAAACAACGGCACATGACCAAAGATAGTAGAGATGTTGGTAATAATGCGCAAAAATTTGCCAACGATACCAAACATTTGTTGGACCTCGCTGTTGCTTCTTAGCGGTCAAACAAACCGCTTAAAATTTGCCAAATGAACTCTGAAATTCTGTGGTTTGTGTGACTTCTTAAACAGAAAAGCTGATTTCTTTGCACTTTAAACAGAGTAATACATCCCTCTATAAGTTTTAAAAGCTAATCTTATCTCAATGCATTCAAATTAGACATAGAAATTTGGGTCATCATCAGATATTCCCATATTTTGATATAGTACATATTACATCGTCTGATAAATTTCCGGTCTAATGAAGAAAACAAAACTTTTTCGGTCAAATTCAATTTTATTCATCAACATGGTGTTATTTTTATTTTATTTCCAAGTTTTTTATCTTACAAATAATAGGTTCTCTAAGGCTCCTTAAAATATGCTTTTGTTTCAGTGATCACCTCCTGATTCAAGCCAAATCTCTTTCTGGTGAGCATTTTTTTTTCGATCAGCGAACAGGTAAATGTCGCTGGGGGATAAATCTAGAATCAATGCGGAGTTTAATTCATGAAATTTTGAAATCTTAGCCAAAGACTTGTAACACGAAGCATTGTCTTGGTGAAAGAACACTTTCTTTCTTTGCATATGGGGCCATTTCTTGGAAATTTTGTCGTTCAAACGAAGCAGTTGGGCCTGGTAGTCAATAAACAAAATTTCGTTTGCATCTTCTCTAGATGTTTCATTTATTGAGGGTTCCGTACCCAAAGGGTGGCAATACAATATAGTAACAAAATTAAAGGTGTCCCCCATACAAACCCGAATTCAAATTAATGTTCTTATTATCATTTGATTAATTTTTTTGTAGCATAGTTTTAGGCGCAAATTCATTTAACATAACTTCAGACAGTGCTTTATGTCCAACATAATGGTAAAATCTTATGCGGACACAGAACAGCTACAATTATTATAACTACTACACCACTAAATGTTGATGGGAATGTCTCAGAAAGGAACAGAATTCTATAACTTCACATGCACTAATCAGCATTTGAGTAACAGTAACAACTAGCACTTGAAAGCAAGCGATACCGCGGCAGCGCATTAGTTATTGCTCAGGTTTATATTATGTGGTTGGGCATGTGAATCTTTGAGTCTGAAATGGATTATTAAATGCACATAGAGGAAACAACGGGAAGCCTATAGGTAGTAATTAATACAATATTTTTTTAGAATGGAAAAAAATACATTGATTGCAAAGATTAACTCAAATTTTGATATGTTTGTTGTAAGAACCATATGTTCAATAGAGCATTGGTTTTTCTATATAAAATAGTGGTCCATGGATCACATGCAAGTTAATGGCATAGGCCATCCATTAATATGCAGACTACAGCATTAGAACATATATTGTAAGTTCCGCATGCCAGATATATTGTTTTTGGTAATAATCTCAAATAATTGAATAAATCTATTTGTAATTCAGTTGAATAGCTTATAAAAGGGAGGCTTGCACTACTGTTATAAAGTCAAGTTATGTAAACCTAATAGAATGATTGTTAGTGATAAAAATTTAAAAAGAAAAGAACCACCGTATTTAAATGTAGCCATTTGCTTAAATATTATCAGCCTTTCGCTGTTCTGTTCTACTCTCTGATTCTTAATACACATACGCCATTCATCCTCTATTCATAATTCTCTCAAATAACTGTGAAATTATTTTTTGTTTACTTTTCTTTTTGCTTGTTTTCTTTTCTCATTGTGTTTTTTTTTTTTTTTTTTGCAAACATCCCATCGACAATCCAATCTTAACCAACCAACCGAGCAACCAAAACCCACTCAACAACGTCACGCACATTTTCATGATTTGCCACAACAACATCCGCTTTTTTGGCATTTTCATTTCCGTTTCCTGTTGCGCTTTTCTTCTTACAACCACCCACATGTTTACCCCCTTCTATCCATGTTGTCTTTGGGGACAGCAATAATATTTTGTTAGAGAGGCCCACAGAGAACACATCCAACGGATGCTGTTTGCCTGTTCGCAGCTCTCATTTCAAGAGCGTGAAATTTCACACGTTGAGCGTTGAGTTTCTCACTCAATGCATAGTTGTAGTTGTTTGTAGTAAGAGATTCAACCTCCCATACTCTTACTCTCTCTATCTCTCTATTTGTATCTTTCCCTTTCTCTTTGCATGTCTATGTTTCTGTTTCTGTTTCTGACATTCTCTATGTCTCTCTCTCTGTATTTGTATTTGTACTTGTACTTGTTGGTTGTCCAACATGGTAAAGCATGATGATGGTGATGGTGATGGTAGTCGTGATGGTAGTTTGTTGGAATGAGTCAAATGGTTTATGAGAAACCAACAATAAAATGGTCTATGAACATTTAAGGGGAAAAGTACAAGTGTTAACGGTAAATTGTATTAACAGTTATAGTGAGGAAATAGTGCATCCAAGTATTAAAAAAAAGTATTATAATCAATCATTCAGTAGATGTCTTTTGAAGTTGAAAAATGTCATTTAAATTTTACGTTTGAACTTTACACCTTGAACTTTATTTAGAAAACTTGCTGTGCCCACGGCTTCGTACACGTAGTATTCAAAATACGTGTGTAATAGCGTGTGTTTTATTAACTTTTTTCCTTATTATCATATGTTTAATGTTGGCGCGCAGCAAAAGAGGATAACATTCGAAAATCAGCGCAAAAGTCGGCAACAGAATTAAAAATATCAATAAATTTTGATTGAGTAGCTCGATTTCGATAAAACGATAAACGCTAAATGTTACATGAAGCTTGCTTCAATACATCTGTCAAAACCGCATTCAAATAGGTTAAGCCGTTTCTGAGATTAGCGTGCACAAACAGAAAAAGGCTTACGCTTTTACTCTTATTTGTCATATAGCTTAAGAAACCTATGAAAAAACAAAACATCTTTTTCCTAGGTTGTAAGTACTGCTTTATCAGGGGCACTGAGAATTATTCCTTGAAACAAAGCATAAGCAATTCTGAATGCGAATAAGGAAAGAGAAAAAATTCTTCTAGGTTCTGACTTCTGCTTTAGAAACACTCGTATGGAAATTGAATTAAACAAGAAATGAATAGAAATGGCATTTTTCCAAGCTATGAATTCCTTCAAAATATTTCTCTCAGTGTGAATTAAGATGTTAAAACACTCACATTTACATATTCATATAACTACACATACATACATACTCATATATATGTGCATATAATTCGTATATACATATATCACTTGAAGATGCCGGAAACCGGAAGTTGCACATTACTGTAAAAACCAAACAATTTCACCAAATTCCCAGTTGAATTGAAAATTTGCGTAGTTGCCATGTTGCCGGCCAAAGACTGTTGAACAGGATAACAGTTTCTACAGGGTCAGGATACATTTCGCACACTTATTCATTCTATCATTCATTCAGTTATTTGTTCTAATTCGTTCGTTTGTTCGTTCATTCGTTCGCTTATTGAATCGTTCGTTCCAGCATTTGTTCAAGCAGAGAGCTACTACAAGAGAGTAACTGAGAGTTGGCAGCCCATAAGCAGCACACTACATTTGTTGTGCATCCTGTGCGCCGCATGACGATGGGAAAGATTCATTTTGAACTATCCCGCAATTGTGTTTTACTTTCTATGTTGCGCTTTATTCCATTTTACTTTGTGTTTTTCAATTCGCTTTAGAAAAAGAATGAAGTAATAATTCAAACAGGATACTAGTACTAGACGAAACAATGTGGAAGTTACAAGTGAGAAAATTGGATGAATAATGGGGTGGGTAAAATTCTTAGCACATGTCACCTACTAAGTATTTATAATGCAATTTGTTGCCACTAAATGTTATAGCAATTATGGGTACAAATACAAACATCTATCTCCATTTCTCATCCTTCAATCTCAACTTTAACCTTATCATCATTGTACTTGTCCTTGTCCTTGTCCTCGTCCTCGTCCTTCTTGTCGCTGTCGCTATCATCTTCATTCAATGTTGATGTCGGTAAATATCAAAAAGGAAAAATAGAAACGAATGCAAAGCACAAATTGCTTTATTATTTTCGTTCTGACTTTGTCGGCATCCCTTTTTTGAGTGACTATGCACACGCAACCTCCCTGAGTCTCACTCAATCGCACACTGATTCACTCGCACACTGACTCACTCGCTGACTCACTCACTTAGTCACTTTAGTCTAATTCATATTCATACATATACACGACTCACCCTCTTTTTGCAGCCGAACACATCCTGTTTTTCGTGTGCGTTTTCTTGCAATATACTTGCTCTCCTATTGCTGTGCGCCTAGTAAACTGCGGCAACTTCAATCGACGTTGCCATGTTGCAGCAGCCATAGCTTTTATTCTATATTTTTTTCCTTTGAAAATGCCGCAATGACCCATTGTCTGTCTGCCTGACTCAGACCCTTCCACTTTCATCATTAACAACACCATTAGTTCCACCACCACCTTAGTGGAAGTGGAAATGGTAATGGAAGTTGAAAATGTGAGAGTATCTGATGTATGTATATATGTACATGTTGCTTTCCGTATTTTGTGTTTGCTGATTTGCCTTTGTTGTCCCGGTAAATTTGTTACTTCTTACCCACATCACTCAAGCATTATAATCGGCTTTGCTATGCTCAATTTGAAGATCACAATAATAACAATAAAATCAGACGAGACGAAACAAGACAAGATAAACAACATTGATTTGCCGAGTGTTAAATCATAAATTCATATCATTTGTTATTGTATTTTGTATTTTTGGCAACTTTACTTACAATTGTATTTTCTTTCGTCACATTTGTTGGTTTTATTAATGAATTTCTTACATTGTTTTACCCTTTTGCTTTGATTAATAATTGATTTGATTTTTGACAACATTGTTTATCTAAGACTTAGTCAAAAGCAACATGCATGTGCTGCACAGGTTGGAATTCAAAACTATTACATTTAAACAAAAAAATAGAAAGATTAACAGATTAACAGTACTCATACCCTCGAGGATTTTATTCTTGTTGCAACCGAGCCGAAAAGGGATTCCATCCCCTATTTTATTAACAGAGAGATGCAAGAGATCATTGCTAAAGATATTTCATCCCCTATCAAACTCAAGAAGATCACATTTCTCTTAATACAACTTAGGTAAAAGCCTCCTCAAACACATTCATATGGTGGTTCATCTGAATCTAAAGTGAAAATCTACTTTATTCATCTCTAGTCGAAATGCTTATTGCTTGTGAAACACTAAGATAAAAATCATTAGATTTTAAAACTAGGACTCAAAACTAATGCTAAAGACAATTGATAAATACCTTAACCAAATTCGAAATCAATATAAACATCATCTTATCTCACAGCCTTATGTTGTCAGGCAAAAACAAAAAAATACCATATTTTCAAGATGATAATCTTATTTGCTGAGCTTCTGCTAATAAGAAAATCAAGAAATTGGATTCTTCTTTTTTTTTTTGTAACAAATGTCAATAATCAAGAAAACTGCAAAGCCTCATCATCATTCATTCAACAAATAAAGTTAAGGATCAAAAATTGTTTATTTTTTTTTTTTAAATTTATGACAGCAAAGAATGAAACGAACGCAATCGCAATCGCAATCAAAGGGAATAAAATAATAATTTTGCATATTTCTTAGGTGATGATGATGATGAATGTTGATGAAGGGATGTAGGATGATTTGACATATTCAATGTTGATATTTGTTGGTATAACAAAAGAAATATGAGAGGGTCATTCAATAAGTAAGGACACAAATCAATGGGGTAATAGTTTCAGTGCATTAATTTGATATCCTTGTGCTTAGTATTTGGTAAGCATAATCTCAAATATATTCAGTTAATAATGACGAATAATGATCCGCTCAAGCATTGCACTGCGAAAAAACCATGTGCAGTGATTTGATTTTTATTTGCAAAGGATCTGTTGAACTGATAACCGGAGAAGAGCACGCAAGTGTTCGAACTATCCATAACATTATTCAGTATAAGCTACAGTGTAAGAAAACTTATACCAACCAGTTTTAAATCAGTCATCAGATAAAAAAAACAATGTTTAATTGAAAAAGAAGACATCGGACTTCCATTTGTTTGGACCACTTAAAGATGATCTATGGGGTAGAAATTTTCAATGCAATGAATAAATTAAAAACCAAATGCAAAAGTGCTTTCGAAATCAAACCAAAGAATTTTGTAATGGAGGCATATAGAAATTAGAAGAATGATGGGACAAGTGTATAAATGTTACTGGGGACTAAGTTGAAAAGCAATCAATGTTTTTTATGGACGTTACTTATGGAATGATCCTCGTACAATATAAGTACTATAATACAAATTAAATAAAACGCTTTAGTTTTGGTCGAGTTCAAATTTAATTTTATTAAATTATGTACTGTCTATTTTGTTGGGCCAATGTCATTAGGATTCCTAGAGTTTCTAATTCCCTTTCTTTAAGTCAATTTTATGTTAGCAATTACTTGTTGCAACCGCATTAATTGTTGGCAGTAGATATTCGAATTAATCGTTTTGCTAGACGGAAGTAGCTCATGGTGGATGACTCTCTTTCAATCTCAACTGTATAAATATCCAGCTCGAAGGACCATGAATGAATGTGGAACCATGTATAAATATGGGCTGAAATCCTTAAATTTGTGATAGAATTTTATTTATAAGAACTTGGGAACTTGTTGAAATGAACTTGGCATGGAATGTTAAAATATTTAAGCTAGGTTTGCATTTATTCAACAAGGTTCAAGGTTTAGAAAACAGGACAGAGCGATTCGAGTTACTTGTCGCTGTGACTTGTCATCAATAATAAACCGTCTTAATGGTATGTTGTTCCATTACTACTGAACATCATAATACGCGTCTGCACACCACCCAAAACTTAGCATCACCTTCGGTGCCATCAATTCTGTATTTGCTCACGTTTGAGGAGCTTCATCTTCCTTTGACGGTAACAAAAACTGTAGGATTTTTTTCCGTTTCGCCTATGGAAATTCGATCAATTAAATTATTTTCACTGAATTCGTGAGGAACCCAAATATCGAACTACTTTTTAAAATCAGCTCGTTGCAAATGGCTTGAAATTGCAATATCCTGACTGCTTATATGCCAGTTTTACTCAACTTTTTCCATGATTTCTTTGACTTATTCAGTGACAGGCCGACCTGAGCGTGGTGCATCTTTTACATCAACATTTTCAGAACGAAAGCGAGCGAAAAACAGCACAAATTTTATCATGTGCTTGCATCGCATACTTTTTCCATTTATTTTAACAAAACATTGAACATGTTTGATTGATTTGCTAAGCTTCTCTAGTCTGCCTATAGCATTAGTTATTTTAGTCTTAAACATCGGACTCCAAACGAAAAGTCATGCGTCGCTTGCAAATGATTCAATTTTCCTTATAATTTAACTTATACTCGTATATTGTAGCAACAGTTTATTCAGCAATTGAAGTTCAATCAAATGGTTATATCTCACATAATTTATTTTCTTATGAAAGGCATCAGCAGCCTCGAAGTCATAATACTAGCATTAGAAAATACATGATAACTTATAAATCTTTCGTTTCATTTATAAAGTGAGGAAAGATCCATAAAATATAGAATATACAAATACAATAAATTGTTTTGTTTAGTTCTTATATTACAAATGAAAGCCATAAAAAGAAAGACAAACTATCTAAGAAAACAAATAGTATAATAAATAAATAAATAAAATAAAGGAACAAAAACAGAAAAAATACTAAAGACAAACTAAAGAAAAACTGTGACTTCAAATAAATAAATAAATAATGTCACTGATGATAACGTTGATGATAATGATAATGATGATGATGATAGTGAAGAATGAAAATGCAATCATAGTAGGCGTGCATAAAAAAGCAGCTCAAAATAACAACACGAATGCAAAATTTTATGTTAAATAGTTTTTTATAAAAAGAAAATAAGTTTGAACTCTCAAAATATTGGGCTATGGTTGCAGTAAAACTCAGTCACTCGGCATAATATAATCGACCAGCAAAATAAAAGAATTTCCATTACAATACTTACTGAATGTGAATGTGTCTCCTGTGTGGCTTGCCTTGACTTGTGACCTGCCTGCCTAACAGTTGTTGATAATCATAATAATGATGATAATAATAGTGATGATGAACACAGCTAAAAATATAAATACAATATGAATGACGACAATGTCTGCAGTTACAGTCTTCAGTTACAGAGTTCAGTTTAGTTTTCGTGTTGAAAATTGCGCAAAGCAAAATACCTCAAATTAAACTTTTTGCCCCACATTTTTGATTTTTGTTTACCCTTCGTTGAATTTCTCATATTCGAAAGGATTTCTTTCGTATTGCTAATAATGGAAAAAGTTGTTAAACTATTCTACATACCATTGACAAAGTTCATTCATTTTGTTTCATTTTTTATTTTTGATGATTTATGATGCCGCAAATATGCAAAATACTGAACAATTTTGTATCTGAATAAATTCTCAATCATCAGAAATTATTTAAAGTTTCAACAAATTTATATTATGTGCAGCATAAATTTTTAATTACGCTTTTTGTAATTTGTTTATTTTATCTTGCTATGAATATTTCAATATTTGAATGTTCAACTTAAAGCAGATTATTTTATTTATTGCATAATCTTAGTGCTGTTGGCAACAGCAAAATTGAAAAAGATGAAATAAGAATAAAACCAGAGTGGAGGGGGGAAAATATATTGCTTTACTTTTAATTAACCTTTGTCCTTGTTGTTATCCTTATGTTCAAACTACAAACTCCTTTGCTCTTGAGCTACTTAGAGTGTTGCTCCTGCTGCCGCTCCTGCTTCTGGTCCTACTTCAGTTCTCGCTTGTAATCAAATCCTTGTTTTGGCCTTTTCAAACATTTGACATTTTCTTTGCTCAGTTTTCTTTTGATACTACTCTTTACACTTTTTAGTGTGAATGGAATTAACACTTTTTAACAAAATATCTGTACTTCATAGTAAAAAGACCCTATAATAAACAAATAAAAATTTGCTAAAACTCTTTCACATTTCAAACAAACAAGCTGCTAAATGGAAAATGGAATTTAAAAGATTTTAAAGAAAATTACTATATAGTAATTGAGTGGATTCATTATATTATTGTACTATATGACAGAATTACTCTGGCAATCAGAAACTTGCAGACATTCAAATAAATTGATTATTATCAGAACAAGATTGTTAGTTTTATTTCGGTCCAAAATTTCAACCGAAAATAAACACAATTATGCAATATATTTCTTGCAATTCTCTGGGGAGATTATCAAATTTTCGAGCTACTAACATAGCATAGTAAAATTCAGAATCCGACTAGCAAAATGCTCATATAAAGGATCTTTTAATTGCTATCTTAACGTAGATTGATACTGATAATGGCTGATTTATTTTTAGATATACATGGACTGCTGTTTCTATAATATCTTGATAACCTTTTATCAACACAAATTCAAATTTTTTGCAAGGGAAAAATTCTACAATTAAAGAACCAATTTTTTGGATTTTTAAAAGAGGAAAGGACACAAATTTCATTGAAATTGGATTATTTTATTGTAAACACTCTTTAGTTGCATACTTTTAACGTGGCATTCAGTGGCGTTAACTTAAAACCCAAAAAAAAGTATTGGAATGGAAAGAAATCTCTCAAAAAGGATACACAAACAAACACTTTGTTATTCAAGACACATATTTTGGGGGGGTGGGGTGTGTGGTGAATAAATACTCACTTACAGATATACCCACTCACTCATTATCGCTCATCCATGCACTACACAGAGAAAAGTCACACAGAGAAAAGTCGGAAGTTGTTTCTAATGACAAACTTGAAACAAGTTGCACAACCAAAAAAAAAAATAAATAGGCAAACTTTTGCTTTCATCCTAATACTAAACAATGATGATGATGATGATGATGATGTTCATCATTTCTATCTCATATATTCTGTTACTTTTATTATAATATATGTTTTTTTTTTTTTTTTCTTCATATATCATTTTATTTTATTCTTGCATATTTTGTTATATAAAAATCTCATGCCCTTTCGATTTTCATATTTTATATGCGTGTGTCCTGTTAGGATTTGCTTGTTATATTGCATCCGGTTGAAAGTATCTAAGTATATGCATGTGTATAACTGTGATTGAGTGTGTTTGTGATTAGCTTAATTGCGACAAAGAAAAGTTTGTCAACATTTCCATAATCAAAACAAATTTTATACTCATTTTCTGTCTTTTTCATTTTCCATAAAATTGTGCAATAAATTTTGTTCTTTCACTGATACGTGGGGCGATCAATAAGTCCTTAGAAAATCCGACAGATCGTGCTTCCTTTATTTATTTTAAGTCTGTTGAAGTCTCCGTAAGACCGTTTGTGTGAAATAGACGAACAACGGGAAGCAAGATTTGAAAATTACTACACTTATTTTTCTAAAATGTCACATTTTAAATGTCCTAATGATTATGCACACTCAACTACTGATATGTCAATATATTGGTTAAGATTAAACTCGCTATATAGACGAGCAAGACTACCAATTGTTGTACTTTTCGCAAATCACTGAGATTATTTTATCATCATGTCAAATCATCATTTAAAAATGATATGATATGTTATGTAATAGCGTTTCTTACTATTAAGTATTAAGGTTCATGCTTAAGTTAGTGTATCTTAAATAAATGAACAACAGGAAGCAAGATTTGAAAATTACTATTTACGTGGCAAAGTATTGGGATTATTTTTCTCTCTAATGTCCATACACATTAGCATAATTCAGCGAACACATAGGGTTATCTTTATGATTTGGTATAAATTGGTATTTTGTCCGCCGTTACTATTTGGTCTTTATTACCGTTTGAGAAGCTAAGATTAGATCCTTCTTGATAGAAAATGTTACTAAACCGCTTGCAAAGCGTTAGAAGTTCCTGTTTTTCATCGGTATTAAGGAGTTCAGTTCTGAGTAATGCCGAAACATCAGTTTTCCCGTGTTGTGTAGTGTATGTATTTCGATGCATTTGGTTCCATCATAATTTTGTACTTTAAGCATTTGTTCCATGGACAGAAATCGGTCATTGTCAGGTTTTTGTATACATTCCTTCAGATATGTATACACAGATAATGGTCAAAATTTATTTGATCCTTATATAAGTGGCCTGTTCGAACTTCCATTGGAATTTTTAAAATTGTTATCGAGTGCGCTGAAACTACATGTTGACTGGATGTGAAATCTAGGTTGTCTTTGTGTTAATGATGCTGTTGACAAGCAATGTTGCATTTAGCTCCCAATTTTGCAAGTATATCTAATTAGTCTGTCAAAATAATTGTGGAATTCAAACAATACGAATTAGAGAGTACCTTCCTGCTTATATTCGCGAAACATAAGATCAACAACTTATCTTCTTATTGCATATTTGTTTGAAAGAGTTGCAATTGTTGTATGTTTGTCATCCTGGCTTATAAGAATTTTTCAACGTAAAACCGCAGATCTCTTATGAGAGAAGTTTCAGTGCGTTTGTCCGAGAGAGATTTTATTAAATCGTCCGAATACATGTTTAAAACCTCATTTGCCTGGCCTTCAATTTTATGTAAAACTAGCTGTGCCCACGACTTCGTACGCGTGGTGTTCGAAATATATTTGTAATAGCGTGCATTTTATTAACTTTTTTCCTAATCATCAGCTGCTTAATCTTGGCGCGCAGCAAAAGAGGAAAACATTCGAAAATCAGCCAAAAAGTAGGCAACAGAACTAAAAATATGAATAACTGTAGATTTAGTGTGTCGATTTTGATAAAATAAACGCTATATGTTACAGGAAGTTTGCTAAAATACACCAGTGAAAATCGTATTCAAATTAGTTTAGCCGTTTCTGAGATTAGCCTGCACAGCCACGAAAAGGCTTACGATTATATTTATATATAGATAGATAGATAGAAAGATAGAGATAGATAGAAAGATAGATAGATAGATAGATAGATAGAATATAATATATAGATTGCCTGGAGTAATGTCTGTCCATATGGTGTCCCATCAGTTGCTTCAATAATTTAAAGAATATCTTCAACATTGATAAAAAAAATGCATGTAGGTGCCTGGGTAACTGTTTAATTGCATCCGAGATGCGATAGTTTTTGAAAAATATCTGTTTGAATGTTGGTGCAGTAATTGATATATCCCGTCAATTTGAGAATGAACAGCTTGGAAAGGACTACCCTCAACATTTGGTTGATTATGCATTGCTGTGCAGCATAGGGAGCACTGTCTTTAGACTGTTAGAATCTGAATATTCCAGCAATTTGCTTCCAGATGGCTGCACTGTGTGCATTTGATTCCAGGGAGATACTTCGCTAATACTATATGGTTTTTTTGAATTAGTTTATGAAAATAGAAGGGAAGCAACTTAAAGCTTAGCTTGGATCATCTTAGAACATCTTATCTATTCTACCAAAGAAAAGTGCAAACGAATCTAATGTTCCTCTGTATTATTTTATCTATTTTGAAAAACATCCAATAAATTATTTTTTATATATTTTAAATATTTATAATTTGTTTTTTTTTTTTACAGAATGCCAACCGTATGAATATAAATGTCATTCTGGTACTTGTATTGATAGTAGGAAACGTTGTGATCAAGTTCAAGATTGTCCTGATAATGATGATGAAGGCGAAGATTGCAGTGAGTACAAAATAATAAAATTTAATCATATTGAATATCTTTTCTTTCCCTCTCCACCTATCTATCTATCTATCTATCAATACTATATATCTATCTATTCTATTTACTACATCTCTATTAATTGATAAATTATTATACGTATACTATAATCTACATATATGCCTACAATAATATATGACTTGATTAAATGAAAACTTACGTAAAACCAAGTCCTAATGCTAGTCACTTCAATAATAGTAATTAATTGAAGACCTTACCTACTTATGTAATTTATTCTATTGTATATTCTTCTAAAATCCTACTTATTGTATATATTGTAATGCTTAAAAAATAGTATTAAGTTGTTTTTATTTATCAACTAATATTTGTACTCCAAGAAAAGAATCTTAACAAATCCAACAAACTAACTAATCTTATCTTTGTATTGCTCTCTTTTATGCTCTCTCTCTAACCAACTCATATACTCAAAATACCGAACGTCTTGTATGTCTATAATATGCCTGAAATTTAATCAAATTTTGGATAAACTAACCCACAACAACAATGAAATCTACATTTCATAATTAACAAAAAAAATACTAACTTCATTGCAAAACAAAAAACAAAAATTACGTAAAAACTGTGAAAATCTGTGAAAATAATCAGCGGCCGCCTGCAGCAGTATCGAGTATCAATGTCGTGATGGACAACGATGCATAAGTGAAGCCCAAGTCTGTGATGGCTTCAATGATTGCAGTGACTCCGATGATGAGGAGCACTGCGATGGAAGTGAGTAATACTAAATATGTTCGTACATCAATCAAAGCCATTTAATAATGATCATTGATCATCAGTCGTACATTATTCGTGAAATCATATTTATCAATATTTATATAAATCATTTGTGTGTGTTGGTCTCTATCTCTCTCTCACTCTCTTATTGTATTCTCATTATTCATATGCTGCTTATCATGATGGTTAGTTGTACCAATATTGAAGTTTACTTGCCCCAAGGGAAAATTTACTTGCCGTGATCTATCGTGTATCTCTATTGTACATCGCTGTGATGGACGCGTTGATTGTCCAAATGATCGCACCGATGAAGAAGGCTGTCGTATGTCATTTCTATTCTATTGTATTACTATTATTGTTATGCTCTCTATATTTCTCCATATTTCTATTTCTAATCTAATGTAATGTTTAGCTTGTCTCTATGATAAATGGCAATGTGATGATGGCACTTGTATTGCCAAGGAAATGCTTTGTAATGGCAATATTGATTGTCCTGAAGATATATCCGATGAACGTTATTGTGATGCTGAACATGGTGAGGACAAACGGCAGCATTTCATCCTCATCCTCTCTGTTGATTCTCTATTTATTTTCCATATTTTTTTTGAGTTAAATGCACTTTAAATGAATATAAAATCAGGGCCTCCATTAGATCCAATGATCACAGTCATTTTAGTCAATTAAATCAATTCACTATAGTTCAGTCAGGTAAGTTGTTGCATGACTACTTTCAAGTGATTTAAGTAGAATTCCTTGTTTCTGTTTCATCAATATTTTTTATATTTATTTTTAGTTCACAATTGTGTTATACTCGTACAAATTTATCTTCAATCTACTGAGTTCTACCACTACTATGTCAATGTTTTTATTCGTCTGGCAGTCAGTCATTCACTTCTATGCAATTTTCTTGTTATATTACACAGCTGTCGGTGTCAGACTACTTCTATGTACCAATTTTCAATGTCCATTGCTGGATGTCTGATGGCTGATGGCTGATATCCGATGCTGGTTAAAACCTTTAGACTCAATCTAGCAAAAGTATTGAAATTGTTGTTTGTTGTTTGTTGTTACCTGCCATCATTAAATCAATAAATGTTGACCGCGTTGTACACGTTGAACAACTGAAAGAAAGTAATCTGTTTAGAGATGCCTTCATTCGTAATCCTTTATTCAAATTACAACAAAAGGCACACTATGCGATTTTCTTTGCTCTCACTATTTTCTCTTACCTTTATCGGTTTCCTCTTTTATACATACATGGTATTGTACATTTTGGTTTTTCATTTTATTTTCTATTTTTTTTTCTCACTATTGGCTTCATGTTTGTTAATGTTGATTTCTCTGTGTGTTGGTTCATCAAACTTTAAACAAGTTTTTCTTTTTTCAAATAAATGCTTTGCTGTTTTAATGGACAGTTGTTTTTTTTTCTTTATTCTTTCTTTTAAATTGTTAATCAATCAGAACTCAGAACATTCATGTATCATTGTTAATTTTTCAATATCTATACATTTCGGTATTTCATGTGTTATTTTTGTAGAGATGGCTAAATGCGTTTTAACTAAAATCGATTTGACTTAGAACGCACTAAGTGATTTGACTTGTGCACTCTTTCAACAAGAAGACTTAAAATTGCATTCACGTAGGGTACTACAAAAGTTTTGCAGTCTGGCAACACTATCGTCAGTTTTCATGATCAGACGTTTCCATTGTGAAGTTTGGCATTTTTTAGCATATTCATACTTAGAACATTTTGTCATATTGCCGATATTTGTTGGCAATTCATGCGATGATTTTTTACGATTTTTGAAGTGGATTAACTTGGCATTCGGCTTTTGTTCACCAGCGTATATTGCTGGTTTAGGAATTTCAATTGTGGACGCTCTGTGCTGCAGGAAAAATTTTGTGAAGGTCGACCAAAAACAGTTGTTACGGCCGTGAGATTGAGGCAACTGTGGGCATTCATTCCACCACAATACATACAAAATTGCATGAGCACTTAGCTGTGAGAAAGTTAGTTACGCATTAGATCCCGCATAATTTGACAATCGTCCAATAAATCGAAGATTGTTACATGGATCTATGCGTATGAGCAATCAACCGTATGGCTATTCCAAGAGGATGACAATCTAATGAAAGTTGTTCGCACACGAAGCACTTGGTGGCCTGACATATCACAACCATGCCACTAGTGGAACTCAAAACGGTCAATTCTGAGTGGCACACGTCCATTTGTTTGCCAGAAGAAGAGAAGTTTTTGGTGATACATCATGACAATATGAGTTCTCACACTTCGGATCAAATAACCGAGTATTTGAAGGCATAAAATTTGAATTTATGATTCGATTTAGCACGGAATAATTTCTTTTTGTGAAGAAAAAATTACCTGGTCAACGATTTTCGACACCCGAAGAAGCGTTTGATGCATTCAAAAAGCATGTTTTGGAGTTACCTCAAACGGAGTGCAAAAAGTTCTCAGAAAATTGGTTTAAGCATATGCAAAAATGTATTGATCTTCATGGAAAATACTTTGGACAACAATAAAGTTAATTTTTAATCCAAACAATGCAAAACTTTTGTAATGCCCTACGACATTAGTTAAATCACATAACTGAAGCTATTGCTTTCTTCTCAAATCTTGGTTCTCTTCATTCATAAATACTTTATAAAAGATCAAAGCTACTATATTTCCTATCAATCAACATCGTTATTAAATCTTCACAAGCTTTTCCAACCATAAACATTTAATCAGATCTTAATCATTCAAACAAGGATACTCAACCAATAGTATTTTATTATCGGTGTACAAAAAATGATACTTTAAGTTCTCACTCAAATGAAATGAGAAGAAAATCTATATAAAACAACATGGACTACTGGCGATGTAGGATCTAAACTAAAGAATCTAAACTGGTTATGAATTAATAAATAAATAAAAAATTAATCACTTGGCGCCCTAAAGCTCATGTTCCCGAATTTTGTGTAGCCCTCCCAGGAAGCTTAACAGAACTAACTGAAACGCTTGAAACAGTTCATTGATCCATAGCACTCCATTCTGTAATTTAAATTATAATGTTATAAAAGAAATGGAAATAAATTTTATTCGATGATTTTCTTCTCTATACTATTGGCACCGAAACCCTTTATCTGTTCATAACATATACCATTTACCATATACCATTTATCATAATTTATCTTTACTTGTTTGCTACATTCTTTTTTCTTGTGAATCATCGAGGATATTTGTCAATAAAAATGTTTTCATAAAATCCTTAATCCTTTTTGCTTAAAATCTGCCTCCCTCCTACCATTCTACCATACTACAATATGTCTGTTGCTTTATCGCTGTGTTATTCCTTCAACGCTGATAACTATAAATTTGCTAAAACAATCTGAATCGATGTCGTTTGTAATAGACACTCTCCAAATATGAATATCTTCTTCCATCTATCGATATCTTCATAGTTTTATGACTTGTACTACTATTTAGGATAATATCAAAACATTTACTTGATAATAATGTAATAATTATTTTTTCTCAACATCGAAAACGAAACAACCAAACAAATACCATCAATCAAATCAATCAATCAATCAATCGATCAATCAATTAATTCACAAAATAATGCACGCTTACATGAATCAATAAACCAACCAATCAATCAATTAATTAATCCAACATTCGATCAATCAAAATAATACATCAATACATCAATGTTATGAAATGATGCATATCGGTGACATCAGGCGGTGATTCCGATTCATGCAATTATACTGAATTTCAATGTGACAATGGTGAATGTATACCATTACGTGAGGTATGCGATAATATCTACGATTGTTCCGATTATTCGGATGAAAAGGATTGCGGTAAGTCGAAAAATGCTCAAAACCATCAAGAAATCCAATATTATACTATTATTGTATATGAAAATGCGCTGCTATGTGTTGTTGTCGCTCGTTTTATCACTCACAATCTATTGAGTTTGATAAACGAATGTGTCCGTAACTGAAAAGTTACTATACACCTAAGAAGTATGATTTCTATATACTATTTCTATTCCATATTAAGGTGTTGGGAAGCTTTCTCTATATATATATTTTTTTTTAATTTAAATATGTTAAAATTATTCATTAAGTTTTTGTTAAATTCTTCTATACTTTCTTCTCTATATTTTCTACTTACATATATGTGTATGAAAAAGCAATGCTATATGTCCTCGTTAAGCATCATTATAAGACTGAACAGCTTAACTGATGTACATCATCGATAAAGTACCTAAAACATGAGGTGTGGCTATAAAATGAGAGCATTCAAAAATTACTCATGCGTCAAAGTCATCGACTGTCTTTTAGCTTTATTAACTGTATCCTTGTTGGCACCGACTAGGTTTTCTGTAAAGTTTAGATGTGGAGAGCTTAGGTCGAAATGATTGTAAAAGATTGCTGAATGAGCGAGTTCTAACTGACTGGCTCATTCAGTTGGAAAAATTATGTGAATGGGTGGGCAACATACAGGTTCATTCAGGTTTTAATATTTGTTGGCAGTCGACCAGTTTTTGGTTTTAACCTCTGACTTGGATTCCTGTTGACTGGTCATGGTTCCTTTATGATTTTTTGCATTTAAGGGGATTATGATTTTAGTCAGGAAAAGTGTCAAGAAACTAAATGAGTTTGCACATTCAGTATTTTTGAGGCTTCGTCCGCTTGTAACCTGAGGGATCTGTGTTTGTTTGCCTCCAGAGGCCACTAGTCCCTGAGCTCCATGAAGCTGTACAGGTAGTGACTTTGTCACGCTGCCTAACCAGAGGTATTTTCTGGTACCACGGTCGTTTGGAACACTGTTCCAAAAAAAAACAAAAAAAAAAAAAGTTGCGGTCTTAGCCTACTATTCATTCGCTAAAGTCCTTGTTACTGTGGGTACATAGTTCGATTTATCTTTGATCATATGAATGCTGCCTTTTTGGCGGAAGAGATAGGAATAGGCCTCGCTCCGAACAGTGAGAATGCTATATCCATGAATATAGTGTATACTATGCCATCTATGGGTTATGGCTGCATTATATTCCAGAGAGCTATGTTTTAATTTTTGAACCACCAACTCACGAACTGTTTTGTCTTCAAATTAAAGTCTGTCCACAGGCTCTTTTCTGGTACCATGAAACTAGTTTCCGTCCTGGCCTCCCTTTATGGGAGTATCGTGATGAGTTATACGACCAAAATAAGTATGACTTGAAATTGGTACCTGTGAATATATATCCAAGGCAACGTTGATTGACATTTATCAATCCCTGTGCTTGGCATCGTGATATTATATCAATTGACTTTCATATCAAGAATTTGGTTTGTGGACACCGTGAGTATTGTTACAAGTCCTTTTATCAACACTGTTTATCGAGTTATAACAAAGTGGATAGTATAGAAACCTTCTCAATGGAAAATAAATACATATTTGTGCCATCTTTTAAGGTGATCAGTCAAACAGTGTTGGAATTTATGCGTCACATACTTATTTGGACATTCATTTTTAGATATCTGTAGGAACAAGTTAAAGTAGCTTAAGTCGAAAATCTATGTTTTGAGATATTGTCCATGTTAACAGGTTTTAAGAGGGGTTTAGATGAAAATAGTCCAATAATATGAAAGTGACTCAAACTCCTTGAGCAGATCAGATCAGCAGATGGCTTTCTTCTGTTCTCTCCAGACACTCACAGAAGAAGACTTTCAACATTGATAAATTTGCTTGTAGAATAGGAGCGTTGTTGCTCTCGTAACTTTATAGTCACACCTCGCTTAATGAAATCATAAATTATCATTAATCGAATGTTCATCGATCGATAAACAATATTTATTTTACCATATATTTTCTAAAGCCTAAAATTAGGCAATGATTATTGATATTGTACATCGACAACACCAACACAACTGTATGAAACATTTTACCGCCTCAATACTGATGGGTGATGGGTTTTTGACTTCCACTTCTTTACTTTTGCTTATGTTTTCTTGTAACTACCACATTACTTTCTATTCTTAGAACACCAAAAAAAAAACCTATCTTTTACCATATCTAATGGTTTCTTTGGTTTATCTATTTATATTTTTTTGTTAAATTTCTTTCTTTTCCTTTCCATGTTCAATTTAATTGTTTTGTTTTGTAGTTTTATTTTTTGTTTTTGTTTGTTTTTTTTTTTTCCTCTTAATTTCTAATAAATTTGTTAATTTTTTATCTCTCCCACCAACAATTTCCCAATTGTTCAACTACCGGTTTTTACCTCTTTTGGTTATGGTAAAAACAATCGAAAATTGTAAAACAAATTTTTGGATATTTTTGCACGCCACTAAATTTGAAATAAAATAAATTAATAATTTTATTATTAATAAACAAAATCCTTAACTATCATGTATGAAACGAAATTCGGGTTTGCATGCGGTTGTTGGATTGTTAAATTGTCCAATTAAAACAAATAAAATTTAATCATGTGGTTACGATAGACCCCTCTGACTTCAGTCGACACGATATCTTCGATAGTTCAGAAATTATACGTCACTATGCACCGCATCATTTACGTCCGGCAACATCACGACCATCGACGAACAATAATCAATTGCCGCCACTACATGAACTCGATACAAATGATTATTATTATTATCAACCGAATATTCGTTATGATAAAGCAAATGCCGATAATCCCTGCACACAAAATCAATTTAAATGTGCAAATAATGTTTGTATACCGCTGCATTTACGCTGTGATGGTTTCTATCACTGCAATGACATGAGTGATGAGTCTAATTGCGATCGATACAATGACAGACCCCAAATCCAGCATGTAACGCCACCAACGCGTTCAAGTCAAACATTGAACATTAGAGGCGGCACAACATATGGACCACCGCCATTAAATATTGTGCATACATCACCAACATCAAGGCCAACTTGGACTCGAATTAATACAACTTTCACAACAACCACAACTAACAAACCTCTAACAACAGATCGAGCAACAACACCAACACCACCACGGCTGAGTAGGTTCCTTTAATTTCTGTGTTATTGGCTGTTGTAAAAGCAAGTTGACAGGCTTACACAGAAAAAAAAAAACAACAACACAACCACCCACCCATTGATAATAATGACTACTCACAATATATAGATCGAAGGTTATTTGTTTAGTGCATGCATTATCTGAACTCGTATAAATTTTTAAAAATTATATGATATTTTTAATGAGAGCAATTTACTAAAATCCTTTAAGTCTAGCTAAATCTAAGGTCTTCTCTTATTGAACTTTTGATAAATTATCATCTATGGTCATCAAATTGACATCAAAACATAAAACAAATCAAATCATCATGTATATTTTCATGAACAATCACATCACATCATGTTTCATCATAACATCGTCGTTCCTTCAAAACGGATAATCATCACTCATCATCACTTGTGTTCGTATTATATTTGTCTCACTACTCGTTACTTTTGGCAATAGACACATCCACTTGTCTCGATAACATTGAATTCGCTTGCCGAAATAGCGATTGCATACCGATAGAAAGTGTATGTGATGCTGTTGCCGATTGTGCAAGCGGTGAAGATGAAGAATATACACTATGTAATTGTAGCAGTGATAAGGTAAGTCATCTTCTATAGACCACAACTACAAGCAACAATTTTTCATCAATCAATCATTCGATCAATCAATCATCATCTGAATTCAGTTTAAATGTATACATGGCGGTGGCTGCATACCGAAAATTCAAGTTTGTGATGGCAAAATTCAATGCAGAGATGGCAGTGATGAAAGTATATGTCGTAAGTAATCGTACGATCGATAAATGATACGATAAATGTCAAAGGGTGGATTTTACTATTATACTAGAAGGGCAAAATACAATAGAGAACTATCCCAAAACAAAAAAATGCAATTTATATTTCAGTGAGCAATAAATATTACAAATTTAAGAAGACTTAGAAGGCATAATTCTGATTCGAAACGCAACTGTACTTTTTTATTTTATTATTACTAAAACAACTGTAAATACAAAAACAAAATATATATAAGTATATATGATAGAGTGTCCCAACGCACACCCCCTTTCTATGTTTATTAAGTGTTAAAATTTACAATCATTCTATGTCCGGGAACCCGTGCCGAGTTGAATCAGAAAAGAGTTCATACAAATTGCACGTGTCAAGTGGCGCGCGCGTGCATTGCTATCAGTTATTGTATTGACTATTTTGATGCAAATAAGCGGCTTTACGTCACAAGAATTTCATGATTTTTTGATCCCCAGCCCTGATAGCTATGAGAATCCTAATTCTCATGCACCCAAGGCGACAACATCTCAAACTAGTAATACACCTACGGCAACAATGTCTCAATCGCGACAGGTGGCAGCAAATATATTTATACACCCAAGCTAATAGCAACTTTAGATAGATGCCAGTTAAGCAGTTAAGAGACTCTTACAGAATTCAGGCTGAAGCATTGGATCTTAATATAGATGAATACAACACATTCGAACACAATTACGAAATTAGAGGCCACAGATGAAAACAAAGCGACTTTCAGAATAATATTCCAAAAACTGTGACTATCCATTGGAATGGAAAATTGATACCAGTTTTAAACGTAAGAAGTTTAAAGGTGGAATGATTGCCGATTATTATATCGCTTCTTACTTCTTACCATGCCAAAATTAGATAGTTCATCCGGTAAAGAGGAAGCTTCGGCTTTATAATTAGGACCTTTAACAAAGTGCAAGGGCTCTATTAGAACAAGAACTAGAAAGAGAGTTGTTACTTTTTGACTGTCGTCATTGAAGCAAAGTCACTAGCAGTCCACTTTTTAAAGTGTTTAAAGAAAATTGAAAGAATTTTAATACGAATTTCTCTGAAGACTTTCGGCAAACAAATAATCGTGTACAACACAGAATTGACCGTCCTACATTGTTCAAGCGTAACAATGGGTACATGACCCATTCGATCGAAGAAACAGGCGACCATTTGCCTCGCAGTGCGAACAACTTTTGTTGCATTTGGCTCGTCTTGGAACACCCACACGGTCGAATGCTGTTTTGTTTCCGGTTCATACGCATATATCCATGTTTCGTCATCTGTCACGATTTACGATACACGCCTTTTGAAGCACCACGGTCGCACTTTTTAAGCATTTCCTTACACTAATCGACGCGAGCCTTTTTTTGAACTATTGATAAATTATGGGGTATCCAAAGACTGTAAATCCTCGTATGGAGGACATACAGATGTGTATTGAATTTGCGAAATAACATTTTAGAGACTCTAAAATTGGGTTTAACTTATAAGAACTAAAAAAGCCTATTATGATAGATGACACTATAGAAAGCTTATTGAACTGTGTGTAATATTTTTAGGCAGAGATCAAGAAAAGAAATTAGATCTGCAGCGAAGCACCAAGCGAGATTGATGGGAAAGGCTATTTATGCTATAAAAATATGTTTGCTGCAATCCCAGTTCAAAATCACTGCCAAAGATAAGCAAGCCATTCTATGTCCAAGTCTGGCACTCGATAAATCTGTTTTAAAAGCAGCTTTTACCAAATTCTGCCAATATATGTGGTATTTGAATGACAAAATTGTCATTGCTATCTTGACCCTTTTTGAAAACGATGTTCATGACCAAATGAAAAAGCACGGGTTCTATTGCTTATAAAAATCTAAAAATTCACATAATATGTAATATATTTTAGCCAAACTAACTTGTTTAAGGGGTAAGCGTTTAAAAAAAAAAAAATTTTTTTCTTTCAAATTCGGGACACTCAATATACGAGTACTAAAAATACTAATGTATTGTACATAGTATTATTATAGTGAAATATATTTTAATAGATTTCTGTCATAAGTTTTAATGGGAAGAAAAAGGATTTATCAGTAATACATTTCTTTTTTGGTTTTAATTTAATGCTTTTCCTTGTTCTTGCCGCTTTTTTTTTCATTTCCTTTTCTTTTCTTTTTTACACATTTCATTTTCATGTTTTCTACAATTTTCTTTGATGCATATTTCTACGATTTCAACTATAATCAATCTATTGCTAATTACTATCGCCTATTGCTCTCACTACATTTCACTTCTGCTGTTTATATTCTGTTCGAATGTACACAACTGTACATATAAAAATATGATTATTCATCATTGTCATCATAATTGGTAATATCATCGACATTGACAACATCGTCGTCATCATCATCTCCATCATCATCGCCATCATCATCGTCATCGTCATTATACTGTTATGTACATGGGAAAATATGAGAAAAGATTTCCATGCAAAATACAACAAAAGTCGACCAAGTATCGAATGCTTAAGTTATCAATATCAATGTGATGATGGCATCTGCATTACGGGCTATAAACGTTGCAATGGCATTGCCGATTGTGCTGATGGCTCTGATGAGCTTAATTGTCCCATTAGCTATGATGATACAAATTATGGTATTATAATTTTCATTATTTTATTTATTTTACATCCAATATTTTTTTTTTTTAATTTGTTTTAACTAGTATGTATGTGCATGACTGTACCTTATCTTATTATTCTTATAAAACCTGAAACTGTACAGTTTTTCTTTATTTTTCATTATTTTCTTTTCATTTTATCAAATCAAAAAAAACAAAAAACAAAACAAAAATCAACCTCAAACTATCTACACACAATCAACAATCAATATTTGATACATAATACAATCAAACAACATCAACCATCAACCATCACCAACCAACATAAACAACATCAAAAACAAAATCATCATCGTTATCATCAACATCAACATTACATTATGTATGCATTTATGCAGATTTTGAGCCGCAATCTTTAAACGAATGCGATATTTATGAATTCGAATGTGATTTTATGAAATGCATACCATTGGAGAAGAAATGCGACGGTTATCCTGATTGTAACGATGAAACGGATGAACTCGATTGTCCGCCATTTACAGGTACAATAGGTTTGCTTAGTCATTCATTCATTCAAAACTTCAAATATAATACAACACAATAAGTATATAACACAAATTTTATAAGTTGACACAACAAAATCAAGTCGTTTTTTTTTTTTTTTTCAAATGATTACATAATGATAATGATATAAAGTATTTATATTATACGGGGCTCTTGGAACTTCCTATATCGAGGTACTGTTTGATGATGCCAAGGCATTTTATACTAATTTTTTGTTTTCAATATAAAAATTATCAACAAAATGCTCGCAAACATTTGACCATCAAATATTGGCAATTTTTTTCAATGACATGCTTACCTCATATGATGAATTATATGTGCATGCCTTTATGTTTGATTTTTCTTTGGCTAAGAAGAGTTATCAAAATTTTGAAGTGTGGAGTAAAGAAATTCACAGTTATAAGGAATTATATGTGCATTATACGCTTATTAGGCAAAATATGTTTAGTTTTAATTAATTCCCAATATGTTTCCTCTTGAAAAAACGACCAACTTGGTACCGCCAGACTACTATTTGTTGCAATGTGAAAGAGTTCCCATCGATGAAGTTTACCATCTTTGAAAGAATTTACAACATACATACGATTAATAAATTTAATATGAATATTAATAATTAATATGATATCCTCTTTGAGACGAAATGTCGACTAACGATTTCAGCGTGTTTGGGCTAATTTCAGCCCATTCTTGTAGTATTGCAGTTTTAAGCTCCTTTGCTGTGTCAAATTGTCTTCCATTGTGTATTGGCGCGTTATCTTGCTGATATGTCCAATCAAATTCTATTAACTCGTTGTCCAATAGATCGATCATCGAAACATCTCCGCATTCATTTTTGTTGATATGAAACACATTGGAGTCTTTCCCTTGTAACTAAATGCAGCCCAAATCATTACCAATCCTCCACCATGTACACGAGTGTGACAAGTTCGCCTTGGCTGACCCAGATGACGCCAATATTTTTTGCAGCAATCAGGACCGTCCAAATTAAATTTTTCTTCATCACTAAACATGACGTTACACCACTCTATATCCCGAAATTGGTATTTAGTAGCATATGCTAAGCATGCGTTTATATGCCGTCTTAATGACATAGGTTTTGGGTGACATAGATTCATATCTAATGACGGGATTTTCGTGTATTATTTGAAGAATCCTACTTCTTGAAATGTTGAGACCCATGTGACTGTCTGTGATCTGTCCAGTGCTCATTAAATCAACAACTGCCAAACGTTGGATTCGGCGTTTCCATCAACAGTAAAGAATAATCAAATGAATGTGACGCGCACATATAATTCTTTATAACCAAACATTGAACACTTAGTTCATATTTCAAGTAACGGTGCTACGAATGAGATAAGAATGGAATAATACAACACTTAACCAGACTGCAAAAAAAAAAAAAAAATTACAAATGAAAGAGAAATAGAAAAAAATATTTGTGCACATATAATTCCTCATATGATAACTGATCACTTCGTAATTCATAGGTTCTTTTGATAATGTCCAAACTTTATACATAGGTACATATATGATACTTATTTTTGCTTTTCAATTAAAGATGCTCACAAATGTTTTGATTGTCATTTATTGGCAGTTTTATTTAATGACCATCTGTCATCATCATCGGTTAGTCTGATAATTGAGTGTACAAAAAAAAAGACGACTTGAATTTTTTGCCAAACACAATAAAACAATTTTTAATTATGATATATATGCATCTATTTATCTATTGTCTGTCTATTTGTTTATCTTTTGTGTGTACATACTATGTATATAAATGTATTGAATGTATGCACAGAGAATTGTAATGATCATGAATTCGAATGTGATGATTATTGTATGCCTCGTGATCAACTGTGTAATGGCATTGTGAACTGCAACGATGGCCAGGATGAACGTAACTGCAGCTTCTGTCGTGAGGGCGCATTTCTGTAAGACACTAAAACACAAAAAATACCAAAAAATTCATTTAACATCTTAACAAACACAGAAGATTAAGATTTTGAAAGATGTCAGAGATTCTCTATGCATAAAGTCATCCTTTATTTCAAACATATTAAAAACATCATCAATCATCATTCATTCATAAGTCAATCATTCGAAATACTAGTATTTAATCTATCTTATGACTTTATGCATTGTTGTTAGGCGCTTTCAAAATACTTTTTTGCAAATTGAAATTGAATTTAACATTAAATGTTCTTTTTTATTTCTTTTTCTTGTTTCACATACTTCACATCCATATTTTACTATATCCATACACACCACATATACACACACAACATACTCGTACATACATACATATCATATATGATATCTATCAACTTGAAATCATTAAATTATGTATGTATATTAGTTGCAATAACGGCGAATGTATCTCACCGAAAATGTATTGTAATGGCATCGAAGATTGCACCGATGGCAGTGATGAACTTAAATGTGGTAAGAGAGATACATACATACAAAATATCATACACACTCACAAACAATTATTAATCATATCATTTATTATAAAATTGTTCTTTGTCCTGCTCACTATTTTTCTGTTCTATTCTATTCGATTCTATTCTATTCTGTCTTTCTTGATTTCAAGAGTCAATCTGCTGCCATAATGTGTAATTAGCATAGTGTGACATAGTTTTATTGACCAAACGATATTTGATATATTATATGATCTATTATTATTTTATTCTATTTTGCTTATCAATTCTTCCAAAGGACGGTGTCCTAAATTAGAAATGTTATGCAACGGTACCTGTGTCTCTTGGAATTTATATTGCGATGGCAAAATCGATTGTAAAGATGGCAGCGATGAACACAATTGTCCTGGTAACAATAAAGTCTCTTGTCTCACTACCAATTTTCCACTCTATCTCTATTTCTAACCACCTCTCGCTCCCCTCTCTCTCTATACTTATTATTTTATACAGTAGCTTTGACAATTGTGAAAAATGTTCGTCACCATCAGAGAATTCAAGACGACTGACTCTCAAATTGAAGTCAGAGATATAATAGCAGATTTTTGGTCATAGATAACGAAAAATTGTTCCCTTACAAAGAATATAGGGTCAAAATGTACTGCATGTATAGATCTAGAATTGGCTGTGAGAGACAATGAGCCTACCCCTCAATCCGATTTGAAATCTTAGGTCAGTAAGGAAACACGAATAGAATACTATTCCTTAATAGTGTGTACTTTTATTAAAAACACAATCTAAGGCTAGAGCCACGCTTTGAGCGATTAGCGATGAGCAACGTCGCTTAGTACATACTTCAAATGGTTTTAATTTTTATGCTTTGCTCAGTCGGACATATTGAATCGAACTCACACACAAAAGATTCCGTACTACCGCATAAGATTAAACAATATACATACATGCAAACTCGTTGGACGTAAAGCTTGTATTTCTGTCTGAAGTTATGTAAAATGAATTTGCTTTTGTTTTTGGAGCACACGTTTCTTGTATTGGGACTCCTTTTATTTCTTAATTTCATATTATTTTTATTATTTGTCGTTATAGCGGCAATTGAATTACATACTCTGTGAAAATTTTAACTGTCTACTTATTACGGTTCATAAGAAATAGCTCATAGACAGACGGATGGACAGATGAACGGACGGACAGCGTGGTTTTTAGTAATAGGGTCCCGTTGGCATCCTTTGGGTATGGAACTCTTAAAAGTAATATTGACGAACATTTACTCATTCTTGCTAGCTACTGTCTCTCTCGCTCTCTCTCTCTCTCATGGACTAAAGCGTCCATGAAATATACAATATACATACTCGTATTTCTTTTCAAAAATATTTTACAACAATAAAATTTGTTTTTTAGTTTTATAAAAAAATATATCTTGCTTTCTGTTTTTATCAATCTCTCTCTCTTTCTCTCTCTCTCTCGCTAGTTCTGTCTCTTTTCTTCTCTCTCGTATATTGTATATTACAAATATTTGAGAGTAAAAATTTCATTGAATATTAATAATAATAATAATAATTTCACATTCCTTCTGTCACATTCAATGAAGATGGTTCTTTTGGCGACAACAATGAATTACTTCATACATGTAAATCAAGTGAATTCCAGTGTGATAATTTTCAGTGCATTCCAAAAAAATATCTTTGTAATAATATTGGGGACTGTTCTGATGCATCGGATGAGTCACCCAAACATTGTAGCAAAGAGGGTAATTAATACACTTTTTTTTTTTTATTTTTTTATACTATAACATATATTTCTTGAATAGTATAATCTTTTTTTTAAAAATGTAGTACTACTCTCATGAGTTCGTTAAACAGTTTATACTTATATTGTAGATGTCTAGTATTGAATGCCCTTTAATTCCTTTCAATTTTTTCACGGTATCTCAGCCCCTTAGTACTTTCAAATAATTCAATCATAAATCATTGAGTCACACGAATCAAAAGATAATATTTTGATTCTAAAATAGTTTATACACATACTATGTAGATTTGCATTATTGAGTGCCCTTTGAGGCCTTTTATAATAATTATCTTAGTGCATCCACATCACTACTATCACCTACTTATCATCCATATATCGTACTTATCATTAAATTACATAATCCAATAATAACATAAAGACATTTACTAACTCTTTGATTCTCAAGGATTTTATATACTTAGATCTCCATTATTGAGTGCCCTTGGATTTCTATTTTAATAAGATCAAAGCCACTAAGTACTTTCAAAGCATTCATTCATAAATCATTTGATCACACAATGCAATAATACCAAATACATATTTCTCTTAAAATCTCTAAAACTGTATATAGATCAATAGATCTATGATATTTATGTAATTAATTCCCTTGTACTTCTTGCATAATAATATATAAAAAAGTATTTCATCATCCGTTTTTTATTAATAGCGAATTTACACAAATCCAAATAATAAACTAAACATTTCCCATACAAATGACAAACAACCCACTACTATATCTTTATCCTTTTATTCAAATTACTTATATACAAAATATTTATATATATTTTTTATGGAGCTTGTAAATAAATGTAAAAATAAACTTTATGTGATGTATAATTTAAGATATAAAATCCTCTCAGAGATCGATCGATATAGCAGGTTTGTGATTTTACTAAACTTTATTTTTAAGATTTTATTAATACTATTTTTATAATTTAATTATTTTATTATAATATATTTTTTATATTTTTTGTTTCTTATACTTAAGATCATAAAATATTCTCTCATTATGTTTATGGTTTTTTCTCTCTCTTCTCTCCCTTTTTTGTGTTTTTTTTTTTGTTTTATATACATGTATATAAATGTGTATATAAATAAATAAATAAATAAAATATATTATATGCTGTCTCGCTCGCTCGCTCAATCGCTCGATCACTCACTATATCGCTCAAATGTTATTATACTATTTATTATTTACAATAATAATATTCATCATACATGCAACATTCTCTGCTTGGCACGTGTTCGACTCACATATTTTGTGTTTTTCGATTCTTACGTTTTGACTGCACGATAATGGGAATATCGGGATAAAAACAAATACAAATACAAATACATCATATATACATAAACACATACTACATACACATGAAACAGTTGCTACACGTCAAACCGCTGATGATTGTGCATCGGATCAGTTCTTTTGTGATGACGCCTGTCATGATCGTTCAATTCGTTGCAATAACCGCAACGAATGTGCCGATCGCAGCGATGAACGTGATTGTCCATCAGTATATCAACCAAATTACCCTACATACATTACACATCGACCACAGCCAACACATCGTCCCTTCTATTTGCCATGCCCACAATATAGCTGCCCGAATGGCAGATGTTATACGGAAAGTGAACGTTGCGATGGTCATCCCCATTGCGATGATGGTGCCGATGAGGCTCACTGTAAGTCCTGGATAATCATGAATCGCATGCATGCACGTATGTATATACAATATAATAATAAAAGGGAACTTAAGGGACATTTACAATATTTGTTACCATATATACACCCAGGTTCAATGTGTGGTTATGACAAAATATCAATTTCATTATCAAAAATAAATAATTTAATTTCTTATCTTATGTACAACTGATCATTTTATTCATCTTATTTATATAAAACGATTCATGCAATCAAGATTATGCAACTAACAAAACCAAGATCTCATCTTAACTGATCTCATCTATTAGATTGACTTTATACCAGGTTTAGTAGAATCGCGTCTCTTACCTTAGAAAGAATTTTAGAATATCAGATCTTTCAAAATTCCCTTTTTACTAAGCTTCCGCAGTCCGTCCATCCGTCCGGCTCCGCTGTATCTCATGAACCGTAATAGCTAGACAGTTAAAATTCACAGAATTTGTATTTCTATTGTCATGCTAGCAACAAATACTAAAACTAAAATGAAGTTAAGTGCTCCAATATGCACAATACTCCTTACAAACTTTGTAACCCCAAAATTTGTTTGAGCTCTGCAATATGTGTTTGCTAGCTTTAAATTCAATGTGTAATCTACAAATTTAATCATAATAGAAGTGTGTGGCCATTAGCCTCATTAGTTGTTAGAGTTTCGAATTTATAGTTATTTTAACCAGACCCGAAAATCAGAATTACAAACTTACTATCGTGGACCCTATAAAGTGGTCGGTGTCTTGCCAATACCTTAGTGGTAGCTGCAAGAGATCTCTTGAAAAAGAGATCCATTAACTTGAAAGTAATTAAAATATGTGAGACAATTCATGTTCGTAATTATTTCAAAGTTGAATACAAGTTCATGAACAAGCGTAAGATTGAGTCTGAGTTATGGTATTCTAGAAGTAATTGTTTTTAGGATGGTTACAATTTATGAACAAGCAGAAGATTGCGTTTGAGCCATGGTATTCTATATGCAGATGTTTTAATAGTCGAAAAAGAAACCTAATGATGAATGCTGTGTGATGAAGGTTGGTTCAACGACAGCTAGGAACCCACAGGATGGCACAGGATCTTTGCAATCCCATCTAATACATAGCCACAATTTCCTCGCAACCGGCTTTGTAGTTGTTTGGATAGGCTCACCTTTTTCGGACATTATTGTCATATGTTATCCAAACCCCGTAATCACAGTTCCTCCGAGATTCTGGTATTCATAAGGTATTCCAAGATCTTCTTCGGTGACAGATCTGCAATTTCAACTGGTTACAAGTACTGGTTTCCAAGGAGACGAAGTCTGGTCCAAATAAGGTCCTCGCAGTGACCTAGTACGTGCTGATGACTCTTCTTCTTCATGCTGCGAGTGATTCGCATGTTATGTAGATGTTTCATTGCCTGTCAAGAAACCTGAGACTATTCGAATACCCCTCCAAGTCAGTCCCAGTAATTCCTGTGTTCTTTTGCAAGATCTAGTAAGCAAGAAGATTTTAGCCACTGTAGCATTAGCCAGTAATTACGCACACCCTGTTGCAACTGTTTCGCTGATCTTCCTGATAAAGTAATAGGAAAGGCAGGCCATTTTTTACTGAGTACGAGTTCACCCTGTAGAACTTTAAATAAAGATTTGATCTTGGTTTCAAATTACTTACAACATTTTCATGGATTTTGAGGAAAATTGTTCGTTTTGCATGTTATGTTTTACACAAATAAGAAACAGATGAAATTTCTTTGGTTTCAAAATATCATAAATATCACAGCTTATAATGCACAATACATACATACATATATAGAACTCTACAAAAATTTAATTGAAACATTTTGGCTTAAGTATTTTATTTTATATTATATAAATCAGCACATTGTTTACTCTATCTATCTATCCATTTATCTATTTATCAATGTCTATATAAACATATATTGTATCCATATATATACATACATATATAAATTATATTTAAATCTACTATGTCTTACACTGAAGGTACTATATGCAAGGATAACGAGTTTTTCTGTTATGATCGTCAGTTTTGCATAAATGCGACACAGCACTGTGATGGCTACTACGACTGCAAAGATTTTTCCGATGAACAAAACTGTATTGGTTAATACAAATTTATGATACAATATCGTTTAATTCCAATTGATTTCCTTCCTTCTGCCTTCCTTACAAAATTAGTACTTAGTACCTAGATAGATTTTTAATTATTAGATTTAGTAACTTTCTTTTAAATTAAATTATTATTATTTTTATATTAAATTTATTTTTGAATGTTCAAATTTTTATTTAATTTTATTTATGGTACTTATGTACGTATGTCTTTAAAAATATACAATATAAGTATAAGTGAAAGCATGTTGATCCACTAGGTAATACAGCAATATTACTTACCATAATTAAGTCCCTACTGAGTTTTTGATCCTTTTAAGACCCCCAAAATTCCGTGAGTTTTGATAGATGTATGCACTAATTTATTATTTTTTTATTACTATTATGATTCCGTTATGATTGTATATTTTTAGTTTTTTTTATTTGTTCTTTCTGTTCAGGTTCAAGACGTGCAATGTTTTCCTTAGCATAACCTTGCGCGTTTATTTACATTTCATTCTATATAATCATATGTGTGATAACTGAGTAATCTAAAATTTTGTAATTTTTTCCTTTCCCTTAAAATGCTCAATTAGGTTGCGCTAGTGATCAATTCCGTTGTGCAAATGGTGATTGTGTACCACTGCATGCACTCTGTGATGGTTACCCACAATGTCGTGATAATTCCGATGAAGCTGACTGCGTAGATACCCATGAATGTGCACCCCATGAGTTCCGTTGTGATAATGGTCGTTGCATTAATGGAGCTGCACGTTGCAATGGTTATACAGATTGTGCTGATAGTTCTGATGAGCGTAATTGCCGTAAGTGTTATCAAATACTATAACTATTGTATAGAGAAGACGTCATCACTCACTTATGTATATCATAACCGCATATTCATAATTAAAAATAAAAATAAAATATTTAAAGCAAAACATATCAAAGGCTATATAGCTGCAACAACAGCATCATCACCACCATCATCACCATCATCAATATCAAGAAAATCACCGACAATAACGACTACCAGAGCAACTACTACAAGTAGTACGACAACAAAATTGCCACCAACAACAACAACTGCATCAACAACTACGACGACAACAACAACGACGCCGCCAAAACCTAAACCAGCACTACCACCGATATTATCAGCAGCATTACCACCTATACGTATATCATCAGTGTCAGCATCAACTGTTCGTAGTATTATGACAACACCGTCGACTTCTTCAATACTTCAAAGTCGTTCAATTACCATGATTTGTGGACCACATTCATTTCGCTGTGATAATGGTCCATGCCTACCAAATTTATTACGTTGTAATGGCTTCGTTGATTGTCCCTACGATGTAAGCGATGAATTGGACTGTGGTCCCATTACAAATGAGATCGATAGTAAGTGATTGATAACTGAGGTGGCAATGGATACAAATAATAGCCTTTATCACACATGGTCGCCAAAGAAAATGCTCACATGGGCCAAAAGTTCAGTTCCAGTTCCAGCACTATAAAGTTCCAGTACCAAAACTAACATACTACTACAATAATCTAATACCATATTTCGTCTATATCTTTAATACCTACCATTAAACATCATCAATTTACTCATATTTCCTAACATATAACATACTAGTTAGTTAATAGAACTCTCCCTGTTTTTATTGTATGTAAATATCAATATACGAGTATCAATTAATTGATATATGTATAATTTATTACAGGTAACGAATCACCAAGAAATGATTCACCACAATTGAATCTCAAAACCTATCCGGACAAGCAAATTATCAAAGAAAGTAAGTACCACCCCCAGATACATTTAAGTATAATAATTTTCATTGTTTTTAATAAAACCTTCTAAACTTGAAGAGCTCATGGTGCAATGGTTATATTTCTATACAATTACTAGTAGTACTACAATATACCATATCTTTATTAATGCTTAATTTTGAAATTTTATTTTATCCCAAACAAAACAAAAATAAAAATGCTTTACAATAACCACAAAAATAAATAAAATAAAAAAAAATATAATATATATATAAAAATATATAAAATGTCTGGCTGCAGGATATATTAGGGAGGGTAAGTCTTTCAGACTAAATACTACAATGAATTGCAAGCACAAACCACACACACACACACATAACCAAAAAAAGATCCAATGCACCCAATGTAAATACTGCTCGTATATTAAAGCGGAATTGGCGAAAAAGATACATGAATTGAATGAATTTTATGAAAGCGTTCTAAGTAGTAACCCCCTACTTTAAATTAAATTTACAAAAACCGAAAAAAAAAAAAACCAAACCAAAACCACGCACTAAGCTTCTGTACAGACACCTATTATACTACTTATGTTATAATAGGCCTTATAGTTGGCCTTAACTAACCACAACTACTCATATTATATACTATAATCTTGAGCCTAATTCTAATTCTTTTTGTGTTCAGGTCGAGAAGTTATCTTCCGTTGTCGTGATGAGGGTCCACATCGTGCTAAGGTCAAGTGGTCTAGACCGGGCGGTCGTCCATTGCCTGTTGGCGCCAAAGATGAAAAGGGACGCTTGGAAATACCAAACATTCGCGTGAGTACTATATTTTAAAATACAATTAATATATTAAGTACTATATTCTCCGGATTATTCACTTATAAACAGGTCGAAGATGGCGGTACCTATGTTTGTGAAGCTGTTGGTTACCCACGCCATGTCCAGGGTCAACAAACTACAGTGCAATTGACTGTTGAACGCTGTAAGTATAACATTATATCATTCTATATTCTCATCATCCAAACATTAGTATTTCGCAATTCTCATGGATGCAGCATGGGGTGAGGATAAATATGAAAATGTCGGCACCAAATCAAATCGCATTAAATATGGTACGGTGCCGCACATTGATTTGGAATTCTTTGGCCTAGGTAAAACTATACTACTACACTATTGTATTGTAGTAGTATCTTGTTATACAATTTTATATTTTATATTCATTCACATACATATACATTATCTTTAAAATTTATTTGTACCCTCTGGCTGCGGCTAACTTGAACTTAAAATCTTGTTTTATGGTAAATACCAAAAAAATTAAAGGTTTTTTTGTTTAAGTTCTTTGATCCCAGATCGAAGATCGAAGATGTGACGAAATATAAAATACTAATTCGATCGTGTTATATTCCAAAATAGACAATCCCAACTCGAATCTGTCACCAACAGCTTGTCATCCGACTCAAGCTACTTGTATGAATGGTGACTGCATTGACAAGTCACAGATTTGCGATGGTATTCCTCATTGTTCAGATGGATCTGATGAGCATAGTTGCAGCCATGGTCGAAAGTGTCAGCCCAATCAGTTCTTCTGTCGTAACTCAAAGTGTGTAGATCGTGTTTGGCGTTGTGATGGTGAGAATGATTGCGGTGATGGCTCTGACGAAGAAAGCTGTGATCCGGAGCCCAGTGGTGCACCATGTCGTTATGATGAATTCCAGTGCAATAGCAAACATTGCATACCCAAAGCATTCCAATGTGATGGTGTTACCGATTGTATTGATCATAGTGATGAAATTGGTTGCAGTAAGTATTTGAATTTACCATCTATGGATCTTTAATTAATTTCTTTGTCTTTGATTGTTAGGACTACCCGAAGCGATTCGCCCACCACCACCAAGTAAAGTGCTTAATGAAGGCGAATATCTCAATTTGACTTGTGTGGGTACTGGTGTTCCAGTACCTGTCATAGTCTGGCGTCTAAATTGGGGTCATGTACCTGAGAAGTGTGTTTCAAAGACTCACGAAGGCACTGGCACACTTATCTGTCCTGATATGCAATACCAAGACAGTGGTGCCTACTCCTGCGAAATCCTCAATACTCGTGGCAGCCATTTCGTTGCACCTGATACTATCGTTTCTGTCAACCGGCAATCCCGTGGTGATGTCTGCCCAGCAGGCTTCTTTAACATGTTAGCTCGCCACGAAGAAGAGTGTATCAATTGCTTCTGCTTCGGAATCTCGACTTCATGTAAGAGTGCCAATCTTTTTACTTATGCTATACAGCCACCAATTACCTCACATCGTGTTGTCAATGTTGAGCTTAGTCCATACAGTAATATTGTGATTAATGAGGCACCTGCTTCAAGCATTATGTCACTACATCATGGTGTACAGTTCCGCGCTTCTGATGTTCCTTACAGTCCTCGTGGTACTCCATATCTGGCACTGCCTGGTGATTATATGGGCAAGCAGCTGAAGTCTTATGGCGGTACTTTGAGATATGACGTTACCTACCAAGGTAGTGGTAGTCCAGTCACTACCGCAGATGTCATTATAACCGGTAATGGCTTCACTCTCACACATTTTGCCCGCACCCACCCCAATACCAAGAACAGAGTAGGCGTTCAATTTGCTCCAGGTAACTGGAAGAAACCCGATGGTCGAATTGCGACTCGAGAAGAGATAATGATGATACTCGCCAATGTTGACAATATTTTGATACGTCTGAGCTACATTGATGCCACAGAACGGGAAGTGGAGTTGACAAATATTGTTATGGATTCAGCCGCCGTCTCTGATCAAGGCCTGGGCTCAGCTTCTCTGGTTGAGAAGTGCTCTTGTCCACCAGGTTATGTTGGTGATTCGTGCGAGACTTGTGCACCTGGTTTTGTTCGTCAACCCGGTGGTCCTTGGTTGGGACGCTGCGTTGCTTATCAGCCCGAACCCTGTCCAGTTGGTACCTATGGTGATCCACGTCGTGGTATTCCTTGTCGCGAATGCCCATGCCCACAGACTGGCGCCCAAAACTTTGCACGTGGCTGTCAATTGAGTCCCGATGGTGATGTCATCTGCAACTGTATCGAGGGCTACACCGGCCGTCGCTGTGAATATTGCTCACCTGGATATCAAGGTAACCCACTCAGTCCAGGTGGCAGTTGCCATCGTACACCCGAAGTGTCATGTAATGCTGAAGGTACCTTCTCCTCACACCCGAACGGAACATGTGAATGCAAATCACTCGTTGAAGGACCCCATTGCGATACCTGCACATCACGCTCCTTCTTCTTGAACTCATTTACCTACACCGGTTGTATTGAGTGCTTCTGTAGTGGTCTAACCGAGGCAGCTGATTGTGACAGCAGTACTTGGTACCGCGACCAAATCTCATCTAACTTCGGTTACTCACGTGCCCCACATGGTTTTGATTTAGTGCGCGACTATGACAAGGTGAAGCCAACTAGTGTCTCCTTTGTAACTTCAGCAAATGTGTTGCAGTTCAGTCACGAACCAAACCCCGATACACTCTACTGGAGTTTACCACCACAATTCTTGGGTAACAAGCTTTCTTCGTATGGTGGCAAACTTAACTATACGCTTAGCTATAATCCACTGCCCGGCGGTTTAATGTCACGTAACACCGCACCCGATGTTGTCATCAAGAGTGTAAGTATCCAACCTGCTTTGATTACTTTTCAGATTTCATACTTATGTATTACTTCATGCTGTTACAGGCCGAAGACGTGATCTTAATTCACTACCGTAAATCAGCTGTAAGCCCCAATACTGCCAATTCTTATGCTGTACCAATCATTGAAAGCGCATGGCAACGTTCTGATGGTCAAGTTGTGAACCGAGAACATCTCTTGATGTCTCTCTCACAGGTTGCAGCAATCTACATCAAGGCAACGTACACGACAAGCACCAAAGACGGATCTTTGGTACATGTTTCTCTTGACATTGCCACACCAACTAATATCGGCACTGAACGGGCTTGGGAAGTCGAACAATGTCGCTGCCCTGTCGGTTACATTGGTCTTTCTTGTGAAACTTGTGCACCTGGCTATAAGCGCAATCCCGAAGAAGGCCTCTACTTAGGTCTATGCGAACCATGTGAATGTAATGGTCACTCAAGCCAATGTGATCCTGAAACTGGCGCTTGTATGGTAAGCGGCAGCTCTTCTTTACTGTTTCCCTAGTATGAATCTCAAGCCAATAACAAATTTAAAAATTTATTTAGAATTGCGATCACAACACAGAAGGCGAGAATTGTGATCGTTGTGCACCTGGTTACGTTGGCAATCCCACCTCTGGCACACCATACGACTGTCAACCAGATGTAAATGAACAGCCTCGACCACGTCCACCACTGCAGCCGAATAATCAAACCAGTTGTCCATACTGTAATGCCGCTGGTACTGCCTCCTGTGATGGTCGTTACTGCAATTGTAAACCCAATGTCATTGGTACCTATTGTGATCAGTGTCGCCCTGGTACATACGGCCTCTCGCCAAATAACAGATATGGCTGCAAAGAGTGCTACTGTTCCGGCCAATCTAGCCAATGCCGTTCTGCAACACTCTATCGTCAACAGATCCCAGTTGATTTCTTTAGCAATGCACCACTTCTTACTGATGAAGAAGGTGAAATTGTTTCACGCGAAAACTTAGACTTCGATATACCACGCAATATGTACACTTACTCCTACACAGCGTACACTCCCAAATATTGGAGTCTACGCGGCTCTGTGCTTGGCAATCAACTGCATGCCTATGGAGGTCAATTGCTCTACACACTGAACGTTGAATCCTATGGTAACCATCAACCTGGTCAAGATGTTATTCTAATTGGTAATGGCCTTAAATTGATATGGTCACGACCAAGCCATGACGAAGGCAACGATGATTATACAGTACGTCTACATGAAGATGAAAGCTGGCAACGTTTAGATCGCGGACGCGCTGTAACAGCAACGCGAAATGACTTCATGAGTGTTCTATCGAACTTGGAACACATTCTCATTCGTGCAACACCCAAAATACCAACAGAACGTACCTCTATTCTTGATGTCATACTAACATCTGCAGTTGAACATCCAATATCCGGAGCAGAGCCCGCAAATGAGGTCGAGGTTTGCAATTGTCCAGCAGGTTACTTAGGCAACTCTTGTGAATCATGTGCACCTCTACACTATCGTGATCAAAGTGGCAATTGCCAGAGATGTTCATGCCAAGAAGACACATCCACAGGTTGTCATTTAAGCGAAAATGGTTATGTTGAGTGCCACTGCAAGCCGGGACACTCTGGTGATCGTTGTCAAAATATCGGTAAGTTGATTTTAAACTGATTGAGTGAGTTATCGATTGATTTGGTGCATATTTTCTATATGATTTCTACTTGGTCCAAGATACAGCAATCACATCAAATGCCATATCTACCTATACCTATACCTATTCCATAAACCATAAGCCTATCAATTGATCAATAGTTCAAAGTATATTTTTTCTCGTATTTCTCATCTCTCGTATTCTCTCTGTTTTAATTTGCTTTAGCTTATTAAAGCAATATACTCTTTGCATCACCCTTCTCTCTGCTGAGCAAGCTATCAAGTATGGTCATTTCAAATATTGTATATCCAAAACTCTCTTCCAAAATTATTGAAATTAGATTTGACTAACACCGAATTGGTTTAGCCCAAACAGAAACTATTGTAGTAAGTACCTAACCAAACATACTTGTAAATGACCCAACTTGTCCAGCCAGCCCACAAGCAAATCTATCCATCCAACCAACCAACCAACCACCTCAAACTTATTCTACCCTTATGAAAATGACAAAATACTTATATCTAATTTTTAAATATTAAATTCATAACTCTTATATAATTTGTTTTTTTTTTTATTTATTTCTCATTTTTTTTTTTCTTTGCCCAATTTTAACCCCCGAAAAAAAAAAAATATTGAAATTCAAACCAAACAAAACAAAAAAAAAAAAACATTGAAATATGAAAATCAAAAATGTCTGATCCGAAAACCGTTAAATAACCAAGATCGGTCTCTAATTATAAAAGAACCAGAACCGCCCACAATATGCGATATAAGACGGGGCTTCTGTTGTAGCGGCTTTCGTTTCGATATTGAACCCAACGTAACAATATCGGACACAGACACACTACAGATTTATATGGGCAACAAAAAAATAGGAAACATTACGAAGCTACGTTATGGCTGCCATTTGCGAGGTTCGACTCATACATGCAAATACACACATACATACACACACACACACACACTCTCTCACACACACAAACACTGACATAAAAAACTATATATACATACATACATACATACATACAAAATAAAAAACAAAAAAAAATCTAAGATAGAAACAATTTTCTCTAATCTTTTTTAATGTGTATCTCACAAATAAATCTACTATTTTTTAACCATTTTCGGTAAAAAAAACATAAAAACACAAGTTACTTATTAAAAATTATGAAATTTCTTAAATCATTTTACTATATGTGATCGACAATAGTACATGATTTAAAATATTATATTTTCTATCAAAATTCACAAATTTACTTGTATTACTTGTTTACAAGAAAATGGGTTAGAATATTTTAAACGTAAACGTAGTTAACTCTTGTAGACAACAATCTCACAAACTTAGTATTACCATACTACAATACAATACTCGTACATGTATAGCTATAAGCCTGGCTTTATTAGTAAAAATTTCTTAAATCTAAGTACCTTCATATATTACTACTTTACTATATCTGTATATCTGTCTGTATGTCTTCACCAAAATACCGCAAAAAAAAAAAACTAAATCAATCAATTTCACATACTATATGTTATATAACAAACAAATAGAAATTTTTATGTTTTCAATTTGTCGCTATAGTACAAGTAGTACATAGTTTTTAATATCTGTTATTTGTTACTCTACAAAACTATATGTTCTTATATGTTCTCTCCTAAAATTCTCTAGTTCTAGTAAAGAAACCTAAGTAGTACCTTACCTTACCTTACCTTACCTTACCATACCATACCATACCATACCTTATCTTACATTACATTACATAACCATAGCTTTCCTATCATAAACTGACTGAGTCTTAGTCTCTCAGTCAATGTATTGTACCTAGAATAGTGGTTCTTAAACTGTTGTCTGTTGGCCTTTTGAAATTCCCAACTTTTCAATAGTTTGGTAACTCAATAAACATTTTTAATGTGAAAACGTTTTTAAATAGGGGATACACGTCATCATCTGACGCTGACGCATCAGAAATGTAACAAAAACATGTCGCCAATATTGTTAATATATCTCGTGACCCAAATGCCTTAGCGCAAAGCAATTTACAAATTCTGAAATAAGAGAAATCAAAAATGCCTATAAAAGGAGTTTTGTAATAGTGCCCTTATGTTATCAAGGAGCGAGGATCGTTCAAAAATAGTGAAAATCCTTTTTCTTTTTAAGAGTATCGCTTGAAAACGTCTTGCCCTATTTGGCTAATTTTTTCATACTTTCATAAATATTTAAAATTTTAATAAATACTGAAAGACACATAGTATGAAGATCGAACGCACGATCAAATACGAAGCTAATAACAGTAGATCAGAACAAAATTCAATGCGTACATATTCTGTGTTTGTCTGTCTGCTCTGTTAACACCATTATCATTTGGATTCTGTTGAATCAATGATGTACTAAAAATTATAAAGACTGCACAAGTCGATCACAAAGGGCAATCTCTTCTTCTTATTATTTCAAATTTGGCAAACCCAACAACAAATTGTGTGTTATCTCGTGATACATAACAAAATAACGTTTTCACATACGAGTGTCACGAGCCAGAAATTAAGTTTGTTCGGAAAAGTTATCTGCGGACCACATAAGCTTAAGAACCATAAACACTAATCTATCTTTATACTATTAGTATATAGCAAACTAAAAATCTAAAAAATCAAAACTTTATGTTTCTTTCTTCTGCATATTCTTTTGAGTAAGAATGACTAACCTTTAGAACTCTAACTACCCTTATTGAAGTTTAATATATACCTACAAATTGGGTTTAGATTATACTAATTTTATTATATATACTATAGAAATTCTTTCTCTAATACTCTCTATAGATCGACTATTATTACAAAAAGGTTCTGTGCCTGGAAACACCTCGTTATCTAAAACGGCGTTTCCATACAAATAAGTACATAGCTTGATTGAAAATTTCATTCAATGAAGTATTTTGTAACAAATAACATAATCTTCTAAATAATTTACATTTTTTCTAATTCCCGATGTGGTTTCAAATTTTTGATGAAAATTATTTTGAAATATAAGTCGTCTTTCTTCACAAAGGTCTTCTTCTAAAATCATGTCTTTTAAATGTTTTGCCAAGGCAAGGCATTGATTCAATTTTTCTTAAGAATGTTCATACTTCAGTAGAAGAATTTGAATCATCTTCTAACCCATCATCTGCCCATTATTTGCATCAAGTTGTTATCTTCGAACAGTTAATTGATTTGATCCTGCTTCATATCATCAAATCCTTCTCCACACACACATATGTGTTATCTATGAGCAATTGAATTTGAACGTTCAAGGTTTTTCGTTTTACATAACACTCTCCTTCGGGCTGAAAGCAGTCGTAAAACCACTGACTGAAGAGAGTTGTTTTTATCCAGTCCTTTATGTAAATTGAATTTTGTGACATGGCTTTAAGAAGAAGTCTCCCGAAGCACTCTCCTTATCAACCTTATAGCCAGACACTTTACTATATTTTTTTGAAAATAAAGTTTCCACCATAAGCACTAAATATTTGGTCTGCTTTACAACTTCCATTGACAATCTATGGATATATTTTTCTGTAGCTCCATAATTCGCCATGAATTGTGACAAAGTGTAATGCAAACCGATGTTTAAAAAAACATCTATACAATGACCTATAACCGTATTAAACCAAAACTGCCTTATCCACTACTGTACTCTCGTTTCTGTACAAACTAGTATACTACCATATGGTAGTTGATTGTTTGATTTTCTTATAAATTTTTGTAATTTACTCAGTTTAGTCTTAAATTTAACATTTATAAACAAAAAAAAAGCTTTGATTTCACCACACATATTATACCCTTTTCTTAGTAGGAGACTGACTAGCAAGAAACAAGAATCTATTATAATATTACACATTTTCAATGTTCCAGTTATTCTGTTTTTGATTTATTTTATTATCTTTATAGATTGATTTACTATAAATTAAAGATCCAATTTCCAATTGATTTGACAATAAACATTAATCTAAAAGACTTATGGGATACTATCCTAAGTATATTGTCAGAAAAATATTGATTTATCATCATGTGGCAACAAAGTACTAAGAGAATATATTTAGAATCTATGTACTTTCCATACGAAGATACAAAAGATGTTAATAAATGATTTGATCAATTATTATTAATGATTAAAATAGTATATTTGTTTTAACTACTCATTCTTATGTACCACCTACTAATAATAAAACATTTTTACACCTGGTAAACAAAATTTGAGTAAAACATTTAAGAAGCGTAGAGTCCTACGTCTGAAATTATTTCACTTTTATCTCGCTCTCTTTGTCCTTTCTATGTACGGTTGCTTTAACATTTTAGCAGCAAACCGGGATTTTTTATTCAACTTAATAAAAAGTATCTAATCCAATATACTTCTGTGATTATTATTATTTATTTACTTTTGGTTTTTTATTATTATCATTTTTTTTTTTTTTGTTATCAGTCCAATTCCGAAACTAACAATCGAAGTTCCTTTTAGACTAATTTCCCCAATATCTAGAATATTTTTCTGTTATTTGTTTTACCAAAAATCTAAATCTATGTAACTAACATTTTGATAAGGTCTTTATCAAAATTTCTTAACCATAATAAATTTATTAATTACAATATTTATAAACATAAAACATATTCGATGTCAATATAGACGAGTACACTCCAGAACCAACGACTACTCCACGCCCCGAATATGATTTCCGTACACAAATCACAGTATCGATTGCACCACCTGGGATTACGATTATACCAGTAGGTGGATCATTGACTCTTAGCTGTTCTGGACGTTTGACATGGAATAATGTAAGTTTGATACATGTATATAGATTAAGTTTTGACTAATGACATTGTCACTTTGTTGTTATAGCATCCAGTTGTTGTATCCTGGTACAAACTAAATGGACGTTTGCCCTATGAATCTGAAGCTAGTGACGGTGTCTTGCGTTTGTATAATTTACAAATTGCTGATTCTGGTGTCTATATATGTCAAGCTGTCTCTAATGAGACAACTAATATCTTCGAGGATAAGGTTTCCATAACAATTTCAGGTAAGAGTCTCAAACTATGATACATTTATAAGTTCTTATGGGCTTAATAGAATTACTAATCAAATTAATATTTTATAATGCTGCAAAAAGCATATGCCGCTGAGATGTTAGCACACTATGGTACTTGTTTATTGTCCTTTTCCTTGAATTAAAATTTCACTTTTCGGATTTCCGTTTGTACTCACACTTTTGTTATTATTTTTCTCTGATATAGAGAGTACTCAACGTTCTCCAGCTTCCATCATTAATTTGCCACAATATGTGACACTCGAAGAATATCAATCCAATGAAATCGATTGTGAAGTTGAAGGCAATCCAACACCAACTGTAACGTGGACACGCGTCGATGGTCAGATGTCACATGAGGCACGCACCGATGGTACACGTCTCATTTTCGATACTGTACGCAAATCCGATGAAGGCAGCTATCGTTGTCAAGCCTACAATGGTATTGGAACTGATGAGAAGTACACACAAATCTATGTACGCTCCTCAGCGCCACAACCACCGCAGCCACCACGTGATCTTGTCTATATCGAACCAGCATCCTTTAATGGTGACGCTGGTGACTCAGTGCAATTGATTTGTCAAACAACAACAAGCATTGCATTAATCTATGAATGGTCAAAGGATGGTTATCCACTCTATCGTGTACGCAATGTTCAGGTCAATGGTAATACATTGGAGATACGGGATTCAACGGCTCGTGATTCCGGAATATACACTTGTGTGGGTATCGACCATCGTGGTCGTCGTAATTATACTGCTGATGCACAAGTTTACATTGAAGAGAACCGACCATATCCAGAGCCTCCATATACTGGCACGTAAGTACTACTACTACTACTACTTATCTCATGAATATTTATCATATGTCACTCAATAAGTCACAAGAACGATGCATAGATGATGCTCCATGAAAAACACATGTTTCAACTTTTAAAATATATACTCGATAGTCTTGATCATCTGAGCATTAGTTTACAAATATGTAAAAGATTTAAAACCGGGTTTTTATTTAAAGTACTACCATTCTATCTGAGTACTTTTATAGGCACAATTCGGCAATTGGCTTCAGTGTCTGCAGATCTATCTCTATTCTCCAGGGAAAGAGATTTGCTAAAATTCTACATTTAAATAACTTTAGATCTATTGAATCCAAAGATAAATTATTCTACAAGAAAGCCATCAATATGTAAGAGAAGGAATCTTAAGCCGAGGGTAGTATCTCGTAGTTAGGCTTGGGACCTATTTGAGTTATCTTTGTTATTTTTCTAAAGACTTTTATAATCTTACTAATCTATTTTTTATTCCTGTATAGTGCTGCTCCTACCATAACTCGCCTACCTGAACAGAATCGCATTCAGCAAGGTGAAGATATTAATATCACTTGCGAAGCTACCGGTACACCATATCCAACGATCAAATGGACTAAAGTACATGAATCCCTAGCAATTAATGTCCATCAAGCGGGCAATGTATTGCGCATTATCAATGCTAAGCCAGAAAATCGTGGAGTATACCTATGTATAGCAGAAAATGCGCATGGCACGGATCAATCCAGTGCCATTATAGAAGTTGAACGTAAGTGATAAATGAGTTTACTATTACCTGAACTACTACTTATCATTATTAAATACATGTTCTAATCAAGTTATTGGTATGAAATACAAAGAAAAAAAACATAGAGAAAGCATTCCATGATTCTCTTTCTCTTTTTCTCTTTTTCCACCATATTTCTCTCTCTCTCTCTCTCTTCATCTCTCTCCCTCTCTTTAATATTCTCTCTTTTGCTCTCGTTTTGTCTTGGAACTTTCCAATTATTTTTTACTTTTGTGGTCTAATTGGTTTTGTTGAAAAATTCAAAATATTCTGACATAAAAAAAAAAAAAAAAAATTAAAGTACACAAAAATGGAGTCGGTAATAAGAACGCACCCAACCGCTTTCTGCTCATACTAATCTGTACTACAACAATAATTTACTTGCTTGCAGCCCGTGAGAAACCTACAATTGATATTGTACAACCACGTACCACGCAGCTCGGCGCCCAGGGTGTCCTAAATTGCGTCGCAAATGGCATACCTGAGCCGAATCTGCAATGGCGCCGCGTTGATGGCAAACCATTGTCGCAGCGTCATCAGGAACAAGTGCCCGGTTACATTGTGTAAGTATAAATCTCGAATAAGATCAGCGGTTCTTAAACTTATGTAGTCCATGGAGTCCCACTTAAACATATTCTTCACAAACATTATGACTAAACCCTTATGGATCCTCGGAGCACAGTTTAAGAACAACTGGATTAGATCAACACATTAATTCATCAATCAATTGAATAATATTTTCCTTTCTAAAGCATTAACGATGTACAGATCGATGATGCCGGTGATTATGAATGTGTGGCTGAGAATAGCGTTGGCCGTGTCACTGGCATAGCCACATTGCGCGTTGCTGAAGCACCAATCATACAAATCGATCCAAGTGATTCTGTTTTGCGTGTCACCGAAGGCGATGAGGTACACCTGACCTGTTCCGCCAGTGGTTATCCCACTCCAAGTGTACGCTGGGTTAAAGAAAATGAACCCGAACAAATTGTACCAAAGCGTTTCCATGACAATGACTTACATAATACAGCATTCCTTGATATCAACCATGCCTCATTAAGCGATTCGCAAACCTATCGTTGTGTGGCTACCAATGAGGCTGGTGACAATGAGGGTAAAATAATATTGGAAGTTACACAAAAGCGTGGTGACATTGGTGAAGGTATGTTGAGTACTTTTCATCTCTTTAGAATCTGAAGAACAATCATAATTCAAAATTCATTTGTTTATTTAGGTGATGGTGATGTTGTAATTAATCCTTATTATCCACAACCGCCAACTGCGACACGGCGTCCACCACCAGCCAATGTCTATGATCCCTCACAATCGAATGCTTTGCATACAAATCTGGGTGATAATGTGACATTAACTTGTGACCTTACGGCGTCATATCTTGAGACCCGTTGGGAACGTGTCGATGGTCGTCAATTGCCACCAAATGCTTACATTGATCGCAATAGTTTGATTATACGCAATGTTCAAGATGAGAATCTTGGTGAATATCGTTGTAATGCCTACGATCAACGTGGTGCGGTTTTGACTTATGTTGTTCGCGAATTGGTCCTTGTACCATTGCCGCATATCACATTCCGTCCGCGTATGCCACTCGAAGTCTCTTCCAATGATAATGTTGAAATCTATTGTGAAGTAAGTGGAGAACAACCAATCAATGTACAATGGACAACCGATAACAATAGACCTTTACCATCGTAAGTACCATCCGTCCATCTATCCATCCATCATCTAGTACATAATGTATTCAAATGTTCATTTATTTTTATAGCTCTGTACATATCGATGGTCAATATCTACGTTTCTCAGCAATTACACCAGCTGATGCTGGTGGCTATCGTTGCATTGCCTCCAATTTTTATGGCAATCATAGTGCCAATGCTCAAGTTGTTGTACGTCATCCGAATTATTATCAGCCACTGCCGCAAGCACAACGTCATGATAGAAATGAAGGTGAAGACATTCAATTACGTTGTGTTGTCCAAGATACTCGTGAACCTCTACGTGGTGATATACACGTAAGTGCATTACTATCTATCTATCTATAGTTATCTTTTGTTTGATTCTTTTATCCAATTGCAATTTCTGTTCTGTTTGTGGTGATTACAGTATGAATGGCGTCGTGAGGATGGTCGTCCACTGCCTAGTAATGTTAATCCACGAAACCAAGTCTTAATATTATATTCAGCACGTTTAGAGGATGCTGGTCGTTATATTTGTCAATCGTTTACCTCGAATGGTGCACGTTCCGTGCCTTCATATGTCGATCTGAATATAAATCGTGAGTATCCCGAGTATAGAGATCGTCGACAAGCTGCTGACAAATCTAAGAAGAAACATTCAAAAAAGAATCGTAATCGTAATCGAAAATCTAAAAATGCGCATAAGAAGAACAAGAAGAATCCCAATAACAACAACAAGAACAACAGCAACAACAACAATGAATAATAAAACATCTCTTATGGATTGATAATTGAATCATTATATAGATACAGATACCCTCCTTCTATACATGATAATCTAATCCAATCTGATCCGATCTGATCTGATCTGATTCGATTTGATCTGATCCAATACGATACGATACGATTCATTTTTAAGTTGACCAATCCAAACCAAAAATCCCAACCCTCAAACTCGCCAATGCCGATTGCTTCCCATGGGGCTTTCGAAAAAAAAAAAACAAAAAAAAATTATTTTTCTATTAATATATAATCAAAAAAAAAAAAAAAAAAAAGAAACAAATTAAGGCATATAAGGAAAAAATCAACTTTCAAATTTCAATTTAATGACCATGACCATGACATGGATAAACTTTATAGGATTTATCTCTTTCTCCTTGCAAACAATGTCGTTGCTTTTTTTAAAAAAAAAAAAAAAGGGTGTCCCAAAATTAACACAAGAAGTGAACAAATGGGTAAATGAGATAAATCGATTCATAAATACACTCAATATAGAGTTAACTACTACATATATAAAAAAGCATGTCCATCCATGACCAAAGTACTAAATTTCCTACATAATCGGGTAGTGAGTGACTTTTGTTTTTCAAACCAACACAATTCAAAATTAAATCTCTGATCACCAAAACAAGAAATAATACAACCATTTTGGCACTAGTTGAACTGTTTCTTGGGATTGGGAGTCTATGGTCTTTGTGCCATTCAAACATTCATCAAATATTATTTTATTTTCTAATTATTTAATGGTCTACTCTGGACCAGGCAGCCATTAACTACAACTAATGGAAATTGCAGACTTATTTTCGAAGAAAATCTGAATATTCTTAATGATTAGCAGACTCTTGAAGGACCTGGAACTATAGATCCTTCCCTAAACTAATGAATTGAATTGAAATCTTGTGTGAATTTTGGGACATTCTTTATTTACTATTGTTTGTTCTTACATAGTATATTTAATGATAATACTTATATATTAGGCAGGTTTTTATTCAAGAGGAAATTTCAATTTGTTTCAATGCTGATTTTACTTATTTCTTTTAATATTATTATTTATTCTTATTTTTTTTTTTTTTTTTTTAATTTAAATATTTTTTATTATTATTTTCTCTATGTGAATTTCTTTTTCATTTTTTCTACTTTAATTAATTTAATTTGTTTATTTTTTTTTTTTTATAATTTTCATTCTTTATTTTACAATTTAAATTTTTTATTAATAATATTTTTTTTTTTTTAGTTTAGATATTTTTTGTGTTTCTTTTCTATGTTAACAGTTAAGATTTTTTTTTATTTTAATTTTTTCTCTATTCTTTCTAATTTTTTTGTTTTTTATTTTGGTTTTTGAGTTTTAATGGTCCCCCGTAGAAATGTTGAAAGTGAATTTTTTATTGTGTTTTTTTTTTTTTTTGTATATAGAAAAACTAACTAAAAAAAAAAACAAATAATTTAATTTTATTTTATTTTGTAAAAAATCGAATCGAAATCGAAAAATTGTTTTCCAATTTGATCATGTAAAATACAACAAAATTTGCATTTAAAAACAAACACAAATTTGTAATAAAAATTTTATAAAAAAAACTATTAAAAAAAAATCAAAATATTGGTGTCGGGGTCTTGGCTGCTTTCCTTTTACATAATACATACATATATTTTATTATACAATATATATATATATATATATATATATATAAAACAATTAATGGTGTTCTAAAGAAATCCTTAAAATAATAATAATAATAATAATAATAATGAATACTTAATTAATTAATCACTCATATGCCCACACAAACACACACACATATATACAATATATATACATATATATATATATATTATTTTACACTTTTACTGAAATAAACACATTCTACACCCATACACCCTACAATTCCATATCTCCATTTATATAGTACTCAAGAATCTTGTACAGCAAGACCTAATTCAACAGAATCAACAAACAAAAAAACAATTTAATTTGTTTAAAGCATTTTTTTACTCATTATTTTTTTATAATAAAATTTTTTGTACATTTTTTTTAATGTTTGACCAACAAACAAAAATCTGAATAATTCAATTGAATAGTTAATTATTTTATTTTTCGCATGCAAAAAATATTAAATTTATTTAAAAACAAAACATAAAAAAGAAAATTTAAATTAGCAAAATGATTGTTTGATTCAACTCTCTTACTTAATGATTTCGGTTATAGTTTTAGTTCTGTAATGGAATTCTTCGGAAATACTATAAAAGCTTTAGTTAGCCTTTAGGCAGAAAATACACCGGTTCAATCAAATTCTATTCCAAAACACACCAAGCTAAACACAATGAAATATAACAAAATGTTCCTTTAGTCCTTCTTTTCACTTAGCATCATGCTCAGCAGTTCGTGTCTTTGATTCTTCTTTGGTAACGCCAATCATTGATTGCACTCAGCATTAGAACGCTAGGCAACTACAATATTTTCACATTCCTCTTTATTATGTTTGCGCACTATATTTTCATTTCGCATGCATTTGCATACTTATATCGTCACTCTAAGCAAGCAAAAATATTAAGAAAAATACGAAAGACGAGAAAGATGACAAAGAAAAACGTCGGCAGAACTACGAACTGCTGCTGGTATAAGTAAAGGTCGTCGATTCTTCTTTGGTAACTCTGACTTGCTTTTATATTTGAGAGTGCACATTTTGTGACATTCCTCACTACCGCACACATCTCTCAATATACAAATGTCAAACGAAATGAACAAACAACGAATGACGCGAAAGAGAACAGAGTAAAACTGCGGCAGCAACTCTGGTACGCGAGTGAAATTAACTTCGTCATGTGCCGTTCTACCGTCTCTTCTCTACAAACAAGAATCTCAAGAGAGCGCTCTTCCGGAAAAACTCTAAGTATAAAACAGGTCTAAGCAGCTGGGCTACGTGAAAACTAGGTCTTAGTTTATTTCATTTTGTGTGTGTCGAAATTTTGTCTTTGAAGGACAACGAGACATATCTTTCAGTTTTGTTTTATCTTTATGTATTGACTCACGGTGGCGTGGTTGCGCCCAAACTATCAATAACGATGTTGCTTTGAAACAGACATATTTGATTCGTATCTGTATCTGTATTTGCCGACAACCAGTCATGCAACGAGTCATTTGTCTTATCTGTTTTGGTGTGTGCTCCCTCATAAAAAGAAAGAAAACCATCTTATATGATGCGATGCATTTCCAGCCTTAGGAATTAATGTCTGTCCGAGTTCTATATATTGAAAAAACATAAAATACTTCAACACATCTAGTCCAAACTTGTCATGAATATCAAATGCTTACAAACATTTGTTTTGAAGCCTTTTAAATTCTGAGAATAAGTAGAACATTTGCTTCTCAGTTAAACTCTCCAAACAATCAGAGGCATCTTGACAATGATATTCATTTTCTTGAGCTTCAATGAATCAACAAAAATAAACTGCATTTTTTCGTCACAATTTGAAGTTTTTGAAGTAACGATAATACTCGCAGATGCGATGCAATGAAATCGAGATATCAAGGAAAGATATTGGTAGTTTTTCGACTATACTTATAATGTTAAGAGTAATGAGAGTTGAATTGATTCCATAAATTCATTTTCATAAATTTTTGGCATTTTCTTAAATTTTTTTTATATAAAAATACTTATATTTTTCCGTGGTTTCTTTTTTTGTTTTTGTATAAAAATTAAATTAAAATTAAGCAAAATAAATGAAAAACCAAAATGGCTGCCATTCTTCGCTAAATAATAAAAAAAAAATAATCATAAAAATAAGGAAACAAAACAATTTAAATATTTTAATAAATGCTTTAAAACAAAAAACAAAAGTTTAACAAATTTTTGCACAAAAAAAAAAACGATTAAAAAAAAAAGAAAAAAACGAAATACAGAAAAACAATTTCTTAACAATATATTTTTATTTATTTTCATTATTTCCGTAACAAAATTTATTATTTAATTTAATTAATTTATTTATTAACTTTTCTGGTTTTGGTTAAATAATCATTTTTATATTTTTTATTTACTGTTTATTATTTTATTTATATATTTGTTTTCATTATTGTTATATGTTTTTTTGTGTTTTTTTTTTTTTTTTTTTTTTTGTGTGTTTTATTGGTATAAAAAAAAGAAAAAGAAAAACAAAATCTTGGTTGTGGTTTGTCCTTTGTTAGTTTTAAGTTTCATATACCCCAATCCTTCTTCTATTGCTGCTCTATCAAATTTTTTGTGTTTATTAGCTCATTTCTTTTTTTTAACTGTTGTCATAAAATTCTGTATCTTTGGTGTAAATAAAATTATAATCCTGCACAAAATTGGAAAACGGAGAAAATAAATAATATTAATTTTGGTTTGATCAATAGTTTTACATATTCACATACTCAATAAATATCACATAAAAGATTATTAGACCATCAGATTTGTAGTGTGAAATAATGAACTTAGAGAAACGGGGTGGGTGGATACGCCTTTGTTTTTGATTATACCATATCCAGAAAAGTGATGATAACAAACAAAGGAAACCGTCGTCAATAATTACTGTATTATAACTTTATTAATAATAGGCATACACAGGACACATCAAGAATTCTGGTAAATGTTGTTGGAGAAGTTTCTATATATCACTAAGTGCATTTCCTAATTATTATTCTTATCAGATCACAACTGATGTGCGTTCCGCTTAAGCTTTACAAAAGATTAGATTAAAAATTCAATCTGTACTTTTGTCTATTTTAACTGGCACCTACGCCAAGTCGGGAATTAACTAAAAATCTGATGTCATTTTACATGAAAATTCACTATAGAGGGGGGGTTTGCTACAGATTGGTTCAAATATATACATATGTACACAGTGTGTACTACACACGTTACATTTGTTTTAAACGGGAGCTAGCGATTGAAATTCAAACAATCATCATAAAATTCTAAAATATATACAGCAATAAAAAATCGAAATTGTTTCTCACTCACAGTAAAAAATTCTTTGATCCTTCAGCTATTGAGTGGTGTAATTAGATTTTGTATATAGATATGTAGCTACAATATCAAAAACGATCCCCTTATTTTTGTATTTCATCACTTTTCTAGGTTGCACTCTCATGTAGCAAAAACATAGAAGTCTCCAACTTATATTATATTCACAATAGATTTGAGCTGAAAATGTTTATGGCAAATACAATAGTTACCAGTATCTACATATATCTTTTTCTAATGAGGATGGGCTTATTAACAATACCAATGTGTTTTCAACAGGCCTGTTTAGTGTAATCTTCTTTTGGATTGGCTGATGTCGCTTAGTCTCCAGTTTTAACAAACATCTGAAAATTATGACTCAGACTCAGTGACTATTACTTTAGGACTAGACTTGGTTGTATGTTTGGTTGTATGAAGGTGACACGATTCGGATAAATTTTGTGCTTTCAATTCTGGTTCGAAAATGGAGAACTTTGAAATTCCTTATAGTACAATACAAAATTTTGCTATACTATAACATATTCACTGCATATTGGAGAGGAAATCAACTGAAGCAAGTGAAAAATTGTTTGAAGTTCTATGAACGTGGCATTATGAAGTTGTCCGAGAGATGACAGAAGATTATACAAAAAATATTATTGAAACTGAAAAAATGCTTCAACTTTAGAGACAATCCAATACTTATCATATAAGTGTTTCAAGTGTTTTTTCTTAGACCATCGATTATTTTAAATTTCCCTACAAAAAAACCTTAGCCTATTTTGCAGTTTTCCTCATGTCAAATGGTACAAATGGTAACAACAATAAGCTTAAAAGATCAAGGGATTCCTTTAACTAGTGATCTGAAACATTTTTATTTTTTTTTTTCTCTTTAATTTGCATTTGATTGACCAAAACAAAATGTGACTAAACTAGAAGTATAATTTCATACTATACAAAAACACATCTACACACATAACCGACACCCTACACTCAACATGTATGTACATATACACACACACACACACACACACCGATTCACTCACTTAGTAAATACACTGGAAAAGAATTTAAATTACAAATGCACAAATTTGTGTTAACAATTTATAAAAACAAAAACAAAATGTGTAGTGTAAATCAATTTATACAATTTGTTGTAAATAATCCAAAAAACAAAAAACAAAACATAAACGTAAATGAAACAAGAAAAATAATTTTCAGTTCGGTTCATTCGAATAGTTCAATACCCTTCACATCTTAGAAACAAAGGAAACTACAAAATTATACAAAATTTTTTAATTGTTTAAATTATTTATTGGGTGTAAACAATCCAATCGTTTTGATTTTAATGGTATGTACACGACATGAGAACTAGAGATGAGCTAAACAGTGACACAGTGATTCTAAACTGTGATTGAGTCACAATCATTTGAATGGAGAGACACAGTTTATTTGATTGATTGTAACTCACTTTGATGCAGTTGATCCCTAAACTGTGATTACCAATCACAGTTTAAACAAAGTAAACTGTGTCTCTCCCTTCAAATGACTGTGACTCACTCAATCACAGTGATTCTAAACTGTTTAGCTCATCCCTAATGAGAACTATATGGTGCAAGTACATATATACCTCAGTTATAAAAAATAATATTTTTTATTAAATTTCTTAACTTGAAGTGATAGAAACAAAAAAGTTTTTCGTAGCACAAAAATCAGTAATAATGATCCGAAAATTCCAATTTTAAAATACACATATGGCAAAAATATTGATTACATGCAGTTTTCATTATTCTGCTCGGAATATTTGACTTCCCAAAATACCGATAGATATTGTTTTCTTCTTTGGTTTACGCCATTCATTGTTTGCACTCAACAATAGAACGCTGTCAACTATTTTCACATTCCTGTTTATTTCAGTTTTTTTGTGAGGGTATGCGTTCCGTCGCAGAGCAAATTTCTTAACATTCTTTACTATATTTTTCATTTCGCATTTATTCTCACTCTACGCAAGCCAAAAAAAATTGTGAACAAACATGAAAAACGCGAAAAAAGACAAATAAAAAGTCGGCAGAACTGCGAGCTCGGTATCTTCTTTCCGTTGTCAACAAACAAAAGTTGCGATAAAAAATGCGGTCGCAGAAAGACTGAGTGAAAACAAGGTCTCTGGCAAAGCAACGGCAAAATTATGGTTTATGAATGTCTTTCTTGGTATGGCATCGGACTTACTGTTACCATGATCAAATTCCATCATGAAGAAAATATGGAACTAAAGTAAAGTTTTAAATAGTACCATGATCCAAACACACACATCCAAGTTGATCAAGGATTGATTCAAAAAATAATGAAGTCAAGTTTTTAAGCTTATCAAGTCTGAAGAACAGAAATGGATATCAAATTTACCAAAATAAGGACCAATTCTTTGAGTTTATTGGTATAAGATACCAGCGAAAACTTGTCGGAAACTAGTCACTATTAAGATGTCAAAAGGAGCTAAATATACTGAACCTATGTGTGTGTGCCGAGAAATTTGTGGATAAAAATTTTGCATAAAAAGCTCAGAGAGACATGTTTTAAAATCAATCAATTGCAAAGTTTTTGCAATACATGTGAAGGGTATTCAAAAAATTCAATAATTGTATTTCATTTTTCAATTTGTGTTCCTTTCTTTCCTTATATTTGTTATTCCTCACTATTTCTCTTACTCAATTGCTATTTCTTTCCTCTCTATTTCTATCTGTCTTTATTCTTTATATCTCTGAATAAGTTAAAATCAGTTTAGTTACAAAACAATAAAAAATATATGATATAAACTTCTACACAAAATGAAAACAAAAAAATAATCTTAAAATTATTAAACTACAAACAAAAAAAGAAAGAAACAGAAACAGAAACAGAAAAGTTAGTTTTGCTTTGCTTTTTGTTTCTTTTTTTTTTGGTAATTTTCCTCAAAATATTTTATTTCTCTCTTTTTCTTATGCTTCTTCTTCTTCTCTTCTTCTCTTTTTGATGCGAATTTTACTTTTTATGCTGACTCTTCTTAATTATTTAATAATGAAAAAAAAAACAAACGGAAAAATAATTCAATTATAAAAAATAAAAACTTAACATAAAATTCATTATTATGTTGAAATATAAAAAAATATTAAATAAAAATAAATAAATAAATAATAAATGAAATTACAATTAAAAATATTAAATGAAATAAAATTAAATAAAATGAAACAAATTTAAATATTAAATTAATAACCCATAATAAAAATAAATAATTAAATAAATATTATTATAATCATGTGAAAAATTCAATCAAATGATTGATGATGAACAAAACAAATTCAAATAAATTTAATAAAATAAAATAATAAAAATTAATAAAATTATCACATATTAAAAACAAAATTAAATAAAAATTCAAATTAAAATAAAATAAATAAATAAATAAAATAAAAAAAAAAATAAAATAAAATTTTAAAAATAATGACAAAATTCAAATGAATTTAAATTGAATAAATCATAATTTATTTTACCACTTTACTCCGAAAATCAAACAAAAATAAAATAATCAAAACAACAACAACAAAAAATACACACACAAAAATATGAAACACAAACAAACACACAACAACATCATCAACAACAACAACAACTTATTACCTTTTAACAAAAAAAAAAAAAAAACCTAATTATATAATAATAATATTAAATAATTGAATGAATGAATGATTTACATGATTTAATGAATTTAATGTTCGTTATTAATCATATGTTTTTTTTTTTTTGTTTCCTATGAAATATTCTTATGATTTTTTTTCTTTGTTTTTTGTTATGATTTTTTTTTTTTTTTGCTGTTTGTTAAATTCTTTTGTTTTGTTTTTCTTACATATACATTTTTTATTAATTAATTAATTAATTTTTAATATTAACTAAAGCCAACAAAACTAAATATAAAGGCGGACACAGCAAAAATGAGTTTCGTTGCATGGTTTTCTATATTTGTGCAGGTGTGTTACAACAACTTTAATAATTTTCAGCTTAAAACCCTAAAAACAAAAACAAAAAAAAAATTTTAAAAATTTGTTTTTTGGTTTCAAAAATTCATTTTATTTATTATGATGTTTGTACATACACACATACTACTATACTACATGTAACAAAACAGCAGAAGACAAATTAAAAATATATGTATTGATATATTTTTATTTTCATTTGTAAATAATTATTTTATTTTATAAACAAAATTTCATTTTATTTATTTTCTTTTCTTTTTTGTTGTTATTTATTTATTTATTTATTTTTTTTTTTAACAAGCATAAACTAACAAAGATTACAGATTTACACATTGCCAGCGCAATCTGAATGAATGTGACAGGGTGAGCAAGCAACGTGTAAATTTGGTCTAACAGTTCTCGCATTCTCTGTCTCATACAACATTTGATACTTTCACATACTCTTTGATTTGTACTCTAAGGAAATTAGTGAGTTGAACAAGTAGTAGTAATCTTCTCATTGCCAATTATCATATTATTGTACATTATCATATGGTTGTTAATCTTATTTAGCTAGACTCTGCAGTAACTTAGGCATCTACATCTAGTAAATCTTCACCAGCAGTGATCATGTGATCTATAAAAACTGTTATATTGAAGTCTTAGTATTTTTTGGTAAATTTATCGATTCATATTCATCAATTCTATAAGTTCGACTTGTAGGACTTGTAGAATTTACTTCATCACAAAATATACAGGAAAATAATTAAGCCTAAAGTAAAACCTTACCTCTAAATAATCTGAAATATCAATCCACACCCATATATAATGACTCCAGTCCAATCAAAACCAACATATATTCTTAGGACTCCAAATCTTGATAATTTTTAGTTTTACTGCCCCTGGCCATCGAAGGATTAAGTCCACCAGTGTTTACATCTATACACAATAAGTAGTATAAAGAAATGTGGAACACTAGGAACTTAGAAAGGAAAAATGATTTAACCATTTAAGGGACTAAACAATGTAGAATATTATTTTATCAAATAAAGATTTCCAGTTTGTTGGACAATTTGATAATTTCCTACTTATATTGTACAAATTACACGAGGACTAATAATCAAATTCATGATTATTTGATGGAATGAATCGAGTATTTTAACCAATTTTATTGTTACTACTACTAATCACTAATTACATATGTATGTGTGTAATTAATCCAATTTAGAAAATATTAAACAGAGAAACATAAAATTTATTTATAATTAAAATTTAATTTATTTTCTCTCATCAACAAAATACAAAAAAACATAAACAAATGTTGACCCTTGAAAACTAAAAATCAAATATATTATACTATATCATGATACCCAAAACCGCCCAATGCTGATTGTCTGTGTATGTGTGTTGACAATATAAAATTTCTAATTAAATATAAAAAAATGAAATAAAAAATAAATAATTAAACATATACAAAATATCAACAACAATAACAATGAAAAAAAAAAAAATAAAAAAAAAAAACAATGATCCAATGATCATCATCTCATAATCATTCAACCAATGCAGACTTTAAGCCCACAAAGGCATTGACACCAAAACCCTTAGGACCTGCACGCCCTGTCTCTTATGCTTGCCAACCCAGTGACTTTAAGTGCGTCTCACATCCTCACACTTGCATCAAATCGAACATGGTCTGTGATGGCATACACGATTGTACCGATCATTCAGATGAATTCAATTGTACGCGCGACTTTGCTGGAACCATATCAACATCAATGTCATTGCCATTGACATTGACATCTTTGAAAGTTGGTTATACAATGGCTCCACAAATACCAAAAGCAGCTTCACCCTCCTTATCCCAATCATCGTCCACTTCAACAGGTTCAGCAAATGACTTTAAGCGTTGGAAGAAGAATCATGCTCGACGTCGTCATCTGACTATGAAACAGAAACGTCAACAACAGCATCCAAAGAGGCCAAAACTGCACCCTTTAGCATTACCAATACCGATTCCGGTACCGGTGGTAGCATCGCCAACTTCTTTGCATCTAAGGTCCAACAAACGTGATATTGAAACTTTGCATGAATTCGGTTTGTTTTCTTTATTTTTGCTTTCTTTCTATTGTATTTTCTTCTAATTTCTATAGTAATTTCCATTTATTTTTATTTTAATTATTATTTTTGTTTATTTAGTTTTATTTCACCTCCCCCACCTTCTGTTTTTTTTTTTCTTCTTATTGTTTTCTATATCTCTTTTGTTTTCTTCTTTTTTCTTTAAGCAATTTTTATGTTTTCTATTTCTTATTTTTTTAGCAATAAATATTATCAATTTGAAACGTCAAAAAATGCACAAAATTTTGGAAAATCTGAAAAATCCACATTAAACTTAAACAAAAACACAAAACAGAAAAAATAAAGCAACTTTAGAACAACTGCAAAAAATAATTAATAAAAATCAAAGCAACAAAAATCTCGGCAACAACCACCACAACAACAACAACATCAGCAAAATGAATCAAAAATCAAACAACAGCAACAACACATTCACAGCACTTTTAATCTAAAACAATATGTATATTCCTCATTCCTATAAAAATCCCAAGTCTATCGTTTCCATTGTCCACTTTTGTTATTTACGATGTGTTGAATATTGTTAATATTGTCAACTTGACACTTAGGATAGAATAGATGAGACAAAATACAATAGGATAGGTTAGATAGGGAAAGGTTACGATAAATAGTCGACTTGAGTAGGGCGCGAAGTTCATTCAAAAGCCTGATTTGGACAAAAGGCCTACATGAATCATTCAAAACGACCTATGAATCATTCTCTCGGAAAATGAATGCATGCCTCTAGTATATAAGAAAAGGAATACATATACACGTGTGTACATTCATACAGTTATCTACAAAATTTGGACTGTTCTTACGTTCAGTGTTCGCCTTCGGCCTTACCAGTATGAGAAATCCTACCGAAAGCTTATGATTTCGCCGGCACTTACAACTACTGAATTCCCTTGCCACGGCAAGGAAACAAATTTACTTATTTTCTCCTGATAAATTCTCATTTAACCAGCTATTCTTAATGTAAAAATGATGACTATTCGGATTTCTATTCATATTAGTTGTTCATTCCCAAGATATTTACGGAATTATTTCATTAACATTATAATAAAGTCTCTCATGAAACTGCAACCTTAAATTTTATATAGTAAATAAAAACTTTAACCCTGCTGTGAGTTGAGTTTGGATCGTTTCCTTTGTAAATTTTGAACGATGCACAATATATTGACTTGAAATTTCAGCTCACTTGATTCCCTTTTCTCTGAATTATAGTCAGTGTCCGCATTTGAAATACCCGAGTCACTTTCTTCATTATACTTAGCTTTGTTCAAGTAACGTTGATGGTCTATTTCGTCTCGCAATATGTGACACAGCAATACACAAACTGAACAAAGCAGTGCAAATTTGTGTACTTCTTCATAGCAAAATACATACATAATTAGGGGAATCACACAACAGTTTTCGACAGAAGATCATGATCATAATCATTCCTCTATAGTTTGTAAATAATTATATTTACAAAGAATTGCATCGAAATACATATAAAGTACTATACTAGGAGTATGGACCAAATGGTCTCTTAATCTAGAAATCCTTCATATTTTTTTATCTAACAGTAGGGTTAATTATTTCTATAATAACATATAATGTCTCATTATATAAAATTATACCGCCCGTGATTATTTCTATTATATTAACACATATATTTGCTGGCCAAAAATTCGGGCATATTTTCAATAAAAATGATTCTACGTTACCCTATTCCCAAATAAGAGTACTTTCAGTTAAATGAACTTATATATCACAAACATTTACTTATCGTAAATCAATCAAAATGGTAATATGAAATTTTAGATAAATCTTTATATTAGTAAACAAAATTTATGTTTTGAAGATTAGTCCAAGAAATTTCAGATTATAAACAAGATTATTTACCCTTTTAATACACAATACTTAAAATGAATCAAATACTCTCAGATAAAGTTCTAGATCTCGAATTTTTATACTTAATGGCTGGAACAGAATGGGGAAGCTGAAGCTGAGTTTGAGTCTGAAGCCGTTCAAAAAATCATATGCACCTGTTTGTATGTGAACGAACACAATGTGAGTGAAACTACTTTGACTTCACTCGGCTTCAAATCATATGTCTCTCTCTCTCTCTCTCTCTGTCTGCCTCTCAAATGACAAGCATAGCTGATTGATATTCAAAAGAAAAGCGATAATCGATGAAGCTCGCATTTTGTTCACATTTTTTTTTTCGGGGCTTCAGATGCATCATTCTGTTCCAGCGTTAATACTCTATATATTGACTATAGTATAAAACAAAATCATCCAATCACTTGGGAATGAAACTTTAAAACATATACATATGTTCTGAAATGGACTATGCATGCTAGACGACTTTCTTGAGTTAAAATTATACAAATTTTGATTAAGGAAATGCCCAAAATAATAGTGGTATTTATAAGAGCATCAATTTAATCAAGAATGAAATCTATGGGAAAAATGTTAAAATTATTAGAAGTTACATAACTCATCTATAAATTGCAGGTACTAAAATAAGATAAGAATATGCATATCGTATGTCCTATGTATGTGGAATATTGTATCCTATTTTCCAAATTTTCTGTACCTCCGGCTCCTATAATCTTAAAAGAAATGGCTACTTATTACTACTCCTATGGTATTTGGTCAGTTATACATAGTACCTGATAAACAGTGATAATGAAATCATTTAAATTAAATGGTATATGGGTAATCTGGTAATCGGCTTCCAGATCTGTAATCATCCTCAACCTCATCCAAATGTACATTGTAATTTATGTAAATTATATTGCATGTCTCCTAAACTGTAGTACACTAACAAATTTTTATTCATATTTTTTTTTTATTGAAATGTTTTTCTTTATTTAACTAGCATTGTTGGTAACATCAAATAAATGTACTGTAACCATATATATACATATGTGTGTATATAGAAAAAATATAGAAACAAAATCAAGATAAGCAAAAAAAATAAAAATCAATTAATCAATTCTCATTTCTAGCGTATACTTAATTTCGTGTGCCATATTAGTAGTTATGCTAACGTGTATCGTATCGAATTGTATCTTAAAATCAAAAAAGAAACACAAAATTTAGAATAAACACCACCCCATACTCAATCCAAATCAAGTAGTAGTACTGTTGTCCCTCCCATACTGCATTGTTATTTGTTATATATGAAATGGTTCTGGTTAAACAAAAAACAAATAAAAACAATCGACAATGAAACATAGTACTGTACTAGTATATAATCTAAATAATCTTGTAATACTACTCTTATGTAACTATATAAAACGCAACATACTCGTATATCCTCAAATTAGTTAACTTACTATTTGTGTGTCCAAAACGTAGTGTGTCAATTAATTAGTGTAGAACAACCACAAAACCACAAAAGCAACAACAACAACAACAATAAATTTACTACTTACTTATGTCATCAATTTGTCTAATTAGGAATATAAGTATATCAACAACAAAATTTTAATCCATAAAATACTTTTCCAAATTTTTAATTATCATAAAATTTTGCTAATTCTTTTTTTTCTCTTTGTGTATTTTTTTTTTGTTCCTTTATCTCTCTCATTCTCTTTGTCAATGTTTGTATGTGTGTGTTTGCGTGCGTGCGTGTGTGACATCGTAATCGAAATCGATATCGAAATATCAAAATCAACACATTCAACAAACACCACACACACACCCTTCACCCACATAATACCAATACCAAAATACCAAACTTCAAATATCGTTTGTCTTCTCATCATAATCGATTGCTATATGTGTGTGTGCTTCGTATCTGATATTTGCAAATAATCGTATGCTATCGATAACATCATCCAAACGAATATCGTCATCGTCATCGTCGCCGTGCCGTAAACTTTGTGTCGCTTTATGTGTGCGTTTGTGTTTCGTGTACGTCTACATCTTATGACTCCGTATAATTATCGTTATCAATATTAACGATGCCTTGCAATCGATTGTACGTCTAATTTTCACACTCTACTACACACTACAACTACTCTTGAACATGATTGAATTCGGATTTTGTTGCGTTCAAACCTGAAGCTGGTCTGCCCCCGCACTTGCGTCCTGCTTATTTACCACCTCCACCTGTACAAGCAACACCAGAGCCAACACGTCCACGTGATCTTAGCTTAAAATTGGATCAACAATCATCTAATTTACGTGTCGGCGAATCAACTGAAGTTGAATGCTATTCATCAGACAATAGCTACACAGAGGTGATTTGGGAGCGTGCTGATGGAGCTCCTCTATCTGGAAATATACAAGTAAGCATTACTAATCAAGAAAAAAAAATTTGGACTTTCATTTAACTTGGTATGTATTACTAACTAATTAGCAAATTGGCAACCGCCTGGTTATTTCCCATGTATCATCTGCCGATGCTGGTCATTATGTCTGTAAATGCAAGACCGACGATGAAGGTGACCTATATACAACAAGCTATGAATTGGCTATTGAAGAAAGTCCACACGAATTGAAACGACCAAAGATTGTTCATGCTCAGGTTGGCTCATCGGCACAACTGCGTTGCGGTGGAGATGAAAGCCGTCGACCGACATATAGATGGTCTCGTCAATATGGTCAATTACAAACCGGACGTGATATTCAAAGCGTAAGTCAAATCATATCTAAATATGTATAACAAATGATATATGAAAGAGATTGTTTAAGAGAATGTTAGGTGTAAAGCCCCCAATATTCTAGAAACATACAATTATATTACATCTCTAATACTGAGTCATTGTTTCTTTTTTTTTTTTTCATTTTTAACAACAGGATATACTTGCACTACAAGATGTCCAGGCCAATGATGCTGGAACCTACATTTGTACAGCAGTAACCTCTGACGGTGAATCAGTTGACTATCCCACCATCTTAGTTGTTACCGGCGCCATACCACATTTCCACCAGCAACCACTTAGCTACATGAGTTTCCCTGCCTTGCCCGATTCCACTATACGTTTTAATTTTGAAATAACATTCCGACCAGAAACCGCTAATGGACTCCTTTTATTCAATGGTCAACATCGTGGTAGTGGGGATTATATAGCGCTTTCACTTAACGATCGTTATCCTGAATTCCATTATGAAATTGATGGCAAATCGGCTGTTATACCTGCTGAGCAACCTATAACCCTTAACGAATGGCATACAATACGCGTGAATCGCTTCCGCCGAGATGGGTACATGCAGGTCGACGATCAGCATCCAATTGCATTCCCTAGTCTGGCAGCAAATCCAAATCTCGATCTTGTCGATGACTTATATATTGGAGGCGTGTCTAGTTGGGAACAATTGCCTGCCGATGCTGTTGAAGAGCAAACTGGATTTGTTGGATGTATTAGTCGTCTGACTCTACAGGGTTTGACTCTCGAACTGATGAAAGATGCCAAGCAGAAGGTCGGTGTCACCAGTTGTAAGCCATGCGCTTCGCAGCCTTGTACCAATGGTGGAATTTGCCTAGAGAGCCAAAGCGAGCAAGCATATACCTGTATTTGCCAACAAGGTTGGACCGGACGCAATTGCGCTATTGCAGGTGCCCAGTGCACGCCTGGTATTTGTGGTGCCGGTCATTGTGAGAACACTGAAATGGGTTTCGAATGCATTTGTCCATTGAATCGTACTGGTGATCGTTGTCAGTATATCGAACATTTAAATGAAAATAGTTTGAATTTCAAACGTAATAGTTTCGCTGCCTATAAGTAAGTCAACAATTCCTATACATAGTAGTATATACCATTTTATTTTGATCTACTATTGGGCTTTCATTAATTGATTATTTGTGATTTTAGTACACCACGTTCATCACGCCTCAATATCAAATTCTCTGTTCGCCCGAATTCATTGGATGATGCTGTGCTATTATATACCGCCGAGTCAAAACTTCCCAGCGGCGATTTCATTGCTGTCGTGCTGCGCGATGCTCATGTTGAACTACTGATTAACACTGGCGCCCGTCTAAAACCAGTTCAAGTTCGTTCACTCAATCCGTTGCCATTGAACAAATGGACTGAAATTGAGATTTCACGTCGTTTGGGCGAAGGTGTTCTACGTGTTGGTAATGAACCCGAACAAAAGGCAAAGGCCAAGGCATCGGGTCTTTCTCGCACACTATATATCAAAACACCACTTTACATTGGAGGCTATGATCGTGAAAATGTTAAGCCCAATCGTTTGGTTAACATTACAAATGGTTTCGACGGTTGCATATCAAAGGTGAGAGAATCGTAATCAATAAAAATTTGATCATAACTTAACTTTTTATTGGACATCGATCGATTAGTTACACGAGGCACAACGTCAAATCAATCTTATTGCCGATATCCAAGATGCAGCAAATATACAAAATTGTGGTGAAATCAATGAAGTTGATGATAATGAGATTTTTGAAAGCATGGATGATCGATCGAATAATGCAAATAACAACAACAATAATAACGAAAATGAGAACAAAGATCGTTTTACACAACCCTTAGATCCATGTGCGAATGAACCTTGTGAAAATGGAGGCACCTGTAGTATCAACAATATTGCTGAAATTGTATGCAGTTGCCCTATAGGATTCACTGGAAGACACTGTGAAGAGCGTAAGTTAAAACTGCACTTACAAGAACAATTACAATTTATTCAAATCCAAATGATCCAATGATTCGATCTTTGAACAGATATCTCCATTAGCTATAATGCCACATTCCATGGCAATGGTTATCTCGAGTTGAATCGTAAGGATTTCAATGAAAACATCGAACAAGATTTTACTTTAGCTGTTGTGGTCTTCTCGACAATGAAACCAAACGGTTTATTGCTTTGGTGGGGCCAACCGAAGGGCGTCGAATTTACTGGTCAAGATTTCATTGCATTGGCCATTGTCGATGGTTATGTTGAGTATTCAGTCCGTCTCAATGGCGAAGAAGCGGTCATACGTAATGTTAACAAACGTGTCGATGATGGTGGACGTCATATTGCAATAATCAAACGATCTGACAATACAGCGCTTCTAGAACTTGATCATAATTTGGATTCGGACGAGATAAGACCTACAAACAAGAAAGAGATTCGATTGCCTGGCAATGTGTTCATTGGTAAGTGCAATATTACTGCTACTATATTACACTACTATAAGATCCTTAATATCCACTATTTGTTTTTAAGGTGGCATACCTGATATTGCACAATTTACTGGACACCGTTACACGCACAACTTCAATGGTTGTATTCACTTTGTTGAGGGCGAGGCCGTTGGCCAAGTGCATTTGGGTAATTCAGCTGTTAGTGGTATTAATCTGGATACATGTCCAACGTAAGTTCCATAAAAAACCATAACAAGTAACCAAATTATTCAATCTTAGGGCCATTAATACTCGTATAAGTAAGTCACATGACAGCTAATCTATCGATTTAATCCCATTGGAATGCCGCTTATGCACTATACCAGTTGGTATCCATCAAGTTTAGTGTATGCCAAGTTCGAATACGATAACGATGATGATAGTATGGAAGGTGATTTTCGATTTGATCCATCATTTTTCGATGAAATAGATCAACCACCACCAGTACATATTATTTATCCGCGTCCTAATTTCAATACTCTCTACCACAATGGTGCCAGTACCACCGGTTCCGCTGGTGCCGCAGCCATTACTGGTCTACATCTTGGTGGTCGAGTATTTGCTTCACAGGCTGCACTTACTTTACTCTGCTATTGTACTGGTTACTATGCAAGGCATTGGCGTTGGCAAGTCATTAGCAGGGACACTAATCCTTCATCCGTTCTAATAAAGCCACAGCTGTGCGCCAGCGCAATGCTCAACTCCGTGTTATTTTCATGGCTTCAATTGCATAATTTCAAGTTGGATATTTTTCTACGCATGCGCGCCAAATTGAAGGTCTTTTCAGGAGACCAATAAAAAAGAATGGATATTCAATCTATAGGTTATAATACTACAATATACTCGTACAATATATATAAATATAGCTCAAGTTGAACATTTTTTTTTTCGTCGTCGTCGAAACGTCGACGGTTCTAGTTCTTAATGATGGACTTAAGTTAAATGCCTAAGATAAATAAAATTATTTAATAGTCAATTATGTAAGATATCAGTGACGCGACGATAAGTAAAATAACTTTATTCCGTTATCGATCTTAATATAATATAATATTCAATGATATACATATTGTATTCTAGCAAATATATACTACTTATTGTACTAACATATAAAACTTAACTATCGTGCCATATCGTTATAACAAAATTAATTAATTATATCATATTAAGCAAGAAGGTATCAACTATCCTACATAATATGTAGCTACATCATATTCATAGTACACATAAATACTACTACATATATTATATATAGAGAAATAAGTTAATCTAAAATTTTAGTTGTTCGTTTCAATACTCTAAATACACTTGATCCCCATACCTTAAAACAACCAACCACATATGGAATTAAATAATTTAAATTAGGGAGTAAAGATTTCGATTTCAATACCGCCGATTATTTATTGACCAATATCCGTTGCAGTTTTCGAAAAGTTTTAGCACAGCGCAGAACACTGACAATTTTATATCTGAAATCAATGTCGGATTTCGTTGCTTGGAGAGTGAGTGCAGGGCAAATGTGAATAATGCTCCTGTGAAGAAGAAGAACTTAAAATAACATATTCACAGGTATCTTGAGTTCTTGTGACAATTTGATTAAAGCAGTTCAAGAACAATATACATCCTGAGCAAGAAGACGTGGTAGTTTTTGAAGATGTTCCAAGAAACTCAGGTCCAAAGAATTTTGACATAATAAATAGATATTCTCAAACTTGTAAAAAGCTTGCTCATCAATTCGTGTCATATTAATTGACCTCAGCCGCTTCAGAACGTCCTTTTTTAACCGCAAACCTCATACAAGTAGATTTCTGAACAAAAATCTGCCAACAGATCAAGGTGTATTTCGACACGTGCAAAACAAAAGCAATAAATTCGTTGTTTGGTATTTGAACCCTTTTTTCCTACAACCTTTGGACATGTGAATGGAATTGAAGCTTTTAAATTATTTATAGTGACTTAAGGGATTAAAGTCCATTCTATTTTGATGGCATGAAACAAAGCTTCTTTTTCAGGAAAACGTTGACCACAAACTCTTTAGTTCCAATAATCGAAATCGGTATTGTAATGGAAAAATGTTGAATCGTTACATCCCAACTTAAAATAATATTTATATACAATGAAGGTTTTAAAAAATGTATTAACTTACATATCCTTCATATACTTAGTACACCAAACAACGATATTTGGGTCGGTCATTGATGTAAATCGAAGTCAGGGAAACATGTTCAATGTTGGAGTAATGTTCTTTGCATTAGATCAATCTAACTAAAAACTACCACATATGGATATCTGAAAATTGTTTTGAATCAATTATGTAGTTTATTATAAGGGGTCATCCATATAAAACATCACACGTTAAATGGAGGGAAGGAGGTCAACGAAGTGTGGCATTGGGAGGAGTCAAAAGCTTTGTGACATCACATGTCAAAATCTTAAGTATAACGCGAAACATTAACTTTAAACGAAAAACTTAATAGTATTAGCAACTCTGGAACACTAATAGGAACTCTAACATGCGAACATTACAAGATAAGAGAATTTAAGTTAACCGGATTTCACAAAGTAAGAACACAAGTTAAGAAACCAACTTGAAAACAACAACCGCATTATATGCTATTAATTAAAAGGTTTCCGTCAATGGTCGGCTCTGGCTAAGTCCACATGTACTCCAACTAAGCGCTTGTAAGCTTCTCAACGGCAATCGTAGACTTTAAAATGATCTTCCGGCTGGCAGCAAATGAAGCCGCAACTTAGGCTCCTGAAATGGAGAGACAATCCCATGAGCAGAGGTGATGTTCGTGAGGGCAGGTACGGTGACTAGGGAAAAATTAAACAAAGTGAAAACTAATTGAACGTTACCGATTCAAAAAATTATGAAATTCGTGTGACATTATATATAGATGGCCTTTAACAGTCTTTTAGCTGACATAGAGTTTCATTCAAATTTTTATGTCTTTTATGTGGATAAGTTTTGTGTACAATACAATGATATAGTCTGTAAAGATTGTATCGAATCGAACAGACACAATGACAATTGGCCCAATTTTATTAAGCTCCATCCCAACCCACAACCTCACAATACGATATAATGTTTCTATAATTGTTACAGATAAAATAGGAAAAACTCTTTAAATTATTTTGTTTTTCATTTTTATTTTAATTAATTAATATCAATATAATTTTTTATTTAAATATTTTAGATTTCTTAAGTTCTTTATTCATTTATTTATTTATTTATATTTTCATTTTATTTTTATTTTTTTTTTTAATATACAGACAAGATGATGGCCGCGAAGGCACCGAACCACCAGTCGTTTAAATAGCTTTTAAATTAAAAAAAAAACGAAACGAATTAAAAGAATATAATAAAGATACATTCTTTTTTTAATATATATATATATACAATATATAAATATTAACATAACATAAATGCACAAAATTAAAAAAAAAAAGTAAGTTTATATTTTTTTAATTAAAAAAAGAAGAAAACAAAATGAAAATGCGAATCAAGAAATGGAAGAAGAAACATCAACAACTACGGAAGCAAAGAAGGAGTAAAAGAAATAAATTTTTTCTATAAGTAAATTGTGTTTTTTTTTTTTTTTTTTGTGTATAACTTAGATTTTAATTAATTAATGAATTAATTGATTGTGTCATATGTATGAAGTACTAATTTTTTTTTATTATTATATATGTTCACACTAAATGGGAAACTAAACGAATTCAACCAATAGATAGTCATTACAAACAAAAATTATAACATAAAATATTAAAACAAATACTATTATTAATATTAATAGTAATAATAATTATTTGCCATTTCTTATTATTATTACATATATCTATATATTTTTTTTAACAAACCCAAAACAACAACAACAACAAATACTAGCCAACAATAATTTTTTTATATACATATGTAATTAATTAAATATATATATAGTATACTCAACGTATATATAATAATGTATGTTTTAGAGAATAAAAAAGAATTGAAAATTAAACAATATGAAAATTTTGAGAAATAAAAATTTTATTTAGAATACATACAACCCAGTGTGATTTTCGAGCGAATAAAAAACTATTTAAAAAAAGAAACAATGAAATCAAAATTATGAATACATATACTTATATACTATAAATTAAAAAACAAAAATTTTGCAATTATTATGTAATTTTTTTTCTATTATTTCACTTCAATTTAAAAAAAAAAATTATATATACGAGTATATATTGAGCGCATGAAATTATTGTAAAAACAAAAAACCAAACAAAAAAAATAAAATTTATAAAAACATAAGTTTGCATTAAATAAAAATTAAAATAAAAATAAAAACGTATACAGCGATATTTTTTTTATATTAACGTTTAAAATATTATCAATATTACCTCAATCAAGAGCATCATAAATACTTATATCCCATTCAATCAAAGTTTTACAAATGCCTAATGATTATGTCCTTTATGGGCTTCTAACTTATTGAATTTACGTGGCACAATCATTAAGCAAGCGATTACTCACTTCTCCCGCCACAATACATTCAGCCATGTAGATTAGAACTCCGCATCTGCATCCGAATGAAATCGTACCTTCGCATCCGCCTCAGTTAGTTTTTAACGGAGATAAATTTACATTTTATCATTGCTTGTAACATCACATTTCTCACTCCCTCTCACATCCCATATCAAAATTAAAAAAAATTTTTTTTTTTTTAATAGCGTATTAAAAATTTCACGCTTTCTCATCGTGCGTGTTGTCGGTTAATTTACGAACCACGAATTAAAGCCAAACGACAATAGTATACGCCACCAATTCGGGCAATGAGCTGAAGCACAAATTGATATTGATCTTGATTTTCAATAAAAAATTTTGTTCAGCGATGAAGCTCATGTTACTATCAACGGTGAACGATACAGGACATGATTAGAAGTTTTTTCGTAGCTCAATTAGCGGATTGATTTACTCAAAGAAACTTTTGATGAACCAATAATTTAACTTAATGGTCCTATTACTTGGACACCAAGATCGTGTGATTGAACCCCATTAGATTATTTTCATTGCAGTTATGTAAAGTCACTTGATTACGCCGATAAACCAGAGACAATTGAACACCTGGAAATCAACATCAACATTCGAAGAGTTATTGGCGAAATACGGCCGCAAAAAAAAAAAGGTAAGTATGTATGAAAGAGACAAATATAGGCATGTGCTCACATTTTCGAAATACTTGAAGTGATCAGACGTGAGCGCTAGTAGGAAATATTTTCAAAGTGCCGACGGCAATTCACAAATATTCCACACTAGGCGTCGACACTTTGAACGATTGAACTGCATGCGCAACGCACCTTCAATCACTGCCACTCACACATCGACAAATGCTTGATCATATATGCAGTACCGTGTCTTGGCCACTTTAGACATAAGCAATCGCTTATTCATATTGCCAACAAAAGTTGTAATTCATGAATGTATACTCAATATTTGTGTAGACGACAAAATTTGAATGTTGGCAATGCTGTGTGAGAGAAGATAGGATTGAGTGAGTGACTCATTCAGTGAGAAATGGATTGAATGAGTGTTGTGCCTGCATATTCAAAACATTCGAAATGAAACAGTGAATGTGGAAAACGCGATTGGAACATTAACGTCATAGTTGTGTAGCGAGGCATTGGGGGAAACTGTGCTGTCAGACAACAGAATTGTCGATCAGCTACGCCATTTATTTATTTTTATTTTTTTCTTTCGTGTTTTATTAGTCGAATGTATGCTTGTGGATAAGGGAAGCGAGACAATGTGGAGAAGCTGAGCCGTTGCGAGCGATTTTGCCGACTTCTCTCTTTGTCTTCTTTTGTTGTTATTTCATTGCGTTTAGCGTTTGTAGAATGAGTGTGGGCGACGTGATCACATTCAATATACAGTTGTGAAACGCAAAAGAAATTCCATGTACCATATTCACTCTTACCAACATTCAGCTTCATTCACAATCTGTGTAGATAAGAACATATGAATGTGAATGACATTCATACATCAGAAATGAAACACAACACACATTCACATCCACCAAAAATTAATGAATGAGAACTCAAACACATTTTACAGTGAATGATTCAAAAGCCGTTTTGAACGCATTCACGCTCAAGTCTAGTTCCTACTGATGTCTAGTATGCAATATCAAAACATTTATTTTCATTAAATTGTTTCGATCTCACGTTGCCGTTTTTGCGGCATTCATAATTTTTAAAGAACGACTGGATGTTATTTTAAAATGTTTTTGAATTTTTTATTAGTTATTTTTGATTTCTTTTTTTATAAATTTGTATTATGTTTTTTGTTCAATTTAATTTTCTCATTTTTTAATGTTGATAATATTATTTTTTTCATTGTTCTGAAATATATTTTTCATTTCAAGTTACTTACTTAAAAATTCGATAGGATATACATATAGAACACACATGCTTTCTCGCAGATGCATGTTTGGTGCTTGTATGCATCTTACTTATTTTATAAGCTTTTTGTTTACATTTGGATTTTTTTTTCTTGATTTTAATTTTCTTTATTGTTCTCTTGTTTTTATTTATTGCCAATAATTTTCCTTCCAATAATTACTCAAAAATTCGATAGGATATACATATAGAACACACATGCTTTCTCGCAGATGCATGTTTGGTGCTTGTATGCATGTTACTTATTTTATATGCTATCTGTTTACATTTGGTTTTTTTTTTTTTTCTTGATTTTCATTTTCTTTATTGTTCTCTTGTTTTTACTTATTGCCAATAATTTTCCTTCCAATAATTACTCAAAAACTCGATAGGATATACATTAAGAATACACATGCTTTCTCGCAGATGCATGTTTGGCGCTTGTATGCATGTTACTTATTTTATAAGCTTTCTGTTTACATTTGGATTTTTTTTTCTTGATTTTCATTTTCTTTATTGTTCTCTTGTTTTTACTTATTGCCAATAATTTTCCTTCCAATAATTACTTAAAAATTCGATAGGATATACATAGAGAACACACATGCTTTCTCGCAGATGGATGTTTGGTGCTTGTATGCACATTTGGTTGGACTAATACATATGTACATTGTACTGTACGTTAGACAATTCGTTATAGATTAGGTATATTTATTGATGAAGTTTTTCTTTTGGGCGTGTAAATCAAAATTCAACGAAGAAATCTTACGTTCTATTTCTTATTTGTTACGTTAAATATAAAAACTTGAATTTCTGTAGAAAAAAGAACTTCGTTCCGCCCATGTGTCCCACGACACCTCTCTGACTTTTTTTTATATTGAATAACCCTACATATGTATATCCTCTGTATATAAAAATAAAAATTGATTTGTATAAGTCCTGCAAAAGCTCGAGAATTTGCAACACAGATTTCAATTATTTTAATTTTTTTTTTTGTGTGACTCATACTGGGGTGGTTTAGAAAAAAAGAAATTTCGGTAAAACCAAAAAGGAACATCCGAAAAATCGAAAAACTATTAAATTAACCAGACGTACTACTATGACAAAAATAAAAATAAAGCAATCGACCACCAGCCAAAGATGCTTTTCTCTCTCTCTATCATCATGTGTTTCGTCGTTGTTGTTGTTGCGAGTGAACATACAAAGAGCTATTTTTTTTGTTTGTTTTTTTTTTATCGGAAAAAAAGCATCGAAAGCATGCCCGGTCTAGAACGGAAGTGCGGGACTTTAACTTCGTCCCCCCGGAACTGTCATTAGATATTACGTCGGGAGGAAGGTGGGAGTATTGCTGCTCAAAAAACAGTCAAGCCTAGTAATAGGGTCCCGTTAGCACCGGAACCCTAAAACACGGTCTTGGGATTGAGCTCGTTCGTTTTCTCGTGGGTGAAATTAACGTCTATGATATTCAAAATATATAGCGAACTGCTATAGGTTACAAAGGTCTGCTTCAGACATAAACTATAGTAATATATAAATATGTAATCTACAATATTTTTTACCCACCTCCACGATCTATGATTTATAAAATAACCAGTGATTAGTTTTTGTGGGCGGGTATGGATATGATTATAGCGCATGACCCACAGGCGTCAAATAACAATCACGATGAAGTGTGACAGGGTTGGAGCATAAAGAGGATGGCAAAAAACCATGAGGCTGCGCGGTGTGATTACTGTTGTTATACTATTCCATGCAAATTTGCCAAAATATAAAGAAAATAAAGTGCAATTCAAATTCAAATAATGAATACATTTATTGCGTAAGGTTGTGCAAAAAATACAAAAAATATTGACAACCCAATCATTCCCAAAAACTGTAAGTAAGTAAATAGTTACCTATCTACGTATGTATATGGATGTGTTAGTTCTGAATAAATTAAAACTCGTATTATACATAAAGTGAAGTTATGTAAAAAATGGGTCATAAGCGTGATATTACAAATTATTGGCATGGAATTAGAAGAAGGAAGCCAGAGCATCTTATATGCTTCCTTCAGCATTCATTTTCAGACTAAATCAGATCAACTGATAATTCACATGCTTAACCACGCAATCATAAACAATATTAGCGAAGGTATCGCTTATTGTCAAGCGCTACTGCAGTAACGCTACCCAGGCGCAGAGACATGCATGTTAACTTACATCAATAAATTGTTTCCGCATTTCAGAACAAGATGAATTATCGATTAATATATTTTTAATGTCAATATTTTTCATTTCTTTTGCACTCATTCTATGCCTCAGAGAAAAGTAGTTCGCTCGGAGAGAAATCATTCTAACTTACTCTCACTGTTGTACATGCATACACAGTGGTTTAAAAAAATATTGGTCGGTTACAATTGAAACGCAATTACGTTGAAATTCTTAAACAATTGCATATTTGAATATTTGAATGCCTTAAACTTAAAAGAAATAATCTGAAGCTTAATTCCATAATTTTGATGAGATAAATTTTTCATTAAAGAGATGAAATATGCAAGTTTTCCAATTAATTGGAAGGTTTATTTTTATGTGATACTGTATTTGTTATTGTCAAATCACGAGGAATTTCAATTTCCGTTAATTTCGTTCATCATCATTATCATCATTACATAGTGCCGTATTACACTTATGTGCGTGCAGACGAGAATTCTCTCTGGAAATTTTTGTGTGTTGGTAAAGTGAAGTGCGCGGGTCGGTGAGTCGTTGTGCACGATGAAGAATTTTTATGAAATGCTTGAATCGTGCGCTGCCGATGTTTTTCGTTGTTTTCTTTGGCGTCTTTCGTTTTTGCTCATAATTTTTGGCTTGGATAAGGATACATGCAAATGCATGCGAAATAAAAAATATATAGAGCGGAATGTGAAAAATTTTGCTTGTCTGTATGCATATAAAGGTAATAGCTAGCTATCGAGCACAAAGAAGAACCGACGATGAGCTGCGTTGCTCTACTCATCAATAGTATAAAGCAAAGTCGAAATTTCAAGAAGTTTGGATGGTGATTACTTCTAAACCACGCAACGGATTTTAATGCGGTTTTCACTGTTATTTAATGAATTTTCTTCGAAAGGTGTTGTTGAAATTGTTGTATTTATTCTTCTCATTTATAGATAACTGAGTGCGCACAAGCGTATTGCTCTATTCGCACTTTTCGTTCTGTATAATGACGATGAGATTCACTGAGAGCGTAGCAAGGAGAGACAGAGACAGTGCACAAAATAATAGACCATTATTATATCATCAAATCAAAACGGTTTGATTTCTCATCAAATCTGTTCTGCTCTCTTGATTGATTTGACAGAAGTGGATGTGTGGATTACGAAATCATCTCATTGTGATGAAATCTTCGTTGCGAACAGACGTATGAGTCTACCGAAAGAAACGGCACATTCATTGTGTGTAGTTCTTCTAATTTTTCTTTCACCCTCTTTCTTCATCATAATTTTTTTCTAGAACAAGCAATTATTGGCGTGGGCACATTCGCTGTGTGCACTCATTGCGCTTCAAAAAGAAATAACACAAATTCACAATTTGAAAAAATGTGGATGGAGTGGATGGGCAACTCATCAAATTACAACAAAAACGATTCGATCAAATCGTGGACATGTGGATTCCTACCTTTAGATTTTTTGCGCTCTCTGGGCTGTCTTGTTTGTTGAGTAGAGAGCGATGGCACACGACGAGATAAATTTCAATCGCGTACCAGGGACATTCTAGTCATCATGTTGTAGTCTTTGCAAAAACTCTAAAAATTGCTACAACGCTTGAAATACGCATTGAAATTTTTTATTTCAAATATTTTTCTTCACAATTCAATTAACTGAGCAATTTAAAATGGATAAATATGGAAAACGAGGCTTCTCCATTTTAAAGCAAGCAAGAACAACGAAACCTTAAAAATTTGGTGCAAAGATAAGGAGTCTTTTCAATCAACATTTAATGAGATCCACATCGAACAAGAGCAACTAAACGAAATCCAAGGAAAACAACGCGATCAAATGGATTCGATGTTTCAGAAATGTCAAAGAAAGTTAACGCGGAGATAGATAAGCCGAAACTTTAGCGTTCACGAATCAATCATGGATTTAGCGGCAAAATATTTAACCGATGCACAAGAGGAAATGGTTGAAAAATCTTAAAAATTGGATAAAAAGCAAATCGTAAAAGAAATTGAATAGGCAAAGGCTAAGCCGCGCATGGTAGAAAATCGTACAATTGCTTGCGGTCATAATTTGCGTAGCAGATTGAAGAACGGATGAAAGTAATTCCAAGAAGAAAATGGCTCAAGCACAAAAACCAGTCAAACGCAAAAACAAAAATTAATCTAAGTAAACTGTTGAGGGTTGCCAAGATAAATCGGCAAAAGAAATATTTTTTCTTCATGTTATTATTGTATAAATATATCTACATTAATAAGGTGGAGGATTATTGAAAATAAACCGGAATTATAATTATTGGATTCAAAGAGATTTTATTAAACACGTAAATTTGCAAAGATGTAGCTTTAATGGTTAATAGGTGTCAAACCTGAAACAGCGGAAATTAATTCGATTTTGACATGAACCTGGAAATTAAAGAAATGTTCAAATGAAAATACCTTTGAATTGGTATAGGATGGGCGAAGTTTGAAGACGCCAAGAAACACTTAAAAGCGATATACCTATATGCGTAAAAAGATGGATATGTGATCAATTTGTAGGTGATATTGATGCAGTAGAGTGATGATCGTGCATGGTTGATGAGTGCAATTGTTGAAATGTTTTCTGTCACTTGTTTTTTGGTGAGGTGTCCGATTGAAGATTCATAAGGCAACTTTCTTTTATGTGTTGAGACTTCTGTGGATGCCGGTTGTGGTGACTGAGTAAAAGTGGATGCTGCTATTGAATTCCAATTCTTAATCATCGTCATTACTTTCTTCACCGTCAGCCTAAAATATAAACTGTATCGTGCAGGCACCATTACATAGTCAAAGTGATTACCAAGGAGATTTTAGCATTATTTTATTACGGATTGCAGACCCTGATTATTGCTTTTCCTTTGCCAATGTCGGATGCCAAAACCAAATTTCAGATGGTGGTGTGCTCAAAACAGTACTTTTTATAACAAATTGCAAAACAAACAATTAAATTTACCTGCTGAAGAGGTTCTTGGTAATAGGGTCAAGAAAGTTCTCTTCGTATTTGCAGCGGATGATGCATTTGCTCGTGAAAACAACATAATGAGTTCTTATCCAGTACACCAAAAGGGAGTATCAAAAAAAAAACAGATTTTTAATTATAGACCTTCCCGTGCTTGACGCATTATTGAAAATGTTTTCGGTAATATGTCTGGCGTTTTCCGAGTTTTAAGGAAAACGATGATGTTATCACCAGAAAAAGCTATAACAGTGGTTTTAGCATGCGTTTATTTACATAATTTTTTGAAGAAAAGTTAACTTTCGAGACTCATTTACACTCCTCATGGTGCATTCGATGAGGATAACGAAGGTGAAGTAATTTCTGGAACTTGGCGACTTGAAATAGAAAATAACAATTCACAGTTTTTTTTTCCAATACCCAGAATAGTACGAAAAAGTGCTGGCAGTTGTGAAACAATAAAAAAACAATTTGCTGGATATTTCATGGGAGAAGGTAGTGTATAAGTTATGGTTACACATACAAATGTATGGTGCAGCTTCCTTGCCCTTTGATACATAGCTAGATAAAAGCTTTTACAGATAAGAGAAATACTGTAAAAGCTATTATCTAAGCTTTGCAACGGCACTTGCATGTGCCTTAGAATTATTTAATAATCTTGTTAGTTCATTTTTGAGTTAGTCTTCGTTTTGAGATCGGTGGAGCAAGCACAAGTGCTACTCCAGTTAAGTTAAATTCAATAAAAAACCCTAAACTAATTAAAGACTTTCCTTGGTGCGCCAGGTGCCAACATTTAATAAAATCCAGATCAATAATATTATCGGTGCGCACGAGTGCCACCAGTAATAAATATTGATAATAAGAATAGTTTACTAATTTATTCATAATACTATAAAACTTTTACAAACATTTGTATATCTTTGTCATTATGTCATTTTTAACTTTTTTCTTTTACTTTGAAAATTTATAAAAATGAATAAACAATTGACTTACATCAATATTGTTGACTTATATGTACATATATGTATGTACATTAGCTCCACTAGCAGTTTTCACTGAATTTCTTTGCTTTCGTCGTTCACGTCTGAACGATTCCAACAGGGATTCCATTTTCTTCTTAACCTCATTTGCGTCACACTTCATTTCATCACTTACTTCGTTCCGGGCGTCATTTTTCTTTCTTTTATTTTTGAAACAATCGTCAACCACGTCAAACACTCATATTGTCTGTATAATCTTATTAATTTTAATGAATCCCATTTTTCTTCAATCTATGGTCAACAGAAACACTCTACTCAACGTGCTCACTAAAACTGAAGCCAAGCACAAATGTTCTCTTCACGTACACACAAAAACTGAAGCCGAACATGTGCGGTCCGCATTTTTCTTTGATATACCGGAAACCGAACCAAACATTGAACAAGCAAGAGAATGCAATCACATGTTTTCGTTCGGCCTCATACATTCGTGTTCGTTCGCATATTGTGTGCATAGCACACATACACTATCGACCCGCCATGCTTTTGCACGCGTGCAATTTACAATTTAATTTAATTTAAAAAATGTAGAATTTGTCGCTTTGGTATTGGTACAACTCTTCCCCGCATCATCACATTAGAACACATACAAAAAATAGCAAACATGCACGCACACAAACACAAAAATAGCAAAAATGCACGCATACACACAAAAAAGTCACACAGCGTTACGATTTTTCGTTTCATACTTTTTTTTTGCAATTTCAGTAAGCCGCATAAAATAACTTCGGTCCAACCAAAAACAGGACAGAGGGGGGTCCTCCTCGTGTTTGAAACGGTGCAGGTAAAACTTGAAGCAACCGTGTCCACTCAGCACCTGTGTCATATGGAAGTCCACTTCACCATGTTTCCATGTTATCCATATGGGCTCAGAATTTAATGTGACAATAAAATGCAGTTCGTAAAATCTTTACTGTTTGTCGAGCTTTTCGGCTTTTTTTGGATCGCCACCAAAGCTAGTAAAATATATTTAGTAAATGATATAAATACATCACCAAAAAAAATGCCAATTAATAAACAGCACTGAGAAGGAATAGCGGATCTCTTGACATATGATCCACAAAATACTCCGATCTTATTGAAAATGGTGAAAAACTTAACGAAGAGTGTTTGTGAAATAACAGTAAACGTGAAGCACTCGAATGCCTCTTCGCATACATGGATGATACTCACACATTGTTGAATAAACATCACAAAGGAGCTTTTATTCCGTTATTTACACAGTCGAATACGAGAGACATCGACGGACTTCTCAAAATCGGATCTCATAAAACTTGTGATAAACTAGTGGAACAGGAAAGACGAACAAAAAACAAAAGCAGTGCAGAAGGCTTCAAAAGATGTCAAAAGCGTAACAGAAACAGACAGCACCTGTGTCATATGGAAGTCCACTTCACCATGTTTCCATGTTATCCATATGGGTTCAGAATTTTAATGTGACAATAAAAAGCAGTTCGTAAAATCTTTACTATTTGTCGAGCTTTTCGGCTTTTTTTGGATCGCCACCAAAGCTAGTAAAATATATTTAGTAAATGATGTAAATACATCACCAAAAAAAATGCCAATTAATAAACAGCACAGAGAAGGAATAGCGGATCTCTTGACATATGATCCACAAAATACTCCGATCTTATTGAAAATGGTGAAAAACTTTACGAAGAGTGTTTGTGAAATAACAGTAAACGTGAAGCACTCGAATGCCTCTTCGCATACATGGATGATACTCACACATTGTTGAATAAACATCACAAAGGAGCTTTTATTCCGTTATTTACACAGTCGAATACGAGAGACATCGACGGACTTCTCAAAATCGGATCTCATAAAACTTGTGATAAACTAGTGGAACAGGAAAGACGAACAAAAAACAAAAGCAGTGCAGAAGGCTTCAAAAGATGTCAAAAGCGTAACAGAAACAGACAATACAAACACGAACATCGACAAAACAAGCGGATTCAGTTGGTTTCCCCATAAATTTATTACCACGCGAGTTCTCCGAATGGTTTTTTGATAAGTACAGTAAAAGCACTTTAATACTTGAGGATTTTTGGTCAGATGTACAATTAGACTTGCGTATAATCGCTGATGATTAATTGATCGGCTCATTAGAAACATTGGGCTCATTTTGGATCGCACCCAAAGCTTAATGCTCTATTAGATATAGAATTGGTTTTTTTAACGTGGTGTTGTATTATATTTTTATCCACATTGGCCGCATTAAGTTGTTCTATGATCATTTGATGTCATAATGATTTTACAAAATAAGAAATTAAATCCCACGGACTACTGCACTATGTGCATAAGTTATTTGGATTGCCAGCAATTTGCATTCCAGATGGCTGCACTATGTGCATTTAATTCCTGGGATATTACAGATTACTGGCATGGAATTAGGGAAGGAAGCCAGAGCATCTTATGCTTCCTTCAGCATTCATTTTCAGACTAAATCAGATCAACTGATAATTCACATGCTTAACCACGCAATCATAAACAATATTAGCGGAGGTATCGCTTATTGTCAAGCGCTACTGCAGTAACACTACCCAGGCGCAGAGACATGGATGTTAACTTACATCAATAAATTGTTTCCGCATTTCAGAACAAGGATTTTTGTTTTTATTTTAAACAATTTACAAGTTTAGCTATACACATTCGAAGAAAAACTTACTGGCGTTTCAATTAATCGATTAGCCGATTAATTGCAATTAATAATCGTTTCCTTTCAATTTATCATATGATCAATTATCGATTGATATATTTTTTTGCCATCACATTATTGGCAAAACCAAGGAACAGAATTTAAGAAAAGAACGCCTAAAAAAAAAACAGCGAACTTTCGCATCGAAAAAAAAAAAAAAATAAAATAAAAAGAAAATAAGAAAATAAAACCGCAGTCACGTCCGACGACGTTGACTACAATAAATGAAATGACGAGAACTGTTGAAGATGTCGACGTGGTGATGCACACAATTTCTTCAAAATTGATGTTGCTATGGTTACTCGGGGAGAGCGAAAATATTTCGTCAGAGAGTTGGCATACACACAACATACTCTCATACACACTTCAAATGAGTTATACAATATGTAAATTGTTTTCATATGACTGTATTGGTGTATTTGGCAGACGCCAGTGAAACTTTCAATCGGCATAATTTTTTCTGACATTTTCAACAATGATCGTCATATTTCATCCAATTTTCACAAGACCATAATGAATTATGCAATTACAATCTTCCTAATGAATCACCCCGTTCATTGGTGAAAATCAGACTTTGTTTATAATCATAGTCTTCACGCAAACATGCATTTAGCGTATGAATTTCCTCAATTTTTTGAAACCACACAATATATAAATGAATTTTAATTTATTTGAGAGACTCTCAGAGAAAGCGCTGCCATAGTAACAGATCGCCATTCAAAACGATTGAAACAAGGAGAGAGTGTAAAAGAATCTAAAGAAACAAAAGGAACAAGAAAAAAAATGCATTGTATTCAGACTCACAACAACAACAACAATTGCACAAAATAGAGATGGCGCCAATTTTTTGCGGTTATGTGTCGTTCTCAATTTTGTGACGTCATAGCTTATCAGTATATAGAATAATATAATGCATTATATGCGTTCTATATACTGATATTCTATTGACGTCAACAATTGAGAGTGAGTAAATTTTTGAGAAAGTAAAAGGTCAAATTGACGGTACCTTGTATTATTGTACCATGATTCAAAACGATTGAACGAAGGAGAGAGTGTAAAAGAATCTAAAGAAACGAAAGGAACAAGAAAAAAATTCATTGTATTCAGACTCACAACAACAACAACAATTGCACACAATTTCTTCGAAATTGTTGTTGTGAAATATAGCCGGGGAGAGCAAATGTATTTTGTGAGAGGAATTTGTGTGAAATTGTCTTTGTGAAATGTAGGCGGGGGATGCAAATGTGTTTGTATCAGAGATGTGCAGTGAACATAATAATGATGTTTGTGAAGGCTTGGTAAAAAACAAGCAGGCCATCCACATGCGAATTTGTTCGTCGAACTTATTCGCCGAACAAAAATTCATTTGTCCACAAACTAGGCGAACAATTCTCACGAACATCAATTGGTTAAAAAAATTCAGTGAGTAAACATAAAAAAATGACATAGGAAAGTAATACAGTTGTTTGTGGCCTTGATAGTTATACAAATTTGCTGAGAGAAAGGTAGTATGTACATGAAATTTTTGTTTGTATTGTTTGCTTTGTTCTCTTTTTTGTGTTGTGTATATGTGCGTCTGCTTGTGCGTGCTAGTTGCCAATAGCAACAATAACACATACCAATGCAACTTTAGCATCAACCGAAGCCACATACGTCACTTTTGTTTTTGTTTTAATGTAATGATTTTCATATTACGCACATGCTAGCACGCAATTGGTCAAAGCAAAGAGTATAAAACATATAGAGCAGACAAAACGCTCAATTTAGGCGGTGTTTCTCTTTAATTCTAAATTTTAACATAAGCAAACAAATTATGTGTAATTTCGCCTCGAAATTATGTATTATTGTAATTTTCGTAGAGATCGCAAATTTTCTTGAAAATAAATAGTTCCTATGTCACTCACCTAAAATGTAGCTTTACATAGGTGAAAGAAAGTTAAGTATTTTTGGAGTCTGTTCAATACAAACTTTTCCTCTTTAAAATATTTAGTAGTATAGATTTAATATTGATTTCGAATATATTCGACTGCCCTCAACTCAGCCGTTGCGTACAGAAATATTGCTACTATTCTAACAGTACAAATAGAGTGCCTGTCAAAAGTTTAAGGTAGTGTTCAACGATACAAATTTTCATACAAAACTTTTTTTCATTAAAAACCATAAGGGAATGGAATTTAAAACCATAAGGGAATGGAATTTAAAACCATAAGGGAATGGAATCTTTATACCAGCGACCATAACCTATCGCTTGGAGTCGTAAATCCAGACTCACTTAACCAATGCTATAGGAAGACTAGGGAAGCTTAGCAAATCGTTCAAACATGTTCAATGTTTGAATAACGTTATAATTGTTATTTAATAAAACTGTCCCTATACCGTACCATTCAGCCGTTACGCCTTCCTACAGTATTGGGAAAAATTATTCCTTTTTAGGGTTCCGTATCCAAAGGGTGCTAACGGGACCCTATTACTAATTACTAATTGTATATGTCTCCACCGTCCGTCCGTCTGACTCCGCTATATCTCATAAACCGTAATAGCTAGACAGTTCACATTTTCATAGAATGTGTAAGTCAAATTAATAATCCAATATTTGGAGCATGAGCTTTTTGTCAATTTCATAATAAATGCATATTCATTGTGCTTGGAATTGCTAGAGCACGCAACCTTACGTGTGCGAGTCCGACTCACACTTGGCTGATTTTTTATTACTTAACCTAACTTACACGCTTAAGACGAATTCAATTTATCAAATCGAAAAACTTGATGAGAAAAATTACAATTCTTGGAACATACAAATGCGTAGTTTATTAAATCTTTCGGATTTATGGAAGATTGCATCTGATGGGCTGAAAAAAGTAGACTCTACTCCAGGGGACAATTGGAACGAAAAGAATGGCATTAGGTCTCATTATAGTAAATGTAAGTCCTTCTTAGAAAGTGAATATAATTACATGTAACACTTCGTATGATGCTTGGATAAAACTAAGTGACCTTTATACCTTGAATAACATTGGATGTAAGGTTGCTTTCTATCGCAAATTGATCAATCTTCAATTTTTGGTGGGGATGGATCTTTCCGCTTATTTAAAAAAAATTTCTGAAACTTGTGGCGAATTGGCAGAAGTCGGCATTATATTGAATGAGAAAATAACCGTGGTTATGCTGTTGTCAAGTCTTCCAATACAATATTGTAATTTTATAACTGAAATGGATAAAAGTGCCGGTATCCCATCTCTTGAAGCAATTAGCGCTAAGTGGTTCTGGTTTTAAAATCATTCCAGTTGCCTTAATCAAGTCACTAACAGAGTGAAGCAACATCAGATCTCAAATCACAAATAAATAAATTGTAATTTGATTTGAAACTTTATAAACAATAAAAAATAATAACGATACAAACAATTGTATTCCAAATTTATTGTTCCTAAAAGTGAATTTGTTGGGATCTGATGAAAAAACAGAAATTAGACTCCCCCAAAAAAGCGCAAACGATCCAAACAGACACAATAACCAAAAAGAAGATAGTCTTTTGCTATGCCAAAGACGTAATGCTCTTCACGCTACTTAGAATGAGCATGCGGAAATATTATATCTATCTCTTCTTCTATACAATTAAACGGCAAACATTGAATTTGTGAGCCCGTTCCTGCTTAAACCACTGAACCTATTTTGACAAAAAAAATACCAATTCAAAGGTACTTTTCGCTAGATGTGTTGTGAAAATAGGTCTACATGTTTACGCTTAAAAAGATGTTAAAAATAACCGCTTTATAACAACAATAACAATACACAGCCGTTGATGTGAGCGTGTGAGCGTGCAGTAGAATGGGAGAATAGAGAGGTTTGTGTCCCTCTCTCTTCTGTTCTATCTCTGTACGCTCATTTGTTGTGTGTAGCCGTGTTATAGAGTTTTCGCAAAGAACACTGTATATAGAGAAGTTATTGTATTAGTACTTTAAAAAATATATGCTTTTTTTTAGAAAGCAGTCGATTGTGTCGGCCCGGGGCTCCTCCAGTTATAATGATTTGACTAACGTTTAGGGGAGAGTCAGTATTCATACTAATTTTAATACACCAATAATCACATGTACATAGAGCACTTCACACTAATTTCAATACACCAAAACTCACTTGTAGATGGGTCATGACTATTATTATGAAATATGTGTCACATGTAGATGGCGAATGGCCTTGGAGTATTGACCTCACATATTGGGAGCTATACGACCCAGTAATCCCAAGATCAAAATTAAATGGTTTGTGAATATGGATCAGGCACTTAGAGGGTCCAAATTTCAGTTCGATAGGACAAAAACCAAAAAAGTTTTTCTTATAAGAACATTAATTAGAATTTGGTTTTTTATGGGAGGTACACTTCCTGTCCTAGTCCTAGGCTCATAAAATTTACATGGTTTATGAATGTGAGTCAGGCACTTATATTGTCCAAGTTTCAGTGCGATAAGTCAAAAAAAAAAAACAGTTTTTCTAATAAAAACATTAATTTGAATTTGGTTTTGTAAGGGAGGTCCGATTCGGCTGATCAAGTTGTCTCATCGATCTGATACATATACATAAATACTTTATGGGGTCTGTTATGTCTCTTTCTATGTGTATAAACTTCATGACAAACTTATAATACTATTCACTGCGTGAAGACCGATCCACAACGAAAACAAACTATTTTTCGTCTGCCGTGTACGAATGTATGGAAGCCACAACTCCGAAAAGACACGTAAAAATTTTAAGAAAGTTTACATGTCACATAAAACTGGATTTTACGTGTCAAGGAATATCGAATTTTACGTGCGTGCGTTCATATGCATGGAAGCCATGTCTTTAGCCCTCAAAATTGATTTTATTTATTTTATTTTGTCGATTCGATAGACAGGAGCAACAAAAAAATTTCAGATATGCTTCCGAGCTGCTGTGTGTTCGCTCTAAAAATGACATTTTGATTATTCCACTCACTCTCTCTCGCTCATGTTGTTCTCTTCCCCATGTCACACAGTAGTAGATTTTTAAATAGGAAAAGAAGAGATGAAATAATTGATTTTCATTTTGAAGAACAAATTTGTAAAAAAGTTGCAGATACCGTCAGGAGGCATGAATCACGCTTAAGTGCTTAAGGTTGTAGGCCACGTTAGCAGATTTCTTCAATTATGTATCTTACAATCATCATCATCATCATATCATTTGTCCATTAAACAACCGTCCATTCCAAAGAAATCGCATGAAATCCTTATAAATTTTATTTCCTTGGTCCACAATGAAAATGGAAATTTTTATAATTTCAAATTCATCCATTTGAGAGCTGTGCGTGAATCGTGCGTGATAGTGAAAAGACGAATAAACCGCGAATTCTCGTGATCGTGAACGTTTGCCGAAATTGTGTGAAACTCGTGAAAGGGTATCTCTTCACAAAAATTCACGTCATCACGACAATTCACGACGTCACGACAAAGAGTATAAAACATATAGAGCAGACAACTCGCTTAATTTAAGCGGAGACTTTTTTGTAGCTTTTTTGTAGAGTAATCCAAGAGGAAAACAATAGTAAATCCAACAACAATTGTGTATAATCTCGGGTAAATCTCGAGTAACCAATCACACAATTTGTTGTTGGGCTTAAAAATTAAGAGCCACACTACTTAAATTAAGAGGCACACCACTTAAATTGAGCGCTCTGTCCAGTCTATATATTTTAATGGTCTTTGATGCCTGATTGGGCGACGTGAGCGAAGTAAGAGAGCGAATAAAGAGTGACAGACAGCTTAAGAGAAGCGAGCAGAGAAGCAATAACAACATAAGCATAGATGATGGCAAAGAGTATGAATTCATTCATTCATTACTTTAATAGAAATAATATAATAATGAAACTTCATGTATAAAAAACCAAAAAATGCATTACTTTAATAGAAATAGAATAATAATGAAATTTCATGTATGAGAAACCAAAAAATTATTTCCTCCTTGGCATTGCTACTGCCGACCACTCTTGTTGCGGCGACGGGCATTGCCACTGCATGCTGGACGCGGATTGGGGTTACTTATGGCATTTAGCATTGCTGCTTGGAATGCTAACTGCTGCTGTTGCCATTCTAGCTTTTGCTTCTCCTTTCTTTCCGCCTACCGACGACGTTTGCGGCTTTGCACCATCCGCTCCTTCTGCCTCCGTACGTTTTCCTCCGTAGCGAGGATCTGCAGCAGCAACTGCTTATAGAGGAGTTCCACTATATGTCTGCGTGATAACACCATACAACATTAACATTACACTTTGAAAGTATACAGTATGTGTATGTATTAATTCTTAAATTGGAATTCTATGATTTCTGTTGTGTTTCTTTTCTTTTAATAGCTCATAACAATATTTAATACTTTTTGCCCGTACTAAAAAAGGAACATTTCCAAATATGTACTTGAGTGCATCTCCAAATGCTGGTTCGACCACTTCTCTCCATCGAACCATCGAACACCATCATTTCTCTACAAAACAAAGCGGCCTCATACTGAGAGCTCTGTCTGCTCTATATGTTTTATTCTCTTTGATAGATGATGGTCCGCTATTTTCTATTATTTGATTAAGTTTGATAATCAGGTGTGTCACAGAAATCGATAGAAATTTAAATTGAATTGATTGCAAAGCCTAAAAGTATGCAATTAAAATTTTCATAATACTGATGCTGTAATTATTGAGTTAATAAATTATGAAAATTTTGATTGCATATTTTTAGGCATTGAAATCAATTTGAATATGGATATTTTTGGAATTCATTATTGGGATGTGACAAGCTGCTTTATCAACACTTTACGGTTCTTGGTCTTTATTGTTAGAAAAAGAAGTCGGTGGCACATTTGCATTTTTGAAACAACATGGGTATTTGGAATATCCAATGGCCAACGGTTTTTTTGTATTTTTGTATGTGCCTGTGGCGTTAGTTAGGAAAAGCAGCGTTAATCGTACATTTTGGCTCTTTTGAGATTTTGATTGCTCCCCGCTTCACTTTGTAAAAAAGGTCGCGTTTTTCAGGAATAAATACGTTCTCTAAACTGTACTGGCTGAGTTAGTCATGTAAGATATCACGTGTTAAGTCAGAAGCTGCTGCATTATCACATTCTGCTGATTCGTCATGTATCTTTCCAAATTTAATGTAATGGAGCTTACCCCAGCACCTCAGCCAGTTGGCAGCCGGATCATAGTCGATATTGAGCTTATTAAAAAGTCTTTGGCTTTGGCAAGAAACAGTTTCGTCGTGTGTTTTGTATTTGTATGAAATGTGCTTGCCGAGTCGGTGCACAATAAGAACGAAGTTGAAAATATTTGTCTAGCACGAATCTGTTGTGTATGTCTAGCAGCGTACTTCGGTAAAAAATATTCCTACAATGTATTTCTGTGCGAATTGGGACTTACCGGCAATACGAGGCACATATACTAAAAATGCAACTATCCGAATGCTGCTAAAATAAAATCTTTCATACAAAACAACGATTATTTGCCAGGTTTCACATTTTTAATGCACTTATCACAGCGATGCAGCTAAAGACATTAAGAATGGCTGTTAAATTTAAATAAATAATATTAGGGATGTAACGATATCGGCCGCTACAATATATCGGAATCGTCGATAGACTATTGGCCGATATAAAACAGTCAGGCTTGTCAACATAAGGCCTTTTAGGCGGTCAGTTCAGCCTTAGTCCATGCTACCGCTTTAAAAATTGAAATGGACTGACAAATAAGCTTGGCCATCAGCCCACTTTTCTATCATCGATTCAGTTATCAGTGCGTATTTCGAGTCGATAATGGCGTGCGAAGCCGAAGTTCCATCTGGAAAAATTTTGAAATAAAACAGGATAATGATACAAAGGCTACACGACATCAAACATGTGGACACACTTAAAGCCTTATCATGGAAAAGAGTTGCACAAACGACACGCCATAGACCGACAGTGGTCTGCTCCCTAAAAAACAAATAATGTTAGAACATAGTTCGGAAAAAAGAGTTGTACGATACTACGGATCTAAAAGCTGCAAAAACTATGTGCATACTCTGCAAAATATTCTTAATCACGTACTTTTCACAAATTTTCAGTTTTAATTTTGCCAACGTGCGCGCAAAGTTGTACGTATGTGTATTACCGAAACAAAAAACAGCTGTTCAGAACACACCGGAGCTCACTGTGAACGCAAAATCGGAACTCACAACTTTTTACTCACTGTAATGGACTGAGACTGAACTGACTGTCTAAATAAAAGTGCCTTTAATAAGCTATTTGTATATATCGGTAACGGTATCGGAATTGCAAAATGTTATATCGTTACATCTCCCTAAATAATATCTATAAACACATAAAAAATAATTTATGACACCGCGGCCTATAACAATATAAATGCCTAGACTAAGCGACCTTTAAATGTATGAAAAACTAAGAAACTTTTCGTTTGTGATCGTGAAAGACCCAAAAAACCGTGAATTTTCGTGAATATGACAGAAATTTTACATCGTGGATGTGACGGAGAATTTTGTCACGCACACAGCTCTAATCCATGCCATCACTCTCGTGCAGTTTTCACTCAAAGTGATACTCACTAAAATATGTTCACTACCCTAATACAAAGACCATAAAATATATAGACTGGACAGAGCTCTCAGTATGAGGCCGCTTTTTTTTGTAGAGAAACGATTTTGTTCGATGGTTCGAAGAAGAAAAGTGATCGAACCAGCATTTTCACTCAAAATTGTGGAGATGCACTCAAGTAGATATTTGGAAATGTTCCTTTTTTAGTACGTGCAAAAAGTATTAAATATTGTTATGAGCTATTAAAAGAAAAGAAACACAACAGAAATCATAGAATTCCAATTTAAGAATTAATACATACACATACTGTATACTTTCAAAGTGTAATGTTAATGTTGTATGGTGTTATCACGCAGACATATAATGGAACTCCTCTATAACGAATTACCTCTCTATAAGAACAAAATGTATAAAAAAATTGCCTATGCTTTTGCCTTCAATAATATCCGGATGTAGTAAGCCAACTGGAGATATGAGAAAGTAATAATGCAATCGATGGGAAATCATTTTGTAACTCACTATGATGTAGATCACGATGTCGTTCATCCGGTTCAATTGATATGCTGCGTCCATCGACTATGTCGATTTCTTCTGCTGAAGTCAGTGATGGTGTTATGGATTTTGATAATTGCACAACACGATGTAAGGTCCAAGCATCCGATTCTGCTGTACGTTCTGTATAGTTCACTGGCAAGTGACCAGTGCTGCCTGTTAGCCAAGAAATGCCTTCAGCCCAACCATCACAAGAATTGTCGACAGCATCGCTATTCAAGTAAATGTAATCACCAATACGCAACTCAAGTTCATCAGTCTCATGGGGACTGTGAGGATATACAACTTCTTGCACCTATAAAATTGAAATGCAAGTATTAACTTCAAAGAACTTATAGAAGCATTTTACTAACCTCCTTGGTGGCAAGTCGTGGATCACGTGAATACAAACGTAATTCCCAATTGGAAGCACAAGATGCATCCAATGATTCAACGAGCGTTTTCAATGTATTAAATTGTGCCTGTGGGAATTGATAGCCCAAAGTCAGGTGTAGGCTTTTGACATGTGGTTCAAGTGAAATCGCTAGAGTGTATAAACATAAGTATATAAAAATGGATTAGTACCATGCAAGCAAGCAAGCAGCAATGCTAACTGCCATAAGTGACACCAATCCACCTCCAGCATGCAGTGGCAATGCCCGTCGTCGCAAGAAAAGAGGTCGGCAGTAGCAATGGCAAGGAGGAAATAATGTTTTAAGTTTCATTATTATTTTATTTTTTGGTTTTTTATATTTTTTAGTTTCATTATTATTTTATTTGAATTAAAGTAATGCATTTTTGAAAAACATGAATTGGTTTTTTTTTCATCAAATGCTCATTGCACTCTATGAAGCTTCTTTCATTTCCGTTGGAAACGAATAGCTGCTCAGCAACACTCTTTTCTTGAGTGCATTCAACAAAACTCACATTTTGCATTAACATTTGAGTGATTTGAGTGAGTCTGTTCGATCGAACCCCATCAAACACACTTGTTTCACATTCCACATTATCGCAAAGAGGCACGCCGCTCATGCTGAGAGCTCTGTCCAGTCTATATGATTAATGGTCTTTGGTCGTATACATTTTCGGCTCGTGGACCATCTGGCAACGAGACTAACCAATCAAACGTGTTCCCTCTGACCCAAATGAAAATGAAATGCTCTAATCTCTCGAAGAGTGCGGAGCAAAGAGCGTAAGCAAGCCACTTACTCTCTTACAACCAGATTGTTGTTGCGATATGCAAAATGTGGAACGCTAGAAACGAAATGGAAATAGAATGAAATGAAATGTTAACGAAATTACAAAATTATATCGATAACGGTCGTAACGGTCGTTTGTGTCGGTTGTGTGTTGCGTGCTGACGGAATTATGTATGTGTTCTTCTTTTGCATTTTGTAAGTGTTTGCTGCTGCGCGTATGTGTGCGAATGCGAAATTAGCCGGCAAAAGGGAATTACTAAATGTGTATATTCTTTGAAGTAAAATAATAATAAAAAGAATTGAAATTTAAATTACGAAATTATACCTGCTGATGAAGAAAGTATTAAAAAAAAGAGTTATTAGTCGCGAGCAGCAGGTTGTCGCTGCGCACATTTATTTTTTTTTTCTTCCTTCGGTTTGTTTGATTTACGTTAAAATACGAAAAAAGATCGCGAATTTTAAGAAAGATATCAACTGACTGAGAATGTAAACGGTACTCTGAGTTTTATTATGTTTGTGTACATTTTTTTTCATTTTTTTTTTTGTACATAGTATAATACATAATAACAACAATTTAATTTTGTTGCCAGACAACAAAAACAAATGAGTGCAACAAACAACAAACACAACAGAAACAACAACAAAAGTGCAGATCAAAAAAAAAAAAAAGAGAAAAATAAAAGAAAATGCGCCGACAAAATTGTTGCCAAATATAATTTCTTAAAACAACTACAATACCAACAACAACAACAACAACAACAAAATAAACCAAAAGAAAAGTGAAGGCAAAGCAAGAAATAGAAAAGTATGACAAAACAAAAAAGTGCGTGCGACAAAAATGATAAAAACATCAGAAAGGAAGAAGAGAAGACCAAAAACAAAAAAACACGAGAGTAGTTTATTTTTAAAAGCGAGCGGCGACAAGCAACGGAATTAGAAGATGAAAAAAAAACAACAACAACACCAACAACAACAACAATAATAATAATAATAGAATGACAACAACAAGAAATGACTATATAAAAAAAAATAAAATATAGGAAGCAAACGCCAAAAAGCAAAAGCAAAAGCAACAAACCGCGATCAAATAAAATGCGCCAGCAACAACAAAGTCACCATAATCATCACCTCAGCAAACATCACCAGCAGCACCAGCAGCAGCAGCAGCATCCCCAGCCAAAATATGTGACAAAACAAAAGCAAATGAACAATGAATAAAACAAAGAAGTACAAGCAACAAAAACAATAACAACAACGACGACAAAAGATGGGAGAAAAAAGTAGAATAAAAATAAGGAGTAAATAGAAGTAAAAGGAATAGAATAGAATAGAATAGAATAGAATAGAATAGAATAGAATAGAATAGAAGGTACGGGGGGCGACAGTCATATGAAAATTGGTATAAAATAAACGAAAAGATTTCCATGGTGATCAGCCAAACCAAGTCCCACCTCATACACACTCTAGTGTTAAGAATAGAAGAAGAAGATATAGAATTAATAAATTTAGGAAAAGGAGAAAAGCTGCGACAACAGCAGTCTTTAGAACAGTGGCCCAAGTGAAGTCTGAATGCGACCCAGATTCGGCCAAAGTGACAACAGGGAAGAAACAGAAACTTCTGTTGCCCGCAGCTCTGCAGATTCTTCTCAAGATTAGACAGCCCTGCTTTAGGAAGTCTTCAAAAAATAATACAAAATATGCACGAATATACACATGTACATATATATGTTTATATTACACACGGTTTTCCAATAAGAGGTGTTATTTTATTCAAAGAAAAATGACATTTTTTGAGATAAATGATCGGATGTTTATTTCATTATATATTAGCCAAATGGCCACCACGACCACGCTTACAGGACCATATCCTTTTCATTAAATTTTTCTTATCCAAATCGCACAGTGGCTGCCCTATGTCCTCGATATCCTCACGAATTCCATCTTTGAGGTCTTGAATCGACGCTGGACTGTTGTCGTAGACCTTATCTTTACGTGGCCCCAAAGGAAGAAGTCGCAAGGTGTAACTGTTGCTCCAGCCTCATTTTCGAAAAATTAAGGTCCAATGACCCCGCCGGACCATAAACCACATCAAACAGTCACACGTTGAGGATGGATAGGCTTTTCAACAATAACTCTTGGGTTTTCCGAGCCCCAGATGCGACAATTTTGCTTGTTCACATTGCCACCAAGGTGGAAATGGGCCTCATCAGTCAAGATGATTTTTCGATGGAATTCCGGATCATTTCTATGCATTTCAAGGACCCAATCAGCAAAGACACGATGTTGTTGATGATCGGGCGGCTTAAGTTCTTGTGTTAACTGAACTTTATAAGCCTTAAGACCCAAGTCTTTATGCAAAATACGATGTAATAACGTTTGTGGAATGTCCAATTCCAAAGAACGATGAGGAATGGACAAACCTGGGTTTTCTTCAACACTTTGGGCTACTGCAGCAATATTCTCAGTTGTTCTTGAGCAACGTGCACGGGTTTTATTCTTCACATCACTAACTTATACCAACAGCTCATATTTTTTCACCAATTTCTGTATTGCTGGTCCGACAAGGTGCTTCACGACGACCCAAAAATGTTTTAGTTTTACGAACCGTCTCTGCCAAATTTTCACCATTTTTATAGTGAATTTTAATAATTTTTATGCATCGTTCCATTTTTATAAATGGTGTAGTTTCTACTTGTCAAATGTCAAAAATGAAAGCTTCAAAAGTGACATCTACCGATAGCGGGCTATTCAAAATAACACCTCTCATTGGAAAACCCTTTACTACAATATAAATAATATAAAATTTGGCAATTCAAGAACTTCTTTGTGGAAGGCCGTTTGGTTGGAAGAATTGAATTGTTTTGCATTTTAGGTGAGAGACGCCGCTTTCAATATATTGTACTAGTATGAAGATTGATTATAAATTTATTTCATCGAATACTGTAGGCATTTTGATATCTCTACTATACGCAGAATCTTTTTTAAGAGCCTTACTTTGACAATCTTTAATTTTTCTGATGCTGTAGGCGGCAATTTTATATGGCATAGGTCCCTTTTTTAGACATGATCAAAGAAAGTTTACTGATTGTAAGCAGCAGTTAGCAGTAGCGTATTAACATGCTGTGATGGCTGTGTTGGTCGCTTGTCGCAGATGAAACCAAGATACCGGACTCCGGATCTACCACCTTTCAAATGATACATGAGCCTTATGAGATATGTACATATATATGATATGTATGAAGATAACTGGGCAAGTGTTGCATCTTATCGTAAAGTCACAGTTGAATGATTTGCTTGGTTTGATTGTGATATTCCAGCGCTTGTCACTCAGGCGTAGAATCCTTGCAAATATTGTAATTATTAAATAGAGAAAAAATATGCTGCTTCTGTTGTTATAACCAGTGTTTATTATTATTGTTGTTGGTGTTGTTAGGACTACAAATGTGTTTTTTTTTTTTTTTTAAAGTGTTGAACTAATAAAACAAAAATGAATAAATTATCCAGTGATTTTTAATGATTTTTGGTGTTCAATAAATTAAAATTTGAAAATTCAATTGAAAATATTTTTTTTTTTTTTTTTTTTTTTAATTATTCCATATAGGATTCTTATTCTAGATGAGAAATATTCTAACAAAGGAATAGTACACGTATAATAAGTAAGAAAAAGAAATAAATAAAAATAAAATAATAATATTCATAGGATAAAAACTATTATAAAGAATCCATACCATTTGGATCAATATCAATAAATCGGTTCAAATGCAACAACCATCATCATCATCAACTATATCTAATCATAGTTTAATGGTAAGTTGTATATCATTTTATAAATTTAGTTCTACACTTACCTATGTTTGTATGTACATGATCCCTATGATAATAATATTGTATAAAAACTCATTGAATAAAAAATTTATCCTATCAAAGAGCATTAATTACATAGACTGGACAATTTGATCAAGAAACAATGCGTTTTCATTGTCATCTCTTTTAGAATCTTGAGTCAGTAAGTCTGGAACATGTTTGTACGGTTTCTAACAACAAAATCCAATGAAATTGTTGTTGAAATTTTGAGATTTTTTAGGTGAATCTTGAGAATTTGTCCAGTCTATGTAGTTAATGCTCTTTGATATGTATTATTTAACAATAAAATGCTAAAGCTCTACTAATCAGATAATTACACGTATGAAGATCACAAAAACAGGACAGATCGCCCTAAAAAAAGCGGGAAAATAGGGACAAAAGATTTAAAAAAAAGGACAGAAATCAGGGCAAAATCTGTTGCCTTAATATTTTACTTTTTAGTAATTGTTATCTTTTAAATTTATTTTTATAAATTCGATGAGTTTTATTGTCTCATCTAACAGGTCATAATCTTCTTCATCTGCGATACTTACAAAAATTGCAGTAAGCCATCAACATAGGTCAGTTAAAACAAAGACAGATCTGTCCGGAAAAAGGCTAAAATGGCATCACTGATAGAGAAATTGCTATGCTAAGAAAAAGAGACTGTCTTAAATATAATTAACTAAAGAAGAGAATTTTTAGTATTCTCCACATACTCCTGGATGTTAATTCTTTCATTCGTACAAAGCGGAGTTCAAGGGTAGCAAACTTTGCTAGTGAAGAAGAGATACTTTTGTAACCTGCTTGCATTACAAGTACATTCTTTTAAAGGGGGTTTTTTTTTGATTCTAAAAAGCAATTTTTATTAGATGATGATGATTAGATCTTAAGTTTAGATTACCCAAATGATATTCAAAACTATTGGCAAGATTCACAAAAAGAACTGATTAAAGTATGGTTTGCATTCGCACCTGGGCTGGTTTCCTTCAACTCATTTTTGTAATATCAAGAATGAACACCCAGGAGTATGTGGAAAAGTTGGGCAATAGTTCTTCACTGTTCCTGCAAGACAAAAGGAAAAGCCGTTTGGTTTTATCATTTCATTCGTCATGCTTATTATCATGCTCTGTAAACGGTTGGGCCTAGTCTGCACTATTCCCAGTTATGAACCATGTCTAAAACCTCTTGGGAAAACTTTTTAGCCGTACTTACTCCCATAGAGTTGGAGAGAATGAGGAAAATTCGATCAAATTCTACGAAATGAAGATTATTTGATGTAGCAAAATCAAGAGATTTCACCTTGTTAATGTTGGATTGAAAAGGATTATACAATTTTTTTACTATGCATTAGAAGCATCTTAAGAAATATGGAAATATTGAAAGAAAAATTTATAAAAAGAAAGAAATGAAAAATACTTGGAGGATAAAAATACATAAAAATTTGTTTAATCGGTTTTTCGATCCTCTGAAAAATCTCTTCTCTATTTACATGATTTTTCTGGTTATAAAAAATCCTTTTAGTGGGATAATGTACCAAATATACAACATCCAGAATGTATTGTATTTTATTTGATACTCTTTGAAGAGGATCTATTATTGGATATAATCAATAGACAATGGGGACTCTACTATTGCTACTATTCAACAAACTTGTTATGCTTTTCAAGGTTTTTTTGGGTTTCACGAATTTCTATTCCAAAGTCATTTAATGTCGTTAAACCTACATAATCGTATGTAAGGTTATGTCTTTCTTTATTCTTTTTTATTTATTTCTTCAACAATCGTTAATTTTTACTAGTGACATACTAACATACTGTCGATCGATCACCCTCTCTTCTACTCTCTACTACTCCACATCGTAAGTCGTAAGATATGGATAATTTGTCGCTACTAGACATGTTTTCCTAAATATCCTTTTTTGGTACAACACGTTATATGCTATATGTTTGCTACAAACGACAACATTGACTGCATGTGCGTGCCGCCCGCACTCAATGTTGTCAATGTTTCTCCTTGGGTTTATGATTCATCTTATTTTTTGTTTTGATTATATGTATTTTTTGTATGTCACCTGCAAGTCCTACTTACTCACAGTTTCGGTAGCAACATTACTACTAGAACATAAATACATAAATGCAGGCAGACAAGTCGAGTTGCGTTGAGTTGAGTTGAGATGAGTTGAGATGGAATATGAGAGACATAAAACATGTCTTTACTGATTATGGTCATAAATGATAAATAGTAGTAGTTGTTCTTGTGTTTCTTTGGCAACTGATTTTCTCAATAAAGTTGTTGATATTGTTTTTGTTGTTGTGAAGTTCAAGGCTGCAACTTTTGGTACCTTTAAAATTATGCTTATGTCAAAGATAGTATCAACAAGAATAACAATAACAACAACATTGTTCTTATTGCTGTCGTTGTTGTTTTTGTACCTACATAGTTGCTCATAGTGTATTTTTATTGTTGGTATTGCTGTTGTTGATGATGATAACATTAATAAACTGTCTGCACACAATTAAAGAAAAAAGGCACAAACTAAACGACAAAGTTTGTGGAATAAACAAAATGAAATGAATAGAATAAAGGAAATCTAAACAGAGCGAGTAGATCATCAACAAACTACAAATGAAAATTATGTTGCTAGAGAGAAATACATTCATACATACATACACATTTAACTATTATTCTTGATAAGCAACAAATGTTTCTAATACGAATTGAGAGCAACATCACTAACTAGTCTATGCAACAAATGTTTCTAATACAATACATAATTATTATGAGAGCTGCACCAATACTTATTCTACTAAGAAACAAATGTTTATGTTGCCGATTGAGAGCTGCACTACTACTTAGGTATTTTACTTAGCAACAATGTGCCTTTTACAAATTGAGTGAGAGCTACAATTTGAGTAACAAGTTTCATTGTTAAGTTTACATATAGTAAGTGACAGGTGTTTTATTGCTATTCATTTGTTGTTTGTGTTTGCTTGCATGCAAAAAAAATTAACAATGTTGCTAATGTTGAAAATAGGCAAAGCAACAAAAATAAAAATGTTGCTAATGAAAATAAGCAGCAAAAATAAAAATGTTGCTAATAATGAAAATGGCCAACAAGAATAAAAATGTTGCTAAAGTTGATAACAGACAGGCACAATAGCATAAAACAAATTGTCAAAAGAAAAAATCTCAAAGAAGGGACAACAAGAGAGACGAAATGAATAACTAAGTATTTAAGATGCTGCCTGCTCTCTATATCTATTTTATGGCTAACAATAAATCGTCCGTCAGAACAACAATAAAAACCCACTAGTGATATTAAGAAGAATAGTACAACAAAGATGTATGTACATAGGTAGAAAGAGAATTGACTGAACGAACGACCGAGCGACAAAGCGACCGATAGATGGATGGGATGGAATGACGGAACGACTATGAGAAGGTTGATAAAATAAAAACAAATGAAATCAAGTCATGAAGTGGTAAAAAGAGTGATAAATAAAAAGAAAAATGAACAACACAAACAACAAAACAAACAGCAACAACAATAACCAAAGGAAGAAAAGCAAGAAGAGCCTTCACTTCGCATAGTTCGCATAATAGACAGAGAAGATGAAAAACTCTCTGTAACAAGAGTGAGATAGTAGAGAGAGAGAGAGAGAGCGAGACAGAGAGTAAATGATGTCTTAACGAAGATCAAGTACTGCTGCTGCTGCTGTAGAGTACAGTGGCGGGTTGTGGGGATCCTGGGCTAAATGCAATTTTGGGGTCTTTACTAATCTCAAGTATTTGGATTAGAGAACCTCTTATACATCGGTGTTTCATATAACGTTATCAGGTATATGCAGTATTATTTCACCTGCAACTAGGCTCTGATGTAATACCAAGCTTATCACTCACAATTTCTTAGCTTCTTTCTTGTGATCCTTTATCCTACTGTCTTACTGGCTGAGACTGTTAGATTATAAATTTTCATAAATATGATAGAAAGATGTTCAATTTCTTTTACTCGGGGCCCAGTGCATTTACCCAAGTTACCCATATGAAAACGCGCCTATGTACTTGCATATGGCTGTGATCAAGAGAAAGAAAGAAAGAAAGAACAAGAAAAAGGTATGCAGAATGCCATGTTGCTGTTGTTGTTGTTGTTGTTGTTGTTGACTATGAGAATTCCTAAGTTTGTTTTTTTTTTTTTGTCTTTTTTATTAGGAATTTTTATGATTATTGTTTTGATTCTTTGGGTACCTGCTACAAGCAACAACAACAACAACAAAATCAGGTTGCATTGTTATACATTCTCTATAAGTTTGTAATATTGTAAGAAAGGGAAATAAAAGAGCATAAATATGTTGTTTTTTCAAGTATTTATAGATGTTTGCTGCTAGGAAAAAAAAAGGGCTGATAATGTTGATGTTGATGATGATGATGATGATGGGCTTTTAATGAAAAACGGGAAGTTTGGGCGGTTTTTTTCTTCTATCTTTCATTTCGTCTTCCTTTTTTTTTTCTTCTTCTTTTGAATAATTAGTGTATGGAAATATGAGTAACTCACATTCAAGATTAGCATCTATTTTATAGGGATTTGGATTAATACTTTTTATTTTTGGAAAACAGGAAATTGCTTACTTGGAGATCAAGATTCAAGACAAGACAATGAAGGAAAGCAGGTATTTAGGATTCATATGTTTTTATGTACATATGTATCTTATTTGATCCTCTGTATCAATTAATATGGTGTCCTGATAATGCTGATACCTATGTATATTCTAAAAATAATTTGTTGTGACCTTGATAGAATGGGCATTAACTTAAGCTTCTTGTTTCAAACCTACTGTGATTTTTTTTTCACAGTTCTTCCACTTAACTGGTAAACTTCTAAACTACTTGACTCGAAGATGTGATTGTAGGATTATATTGAACCAAAAATGATATAGCACTTAAACGATTATAAGTTTTGATTTGGCTACCATGCAATACAATACAATACACATCTAATTAAGTAAACCATCATTACCCATGTTACAAAAAATTACTACTACTATTATTCACCAGGATCTTCAAATTACATTGAATATAAAGTGGATCTGACCATTTACCTGCTTGATTCTAGGGTTATAACCGTCGACTCAAGATGATGAGTCACTCTTTAGACCAACTATCTAGATTCCATGAATTGTATGAGTATGTTTTTTTTAATAAAATTTCTTATTACATTAGATTAGATTAGGGAAAGGGCGGTAACCAGTAGCTTTGTCATTACGGCCGCAAGGGGGCCAATTGTGACAAACCCCGTATTCAGAGGCAAACCTGCAATTTCAACTGGTTCCAAGTACTAGTTTTCAAAGTGACGGAGTCTGGTCCAGATTATGCCCCACAATGACATAGCACGTGCTCTGCTGACTCCTCTTCTTCAATACATAGTCTACACAGATCGATGCGACTGATCCGCATGTTATGTAGGTGTTTCATTACTCTTCAATGTCCTGTCAAGAAACCTAAGACTATCCGAATACCTGTCCGTATCAGTCCCAGTAATTCCTGGCGATGCGATTTTTCATCCAGCAATTGTTGGAGATTGGATTTCGTCGAACTCCAAGGCAATCTGCAGAATGGCTCTGGTTCAATGAGGACGTTAGCAGATCCTTTTCTGGCGAGTTCATCTGCTTCTTCATTCCCAAGATATTCACTATGCCCAGGCACCCAGATAAGGTTCACATTATTGCTTGATGCCAGTCTTTTGATTACCATCAAGCAATCCTCAACCATTTTCGAGTTGAACTCAAAAGCATTGAGTGCTTGTGATGCAGCCTTGTTATCAGAGTGAATGTAAGTATATGTGCTTATCAGCAGTGGAACACTTTAATTCTTTCCTGAGGCATATCTCCATTGCATGGATTGGATATTATATGAGCTTAGAAATCATGGCATCTTAGGAATTTTAAAGTCTTCTATTAAGAAGGTCATTGGAATGAAGTCTTAACAACCGATGACAAGTTGTGTTATGTGTAAGAGACCCATGGCCAGGGGATTGGGGTGTTTCAGCAATCTTAAATTGTATCGGCTGCCGAAGATACTTAAGTATTATCATAAAGTCGCGATGCAAGATGGTTTATATTTGAATGCCATATTGCCAAACTGGAGCCACTACTTGTTTATAGTATATCATCAATTTGTTGTTAAGCGACCTCATCTTTTGATGGCAGCACACAGTGACACTCTACACATGGGCATGATGTGGGGCTTGTCCAGGATTAACGGGAGAAGTTGCGTAAAATTGTAAAATTTATTGTATGAAAAACTCTTTATCTTTATAATTAAGAAACTTTGATGCTACAATACTTTGTATTTGTTTTGTTTTGTTTTGTCCATTCTATTTTCAATTAAATTTTAAAATTACCTAAAAAGAAATAAATTTTCTTATTTATACAATAATAAATTTTAATCATTTTTCTTTCTTACTTTCTTTGTTGTTGATTGTTTGCTTGTTATTTATTTATTCAATAAGCAAAAGTAGTTCAAAATACACAAAACTTCAAATGAAAATTAAATATTTGCAAAGTGCAAACCTTGGAAATCTTATCGCAGCAGTTGTCTTATTGTTTAAGACTTTGTAAATGTTTCTTTGTTTCACACCGACAAAATACAATAATATCATCATCATTTTAAACCAAAATTTACATAACTTTAATTTCCATATTGTCTTGTTTTTCATGTACAAGTTTATGTTAGATCTTTTGATATACATATGCAGCATGTACAATTTACTTGAATACAACATATACATACATTCGTAGATATTCAGATTGATATTAAGATACAAAGAAATATTGCAATTAATGTGGAAAAATATGATGTACACAACAATATACATACATACATACATAACAAATTCACATGAAGTGTTCTTAATTGCAAAATCAGAAACTGTTTCAAACATTAAAATCTCCCAACTAATCCAAGCCAATCCAAACCAAACCAAGCCAAGCCAAGCCAAGCCAAGCCAAATCAAGTCAAGGTTAAATCAAAACTAAACCAGATCAATATCAAGCAAACAAAGAATAATACAATGTAATAAATAAAGAGTCTACCATTGATTGTGAATTGTGGATACACAATAATAAAGGAATGTAGATGATCATCAAATATTTTCATAAATAACATTTTATCATACATAGATATGTACATCATTTAAGGCATCTAGACTAAGGCCTTTGTCCATCTCCATCTCCCATCTCCCATCAAATGACAGCCATAAATATGGCATATAAAATTAGATGTATTTCGCACGCTTTTTAAATTTATTGTATTTAGTATTCGCTCTGAAAGATCTTCCTACCTACGATATTAAAGCAAAAAGGTTCTCCTTTGCCTGACTCCTGACACCAAGCATAAAACATATAAACATATATATGATTAATGTTAAAACATCAATTGCCTTTGATTTTGTTATTATATTTTTTATTTTCTGTCAGTTATTTTTTTTTTAAATCTTATGCTTTATAATCTAATGGTCGACAGCTGTAACAAGTCTCCACAAAAGTGTTAAAGTCTTGTGGATTCGATGTCAAAGCGATGTGCTGCAGGCTATGCTTTCCAATACTAATTTTAGTCAAATCATTTTAATAATATCCGTGTTGTTTGAATCGGTTTGGATAGGTAGGAGAAGGAAGACCTACAGATTGTATTGCAAAAAGGAAAAAATTAAAATTGAGATCAGAAATCTTCAGGATATATAATAATATAATATTCCTTTCCATGAAGCCTTTAAAACTATAATCAATAGAGACCTGAACTAAACAAAATTGTAGAAATCAATAGATTTTCAATGGCAAACAACAAGCTGCTTTTTTTAGAAACCATTTACAGTGCGGTTTCACTTAAAAACAGCTTTTATAATTGGAAATTTCTAAAAAATACACGATTGAGAACAATTCTGGCAGCTCCCATTTGCATTCCTAATACGTGCTTTATTAAAATTTTTTTTTTTTTTTTAGTCAGAAAAAAGGCCGCTTATCATAGCAACTCTGAAATTTGTTCATTTGCCAGTTGTTGTTGTTGTGGAATTTAAGCAATTTCTATGCTGCTTCAAAACAAAAAAGCAGCTTATGGCGCACTGTAAATGCGTGGCTCAGAAATGTGTGATTTTTTTTTTTGAACTGAAGGCAGAACAAAATATATCAAGATGTGTTGTTTTTTTTATTATTTTGGAAATGTCTTCGGTTGATCGATCTTCTTGTTTTGGATATCAGAGTCCCCCTAAATGTTATTATTTACAGGTTTAGGTTATATACAATACTTAGTTAAGTATATAATCTAAATAGTAACTAACTAAGGCCTTGTGAGGGATTAAATTAAAAAAAGACTTCTTGACACATAACCCAAACTAGAGAATCTTACTTTTATTATTGGTATTGAAAAACTCTTAAACTTGGGATAAACGGAATAGAAAGTTTATTTAGTTCGCAATCTAAAAATCAAGCTGTTGATCCTCGCTTCGATTTCCGTATTCTTTCGGAATGTAAACCTTGTTAATTATATAATTATTTTTAAAGAATACTTAATGAATTTAGTAAATTGAATGAAAGCAAATAAAAAGAAAGGGTTTTGAAAATATGTAATATTGTGTTATAGAATTTTTTCAGATTTATTACTACATCGAACATTTCTCACCTTATAAATTCAATATGCTCGTATTGTAGATACAAGATGCAAGATGCAAGATGGCAGAGCTTATAGTTTTTTTTCTTTTCAATATTGTCAGTGGCTGACAATGATCATGATAATAATTATGATAATGATTATGATAATAATGATGATTAAAGTTGTCTGAAGATCACGAAGACGTTGCGGCGGCTTACTTTGGGCCAAAGTTGAAAGGGCACAGAGCGAGAGACTGTGAGTCAGTTCTTCATATACATACTTACCATAATCAAATAGCCAGATAAACACAAAGCAAAAGTGGTAATCATGAATGAATGAGCAAGCGAATGAATGAATGAATGAACGATCGAACAAATGATTCTATGAGTAAGTATTAGTTTGTATCTGTGCATCTGTGTATCTGTGTATATGTAACTGTTGTGGTTGAAGTGAATGTTGAACATTGAAACGAACCTCGTTCGCATGAATGAAAGTTATATTTGATACCGGCAACATTGCTAAGCGCGCTAAAGGTAGATTTACACTACTCACAGGTAGAGATAGAGGTAGAGGAAGAGGAGATTGAAATGGGTTTGAATTGTGTGTGTATATTGTGTGTGTATTGTATTGTGTATGGTACTTAGGTAGATAGATCAATCGATCGTTCATTCGGTAGTCATTCGGTTGTAGTTTGGCCTTTTATGGTAAGTATGTAGTATGTAGTAGGAAGAATCAAGTTAGGCGGGCGTTAACGATAGCAATATCTGTCGGTTGATCGTTCGGTCGGCGTACTGCGCTCACTATCAAAGACTGTCAGCGACGGAAGTCTAATTGCACGAAAAAATGTTAAATAGGGCTAGCGTTCCTCTATGCTAGATCTGGTAGATCTCAATATCTTAGTATACCATTAAGCTATATTCATAATTATTTATTTCCCCCTCTTTTTTATTATTTTGTGAAATGTTTATTCTTCTCTCTCTTGTTTTTCTACTTCACTTTTTCTATTTTCATGTTTTTCATTTTCATTTTTGTGTTTTTTCTGCTGAATTATGCAGAGAAAGCTAATTACAACGTACAATGTTTCATGAATGAAGTTGTATTAAGTATAGTATTTGATAAGATACAAAACATTACATACTTAAATTAAGGTCATGCAAAGAACTAAGGAATTTATTGGATGGAACAAAAACCGAAATCTAAATTGTATTGTACAATTGAACTGATCACAACATATCGATTTATCTGTTTTTGCAATAATTTGACCTATCTAGGCTCAACATGGAACATTATGCATAAGGACATTAGGGGCTTAAAAGCATATATACTATACTATACTATTTAAGTATCTGTTTTAAACTATAAGTTTGTAACAGAATTTAGCTATAACTGTACTATAAATATATGAAGTGAACTTACAAACTAAGATTTTCTATAAGTTATATAAGATTTTGATCGGGTGCGGGTCCATGATGTTAGCTAAAGCATTAATATTTCTATTAGTTAGGTTTAGAAGGTCCCCTAGGTACTAGTTTCTAACTAAGAGGTACCGATGGCAATTGAGGATGACGTGTTGAATCGTTTCTAAAGCATTGCGGCTGCACAATTTGCATGCTGCATGTATTTGAGCCTAAGAGCATGTTTGAAAGATAGGGAAATTGCGCGAAAATTTCGCACATAAAAAATTGATTGCGGTAAAACAAGTAGGGTAGTCCCCTACTATAATGGAGTGCTCTGCTTCTGCTGCTGAGAACGTCTCGAAATTATATGCAAATTAAAGCGTTTAAGGGCTGTAGCTTTCATATTAAGCCAGTGTTCTGCATCAACTGATTCCCACATACTTGTTAGACGAATTTTTACTAGAAAACAATTGAATCGGGTTACTTAATTATAATATTCAGCTATTGTTGAAATTTGCCAATGGATATGGATTGACCTAAGGAGGGTAATTTTAGGCAACCTTAATTACATACAAAGTTCCAGACATACAAAGTTCCAGGTATTAATAGTCTTCAAGAGCAACTAGTAATTTGCGTAATATAGCTGGAGTGCGTGCTAACGCTACGGTATCATCTGAAATTCGTAGAGTTTCCTCGAAGTTCAAGATAAACAAACAAATGATGAGCATATCTTAGCTTAACTTGAACCTTAACTAAACAAAACTATCGCATTTGGAACAAAGATACCATTTATTCAAAACATTATAGGATCTATTATGGGTTCGCGGAATAATTGGACCTTATTAAGTATTTACTATGAGGACGGCCAAAGTAAGGACTTGGTTACTATAAGTGGGATGCATTATCGATTCATTATGGCGACAACAATTGAATGATTGTGATTTTATCAGGAAGGAGCCATACTTTATAAGGTTCCTTACCCAAAGGGTGTCAACGGCCTGCGCTGTCCGTCCGTCCGTCCGTCTGTCAGTTACCTCTATCTCATGAAACATAATAGGTAGACAGTTAAAATTTTCACAAAGTGAAGTTGTTGTTGTAATAAGGCGTCCCCATATTAGAAACTTGTGCTCCAATATGCATAATATGCGACAGTTTTGACAGCAATTCTCACTAAAATTGTATTGCTGACACATATTCTTGACAAACTGCTTCCCAGTTGGACATATGGTAAATAAAAAGTTCCTTACGGCATTTAATTGCATTTTCTTTACAAGTTTGTTAAGAAAGTTCAAATTATTTCTGAAAATGTTTATGTAAATAGGCTAAGAGAACGCAATGCTTACACCTATGGATTATTTATAGAAGGGACAAATTATTTAATACAATAATTTAAAGTCCATAATTTGTAAAGTTATTGATGTAAAAGAGATAGATCGATTTGAACGAGAAAGTGGTAGTAAAGTAAATTTAACTTCCATACTTATACGAGTAGAAGCCTTGAGGCGAACATTAAATGAAAGTTATTTTCAAAACGATTAGTAAAGAAAATAACTAAAGAATACATATTGCTCATTTACTGCAAGACTGTCATAACTCAAAACACATCATTTCGAGAAAAACGCATTTAAAGAAATATTCACTTCTCACGGGGAGAGTATGTAAGATATTAATCTGAAATTTTTACACAATATAAAACATGATATAATGAATATTTCTGTATCACGTTTTCGAGTTATGACAGTCTTGCATTTTCCTAATCATCAACTGTTTAATGTTGCTGCGCTGCAAAAGAGGAAAAACATTCGAAAATCAAGCAAAAAGTAGGCAACAGAATAAATATCTTTTGATTTAGTAGGTCGCTGAATGTTACACGAAGTTTACTACAATATACCAGTCAAAACCGCATTCAAATAGGTTAAGCCGTTTCCGAGATTAGCGTGCACAGACAGGAAAAGGCTTACGATTTTATATATACAAAGAATCCTGCTGGCCGACCAAGACTTATTTCTGATGGCGATGCTCGATTGATGAAATGTTTTCTCCATGACAAGAACATTAGGACACCTCAAAATGCTGCAAGTGGTATTAGCAAGGAGGTCAGTGCATGGACAGCTAGACGTGCGCTGAAGAGAGTGAGAAAAAAAACCATCTCTCTCAGATAAAAGTGTACGACGATGCTTGGAGTTGTGCAAAATTGGACTGCTGATGATTGGAAACTTGTTATTTGGAGCGATACAACGAAAGTCAACCTTTTCCAGCCATATGGTAAGGAGTACTACTGGCATCGACCACACGTGAAACATGGCGGTGGAGGCATAATGGTTTGGGGTTGTTGTTGCATTATGAAGAAAGAGCAATATTTAAGTATTCTGTAAACCAACCTTTCTGTTTTCATTGATGAGTGCGTATATCCAGTTGAAGAAATCATTTTCCAGCAAGATCCGAGAAATCCGAAGCATACTGACTTCAAAGACAAAATATCCAAGTGATGCATGGCCTGCACAGAGCCCACTCAGATTTAAATCCGATAGAAAATTTGTGGGCTATTGTAAATCGAAGGCTGGTTGCTTATGAAAATCCTCCAAGAAATTTAACTGATCTTCATGAAAGAGTTCAAAGTGAATAACGATTTATAAGACACGAAAGGATCAAAAGACTAGTGGAAAGCATGCCCAGAAGAGTTAAAAGTGTCATAAAGAATAAAGGACTTTTGGACGAAACAATTAGGCAGTTATTTGACAGGATACTTTTATAATTGTTTCAATACAGTACGTAGAGTATAGTAATGTAGTTATATAGAACTTAACATTAGTGTATTTAAAGCCAAAGAATCAAAATTGAGTCAGTCAATTTGATACTCGTATAATAGTTTCTATCTTAACAAAATTAACAAATATTATATTTAGAATCATTAACCACTCCTTAAATAGCCCACTGCGCATCTTTAACCACGCGTAACATTATTTTAATGCTCATTCTTATTTTTCTATAAGCCCCCCCAATCCAAACGCCACCCATTAATTGTAAAAAACATGCATGTAGAAAATGCTATAATAAATATCAATAAAAAGATATGTATATCGAAAACGATCCCAATATGTGCATAACCTTACAATTAACGAGTATTCATAGCAGTAGTACGTACGAGTAATTGTTATTGGGTTTTCTGTTGGTTACGGTTCAGTGCACAAATTGAAGTTATTTGTGTATGTACATGATATTTACTAGAAGCATAATAGATACTCGTGCATAAATACACTCTATTTCATTTTCGGTTGGGGGACAATGAAAATAAATATGAATTAACATGTCTTGCCAAATCGCAAAATGATTGACGATGTCTATCGATGATCTATGACTTTAAAACAGAACAGAAATATAAAACAAAAAACAGAATTTAATTTACAGTAAAAACAAATACTTATATTTGTTTGTCTTACATGAGTCTGATGTTTGTAACGCTTAGAATGGTGGATCCATCAAAAATTTATATCGGTTATCAGGAAATCGATACGTACTCTTCATTTCCATTGTCTATCATCACAACAAGTTTCTCTATACATATATCGCTTTGATCCAAATACTTAAACACAGAAAACAAACCATGAAATGCAAACTAATCTCCTAGATATTGATAAAGATTGGCTTCAAAGTCAAAATATCCAAGTGATGCAAACATAAGTTTTATCAGATTTCAAGAGTTTGAATGTCCAAAAATTTAAAATAAATTTATTTAGTAAGTTTAAAGCTTTGAAAAAATTGGTCAATTGGACCTCCATCAGTTAGTCTTACAATACCTCCAATATGTTCTAATATCTCCAATGAGTAGTGTATTTAAGCATTTGGTGTAGCTAAAACTATTGTTATTTCTAGTAGTTTTCTATGCGTTTTATGAACTCAATTTGTACACAAAAGTGCCCCACAAACTTCTCGCATATACTTTCGTCTCAATTAATATCCATAGAGAGAGAGAGAGAGAGAGCGATAGAGAGATAGAGAGAGGGAGAGTGAGAGTTTTTATCTTTGTTTTTTGCTAATACATATATGTTAAACTCACAGTTGTAAATTCGAGTTAATTACTCGATTTCTTTATGCATATATACATACCTCTACAATAGCTTACATACATACAGTCTATTTCATATTAGCATATCGTATGACTCTTGTATTGACCGGTATTTTTTAGTTAAAAATAATTAAACATATTAAATAGAAAAGTTCATAATGGTATTAAAGATCACGGAAATGGATTAACTTAACCTTATAAGATATTCTTGAATAATATCAATAACTCAAATCAACTGAATATGGATGCCTAGTGATCCAATATTGGACTGGAATACCTTCTATGTAAAATAATTAATACTATTATTTAAATAATTGTAAACAGAAAGATCTTCTATTTTACTTGAAGATCCTAATCATTGATTAATCTAGGTTTGAGCTTAAAAAATTAACCAATTTTCTTATAGTCTTATAGTATTTTCACACTAAACTGAATCAAGTTGATTCACTTTATCGGCAATTTTGAATCAAGAAACATTAAAAATACATGTTTAGAACATTGTGCAGTATATGCATAAAATTCTTGTAGCTCCTTTTTTCATTCCTAAACCTTATTTTGTTAAAATTTAAAAATGTTATGTGCCGTCATCAGCCGTTTTATGCTGACAAAAATCACCTAAAAAAAACAGAAATTGCGCAACAGTTACACGAGTGAACATTCTCTATTTTAGAATCAAAGCGCATCCTTTCTTGATTCGACTATTGATTCGAATCACATTCTACAACAATAACCCCTCAATAACGTGATTTTCCCTTGTGGTTGTTGTCGAAACTGATTCGAATTCGCTCCTGTGTGAAATCATACTATCATACTACATATTTTTGAATATATTTATTTGTCAGACGACAACGAGCACATTTTATCTTAAATTATAAGTAACTTCAGCAAGTTTGGATGAGTGATGAATTCATCCGGGATGCGAACCGGAAGGCCTAGGGTGTGTTGCCTTTTCAGGCATCGCGATTGCCTGCTATTGTTCAGCAATTGATTGGATGCTGTGTCTAACAATCTCCCTTTTTTCGTTGGGATCGGCAATTCTCGGTGGATGAATGAATTCCGGACAAATCACTATGCACTTACACTACAATTTTGTGCCAGCCCACTGGCGGCCGCACTAAGCTCACTGAGGGTTGCTCATTCCGAAGGAAGCCCCACTAAAACTTGTAGGTGTCATCGTCGCTATTTTATTAATTCTTTAATAGAACACAAGAACAAAAAAAAAAAAGCTAAAAAGAAATTTAATGTAACATTTTTGAATAGAATCTCTTATGTAGAATTGAATGGGTCAAATGTTTTATTTCTGGTCAAAGTACATAGTATAGGGTATTCAATCATAAACTAATTTTTTTGTTTTAACTAAAAACACAAGTTGAACTTAAGGGGGCAAACTTTTTGTCCAAAGTCAAACATTATTGTGTAGAGGATTTAATCTTTATTTTAACTGAGCGCAATTAAATTTATTTCTCTTGAACACCTTCAATAACGACAAGTTGGACTTAAAAGGGCAAACATTCTGTCCAAAGTCAAGGCACAAAGATTGCAATGATATTTTTTTGCTTTCATTTGACTTTTTCTTGCTCTTTTCTTGCTTTTGAAAGTTAACAATTATCATGTGTACTATGTAACTCTTCTCTGTAAAGGTGATAGATACACCAACAACGTCCACCTTACTCTATATAACTTATAGTATACATAGATAGTATTTGTAGTATTTGTTTTTCTTTTTCAAACGCATTAGGAATTCAAATAGCGTCATTTGTTGACTTGGTCGATGGATGGATTCTTTTTAATAGAAAATACAAGAAAAAACAAAAAACCAATTGCTCAGATAAGTTCCAGATCTGTCTGTCTAACTAAGTATATATGTATGTATGTACATACACATATCTATCTTTTCGTCTATTTGTATGGCTGTCTATCGGTCGGTCGGTCTAACTTTGGTTTGATTTGTATTGAGTTGGTTCGTTGGTTGGTTGGTTTGGTTTGGTTTGGCCGCACAGTTTGTGGCCTTTGTACTCGCTGACAGCTACGTGCTGCGCAAACTCAGTTCCAGACAACACCGAAAACATTTCAATTCAAATATTGTACGCTTGCTCCAACTGATCCATCCATCCATCCATCTATCCGTCAGTCTGTTTGTCTGTCTGTCTGTCTATATGAAAATAAAAAACTATAATACTTATAGGCTACAAAATGAAATTAATACATCATCATATAAATACAAATATTGTATAAGTATATTGGATTTAACGTTCTATAAACGTTTTTTCCTTGATCTCTTCCCCTCTGTTACACTGACTTTTTACTTCTAATTAAAAACAAAGATACGAATCTGCCTGCTTCCCTGCTGATTTGAAATGCACTACTTCATATGATTCTAAGTTGAATGATGTTGATGATGACTTGGTTGTTAATGTTGTTGTCGAGAAGTAGCTCGCAGGCCAGGCTCAAGCGATTAAATCTTGAAAAATATGCGCCATGTCACGCACATCATCGTGTTGGCATGGCTAGACCCAAGTAGCCAGACTTTGCCACCGCCTGCGCAATTCATTCAAATCCCACAACCGAAAAATGATGTCGTCTACACTACAACGAACTCATAAAGTCGCATTCATTGTCAACAACAAAACATTGAATATAACCAACCATCCATCCAAAATATTTCAGACGGGATCAGATGAGATGAGATCAGATCAGTTCAGTTCAGTTCAGTTCAGTTCAGTTCAGTACGGTCAGTAGTAGTAGTAGACATCATAAAAAACATTTTCATTTTTGAATTATTGTATTTTTACTTTTCTTGTTCATTCATTCATTCATTCAATTCTACATTCTTAGTAAGTACCCAGTACCTTTCTTCATTCATTTAATTTTTCATTTAAAGAGTAGTAGTCTCGAAATTGTTGTGTCATTCTTTGTCATATCAATTTGACACGTCTGCGCGTACCTGTCTTTATCTCAAAACGAACTGATCTGAAGTGAACCATACCGACCAACCCTAACAGAAGAAACCTGGTTTGCGTTGCGTTTTACCTGGGGTCGTCATCGTCATTATCATCTTCGACGCCGTTGATAATTTTCATGTTCTCGCTCACTAAATTGTCGCTTATTAAATTTGTCGTCACTCAAGTCTGCTGTCTATCTGTTATGTCTGTCCCAATGTCTGTCTATCTAAGAAGGGGCCTTTGGTTTTGTTTTGTTTTGTCTCATCCCATCCAATCCAATCCCATCCCATGCCATGCCATGCCATCGATGGTCCGTTTCATCTTTATCTCTCGAATTCAAACATGCCCTGTATTGTCTCTCACCTGTATTTGTATCGTATCTCTTATGTTTCTGCCTTACTTACTTACTTACTTACTTTTGCTTTATGACCGCTTCAAATTTAGCTGGGTTCACTTTGGATTCATTTGGGTTTATTGTCAAAAAATTATGACTTGTTTCTCGAAGTGCAAATAGCTCACTTCCTGTCGCGCTTCTTCTATCTACTATCTAACTAACTAACTGAGGGACTTGTCTGAGGAACTGTCTGATTGTCTTTGGTTATATGGTATTTCTTTCGAAATCATTTTCATTATATACATATGTATGTATGTATATACTTAGTAAGTTCTTCATTCGTTTGATTTTTTGATTATGTTTTTTTTTTTTTCATTTTTTGTTAAATTCTATTGAAATATTTATTTGTTTGTCCATTCCATTCGTTCATAGTGTTGTCTTTTGATAAGTCTTTCACCAGGCGTTTCGTGTTTTTGATATCCTCTTTGAGATAAAGATTTCAAGGTTTCGGCTTAACTCTGGTATTCTGGTAACCTGGTACCCAATTGTCTGGTTGTCATTTTATGCTTCTTTCGTTTCGTTTCTTTTCATTTCTTTCATATTTCTTATGAGTCTTAATACTTAATTTTAAAGTGTTTTTGAAGGCATGAAACTTGAACTTGAAATTGTTATCACCATTGAAAAAGATTGAAAATTCAAGATTAGACTGGATTGGAACTGAAGAGTTCCTTAAATTGGTCAAATTATTATTATTACTATATTTATGATTTATTCATCCCAAAAAATATTGCTGTGAATAAGATATCCCTTTGGTTTCTATACAACAATCTCGTATGCAGCTGGTATGTTAAATTCAAAGTTCTCCGATCCTTGGAAGCCCCCATATACAATATTTTGTTTGTTATAAGTATGATTAAGTAAGGAGTAATTTCGAAAGGTCTAATAGTAATCTATTGTATATAAGGTTAGGTTAGGTTAGCTTGGCTGATCAAGAGATCTCACATAGACCAATAGTGGTCCTTAGTGTTGCCAAGAAGAAGTATGGAGACCCTTTGTATAATGATTTTTATGCACTTTTTTGCGAGCTTTAATAGATTGCTACTCTTTTGATCCGCGATACTTTCCAAGGAGAGGAAAGATACAGATACGAGATAGCTAAAGCGTGATCTGTAGAGAGCTGGGCATTGGCAAAGTAGGTGTTCTAAAGTTCCCCTAACATTTACCTCGTTGCATGTTGTACATGACCCGTGAGTATTCCGACTAATAACTTGCAATCCTCTCTTGGGAGAGCTAAGATGTAGTTGGTAATCTTATTATTAATAGAGCAAAGCATGATATTTGCGGTTCTGCAAGAGAGTGTTCCATCCCATATTCTCTTCGCCTCCTGAATCGTTGCTGCGTCTATTTCTGTTTTGAGAGTGGACAGAGAGGGACGTATGTATGACGCACTTACCTCAGCTTGGCTAGTGCCGGCTTTAGCGAGTGCGTCTGCTTCCTCGTTCCCTTCAATTCCTTTATGTCCCGGTCCCCAAAAGATGGTGACGCGTCTATCAATACAGAGTTCGTCAATTTTTGTTCTACATTGTTGAACACAGTCTATTCTATATAAGATCCGAATCCAATATTTTGTTAATATATAAAATACTATAAAACGTATAATTAAGATTAAGTTTTTGGGGAAAGGAAACTATAAATTTTATATACTATATACTTCCAGCAAGGCTCTTCTAGAAACAGTGAATACATTAATGAAAAAGTGAGTGAACATATTATATAGTAGTATAAGTATATCTTTTTGCAGAATTCATAACAAGTTCATGACTACCTGCAGCAAGTTAAAGTTAAAAAATTAGCAGTAAACTTAAACAATGACAAATGTTTCAAATGGTTTTGTTGTTTTTTTTTTTTTTCTTGCATCCGTATCCGCAAAGAAATGTCTAAACGAACGAACGATGGGATGGAATGGGCAAAAAAGTGAAGTGAAGAGTTAATGGCACATGTAGACATCGGTCAAGATTTATACTTACATAGTAATGAGTCAGTCACGTTTAAACCACAGATACATACATATATAAAAATATGACTATGAATACCATAGTTAAACAGACATATACTTACATTAATATACAAAGATACATACATAGATAGCTAAAGAGATCAATTTATCAATATCTTGTAACAAATACGTATACATACATACATACATATGTACGAGTATAGAGTAAACTGGTCAGCAAAATGTTGTTAACTTCAGTCACATCTTCAGCATTTGTTAATTATTTCCTTTAAGTTTTCATAGTTACTCTTGAGCTCAATCATCAAATTAAAGAATAATTCAAGACATGAATCTTTCGTAGAACCCCACACAAGTCCTCTAACAACATCATCAATAAGGGACAACCACTTATTATTATCATCATCATCATCATTATCATCATCATCAAAATTATTATTATCAATCGACTTTGATTTTTTGCCAATCATAATGCAATTCATTTCCGTTTCGAGTGGCAGCCATTTGTTTTTTCTGAATTGTTCTTATATATCATATATTTATACTCTTCACGGGAGTGAATAATATTATAAGTTTGTCATAAAGTTTGTAACACACAGAAGGAGATATCGCAAACCACCTACAATATTTTTGATCAGCTTGATGAGACGAGTTGATTTAACCATGTCCGTCTGTACGTCTGTATGTATACAAACTAGTCCCTCTGGTTTTGTGCTAGAGAGCTGAAAATTTGCACATATGTTTTTTTTTTTACCATACGCTGCACATAAGGGGGGTACCTCCCATACAAACCCCCATTTAAATTAATGTTCTTATTAGAAAAAGTTTTTGGTTTTTGACGTATCGAACTGAAATTCGGATACTATAAGTTTCTGAACCATGCAAAGTTCATGATTCTAGGGTTACCAGGAGGGGTAACTCCCATACAAACCCATATTAAATGACAAACAAAAATAAAGAGTAAAAGTACAATAAAAGTGCCACTCACACTGTGTTCTTTGATTATACTCAAACTGGAACAGAGAGAATATAGTGATGCCGGAGGAGATTGAGATTAATAATGGGTTTCTTTCCTTGAGAAACATATCTTTTGTTTTCTTGTTTTTGCACTTCACGTCTGATTATTATTACTACTCTAGTAGTAGTGTGATATTTGTGCATGATGCATAAAAAGAACTGTGATGAGGAGATGCCATTTGTTCAAATATATGTATATTCAGAGATATGTTTTAACGAGTGACTAGGGACTTTGGGTAAAGTTAAATTTTGTGACCCTTAACCACTGACGTGCAATTTTGTAACACTCACACTGAAGTACGACACGGGTATTTAGATCTGCGTCGCTACTGCTTGAACTGCAAGTCACAGTTTTTCAAAGTCTCAAATTTATCGATTTCAGTAGCCAATTCTTTTCCTAAGATACGATCAGTAAAAAAGTAAAGTTGTGGTATTGCATATCTTCTAGTTGTAGAAAGATATTATTTCTGGAAGTCCATTATCTGGGTCCGTTGTGTGTTTATGATACATAGATGCTACCAACATCATATTCTTTTCTTTTTTTTTTTGGGAACATAAGACAGCAATGTAAGTTCTTTTGTGAAGCTATTCATAATAGAATGAACTTTGAAATTATACAATAAAAGTCATACTAACACTGACAATACGAATCACATACATCAAGTAGTTATATTTACCTATATAAATGCGTCACACACGTCCGATCACTTCTAGAGCGGCCGCGTCCCTGAATGTAAGAAAGCTACTAGAAGCCAGTTAAATAATTTATGAATGACTTACTTGGCATATAACCTAGTTTGAAAATCTGAATAAATGATGAACGTGAGTTGAAACACCATCTTCCTGGCAAATTTGGAAACTGGGTACATTCACCCCTTCCAATGTTTCGCTTCATTAGTTTAATTCTAGCAAAAAACACTGAAATTATGGACTTTGTTTTGATCAAATTTATGCTATTGCCTTGTAACTGCAAGTTAACCTCATTAAATTTACTAAACAAATCTGTTAAATAAATTTTGTTTAAAAATTGCATCTTTAGCATTCAAAAAGTCTAAAAAATATTACAAAATCTTATTAAAAGTAAGCCTTTCGACAGCCAACGTACTTCAGTCTGAGAGAACAATTGATGAAAGTTCTTGCTGTCATAGACCCCTGTGGGTCGATGTAGACCACTCTGGGAACCAATGCTCTAGAGAGAAGATTCAATACATTAAGAAATAGAATTAACTATATATTTACTTAGGCATGGACATGAGCCACACAAAATGAAAACCTCGATTGGCTGATAAAAATTTATGAATCAGCATTTGTGATATGTGAGGATGTCGCCTTACCTTATTTTCTCAGACGGGGGGGCTAGAGCAGAAATAAAAAATCTTAATTGAACCGGACCTATGCGACTAAGCGACTATGTTCATGTACAATGGTAAGATTAGCATCATAAGAAGAATTGATCTACTAGGGCATGTGTAATTTTTGTTTTTTTTGTCAAATATCTAAAATTCTTCAAGACTTTCCAATGAGAATATAATGAGAAACTCAAGACAAAACCACCAATGATGATGATGATGTTTTACTCATGTTGTGATTTTAATTTTTCTGTTTCACTGTTCTTTGTTGTTTTTATTTATTAAAGAAATAAATAAAATAAAAGCTTTTTTTCTTTTTGGTTTTGTTTCTTTTCATATTTTTTTCAACAAATTTATGCCTCATTATTTTTTAATGTTGTTTCTTCTTTTTTATGTTATTTATTTTTAATCTTTATTGTTGTTTAAAAATAAATATCAAGTTTGTTGCTCTTCGATTTCTTGTTTGTCTTGATAAGTTTATTTTGGTTTTGGTTTTGGTATTTGTTTTTTTTTTTTTTTTTTGTTTCTTGTTAGTATTACACCTTTATTTATATTATTCATTATAACATAAATATGTATAAAAAAAATCATAAATTTTACAAATTTTATTTTTTTTTAATTTTTTACTTTTTATACTAATTTATATTGTATTTATTTAATTTTTTTATTTTTAAATTAATAATATGTGTAATAAATTTGATTTTGATGATTTAAGTGAAATTTAGTTCCAATTCTAGATGAATTGACTACTCAAAATGCTTAATTATTTTCGAGTAAGAGTTCAATTGATTGTGCAAATTAAGTTCAATGCTTTAAGAACATTTTCATTACTTGGAAAGCTTCAAATGAACCTAATTTTATGGATAAGATATGTCATACATACGAGTAGTATGGAGAAAGAAAGGATTATGCTCAATTCCCTCCTTCTATTGTGCAAAAGGGAGCAAGACAAAATTGTGATGAGTGGTTGGATTCAGTGATGCCATTTTAGCCTTTTTCCGGACAGACTTGTCTTTCCTTATCCGGAAATCTATCCTGTTTTAGTTTTAATGTATTTTTTTTATCTTTGAATACGATTAAATTACAACATTGTGACATCGTTTTACCGCCACTTATATTGTACTCAATCTTAGTCGCAAAGAATCGATATAATCGACATATATTGGGTTGTGCTCATCACAAAACACTATACTTTGACATATCCAAACATGCCAAAAGAAATTTATAAACAAAAATTGCGCGAGTCGTGGCTAAATCAGCTTGATTCATTAAGTTGGAAGAGCCGCAATCCAAAAGACTACAATAAGGGCTACCGCAAATTTTGTAAGTACCGCAGATGACCTAATAGATGAGGCAATAAAACTCATCTACTGTGGTTTAAAGCTTAAATGGGACACTGCATTAATTCAAATTCAAACCACTATAACTTTTTAACTAAGAATGATTGTGTAAATGTATATCAACACATGGGCATAGATTATCCGTGATTCAATTAACCGGGAGTATCAATTATCTGAGATTGATACTGAAATTACAAAGCCAACACACAAACGCTATTCTTGGAATGGTTTAAAAAAAAAAGTGTCGTACCTTAGGTGAGAAAGAATTTTAAAAGAAGAGCCACTGTCGCAAAACCCAAATGCAAACGGTAGTCAAACAATTTATAAGATTTTAAGAAGTCATATAACATCAAGAATGACTTGTGGGATATTTCAAATGCATGATGCAAAAATTTACCTCAGTTAACCGAAGAATCGATTATCTAGAAGGCTTCCGGTCCCAACCATCCCGGATAATCAATAGTCATGAGTAGTAAATAAATTTATAAGATAAATATTACTAAAAAGTGAAATAATAAGGCAACAAATTTTCACCTGATTTCTGTCCTTTTTTTAATATCTTTTGTCCCTTTTTTCCCGCTTTTTTGGGGTCGATCTGTCCTGTTTCTGTGTTAGGTAGCTGGCATCACTGGTTGGAATTGTGAAATTGCCGGAATTATACACTCGGTGCACTGTTTAATTTTTAATAGAGAATGTCAATTTGTTTTCCATTATGTCAATTCAATTAAATCATTCATCATCAGAATCAATTAACATACTTGTTACATAAATCCCTATTTGGTATCAAAATGGAGCTACCAATCAATAGATTAGCGAAAACAATAAAATATTTAAGTAAATATTATAAGATAATATAATGACTTAATTTAGCCAGGGTAGCGAGCGAATCAGTGGATCAAAAACCCTATAACAAACTTATTATTATTAATCAACTTCTTGTTCATTCACACAAAATGTTTTTAATGTTTTTGAATTTATGCGCTGGCGTTTCTTTAATGGCCACTTGAGGTGTTGAAAGATGTAGGCGCCAACAACATTTCAAATTTCAATTGCCGCTAGCATCGGTTCATACTTAATACCAAAAAAACAATAAGAAATCCAGTGGGCGGATGTTGACGCGAGACACGAGACGCGATGACACGATTTGGGCGTAAAGTTTTTGTTATTCTTCAAAAGTCTCAACAGTCTCATCTCTCATCCTATCTCATCTCATCACTCAACAACATTTTCAATGCAAATAATCTATACACAAAGATTATCCCTTACCTTAGATGACAAAAACTAAACTAAACTAAACTAAACTGAACCAAATAAATACACACATAATATATATTTCTTTATATATACATAGATACAAAATCTCACTCACTAAACACATGAAACTTATTATTGTAGTTCGTCAATTTTCGAAATTCAAATCAAAACTATAAACAAGAAAATAAACAATTCTATTAAAATGTTAAAAGTTTTAAAATAAATTGAACATAAAATTGAGATCAAAGCTACCGAAAAAAATATATATATGGTATATTATAATGGCAAAACAAAATAATCCATTGGGTCCAACTATGGATACCCTATTCTATCATATTCTTAACGAACATAAATAAGATCTTTAGAAAAATGTCAGCAAATTTAAACTTTCTAAAAGGAGGATTATTATGTGTATGACCGGTATGATGTATGCTTGTTGCTTCATAACTTCTAATTTACTTATCATAATTTGACAAATGCGGTATCGTTGGAAGTGTATTCATCGTGTGCTAGTTATAGGCTACGTAAGACGTCACATTAAATTGAATATGCCGCGCTCTAGAGGACATAAAGTCAAGAACTACATGAATATCACTTCTTATTCACGAAATTTGCATCATATAAGAATGGAAGTTACACGAAATTTATTTATTGTAAACTAGGAAAAATAAAATCTTAATTCCATAACAATATGAATACCTGCAGCAACTAGGGCTTTGAGCTAGATGATAGATCTTAGTTTGTTTAAATTGTAGATTGAAGATTAAAGCTGGATTATATTGTATTTTTTGTTTTAGGTTCAGTTTATTTATTAGTTGTATGAAGTTTTTATATAAAAATACAATATTCTGACTGGTTTCTGTAAGTAGTTGGTGGAGTGGTGATGTGAAGGGAGTAACATTACTAAGTGTACTTGCGTTGCAAAAATTGCATAATCTGGACACTGGTATTGTGTTAAAAAGATGATCCTGTATATATACATAAATCTGGTTTGCTCCAGTCTGAATCTGGTGTACTATGTACTTAATTTTCAGTTCTGCCCATTTACATGATTCTTGATGTCGTTTTTATTGGACGTGTGGTGGAGTGGACATTATTCGTGACTTTATCCTGAACAAGTAGTTTCACCTGGCCTTGCCCGTTACTCCGAAATTTTGTGTGTAAACTGCTATTGTTGTAAGAGGCTTCTTTTGAGATCGACTTGTCAAGTCTACTCATTTTATATCCTCTCTCTTAATAGGTATTCAGTGAACTTCATATATAAACAGAAAAAAGAGAACGAAGAGCGCAATACTCTCACACAATTATTAATGAGAGAAAGAAATACAACAACAATAAATAGTATAGATATTTGATATCTTGGGTTATATTATTGTAATTTTCATAGGGATCTCAAATTTTCTTGAAAATAAAATGGAGCCCATGTTAATCGCTACTAATGTAGCTTTCTATAGATGAAAGAATTTTTTAAATCAGTTAAGTAGTTTTTGAGTTTATTCATTACAAACAAACATACAAAAAAAAAAAAAAAAAAAATTTTACACAAATATCAGTATAGATTAGTATATGTAGATATACATAGATAATGTTGACTGTTAATTCAGTGTTTTTGATATTTTTCACACCTAAGATGGTTGTCATCACGTCAGTGCAGATGATATTTTTGGGCTTTTTTATTGTGTGCTGCATATTTCGGGGCAGTGAGTATGGCTGCTGCCTATGCATTGGTTGGCTATATGGCTGATTTTATGGTGTTGTTTTGTTTCCATGTAGGTAATGTCTATCGGATGCAGTTGAAAGCCGCTCTATCTTTGACGTTGTCTTTTTGCATTTGGCTAAATGGAGACAAAATAAATTTTGTATTTGTTGTGGACTCTATGGAAAATATTTGTATTAAAATGTTCTGTACGACAATAGTTTTGGATTTATTTTTATAAAAATAAGCAATTTTTGGTAAACTAAATACTTATTTCTAGCTATCATAGTTTTCTTAAAACAAAGATCCATACATATAGATTTTGGGGCCTAAATACCATATGCTCTTTTAGTCGAATAAACTTAATATACTCTCATTGGTGGGTAGAGGGTATAGATAGTTTAGTTAGGTTAGTTAAAGACCAATGAAAAAAGAAATAAATAAAAAATAAATTAGGTTTATTGCATTTCATGTGAAAAATTGTTAGAAAAATGGTTAGGTAGCCGTCGCCACTGTTGTCTGGGAATTTTTTGAAATTTAATTCAATTCACTTTAATTCAGTTAAGCGACTTTATTATCATTATCATGATCATAATGAAGAACTAATTTTTTTGTTGCCCCATTAATTGGCACAAAATTATTGTGCGTTCATTCAATTCGACACGATCCAATACACTCAATAATACAATATACGATACTTACTACAATATACAATATCCAACAAAAGAAAATACATATAACATACAATAATATACTTGTAACAAACTCATAGTAGTAGATTGTAGAAACCTCGTTCATTTGATCATTTTTCAATATGATTGAAAGGCAACAAAAAGAAAATACATAAGTAGAAATGGAAAAAATTCACGCACCAGAAACAAACAAACGTTCTCAAAACGTTTCAAATGCTTGAAATGTTCAATTTTTGATAGACGACGACGATGACGACGACGACGGTGACTACGTCGAACTTCCGAAAAATCCCAATTAAATATCAATTAATTAAAAACCCATAACGGTCTCTTTAATGTTCATTTATGCGTTCGTTTATTTTTACGATTCATTTTCTTTTCTTTTGTAGTATTTCTTTTATTATATTTTATTTTATTTTTTTTTTATTTTTTTTTTTTTTTTATTTTTTAACAAAATTTGCCATAAAAAATACTATAAAATTGTTTTAAAAATTGTTAGAAAAAAGAAAAAGTTAAGAAAATGAAGGTAAAGTCTAACCAAAATTTACATACACTTTACTTGTACTTACTCATATTAATCTTTTTCAAAACAAACAAATATATTTGCAATCAGTTAGAACAAAAACCCACAGTGCATGGTGGCAGATTACATATTGTTCAGGAAATCTGAAAGATAGGTGCAGGGGGTGAATGACTCCTTTTGAGTCGGCAAATGTTGTTACCAGTGACAAATAGGCATAAGGTTTAAGAATCTAATCTGGTGAATCTGTCTGAATTTCGTCTTTGATCCATGGGACATGAAGATCTCTTATGTATTTTGTATTTCATGGTGCATTCACTATTCTGCGGAGAAGCTTTAATTGAAATCAAACAGTAATTAAACAATTTTTATTTATTCAAATCTTAAATTTGTATAATCATCTATGTTATTTATTGCACATGTATGTATGTACGTATATGGTTGCTATGACTTCGGAATAAATGATTTATTAAACTAAAGCAAAAAGATTAGAAACTATTCTACTACGAAACACACACATTTCAATGCCGTCATAAATGATTTTCAAATTCCTAGCAACATCGTTTGTATTGTTGTATTTTATTGTATTAGGGTGTCAGAGCATGGTCGCAAATGTTTTTATTGGATCTCAAAAATATGCCTCATAGCTCTCACCAATGAATTCAAAATATTGTATTCTGAGGCTAAATGAAAATATTAGCCGTATACTAGCTTTATATTTTTTAACAGGATATTGCAGAGTTATAAGTAGAAATGTACAATGTTGATCAATGTATCTTTGTACATAAGTACATACTTATAAACGACTTTCACTACTTATTGCCACACAGTTATATGACAATGTCCTCCGCATCAAACCATTTGTTAAGTGTATCCTTAAAATTTTGCATATAATTCAGTAGTTGAGCGTGCCAGAGAGTTCCTTATTTGTCAGTAATATATGTATAACAAACTTGAGCAATCGCTCATTCGCCAACAAATGTTGTCATTCATGAATCTGTACTCAATATTAGTGTACACAACGAAACTTGTATGTTGTATATGCGGTGCGGCAAGAAACATTGTACATGTGTTTGCTATATGCAGTCTGAAAGGGATGGAATGTGTATTGTGCATTCACATTCAAAAATTTTAACTGAAACAATGGGTATAGCAAAAAATGTTGTCTTGGCATGAGTATAGTTGTATACAAGTGTTAAGTCTGATGACATTTTTCTCAGTCGAATGTATGCTTGTTGATAAGGGAAGCGAGGCAATGTGTGCAATCTGCGCGTCTGTGCGGTCGTCTTTGTCTTCTTTTCGTCTTCTTTCGTAGTTGTCTTTTTTCGTTTAGGGTTTGTGGAGTGAGGGAGAGTGACGTGAGTGACATGATACAATGAATACAGGGGTATGCTGTACAATGAATTGCTATATTCATTATTCAGTCATACCAACAAACACTTTCATTCACATTCTCTATACATACAAACATGTGGATGTATACATCATACACATTATAAAAACGAAATACAACATACAACATTCACATTCATTACAAATGGGTATAGCAAAACATGTATGCGTTTTAGAGCGAGTCATTCAAAAGCCAATTTGAATTCATCCACGCTCACTACACTAGTGTATAAGTCTGTGTCTTCGAGTCCTGTTTCTATGGCTATTAGTATAGGAGTGCATTCTGTATAAATGTCCCCACACCTGGGCTCTGGATCTACATGTCGCACTAAATAGTATATTTTGCATTCAGTGTGATATTCTTTTTGTCTAGAAATGCTTTCGAAATCAAATTTATTGACACCTTTGACTCTGCTGTCTTATTTAAAATATGCGACACAAACGACAGTTTACAGTATGTATGTGTGCGTTTAGTCAAAAATTAAGGCAGCAAAATTTTAAGATATTAATTAAATGAAAAAAGACAAGAGATACATATATTGAAACGTTTTATTTAAATAAAGAAAATTAAATGATTCAAAGCTTCAAAGTTGTGTGTACAAGATTTTTGTTTTTATCGTTTTGTTTTTTATTTTTTGGTTTGAATTTTTGATTTTGCCTTAAGAACGTGGCCAATAACTTCCCCCTACTGCTTGCTAGTTTTGTAATTATTATTTTTGCCTAGCATGCCCCCGCCGCCCTTCAATGCTTGCTTTTATATGGTGTAAATTGCTTTGATGACAGCGCTCTGCTTGGCCATGGTATCCTTGTGCAATTGATATTGCAAATTGTACTGTGGTAGATGCAGTAGGTCCTTTAGCTTATTACCAATCTCGAGAGCGGCTTCCTCGTTATTGCCATTGGCAGTCCAAACAGCTGATTGCATACAACAAAACAAGAAGATGAGTATTGGAGGGGTTGTGGATCGACACTGAAGTGGGTGAGAGGGAAAACTTACAAATTTTGTTGCTTTTAGCGCGTATATTGATGACGGCACCGCAAATTTGCTCATTGGACTCGAAAGCTTCACCAATCAAACAGAGCATTACATCCAGCCAAAGCTTATCGAGTTCTTCTTTGTAATTTTTATTGAGAGAAATCACCCAACGACCGCCCATAATATTTGCTTCATCTTCCCACATGGGACTGTTTACCGTTTCCATTATAGAAAAAGGCTTAATATTAAAAGAAAATGATAATTGTTAGAACTGTTAAACTTACCGTATGCCATGCTTGAATAGCGAATAATCACTACCCATCTTAATCTCTGATGGTGGCTTGATATGGTTATACAAGCTGCAACATTAGTAAATATTAGTCTTGTTGAATTGCAATTCAATTTAACTTACCTCCAAAAGTCCTCAACAGTATCGAAGCTTGTGATTTCATTCTGCATATCCTCCCAGCTCTTGGTGCGATCATTCTCCAAATACCACAATGTCCAAGTGTGTTCTAAGGGATGCTTGAAACGCAAATCATCCTGATCGTCATTTGCTGCCTGGCTAGTGGCACGCTCTTCTTCACCAGACGACGTTGCATTTACCGATGAAGTCGACGGCATTTCCTGTGGCTCTTCTTCGCAATTTATTTCAACCTCTTCTTCTAGCATCATCATTGCGGTCCTTTGATTTACGCTTTTATCTATAAATATTCTTTTGTGTAGAGACAATAGATACAGAATCTATGTATTAGAGACCGTGATCTTTAAAATTTATTTTTACGAAAATTAATTTCAAGAAAATGTGAATTTTTACAAAAATACTTTCTTAGTGAAATGATAAAATCAATTAGAAATTTCTATTGTAAATCTGAAATGCTTATGAATTTTTCAACAAAACCTACTCGATCAGAAATCTATTCTTCTCACCTTTATGAATTTTATTTTATTGATGAAGTTAATTTCTGTGACAACCCTGATTATAGTATTTTGTAATCCTGGCAACAATGAAATATGTTATCTGAGTATGTCCAATACACAGGCGGATAAAAGTTCCTTATCCTCGTCTGGTTCAGTTAGAAAGTTGACAGATTTTTTCATAGGTTGAATTGATGGTAGAGTACCGGTTGATGAACTGCTCCCATTCCGCTGATTTTTTCGTTTGAAAGTGACAGGTAATGAGATGTTTTAATTCTTTGGGGCTGGTGGAAGTAAAGTAGTGTGATGTGGCAGTACTGATTTGCCGGGTCGCTATATCTGCGCATTCGTTTCGCCGTATACCTTGGTGGCTCCGAGCCCAGAAGATGGTGATTTTGATGTGATGTACATATTTCCTGAATTGTGAGATCAATATGCTCTCGATTTTTGCTGGCTAGTATGGAGGATAGGCTGTCAGAGCCGCAGCAGTGCAGATCGAGTTATATGATGGGAGGGAGCCCCCAGCTATGATCGTTCCCAAATTGTCGACAGCGGCGAATGTAGTGGCAAAAACTGCAGACTTGTCTTCAAAGAAATCCTTAAAAATTCATAATGATTACCAGACTCTTAGGGTTGAGTCCCATGCCTAATCTAGTCTTGTCAATAACAACATCAATACACTATGAGTGTAAAATATTTACAAATGTGAAATTTCATGTGAATGGAATATTTAAGTTAATTGATTTCTATTTAAGCTTTTCTTCTTTACAACTAGTGTACTATAAATTGGTTGAACAAATAATTAAAAAGAGAAAATTAATTTGAAAACAAACAAAAAGAGAAAAGTGGTAAAAGTATTCAAAACTTTGAGCAAAATAAAAAAAAAAAAGTTTTCTTTTCACAATATTTTATTGACAATGCAAAATTTAGAGAAAAAACCTATTTTTTTTTGTTTTTTCTTTAAATAATTTACCAATTATAATATTAAAAATAATGTAGGTATCAGAGAACAGCAACTGGTGATTTTTTTCAATCATACGTAATCAATATCCTAAAAAAGCATGCCCAGTTCAGCTCAGTTTTGTTCTCAATTCAGTGAAACTTGGTCGAACGTTCTTCATTAACGTGCGCGACAAGAAGTCATCGGTAAGAAGCATTAGAGCCGGTGTGCCGCAAGGCAGTGTACTAGTACCCTTTCTCTACTCGCTATATACGGCAGACATCCCAACAGTTGACCCTGATGAAGCCACCACCGCTACATATGCGGATGACACACTCTTACTCGGCGCAAGAAGCATCTGAATCAATAGAGGATTTCTTGCAAAGATTTCAGGTCTGGGCCAAGCGATGGAATATTGGAATAAATCCAGAGAAATCGGCGAACTGCGTTTTTACCCTAAGACGTGGCACTTGACCAGTTGTCTACTATGACTCCAGAATCATTCCGCAGGTGGACCAAGTTCGTTACCTCAGACTGATTCTGGACAAGCGGCTTACATGGCGAGCACACATTAGAACCACTACCGCATGCTGTCATGCAAAACTGCGCAAGTTTGACTGGTTGCTGCGTCCATCCAGCAAGTTGTCGCTCAACAACAAAAGGACAATATACAGACAAGTAGTGGCTCCTGGCGCTACGCGTTACAAATTTGGGTTATCCAAAGAGTCCAAGCCTGTCAAAACAAGGCACTGCGTTGCATAGTTGGGGCTCCATGGTTTATGCGCAACACCATTCTGCACATAGATCTCAATATGCCCACTGTGAGAGATGAAGTCATGCAATGCTGTATTATAATAAATAATTTAAAAAACAAAGTGAAATTTGTGATTTTAGTTGGCTCTGTGATTTTATTCACCAATGATTATTTGATGACGATTAATAGTCGGTTAAGACTGCTTATAGTTGCCTGATTTTTAATCAGGTGTTAACACTGATTTTTTTTCCTTGTTTTTTGTTGTAATTTTGTTCAAATTTTATATAATTTGATTTAAATGTCAAAAATATTAAATTCACGTATGCTTCACTTGGCGATTATCAGCTTTTTTATGTTTGGCGGCGAAAGAAAAAGGTGAAATTTCCCAACACTGCTAAGAAGATCAGTCCACAGTTGATTATAAACCTGATTTTTTTTTCTATCTAATTATAATCAACTTTGGTATCCATAGCAACAACCCTTAGTGAGGTCACTTATCCCTTGGGTTGTTGTAAAAATAATCAGCTTTTCTGAAGCAGTCCTTTAACTTTAGAAACCTCACAACCTACTCAAAAGATTTCAGCTGATCAATTCTTTTTAGCATTCAAGAAATAAATAACTAACCATACCGAATAATCAGCAGGATCTGATATTGGTATAATGACTAAAGAAGGCACGCTGTCTTCTGTACTCATCATATAAGCTCGAAACTAGTATTTCGATGAATTCTAGATGAAGGAAGGCTACTCCTTTAATATACTTTTTTACTGCAAAAGAACATACAAAACAAAAACAAACTAAACCTCGTAAAAAAGAATTTTGTTATCTCAAGAGTAATAATAATAGCATACAATATTATGAATGACATGTAGTGCATTCGACAATTAAATAAAATTTGGTATTCCAACTGCATATCAGTCAAAACTAATCAACGCATTTACTTGTAAGATTGAACCATGTTCCTATATAGCTGCTAGTCTTGACCTTTAGTGATCGAAATTTACTTAAGTCATTCATTGTGGTGGTTGCCTAGGTGGGAAAAGTCCCAACGAAATCTGCAGGGTTGCTCTGGGGCATCAAGAAACTGTGACACATCTACAACGTCTTAGTCCTCGTTTGAAAGACGTCAATTTAGAGAACTCAATGGATTAACTTAAAACAACTTACAATTGAAACGAGTTCGATTCTTTTACTATAGACTTAGGTTTAGAAATGGTATTTATGTATGCATTCGTATATAATATCATTAAATCATTATCATTACATAGTACTTATAAAGCAAAGTCGAAATTCCTGTTTGTTTGGATACTCAGAGCTTCTAAGCCACGCATCAAATTTTAAAATGGATTTCACTGTTATTTAAAGAATATTTGTGTTGTTGCTATTGTTATACACTTCACGAGAGTGAATAGTATTATAAGTTTGTCATGAAGTTTGAAATACAAAAGACTATTAAGCCCAACAACAAATTATGTGATTGGTTACTAGAGATTTACCCGAGATTACATACAAATGTTGTTGGATTTACCCATAATTTCCTCTTGGATTTCTCCCTCATTTCTCATTTTTGTCTTATCCAACTGAAATTTGTACACCACTATGAGTGATGATTGTATTTTTTCCTAGAAAATTTAAAATATTTGTCAATTTATTTTATGTGCTATAATCCAATTTGTTTCTTTTTGATTACCACTCACCCTAATCAAAAGTAAGCAAGAAACCAAGTGAGATTTCGCTTTAAATCATTTCTGTGATTTCCTGTTTATCACAAAATTTTCAAGATTCAAAAACTGAAGCAAGATTTCTGATGCTGATGCTAATGCTGCTGCATGCAATTTGATGTTTGTGTGGATGATGTTGTTCATTATAGTAAGTGAGGCGCAAAAAAACATCACAGATGCCGTTTTGTTATCCAATTCACATAGTACATATACGACGAGTACTATGTAAGTAGTATGGTATATTCACATATTTGTTGGATCGTTGCATGTTTATGCTCATGCTTGTAACGGTAACGCATGCGCGCGTGCGGTGGCAACTGCAACATCAACAGCATGCAACATGCAACGCTTCAATTACATTTTTATGCAGAAAAAATCAAGTTAAAGCAACCTTCAGTATATCAGTCCCTCATTCTTTCCTTATTTCTATCTTTCTGTCGTATGTCTTAAGTGTATGCTAGCGATTCTCAAACTGTTGTCCTCGGGTGTTTGCAAAACGATTTCTCCATTTACTTTACATTACCAAATTTTCAACAATTTTTATTAAAATTATTTTCGCCATCGGAAAAGTAATCACTCTGCGCTGACTTAAAATTCTTTAAAAGATGCATGGTTACATTTCAATTCCTAAAAAATGACAAATTTTGTTGAGGAGTTCGGGGCTCTTAGATTAATATTAAATTAAAATTATTGATCCATAGATTAAGGTTTAAGAGCAGCGTTAAAAGTCTATGGTTGGAATGGGGTCCACGAAAAATAATACATAAGAACCGCTGGTGTATGCATTTTAAACTTAATTACATTTTGGAAAAACTTTTGCCACACAGAAACCCAAGCACAGCAAGCATATGTCTGAAGCATGATTTCTTGCAATTTGCAACAATCTTTTATTGTTATATTTTAAATCATTCCACTGCATAATCAAAATGTTATTCTACTTTTCACTTTGTTGTGGATCAGGCATTAACACTTTGGCTTGATGTTTGTAACGAATAGAACTGTGGATACCCCACAAATACTATTAATCGTATCGTATATATCAGGTGTCAGTATTCCCCAATTACTGGAAGAGGCAGAATTGTAAGAACAATTTACTTTTCCATAGCCATTCTTTCTTTCAGGAGGAAAAATGTACTTCGAAGATTTATGATTCATACATTTACAGAGGGATAAGTTTGTTATCACTACTTCTTTTTATTATTATAACTAAAGACGTTTGCGACAATAGCGACCACGACTCAGATCAGCAGGGTGTTGCCTTTTAAGACGTCTGCGGCGCAATTACGACTTAAGAGTTCGGAAGTAAGAGGATTTTGATGATCGTTGTATCTAGTATTAGTAGTTTCAAAATGAAATGAAAGGTATACAAAATTCGACAAACCGAACCAAATGTTTAGTCTTCTTTTTCTTGATTTCGTATGTGATTGTAATTCTACAATATATGCATATGGTAATTGCTGACGCTGCTTTGATATTTATTGAAGTTGACGTTGTGTTGATCTTAAGTTAATCATACTTAATTATTGTATATCAACATCATCATCCACATCATCAGTCTCATCATTGCAACGTAAAAGAATGTCGAGAAGTCTTCAATGGATTGTACTTGATATCTTCTTTGCATTAACATAGTTACCTACTCGTATCATCAACATCATCATCATCATTATCATTAGCATTACATACACGAAAGCTAAAATGTCTTCAAATGTGAATGTAGTTTTTCAATTGTTATTATTCTTCACACACTAGTGTACCTTATAAGTACTTATTTCAAAACTAAGCAACTTTACTTAGTACGTTTGGGTGATGGTGGAGAATAAGGCCAAAGCACCACTCGCTAATCTAATCGAAAAGATATATAGTAATTCACAGTTGGCGCAGAATACTCGTACTTAAGTATAAAGAAACTGATGAAGATGGTGATAGCATGTAGTGGCAACGTAGTCCATAGAATGCGTCTATCCTTTTCCTTCTTGTCATCCCCCAGTTGGCGGTTAACTTCACGGATGACAGAATCTTCACGGCGTATGGCTATCTCTTGTTTCAACTGGAATTTGATGTTCTTGTAAGCAATAGCTTTGCGCGACTGAAATTATGAATCAGAAGTACCTCTTCCTTGGTAAATCCGTAGGATTGCAATTTTTGTTGTTTACCAGAGTCCATTTTATTAATTAGTAAATGTACATAGAGAAAACGTCTAGACTTACCACTGCCAGCAATGCAAACCACTCAATAGGTATAGTTGAGAGAAATTAGTATAGGCACCTACCAAAAAGGTATTATCTCACGATGCCAATCACTGAATTGATGAACGTCAAGAAACGCCCCCTTGGAATTCAATGTATGCAACTCTTTTGTTTGATTATACAATTATCTCATTGGGATGGTGTTGAGAAATATCATCAATGGATCTTGATGAGCCTTTTCTGCAGATCAATATGGAACAAAACTTCATAGCTTCCAGCCCACCTTTACTACCAGACACCAAATCAAACTCCGAAATAGTTTTGACTTAGGAATAGGTCAAATAATGTGCACCATACTCATGATACGTCTGGACATAGTGGATATCTTGGGTATGAAGAGTACGAACCAGATCCATTGGCCAATGGCTGGATGAAAAATCACAACCCCATTGGGTAGATACGAGGTATGCGTGAGTGGCTACAATTTTCATGTCAACTAGATTGCGCAAAACAACACAGGAATTACTGGGACTAACATGGACAGGTATTCGGATAGTCTCAGGTTTCTTGACAGGACATTGAAGACTAATGAAACACCTATATAACATGCAGATCAGTTGCATCGATCTGTGTAGACTAGGTAATGAAGAAGAGGAGTCATCAGAGCACGTGCTATGTCACTGCGAAGGCCTAATCTGAACCAGACTCCGTCACATTGAAAACCAGTACTTGGAACTTGGTTGAAATTGCAGGTTTGTCTCCGAAGAGGAACTTGGAATTCCTAATGAATACCAGCATCTCAGAGGAACTGTGATAACGGGGTTGTGACAGTGACGAGGTGTACTGGTTACCGCCCTTTTCCTTATCTAATCTAATACTCAAGCATATGCCTTTTTCACTGGTACCCGACCGATATTGCACACAATCTTCTTTTTTCTACAAACGAATACAAATCAGTTGTCACAGCCATCATGATCTAAAGAAATGAAAGACAAAACCACCTTAAAAATTGTTTATTTATTCAAAGTTTCCTAAAATTACAATGAAACAATGTGTGTGTGCTACCAAAGGCCAATGTTATTTTGTATTTTTCTAGTTTTCCACTCAAAACTCAATCATGTTGGGAATATTTTCTTATTGTTGTTGCTGAGTTTTTCTTTGGTTGTTGTTATTGTTGTTTTTGGTGTCATCATTATGAAATATTATAGTTGTTTTAATTGCCTTCATAATTATGAATATTTCTTGTCACAGTCACAAATCTACTTTTTCCATATTATGCCCTACCCTTTTCATTCATTGTAGTTTTATTATTAGTACTTCGATGCGATTTAATTCAGACTAGAGGAACCCCCGGCCGACACAATGGAACGCATTCTGAAAAAGCATTTATTTTTTAAAGTGCTAATACATTAACTTCTCTATAAACAGTGTTTTTTGCGAAAACTCTATAACACTGCCTCTCACAACCAATGAGCACAAACCATCTATTCTCCCATTTTACTGCATTCACAATATCAACGGCTGTGTGTAAGTGAAGCCTTTCCTGCTTACACCACTAAACCAATTTCGATAAAATTAAGATTGTACACATCTTGCGAAGAATATCTTTCAATTGGTTTTTTTTTTTGTCAAAATCGGTTCATTGCTGTAAGCAGGGAAAGCTTCACAAATTCAATGTTGCCGTTTAACTATATAAATATATAATAATAATAATAATAAGATAGATACTAACTCAAAACTCTATTCCTTCTTATTCTGATTTTTATTTTTATCAAATAATTTGTCAAAGAATGTTGTTCTTTTCCATCGTAACTTTCCAAATAAAAAGTCGAAATTAAGTAAAAATCAGGATACGTTGTATCGCTATGTAACCGAAATATTTTCAGAGTTTTTGATGTATGCACCGTGAGCCGGTGCTTAACATAATGAACCAACGACAAAATGAGCTTTGTTGTATTGGAGTTACAAACAGTTTACAAAACTCGATCCTATCGGTCACAATAGCTACCGCGCCCCACATTGTTTAATTTTGTTGCTCGCGAAAAAGGCGCTTACGAATATAAGCAATGACTATGACGAAATTGTCAAAAATTTTACTCTACCCAAGCCAAAGATGTGTTATATCAAAAAAATCTATAAAAATGCTATCCCCAAAAGTATAGGTTACTTGTTTATCATTGAAAATGATTAAGGGCTGCTGTTTTGAAAAATTGCGTTACGAAAATCAGTTACGTAAGGCGGCGGGGAAGTCGAGGAGAAAGAAGAATGAAATGCTGATAAAGCACAAACAAGTTAAGGTGTATGTATGTGTATAGGCAAGCATCGTTAGAAAGAAATACAAGAAAGGAGAATAAAGTAGTAGTAAAGCAGAAATAAGTTAAGGTGCATGTGTTAGCCAAGAGATGTGAACTGTGCTTCAATGAAATAAATATAATAAGTAAAGGTGTATGTACGAGTGTGCAGATGTTATTATTATTATTAAAATGTGAAGGCGCACAAGTTGAGGAAGAGAGAAGAATGAAATAGTTAATGCTGAAATAAGTTAAGGCGCATGTGTGAGTGTGAATTTCGTTAAGACTGTTAATTTTTTTATTTCTTGAGATTTTTTATACAAAAAAATCCAATTTTCCATCTTTTCCGGTGGATAATCCAAACATTTTCTTTCATATTCTTCTATTTGGTATAACAATAACGATATCAGCTAAATCGCTCAAGCCGTTCTCAAGAGACATGCTTACAAAGAAAAGCATTTTGCAAATTTTATTTTTTTTTTTTTAATCATTTTTAATGCCCTTCCTCCCTTGATGACGTAAGCGAGTAAGGACAAAATTGCTCTTACAGACACTGTGTATTCCTCTAGTTTTCGAATATATAAATTACTAGGCACTACGGCTTTTGAGTCACGAGTTATATTAATTGTATTGGCGACACCAACCATTGGGTACCAACACTGACACTGATGACACTGATCGCTGATAATGGCATAACTGGACATTAAAGTTGTTACTAAATATATGGAGAATCTGTGCATTGCACTATGCACATGCATGAAAGGGTATTTAATTGTCAATGTAACTAAAATTAATGTAATGCCTCCTTTACCTTTGGCTCATTTAGCTTGACTTTTGTCATTCTACATTGTTTTTAACACATTTTCTTGTTCACAATTAATTACTCTTACTACTTATGTATGTATGTATGTAGTATTGTATATCTGAAGTCTATAATTTGCTGTTTGTGTTGTTGGGATTCCTGTGGAATCTTAAATATTCCATCAACAACATTATACTTTATGTTACTTAGTTGTATGTACATATAGACATTAGTATCTATGCGAACCTACATAAATGTTTGTGTGTGCGTACTTCTCTATCAACAATTTTGATCATCGTCATCTTTATCATCATCATCATTATCATTATTATTTTCATCATCGTCATCGGGTTGCTCGTTCGCATGCCATTGGAGAAAGCATACTAAAGTTGTAGGCTATGAATGGCATGCCATGGCTTGGATGCATGCCACAAGCCAGCATTACTCTATGTTGCACTATATATTTCTCATGTACCTACTAGTAGCATAGTAATTTGTGTATTTGCATCACAAAACATGAGTACATTTACAGAAATATACATATGTGTATCACTGTATATAAGAATAAGTTTAGTGAACTTCTTGAGCCCAACCGCCACATTCCTTAGACATACGCCAGAGGCATTAACAGAGGCAAGAACCAAATGAAATATGTACATACTACATAGGGACTGACAATAAATGTGCACCAAGGAAGAAATGTAAAATGGTAACATGGAGAAAAGCAATCAAGTGATCTTAGTCCAAAATGTATGTGCTCATTTTGTTGTTGCTTTCTTTACTACTTTCCCAATGATACGAACGACTACGACAAAATGTACATTATAAAAATTCACAACAAAATGTCTGTCCATCTGTGTACCTGGCTGCCTGACTGTCTGACTGGAAAACAGCACATGAATTTTGACAAAATTTAAACGTCGTCAATGTCATTACAGCGGTTCTTAAACTGTAGTCCGCCGATACCTAAAGTGCCATCACCGGAGGTCCCCAAACAATTTTGGTAATAACCTTACATCTTACATCTGTTATAGGTTCCGATATCTAACACTCCTTAGTCCTTAGCATCCAATGTTATAGCTAAATTTTACAAAGAATTTATTAATTCCAACATTCCTAATAAAAATGAGGATGGTTAAATAGGAATAATATTGCCGATATATTAATATAAGGTAAAAATTTAGTACAATTCAATTCATTATTCAAAAATCCCTAGGCTTGGAAAAGTCCGCGTACCACATAAGTTTTAGAGACGCTGTCAGTTTGTCGAATCTGTGTTGTTTTTTTCATACTGCCTGCTCTACATAGAGACGCAAAAATTTACATGGTTTGCCTTTATGCCACCATAAGACCCCACACTGCCGCCAGGTTGCCATTCACCTGATCGATCGAACATTCGATTGAATCAATCGATCGGCCGATGGATGATTGGACTGTTGCCCTCTGCCGCTTAGTCAGGCCAGGCCAGGCCAGGCCATTTTTGGTGAACAATGACCACATAATTTTTTTTTTCATTGGCATCGTTGGCGGCAGTTGGTGATCACTTTACGCTGATAGCGTTACAATAAGAGAACAAGAAAAGTATTGAATATAAGGATTTTTTGTTGTTGTATGTAACGCCTTCGTTCTTCGATTTCCTCTGCTGGCTGCATATCCGAGTATGTAGGTACTCGTATTTCTGATGTTTCTTCTTCCTCTTCTTCCTTGTACGTTCATAACTTTTGCTGTCTGCTGTCTGGTGGAACTGTCTACAATAAGTTGGAGTATACTAGTTGGTTTGGTTTGGTTTGAAGTTTTTAGTTTGTTTTTTGGTTTAGTTTAACGAGCGCGCGCACTTCAGTTAAAAGTTTAAGATACTTTCATACTTTCGATCGTTCGACTGATCGTTCATTGTGGTTTCATTGATTTCGTTTTGGTTTGCCCATTTTTGGTGGAATGCAATTTAATTTGCATGCCTCTGTTATAAATTTTTCAAATGTTCGCTTGTATGTTCGGCGCATGCCAATCGACCGACATAGTACTCCCAACATGTCCCATACCCCATGCTTCTAAGTCCCATGCCACAGACCACACACCACCAGCCAACCAACGAGGCAGCACCCATCATCAAGTTAAATCGCTCCAAAAAAAGAAGAAAATATGTACTATGAAACCTACATATATTAGTCAATCTCTCTCTCTCTCTCTATATATAACAATACTATACCATACTCAGACTATACCATATATTCGGTTTTATTTTAATTTATTTATTTTTTTGTTTTTTTTTTTCACAATTTATTTGATTTTCATTGGTTTTTCGAGCGTAACTAAAAGAGATGCCGCCGCCATCTCAAATTGATTGTGATCTTTTGCAAATTTATTGAAATTGTCTTCGATTCGAGTGCAAGAGAAATCAAAGTTGATCAAGATTTTCTGTTACCCATTGAATGGTTAAAACGAAAATTATTTACACACATTTAAATCAATGAACAAACAAAAAACAATACCGAACTTTAAGCTTACAAAGTACCTTTCACCTTTTAATAATTTTTCAATAATTGCGACAGGCTATACCTCATCCAGTAATCGAAAAATTCTGATCTTAATGTATCAACTGCTGCATATAGTACTAAAACAAACTGTCATCGCTAAATGAATTGATATAAATTTTAAAAGCATGAATATTATACTCTATGGGGTCTCTAGCACATTACAATTATCATGCCAAATTGGTATCACCTATACACACTAGTGTGAATGGATTTTAAAAATATGTTATTTTCATAAGATTTTGTGATCATTAAATTGCAATTCCAATCAATCGTTCATTAAACGATTATAATGGATAGTTTTGATACATTAGCAGTGAGTTAAATTACAATAATTTAGTTAATACTTCTATGTAGTAGATCCGAAGCGTGGAGCCTAAGAATCATGCCTAAGTACTTAGCAGTAGCTTTTTGGGGGACTTGAGTGCCTTTTAAGCGTGACCGGTTGACAGCGTGTTAGCTTCCATGATTTTAAACTATTTGTTTTGTAGCACTCTATCCTCAAAAAAGGACGATTTTCTAAGGGGCTCTTTTCGGAGCTCAGTACAGTATTGATATATCATCTATCATTCTAGGTCCAAATAATTTTACTCTTCACGCAGTGAATACTTTTAAAAGTTTTTCAAAAAGTTTGTAACACACAGAATAAGTCATCACAGACCCCATAAAATATTTATATTCTTGATCAGCTCGAGACGAGTCGAGTTGATTTAGGCATGTTCGTCTGTATGTATGCAGACCCCTCCACTAGAAGGGGTACCTCCTACACAAACCCAAATTTATATTAATGTTCTTATTAGAAAAGCCAAACCAATAAATTTAAACGCTATGAGTGTCTGACCCATATGCACCAATCATGTAATTTTGAAGATCCTAGAATTACTGGATCGTATAGTTCCCATTTGTGCAGTATGAATACCAAAATCAGTACTAAACATAAGTCAAATAAATAATGTGTGGCCACATATTGAAATTAATATGAATACTGACTCTACCTGAAACGTAAGTCAAATCAATAATATAATATTTTTGTATGCTCGTTTACAGGAACGTGAAGAGTATTACAACTTTGCCAGAATCAGGACTTTCATTTATGGTAAATGAATAACTCAACGCATAGCTTTCAGTACATAAAATCTCCAATCTAGGTCCATGGTCCCATGCCCATGCCCCTTTGGTAAGCTCAGTGTTATGCAGTACAATATTTATACTCTTCACGGAAGTGAATTGTATTAGAAGTTTGTCATGCAGTTTGTAACACACAGAAGGAGACATCGCAGACCACATAAAGTATATTTATTTGTGATCAGCTCGATGAGACGAGTCTCACAGTTTTTGAGCTAGAGAGCTGAAAATGTGCACATAGTTTTCTTTTTACCAAACGCTGAACATTTGTCGGAATCAGCCGAATCGGACCACTAGGAGGGTACCTCCCATACAAACCCCCTTTTAAATTAATGTTCTTATTAGAAAAAGTTTTTTGGTTTTTAACTTATTGAATTGAAATTTGGACACTATAAGTTTCTGATTTATAGCCATCAACCATGTACCATGGGTTACCATGAGGGGTACCTCCCATACAAAGCCCCATATAAATTAATGTTCTTATTAGTAAAAAGAGAATTTAGATATGCTAAGAAAGGAAGGTTGGATGCAACCCAGAGGAGCGTGAAGAGTATTACATCTTTGGCATAGCCAATGAAAGCCTTCTTTCTGGTTTTTTTCTTCTTTTACGCCTTACAGACATGATTATTATTAATGATGTTGATATATTTTTTTTTGTTTTATAATTATAGTTTCATGCAGCGGAAGTCACGTTTTCTTTATCAATATTATAAACATTTAATAAAATAAAAAATTGAATAGGATAGGTCCAGTGTGTTACCAGATTTGGACTGCCCTTAGCTTCAGTGTTCACCTTCGACCTTACCAGTTTGAGAGACCCTAATAGGGTTAGGGTTTTACTTTAATTAAAATTACTTCATTTATATTTTCTTCCATTAAAATGAATAATCTTTTCAACTTTAATTTTAAATATATGTTTTCTTATCTTTTTATTGAAAAAAATCTTTATAAAATGTTAAAAGGAAAGATTCCTAAGACGGCTTAGAGCAAAGAAACTTATAATTTTGGGAAAAATTCCAACAAATAAACTTTCCAATCACAATCACAAGTAAATTAAACTGAAGACACTTAAAGACACAAATTTAGAATCTTAGGCTCCCATGGTTTAACTCTTGGTTTTCTATTAAGGTACTTAAAGCGCCCACACAACCCACAAAAAGCGGGAGTTTATTGGTAGCCATAATCGAAGTTCGGCCCACGTATTATTAAATAGGAAAAAAAATACAGAAAACACAAGAAAACCCAAATTGAAAATTGAAAATAATAAAAAAAGACACACACACACACACACACACTCACACACATCTATTGTACCTACTATATACATATATAGAAAGATATTTTCTCAAGAATTGAAAATAATATCATTAAAAAGAAAAGAAGAGAAAAACAATAATGAAAAGAAAAAGAATTTTTAAAAGAGGGGAATGCCTTGATTATGGGAGAAACAGACCATCCAAAGTCTAGACATGCATACATACATACATACATACTATATGGTACACACATATGTATATAAGAGTATGTAAGTTTATTGTATGTTGTATATGTATATCTAGATACTTAGTACCACAACCAAGTATGTATATTATAGGTACAAAAAAAAAAAAAAAACACATTAGAAGAATAGATATTCTCTCATGCATCATTACCATTAACTTCATTCATTTGATGATAATAATATTAATAATAATAATAATAATACAATAATATTCATAAAATTTTGTATGGTATCATAATGAAGAAACTTACGAGTGAGTATCTGTAACATTTAATGAAGAACTGAAATTTAAGACACACAATTTATATTGAGAGATTATGTTAAGCTCTTTGTACACCTGTAAAAAATTTAAAAAATGCTTAGTTTTTGTGAATGGACAGCCTATGGACGATTATAGTCTCTCAACACATGCCATTCACAATGTCATTGTACACATAAATTGACAAAGAAGCAACGAAAAGTCAGAAAGACAAAAGTCAACACATTCCAATAATAAGGAAGTAAAACATACATATATGGTACATATATATAAACTATCATTTCACCGACAATTGAATACCTTTCACACATGTCGAAATCATCCTAGTGCCTCCTAGGTCCAGTGACACAAAAAATAAGTTTATTTCAACATTAAGTGAGGTTATAGTATAGTGAAAAATAAAGTCCATGTGTCTCACATGAATTTGTGATTTAAACTCTTCTCTCTTTAATATGGATCTTTTTATTAAATAAACTAAATAAGATTCTTATCATTATAAAGAAAAGTTTGATTGAACAACGCCCCCTTGCATTACTTAGAGCTATTTTACCACAAATAAATTTCCATGTAGTCAAAATCTGGAACTTCTTCAAACAATATTAATGATGTAATACAATATTTGGCTTAGTCTAATAATTTTTTCAAATTATATTTATGTTATAACATTTATATTTTCGAATTAATTAATGCATTTACTAATATAATGGTAAAAGGTAATGTTTATTTGGATGATACGGGTAATCTTCGAAACTATGTAACCAATTTTAAAAATTCTTTCAGCAGTAGAATGCTACGTTGTCATTGAGTGTCATGGGTTATAAGGATTAATTGAAAAAAAAAAATACAAAACTGTATAGCGCCACTCTAACTGTGCTCACAGCTGATACTCACTCAAACAGTGTTCTTGTTGATACTCAGATACAGAGAGAATATAATGATGCTAAGAAAGCAAGCATATTTGATATGTGGCATTTGTCGCTGTTCAATTGGTTGCATCCCATTAGTCATAAGCGAATTTCAGATTAATATCTCACGAACCAATGTGGTATAGAAAAAAAGTACATAATTGAAGACATGTTATTGAATGATTAAGATGATAACTATTGCCAGAACTTCTACTCTATATCTCATTTACTGTGGTATGTAAAAAGATAATTGGAAGAGTGTAAATATTTACAAATTTCATGTTCAAACTTCTAACTTATTCTATCAAAGATTTGATAGATTGAGGCATGGATATATTCTTATTGTATAACTTAAGTTTCAGTATAATATCTCACTAACAAACGGTATAGAAAAAGAAAGAACATGCAAATATGGATTAAGAATATTGACTACTTAGGGATACATACGATTATACCAAACAAACCTTACAAACATCACAATGAAACCAATAATAGTATACTTACATACAGATAAGTGAGTAAGAGTACATGTGTATAACATGTAAAGGGTATAATAGAGAAAAATAAAATTCCATTATAACTTAATGATCTTGTTGTCGCGCCTCTTAAGCTTACACAAGCAACAATAACAAGAAGAACAACGAATATTTATCTTATTTTAAATAAATAGGTATTTATGATAAATTATTTGAAAATGTTATTCATAATGTGTTCGTTCACATAGTAGTAGTACAATGGATGCAAAGATACAAAGTTACTTTAAGTATGTACATATATACATACCTTACATACGTATACATATGTATGTAGACAGTAGTAGTATGCTACTTAATGAGTACCTTAGATGAATGTTTTGTTACAAGAAAACACAAACAAAAATTATGTTGGCGGTACTTCTTTTTTTTTTCTAATTTTTTTGAAATTTTTCCTTCTTTATTTTTGTTTTGTTATTAAAGTAACTAAATATTTTGTTAAATATAAAGTACGTCAGCAAACAATACAAAAGGATGATGATGATGATGATCAATTCAGATCATCAGATCACAGCACCACGACCACACGCTTTGTAATTGTATACATACGTTTGTTTTTAGTTGGTGCTTGCTTATTCAGTTAATTCGACAAAATGTTTAAAACAATAACAACAAAATTGTCAAGCAGAATTAACACGATTTTCCGCAACGATTAACATCATCAACATTAACAGCAACAGCAACAACAATGGCATAAATGTATCTAAGGATGGTTTAAGCTCATCACCACCAGCACCAGCACCAGCACCACCAACATTATGAAGACCAACCGACCAACCAACAAATAAACAAACAAACGAACGAACAAATAAAAAAAAAAAAAAAAATATTGTAAAATAAGAAAAAAGCCGAAGATCCAAAAAGAAAAACAATAAAAAATATACTATAAAAACCATAATGCAGTCAAGCGTGGGCTGTAAAAGTTTGAAGACCAAGACCAAGTCAACAAAACTTTAGTTCACCAAAACTTACATACTACCTTTCACAGCCCAAACATACTTGTAAGATACAAGATACACAATAGTGTATTGAGTTGATGGTCATTTCAAATTGATTTATACCATACTAGTAAGCTGTGAGGGACTTAAGATTGTATTTGGTAAGGCGGCTTCCTTGTCCAGTAATCGGAAAACTCTCATTTTGACATAAGTACTAATAAAATTGAGTGCCTATCATGTATGCGAGCAATTGGTTTGTTTTTTGTTTTTTTCGTCACGCCTATCTTTTCCATATACTTTATGTGTGGACTCAGTTTCCGACTTCGAAAGTTCTGTGTGCTACAAACATCAAAGCAAAATGTGTATACCTGTTCACATTCTTGTGAAAAATTGGAAAACATGAAGAGTGGAAAAAAATACGAAAAATTGAAACAAATTATCGCCATGTGAATTGCAATTTTCAACTGCTCGTTCGTTACTTGAAGTTGCAATTTAAACAATAGTCTGAACCATGAAATTGTGCTCTCTAAGTAAAGAGTTTTATGATATCGCAAGCACTAAGTAGTACTCATATGTTAAATTTTGGATGAACAAAATTCTTGTTGTTGTTGTTCATGTGGGGAAGGCATATTTTTTTGTAAACTGATATTTGAGAGGGCAAATTAACATTTTTCTACCCTTTTGTATTTTAAATCTTTAAACTTGTACTACTTTTTATTGGCAGTCTCACATTAGAAGAAATTAATTTTTAAATTTAAGTGGACAGCCATGGATTGTTGAATTTTTATTTAATGCACCCTTCACAAATTAAGAAATACAACATTATAATCATACATATATCATTTGTCGTGATGTTTGTCTGCTGTTGGCTGTGTCAAAGTCAGAGTTCTCTGATTACTGGATGTAGTAGTAGGTCTCAAATCTCCAAAAAACCAAACTTATCTAACTGAGTTTTAAAACTGCATTCTTCTACTTTAATTCTTCTACCATACTTTAAGACTTAATATTTATTTAATAATCACAATTTAAATGGTATATCAAAAAATTTGATCCAATAGTTGCAATAGCCTTTCTATACTTAGATTTAATGTAATAGAAAGTCGAGTTCCAGTCGTGTATCAAAAACAAACAAAATTTTACAAAATAATTGGCAAATGACAATTTACACAACTTATGATTATTAATCACAGTTCAATCACAGTTTAGAATCACTGTGATTTTGAAATCACTGTTTAGCTTATCACTGTTTCGATGCTGTAACTTAAATAATGTGATAGTTATAGTAGAAGATACTAAAATTACAAAAATGCAGTTTGACAAGCGAGTATGAGCTTTCGAGTATCAAGAAACTATAATCTATATATATATATATGTATAATAGGACAAGAAAAAATGTTTAACCGCTTTTCACTCCAACAACGTTTGACCAATTAATTTGAAAGTTGTCATGTATATGTGTTTCTTCATGAAGAATGTTTGTACGCTATCCACTTTGTTGCAACTCGCAAGTTTTTATATATTTTCATATTTTATTTAATAAGAAGTGCATTAATTTTGACTCTACTGTAAGATCATTATGCTACAGAACAACAACAACAACAACAACATTCGAACATTTGACAAGAAACACAAAAACATGCTTGCTTCCGTTAGTAGCAAAAGAATAAAACAAATGTGCGTGGACAATATTAGAGCGATGACTACAAAAATCACACACTAACATCACGATGAAGCCGCAGCAATGCGCGCCTTGCTATGCTAGTATTATATAATGTTCATTAAAACTTATCGTAGGAACGTGAATTTATACATGGGCAAATTTTTGCATTTCTTATATTCGAAAAATTCAACAGAACAAGAAAGTTGTTATGAATAAAAAAATGCACTAGGAATTAATAAAATATTTGTTAAAATCGGAACTATATACTATATCGGATTATTATATCATTGGATATACATACTGTTACGATAGTTTTTATGTGGAAAACTTCTGAAGGTATGAAAGGTAAATTAATGAATCAGTAGAACCGAATCTAAGGGTCTGTCCAGTGTTTTATTTTCCCTTTTTAATTTATCCATTCTAAGTAGTAGACGCGTGCCCGCATAAAATCTTTGGTTTTCCATTTTTCAGCTTGAAAAATTATTATACAAAAAAAAAAAAAAATATTAATATGGTATCAATTTTCATTTATCGATCGATTGTCATATCTTAAGGCAAAATTCTCAATTTACGAAAAAAAGTGGTGTCTTAACATGATGGTAAATAAGAAATTTAAATAAAATTATATCATAGTAAGACATATAAACTTCAATCTAAAAGATGAGACTGATAAGCACTGACCAATAGGCACAAGAAATGCGATTAACCAAAGACAAAACTAAAGTCTTGAATACTTTTTTTTTTAAGGATTCTGTCCTGCACTTTTCGCAAGTAAGCTTGAAAAACATGCTGACACCTCAGTTCCAAAAGTTCTCTGAACACTTTGATCTCACGTGTGGAGATAAAATGTTCCAAAAAGCTTATAGGGTCTTTACTCAAACGTGTATTTGGCGAGTTTATAGTTTAAACCACGTATATAATAAATTTAATCGACAATTGAGTAGGTTAAACCGCGCATACTGAGAGCTGCCAACTTTCTGAATTTATGAGGAATCTGCGCAATCATATGCATTTTGTATTGCTTGTTTAGACGATTTACACAGTCAATAATCGCAAGGGCTCTAATTGGTCTATGTGGAGCTAGTCGGCTAATCAAGTCAATGAAATGATTTTGATCTATTGAGACTCAATGCTTAAAAGCTCGATAGATAATAATGATGGTAATAAATATTAATTTATAACCTTAATCTCCCTCTACTTAACATAAAGATGTTAAGACACCATCCAAATTTTTTGACTAACATCGACGTCCTCTTAGTTTTTTTTTTCCGAAATATTTTTTTTTTCTTATTGTTTCTCATTGTATTCTTTAACATTTTTATATGTAATTTAATATTTTCTTCGCATATTAATTTACAGTAATAAAAGATAAAGAAAAACAAGATTTTACAAATTGTATTATTATATGTATATTGTGCATGTGTAGTATATAGTATACGCGATAGTTAGTTAATGGTTTATGTTTCTTCAAGTGTAAAAAATATGCAAATTTGAATGGAGTAGATGGAGTAGAGTAGAGTAGAGTGGAGTAAATGGCGTTGTCTTTGAATAAATATCAGGTTTGCAAAATAATCTTTTCTTTTCAAATGATTCGCAAATAAAAATAAAAAATCACTCGCCATTCATTTGAAGATACCAATACACCATAAGTTTAATTTGGTTAGGTTGGGTGAGTCGATCGACATGAGGCCGAGTTCACCCAGAGGCCTGACGACGGCTTAATGTGATATCTGAAACCATGCTAGCGCACAAAAAAAAAAAATTAAAAGAAAAAGTCCCCTCTTGTCTCCTAGTATGTAGTTCACCATTTCTTCAAAGAATGGTTTCTTCCCAAAACGAAAAACCATCCGAAAAACCATCCGACAACAAACTTATAGGACAATAAAACCCCAAGTGCACTTCAGGCTTAGCAGATTTGTTAACCAAAATAAAAGGATATTGAGAGGCAATGCATCAAACATGAGGGATTTGATTATCTAAGGTCACGCCATTGCATCTTGCACTGATCGATCCCCTTGTGGATTGAAACATCAATGAAATCAAGAGTAGATTTATTGTCACTAGGAAGCTCAAGCTCCAAATGTTTAACAAATGTTTGTGTTTCTTCCAAATTAGATCTTTACCAAGAACCTCCGGCATTTCGAATGGTTTCCAGTCTCCTAGTGTGTCTCTTATGCGTTAAGCCTACAAGTTGTGTGATTCTACAAGATTCAAGATTTGATAAAGGTACTTTTAGTTCCTTGCTAATCCAATTTGTATATGTTTATATTATTATTATTAACAAGATAAAAAAAAAAAAAAACTGCTTATTATAAATTTTGCCAGTCACAATGCTTTAACAAAAGATACTGTTAAGGTTAACTGTAAAACAAAGAGTAAAAATCATATAAGCCCACGATTTGCGCTAATTGAGTGACCATAAATGCAATATTCGTTGGCCATGGTTAAAACTATGACTCATCATAATATTCTTCATCAACATCATCATCATCAGCAGCAGCAGCAGCATTATTATACATACTATCATGATGATGATGATGATGCTAATGATGTACAACAAATTCGCAGTGACTATTTTTCTTGTCATTGGTTGGCGCCGAAGGCAATCTTATATCACGAGACGAAACGCTCTCATTTCATATTTTCACAAAAGGTTTTAAAAGATTTTTCATATAAAAATCTCTTACAAAAAAAAAAAAAAAATATGAGAGTAATTAAGTATTTTTTTTTTCATATAAAAATGACAGCTGCTCACACATTCTATGGGAGTGGGGTGGGGGGGATACGAAAAATATAATATTAAAATAAGCAATTTGGATGGAAGTGGCAGCTAGCACTACTGGATCGTGTTATATATGCGTGCCTGAGTGCCGGCCTGCCTCCATGCCTCCGTGCGTGCGTGAGTTAATGAGTCTGTGAGTGAGTTCAGTTCCGTTGAGGCGAGTGACAGCAAAAACGTTAGCAAAGCCACCACGAATGAATGTCGGACACGACGATACGATCAGATATAAGATACATTTGTATATCTTTGTATGTAGTATTTGTATGCAACAAGTTTTGGCAGCCGGCGCAAATGATGTTTTTTAGTTTCTGTTTCTATTTCTCTGTTTTTATGTCTTATTTAATTTTTTCTTTTTTTTTTCTCTCTGTTTTATTTTGTTTTTTGGCTGTTCGACTTGGCGACATTTCAAAATTTTTGAAAATATGGCGCAACAACTGCATAAATGCGTCTACCTTGATGGGTGAAGTTGGTGGTGGATATAGTGGATTTGGTGGCATGTTGCCGGCATCGATCGAGTGAATCATTCTTTCATTCATTCATGCGCTTATTAACTCAGGTGATGATGAACAATATTAACCAAACTAAAACTAAAGGGGATATTCCATAATAGTTTCTTTATGACAAGATGCATAGCCTCCTTCTTTTTTGGGTTCAACATTCACACATATGAATAAATGTAGTAAAAATATAATTAAAGCAGCAATACTTATTTATAAATATCATATATACTATCATCATCATGTCATTCATCGTACGAGACGAAAAAAGCTTATCCGATACGATCCGATCCGATGCGATTCAATTCGCTATGCTTGCCAAAGAAACTTAAATTATGTGGACCACCCTACCCCTACTATGTAGTATGTACTATGTAGTATTTACATAACATGGTATAGTCAAATAGGGTTGACTAAATGCGGCAGTAGAAGTCCATGCCCTATGTAGGATGATAGATGCCTGTATATATAGAATAAATAAATCCAGTAACTCAGACATACAACAAGTGAACTATGAGGCGCCGCGCATGAATATTTTTATATATTTATGAATATTTTGGCACATTTACACTTTCGTAATGGACACTTGGACAGGAAGACTGACTGACTGGCTGACTGACGAATTGACACACAATTATGTATGTCTATAGACAAACAGACAGACAATCAAATACGGAAACAGTCACCCGCAGTCATCTACCTACCTTTGCATTAGATGAAAGACAACATATAAATTATTCCACTCCTTGGTCTTCAGATCCCGATGTTACGAAATGAAATCGTTAGATTCAAGCGAAGGTATAGAATACGATTTAAGGATTCATCCCAATGATCTTGCCATAGGCTTACTAGAATACAGTTGGTTGGTGTAACAGCCAACTCAAAAACAAAATGATAATATAATATTGACTTTAAATAAATATCAACAAATTTGATCCAAGGTCGTTATGTTGATCTAATCTTAGACAAATTAGATACAGAACCTTAAAATTGACATTAGCCAAACGACTCGACATAGCAAAATGTCTGACTGCCCAGCGCCAAAGTTATTTGCAACTCAGTCAATAGACATTAAGTCCATAATGATGTCAAAATATGTACATAATACTATTTGTTACACATGTCAAAATCTGACGCTCTTTCAGAAATGTAACAAAAACATGTCGCCAATATTCTTAATATATCTCGTGTCTCAAAGGCCGTAGAGCCAAGTATTTTATATATTCTGAAAGAAGAGAAAGCGATGATGCCTGTTTGTCATTGCGCGCTTATGTCATCAAGGGGGAGGGGCGTTGAAAAAGCTAAAAAAAAAATTGTAAAAATTCTTTTCGTTTTAAGCGTATCTTTTGAGAACGTCTTGCCCTATTTGTGATATTTTTTTTTCGTTCGTTATAAGCCAATTAGAAGAATATGAAAGAAAATTTTTTTAAAATCCACCGGAAAAGTTGGAAGTATAGATACGAAGCTTATAATAGTAGAACAGAATAAAATTCAAAGCCTGCACTATCTGTCTTCTCTGTAAAGAGTACAATTCTCCTTAAATGTTTTATGTACTTTTTTTTGTTATTTATTTGTCACAAAATCACTGCCAAGCTTATATCGTGCATTAACTGAAAAAGATGGTAACTGCATGATGGCCTTAAGTGGTAAGCACCGGCTCATGAAACACAGCATCAGAAGTTCAAACCCTGTACTTTGTAACTACAACATATAATTGGCAATACAACAAAGCTTATTTTACGTTTTCACGCAAAAACAATAACGGTAGTGATACTACGTGTAATGATTTTTGGTGTTAAAGATATAATTTCTAGTAATTAGTGTAGGTATATTATTTGCTTTGATCAATATGAACACTGTGCAACAAAACGCAGAATAACAAATGATAAATAGACAATTTAAGGAGCAATTCCATAATTTCTAGTAGTCAGGGAACTCTAATATAAACATGTAGTATGTATTATATTAGAAACTCCGTGACATGTCACAGGAATGTGACATTAGATCAATTGATTACATTCAAAGTGATCTACGGTCTCCACTCGTATATTGCCCTACAAATGACACAAATGGATTGTGGTGAATGAAGTAAAAAAGAAAGAGGATTTCAATTGATTTCAAAAGAACTTGAACTGTTTGAAATTCTTGAAAAAAAAAAAAAAAAAAATAAATAAATAAAAATTATATTTAAATGAGACATTCAAGTTTTCACTTTATTACAATCATTTTTACCGGGCCACTGTGCATCCTCATCTCATCAATCTCATCAAATTTGAGCTATGTGGTCTTTTCAAAAGTGTATTTATATTTTATGTTTTTTAAATGAATGCCGGTTTTCTTTTTTATTTGTTTGCTTGTTTGTTTGTTAGTTTCAACCATCCTCAATACACAACTGCCTAATAATTTTCCCGGTTTTTTCTTTATACATATATATATGGTATACATAGATAAATACATATATGTAGATATGTATGTGCATATATAAATCTGTGTGTAATATTTCTGCTTAACTGAAATTATTTTTTTTTTCTTTTCTTTTTTTTTTGTAGACATATATTTTTATATAGTACGAGTCTTGCATTTGCATGTGTCGGTAAATTTCTTCTTGTAAATCTGAATTTGTTCCTATTTTTACAGAATTTTTGGTGCGTTTGTCATTTCTGTTCTACTTTAGGCTTGAAATATTTTGAAATCCATAATTTTTGTCGTTGGTTTTATTTTATTTTATTTTTATTTTTTTTTTTTTGTATAGATAGTAGTAGTAGTAGACAATAAATCAATTTTATTCAGTGGTGTATTAAAAAATGGTATTAACTTCTTTTTACCACAAAACCATAATAAATATTTACACAGTTTGTGGTTGGATTCCATTGGGAAAGAAGGGAATTCAATAAAATAGATTTATTTATAAGCTTTTTGAATTTATAGAAATTATAAATGATCTTCATGAAATCAGTTCATATTTGTCCATCCGTAAACATAGTTCTGCATATTTGATGACCCTGATCAGACACTAACATTTTGTTTCAGTCATATGGTTAGATGTGATGATTTTGAGCATTATTGTCTACATTAGACTATTGATCCGATCGATTCTTCTTACAATACAACTGTATATGGATTTCATTCCATCTTTACTAGAACTTAGCATTTACCATATTAATAACAAAACAATCGGTTTTGTAGTCTCGTACTTCAATGGAGCCAATGTTACTGTTCTGAGCTCTGTGTTATCATAAGTTTTGCGGTTAACAAATAAATACTTACTTCCAATACAAGATACTTACTAACCAGATGCAGTTCATTGTTGTCAAAAGATTCAATCAAAATATGCAATTTTCATCATTATTTTTCTCTTTGCTTTCACTATCTTTACAGTATTCAAGATGTTCAAGATGTTTTATATGAGTTTGACATTGTGATCCCAACAAAATTATCTTCAACGAAGAATAAAATAAACAAAAAGTAATATAAAAGTTCAGGAAGCTACTACTAATAAAAAAAGTAACCACAAAAGGTGAGTCGTAAAATAATCACAGATAAAAATTTTCGTATTGCAACTTTAAGTAAATATGAGGTTTCTAAAAACTTTATGATCATGATCATGAGGTTTTTAGATTTGTTATTTGTTGAATATGTTATTGTAAACAAATTCTTAATGATTTCATTGTCGAACATAAAACTTTACAGATGATTATTTATATCTATTTCCTGAAATTTTCTTTCAATTGATTTTTTTTTTTTTGAAAAGTTTCCTTAGATCGTGTCTTTAATGTCTAGTTTTCCCAATAAATCTTTATAAGTGCGAGGGGCATTCAATTATTCACGAGATAAATTGAAAGAAATAGTTTGTGGAATAAGTGTGGTACTTTTGATTTCGCTGGGTTCAAAAACGGTCCAATTAAAACGAAATTTAGAAAAATATCTGCGATTTTTGTAATTATTTGAAAAACATCGCATGCTGATGAACAAATTTAAATGAAAAACAATATTCTCTCACATGACAATGCTTACCCTCAGACGTCAGTCTAGATGACCCTCGAAACTACTGAAACCTAGATTTAGTAGAATTTAGTAATTTCATCTCAATAATATCTTACTTATAACCATATTTGAATGAATCAAATAAGAAGGATATACTCTGACCAATATTGATCTTTTGTATCATGGATCATGTCCGCAGATGCTTCTTTCAGTTGTATGCTAAAGCGTTGTTAGAGATATTCCCAATTTTTTTTTAAATAAGGTCTGAGCTGTTAATGGCCATTAGTAGCAGAGCTGCAGTTGCATTTTTTAGATTAGGAGAAGGGTGGGAATTGATTACGTCATCAATGTGGATTTAAATGGGCCTATTTTAACATATCCTGTAATGCTTTTTAGAGTTCCGTACCCAAAGGGTGCCAACGGGACCCTATTACTAAGCCTACACTGTCCGTCCGTCCGTCCGTCCATCCGTCAAAGAGCTCTATCTCATGAACCGTAATAGGCAAACTGTTGAAATTTTCAGTGAGTGTACGAGGACGGTTCATTAAGTACCCGTGTTAGAAATGAAGACACCATTTTTTTTCATAAAAATGTTTTTTTATTTTTCAACATAGTCCCCTTTTAGAAAGATACACTTCTCCCATGCCATATTCTTAACCCCTCCAAAAAAATAGGATTTGTCGAACTCTCCAAAATACGCTTCTGTCTCGTTTGAGCTAAATTTTTTCCCCGCGAGCCATTTCTTTATGTTAGAGAAAATCCATGAGGATGACGCCCTTCGCATCCCAAAAAATCGTCGCCATGACCTTACCGGCCGATGGGACCGTCTTCGCCTTCTTTGGTGCAGATTCACCGGGAGAAATCCATTGTTTTAATTGTTGCTTAGTTTCTGGTGTATAATGATGAATCCAGGTTTCATCAACGGTGACAACTTATCATGTAAAATATTAATTTCCGTTCCGGTCGACACACCTATTTCCTTTGCTACTTCGCGCACTTTCGTTCGTCGATCAGCGAGAATCATATCGTGGACTTTTTTAACGATTTCCTCGGTAACCACGTCTGCCGGGCGTCCTGGTCGCTCCTCATCAAAAACGAATGTTCGCCCACGTTTAAATTCGTTAAACCAATATCTTACTGTGGTCATAGATGGTGACGTGTCCCCATAAACAGCATCCAACTTTGCTTTTATCTCCTCGCATTTTTTCCCATCCAAAAACAAAAAGCGAATTACTGAACGATACTGCTCTTTTTCCATCTTAGCGAAAATCACGGAACACGTCTGACTCGGATGGCTGCCAAATCGAAAGTAACCTTTCAATCAGTCTGAAATTTGTATTAGCGTCGTCTGATAGATGGCAGCACACGTTGATAACACTAACTTCACTCAGGAATGTCCTCTATCGTCAAACACGGGTACTTAATGAACCGCCGCCCTCGTATAGTTCAATTGCATGCATAACGAAAAATTTAATAAATTTAAAAAATATTGGGGGATCCCTATACAGACCCAAAATTTAAATAAGTGTGTGATTTATATTCAACAACCATGTAAATTTCAAGATTCTAGAATAACTAGGATGGGTACCTCCCATACAAATTTAAATTCAAATTAATGTTCTTATTATCTTTTGTTTCTCATTTTGGTTAATTTTTTTAGGCGCTGGTTAAATATTTCACCGCCAAAATCAAATTCAATTTATATAACTTCAGACAGAGGCACAAGCTATACATCCAACGAATTTGCATACATTTTGTTAAAACCTTGTGCGGTGGGACAGAGTTTATTATGCAATTGAGTGTTCATATTATATTGGAAGATTTTCATCCATAGTCCATTCAACAACTCCTTCAATCGAATATTCTTCTTTTCTTCTCTTTAATCACTTTCTTTTTTTTAATCAACTTATAGTACAATAGTAGTATGTAGTACCATTGATCGATCGATCGATCATACACTAATCGTTGTTCATGTTCTTTATCCAAATGTGTATTTTTTTGCAAAACGCATTCTCCAACACTACAAATACTGCCCACCAAAAGTACTACAAGCCGCACCTAATTTTTGCGTAGGCTTGGTTATACTTAGTATTAGTATGAACCCATGGATGTACGAGTACGAGTATGTACTCCAATAGCTACAATGATTCGAATGACGACTCCAGTGAAGAAAACAAGCTAATCAAATGAATGGTTATACTCGTATTTGTTCAGGTTTTGTTCGCTATTGCTGGTTCATCCAATTCTATAGCATTGTGAGTGACTGAGTGAATAAGTGACTCTCTTCTTTTTTTTTTGTTTTTTAGCTGATTTAAAGGATTCGAATCTTTCAACTCACAACGCACGATGACGCCTCCTTAAAAAATTCCAAAGTTGTACCGCCGTAACCGCCACCACCACAATCGCACACCTTCATCGTCATCATCTTTGTTGTCTTTTGTTTTTCTCTTTTAAATTGTGGTAACGAACCGGTGTAGCACAACGTGCTTGCTGCCAGATCCATGGTGCGACGGTGCTAACTACCGCACTACAATCTTTTGGCTACGCCATCCTTTTGTGTTGAACCATTTCGCTTTTGAACTAGATTTATTTTGTCGATCGTTAAAGTTTGACAGCGCCAGAAAGCATTGAACAAAGCACACACTCTTATACCAACCAACCAAGCAAGCAAACAAACAGGCAACCTACCTATGCTGTAGTAGTATCTAAAATACGTACCTAGGCAGGTACAATGGCCCCTCATAACATCTGACAACACTGACTTTTTGCTGATGCATTAAAGCAATTTGATGTCATGTTTGTTAGTTAGTCTTCACTGTACTAGTTATTTGAATATACATACATACACATACTTACATATCTATCTATGTATCTATCTATCTATTTATCTAAACTCGTATATAGTATATGTGTGTATGTGTATGTATTGACAGGAATGCACTTGCTTTAGTTTTTTGTGTTTGCTTCAATTTGGTTTGTTGGTTTGCTTCGGTTTGACTTGGTTTTTGGTTGTTGACTCTCACATTCCTTCCCGGCTTACCAACCAAACTGCTGACAGACTTTACTTGTTCCTCCGCTGTTTTTGTTTTTGGTTTTTGTTTCTCCATATCTCTGTTTTCTGTTTTGAGTTTAATTTTGATAGGGGATTGTAGCGCGACGTAAAACAAAACCCGTTTAGTCATGCGTTAGGCAGGCGCGCGCGTGTCGTTACCCGACGCTTACTTTACCAAATGCTACCACCGCCATGGCATCACCACTGCCATCACCATCACCATCACCACTGTCATCTTCTCCTTTGGCATAATGTTAATTTTGCTTTCGTTCCCTCCTCCTCCTTCTTTTCCTTTTATTCTCCCTTATTGACCTCTTCTCCTCTTGCATTAATATCTCTTGTCTGACCTGGCGCGGTGTGGCGTGGCGCGGCGCGGCATAGCGGTTGTGGTTCCTTCGTATGCAAATTCCTCATGTTGCATGTACTCATTTCTTGGAATTTTTTCTTGCACCTCAACATTTTTTCCATGTTTCCTTCTGATCATAACTTGTAAATGGACTTGGACTCTAAAGATCTGGCGGGAATGAATGGCGCTCGACCGGCACGATTTATGGCTTGCTATGCTTGATCCAAACGAAAGCGCACTTTAGTCACTCGCTTCTTGCATCACTCACTCACTCACTCACTCGATCGCTCACTCGATTGTTCATTCGTTCATTCGTTCGTTCGTTCTACTTTTATCAATCGACACAAACGTTGAAATTTAAATTGACGACGATGCTCTATAATATTGAAGATGTAGCTTGGAAAACTTGAAACACACAAAATAAAAGTTGGCTCCTGCTATTTGATGGAGGGGATTGTGATGGTGATGGTGATGTTGGTGCTATTACAATATTTTTCTTAAACTTCATGTAGTTAGTTGTCTTTGCTTTAGGCCATATCAGAGTCTACATGAACCAACCACCAAAATTAACTCAACTCAACTGAACTCAACCCAACCCAATCACTTCCCGGTCGGTCTCTTCCGCTGTGATTCTCTTCCAGTCTGTTTCAGTCTCGTGTTATGCGCACTTTAAGCGCTAATTATAATGAAATTAATTTTAACGCCAAATTTCATGTTCATTATGTCGAACTGTTCTTCTTCTGTTTTACTCTTTTCTGATTTCTGATTTTTCGCAAGTCTTGTTTTTTTTTTTTTTTTTTTTGTTATACTTAGTTTTTGTAGTATTCCCGGTTTCTTTGATAAATGACTTTGCGTGTGTCTCTGTTTTACTTTAGTTTTGTGAATACTATTTCTTCATTTCTCATTTTTTCATTTTTATTTCCTTCTTCGCACCTAACATAGACACATCTACACACAATATATACAGATATATTGTATATATAGTATCGTGCTGTCGAAATTATATGTTATGTTTTGTGTTTTTTTTTTATTTGATTCAAATTAGTGAAACTTGTTTAAGTTAAACTACTCAAGAGATCATTGAGATCATATTATTTTGGTTTTGGTTCAATTAAATTTTTTAGTTCTTGCCGGTTTTTTTTTTCTGGGAAACTAATTACACAAAAATAACTCTGAATTTCTTAAAATGGAAAAATATATTTAGGATTTATGATTTTTTATCGAAATGGAGCAGGGCAAAGGTTCTTTAACTAATGTTGTCCGCGGATCCTCTCCTATATAACATTTTTTTGTGGACCCCATCCCATCCCTAGAGATTTAATGTCATATCGATCAAAGTTTCCTAGTTTCTTAGTTCAGTCAAACCTTTTTAAAGAACTTTACGTTTTTTATGCTTGTAAGGTGACACCTCTTTCACAGCACGGAAGAACACACGCTTCCCATTTTTTTTTTTTTTTCAAATTAAAATTGGTAAAAATATTGGAAAATGTCGAAACTATATGTACATTTTTTAAAGATTTTGATTTAACAGTTCCTTTAGTGGTGAGCTTAAGAAACTTTTCAGTGTTACATGCTCCTCACAGGTTTATAGGGCAAGAAAGTCATTCCGACGTAGGAGCTAGTGGCTGCTCGTACTATGTGAAAGTGAACGAGCTAGTGAGTTAGCATGCTGCAAAATTTTGAGCTGATATTTCTGCTTCATTTGGACCAGTTCGGTTTTAATTAGTAAGACGTTAAAGTTTCTGTGGATCTTCGCGTTCGAAATATACCAGGGAGCGAAGTATTTTTGATTGAGCTCTTTGGATGACTTCAACGTAATTTGGACAAATTTGGGCTGGGAACCGTATGTCCAGATTGGCTTTATTAAGCTGTTATATATTAGCACCTTTAGATCCAGGCTTAGACCAGATCTTGGGTTTAAGAGCCCGGGACAGGGCTTTTAAAATCAAGCAAATTTTTTTTTTTTTTCGTCTTCTATATGTTTTCGCCAGGTGATTCATCTGTCCAAATGAACTCCCATGTAGGTGACTTCACTTTAATGTGGAACAGTGGTGTTATTCAAAATAATAGACGGATAGTCATTCTTATTTAGGGTGAATGTCACGTGCTAACATTTGTCTGGATTGACTTTTATATGCCAGCTGTCGAGCCAATTCGATACAAGTTGCAAGTGATCGCTTAGCTCTTTCGACGCTTTTCAAGGGCATCATGAACGACTGGTGATTGCAGAGTCATCTTCAAAGGTTGATGTCATAAGGCGGAGATTTGATATAGGTATATATATATATTGTTAGCCCATAACCAGGTATGAATAGTTACGTCCCTAGAGATTTAAATACTAGTGCTTTAGTTTTAGACTTTCTAAATACTCGTATCAACAAATTTAGTGATAAACGAACATTATAGCACAAGTGATCTCTTTATTCTCATATAATTTGGATGTTAACACTAAAAAGTTCTTTTGTGACCCATATTGGAGTTCAGGATAGAAAAATGTCGACGAAAATTTCATATTGTAGGGTGAATTCTTCATAATAATACTACTTTACTAAAAGAAATATTCTATATTTAGATCATTGTTGCCAAAGTAGTCTTTATCAACCACCTACAAGGGGTCCTAGTAGTGGAGAAAAAATATAGGGGGAATAGTGGATCTCATTTTAGCTGATGACCAACAAATTTTGGTGCTAAAGATCCAATTTAAAAAAAAAATTTAAACAAGTGGAAACCAGACAAATTTGTTTAATAAATAATGAGCTTAACTTGCAGTTCAAGATGATAGCCTAAATTTTAATCATAACAGTTACACAATTTGTCACAGACATACTGCCAGGAAGATGGCGTTTCAACTTAAGTTCAACATTTAAATGCCCTCTATTCAGATTTTAACACTAGTTCAATCCATATAGTGACCTTGAAGAATCGAATGTCATAGTACAAGAGGAACTCATCGGAATAAGCACTAACGAAGAACTTAAGTTACAGTTTCGATACGGATATCAGCTATTCTGGCTTCAGAATACCAGTTACTTATCTTATGGAATATCGGGAGAAAAATTTTAAATGCTTTTCCGTGCTCATACCAAGTGGGAAGGGGTTTCCATGTGGTTACCAATCAATAACTGGACATTACTAACTAAAATAAATTTGTGCCAAATATTGAAAATTTATTATCAAAGCATCAGCATCATACATTTGTTCTTATAGCAGGTGATATATGTATGTACGTATGTATGTTTTACAAGATGTCACTACTTACTTACAACTATGTATATACTTCAACAATTTGATATCAATGGAACGTTTATCAACTATATTATTGTTGATAATTATTACCATCAGCATCAGCATCAGCAGCATCATCTTCATCATCATCATCATAAACAATACATTAACAGCAAAAACTTCAACAACAATTTGAATATCTTTCAACTTCAGCTTCCACTTCCACTTCAACATCAACATTTCCATCAACAACTTTATTAGTTAGCATTCAACAACTTTTTGAATTTGACTTTCTATCACATCATAAGTAGTAAGGCACCTCCTAAACCCATCCCCATATCTAAATTCATATTATATCTTTCTATCTAATAATTTCTCTTGTTGATTTTTACTGAAAGAAACATTCTAACAATGGTCAGTCACGGGTCTAGACCATTCATTATACATGTACCAAAGAGACCGTCTGTATCTTGAATATTTTTTTTTTTGTTGTTGTTAAGTTGTTGGCCCCCTCACACTCTGTTTGTTATTGATTTCATATTAATTGATGTTGCCAAAATTTTTTATTATACAATTTTGCCATTTGAGTTTTGATTCTTTATTATTATTATTATTATGTTTTTGTTGAGTAAATAATATTTTCTTCACTATTAGTGAGAAATCAATCTATTATAACTCCAATCCGATGTTTGTAACACGCAGAACGGTGCGATACAAGCTTTAAACATGCAAGTCTGTCTGTTTTGCGCCCGAAAAATTTTCAGGTTTTGTGATTATTTATGCACATGGTGTTATTACTTCTATAATCAGAATATTTAGTGCAGTATTCATGATCCAACATAACTAGTGAATAAACTAAATCTATTATGACTTTAATGATGTGTTTGTAACACACATAACGGTGCTTCAGAGTCCCCATATTATCATGTTCAGCACATCATAAGAGACATGGAACAAGCTATGAACATAGTAGCTACCATATAAATTTAATCCTAAAATGCTAAAATGGTCTTATTTGCCCCGATCACCACGGGAAGACACATAAACTGATCATTTCAACTCCACCATGAATCTACCTACAAGAGTTTAATATTGTTTATACCATAAATAATACTAGTTTGGTCAAAATGAGCTTTTCACATTTTAATGATATTTGTAATGTATAGAACAAGGATGTCCAAGAGAGACTCCATAAATTATAAATATTATCGAAATAATAAGACTGTGTGACAATATATTTATTACATTTGACCTGCTGATCACAAAAATACCAAATAAGTATGTATAATCCCTATGGGTTCCAAAACTACTGGACTGAGACCTTACCATTTCCTCCTAATCTATTTATACAAGACTCTCATTTAAAGGAGGTTTCGAATATGAGTTTGTCTTGGAACATGTGTACATTTCTTAAAATATTCAAGCAAAATAAAGTAAAATCATAACATTCAACCAATTGAGTAGAGTATAATTGATATAATCACCATATATTTATTTAGTTTATTAAATTGGGATGTGATGAAAGGGTATGTATAGTTCGGTGATCCGAAATTGATGTTGATGTTATCTGTTTTGTATTTTTTCTTTAAATTTTATTTAGAGGTGTGAATAATTAAATGAAGTCAATACTCAATTTATGATATTTGGATTATGTTAATTAAACTATGCAAAAAGATTATTATCATCGTCATCATCATCATCAGCATCATTACTATTAATATTATTATTATTATTATGGTTATACACACACATAAGTATTTATGTATGTGTTGTGTGAGTATATAATTTTTTATTATATTTAGCTCAAAGATATTTCAGTCTATAAAACGAAATCAGACTATATATACCAGTACTACTTCATTTAAATTGATTTCTGGTTTCATCAGCAACATTTTTTGCAAATTTTATTGGGTTTCTAGTTTTTCTAATTATCAAAAGTATCTAATCTAATATATACTAGAAAATATCATTCTGACGATAATGCAAATTCTTCACAGACATATACAGATCAGATATATTCTTCTTTTATGGATAATCATTTTTGAAGTCGTGATAAATTTCTTTCATCATCTTCTTGTAGTATTATTTGAAATTTTTATTCTTTATAATTAGCAGAATAATTAATACTCGTATCCAGTTGGAAATTTGCATAAACTTACTCTGCTTGTAATATGATGTGATGAACACATCAATTTTGAGGCAACTTTAAGCTACAGTCTACAGTGAAAACTCGGTGAAGATCCTCAGTTTATTTCTTGTCTTCTTAAGGACCGACGCGACTACACAGCAGGCTTTGTGGCTTGGCAAGCTTTGCACGCTTGGGCTTCAATAGTTGAAATGTATGAAATCGTTTGAAGGAAACAACATAGATTCTCTTAGAAAGCGTAAGAAGTCGAAAGTTGGTCAAGTTGAGAATGGGTGAACCGAAAACAGCTGTTTTCGAACTAAAAATTAACTATTTGGTGTTGTGATGAATTACAAATATCTGTTTTTGTGAATGGCAAACAGCAATGTCATATCATTTATTGGAGTGCAAAACTATTTAACATGGAGGAAAAACTTATTGAAGAGTTAAAAAAACATAAATCAATGTTCTTTGTGCTTTTCACTTTATATTTCTTTTATTAATTTTGATTACCAATATCAAAGCAAAACAATTTTATTTTATTTCACAACAGCTGTTCTTTGTTTACGTTGAGAAGCGTGAAAAGCTTATTGTGTAATGTGAAGCGTCGGAAGCATCGAAAGCCAATGAAAAGCGTATAAAGCCGAAGCGTCCAAAGCTTGCTGTGTCGTTGGACCTTTAGTTCTCTTCCACAAGGGCTTTAGATTGTCTAAATCTCGGAATTACTTCTTTAAACCATAGTCTTTCATGTAAATTCAAAGAAACTCAGGCCCAGAACTATTTATAGTTAATGCCGCTGCATTCATTTGTGACTTGATACTATATAATGAATAAATTATTGTCAAAGCTCAAGGAAATTAGGAATAGTAGAAGATAAAAATAATACAATAGTAAAGAACAAACGTGTTCGTTAAAATAAAAACAAGTAAAGTGGAAATTTGAATTCTGTAGATATTTTCCTGGTGCAGCTTCTACTAGTAGTGTTTTTGTGATTTTAAGTATGTAGGTACTTATAAAGCTTTCCAACAATGTGAACAAGACTCAATAAATTGAGTTAGTTTTTTTTTCGGTACAAGGAACAATATTAAGATATGTCTAAATCATCAACAATCATGTGGGTTTTACATATTAAAACTTTTGGCTTCTTTTGATTCTTGGGAAATAAAGAAAAATTGCCCCATGTTAGCACTACACAAACGAGCAAAGAAATTTAATTAATATTTTACTAGACAAGGGTAAAACCTAAGCAGTGACCAGATACACACTTAATGTGTCATATGGCATGATCACAAATACTAAAAATTAGACACTAAAAACAAGGCAATGCAATCGTCATAACAGTCAAATAATGGGGTTATGACATCTGCACAGATAAAAAAAGAATTAAATCTACCGAATGCTACATCAACAATAAGAAAGCAGTTGATAAATGCCGAGCTTGAATCTAAATGGCCAAGGAAGTCCGTTTACTCAGGAATATTCATTTTAAGTGAAAGCTTGAATTTGTCAAAAAAATAGAGCGGAAATCTCTGTGCCAATTGGCGTAACATTTTTTGGACAGACATAACAAAAATTAATCAATTTGACCACGCCAAGAAGAAACAATTTATTAAACGTCCTGCCAACAAGTCATTTTGCGAAAAGTACAACGCCAAAGTTGTAAATCATGATCGTCCATCATCTGAGAATGCTTTTCATGATACGACATTAGGTCCGTAGTGCAAATCGAAGGGAATATGGATACCTTCTATTATGTGAACAAAATATTGGAATTGGTTCTATTCCCTGACCGATAATTAATCAAATAAAACAAATCTCGTGCAAAATTTCAGCTCCCTAGCTCAAAAACTGTCTAGTTTGCATACATATAGGCGGACATGGCTAAATTAACTCGTTTCGTCGAGCTGATCAAAAATATACATACGTATATACTCTATGGGGTCTTCGATGTTCACTTCTGTCTGTTACAAACTTCTTGACAAACTTCAAAGCTCAACGGAGAAGAATGGAAAAAAACAAAAAAATTGACAGACCAGCAGCAGCATGACTAAATCAATTTTTCTTTTGATTTCTCTGTCATTTTCATTGATATACTATATTATTTGATTGGATCTCCGATTCATGAATGGGTCCATATGCTTAAATAATTACCACAGGGGTGAGTTCACCCAGAAACGGCCCATTGCGATGCCTGTTGTGGACCATGCTTAGCTTCAGTGTTCGCCTTTGCCCTTACCGGCATGGAAGACTTTATCTATTGATCTAGGCTATCATGCATGTAATAAAGAAAGAAATAAAACCTTATGAAAATAAATAATAAAAACTAGAATTAATATTAGAAAAGAGAAAAGAATGAACAAAAAAATGTATGAGAAATTAAATATTGTAACAAAAAAAATAAAAGGGTATAAAAATAAAAACAATGGAGTGGAGTGGAGTGGAGTGGAGTTGCTTTGATGGAAATGGAAATGGATAGAAATGGAGAATTTATTGACTGTAAGTACTTTTATCTCAGCGAGCGCACATACAATAGAATTCGCATGTGGCATCGTATGTTGCAAGCAATTAAAGCAGCTATAGCAGCAGCATGTAGCAGCAACATGTAGCAAGTAACATCAGCAATAATAAAAGTAACAAAAACAACAAAGCACATTTCAAGATCATTGCCATTTTTAGCATTTTGTTGCAAATATTTTTACTTTACTTTGCTGCAATATTAACTTCTACTTCTACTTTTGCTGATGTTGATGCTGCTGCTGCTGTTGATGTTGCTGGTGTTGTTATTGTTGCAGCTTCATCTGCTTCTGCTGCTGCTGCTGCTGCTGCTTTTCTTGATTTCTTTTCATTCTTGTTTATATTTATGTATTTCTTCGTCTTCAAACGAAACTTGTTCTAAGTCTCTCTCTCTCTCTCTCTCTCTCTCTCCGTGTGTGTCCGTCTCTTTGTCTATCTCTATCTAAGTATCTTAGTTCCTTCTTCTACTCTTTATATAACTTATTATTCTTCCTTCGTCTTCATCTTCCAGCACCTTTCATTTGTTGTTGTTGTTGTTGTTGTTGCTATTGTTTCTTGTTCCTGCTTCATTTGTATTGCAACCTTTGTTGCTTTTGCTGTTGCCTTTGTTGCACAATAAAGCGAAACTTAAACTTTCGTGTTTATTCAACCAAGCTGGCTTCCTCCACCCAGAACGCGTCTCCAATCTTCATGGGCAACATTGGAATGTGTTCCACTTCGATTCATGCTTGTTGCATGCTGTTGCTGCAACAATACTTATTGCTGTTATTATTGTTACTGCAACATCTTTTCTGCCACATTTGAAATGATCTTAAATGTAAAATTGTTCAACATTTTAATTGCTTTTTGAAGGTAATTATACAAAGGGTGGATGGACTTCTTACTTCTTAAGTATTTTGGCCACTATTAAATCTCCATAACAAATTGCAAATTGTACATTACTGGGCTGTATAATTTGCCATATCTTTTTTTTTTATTGTGATTTTTCACGATTATTTTAATCATTGAGATGGCATTTGGTCATCTTTTGAAAAATAAACTTCATAATAACACGTTTCCACACGTTCACCACATCGACTTTCTTATGATTGATAAAGTCAGGATCATTTCTTTGCAGCAGACTTTGTTGTAGGCAATCCATTGTCTTTAGCAAAAAAATGACCTTCGACTTATCGGATATAAAAAATGTATGTGACAATATGGCAATAGATTGACAGATGGCTGAAAGCCAAAAAAGTATATTATAATTTATATATGTTTGGCGTCCATGTACCCAAAGGTCATCAGGGTGAAGGTGCTTGAGCCTCCTCCTGGAGGTCATTATACCGGCTTGTGTGCAAGTTTATCTGCTCACGAACAGAGAAGAATCTTAGGTCCGTGGATATCACATCATTACGAACGTACTAAGGAGGGTTAAATTTCTGACGGAGGGCAGAGTTCTGCATCTTCTGTATAAGGTATATATTAGAGTCGGCTGTGGTGCCCCAGAGGGAAATCCCATTAGTCCAGGACGGGACCACTATTGCCTTATATTGCCTTGTTGCTCAGGCTAAGTTGACCTATTCCTGTCCAAGAACATACCCAGGTGGCGAACTGAGCCCACCTGCATAAAGACGGTTGGACAGGAGTCTCTCCTAAGCGCAAACGTGCAGTGCTGCGACTTTTCGCTATTAATTGAGATGTTCCAGCGGGTTGCCCACCTACTGAAACTATCCAGAAACTCTTGAGTCATCTCAGAAACCTTACTGGCACTGAAAGAGCTGGTAATAAAAGCTGTGTCATTAGCATATGTGGGTAGCAATGTATTATCAGCATCTGGGGCTGGCAAATCAGCGGTGTAGTGTGTGTACAAGACAGGTCCAAGAACTCTTCCCTAGGTACTCCCGCACCAATACTGCGGATACTAGATCGTTCGTCCCGGACCTCGACCATAAGATACTGAGCAGCTGGCAGAAGGGACCTTAGCTTGTAAAGGAGGCCTTCGATGCCAGATCCGATCGAACGCTTGCTGAACATCCAAAAAGATTGCAGAACTATATTGTTTGTTCTCAAAGGCCTAGAGGACGTGCTGCACAACTCGATGAACCATGAAGATGCTGTCAGTATTCGTCCAAGAAATATTCTTTCGAATATCTTGGAAAAAACCGGCAGCAAACTTATAGGTCGATCAGACGCAACAAGGTTCTCCGGCTTGCCAGGTTTCGGTAGCATAGCAATAAAATCTCTAAAGGATTCACAATATGAATATTTATTGTTTATTGTCGATTTGCCAGAGTGTGAGTGTGTACCATCACTACACCCTGGCCTCATTTTAACAACTACTTACAAATCAATAATTTTCCTAAAAATACCCTGAGGAAATAAACTAAATATAATAATTTCATACATCATGTCTGCAATTTATACACAAAAGAGTTGCCAATGAATCAACTTCAGCATTTAGTGTTTAACCATTAAAATTGTAGTTTATCTAAAGATTTTAACGAGAAGTTGGTTGCCCTTCAAAAACTCATCTTCTCACTTTGATTTCGGACATTCTTTAGACTTGCTAACTTGGATGCTCTTTTTTTTTAATTTACCACCATCATAGTCTGGGTTGGTAGTTGGTAGTTTACTGATGATCCGGTAATACTTCATTTCTCTTATAACCATGATGCTCTTTTGTTTAAATGATTTACAAGCGGAGTTTTTTATAAAAAAAATTTTAAATCCTTTAAAAAACGATTGGTTCATTAGTTGATTGGTTTGGTTGGCTTGGATGAGTTGCTTAGTTACTAAAAATATACCAACTGCAGTGCAGCTACTGTTATTGATGACATGTTCCAACCCTCTTCCATCACCCATCACCCATTACTACTACTTCTACTGCTGGACTTTCATAATTGCTTTTGAATTCTGTTTTTGACTGCAACTCATTCGATCGCCCGATTGCTCGCTCTCGGTTGATCTGTAATTTTTTTAACTTTGCTTTTTGATTTATTTCTCTTTGGCTCATAAAAATATTAATAACAAAATCGTAAAATGGAAACAATCACAACAACACGTAAATATTTGCAGCAACATGCCCATGCTTCTCTGTACCGATCCAATGAAAATAAAAAGCACAAAGGCAATCCAACACATCTGAAACTTTGGACATGGACATCACCATCACCTGATCATAATTTTAGTTATTGTCTTCATCATTGTTATTGGTGTTGTTGTTGTTGTTGTTGTTATGCTACACATTTAAAAAGGCTTCATTGCATCGATTTTGTATCTTTCCCCGGTTTCGCTTACCCATAGTTTGTTGTATAGCCAAGAATTCACATTAATTTTAAGCTCAAAAAGAAAAAAAACTTCGGTTTCACCAAAGATTATATACCTTTTATGAAAAGGAAAAACACACACATAATATAATTATATTTTAAATTAAAAGGCATATTGGCTTCCAGTAATAGGGGGGGGGTTTTATTTTTTTTTTTTTTTTTTTAATTCTCCATTGATATGAGTGAAGCAAAAATAAAGACTCAGAAACTCTTACAGTTCACATTTATTGCTTGATCTCAATTCAAGTCTGCACAAAAACTTGACAACGCACTGGCAATAGATCAATGGATCATTCGATGACATTAGGATTTATGGATCGCTTGACTTAAGAACAACACGAAATTATTGATTATATTTGCTGAAAACCCACAGCTATGAGAGAAATTGTCAGTCCCGATCATACAATATTTATTTTTTTTTTCTACAAGGTTACTAGAAATTCAAAATTTTTACCAGTTCCCTGGAATAATTCAAACACAACTTTTATATAGAAATTGCTGCTATACCCATTACTATAATGATTTGATGAAAGATTTACTGTCATATGTCAATAATCATTTGTTCTTCAACGTTTCAAAGTTGTCTTCCATTGCATGATATTTATGCCAGCATGTTACAAACTTCCAGATAAACTCAATAGACAACATACTAGTACGAGTACATACAACATTATTTCCCCCTAAGAAAAATGGTATAAAAAATCGAAAAAAGAAATACTTGTATAAATAAATAAAAATAAATATTCGGACAGCTGGAGCACTCTCCAGCATACATTTATAGCAGTTACCACTCAACACGGTTTTCACCTCCGCGTTAGTCTGGAGTCATCATCATCATCATCATCCCCGTTGCCCCGCCACTTTATATAGCGTCAGCATCAACATCTTTGCGCGAGTTGCGTGTCTGCATTAATTTCGCGCTTTGCGGCAACCTCATTGGTATTTTCTCATTTTGACTCTTTTTTTTCTTCTATTTTTTTCGCTTTTATTTGACTTAAGATCCATCCAACCATCCAACAATCCACAGCAGCCACATTCACATACTAAGGTATACAGAAGATACTCACTACATACAATATATATGTACACACATGATCTTCATGATCATCTAAATGTCGTCGTCGTCGTCGTCGTCTACATCGTCATCGTCATCATATAAACACGTTTCATCGTCATCAGATGTTCAAGTTGACAAAGCACAAAAGAAGCTAAAAAACTAGAAGAGGAGGAACAAAGTAAAGAAGCTAAGATCAACTACTACTAAGTTAGCCGAAATATTTTATACCCTGTTTATGTATAAGGAATTCTAATGTGAGGTTTCAACATTGAAATATTCCAAAGATTGCAGTCTAGTCTTATAGTTGATAGATAGTTGATGTTCCGTGTTTCATGAAGAAAACTACCATATGCGCTGGGATCTTGATATCCCGATAATATCTAACTAAATCGTAAAATACATATGAAGGCATCTAGTACGACGTGAAGCTCATCCCGATGATCTTGCCTTGGTCTTGATGAACAAGACCCTAGTATGTATAATACACGCCAAATCAAAAAGAGCCACCTGTTTATCTACCATATAGGTTGATCCAGGTTCCCAGAATCATAGAAAATTAATTAAATTTTGAAATTAAATTTTTATTTTTTTTCTACTCTTTACGGGAGTGAACAGTATTATAAGTTTGTCATGAAGTTTGTATTACACAGACGGAGACATCGCAGATCTCATAAAGTATTGTATATATATTATTGAATCAGTCGAATTGGACCACTAGGAGTGGTACTTCCCATACAAACCCAAATTCAAATTAATGTTCTTATTAGAAAAACTTTTTTGTTATTTTGACTTATCGAACTGAAATGTGGACACTATGAGTGCCTGATCCATATTCACTAACCAACGAACTCTTTCACAGGAGCGTGAAGAGTATTACCTCTTTGGCATAGCCAATTATAATCTTCTATCTCGTTTTAACATACTGACATACTGATTCTAATTTCTACTATTGTCTACTACTAAGTCTGTTTCAAAATTTTATTAAGTTATCCATTTTTTTATAATAAAAATATCCTTGAACGAGCCTAGAGTGTAAACTTTTGCATGATCTCAATGTTAGAATATGATTTAATGATCTAGAATTGTATGGCAGAAGTCCATAGTTTTATAAATAAACATGTATGTAACCGCTATCAAAGTTGAGAAAGTGAATTTGAATTGAGAATCCTGCAATTTGTTCAAAACAACAACAGACTTTCTTATGGAGAAATTCTTCCACAAAGAATTAAATAATCCAGAGAATAACTCATTATGTAAGTCTTGTTATTATTGATAGCCATTACTGCATACAATTAAAGTCGAAATTCACAATCAGACCTAATCTGGTCTGGATCAGGTTGAGAAAGAAAACGGACTATTAAATATATTTTCAGTTTTTCACTCTTTGTACTCGTACTTATGTACGAGAATGGTCTGCTTCATAAAGAAGTGATGGCTTTGACTTGTTCTTGGATAATGATGATGATGATGAAGCTTTGTTGTTTTGTACCTGCTCATTGGAGCTTCTAAGTATGTATTACATGTCTTGGCTTTCAAATGCTTTTGTATTGTATGGTATATAGTACAATAATAATGAGTGGAGAGCAGCCCCTTTGTTTATTATATTTTCTGTCTTTCTGCTAGTCTCTGCTCTCGTCCCTCCCTCCTCCCTCTTGATCTTTTGATGATGACTTTCAAATGTTTGTCGCTGCTCCTTGTTGAAAAGAATGAATTGAGGAGTTGATCCTTTTTGACATTTCTTGGAATTCTTTAATGTTTAAAGATATACAAACATACAATATATACTTTTTTTGTAAATTAAATCTCCTTTACTTTAGTATATTCAACAAACAACACTGGACTACTGTCCAATACCATGCCAATCATTATCGTCGTCGTCGCATTTAATTTGAAGCAAGCAAATCATCATAACATATGTACATACACATAGATACAATGGTCACTACCATCACCAATACCAATGGATCTGATGGAATACCTTTTAGTGTCCTTGTAGTATAGTATATCATTATTGTGATCAAAAATGTGACTGTTTTTCTCTCGGCTCCCGGTTCGGGTTTGGGTTCTGATTCTGCTCATTGGCATTGGCATTGTTAAGCGTCCTTCAATTTTTATGAGATTCGCCGTTCTTCATTGTTTTGTGCTGACGCTTTTTTCTGTGTTCATTGTGCGCTTCTTTGGATTCAATTCGCATTGTTGGTCCCCGATCTGATGATCAGTGTTTCGCTCGATTCTTTTGTTAGCTTCTATTTCAATTTAAATGATTCTACACACATCAATAATGCATCAATTCACTCACTATCCAATTCAACCAATGAGTTTCGAATACACAATCACTTGGCTTAAGATATTTTTAGCTACAAGTAGAAAGCTTTAATTGATCTTTGATAAAATATTAGATTTTAATCTACACAAAAATATCAGATGATATTGAAGGCGGGGGGCCTTCGAATCTCAAGAAGAAGGTCTCGAAATATCAAATCAACAAGCTTCAAATCGAGATAACGAATCAAAGGCATACCACAATATGTTTTACTTTTGTCTTCGGTTCATAATAACAAGATCATAGATTACTGTATCAATTGGAGGCCGGGCAAACCGTGTCCATCATTTAGTTTCACGGCCCCAGAGCTCCGAAAAGCCTAGTCACTGCATAGCACTGCGTTGAATTGAAGGTGACTGAGAAAGTTTAAGAAGCTCAGTCACTCAGTCATAATGTCAATGAACCAATTATTCTCTTCTAACTGACTAATTTTGTGTTGAAAATCCAGAATTCTAGTAATAATAGTAAAAATTCCAAGCCCACGATGTGCAATATGTTAATGGACACACTATTCTAAATAGTACACTACAAGTACGAGTATGATGTGGTAAGGAGTGAATAGTAAAAAGTGAACAAAAACTACATGGCATGGCATGGCATGGCATCTGGTCTGGTCTGGACTGGTCTTGCGGTGATGTCCTGCGTTATCATTGCATTGCAATCTCAATTACAATTTATGGAATAAAAGTAACAAGAAGCTGATGCGGCTGCTGGTCCTAACATTGAATGAAGTGAAGATGGGGACAAGGACGAAGAAAAGAATGCAACGCTGTGTTGTTAAAGACACTTGACTCTGGAGCCACTCAGACGCGCGCATTACAATGCAATTCAATGCACGTTTGATGTTTACGAAACGATAAGATGGGATGTATGAAGATGATGATGATGATGATGATGATGGTGGTACTTGTAGTAGAAAAAGCATATTATTGAATGAAGATCGAAGATGTGCAAAATACTCACACACATATGTATATTGTATATATCATGTACTAGCAATAAATTGAAAAGGCTAGCGCAAGTTGACTTGACGTCGTCCTTGTTCATGTTCCGCCTTTGGGGCAGTAATTATTACACGTTTTAATTTAATGACAAACGCAAGTTGGCCTTCAGAGACTGTCGCCAATAACATTGTCGTCGTCACCAACAAAACAGAACAGAACCAAATTGAACTGATTTGAACCGAACCGAACCGAACAGAAGTAGCAACATCGTCATCATTATCCTTATCATGGTGATGATCATCATCATTTACCTTTTACCTTGCCGGTTACTTTGATATATGCAGCTGGTTGGTATATTTATTGAGTGTACTTCTCTAACCGTCTGTCTGTATGTCTGTCTATCCATCTATCTGTCTGTTCTGCTGGTACTGATGATACTGTATTCCACCTCCTTGCGTGCGAATGTTGTGTAAGCATTCATTGTTTTAATTATAGGCCTTCGATCGGTATAATCAATTATTTATATAACCAGTTTTCTAAAGATCAGTTTCAATCTTAAACTCATCATTGCATTTTTTTCTCCTTTCCTTTTAGCTTCCGGCGAAACGTGGACACCGAGAGACACTAGACTACTAAGCTTTATAAAGATCGTCGTATTCATGATCATGACAACAACAAAGTCACAGACGACATCACCAACAATAATGATGATAATTATGAAATCACAAGCACACACACTAAAACACACAAACACACAAAATTGTCATTATCAACAGCAGCAGCAGCATCAACAACGATGGCGATGGCAGTCTTATTTTAAACAGTCAGCGATAGTTGGCCACCATCATAATGCACTGCTCCTGCTTTTGTTCCTATATATACATGGCATTGTATCATCAGCGTCATCTATGGTAGCAGCAGCATCAGTAACATCATCATCCTCATCATCATCACCATCATCATCATCATCATTGGATTCAACGCAGCAGCAGGCTGTACATGCACTTGGTGTACATATTGTTCGTGCTCCAGAATCTGCTGTAGCACCCAAAGGTGATGAAGTTGTATTTGAATGTGAATTGAATTTACCACCACATCGTTTAGAATGGCGCTTTCGACCTTCACTACCACAGCAATATTCTTCATCATCATCATCATCAGCAGCAGGAGCAGTAGCATCATCACCAACATCATCATCATCATCACAGTCGCGTTATCGCTATTTACCAGAGATAAACAATATAACAACAGAAGAAAGACTATCAAAATTACGCATTTATGTAGTACCCGAAACATTGGGTGATTACCAATGCGTAGCATGGTATGGTCCAACAGCAATTGCATCAACATCGGCACGATTAACTCTTGTATCCATATCCATTGACAATTCAAATGGCTATAGTCGTAATGCTATACGCTGGAGCGTTGCACCCAAAAATTGTATACTCATACGTTGTGGCACAGTCACCTCAAATCCACCGGCTGTCTGGAGTTTCTATCGTAATGGAGAAAAAGTACCACAAACTGAAGTTTTGCCCACAAGTAGCGGTGGTGCACTCATCTTGAATTCAGTATCAGCTAAGGATTCCGGAAATTATACATGCGCTGCCATGAACGCAATTACTGGTGTTGAATTGAAATTACCACAAATCATTGATGTTCGTGTAGATTATTCGGAACGTACACCACCACATTTCTTGGTTCAACGACCACCGACGCAAGCAGCAGCGCGTCCAGGAGAAACAATTGTTCTTGAATGTCCCGGTGTTGGATCCCCAAAACCAGAGGCAGTCTGGAGTAGTCCCAATATTGAGAATATCTATAATAATCGTACAAAGATTTTACCTTATGGCTTGCAAATTGTCGATGTACGTCCAGAGGATCAGGGTTCATATGTATGCCGTTTAGATAATGGCATTGCTCCAGTATTAGTCCATATGATTATGTTGAATGTCCTCGAGAGACCACGTATATTACATGGTCCCATAGCAACGTTAACCAACGAGGGTGAATCACTTGAATTGAAATGCACAACAAGTGGTAATCCCGCACCAGATATTTTTTGGTTAATCAATGGTGATGATATACGAGAAGATAATGAAACTCATACCGATGAACGTCGTCTAATCATTAAACATGTACAGAAACGTCATGCGGGAATTGTTCAATGTTTTGCAAAAAATATTATCGGTGAGGTAAGTACTCGTACATAGGGAAAACTAATCTTTTATTGATAGTATACTTATGTACAATATATAAATATTGATAATCGGAAATAAATCCCACGAGTGTTGGTCTGTCGGGCATATTCACGTATGTCCCGAAAAGTCTAATTACAATCAGAGCTCTTTGCAGAGAATGCCAAGTATTTAGGGGCCACCGTTTGAAGACATTATAACATTTCACCATGGATTTAAAAATCCAGGGTTTCTTATGCACATGTAGGGTTTGAAAGCAACTGAAGCCTCTGGTACAACATTCCGTTCTTGAGTTATAAATGGTGTAACACACTCACACGACTTTCTTTCACATCAAGTGATAGTGAGACGCTACCATCAAAATTTGTATTCAAAGCACACAAAGCTTCCACTGCAAAATCGACGGGAAACTGCGTTTCAATTCTGGATGAATTTTTCACATGTTTTGTGAATGTGTGAAACACTTTTTATGCAATTTTTATTGAAACAATACGGAACGATTTAATATAAGTGTATAAATTAGGAAGCAGCTGGTTTTCTGCTTGCAACCTCAAATTCAGTTCATCCATATGTTTTTCCAAAGCGACGTAGAATACTAACTTCCAAAGCCATTCGCTATTTTGTAATTCGGATGCATTACTACGATGCTTTTCATTCAAAGAAACTCTGAAGAACTTTTCCGCAACAAAGCTACCGTATGATATGGTAAATCAGTTTCTCCGAACTCTCCAGTAAACTTGCGGAATTCTCTGTGATTAAGCCCAGTGTATCTGATGAAAAATTAACAATCGATGTGACTGTTCATAAATGACTCAATGTAATGTACTACCGGTTTTGAACCACCATCATTTTCTACAGTTTTTTACCACACATATTTTTGCCTCCATTTCAAGTTTCTCCATCAAAGGTTCTTTTTATTATTGGCATTTTCAACTCCCTTAATCTTAATCTTCTTCACCAGTAGTCGTGTCGTAAATATTATCAATATCAAGAAGTTCTCCATACATTTCATAGCATAGCATATCTACTCCTCGAATCAATCGAAAAATCATTACCAGAACACACAGATCTGACACATCCGTTGACTCATTCAAGGCCAAGAAAAACCACTCAAGATGACCTCTGAAGATTTTTTTCAGACAGTTGAGTTGATATATTTTAGAAATCTAGAAATTATAGATCATTCCAATCTTTAATTGAATTCTGCTTGTTTTGCAAATCAAATTATTTCAATAGAGAATTTATAGAGTATTCAATGTCTTCTCCTCCTTGATAATATTGTGTAAAACAAACATCGCTATTACTGCTACTGTTCTCCTCTTAACAGCAGACGAGAGCAGTGCAGTACTTTTTCCATTAAGAAATCTAATGAATAAGTGCTGTATTCCATCCTACAGTAGTAGATTAATATAGAAGCTTCAGGCCTTAAGTTGACAATATTGGGACATACTACATACATAGTTTATTATATTACTAACAAAAGTCATTTGAAATTGAAATTGAAATTTTCTCTGCCTTAAGTATGTTTGTAGTAATATTTTTACATTTAATATATGTATGTATGTACTCGTATATAAAAAAAAAAGATAATACAATAACAATGATGATCACTTATGATTCTTCGAAATCAGAATCTTTGGATTTAAAAGCAAATTAAATAATTTATTTTTTTCAGACTAGTGAAGCTAATCTGCTAGAAGTAAATCCCAAACAAATCCAAGGTGAAGTTGGCAATATGCCTTTAGGTAATGTACCTATACGTCAACCATATGAACACTCCTATGGTAATGGTGGAGGCAGCGGAAATGGTGGCGGCAACAGTGGCAACGGCAAAGGTAACAAAGGCAAACGCAAGCATATGCGAGTAGGTGAGTAACATTTTAATTTATCAGTCATCCAATATATACATATTCATCGACATCGATGTGTGAGGTGTATGAGATGTGATGGCATGGATAGTGTGATTGATGTGGCAACACATTACATTGAAGCTCTAATCAGTCAAACTTATCCCTTAACATATGACACTAATTCACTATAATTATCAATCCACCATCATGCTGAATGCAAAATCTTCTTCAGATAAATCTATTCTGGTTTCCATGTCATGCCATTCAAGAATCGTTTAATTGCAGCCCACCACATTCTGAAAGACTTAGATTCATTCGGAGTTTAGCTCCGGTTAATATACGATTTAAAAGAAAGTGTCTATCAGTTCATCAGATCATCTAGCCTAGCCACAATATAAGCCTCATCAAAATTTTCTCAATTTACTTGAAAATTTCTTCTTATTTTCTCGTGATCATCATGGAACCATCATTCTTTCAGTTGAACGCGCAAGCAGTATCATAAATAATCCTCTTTTTTTTGACATATGAATTACATATTTACTTGAAAAGAATCAACATTCCGCAACCATACTATGCCGTGATTATGATTATGGACAACATTACACATTGGTATTGGTCGTATTTTGTTAGGTTTTGTTTTCCACATTTGCCAGTGCTGTTTGCTTCGCCCATCTGCTGACTCGCTGAGTGTCTTGGACTGCTTATTTGTGGACTTTATATCGCTCTTTAGCCTTTGTCCAGTTCAGCTTGGCATTCGTGAAAACTCTTCAATTCTAATTCCACGAACTAAGGTGTAAAATCTGTAAAAACAATTAAAATTACATTAATAGTATTAGTATTGTACTATGTATCTGCTTTCAATTAATTTTATACTATAGCAAACTAAATACATATCTCTCTAAGTGCAGTGATGATTTTGAGAACGATACTGGTTACAGTAGGTTAGTTACTGATTGGGATTCTCAGGTCCGAAAGGTTAGAAATTGTTCCGAACAATCACAAGGCAGCAAGATATACGATAGCACAGTCTCCCTTATTCCTAAAGCAACCAGATTACTGAAACTAAAAAGATATAAAAAAAGAAAAAAAAATCCAAAAATGAAAATTGGAAAGACTTAAATAATTGCGTTTTATGTTTACGCTCCAACCGGAGTTAAAGGCATTGATATACATACATATACTAGAGATGTGATTATTTAGATGATTATATTGTATGACCATCCACTAACCCAGCACTGCTGTGTTCAGTTCACATAGTTCAGAGTTTCGTATTTACCTATTTCGAAGCAAATACAGAAAATTTTCATTAATTGTGTTGTTGTTTTAATTTACATAACAAATTAAGTCTTTCGATTGTCTTACTACATACCTTTGAAGGTGTCGTCGCTTCATTCAATTCAATTTCTACTTAACCAATCCGCACATCCATAACCAACCAGAAACCACAATGAATTTTTCTGAAAATCTTTAAATATTTTTATTTATTTAATTATTTTTTTCTTCAAAAATTCATTTTTCTTTTGTTTTTAAAAATCTCACTTTATTAAAAAAAAAAAAAAAAAATTAAATTAAATAAATTATACTTATACATACACATACATTTTTATATGCATAATTATCATTATCAATCGGCAGAGATGCAGCAAAAATCATGCGTGCATTCATTTTTTCTTTGTCTTTATAAATATAAAACAATAAATTATATAATATATTATTTAAAATAATTATTTAATAATTAATTTTTATGTATATTAATTACATTTATTTGTTGTTGTTGTTTTTTCTTTTTTTATATTGTATGTATATATGTATGTATATTTTTGAGACAATTTACAAATTTTTGATTTAAGTTTTTGTTCTTTAACATCTGATGATCTATGATGATCTATAGTTTATTCTTATATTCTTCATTCATGTATGTATGTATGGATGTGTGTTAGATTATTGTGCATGGACCCTAGAGCAGGGTTCTGATCTGGTCCATTCATCATAATTGTGTGTGTATGTATTTCTCGGTTCCTGTTCCATTCTCTCTCTGTATTTATTGCATTTACATTCTGTTATTCTGTTTCTTTAAGTATTTATTATTACAATCTATAAAATTAAAATTCTCTTATGTGATAATTAACAATTTAATTATGTATTTTCCCCATTAAACTTCTATCAAATCTATGCGATCACACTCTTCGTCTTCATTGTATATTAGGTGTTGTTTAGTGGTGTTTCTTCTTCATGATATAAGATTCCTTTGTAAAATGAGAACCCCTCCTATCTATCTAGTTTTTTATTAGAAATAAAATAAAACCCTATTTGAAAGAAAAAAAAAAAAGCAATCCTAAGTGTATAAAAAAAAGTCCCTTTAAAAATAAATTAATATTGTAATAATAATTTATAATTCTTCTTTCCACTCTTCCACTTTCCTTCGTAAGCCATAATCTGCAATCACTAATGTATACACATAGTGATGTAACGAATCATCATCACTAATGTGTACATATACTTAAGTCTTTCGTGTGTGTGTCTTTACAAAACCTTCTGCTGCATGCATACTCCCCCTCCTCCTCCTCCTGTCTATCTCTTATAGTATACCCGACAATCGTCCATCCAATGCGTCAATTCTTACAATGCCTACAAAAAAAAAAAAAAAAGATACGGATGCGGATGTGAACCCTCCAGATCTTGATCCCTTCACTTTTCACTCACCCTTCTTCATTTATATTTCTGTGTCATTCTTTCTCTCTCTCTATGTCTATATGTATGTGTGTGTATGTGTATGTGTGTGTGTGTGTGTGTGTGTGTATGTGTGTGGGTGTGATGACTTATTTATGTTGTTTCGCAAGAATTTTTGTGTAATTGCTTTTCCTCTTCCTGCAGAATGCGTATTTTGGATTTAAGCTCTTCAATACGCAAACGATGAATTTCACGCATATTCTTCAATTCATCCTGAACACGATTCACTTCGAGTTTCTTATGTTCAATTCTCAATTGTTGTTCCTTGTAACGTAATTCGGCTTCTTTCAACTTAAAGAAATTCAATTTCTCATCTAAGCCATTGTCCAGAACAGTTAATGCAGTTGCATTGACAGTGCCACCATTAGTGTTTGCAACCGTACTCACTGGTGTTGCCATAACAGTGGCAGTTGTTGGAGTTAGGCCAGCACCTTGGCCAGGATTTGCAGTGGTAGCAACTGTTGGTATAGCACTGAATGTAAATGTCGGTGTTGCTGTAGCATATTGGGCGGTGGCACCGCTGCCCAATTGCATTTTCACTTGTTGGGTTTGTTGCTGTTGTTGTTGCTGGTGTTGTGGTTGGGCAGCAACAGTGACCACTTGTTGCTGCTGTTGTACGGCAACAGTGGCCAATTGGTGTTGTTGTTGTTGTTGGGCAGCAGCAGCAGCTGCAGCAGCAACATTGGCTAATTGATGTTGCTGGCGCTGTTGTTGCTGTTGATGTTGTTGTTGATGTTGTTGCTGCTGCTGCTGCTGTTGTAATTGTTGTTGCGCAACAACAGCGGCCGCCTGAGCCTGGGCTTGAGCCTGTTGCTGCTGTTGAGCTTGATATTGAGCCAATGTTATTTGTTGTGGTTTGATTTCACTGATAATCGGTTGATTATAACCACTTGCAGTTATTGTCGCCATTGTATGTTGTTGTTGTTGTGATGGTATTGTAATTTGGGTAGCATTGACTAGACTCGTCAATGTTGAAGATGATAAACATGAAGACGAATAAATAGATGATGAATACATTATTATGTTTTTTGATAAAAAAAAAAAAAAACAAACGGAAGTGAAGTGAAGACAAGCGATAGATTGACTGACGACTGACTGACTGTTCGAGACTGATTCAGTGCTTGAGGCACAAACTCACAAAAATCACATCGAATCAAAATTGAAGTAATAATCAAAAAATTAAAATAAACAAACAACAAACAATCGCTCACTCACTCACTCAATCAGTTTGTCACTCCACTCACTTCACTAGCAGGGGGGACCGACCATTTAGTACTCACCATTTGCTTCGGATCCATGTTTTAGTTGTAAAATGATATCCTCACGCGGTCTTTTGAATTGCAACAAATCCGTCAACGATAGTTTTTCGGCACTTATCTGATCAATTGGCTGAGCATGGATTGTAACATTGGCGGCAGCAGCAGCCGCTTGTTGTTGCAACTGATGTTGTTGGGCAGCAGCCACAGCTGCTACGGCGGCATTCTGTTGTTGTTGCTGCTCATGTTGCTGTTGGGCCTCAACAAGTTGTCCCTCTTCAAGTTCCACCACAACACCGCCTCCGTTATCCAATTCCATTTCTTCAAATGATTCGTTTTGTTCATTGTGTTCAGAACCGCCTTCAACGCTTAAATGGAAGTCAGGTTCAACTTTTACATTGGCATTATTGTTATGATTAACTAACTGTTGAGTCGAATTGCCCGCAATGTCGCCACTGTTGACACTAACGGAATTGCGTGCACCGCTACTGCCTCCACCCCCGCCATGTTGTTTCCCTCCGGCACCGGCATTATATGGATATTGCTTGCGTAGTCTGAAAATAAAAACAATACACATTTTAGTCATATAATAAGAAATAATAATCGAATATCAAATAAACAAAACACAAAACTCGAAAACTGAAAAGAAAACAAATTTATGTTAATCACAATAATTGATACCGCCACTCCAGTTCATCATAACAAATAAAAACAAAAAACAATTGGAATAATAATAACAATAATAATGGCAACAATGGATATGGTGAATATTGCTGATTTTTCGATTTGAGTGTTTTTATTAGGACTCAAGAAATGGAAGGCAATTTGAGTGAGTAGTGAACGTACAATTCGGTTCACTAGATTCTTCTAGTAGCAAGCAAGTAGCATGCTCCACCATCTCCTTCTTATTGCAGCATCAACTTTCATTCTTTCTATTGAATTTTCATTCCATCTATCAATTACTTATCAACTACTATTAAGCACTTTCTACGCTACCAGGGTCAGCGCAATAGGCACAATAGTCATCATCAGGTCATCAGTGTGCCACCCACCAAACACAACTTGGTTACCAAATAGACAGTACTTTAGTCGTTCGTATTTATGCTCATACATATGTATTTCGCGGTAAAAATTTTTGAGTCGAATAAAAACAATAATCAAAACAAAGCACAAGACATCATCGTCAGCAGCAATAGCAGCAGGCAAAGCCAAATCACTCACACTCGTTTTATGCTATAAAATCACTCGTCAACTGTACTCGTTTGTCTTTTGCTTCTTTTGGTTTCATAATGAGAATTTGAGAGCAACACACTCACAGCACTCAATGTTATAGCACATTAAAGAGTGCAAAAGACTGAACCGACTCACACACAGTCGCAGTCACAGTCAAATTTCTCTCTCAGCTCAGCGCTCTCAGAAAGACCGCATTCATGCGAGTGAGTGTGAATGAATAAAAACGAGTGAGTTGAATTTTTTCATGGAATTTCAATGAGTTTGAGTGAGTGTGAGTGAGTAAATTATTGTAAGCGTGCGTCGTAAATGCCGAAAGAGGAATAAGAGTGAGAGTATTTCTTGTTCCATTGAGAACATTTTTTTTTTTAGTGAAACAGTGAAATAGAAGAACGAGCGAGCGCCATTTTTAATTGCACTCAAGCGAAATATTAAATATACAATAATATTCAAAGAAAACAGAAATTATTATAACAAAAAATCAGAAAACAGATTTGTCTTGAATTACATTTTGTTAATCAGCTAATGTTCTTATTAAAAATACATACATGTAATCAGAGTAAAACAAAACGAAACAAAACAAAACACAACACAAATGACGAACAATGAAAAATATCTCAACACTCAATTCAACAAAAAAAATCCCAACAGGTGTTAAATCTAATCTAGTATCAAATCTGTCTCACTACTACTCATCATATTATTTATTACTCGACAACATCTCGTCATCACATCCTACTCTATTAGATCAGATCAGATCAATTCGAATCACATTTTCATTATCATAAAATCCATCTTAATCTTTATGCCACCACTAAGGAGGCCTAAGAAGCCTAACAAAAACATCAAAACTCGTGATGATGATGAAGTCTGCGGTCTCACTCATCGATCGATTGATCGATCGATCGTCCTTATCTCATCATTCATTCATTTATATAAATAATTTAGTTTAGTTTAATCCACTTAATCATGTTTAGTATTATCACTACTATCTACTTACACAACACAAAACACTTACCTTGAATTAAGCCAAAATTTTTGTATTTGCTTGAGATTTCTCATGGAACAAACATTTGGATGTGAATTGAATTCCCTTACAATTTGATCCCAGGTCTCTCGTACAGAATATTTATTGCGTTGCTTTTTCCTATGTTTGATATCAATAATTTCTTCATGTTGTTGAAATAAACTATAGAGAATATCCTTTTCTTCGGCGGTAAAACGTGGTGTTAGTGTTAGGTTGGCTTTGCCACCGGCACCGCCACTTGTATTGCCACCACCACCGCCATTAGTGGAGCCGGCACGTTCACTGCCTGAACTTGCATTTAACATATCATTGTTATCAACGACGGCGCCACCACCATTACTACCACCACCGGGTCCATTTGACCCACCACCGCCGCCATCGACACTGCCGACAGCGGACATTTGACGCGATTTCCTCGGTATGTTGCTTGTTTTCTTAAAAACGGTACACAAAGAAAATTACAATCCAATACCAATGCTTTGGTATTCTTTTAGATTTCTTGATTTTAGGGGTTGTCGCCGCTGCACAATCAGATTATAGAGATGATCTGATGAACAAACACAAAGCAGAAGGGAAATAAATATCTTTTGTTTTTATATTCAAGAATAATTTTGTTTATTTATATAGAAGATTGTTGTTGCTGTCATGACACTTTTAGTAGTTTCTTCTCCACCGCCACAGCCACCACCACCGCCCGCGCTATCAACAATGTCACCTCCACCTAATTCCCTTTCCTTTCCTCGTTTCGTTTCGTATCGTCTCTTCACTTCACTTCTCTAACCAAAATCTTGTATTCTCTTCTATTACACGACGAACGGAACAAACGAGTGTTGTAACAATTTTTCACTCGTACGTACTTGTGCTACTCTTACAGCTTGTCCACTCCACTCAACCCCCTTCTCCTCTATGATTTTTATTTTCTTTATGTTCTTCTGTTCAAGTCAATCAACATCACACCAAACCAACATCGAATCCAAAAATCCACTCGTGCTTGTATTTGTTGTTGTTGAGTCGCAGGCATAAGGTAAATACATAGATAAATATGATTTCTGTTGTGAATATACATCACGACTTCTTTACACATCTATCATCTACTATGGACTAACTAACAATAATGATGGGGAGCGTATTATGTGAGTGAGATTTGTACGAAGACAAAAACAAAAATTCAGTACGAGTTCTTCTTTCAAAACTCAATGGTTCTATGACTTTTTACTGACATTCTTTCTATTTCCAACGATTTTTACAATTTATTTTGACATTTATTCATTAGTTTTTGCATTTTTGTTAATACTGTGTATTTAAAACTATTTGAAATACCGTCAACTTTATTGTAATGAAATTCTTATAAAATGCGCGCGTAAAAGAGAATCAATTTACACTCAGTCACACATAGTCGTCGCGTATAAGTGAGTTTATTTCTGTTAAGTTGTTTTTGTTTTTTCCTTCTTTCTTGATGTTTTTAATTCTTTGCACCGCACTAAAATTAAGCACTCAAAAAAAAAGATTTTATTCGGTCGAGAAGCAAAACGCTACTGGGAGCAAGCAAAGACTTTGAAAATAACTAGTCACAGTCGTCAATGGTCTCGGTCTCGACTGGTATTCTTCTCTCTTAGCAAAAATGAGCTGAGCTAAAAATGGAAGCAGCTGGGTTTGTATATAAAAATGCTCACTCACTTACATTTACTCACTCACTCATTCACCCATTTCTCGAAGTAGCAACGACTCATTGAATCAGTGGAGTGGTGCACTCGGTGAGTGTTTTAATTGAACTCACTCTCTCGCTCCCATGTCGTTCTCTTCTCCATGCGTCTGTTTGTTTGTTTGTGACAAGATAGCTCAAGATCTTGGAACTCGCTTGTCTTAAATCTTAAAATTATCAGGAAATTGCTTGCTCGTTTCATTTTTCTCTCTTTTGTTTTGTTTTGTGTGAATGGGTTTTTTCGTCGCGTTGTCCGTCCTATAAGAGTTAGTTTGCTTATTTGAGCTGTGCAAGTGTGATAGATATATGTGAAAACTAATGCGCCATCTACCATCGCCACACTACTTCTCTCAGCTGTGCCAAAGTAACCCTGTAATTATATCCGTTTTTGTTCAACTACATAGCTTGCTTTGGACGCTTTGTCATTATACGTTTTTGAATTGCTTTTGACTTTTCCGATGCTTCAAGTTACAGAGCTTCTCACACTTCTCAACATAAACAGAAATTTGCTGTTATGAAATAACTAAATTTAAATTGACAATAATTATCAGTTTTACTTTGGTATTGCTCGTCTTCTATTCTATAAAGTAATAATAATTACATATACGTATTAAAAACAGTGTCAAATTTCAGCTCTGCGGGACTAAAATCGTGGACTTTTTGATCAAGACTAATACTTTTCGATCAAGACTAACACTTTTCGGTCAAGGCAAGGACTTTTCGATCAAAACTTGGACTTTTCGGTCAAGACTAGGACTTTCCGATCAAGACTTAGTCTTTCGTTCTGAATAAATACAAAAATAATTCTTCTTTTTAAGCGTGTTGCTTGAGAACGGTCTGCCCTATTTGGCTGATTTTTCTGACAAACTTATAATACTATTCCCTCCCGTAAAGAGTGTAAATATTCATATGTATATTGAGATAATATTCTTAGCCGCAGTTCGAATAAGTTACACGTAATAGAGTGACATTCCAAACCATTTGTTGATCCGTGCTAGCTGCAGCCACGTTTGGTTCTCTTTCTGTCTCACAATCACTTGATTCGCTATTATCTGATTTATAGTCAAAATCCGTGTTTACATGAGCACTTCACGTACATATGTGTATCATCTTCAAGTAACGTTGATTTGCCATTTCATAGCAAAATGGTATTAGGGAAATCACACAACTACTTTTTTGTATCTTTTATTTATTCATTGTATATTTTCTTTTTTTTCTTTGTTTGTTTGTTTGTTTGTTTGTTTTCTAAGTGAAAAAAAAATCCCGTTTTATGCCCTTCGTTGCATTTTATGCTTGCCTGCGCTTTGTGTTTCCTGTTCTTCATTTTTCTTATTGTTCAAAATGATATCTTAATCTATTATAAAAGCTCATTCGCTGATGTAAGCTATACACACACACACACACACTCATATAGATGCACAGATACATATGTACATATGTGCATGCATAGAACTTACTATATGTGCAAGCGAAATTATATTTATTTGTTTACTTGAGCTTGCCTCATGTTATTTGTTATGGTTTTGTTGATTCTCAACTTTTGAATAATTCGGTTCCACATAGAGAATTGCTGTACACCCTTCGCTAAAGTTATACAAGACCTCTTCATAATTATGGACACTATATACGATTCAAGTGATCAAATATATGGTTATAATGTTCTATTCTATCATCATTTATTTTATTTATGATGGTCTTTTAAAAAGGGTTTCCATTGTGTTAACAAACCCCACAATGAATTCATAATACCATCATAAATTCAATATGTGTACGGTACATTAAATAAGTTGACTTTTGTGTTGCCAACCCAACTTGGACAACTTCTCTTCGATTGTAGCCTGTTGATTTTGGCTACTTCACTTCTATGTAACATCATATACTTGATGGTGGCGCCAAGTGCAAATATATGTCTTTAACAAAGAATGTAATTTTCTTGGTTAAAATTTTACTTTTGTCAAGACTAAAATTACAACAAAATTATATAAAAAATAAAAGAACACTTGTTTTTAATTTAGAAGGTTAATTGGGATTTTATAAAAAATATATACAAAAATCAGGATTCACAGTAGCGACATGTAATGTGTATGCATATACATTAAACAAATATAAATATTGTGTCACCTGCAAGAGCAAGAAGAACAAGAGGTTTTCCCATTCATCAATGATGACACAATATCAGGAGCACGTCTCTACTAGGAATGGCCAGAAATACGATAAAAAATATATATAAACATTGAATTAATCCCATATGCAAAAAACGTATCCTTAAGCTTGGATATATTCTGGTAAAGTCCAGTCCTCTGATTCCTTTAACACTTCTGATTATTGTGATCAGAATGTTAGGAACAATTCTTAAGTACATACTATACTTAAGATATTTCACATTGTAATTTTTCTGAAAGAGATAATAATAATTAAAATAAATAATTCATTTGGAAGACGACTATGGCGATGAGATACTCACAACAATTATTATTGATTTCGCATGCGTAATGGCAGCGACATATAATAATAATTGTTTCTTTCCAAGATCATAGTAACACCAAACAAAACTATCAAATTCACATTTAATTTAGAGTCTTCTTATTTCACACCAGATATTCGTTCACTAAGATTTTGATGTAATAATGTAATATTGCAGTATTTAATCAATTTTAGCTTGAGAAAATACGCGCAAAGCATCATTGACTAGAACTTCATTAATATCCCATAAGGATTGCAAATCATCTACAAAGACTTGACGTGTATCTTGAGAACCATTTAGATGTTTTGCCACCATTTCTTCGAATTGCGGAAACCTTTTGCTTAGTAGGAGCTTCGCAGTTCCAATAAACATATACAGTTTTTCTTTTTGGTGTTCGAGTAATTCAGGTCTTTGCAGTGCCACCTCGGCTACAGAAATTTTGTCCATAAATATCTGCGATACTTCTTTGATCAACTTTTCAAAGTATTGGCCATCTTTCTTTTCATCCGTATTCATCTTTATTATGGTTCTTTTCAACTAAATACCGCGAAAAAGTTTATATTTGTAAAATTGTATTTGTCCTTTTTTTTTTGTAGATTTTTTTTTTTTTTAGATGTTACTCGTTCGAATTTCACAAACAGAATGAAAACCTATGAGAACCAGATTTTATTTTATACTTTTTTTACACTTTTTTTACACTTCTAAGGCAACGTTGATTTGATTTGATTTGTGAATCAGTAATTAATGGCATATATCGCCACTTGGACCATGTGTATATGTATAATTGTTCTAGTCCAATTGAGGAGTTTAAATGAAGAATTTTGCATTGAAAAAATACCACGATTTTCACTGAAATCGCAACATTAAGATGCTAAATTATTTCAATGTCGGCTCATATGCTTTGCTTTCAATTTTTTTCTTGTTTGACATTTAAAATTATCATGTGTTTTTAAAATTAGGTTATCTTTTATCATATCACATAATGGGCTGATGCTTGTGGCTTTGTTGTTGTTTTGTTGTGTTGTAGCAAGAAGCCATCATATACCACATAACTGGTGGTGCTTTGCCACCTACAGATCTCAAGATAAATCATCAGAATCAATTGATGGACTGAAAATCACTCCCTAAGCTTACCTATCTTTTTGCAATTTTGCAATGCAATTCATTTCTAAGTTTCACATAGAAATATGCAAGTTTTCTTAATGCTATATTCTTTATATTTGCTTTGGATCTATATATACCATTTTCATCAATATCGTGGTGTTGGTCTGGTAAAAAGTTGAGAAATTTTTGTTTTGTTTTGTTTGCCTCAAAACTGTGGTGGTATTGGTATAAAGAAAATTCTGAAAGACCCAACGGAAACAGCAGAAAAATCGAAAAAATCAAAATTAACGAGGGCAACTTGCATTTAGTCAATTATGCTCCCAAGGGAAGAAGACGAGGAAGAAGAAGGTGAATAAAGTATGGCGAGATACACAAGCAAAAAGCATACATATCGTACGCTTATGTGACTGTAGTGAGTAAATAACCTCTATGTGCGGGAAACGATTTGTATAAAACGGGGCCTAACACACTACCTTGGGGAACACTTGCCATGATGTCTTTGATTGAGAATACAACATCGCCGCATGGAACATTAAATTTCCTTTTCTCGAGATAAGATTTCCAGGACAAGTAGTATGGTGTGTGCCGCACCATAATAATTATTATTCTGTTGTCATTATTCAAATAGCATTGTGTTAAGTACTAATAGGGAGACTGAACCGTCCAGTAATCTAAACTATAATCTAAAAAATTGAATAGAAAATTAAATTAATGTATTAATTTTTGTTATAGCAAACATGGTGCCACCATCACGTCCAAATGTTACACGTCTCTCGGATGATTCGGTTATGCTGCGTTGGAATGTGCCCAAGAATGATGGTTTACCTATACAATTCTTCAAGGTCCAATATCGCATGTTAGGGGATAGTGCACGCAAAAAGCCACGTGAGAATTGGCAAACAACCAATGAGGATATTCCATATGGGAAGCGAGAACGAAATGGTAACGGTGATAATAGTGCCAGCGGCAGTGGTAGTATTAAAAATTTTACATCATCTGTGACGGGTCTTAAGCCAGATCGGAATTATCGTTTTCGGATTATTGCGGTTTATTCTAATAATGACAACAAGGAAGGTAACACTTCAATTAAGTTCTTTTTGCAACGTGGCACCGCTTTGGGTTTGGCAAAAGCAAATTTACCCGTACCAGAAATTGAAGAAATTGAAGCTTTATCAGAAAGTGCAGTATTATTGCATTGGTCATTACTGCCAATGACAGGAATTGGGATGGAGTCTAATCAATTTGATGGTTTCTATGCTTATTATCGGCCAAGCTCTACGGCTGGTGAATACCAAAAGGCAACTGTCGATGGATTGCAAGCCCGTCATTTTAAAATCGATATGCTTGAACCAGGTACAGCCTATGAATTTAAATTGCAATCATTTAATGCGCATGCTGCATCGGAATTCAGTGGCATCAAACAGGGACATACGAAAAGTAAGTGGTTTACGTATATGTATTGCATTTTAGATTCTGAAGTTTCTTTTTATTTTTCAATGGTAATTTCTAAACTGATTGACTTTTGTCTAACTTACATATTTTAGAACCTCATACAACTCCAACGCCTACTGCACCTGCATTTATACCAACAACACATGCCAATCAGGAAGATAATTCTATTTATCCTGTAATTGCGGGTGCCGCTGGTGGTGGCCTACTTTTGTTAATAGCCGCCATTGGTGTGTGTCTTTGTATGAAACGCCGGAAACAAACACAAAATGAAGGTAAGTTCCTTAATAGAGTCCCCCCACCTTTCTATCTACGTCTCTCTCTCTCTCTCTCTCTCCTACGGAAATTACAATTAAAACTAATTGGTATAACCTCTTTTCATTATAATAAAAAACCGTAAAATACGTGTACTACTATATCCAAAAATTGGACCAACTGAAATAACTGAACTACTGTTTTTGTTTTAGAAGATAAACCACAATTGGATCATATTCAAGCTGATTTTGTAACATCGGCTGTACTTGGTGTAACACCACATCATAAAGGCCCACCTAGTGGTGCTGGTGCAGGACATCGTTTGAACGGTGTTATACCTAGAATGAATATCACCGCAAATCCATTGGCTCAAGATGGTAGCAGTAGTGCTGGGGCCGATAAGGTAAGTCCAAGTTTATTTATCGTATCAATCTTAGGTATATATTTAGTATAGGCTTATCGATTCTATCTTAAACTCGCTGTGAACTGTGCTCATTCTTTGAAATATTTTCGGTTGGTTGGTCAAAATTTGTTTTCCAATTTTATAATTAATTCACACGATTACAATTTTTATTATATTGCAATTTAAATTTTATTTATTTATTATACACTTCAAAGTAGTTTGATTAGATATTTCTAAAACCCATAGAGCCATTAAGGATAATATCAGTATTGCCAGATAATTCGATCTTAATGGCTACATATAATACTATACTAGGTTGTCCTTCCGATTTGCTATGTGATTTTCGTTCTGAGTCTATAAAAATTATTAGGTTAGGGTATGAGGATTATGAGGGGTTAGAAGTAATCCACAACTGACCAAGGTTGATCCCAGAGATTAACCTCTTTCTGTAAAACCAACCTGAGGAGTCCACAAACAGAGCCAGGTCCCACAAAGGACATTTTGCCAAACTACCCAACTCTTCGATGAACGGTTTCCCGAGAAACCGGGTTCGTCTACTAAGAAGAGCAGAGCAATCACAGAGGAAATAAGTCATGATGTGGAACCTGCATCCTGTGGGCCATAGTATCCAAGCGACAGTACAGCCAGACTCATTTGACCACTTCCTGCCTGCTAGTTCTCCGATTTGCACTTTCAGGCATGAGAGTATATCCTGTAAAGGTCTGTAAATATCGGCAACTGCTTCAGCCATAGGCAATGCTGAGCCTTTCCTGACACACTTGTCCGCCATCTCATTGGATACCGGTACGACCCGCCACCCAGATTAGCGTGATAAAGTGTTGCCGAGCTTAGTTAAGAATTTGAAATTATTACTGCAGATTATTATTTTCAATATTGATAGACTGAGTCTAAGGTAAGGTGCTAAAGTACTCATAACCTATAAAATCGTAAGCCTTTTTCTGTTCGTGCATGCGAATCTCAGAAACGGCTTAAGCTATTTGAATGCGACTTTGACTGGGGTATTGTAGGAAGCTTCGTGTACAAAAGATATTCATATTTTTAATTCTGCTGTATAAGTTTTGGACTTCAAGTAACCCCAGAACCTTCCTAGGTTACAAGAAATGCACAATGCACTTTGTCACTGTCAATTTGTTGTGCAGAAATAAGTATACAATATTTAGTTTTATAGGTAATGTAATGTAATTGGTATAATACAAAACCTATGAAAATAATATCTAAAAACAAATAGAACAGAAGAAGCCTTTCGAGACTATGGTATGCCTTATTTGAACTACTCTTTAGTTTCAGTGCTAGATAGCCTAGGTATCTCTCTCAAGGACCTAACCCATACTAAGCCCCCTTATCACGATGAGGTAGCATTTCAGCATTCAAGGTGGATTAGATTAGATTAGAGGAACGGCGTGATCTAATTATGATTCTATTCCAAGTGGGATAGAAGGATTTTAAATAAAAAAAGGAAATATATAAACTTTTGTGAAGTGTATTGTGTAAGCTTTGGTGAGACCAAAGTTAGTGCTTTTTAATATTAGTATTATCATTATGTATTGAGAATTTTTCGTAGTTTTGTTGTAAAAGGATTTTTGAAGATACTTTGAAGATTTCTTTTATTGCTTTATGTCGCTATTTTCCTTCTTCTTCTTCTTCTTCTTATTATTATTATAAATTTATTGCCATTCATAACCATAAACGGCCTATAAAAAATTTTCCATTTCTTCATCATTCATCATTTACCATTTGACCTACTATGGTACTATATCTTGTTTTATGTAATATTTACCTAATTTACTTTCTCTTTCTGTGATCAAAAATATTATCTTTGATAATGCCAGAGTTGTTATACTCCTTACGCCCCTATGAATGAGCATACAGAAATATTATATTATTAATTTGACTTATGTTTAGGGTAGATTCAGTATTCATACTGCATTTCAATACACCATTAGTCATATATACTAGATAGCGCTAAATATGTGGCAACACTTCAAGTGGCCAATTTCTGTTTGACCATGTGCACATGATCATATACTGTGAACGCATGATCCTCCTGTGATTGAGCATACAATATTGATTTGACTTATGTTTGGGGTAGAGGCAGTATCCCCACTGCATCTGCAATTTGGGTTTGTTTCGACAGATTCGGACAAATGTGTAGCATCTGGTAGAAAGAAAATTTCAGCTCTCTAGCTCCACAAATGAGGGACTAGTTTGCACTCAAACGGACATGGCTAAATCAATTCGTCTAGTCGAGCTGATCTATATATACATATGTAGTTTAAGGGGTCTACAATGTCTCCCTACGTGTGTTACAAACTTGCGTGAAGAGTATATGGTAAATGTGCCAAGGATTCGATGGGATTCGCGTACAAAATTATGATGAAGCCGCTCTTCCATGCATTACATAAGTTTTAGAGCCCCATGATCTATGTACGTTATTTCTCTGACATAGATTTTCTTTCTTTTCTTTCCCAACTCTTTTGCTTCTAACCTAAAATGCTTTAAGTCATTCACATGTAATCGTAATCATATATTTTGCCATTCACATTTACGTACATAATTTTTAAAATGTTACTCTTAAATTCAGTATTTCTTCTGAATTTTTATGCTTTGATAAATTTATACTATATGCGCTTGATACACTGTCTGTCAACATGTGTTGCTTATCTATCTGTCGGTCTCTCTGTTTGTCTGTCTGTCCCTCTCTCTCGCTCTCTTTCTCTCTCTCTCTCTCTCTCTGTGTTTTCTCTCACTTTGATTGTTGCCTATTAGCCTTAGAAATATCAGCGTGAACTGTTTTAGAATCGCAACGTAATGGAGATGCGCTTTATGCCACCGCCAAATCAGGGAACCAACCCACCAATATCAACAACATCATCATCATCATCAACAACAACTACAACAACAAACATTACGACAACAAAGCCTGGGGCCCCAGCAGTAGCAACAACAACAACCACTGCCCTAGATAATGATGACGATTTTTCTGCTGCCGGTGAACTTGTGAATGGCAAATTATCCTTGATCCAACATCAAACTCAACGTTCGTCTTCATCTTGTGAGACTTTAGAAGCCAGTGATGGAGTGGTCAATAATACAAAATCAGGAGTACCAAATGGTGGTCACAGTAAAACAAGCAGCCTAAACAGTCTTGAACAAGTTTCGCCACTATCGAAACCATTGCCACCATTGCCATCAAAACAACAACATCAGCAACAGCAACAGCAACATCAGCACCAACAGCATGCAATTGCCAGTAAGACTCAGCAACAACACCAACAACAACAACAATCAAACGTAAATACTTTTTAAACAATCTTAGAACAAACATCACCGGGTAAATCTATTTATATTAAAATATTAAAAAGAGTAAACATTTTCGTACCACCAACCAAGTCAAAATTTTTAGGCAACTTCGTCATTTACTAAGATCAATTATCTTTTTATTTCTATTTAATAATAATTTTGCATTTTTACACTTTTTATTCATAGGCTTCTGCTTTGCATCAACAACAACAACAGCAACAGCAACATCATCAACAGCAACAGCAACATCGCTCAGGTCTTCATCATGCGCAACCCTATCAGCAACCACCGACGCCAACAGCAGGAACTCCAACAATGTTGCACAAAACTCGTGAATATAATAATCATCATCATCATCATCAACAGCAACTGCAACAACAGCAGCAATATTCACATCAGCAACCGCCTCCAGTTCCTCCTCATCAAAATCAACATCATTTGAATAACAACAACAATCATAATAACAACAATAACAATATCAATCCATCACAGCATCATTTCACACATCTGCAACATACCCAAATGCATACACCCCATCATCAGCAGCATCAACAGCATCAGCAGCAACATCATCATCAGCAGCAGCAACAACAGCAAACATCATTATATCATCAAGCAGTTCAATCACCGCAAACACCATCATCACAACAACTAGCAATGGGAGCCTCATCGCCAACATTTGACCAACAGCGACGTACACTGGAGCGTAGTATGCGTAATCTTCAGCAGCAGCAGCAACAACACTATACACCAACGGATAGCCCCAATATGGATAGTAGCAATGGTCTACCAACACGTATACCATCGCTTCGACGTACACGTCGCACATCGCATACTCAACATAATGGTACTACCGCCATATCACCAGGTCATAATCTAAATGGTGGCGTCGGTATTCCTATTATTGTGCCTGGTAGTCCACGTGTTCAACGCTCTCCGATGCCAGCACGAGCCATGATAAAGCGAACGCGTCTTGGCAGTCATGCAGACAACATTTCATCTGGCAGTCTAAACAGTATTGAAGTATAGACATGGGACACTATACTAGATGATTGCTGATAAGTTGTACTGGTAAAAAAAAAAAAAAAATAAAACTACTATAAGTAGTTTAAAGTAGCGTTGTGTTATCATACATTACTAAGAAGTTCCCCCTACACATATGTATATTGAATTCGAAATTTTTGCCCATTTTTATTTTTCCTTTTTGTACAATAATATTTTTCTAGATAAACTCTTGATTATCATTATAGATGATGTATAGTATAAAAAAATGTAACAAGAAAAAATATTAGCTTTTTTTTATAGAAAGGATTCCATTGAATAATGAATCCAGAATGAATTAGTCCAATTGATCCAATTTTTCGACAAACTGACAAATAAAATGGATAAGTAAGAAGTAAGGCCCATTTTTATAATGAAAAATCCATAGGATATATATTACTATTTAACTAAAAAAATATGACACCATATGTCACATAGCCTAATATGTGGGTTGTTTATTAGATTTTCCTAAAAATGATCTTAATGTTGCTGATTCTATGCAAAACTTTTAAGAACATCACAACAATACTATTTATTAGAGTCAGAAATAGATCAATATTAGATTAATATTTTTGATCAAATAAATAAGAAAAAAGTCGGTGGATCAATTAGTTGACTTTAGGGTGGCCTCCTTTGGCCGTCAAAGCAGCTTTGATTCTTTTTGGCATACGTACTACTGACAAGGTTGAGACAAACATTTGGGTCAATATGTGCCCTGGTGGTTTGGACTTCATTCCATGATTTGGGTAAAGATGATTGTACGTTGATCGTATTGACAAGGGCTCTTTTCACTTCAATCCAGAGGTGCTTAATCGGGTTCAGATCAATAGATTGAGGTGACCAATCCAGCACTTCGATTTTATTTACATTTAACCGGTTTTAAGCATTTCTAGATGTGTGTTTCGTGCTATTTTTGCCCTTGAAACGCACAGTGAGCTTAGCGTCCTCATACATGGCATTAATAATATCGATGATCTTCTCGGGTACACCAGCGTTTCGCAATGATCTCCATATTTCATCTCTTATTATCGTGTCAAACGCCCGTTCAAAGTCGACGAAGAGAAGGTATAAGGGCGATTGAAATTCAGCCGACTGCTCTATTATTATACGGAGATCTACACAGGATCGGTTCGGTCTAAAACCATTTTGTTTTCACGCACCGGTTTGCCCTCCCGTAAATCCGATCCAGCAAAGTGTTCATTGTTCATCCAAACCATAACTTCTGATTCTGTTATGAATTCAGCTTACTAACTTTTTATTTTGTATTCATTGATTCAAATTAATAAAACTTTTAATGCAAGAAATTTGGGAGGTGAAATATATATAATTTAATATATATACACTTAAAACACATTTACATTTCTCAAGTTATGGGTACTTATGTAGAAATCTTGAGTAAAATCATAGTTAATATTTTTTCTTGTTTTGCAATTTTTATTCAATTTTGTTTTTATTATTTTTATTTGCAAAGAAATAAATTTTATTTTAGATTTTATAATATTTTTACCTTGACCTCGCTGTCACCTTTAACGTTATCTTGTGTCCTAAATCTATCATCAACTATATACGGAAAGAAAAATGGAGTGTTTAGGCTAAGTTTATAAATTATTTATTACATATAATAATATATATATATATATATTTTTTTTTTTTGTTATAATTAAGTTAAATTTAATCCTCCTCTCCTGCCCACCCTGTTTGAAAGCAATTTATTATTTAATTAATTGATAAATTATAAATAAAAAAAAAAAGAAAAGAGAAAGAACAAAATTTTATTTTTTAAATATTTATTTATAAAATTATATACATTGAATATTAAATATTTAAGCAGGCAGTTCTAATGCTTATATAATATAATTTACCATATTTATTAAGTTGTTATCTATAGACTTCCGGAAATTTCAATCTTCAATACACCATAAATTTTGTTAAGAATAACAAATATTAATATATTTTCTTATTAATAATAATAATATAATATATATATATATATATATATATATATTTTTTTTTTATTATTATTATTTTTATTATTATTTGTTTTTAGAAAAAACGGAAAAATAAAATAAAATGAAATGGAAGTTAATTATTAAACAAATTATTGTGTTTTGCTTTAAAAAGAAAAAAATTGTAACCTATACTAATACAATAAGTACTTATAATAAAAAATAAAATATATATATCTATATACATAAATAAAAATGTAAACAAAACTTCGTTCTTGTTCTTATTAAATCAGAAAATGTGAAAGTTCCTTCCGTTACTCATCTTCTGTTTGATGGACCTTGCAAAAACGGCCTTTGCCTAAACAAAGATTGAGGGAGTGAAAATTTTGGTTTGCTCGAATTTAATTCAAGAGATCAAACAATTACAATAATATAAAACAGCAGCCTCTGACCCGATGGGGGAACACTAGCGAGCTATGCCCCTACTCACAGTCATGTGTGGTCAGAGGCACATAAGCTACACAAACGGTACAGCTGATCAGCAAAATCCAGTGCATCCAGCCAGTGAGGTCATGAATCCCGTAGGCAACGAAGAATGATTGCATTAATTGATTCCGGAGATAATTCAGGAGAGAGAACATGATAGAACTTATTATAATATGAGCATAAAACTCTGCAAGGATCATGAAGGGCAAAGTTAGTAGTGCATCTATTTAACACTAAAGGGACAAAAGTTCTCGTAGGACAACTAGGGATAGAAAAGTTCAAAAGATTTAAAAGCTCTGGAGAGTCAATGTTTCCGATTAAGAGCTTATGAAAAAAGGAAATCCCTAGAGACTGATAAGTAGGAGTCTATCAGAGTAAGATGGCAACCGGGAATTAGGATTCCAGTTGAGGCCACGAAGAGCAAACAGAAGGAATTGTTTCTGAACAAACTCGATTCGATCTTGATACTTTAAATATTGCGGTGACCAAATGCAAGAGCAATACTCGAGAATTGGACGCACAAGAGACACAAAAAGAATCTTAGTGGTATAAGGGTCATTAAATTCAATAGACCCATCGCTTTGTTTACAACAGAAGAGACGTACTGGTTAAAACACAGCTTAGGATCAAACAGGACACCGAGGTCATTAAACGTAGAGACTCGCTCAAGTAGGTAGTAGTAGTCAATCTTAAAAGTAAACAAATCAGGCTTACACCGATGATATGGCATGAGCTTACATTTAGAAATATTTAGATCTAAATAATTTGTCAAGCACCAAGTACGTAAAGAATCAATATTCTCTTAGAAAACCTAAACAACACTCTTTGACAATGATTTTTTAATTAGGATGTAATTCAACATAGAAGATTATTCGGAAAGCCCATAATATTAGGTTTATACAAAAGAAGGTCATGATTAACTGAGTCAAAGGCTTTAGTGAAGTCTATGTAAATAACATCAGTTTGTGACCTATTGACGAAACCTTGATTAACAAATGAAGTAAACTGAAGGAGGTTTGTGGTTGCGGACCTACATTTTACAAATCCATGTTGTGATGGAGAAATAACTGCTTTACAGAAATATTCCTAATTCGTTATCAGGACCTTTTCAAACAATTTTGGGATAGCAGACAGTTTAGATATGCCTCATAATTTGAGATATCAGATTTATTTCCTTTTTTATGGAGGTGAATAATGAAAGATTCTTTCCAAATAGGCGGAAATGAAGATACCTGTAGTGATAAGCTAAAAAGCTTATATAACAGCCTATACAGGAAGTTTGCACACCGTATAAGACACAACTAGGGACATTATCTGGACCAGGAGAATAAGAAAATTTCAGGGATCTTAGATTATGAAGAATATTCACCTCATCAAGTTCAGGGGTTCTGAAATTGTTAATTGTGTTGACATGATAAGGGTAGGAAGTACCAGAAAATGTTGCTGAAGAAAAGGTCGTTTGGAAAAACTTTGCAAATTATCTAAGGAAAAAAGAAGAAGGAAATAAAGCCGATTTGCATTAACATTTCGTAGATTGATTCTTCCGATTAAGTATGAAATTCAAATCGGATGACCTCCAGCAATGTTTACGCATCGCTGAGTGGACTTTGAATGAGTTCAACAATGACGCAGATTTTACAAGAAAAAGTTATGTAGCTTCTAGCAATACGTTCAGTTTGTAACTTCCAGCAACTTGTCACCGACAAATTTTTGAAAGTATTTTGCTTTAAGTAACAAGGCATTGCTTGACAACATAAACGGCTATCACTTTCAAATTATGGTCATACTCCATTTCCGATTTTTTACTTCCGTTTCATCAATTTTGAATTCACTGCCGTCGCTAAAGAAGTTTACACTTCAAAAAATAGTTTGGATGCGAAAAAAATTAATTGTTTTTAATACATAGAAAATGATTTGTACTTGTTATATGAACCCCTCTATTTGGATCTATAATACCATAATTGTAGTGTAAATTGTGTAATACGATTAGGTGGTATGGGGTGTTAGGCGAATGGTTGCTCTTATTGGTAGAAAAAGTGAAGAGTGTGTGACTTAGGTGGAGGTGAAAAGGGTGGATGCAATTGAGCAAGTGCCTATTTACTTTGCTTATTTTTTTGGACACCTTTGGCGGAGCTTCATCAGTGTGATCAGAACGTGTCTCTGTGCACTGTGCAATAAAACGACGTATAGCAGCCACATCCAGAGGTGGTGCTCCATCCTTCGGTTCAGTGTCATTATCTAGAAAAATTTCAGCTCTCTAGCTTTAAATCTAGAATTTATGCCATAAAAATCGACAAATCACCCATTGTGGAGTGGCCGAAGCGCATGCAATTGTTGCAATGTAATGCTAGAGGGATGTATGGTCGTAATTTGACTTTTTCATTTCCTATGCATGGTATATGTAATCCGGTATTGCAGGGAAAGCAATAGTCAATATATGCGAGGTTATCACCGTTCTTCTTCATTATCTTTTTTACTTCAGTCAAATTTTGATTTTGAAGCTCTTTCATAATTTCGTTTTTGACAGATGCTACTTGTACTGTCGAAGATAACGAGCGTAGCTACACAAGCTTGGCTGCTTGTGTGCTTGTGTGTGGTTTTAAGTTTTCATCAGATTTGTGCCGATTTTTAATTATAAGCACATTTCAAGTTCGCCTGAGCATACGCTGTCGACACATTGGTTAGTCCTGCCGTGTTATCGATACGTGACGTCACTAAGTATTTTGGACCCATCGAAACTATTTTCATTTGTCTGGAACTGTCCAAGGTTATTTGTTCAATGGGGGAGTAGATGATGAACAAACACTAACTCTGCAGTGGCTAGGTTAGCTAAGACTATGTATTAATTTATAAGCGAGTTATACCGATTGAGGAAGTGAGTGTGGCTTGCAGCATAAAGGCGGATAAGTCAATGCAAGCGCGATTCAGACTGTGCAAAATATTATTCATCAATTCCTCAACAACAGCAAGTCTGAATTGCACCAAACTTTATTGAAACAATCTCAAGACTATGCTAGAGATTCCCTTAAAATTTCATCAATATTGGTTCAGCAGTTTCGGAATCCATTTACATTCAATTTTATATATATAAGAAAGAAAAAATAATAATAAAAGAAAATGTTTTTTGCATTGCTATAGAAGAACTAACGTATTTTTATTTTTTTAACATGTCTTTATTAAAGACTGAAATTTTTGTTCGTCTAACATAGAAAGGAATAGAATGGTTTGATTTTATTGTAGTTGCGAACTGGAACTTATTAGATTAAATCAGATCTAATAAAATCAACGAAGTTGTACCATATTGTGTTTCTCATAAAATTCAAGCAAAGCCAATTTGTAATCGATTTTATTGTTCCACAAGTTTGCAGCTTCATCGTTTAGCGGACTATCGGTATTCGGCTCACCAAGCAAGGATTGTATAGATAGTAAAATTGAGCGTACTTCAAGCAATGCCGACCATTTATTCTTAAGTATATCGAGACAAATAGCACCAGTTTTAGCATCAATATTTGGATGAAAGCATGGAGTTACGAACTTGACGAGAGGCGCCTCAAATGGATATTTTGAAGAAAATTCCAATGAAAGACGATAAGTTTGACCAGCATATAAGGTTTCCGGTGGTCCCACAATAGTGGCAACCCATTTGAAAATGTTCTCACCATCGGGAAATGCCGAAACGCCTTCCAAGTTGGACATCATTAAATCAGTCAATTCCTTTTGCAAGCGTTTGGTGACACCATTAAAATTGTTGAATTGATCCTCCGACATTGTTAATGCCGCACGCAATTTGTCCCTTCAGTTTTCTTTAAGAAAATTATTCTTTATTTTTCGAAAATATTCCAAAAAATTATAATTTCCAGAGCTTTACACAAGCAACTACAATAAGTGACTTATTCGATATGAAATGAAGTATTGCCTAGTGACACATAATTCAAGGTACCTAGGCACCTTCGATTCCTTTACAAAAAAAAAAAAAAAAATTAATTAAATCAATAATATTTTGACATTTTGCTTTGAGATTGGTTTTTCTCTGCGCCGAACACTTCTGTTGCTTTGCTTATGCACTCTCTGTTAAGTTAACAGTTGAGGGAAAAAAAATGTCTGTCTAACAATAACCTTTCCAAAAGACCAATTCGGTCAATCTGTCAAAAAGAAGTGTTTCTGAGAGGACAGAACGAAATAAGTGGAAAGCATAAATGTCTTTGTGTTGTTGGTGTGGTGTGACATGAGTTGATTAGTCGGAGAGAGAGAGAGAGCGTGCAAAAAAATACTGATCAGCATGTGCATGAGGCGAGAGAAACTGAAAAAACTGTTTATGGTTGAGCGACAGCAGAAAATAGAAATCAATGTTAAATTCTCTTGTTTAACAGTTTTGCATTGCGTGCGCACTTAACAGTTTTTTGCAGACAGCCTGAAACTGTTGACTGTTATTTGCGAACTCTGAAAATAAGTTAAAGATTATAAGTAAATTCTGTTCATATTGGCCAGAAAGGCTTTACTGAAACATACAAATGCGACCATTGCATTGTTTGTGTGATTCACACAGCTCAGTAATAAAAAATCATATAATTGTATCTCGCGTGTGAGGAAATCAACGATTTAGGTATGAGTATGAGCAACATGCATGGTACTGGCGTAAATGTCACAACATTAAGTTTGGTCAAATACACGGCGATGCTGGTGAAAATTACAAAGAAGAAGCTGAGGACTACGAGTTTCAAGTATTGCCTGTGTTTATGATTGTTGTTATAGGAGTCTTCACAGTGTCACATAGTCAGTACCCTGTTATTGGGCTAATGGCTTAAAGGATGCATGTTACCCACAAAGACTTGTGTCGTGTCTATGGTCAAGAAGATGTGATACTCGCGCTCTATGATAACTTGACAAGTGACCAGCATATCCTATCCACTTAATATTGATTTCTTACTCTTGATTTGGTGAACTTAAGAGTAACTAAAGATATAATGAATGCAAATGTCATTTTGGGCTCACTCCGATTTTTCCAATTGTCAATTACAAATTGATTTGACAAGAAATGATTTCAATGTCTAAACTCTAATTTTAGCGAAACACCTATGTATAACAGTATGTCTGTACCAAATTTCAAATGGACGGATGAAGGGGAAAGAGAATAGAAGATAAACATCAAATATTGTAGAAACAATATGAAAAAAAAATACAAAAAAACTTATGATTTAGTTTCATCGTGCTTATTATTGTAAATATATTTTTTTGTAAATAATCTTTATAACATAAAATATATCTATATATATATAATACCCACATATACTCGTAAGGATGCATTAAAGAGGTTCTATTCCATGTAAATTATGTATGTGAATGCCTGTTCCGTGTCATCAAAAGGTACAACTCTTTGATGTCACAAAAATAATTTAGATATTTTGCTGTCCGTGGGGATATCTAGGGATGCATATAAGAGCATTGTGGTTATCATAATACTCGTACTCGTATGTAGTAGGTATTTTTTGTATAGCTTACCTTAAATTGTGTTTTATGTATATATCGGGAATTTTGAATGAAAATTTCTGTGTTTCCTCTTTGACAGCTAAACATTTTTGATAGATTCCAAAGCCTACTAAAATATTCAAGTACTTATTTTCTATTACAAATAATGATGATGATTCATATCAACACATATCCACATATTATCTTTGAATTTAATGTCATCCAAAAATTAATTGAAAAAAGTGCACTTTTACTTAAATTATATGATGGCCATATCGAGAATCTTGACTTGTCTTGTCTTGTCTGGTCATGTGCATCAGACATAATATAGGCATAAACATTATGTGGGCCCTTACTTGTCCTACTTACTTTTCATTGTCGCCATTGGAATCAATCAACCATATGTTCGGTTTAGCAGCTTTATATTCATGCAAAACTGAAATCGATGGATAGATTGAGTCCTCTCCTTATGCTGATCATGTTTACATTTGTTTATATTAGATTAGGTAGATTAGGGAAAGAACTGTTCCTAGTCACCTCTCCCCAAGCTTGAACAGACATCTAGAATATGGTCGACGGATTTGCAGAGTTGCGGCGATACGCCAATGAGAAGGTGTTGATGTTCATATGTCAATGTTGAAATCCTTCCCAGTTTGCCGAAGTCTTTGTGCGAATAACTTTCGTAAGATGTCTTTTCATGTCTTTCATGTAGCCCATGGGTTCGAGCGATATATAAGGTACCGATGGCACGTAACTGGCAGCTTTTCAGCGTTTTCAATGCTGAATAGTACATCTTGGTGACTGGATACCGAATTTTATTTTGTTAAGACAATTTATGTCCTGTATCGCAGTAATGGTTGCAGACCATGTACCGTCCCCGTATATGCGTGGGCGAAAGTATAGGCTTTTAAAACGGCAACCGCCTCGGAAAGTAAGCCTCCCAATATAATTTGATAATTGTCATCAACAACTGCAACAGCTGTGTTGGTGCTATTTTTGTAGCCGTCTGTATAACTCCATTTTTGGTCAGAAAATATTCTTTCAGGAATTGTTGAGCGTCAAAATTAATACAAGTGTGGCCTTTTTTGAATTACGAGTTTAGTAGTAACCATGGTGGAGAGATGAGCTTACTCTTCTTAGTTTGCGAAGAGTGTGAGACTGATCACACTGATGTAGCATTACTGCAATATGCTACTAAGTATACCTTGTGTCGAATTGCTTGCGAATTACAAAAGAATCGAAGCATTGTATAATTGCAAGTTCTTCTAAAGTGCCGAAGACACGAAACAGCAATTGTAAATAATGGTAATGTTTCGCCCGTCATTGACATGGACGTTTTACAACTTCATTGCATGTGTTGTATGCTGTATCAAACACACACACATATGCAAATATTGTATTACAATCGTTGTAACAGTTTTGATTTCCAATAAAATCCTTTCGAGATTGTTCGATATGAAACATCATTTTTTGAAACAAATAATTTAGTAGGCATTGAAATTCCAAATCTTCATACAAAATGTTTACCTGTCAAGTCCACACATTGGATTTTTCATTCGTTCTCAATTTTTCATACTGAACACATCTAAAAATATAAAAAAAAATTTTCTCTCGGGAAAATTTAAAAAAAAAAAATTTAATTGTGAAAAAAATTCAAAAAAAAAAAATTCAGGTAAGATAATTGTACTGTATAGGAAAAACCGAAGAAGGGTAATCATATTATATTTAGATGACGACGACGGGAGTATACAATTTGGGCCAGTAAACAGTTATTTCATATCGAAAAAATAACCAAAAAAAAAAATTAAAAATGTGGAAAAATTATACAAAAAAAAATTACAGGTGAGATATTGTACGAGTATAAGAAAAAAAGAAGAGGGGTAATCATTTTGATCTAACATATGTATATATTTAATCATTTTTGCATTGCTGATTTAGTTAAACCGATCATACGACATACTTCATATTGTTGAGGAATTCAACAAACATTAGGTTAGACATACCATAAGAAAAAATATGGTAATCACATTAATCTAACCTAATACTGGAAAAGACAATTTAAACACAAAAATTGTCTTTTCATATGGAGAAGAAATAATACAAAAAAAAGGTGATATTGATCTAACCTATTTAATCGTTTTTGCATTGCTGATTCAGTTTTGCCGATCATATATCACATATTATTGGATAATTTAAATAACTTTAGGTAAGACATACCATATGAAAAGATATGGTATATATGATATTGATTTGATTTAACCTATAACACATCAAATTATTACACCAATATTCATATTTAGATTTAATTTGAAGACGGTATACAGAATTTAAGACACATAACAAGAAAAATTCAAAATGTTAACAAAATTATAAAAATAAAGTTGGTAAGTCCAGCATACCATATATACACGTACTTCTATTAAGAATATGGATTTAACCTATTAAATTATTATTACATAATTAGATAACACAGATGTGAAATCCCTCGGATCAAAGTGAAGTCATTGCTAAGTTGGTTTTGTGGATTACTATGTCTCAATTGTGAATTGCAATCTGTCAACTGTTGTTTTGTCCAGTTCCTTTGTAGCAGTCGCATTCGCTATAAGTTTTCATCAAACTGTGATTGATCTCGTTATGCGAATTGCTGCTTGGTAGCTTAGTTCCAAGCACTGCAAGGAACTTTTGTGATTAACATACATATATGTGTGTGATCTGGATTTCATGTCATTAACAAATTCGATTCAATGAACCTTCGGTTTTTTTTTTTGACGGACAAGAAAGGACAAAAGTATACTAGCTTTTTGGATGGGCGTTTCGTCGTGCTAGTCAATTCATGTTGCCTGCAAATATCTAACCACTTCGCTTTACCGATTTGGGCCATATAAATTAATATAGTGTAGTTTTTTCGTTATATATATATATCGATATGTATTTGGTTTAATAAAATTATATGTTTATATGTTATATGTAACAAATATCAAAAAATTGTTAGTTATTAATTTCTAACGAATTGCTGATATTGCATTTTCTCATAGTATTACTGCTATAGCTGTTACTATGTATAGCGAATCGAAAAATTGTACAGCAGAACCAATCGCTGACCTTTTTCCGATTACTTGGGAATTGCTGAATAATTTGTCTTTCCTGAACGCAGTGCTGACTTTTTGTAAACTTACGGTGTTGTGAAATGTGCGGCTTCGAAGTCTGACGAACTTTAAATTGCTGCTTAAGCGGCTATTAAACAATGATACATGGCTGCAGACTTGGTATGATGGCATTCTTACGATTAGCTACTATACTGTCAAACTTGGTCTGCATATTTCAGTATACAAAAATTTTGAAAGCGAAAACATTGCAATGAAGCGTCCGTCAACTTTTGCAAACGCGGCCATAATTTTTCACTGCTTTTTCAACGATGTTAATTTTTAAATGAGGTATGACAGACTTGCTATTAAACACGTGTATGTTGGTATGCGACAAACATCAGAAAACCAGCAGAGACGTGTCTGACATACCCCACATACTTGCTATTACACGATGAATTTGGTATGCCATCATACCAAGTCTGCAGGCATGTGTTACCGTTTAATAGCCGCTTTAGGAGTGTTGAACAGAAACAGATGGGTAAGAGACAATGGATGACAATCTTGCCTACAATTGCAAGATATTTTACATTAGCATGTTTATAGTCTTGCTAATAGAGGTTCTGCCGAGATTTAGCAGCTGGCCTGGCCAGAGAGTATTGGCTTTTACTTAGTAGAATTTTGTGACAGTGAGCTTCACTGTTGCTAACGGAATTCCACCCGGAGACGTTACATCGTTGTAACATATGTGCTAAAAAATGACAAAGTTTATTATGGCGTTGCCAGATTTTACGTATTGCCGATTCCCAAAATATAAATAGCAGCTCTCGTAACACTTCCTCTTTATTATCGAAATCAAACCTTGGCAATATATTAAATGAACAAATATATGTACATTTATGGAATCTGATATATCATAAGGAATAGATCAACAACTATTATACTGTTCTGTGTACAGATAGCATGGTTAGTTGAACCCAAAGTTCTTCATTTACTGAAAGAGAAATTCACCTTACATACATTATCAAATTTTGATAATCGGAAAGTGAAAATCAACCAAATGATCCGGAAATGACATTAATGCAGATTAATGACACCGAACCTATTGAAGTAGAGCTTGTCGCAACTGACGAAGATCTAATTATATAATAAATAAGTTGTTGTTGTTAATTATTTTAAATTTTATCATTTTTCCGGTCCAAACACTAGTTAAGCTTTAAGTTTTCAGAGGTTTTTTTTTGGAAATACCGCATCAGTACTAAAAGTCTAGCTATTTATATTGAAACGAGAGTTCCCTGTTTACTGATAGCGATAGTCTTCATCGTAGGAAGTAGTATATGACACTAAGATTTTATTTCATCCATAGTGATGCCATATAGTCTAGGAAAAATAGCCAAAAAAAAAAAAAACTGCGGAAAAATTAGCGGAAAGCTGAATTTAGGCATGAAGTTTTTTTTGTGCCACTAAAAAAGTTAAACTTCACAAGACGAGCCAAAACACGGCCAAGCAAAACAGCTGTCAAAAATTATCTAAAAATTCCAAATGGCCGACCTTGTCAACATAAGTGAGGGTCATGGGTACCAACATAACGCCATAAAAAAATCGAAAATTTGATATACGTAGCCAACTTAAATTCAATATTCGCGATACTGTTTGAAGAAACGTCGTACAAAGCGTATGGGAAAAAAAGCGAACAATCCTCAATATAAACTGAGTGAAATTCAAAGCGATGCCGAAAGAATTCGAGTGAATTTGTGTACTCACGTCAGACTTAGTCGCACAACATTCACACAAATATGCATGAGTTGAATGAGTGAAAATCAGAGGTTGTTTTCGAATTAATTCCTTCATTTTTTTTTTTTTTTTGCATAAGAACAAAGGGTTATTGTTGTTTTGCTGAGCTAAAGGAAAAGAAGGAAGAAAACAACAAAAACAACATATGCATGTATGTAGTACCCATATATGTACATATACACAACCACTTACAGCGTCTGAGTCTTTTTCTTCGCTCATTTCCTTGTACGATCGCGCGCTTCACTCAAGCCAAACGAAAATTCGAAGTAAGTTGGATGTGTTCGGCTATGCTGTAGTTTTCATTTCTTTTTGCACGCTTTTTGCCGACTGCTTTCGAACTGAAAATACAGTCGCATGCATATTCATTCATTTCGTGTCTCGCTCTCGCTCTCACTCTCACTCAATTCAATTCAACTCAATTAGAGTTCATTCTATAGGACTTAAGTTGTGAGCTTTCTAATACGTATGAATTTTAAATGATGATTACAATTTTTAGTCATACTTTTTGTATGATTATGAAAGTATTGAGTGCAGACTACACATGCACAACTAGTAAAACCGTTGTGTGTTGTTACACTGTCTACTAGGCGAACGAGGTGAGGAGAGCGGTCAAATAACACAAGAATATTTCGAAAAATAAAGAAAACAAGAATAACGCACATCTTCATGCTCACCCTTCTATCTCTCTATTACTCTCTCTTTATGACTCTTCATGCATAGTCCCGTTGCTTGCATTGTTTCTTCTACCTGCTTTGTTTCTTTTGCTTGCTTGGGTTATTTTGCTTGCTTTGGTTCTTTGGTTGCATGATACACAAGCAAGCAAATAATCAGCACCAAATTCGAACAACATACTTTTTCTAGTTACTTGTATACTCATTCCATTGCTTGTGGAAGTTTCATTGTATTTGGTGTGACACGGTGTCATAGATAGAGATAAGGGTAGAGAGATAGAAGGGTGAGGATGAAGATGTTCCTTGTTCTTCTTTCTTTCGAAAAATACTTTTGTTATTTGACTGCTTTCCTCACCTTGTTCGCCTAGTAGACAGTGTAACAACATCAACGTTTTTACTAATTGTGCATGTAGTCTGCACTCAATACTTTTCACAATCATAACTCACTATTCACTATTATCACTATTAATTTTTATCTATAAAACTTCTGCATAGAATGTATGGATAGAAATATTAACCATTCTACAGAAGCAAAATACTACATATAATCATAATCACTGTAAATTAGTACGGCAAATCAATCATCAAACATTTCAGTGTAGATAGTTCAAGAGCCGTTTTGATTGTAATCATTCACATGTCTAGTACATGCCTACGTATCCTATGTATGTAGTTCCCATTTAAACGAATAATTCAAATATTGTATATACTTATACGTACATAATTTTTCTTTTACTCATATGGCTATGAATATGAAAAAGAATGTAAATATGTGTTAAGTTTATGTAGAAGATGAATTGAAAAAGACCCCGCCCGCATTGCATATTGCTAAGTAAGTAGGGCAAGTTGTTGCAATAAACCGAATTAAGTTCGCAGTAGCGAGTTGAGGTGACTAGCTCCCATCCTAGCTCCCACATTAATCGGAGGGTGGGAAAGTTGGTACATCAACCCACTTCGGTCATGTTTCAAAACCGGATATGCAAGGTATGACCATAATTTTGATAAAAACCACAGACACACGCACACCAAGCAGAGTTCTTAGCATGGTGATTTCCAAATTTTACAGTTTGTTGCAAAACTGCTTGTCAGGTAAAATTCTGTGCACGCACTGTTTTACCTTAAGCACTAACTTCCATTATTTACCACTAGAAAACCGCCTGCCTTGCACGGGAGCAATTTACAATTGTACACAAAATTCAAGAAGAAGCATAGCATTTATAACGGAAAAACGTAATCAATTTTTATACTCTTCACGGGAGTGAATAGTATTATAAGTTTTTCATGAAGTTTGTAACACACAGAAGGAGACATCCCAGACCACATAAAGTATATATATTTGTGATCAGCTCGATGTGATTGCTTCAAACATGCATTGATTTCGACCGCATATGTAACTCCTGGAAGGACCGGCAATGTCTGTCTAAAATCACCGAAAAGCAGTATTACTGCGCCACGGAAAAGTCTGGAATTATTGTTGAGATCTTTCATTGTTCAAGAGAATGCTTGTGGGCCATAGTACATTCATCCCAGATAATAATTTCGCCTTCTTTCAAAACTTTTGCCATTGTGGATTGCTTTTTATGTTGCACAGTGCGTTTGGATTCGTGTGAACGTTCGTCCGTTCGCCATCAAGCAAAGTAGCTGCAATGCCTGATGAATCAATTGCCAACGTAATATGATTTTGTGATCGAATGCGCGTATGTATCAGCGAGATGAGGAAAGTTTGCCAGTGCCATCTGGTACGTCAAAAAAAAAAAAAAAAGAATCCACCTTGTTGTGCTCCAATTGCCAAATTAATTCGATCCTATATGTTCCTTTGTTCAGAGGTGAGCAGTTGTTCACTATTTTTGACAAAAGTAGTCAAAGAAGCCGCATGGAACTGTTGTTCACGCTGAACATCGCTGTTAATGATTTCTGTTGTTGGGCGGGTAGGCGATGGTATACCGAAATGAGTGATTGGTGTATTCGCAATGTGAATGCAAATGTCCTCAATTTTCAGTAACGCCTCGTTGTATATTTCCAGAGCGGTATGTCAGTGAGAATTCTTGCCAAAAATATTTTACTCTCATTTACCTTGTTTATATGACGCTCATATCGCTTCTGCGAGGTTCGATATAACGAAAACCTTATTTATAAACACATTTTCAAATCAAATTTCCACGCACGAGTCGATATGACGAAACTCGCAAGAATAATCGACTGCAGCGCACAAGCAGAGTCATTTCTAGCAACACTAGCTATCTCATCCAAGCGTCACTTGTCCATAATTTCTCTTGACTTCTCCAAGGCTTTCGACAAGATTGGCATACACACCATTGTAAGCCAACTACAAGAATGGAAATTAGGGCCCAAAATAATCACTTATGTTAAACAGGAAAATTATTGTAAAAACAGGTAAAACTCTATCCAATAGCTTCCCCCTTAATAATGGCATACCACAAGGTTCACCTATTTCTGTAATCCTCTTCCTCATATCCTACAACGCCCTTACAAAAACTTTAGCACTTCACAAGGATATGCGCATATGCAGATGATTTCCACCTACTACTTGATCTTAAAAGGCAAAAAAGTCCCCAGACAGACCTATCTCAACTATTTCATAGAATCCAAGACTGGTGCAACTACTCAGGAACCGTTCTATCTACAATATCTGCCGCAAATTAAACTGCTACCACAATATACGCATCGACAACCTTATCTGTCTGTAAACCCTTTGAAAATTTTAGGCCTTACCCATAACAGCAAATATAGATGGAACACTCACATCGCTAACTTAGCAGTTGAACTAACAAAACCACTTAATATTATCAAGCACCTCTCCAGCCAGAAATACAATTGTAACACCTCAACTCTAACTCTCAAGTGATGAAAGCTATCCTTATTTCAAAAATAGACTACTGTCTCCCAATTTTTGGACACTCCAATAAATCGTATCTTAACAAACTTAAATCTATTCAAAATGCAGTAATTAGAACCGCTCTAGGTGCTTTTCGGACCACACCCATTACTACTACGCCTCAACTATAAGATCCCTACTTAATACAAAATTCCCCAAAATAAAACTTATCTGGGTTCCCAGCCACACTAACATCATAGGCAATGAAAAGGCAGATTTAACAGCAAAGCTCGCTACTAAGTTACCACTTATATACACACCCAACTACAACATTAGCGACATTATTAATACTCTCAAAAAACACATAAATCTTGAACACATCTCCATGCTACAACACACCTCCAGCTGGTATAAGCTAATACACACTTTATAATTCTCAAACTTTTAAACTTTTATCTAGACTTGATCAGATAAAGTTTACTAGAATCCGACTTGGTCACACAAACCTAACAAACATGCAGCTCATCGATAAAAACCTAAATAACATCTGCCCCTTATGTAATAACGCTCCTAATAACATTCACCACATTATCACATCCTGCTCCTCATTGTACCACCTCAGATCCTCCACATTCGCGAATATAGACCCCATCTCAATCTTTTCCGAACCGTCCTCTAACATTAATCTTATTCTTAACTTCTTTAAAAAAGCAAATCTGTACAGTAAACCTTAACTTAAGCATTTATTTAGTCTCTATTATTATTATTATTATCATTATTGTTATTTACATATATATCTTTATTAGCTGAAGGCCCTGGCAGCCATGGCTATTTATTAACCCTTTGTTAACTATTAGTATTAACTTTTGGTTAGCATTATATAAATAAATAAATAAATCGACTGCAGCGCACAAGCAGAGTCATTTCTCTCATAGAATTTATTGGTGAAAGACAAGGAGAGGAACAAGAAAAAGACATGATAATTTTTTCAGCGATGACAAAAAAATGAAATCTCATTAGTCAGAATCTCAAGTCCAACAATTATGCATTTTCTCTTTCAACAATATTTTTTTTTAGGAGAAAATGAAACTTTTTTCGGGATGTACATGATACATTAGCTATCACTGATTCCTCTTTGTTGTTTTTACACAGAAGAGTACTTATGTCGTACAACAAATTTTTGTGCATCCCTCTTTATATCAGGTTCTCTGTGAATTTGTGTACTTCGGTCGAAAAGCAAATTTCTTCACATTTCGCGTTATTTTTTTCATTTTTCACGTTTTCGCATGCATCCTCACTCTTCGCAAGCCAAACGAAATGAACAAACAACGAAAAAGGCAAAAGAGAACATAACAACAACAACACACAATTCAAGAAGGAGCAAAGCATAAGCAACGAAGAATTAAAAAAAATTTCCAAAAGCAAAAATTGCATATGTGTGTACAACATACATACATTTCAAATTTCGCACTCAACCAAGGTCAACGAAAACGTGAAAGAAGAGAAAAAGAAAATCGGCCATTTTGGTTTTTGGTACACGACTACCCCGCGACCCTACCGCACCCCTTATCCATTCCACAAACCAAAATTGATCAATAGCCTCAAACACGAAACACAACCAAAGCAAAGCACAAACAACAAAACACACCGTCCCTCTCTTTCATGTCCCGCTCAAAATGAATATCAAAAACAGAAACGAAGAGCGCACAAAGTGCGTACTCAGAGAGGAAAATATTATTATTGCATTAAAAATGCAAAAAACGTACAAATCTTTAAATGCTTGGCCTTGTAGTGGTTTTCATAAAACGTAATACTTAAAAATATTATATGAAAAGTTAAGAACAAGCATTCGTTTGACATTTTAAAATTATTAAGCATAGATCCTCTTGGTCACCCCCTAAAGTGCAACAAAAAAAAATTCATCAAAATTGGTCCAGCCATTTAGGTGAAAAAGAGTCACAAAACTTCGTAACCTTGAATTTTATAGATTAGGAATGGGAGAGAATGAGAGATCAACACGTAGCGGACAACGCTATTGAAAAAAGGGTGTTAGCGTTATTTGAGTGAGTGAGTTTATTGAGTTTATTGAGTGAGTGGTTTACTGAGTAGTGCCGTGCGCAGTTGCGCTCAGAGTATTGGTGCCGTGTGCAAAAGGTTACCTATATATACTGGTCTGTTAGCTTAAGAAAGGCAATCGTCATCAAACGTTCGTAGTGAAGCGTCATGTTCGAAGTATAATTTTTGTTTTTTATTTTTTTATTTTTATTTTGTATAATTTGGGCCATTTGAAATTACTTTGTTGTTGAAGGAAACGATATGCAATTGCATTGCATGCATTTGTTACGGAATATCCACATTACATAAGTGAGCCGTATATACACAGTAACAATATGTAGTTCACAACAAATAAGATAATGGTGCCATCGTTAACTGCTAACAAATTATTATTTTATTTCCTTCCTAATTTGATTGTTGTCAGTAAACAACTTTATAGTTTTTTCAAATAAGATCTTATTGGGTTTGGCAAAAATGTTAGCTTGCTTCAGTTCGTTATTGTCGAACCGAAAGAGTGTGTTTTGAGTTACAGTAGGATGACGATTTCTTGTGTTAGACTGCAATTGCCATGACAATTTCCTTTAAGGGCCTCACCACATGTAAAGCCAAAGACGTCTTTGCACCACTTATGTATACTTTCTTGTTGATCTTTACTGGAATTTGGGTTACGTAAAATTGAACTCGATGGAATATTATTAATGACTGGTGTTGGAATTGAACCCATGCCCATCATCGGTGGTGTCTGTTTAGAGGAAACATTTCTTGGTACAAATTTAACAAAATTCGAATCAGTCATCATTCTATTTACCTGTTACCTGTTCAGGATAACTGTTGTTGTTGTTGGAGCAGCATGGAGCATGCAACCTTTTGGTAGATGATGATGATGAAGAATTGTATGAATATTCGGAAAATTCTAATTTCAAAGTAAGCTATTTTCTTGATTTAAATGTTACTCTTGATTTCGAACCGGATGACGATGACGTTCCATCAGTTGCAACATCATGGAATCGTTGTAAAGATGAATTATGATGCTCTACCAAAAACAGTTAAATATGAAGTTGCGCCCCCATGCTGCTCCAACAATAAAAACAGCTACCGCGTTATCCTAAACAACAGGTAAATAGTTTGATGACAGATTCAAATTTTCTTAAATTTGTACCAAGAAATGTTTCCTGTCAACACCACCGATGATGGGCATGGGTTCGATTACAACACCAATCATTAATAGTATTCCATCAAGTTCAATTTTACGAAACCAAAATTCGAGTCTTGATCAACAAGAAAATATACAAAGTGGTGCAAAGACAGCTTTGGTTCTACATGTGTTGAGGCCCTTAAAGGAAATTGTCCTGGAAATTGCGATCTAACACACGAAATCGCCATCCTACTGTAATTCCAAATACACTCTTTCTGCTAGACAATAACGAACTAAAGAGAACTTATCTTTTTGCCAAACCCAATAAGATCCATATTTGAAAAAAACATAAAGTTGTTTATTAATACCAATCGAATTGGGAAGTAAATAAATAATCATTTGTTAGCATTATTGGATAAAATAACAAAAATCATATTCCGACCATGACTCCTCACTATTTTTCTTTTGATGACGATTCATAGAACGATACGAGTAAATACGAATACGTATTGATACCAAGTACTTGTAGCACCGATAGTACCAAGTAGGTATTGGTTAAAAATACTTGTATCGGTACTCATAATTGATTTGTTTATTGTCTTATTTTACCGCAACACGAAAAAGCGGAAGACAATTGAAATGACCAAAACACTGCTTGGAAATGACCAAAACACTGCTCCAGAGAGCACCACAAGCAACATATATAAAAATCTCGTGTCACAAAGTTTGTCATTTATGGGCTCTGAAACTACTGAACCGATCATGATGAAATTTTTTATATATATGATATGATAGGATAGGTTTTAATTGTGTTGTGTTAAAAATCATTGATACAAAGCGCATAAAAACATAACAACATTCGAACATTTGTGAAGAAACAGGAAAAAATGCACGCTTTCTTTAGTAGCAAAAAATTAAACAAATGTGCGTGGACAAAATTAGGGCGAGAAAAGAACAATGACTACAAAAATCGCAGACTAACATCACGACGGGGCCGCAGCAACACGCGCTGGTCCTTTTAGACGGTCAGTCCATTATCGACTTATGGCCCAGCATATTGTCAGTCCAGACAGACAATTATAAATTTATCTAAATACAACATAAGGGTACCTTGGGCTCTTTAACTTCCTTTTTATGTAATTAATACAATATAATAACAAACCAATATAGCATTTTGTTCACAAGTTCGATAATGTGCATCAACACGAGCATCACGATGGGCTTGAGTATTGAGTATGGAACCCTTCGTGTGCGAGTTGAAAGTTGAATCCATTCATTCGTTGTTTTTGTATCGAGAAATAAAATAAACATCCTAATCAAAAAAAAAAAAAAAAAATGAATGGATAAGGCGATTTGAAGAACGGAGGAGGCTAATATCCACTGCATGAAGAAACGTTTATAGATAATATAGTGAGATTGGAAGCAATTAAGCATTGTAGTCTTCTATAAGCTTCCTATGCTTAGCATACAGTGACCATCACAGACCACAACTCCACAATTTAAATCATTTGCTTTCACAATCATATACAAAAATAGATATCCTTACTATGTTTAAATGTATCAGGTACTTAGATACCGACATAGTCTCTCCCGCAAATTTAATAAAAAAAAAAAAAAAACAAAACACCACATGATATTGTTGTTGTAAGAGTTCTTTTACTATACAATATGAAATATAATACAAATAATTTGAAGACATAATAACCAACTTTTATGAGGGAGGGGTCTGACCCACAATACATATAATTTAATGACATCTCACGTGCAATACTCCGCTACCATTGCATCCTCTGTGATTCACCTTCTTTGATAAATACCACTATGATAATTTGGAATACTCGTATAGAACAACAAATGGCGTCTATACGACGTCTCCTCAGATGTCAGATGGCATGGGCATCATATCTTCAAATAATATTTTACAATTAGATATGATCTAAATTAGAAATGTCTACCACTTACCTCGCCGCCACCATAACGTCTCTGGGAATGGGGACTACTCGATCTACTACCGGTACCATACAGTCTTCATTTTGATTGCGATTTTGATTACGACTTTGACTTTGATTACGATTTTCAATACGATTTTGGTTATGATTTGGATTTTCAATACGCATATGGTTACGTTTTGAACTTTCAATATGAATTTGGTTACGTTTTGGACTTGGATTACGATTTTGATTTCGCAAACTAGTGTTACTGTGAGTATTCCTAACCATCTGCGGTTGACCTTCCTAAATCCAAAGTTTTGAAAGCCTTGTTGGCAGCAAAACCTGACAGAAATATTTTGCATATATATATATCAAGTATTTTGCCTTTATCCAATCCCCAACAAAAGTGTGAAGCATTGCAATATTAAGTTCTTCCAAAATATTGCCACATAAGTCCCAAAAGATATACTTACGTGATAAGATCACAAAAAAACACCATAGCCAAAACTTCACAAATCATTTGTTTAATATCGCGCGTTGATTGCAATAATTCCTTAAGGGCCCAGGACACGATACAACAATTTTATCATAGTAAAAAAATAACAATAATGTTTCGACCGTCATTAACATTCGACAAGTCAATACACATGCATAACACGCGATGTGACTGACACTTAAGTAAAATCAAATATTTGTCATTCTCCAAAACATGAAAATACTTGTTTGCCGTTCACAAGAACAGTTTTTTGCCAAAGCCTACAAAAAGAATATAGACTGGACAAATGCAGCGCGCTCTCTTTCTCCCAACAACAAATTGTGAGCAATGTTTCCTCGAAATGTTCCCTGAAATTTGATTTTGGCCTCCAATTTGTTGTTGAGTTAAAAAATAGAAAGACAGCGCTACATTAGTCCAGCCTATACTTTTTATAGTCTTTGGTTTTATCATTCACCATAGCTGTTCTTGGTTCACGGAACTGTTCTTTTTAGTTTCGAACAAAAAACCCGACGGTTCAGTTCAGAACCAGTTTGCAACCCTGATATAAATAACAATAATTGAATTATTTCAATATTCAAAAAATAGAAACAAAATTACACATTGTATTCAACCCTATAGTCGGCAAGAAGAAGCAACAGGATTGACATTCCAAGGGAAATTGTGTTTTTAAGCTTAACTGTCAAACAACAGTGACTGGCACTTCTGACTCAGCATCGCAACGCTCGTCAAAAAAAAGAAAAAGAAAAGACCCCAAGTAAGAAAAATGTCGGAAGAAGACAATTTGGAGATTTTGAGCAATGCTGACCTTCGTGCTAAATGCATTCAATATGGTTTACGCAATGCCATTGTTACTGCATCGACGCGTAATATTCTAATTAAGAAATTGCGCTTTTCAATTGGTGATGCTGGTGGTAGTGGTGTTGATGCTGGTGGTGGAGGTAGTGGCGGTGGTGATGCTGGTGATGCTGGTGGTGGTGGCGTCGGCGTCAGTTCTAATTTGCCGGCAGTTGCTGCTGCAAGTCCTAAAAAGCAAAACCCAAATGCAAATATGGAAAAAAAGTCATCGATGCAAACATTAACTGCTCCAACTACTAATGGCATTCGTGGTGTAAAAGATAACGTGGCAAAAAATTTTGGTAGACCAACCAATGTAATGGAAGAGAAGCCCACAACACAAATGCGACGCAAATCGGTTCAACCAGAAGAGCTTGGCTCACAACGCTCAATCGTCTCTCAGATTCCACAAAGCCGTGAGCCCATCCAAGAGGATGAGGAAACCACAAAAATTACAAGCTCACAGAAGCCCATTGAAGATCGTCGTAAATCAGTTGAGAAATCTTTGGCGCCAACTCAGCGTCAAAATGCTGCACCATTGATAAAGGAAAATGTGTTGCTTAGCAATTCTCTAATTGTTTTAGAATCAGACGAAGAAGAGGATGCCCAACCAGTACGTGATGCTAGAATCATCGAGGGTCACGTACAGAAACACAACTGTGAGTTCTATGAGGATGCACTTTATGGCGGTACACTGCCGTTTCCAATCACACCAATTGGAACAGGACTGGCCAAGGAAACTGAAACAATTGGTAGCGAATCAACACGCTATAGCAGTGGACTATCGCAAGTCCCATCAACATCTTCTGGAATTACATCCTCCAATCTGCATGCCACTACCAGTGATCATTTTATTTTTACAGGCTATTCGCCAATGCAACAAGGTTTGCCTAATAGTGGCATTTTCATGTCTTCGTCGCCATATGGTGCTGACAATCAGAAACGTCCACCAACTCTAGTGAGTGCAAACGAATTCAGTGATGATCCCGATGATTCGGAAACAGATCAATTGAGCTCGCCGTATCTCAGTAACTTTGTACGCAATTTGGAACGCTTCAAGTCAACTCCAATATCTACTAAGAGAAGCAGCTTCCATTCAGGAACACCACGCAACCGACGCACAGTGGCTGCCATCGGCAACAGTTTTGAGCCGGAAGGGCACTCGGAAATGAAATTCTTGCAAACTGTAGATCGGAAATATCAAAACAAGACAAAAATGATGATTTTATTTGCAATCGTTTGCCTCATAATCCTGTATATGCTTTTCTTCTGATGATGAAGTATCGCAGTTGGGACCATACATTTCCATTCTCAACATCTAATATATATTTATGTTCTTTGTCATCAATCTGTGGATTTAAATTAAAAATTTCATTGTTTACAAATGTGATAATCTGTATTCTTATTATACATTATTTCAGCGTTCTATACACTGATATCCTAATGACGTCACTAAATTGAAAACGACACTTAACTATAAAAAGTTGGTGCCAACTCTATTTCATACACCATACCGGTGTATCATCTATATGAAGAGCACGTCGTTTTCTCGATTTCGCTTGCTGTGTGTTCTCTATTGGTCACACTAGTGCGAGTGCAAGCTCGTGTTAGCGCTTTCGTCAATAGTGCCAGGAGACAGAGTGTCTGAAATAAACAACAAAATACTTAGTAAAACATATAATATATAATTAGAACAGAAGTAACGGCACAAATGATAACGGTATACTAACACGCAATTTTGTCTAAGGTTGGATTAGATTCTGCACAGAGTATATCCAGCAAATCAGATTCTCATTTTTAGGGTTCCGTACTCAAAGGGTGCTAACGGGACTTATAAAGAGTAATAGTACCATAAAAGTGCCACTCAAACTGTACTCACATGTGATACTCAAACTGTGTTCTTAGTTGATACTCAAACTGTAACAGAGAGAATATAGTGATGCTAAGAAAAGAAGGTTGGATGCAACCCGGAGGAGCGTGAACAGTATTACATTTTTGGCATAACCAATGATAGCCTTCTTTCTGGTTTTCATTGGAAACGGTTCTTCAAAATATTTTCCATGAAGAACCATACACTTCTGCCTGTGTATATCCAAAACAAGTATTTGAAGCAAGCATCAACTGCTTCTTCAAGCGTCAAATACATTAATTTTGCAATTTGTTTTTGAGGTGCGAAAACAAAAATGAAGTCAAACGGCGGATGACCCAACACTTCGATGTTTTGGGTTCTCAAAAATTCTAGTGTGTAAGGCGAAGTGTGATAGCTGGCATTGGCTTTGTGAAGAATTCGGCAGTTCATTGACAAATAAATGACAGTATACCATTCAGTTTCGGTGGCTACATGTGATGTTTTTGCTAGAACTGGTTGCTACAACTGGGCATCACTATTTATATTTTTTCCACACAGTCGATAGTTGGGCACATACACATAGATCCAAGATTTGTTACCTTTTACGGCTTTAAAGATAGATCTTTTGAAGCACTGTGAATGCATATCTTCAATTAATTTGTTTTGTAACCAATCAAACTATCGTCCTTTTGAGCAATTCTCAAATTATGCCGTAGTCAACATGCAAATAGTGAATGTACACTGGTGAAACTAATGCCCAATCTCGTATGTCACTTAGTGACATTCATGAAATTGTTCGGTATGCGAACAATGACGCCGATTGTGGTTTTTGATGAACTTTATTTATCGATGCACTCTTATAGACACGTCTGCAGAGAAACCAAATAGCCCTCTTATATGAAAATAATAAAACTTAATATATAATAATATTATTCAATTATGGAGAGGATTTTGAAAGTTGGAAATTGATTATCATATAAGATGGACAATTGGTATCTTTTTTGTCGAAAAAAGTTTAGTGTTTTAAGCATGAACGGACTCACAATTTCAATGTTTGCCGTTTAATTAAGTATATGTTTATACATATATTACATTCCATTCCAAAATCCATTTTTCATAACCAGAAACAACAGTGCAGTAAAGGATTATACTTTAGGCAAATTAGGCACGTGCCTAGGGTCGCGGGGCTACAATGGGGCATATGCGGTGTTGAATTTAATAATAATTATGTAAATATCATATGAAAAGATATTTTTCTGCGAGAAGAGAAGTCCCAATGAGGTTAGTGGACTGGGCTGGACTGGACAAATCCATTCAAAATTACTTAGTTACAATGTTGTAAGGAGCTCCGAGACTTGCTTTGGCTCTGAACAACATTAACACTAAAAGCAAAAAGATTTCCCTTATTAGGATTCAGAATATTAACACCAGTAAAACCACTTCCTACGAATTCGATTTTTTAGTTACAAAATATGAAATACTTGGTGACCAAAAAAACATACTTTGATAGAAGATAGTTAAATCCTTATCTGATGTGATTATTTGATTGAGAACTACAATACTTAAATCATTATATCTGTTGAAAATGCTTTAAAACTCGCATTGATTGCAAAAATCTAAACTCATTGCATCTCACTTTTCTATCCATAGAAAACTATGAAACAGAATCGTTTATACAGAAACTACTAAATGGTAGATGAATAATCAGAAAAATATGCTAAATGTGCTTATGTGTATCAATATCCTTTCCCATTCCTTATAGAATAAATCTCACTAAGTAGATTAGTGCGCCGAGCTGACATCCTAGACTTACAGGTTCGATTCCCGCTCAAGTTTGGTACAACACTTTTTGTAATGTTTCATCCTACCCTTTTTATACTCTTCACGGGAGTGAATTGTATTATAAGCTTGTCATGAAGTTTGTAACACACAGAAGGAGACATCGCAAACCACATATAAAATAGAGACATAGACATCGCAAACCACATATAATATAGAGACATAGACATCGCAAACCACATATAAAATAGAGACATAGACATCGCAAACCAGTATATAAATATATTTGGGTGGTATCGATGAGACGAGTTGATTGAACCATGTCCGTCTGTTCGCAAAACTAGTCCCACAGCTTTTGAGCTAGAGAGCTGAACATTTGTCGGAATCAGCCGAATCGGACCCATACAAACCCTCTTTTAAATGTATGTTCTTATTAGAAAAAGTTTTTTGTTTTTTCACTTATAGAATTGAAATTTGGACACTATAAGTTTCTGTTCTGTATCCATCAGCCATTTAAATTTCATAATCCTAGGGTAGCAAGGGTACCTCCCATACAAACTCACATTAAATGACAAACTTATAAAGAGTATAAGTACAATAAAAATACAATGCAACTCAAAATGTGTTCTTTGTTGATACTCAAACTGTAACAGAGAGAAAATTGTGATGCTAAGAAAGGAAGGTTGGATGAAACCCGGAGGAGCGTGAAGAGTATTACATCTTTGGCACAGCCAATGATAGCCTTCTTTCTGGTTTTTTAATCGCAACAAACATTTTGCCAGTACACCTGATCATGCAGTGCACTTTACAATCCTAGTAAAGTAAGTAATATGGTTGCACCGTGATCATATTTAAATTCAAATTATTTATAGCTTGACTTTAAGAATATTTAGTTAAAATAAAAATATATCATCAAAATTTGCAAAAAAAAAAAAAAAAAACAATTCCGAACATGGCTAGCAAAGAATAATCGACTGCAGCGCACAAGCAGAGTCATTTCTCTCATAGAATTTATTGGTGAAAGACAAGGAGAGGAACAAGAAAAAGACATGATAATTTTTTCAGCGATGACAAAAAAAATGAAATCTCATTAGTCAGAATCTCATGTCCAACAATTATGCATTTTCTCTTTCAACAATATTTTTTTTTAGGAGAAAATGAAACTTTTTTTCGGGATGTGATGATGATACATTAGCTATCACTGATTCCTCTTTGTTGTTTTTGGCTTCAATTTACACAGAACAGTACTTACGTCGTACAACAAATTTGTGAATTTGTGTACTTCGGTCGAAAAGCAAATTTCTTCACATTTCCCGTTATTTTTTTCATTTTTCATGTTTTCGCATGCATCCTCACTCTTCGCAAACCAAACGAAATGAACAAACAACGAAAAAGGCAAAAGAGAACATAACAACAACACATAATTCAAGAAGGAGCAAAGCAAAAGCAACGAAGAATTAAAAAAAATTTCCAAAAACAAAAATTGCATATGTGTGTACAACATACATACATTTCAAATTTCTCACTCAACCAAGGTCAACGAAATACGTGAAAGAAGAAGAGAAAAAGAAAATCGGCCATTTTGGTTTTTGGTACACGACTACCCCGCGACCCTACCGCACCCCTTATCCGATCCACAAACCAAAATTGATCAATAGTCTCAAACACGAAACACAACCAAAGCAAAGCACAAATAACAAAACACACTGTCTCTCTCTTTCATGTCCCGCTCAAAATGAATATCAAAAACAGAAACGAAGAGCGCACAAAGTGCGTACTCAGAGAGGAAAATATTATTATTGCATTAAAAATGCAAAAAACGTACAAATCTTTAAATGCTTGGCCTTGTAGTGGTTTTCATAAAACGTAATACTTAAAAATATTATATGAAAAGTTAAGAACAAGCATTCGTTTGACATTTTAAAATTATTAAGCATAGATCCTCTTGGTCACCCCCTAAAGTGCAACAAAAAAAAATTCATCAAAATTGGTCCAGCCATTTAGGAGAAAAAGAGTCACAAAACTTCGTAACCTTGAATTTTATAGATTAGGAATGTGAGAGAATGAGAGATCAACACGTAGCGGACAACGCTATTGAAGCAAAGGGTGTTAGCGTTATTTGAGTGAGTGAGTTTATTGAGTGAGTGAGTTTACTGAGTGAGTAATGTTTCAAACGGAAGTAAACAGTGGTGCCGTGCGCAGTTGCGCTCAAAACATTGGTGCCGTGTGCAAAAGGTTACCTATGGTCTGTTAGCTTAGGAAAGGCAATCGTCATCAAACGTTCGTAGTGAAGCGTCATGTTCGAAGTATAATTTTTGTTTTTTTTATTTTTTATTTTTATTTTTTATAATTTGGGCCATTTGAAATTACTTTGTTGTTGAAGGAAACGATATGCAATTGCATTGCATGCATTTGTTACGGAATATCCACATTCCATAAATGAGCCGTATATACACAGTAACAATGGTTCACAAGAAATAAGATAATGGTGCCATCGTTAACTGCTAACAAATTATTATTTTATTTCCTTCCTAATTTGATTGTTATCAATAAACAACTACCATAGTTTTTTCAAATAAGATCTTATTGGGTTTGGCAAAAATGTTAGCTTGCTTCAGTTCGTTATTGTCGAACCGAAAGAGTGTGTTTTGAGTTACAGTAGGATGACGATTTCTTGTGTTAGACTGCAATTGCCATGACAATTTCCTTTAAGGGCCTCACCACATGTAAAGCCAAAGACGTCTTTGCACCACTTATGTATACTTTCTTGTTGATCTTTACTGGAATTTTGGTTACGTAAAATTGAACTCGATGGAATATTATTAATGACTGGTGTTGGAATTGAACCCATGCCCATCATCGGTGGTGTCTGTTGAGAGGAAACATTTCTTGGTACAAATTTAACAAAATTCGAATCAGTCATCATTCTATTTACCTGTTACCTGTTCAGGATAACTGTTGTTGTTGTTGGAGCAGCATGGAGCATGCAACCTTTTGGTAGATGATGATGATGAAGAATTGTATGAATATTCGGAAAATTCTAATTTCAAAGTAAGCTATTTACTTGATTTAAATGTTACTCTTGATTTCGAACCGGATGACGATGACGTTCCATCAGTTGCAACATCATGGAATCGTTGTAAAGATGAATTATGATGCTCTACCAAAAACAGTTAAATATGAAGTTGCGCCCCCATGCTGCTCCAACAACAAAAACAGCTACCGCGTTATCCTAAACAACAGGTAAATAGTTTGATGACAGATTCAAATTTTCTTAAATTTGTACCAAGAAATGTTTCCTGTCAACACCACCGATGATGGGCATGGGTTCGATTACAACACCAATCATTAATAGTATTCCATCAAGTTCAATTTTACGTAACCAAAATTCGAGTCTTGATCAACAAGAAAATATACAAAGTGGTGCAAAGACAGCTTTGGTTCTACATGTGTTGAGGCCCTTAAAGGAAATTGTCCTGGAAATTGCGATCTAACACACGAAATCGCCATCCTACTGTAATTCCAAATACACTCTTTCTGCTAGACAATAACGAACTAAAGAGAACTTATCTTTTTGCCAAACCCAATAAGATCCATATTTGAAAAAAACATAAAGTTGTTTATTAATACCAATCGAATTGGGAAGTAAATAAATAATCATTTGTTAGCATTATTGGATAAAATAACAAAAATCATATTCCGACCATGACTCCTCACTATTTTTCTTTTGATGACGATTCATAGAACGATACGAGTAAATACGAATACGTATTGATACCAAGTACTTGTAGCATCGATAGAACCAAGTAGGTATTGGTTAAAAATACTTGTATCGGTGCTCATAATTGATTTGTTTATTGTCTTATTTAACCGCAACACGAAAAAGCGGAAGACAATCGAAATGACCAAAAACAGTTTTGGAAATGACCAAAACACTGATCTTCGTGCTAAGTGCATTCAATATGGTTTACACTATGCCATTGTGACTGCATTGACCAGAAATATTCTAATTAAGAAATTGCGCTTTTAAATTAGTGGTGGTGGTGGCGTCGGTTCTAATTTGCCGGCATCTGCTGCTGCAAATCCTAAAAAGCAAAACCCAAATGAAAATGACAAGAAGTCATCGATGCAAACAGTAAATGCTAATGGTGTTCATGGTGTAAAAGTTAAATTGGCAAAAAATTTTCGTAGACCAACCAAAGTAATGGAAAAGAAGCCCACAACCCAAATGCGACTCAATCGTCTCTCAGATTCCACAAAGCCGTGAGCCCATCCAAGAGGATGAGGAAACTACAAAAATTACAAGCTCACAGAAGCCCATTGAATGCTCAGCTTTTATGCATGGGGGCCATTATATTATATATTCTAGTATAAAGACGTAAAATGTCAAATAGATTTAAAAAAAATTAATATTGTTAAAGTATGTTTTTTCCCAATTTAAGATGGGGTCCTCTTAAATCTTCAATCTGTTACGGGTACAATGGGTACTGTTATGACTAATCTAATATACACATTTCATTTTATTTTCACAAAAAAACTAAAAACAATTAAGTCCATCCCCATCACTTTTAGTAAGTGTTCAACAAGATATCACTGATTTATCTTACGTGGAGAACTTTAAAGCATCATCTCATCTTCTCTCCGCACCATACATACTATTGTGTGTAGTAGTAAGTATATCATCGTATTAATCAAAATTATTGTTTGTTGTTATGATAATCGTTCGTTTAAGGTAAAGGGAGACTGACTTGGTGACTATGCCTTGGGTGTTTTTTTTTTGGGTTTTTGTGTAATTGTTTCTTTTTTATGCTGCAATATGTCAACCATAATTAGTGGGGCTTAATCCCCTGGCCCTGGTTCAAACGGTACCGATGATACACTTCTTAGATGATTAATGACTTCTGCTGTTGCTGCTGCTTTCATGACCAATGCTATATTTTAATGCTATTTTAATGAATGCGTCCGCATCCGCGTTTTTCTAAGGAAAGTGGCGGTTGGTTGTGGATGAGGGTGGATATTTCCACCAAGTGGTTAACAAATGATGACATTCATTTTGGGGGGAGTGACTTTCTTTTTATTTTAGAAACAAAACTGGAGAAAACAAACAACAAATATTATCCAAGAATAAATAAATTAATAAATATGTGTAATTCAAAACTTCTCGTACTTGTTCTAGAATTTATAAAATTTGAAGTATCTAATTAAGTTATATAGAATTTAATTATTATGTTATTGATAGCAATAATCCAACAACATTGAAACGTTCCACTCACCTTGATTCCATGATGTAAACGCTACCCATGTTCATTGCTAAGAGCTCTACAATAGAGAGTGTAATGGAGTGGATTTTCAAGGGACATGTTACATGCTTGTCGCTCCTCTTATTTCCCAAGAAGATATTTGAAACAAGGCAAAAATTATCACAAGTATTTTCCGGAACAGAATCAAAGTTATCATCTTTTAATAAATTTCTAATTTGAGGACCGACGAATATACCTTCCTTCATCTTAGCTTCACTTAATCTTTGAAATTTCTGACTAAGGTATTGAAATGCAACTCTCTTTTTTTATTCATTGCTTTAACGAAATTTTCCATTAATCCCAGTTTTATATGCAATGATGGATGTAACACTTTTTGTGGGTCAACTAAAGGTTCATTTTTAACATTTTTTTTGTCCATGTTAAAGTGGCTAAGATGCGGCCACACTTTAATTTTGTAATGCTCTTTTCTATCATGACTTTCCCATTCGCAAATAAAGCAACACAATTTTGTGTTCCCTAATTGAAGTCCGAGCAGCAGAGCTACCACTTTTAAATCTTCGCAGATTTTCCATTGGTGTTTAACATAATTAAATCGCAGCAAAAGGGTTTTCATATTTTCATAAGACTATTTCATATGGACTGCGTGGCCCAATAGGAATCGAAGGTAAAATATTTCGGTTATGTAACAAAACCTCTCTTAAACTTAATTTAGAACTATCTACTATGAAAAGACTCCACTTGTTCTGTGTATACTTATGTCTAATGTTAAGTTCTTCCATCAAACCACTGACATCTTTAAAAAAAACGAAACTTTCAGCCATGTCAAAATGTTCCGTCAACTTTTCTTATCTAAGGTTCGACTTTTGCAGTCTTGAGCCTAGAAGTTCTACATTGTTCTTTGGTAATTCAAAGTCCCGTGCAAGATCATTTACTTTAGCCTGTAGTATCCTATGTGGCTATGATGATGTACTAGATAAATATAAACGTTACACGAAGCTTGCTAGAATACACCAGTGAAAACCGCATTCAAATTGGTTAAGCCGTTTCTGAGATTAGCGTGCACAGGCACAAAAAGGCTTACGATTATATATATAGATATAGATAGATATATAGATTTATTGTATATATGTTTTATTTGTGGTGTGCTTTTTGTTGTTTGTGTGTGTGTTGCATTTGTCACTTAGAATTTCACGTAAGGCTTTAGTTGTGTGTTTAAAAATGTGTTCGCATTAGCTGCCAGAAAGTGTAACTGCTTAAGCAATACTTAAAAATGTAGTGAGTACCGGCAGCATACCAAGAAAATATCACGAATTGCTGATTGCAAATTGCACATTTAATTCAACCACTGCCGATTTTTTTATAAAATCATTATTATGTTTTAATGTAGTTCACATAAGTGTATCTTAAGTTTCAGTCTTTTGGAAGTATTTTTGGCCCCTGATTCCATACAAGTTCGACCACAGTGAGGGCAATAAGGCAAATTTGATGATTTTGTTTTTGTCGATTTAGCGTGTTGGTACCTAAGACGTAGGACGACCTTTAAGACCAACTAAGGTTATTATGCTATCCTCCTCTTTCTTTCAGGTATCACAATGGATAAAGGCTTATTGGTGAACTTGTCCCCTGTGGCATATCCTATCCTGTGCTATTCTGTCATGTCATGTTATATCCTATACGGTTCTATCTTATGCTATCCTACTTTATACTATGCTATTCTATTCTGTATTATCATATCTTTAACTTTATTTATAATTTTTATTATTAGTATTGAACTTGGCGGAATTGGATTGAAATTCAGATGCAGATAATGAATATTTTCCAAATGAATTTGATTAAAGATACTACAATTCTACCCACAATGGATTTCCTTTGTATTGCATAACAATAAATATAACTTATTTAATATGTACGAGTATATACAATAATAACTTCCAAGAACAGAAGAAGATGAAGTATTCATACTATCTGTATACGATATAAGGATGATGTCCCAATATCGCAACATTCCAATACAATTTACTACATAACCCATAACAGAATGAATGATGTCGTTTGAATAACTTCTTTAAAATGCTTGAAACCCTTTTGCGCTTTGTTAGACGACGACTATAAGGATTAATCAACATGTTCTGTCACTTTCCACTTCTCCCCGCGCATAGCATATTAAATGAATGTAATGTCCTCCTAAAACGCGAGAAAGGGGAAATTTTTATTAACGCTCTTTGAAAATTATTTAATTTTAATTAATTTAATATTAGCCTACGGGGTCCAACAACAAGAAGACATGAGCCAGGAGACAGAAGACAGTAACAGTAACAAAAGCATAAAGGCCAAGTACAAATACATTATTTTGGAGCCCAGGACGACGTCGTGATAATTAGAAAAGAGCGCCAAAGAACACAACGGAAAGGAAATAATATAAATAATAATAAAAAAAAAAAAAAAAAAAAATAGAGAGAAAGAAAGAAAGGAAGAAAGAATAAAATGAAAATGAAAATGCATACATAAGCGACAACTCCTTAACTTGACATATTAATTTGCTTATCCTTTGAACTTTGAACCCAAGGGAAATCTTTACCTTTTTCACATTGTACGAGACAAACGAAAATGAAACTCCTTCCAATCTCAATCAACCCCATTTAAACCCATTAAACTAGTATAATGGGCGAAGGTGAGGGAGGGAGGGAGGTAGGTAGTGTTATGGACTTAAAGAGAATATAAACATTAAAAATTAGTCATAATGAAAAATGAAAACAAACCAAAGAAAACAAAGAAAAATTTCAAAATATTATAATAATAATACATAAGGTTATAGAGAAAATTCCTTCGTCTTCTTTTATGTTTATCATGCGTGCTTAGTATTACGTTTACTGATTATTTATATCAAATATATATATATGTATATAAATAAATTATAACTGTTTCATTAATTAAAATCCTTATCCGTCAAAGTGAATAACTTTACTTTAGGAGCCTAGTCTAACACATCCAAAACTCTTAACTTTCAATTTCTTGAATAAATTTCCTTCAAATCAAACAGGTGTGTCACAGAAATCGAGAGAAATTGAAATTGAATTGATTTCAAACCTGAAAAAATATGCAATTAAAATTTTCATAATACTGATATTTTAATTATTGAGTAAATAAACTAATTGCATATTTTTAGGCTTTGAAATCAATTCAATTTCAATTTCTCTCGATTTCTGAGACACACCTGAAAAACTTGATACTATTACAGACAGTCTTTGCTCCTCCCCTTTATTGTACTTATATCAGAAATGATGACATCTATAACCACATAGATTTGAATGTACACAGAGAGAAAAAATCGAGAACATTGGATTTAAATCTTGCACATTCGACCACGATAGTCCATCAAGCACGAATGTTGTCATTACAAGTAAAATGTTCTCACTTCAAGCACGTGTTTATAAGAACAAAAACTCTCGAAACAAGTTTGTTTTGTTACCTTATGGACCTACTTCAAGAACAAGGATTGTGGTTCAGGGTCTGAAAATGAGAACAAAATGTACTTGATTTAAGACCAAAGTAATTTAAAATGAGACTATTTTGGTCCTGATATAAGTACATGAGAAAAAGTGGTAGGACCAGACTCAAGCAGGAACTGAAAATTGCTGACACTAAGACCAAAATGGTCTCAGTTTAAGCTGGTTTGGTATCTGCGAAAGGTGTCGATTTAAGTACAATGTTCTCGCTATTCTCTCTCTCTGTGTATGCATTGTTAGAACAAAAGAAAAGAGATGTGAACAAATTTCAGAGAGCGCGTGCCAATTCTTTCTACTTTGCGATATATTTTGCTAACAGCATGGATATAAACCCATATTGTTCTCAATAAATATTTGTTTGTTCTTAATTCAAGTTACCTTGCTCTTGAATTTCAGTTTAAGTGCAAATCTTACTTATTTCAAGCACAATCGGTGCTGTTCTTAGACCGGCGTTTTTCTCTCTGTGTGCATATGATGAGCATTCTAAGCTCATACCATATTCATTTCTACAAAAAACTTGAACATTATACAACACTTTTAGAGTATTGATAGAAATATTTTCCAGCCGCATTGAAATGATCTAGTATAGCCCCTATTTAACCAATTTACAGGCCTCTATATCAACTGAACTTCTTTGAAAGTAAATATAAGACAAGAATTATTATAACTGTTAGCATTTAAAATTTGTTCTATTATATAGGACTGAATGGAATCGCAGAATAATAGGTGTTTGGTATTATACGAATTAAAATTTAAATTCCTGGGATAAAGAGATTGTCAAGAAAGATGTCACAAGAACGACAGACGGCAAAGGAGCATTCAGGTTTGAAAGACTATGTGAGCCGATATTTGTGTATATTTATCTAGGTGGCAACCTTCTGTTTAGAAGGTCATTAGGATGAAGCCTGTTTAAACGACGTCGCCTGATCCAATGGGTTAATGCCGCCGCAAGGCTGTTTGGGTGGTTTTGTAGCCTCTGCTGAAAACGGTTACAACATTGCATGATTTCATTTCTCACAGTGGGCATATTGAGATCTCTGTGCAGAATAATGTTGCGCACAAACCATGGAGCCACAGCTATGCAACGCAGTGCCTTGTTTGGACAGGCTTGGACTCTTTGGCGCAAAGACTTCATTTTTTTCCACTTAGATCTATGTGGAGCTAAGGTTAAGGAACCAACCCGTGGCCTAACCCAAGTGAAGTTTGAGTGCGGCTCAATCGGCCGAAGGTATTTTTTTTGCTCATCATTTGAGAGGAAAAAAAAAAAATTAAAATTACTACACTAATAGGTAATACTGATGATGTCCCAACATGTTATTTTTCCCGGTATTTTTTGACTAGTCTAAAAATGTTCAACCATATAGAATAAAGAAAACAAACAAATCATGTTAGAATAACATTTTAATCACGAGCGTTATTATTATTATTGTTAAGACGATCAAATCGATGATAACCATTGGATGAAAATAGATCCGCATCGACATTGGTCCAAATTTCTTGAATATATAGGCCAAAGCAACCATTATTATAGACATTATTAAGATTGTTACTTCATTTGGTGTAATTCTCGGCCGTGTCACAGTTTGAACCACAGTTTCAGGTTTTGGCGGTTCATCCATTTCCATTTTTTGTTCTATTTTTCTTTTCCGGTGTTAGAAGTGTTTCTATTTGAATCAATAGACTTACAATATGAAATGTCTGACAGTGTCATAATTATTATAACAGCCTACTACAAACTTATTTTTGGAAATGTGGTGAGAACACAAATATATTACTGAGTCAAAATCTGTGTCTAATTGATACAACCATAGATTCGTATATATGGTAGTTCTTCAATAACCACAGGGAAAATGACGAAGTTGTGGGGTTGTTGTTGTAGAATTAGACACGAGTCTGCGTTGTTTTATGATAAAGAGAACTGCCAGAACTACCTATATGCATATACTGTCCTTGTCCCAACTCATCATGGATTCTACCAAAGCGGTCCAGGAAACCAAAAAGATTGGACAGCCCTGCTCTAGGCTGTGTAACCTACCTAACCACTTCTACTATGTACTCTGGTATACCGATAAAAATCATCAACTTGAAATCCATTTTAGTTACTATTGTTATTGTTATGCTGATTTAGCTTCAGCCCTGTGCTAAGGGGCATACATGTATGTATGAAAGCATTAAGTGCATACCATGCATACAATTAATATACAATAAAAAAAAAACCACCCGATTCGATTCGAAAGATTCGATTATATCTCTTACAACAATACAAATCGTTTTATGGTGACGGTGACGGTAACGGTGACAATGAGACTTTTATGACATTTAATATTAACATTTAAAATGTTAAGCACCCCACCGACATCAACTTCAACATCAACATAATCATATACGAGTATACCATACCATACACATTCATTCATATATTCATAGTACAAAATAATAATATGTTATTGTTTGTATATCTCTGTAACTTATGAAGTACAAAATCATACGTACGAATCACTTTTTTCTTTTATGGATATTTGAAAATTATACAAATGGCCTGAAATTATTGCCGCAACCTGCGCTGCTACGTGTAAATGGCCTGTTTAAATATATTAAACGCCTTTCTATATCTACAAAAAGACTGTGAATTTTGCTTGATTAGGTTGGTAAGGTTAGGTTATTTGCATATTGTGACATTTGTTAAAGGTGCGTGTCTACATGTGTATCTAAGTATCTAAAGTCGTGTTGAGTCGAGTCAAGTCAACTTTATAGGACATTTGGTGGTTGTCTAATGTCTTTAATGTCTGTGATGTTATTGTCAATATGCTACTGCATAATGATTTTAATGGGTTTTATAAGCATTTCGTTTTAAAGTACATACACACTTTTAAAGTTGAATATAAAGTGTTTTTATACATGAGTTTATCTTTTAACTAATTGGGAAAGAAAATAATGGAGAACATAAAACATAAAATTATCCTAAGCACTAAGTATGTATTTACTAATGCAAATTGAAATGCATACTCCAATAAGATAAGTAAAGGGCCAAGAAGAGAAAAGAAACTAAAGAGCATGATTAATGATAGGAGAATCAATTTAGAAATCTATTCCATCTTTTAAAACATCCATCAAGTACTCGTATAGTATGGTGTATGCAAAGTAGTGTGTCACTATTCATTACAAACTTTTAGGCCTTTAGGCCATAATACCGGTGCTTATAGGCTACAACCCCTATATAGTTTCACAGTTGTTGACATATTCCTTTATCTGGCCGAATTTCAATTTACTAGCTTCTATAGGCAGCGTTCTGATAGATAGACAGACATGGGTAGAACGATCGATTCATCTTACTTGCAAATTTTGGCTTACTGTATGCTTACAATATACTAGAGGAGCCCCCCGCCGAAACAATCGACCGCATTCTAATAGAAGAGATAGGCACACAAACCTCTCTATTGTCCCATTCTACTGCATTCACAACATCATTGGCAATATAACAGAAGAGACAGGCACACAAACCTCTCTGTACTCCCATTCTAATGTGCGCACACACGCACACATCAACGTAGAGATAAGCTAAACAGTGATACAGTGATTCTAAACTGTTATTGAGTCACAGTCATTTGAAGGGAGAGACACAGTTTACTTGATTGATTGTGACTCACTTTAATTCAGTTGCTCACAAATCACAGTTTTAACAACTGTGTAAACTGTGTCTCTGTCTTCAAATATATCGAACACAATTTAACGCGTATACCTCTGGACCTATTTTGATACAACACATCAGCGAAAAATACCTTTCAATTGGTCAGTGGTTTAAGCAGGATCGGACTCACAAATTCAATGTTTGCCGTTTATTTATATAGATTACACTGTTAAGTTTTCTCGGCAAAATAAAGATATACATATGTATCTAACGCTTTAATGACAGCTTCCAAGCGATGACACATACTTCTTGCCAGGACACCTGTGTCATTGGCGGTAATTTTCTCCCATTCGCGACTTATGGCTGCCTTCAATGAGTCTTTCGATGTTGTCCCGTTCTTTCGAATTATTTTTCCCAATAAAGCACATATGTGCTTTATGGGGTCTTCAACGCGGGGTGTTGCGGTTGGATGGATGGTTGTTTTCAGTTGCTTGCATTGTTAAAGAGCCAATTGCGCACGATATATGATGTATGATGAATGCTTTGGGTCGTTGTCTTGTTGAAATAAGAACTTTTCTCTTTCAAGCCCATGTTTCGTGGCATTTGCATGTACATTATTATTAGTACATATATAGTATGTACAAATAGTATATTGAAAAGTTGTATTATGTCCTACTTAAAGTAAAAGTCTCAATTGTGATTGCGATTGGTAGTAGTGATCTGATAGATTCGAACGGCTAAAATTTATCAAGAATGTTGTATCAGATGTATGTATAGTATTCTGCACTATGGAGCTCTCTCTCTCGGTCTCTATCTCTCACTCTTTATGCAACTCAAACATGATTTTTCTCCAAAGAATATTAAAGAAGAATCCTTTTTTTATGGTAAATCTACTTTAAGGAGAAACGATCAATGCAGATAACTCCTAAGAGACTTTTATACATTTTGGAGAGATACTCAGACCCAACGTCGCGACGTGGAATGCTGTCCGACAATATATTCTGAAAGAACCTTCAAGTGAACTATAGATAACCAACGCCACCTCCCAAGTTAGTTTATAAATAAGAAATTTCACAATATAATTTTTTTATATTTTTGTTATGCGCGTTTAATTATTTAACTCAGGTGATCAACGAATTGGAATTGATCTCAGATCAAGGTCAGATCAGATCTTATATCTTATGTTTTTTACAAAATTCATAAAATCTTATTTCATATTCTTCTTTGTTTTTCCACCACAATCTTGCTGCTTCTTTGTTTAACGATGCAAGCGTATTCGGTTTAATAAGTAAACTTTGGATCGACTCAAAAATGGTGCTAGCATCAGTAAAACACTCCAATTATTGTCCTTAAGAATATCGTTAGAAATAGAACCGGTTGATGGATCCACGTTGGGATGGAAGCACATGGTGGCATGAATGGATATTTCGATGGAATATCCACTGACAGGCAGTACAGTTGTCCCGAATATAGTGTGTTAGTTGGACCTTTGATGACAACAGACCATTTAAACACCGTTTGATCAGCGGCAACAACGCTGCATTTCTCTCATAGTAAGTAGTTGTCTATAGCCCCCTCCGACTTTTATTTCCACAATTATTAGTATCTAAAAAAAACAAAAGATATTATTGTATTTAAGGGGCACACATGTTGTTAGTGTTTTTATTCGTTCTTGTTGATGGCATTTCCGTTTAGTGTAATTTGTTGTAACGCTTCGTTAAGGAGCTGAGCTGAGCTAAAGCAAAAGAAACTTCCTTCTTTCATTCATTCATCCATTCATTTATTCACTCATTCATTTATGCCCTCACTGAAATGGAAAGAGGACCAACAACCATGGAAAAACAAAAACAAAATAAAAAGAAATAAATCTTTTAAGGTACTTTTGAGACTCGTTATTTGGGCATTGTTTTCTCATTTACGGCAACACCTCAACACATTATTGTAAATATTGTCGTGTGTTAGTAGCTAGTTGCTACTGCTGCGCCTGATCTATGTGCTTGCTATACACACACATAGTTATTCCCCCCACCACTATGGTATTGGTATGGACGTTGGTTGGGGTGATGAAGCTGCTAAGGCGACGAAGCTCCTCGTCGTAAATGTTACGTATGCCAATAACTCTCATTACGATGCAACACAACAAAGTTCGTTAAGTATCGCGTGCATCATTGTTCTTTTTCTCAGGAAGGAATAATAATAACGAAAAACAAGAACAAAAATTCTCCATTCCATCGTCATCGCCATTATCATCGTTGTTGTTGTCGTCTTTCATTGTTACTGTGTTCAGGAGCAGGACCGGAATTGAGACCGAGACCAAGACCAGAACCAACTAACTAACTAACTAACGGCCACTCATTACATTTTCCTTTTTGTCGTCATCGTTGTTGTCCTCGTTGTTGTTTCCGCCTTCGCTTGTATCCTGGTCTGGTTCATAGTCCATTGTTTACAGCCTCACTAAGTATATGCCAACATAAGTTTCGACTACATACAACATCCAATCCACCCACGCACTCATCCTGCACTCATTTGATAGCCAAAAACTGCGATACTTTCGTGTTCTGCAAAATGTCCCACAAGGCTTAGCGTGCCCGGCCCGGTCCGGTAAATGTTCTTTCGTTCGTATGTGTCAAATTGTAAGCAATAATGCGAAAGAGCAGTTAGACGCGATATACCATATATAGTATACACTATACAATATAAATTAAACCTGAGCATGCCAAAAAAAAAAAAAAAGAAAGAGGGGGATTGGCGGAATAAGCACACACAAACACACATACACATTAATTAGCTATACTTGTTTATGCATTAGTAGTCGTCCAACTATAGAGAATCTACGTACATTCATTCATTCAGCCTCCTCATTCTGAATTTTCTATGCCTTCATTCTACTCCACTCCACTCCACTCCATTCTATTCAACATTCATTCATTCATTACATTCCAGTGTACTGTAACTTCAGTTCATTCATTCATGAATTGTTGTGTTTTGTCAGATATTTAGTGACTTTTGGCTCTCAACGTGTCTATCTATCCAGCTATCTATCTATGGTATATAGGGCTTTACTTAATGTACCTTGTTTGGTTTTTTTTTTCCTATGAATAACTATCTAGTTTATGGTCATGGGTTCGTGCTCAGTTCAAGTGATTTATTAGACACAATAGTATAGACTCATAAATTAATACTTAGCTAAAACATAGGTAGTTCTGGTTGGTTGGTTGGTTTCCGTGGCTGGCTCGTATAGTCCAATACGAGCCACAATCAGCACTAGAGTGCCGTTTTGATACCACTTCCTCGCCGAACGCAATCAGTATTACTAAATCCAACCTGTCGAATTTAGGTATTTGAGTAAATCACCCGGGCATGTGACTAAACAGTCCGAGAGATTGTCGATGAAGTATTTGCCCAGAAACTTATTTCTAGTCTTTGCCAATGCTGGGCATTGACATAGAAAGTGTGTGAGTGACTCCTCTTCCTCTTCGTTTCCGCAGCTCCTACAATGGCTTCTAAACGGAATACCCAGTCTTTCCGCCTGAATCCCTACACACCAGTGACCGGTAAAAACCACTGTGAGCCTTGCGGTATCCGAGCGTCTTCTGTTAATAAGTCTAAAGGACCTATTTTCGTTGTAACAAGGCCAGGTAGCACGTGCCGCTTTGCAAGATTCAAGATCTTTCCACCGTCTGTTAGCCAGCGGAAAAACAGGAAGTTACTCGTCTTGACGACCGCCAGGCCTGTTCCGCCAAAGATACATCAAGAGAAGCACCAGAACGAGCCAATTCGTCAGCCTTCTCATTCCCCTCTATGTTCCTATGGCCAGGAGAGAACACTCGCTCAATTCTAGGCCCGGCCCTGTATCAGACCTACAACTACCCAAACGCAAATTTTTTCTTCAACTCCTCAGCATTCAATTTAACAGATGTATTCTTCTCTGCAAACATTGAGCCCATTTACCCATTACTTATGTGTTATCATTAAGTAAAGTTCGACCCATTCGTTTATCGTATTTGCTTCTTATTAAATTAATATTTTGCTGTGGCTGAATTATCGTTGATTCTTCTTTCTTTTATTTCCCCCGCGCTTAGGCACATACCTAAATTTGCCCACGAACATTGCTTTATTTGAATGAGAGAGACAGAGAGTGAAAGAGAGAGAGAGATGAAGATCATGTGTCTGTAGGTGTGTACGCCAAAACTACCCAACAGATTTTAATCAAAATAATATGGGGCACATCTATAAATGAAAACCTATCGAATGGTATATTTTTTATCAAAATGGATTAGATAGCTTAGGCGTAAAAATTATCATAAAAAACCTGTAGAAAATCGCGCTTAAAGGTACATACTGCAAAACTTTTATAACTTCAGCAGCAACAAATTGCTCCAGCGATGTGTAAAAACATCCACATTTCTTTTTTTCTTTTCTTTTCTTTTCTTATATCTTTTCTCTTTACCTACCCGACTTCATTGGATTGTTACCAGATAATTGAATATGTTTTTTTTGAACTCTAAGTAAGCACATTAAAAATTATTGCATTACTAGTATTACCGAATGTATATTATTATATAAGTAGTATTAGGGCTTAATTTACCCTGCCCTAATAGTAGTACTAGAACATGATTGTACACAAATCATAAAGTTAAAATTTCATTGAGAAAAAAATTGTAATTAATAAGATTGTGAGCCAGGCTATCGAATGGAAGAGGTCGGTAAGGGCAGCAACGTTTGAGTAGCCTACTGGCGGAAAATGTGTAAATCCTTCACTGTATACCATTCTAGGTGACGAAGTTTGATTCTCATTAGATATAGTGATACATTGGGCATGGGTCATAACCATGTAAATAATCTATTGTCTCTCTGATTTTTGAACAAAAAGTAGATTTTTTGAATGATTATTTTGCACACATAATTTGAGGAAAATTTTTAAATATTTCTTCATTGATTAGGGAGTTTAAAGAACTCACATTCAATACATATACATGTCCAAATTGTATCAAAATTTTATGAAACTACAACAACAATTTCTAGGACAATATTTTCTGAAATTGGGCCTTTAAAAATTTTCAAAATTTTACTCACAAAAAAAAACTTAACTTGAGTAGAGAAAGGGGGACATACACATGCATGAATGCAGGTAAAATTACATTCTGATAATGACATATAAATACTTATGTATGTAAATATTTATGTATTATCGAATGTCCATTTATTGTCTAGAAAACAACAGAAGGAAAAACTTTTAACTGAGGAGAAAGCAAGACTGACTTTATTACTGCATTGCATTGAAATTTATTTATTTTGTGCTACCGGAGCGCCGCAGTTACACCTTTAGACCTAAACATAAATTTCATTGAATGCCACCAAATGACAAGAAGGATGTCTTTTGTGTTAAGATATACCCAGTGACCCCAGTAATTAGCTAGAACAATTTAATGGCGCCCTATTTTTGTGTTTAAGTATGTCGTCGACCGATGTTGGCCATAAAGCAAACTAAACTCTGTTGTAAATTGCCAACTGAGTGATGATGTGATGTGATGTGGGGGTTTAATTCACATCAATTTCGCGTCCCTGTTCAGTTCTCGTAAGTCGTTGGTCGACATTGATATTGTTGGCATCATAGGCATCGTTAACAACGTCACCATTATAGCCATCGGCATAGTCATCGCCATTGCCAGTGCCATTGCCATTGCCATTGCCACTGCCATTACCACTGCTATCGTTGGAGTTGTCGACTTTGTTCAACTTAAATTAGAATGGCAGTTCGCAACAAGAAAAAGACTTTCTCTTTACTATTGTTGTACTCGTATTACACACCGTCAGTCACATTTGTCTTTGTTTTCTTTTGTCGAGAGTTCGGTTCGTTCTTGAACCATTAATCTCATGACTCGCCATAAAACAAAAGCAATTAAATGTTGTACGACGCGTCATATGTAAAAGTATGTACTTCACTTCTTCTCCATCATTTTGTTATCTAAAGTAAGTACTAAGTGAGAATTGGCAAATGAAAATGGTTTATTGAACCAATAAGACATAAACATCAAAAAAAAAAAAAACCGAGAACAAATTCTATTTTAATGTTTGAAGAAAATTTTGTCAAAATGATGATGATGATGATGGCGTTTTGTTATCTTATCTAGTGACCTTTCTAAGGAAATGAAATATATTTCCCCATCTTCCAGTGACATTGAACATGGAATGAAGAGTATTTCCAACCCACTAGTTGACAATTACTTAAAGGGGTTCAGAACAGAATGAGCAACAAAGCACAGCAGTTCATGGTGAAAATCGTGTCTCGATCATCAGAGATGACATAGAACAAAATAAGTTAATTTCAGATTATCAAACGCAATTCGAAAAGGACAACCGAATTTGTAGCATATGGTATTTCTATCGTAGAATGCACCTGCACTTATATCCTTTTTAGTTAATTTTTGGTTACATATTAAGAAAGGTACCCATACTATGTGACCTCTATGGGTTTTTTGTTTTTGTTTTAATTTATTTATATATTTTTTTTATGAATAGGACCAATAATAATAATTCAACTCTTATAAACTAATATATTGGTGTCCTTCATGCAAAGAAGAGGAAGGGGTTCGCTTAATACTACGAGCCTCTAAGTAAGCAAAAGGGCTGGTCGATCGTTGCGATTCAGACGAGGTAAGCTCCTTGTATAGGCAAGAGCATTGGCTAGGGGATTAACGTGTCGACATAGTTTGTCCATATAAAGATATTTACGCATAGAACGTTAATCTTTTAATGGTGGCACTTCTAGGTCTTTGTGAATGTCTTCATACCATGGATCTCCAGTAATTATTCTAATATTATTATTCTTGGATTGTGCTCTATGTATAATTTCGATATTACTCGTGCTTGCGGTACCCCACAATTCAGAACCATAAGTCGAAATTAATTTCTTTTTAAACTTTCTGATTGCAAAAAATGATTTTAAATTATAGTTATGAACTAGCTGTGCCCCCGACTTCGTACGTGTGGTATACGAAATATGTTTGTAATAGCGTGTATTTTATTATCTTTTCCCCTAATCATCACATCTTTAATGTTGCCCCGCAGTTAAAGTGGAAAACATTCCAAAATCAGCCAAAAAGTAGGCAACAGAATTAAAAATATGAATATCTTTTGATTTAGTAGGTCGATTTCGATAAAATAATTGCTAAATGTTACACCAAGCTTGCTACAATACACCAGTACAAACCGCATTCAAATAGGTTAAGCCGTTTCTGAGATAAGCGTGCACTGACACGAAAAGGCTTACGATTATATATAAATATAGATATTATTACTACGTATTTTCCCATCTCAATTGAATTCAAATAATATAATAATTCATTTTGTCCACAGTACGCTTCGGAATTGATCGTTGTATTTTCCGGTAGAAGCTCAAACACGATTCCTTTAAAATCCTACCAAACCGATAGCATCACTTTTTTTTAATGAATATCGGCTTTCGAGGTGCTCTTAGCCAGTTCATCTTTTTACCTCCATGATCTTTTGCGTTTAACATTGTTGATGATGCGCTTCAAAAACGTATCATTTTCTTGCCGGTAGAGAAGCAAATCGCAGACGTCAACGCGACGTCACAAATTTCTTTTCGTATGAACATGGGAAACCCATATGTCCCACTTTGGGATATAACCTAAGCGTTTCAAAAGACAAACGATCGAATTCAATAAATTTAATTTGCCGCTTGGCATCCATTAATGCCTTTCTTTCGTCTTCATCAGCTTTAACTGGCCTTCCAGAACATAGTGCATCTTCACCAATTAAATTCCCGCAATTGGTTTGTTAAAATTTTGCACTGGTAATTGGAAGTAACTGTGTCGTACTGTTTAAAATGGATGTCACATTGAAGTTATGAAAAATGGCAAAACGTCTTGGATGACGAAGCGCAACCCGACTTAATCAATGAGGTACGTGTTTTGGACACAACAGGTTAGGAAATACGCTGAGCTATTTCTCGACATCTGAAAGAAAATCCACAATAAATATTCAATACCATTTTAATTTAATAAAGATCAATAAAGGTAACTTAAATACATGTATCAAAGAAAGGAATTTCAATTTGTATTCCTGTCTCTTCCCAGAGATTCAACGTAGCATCGTAATGTCTCCTCCATCTACGTAGTAGCACCTGCCATCCTATCAAACGCTAGGCATCTTCTCTCGGCTAACTCTACTCTACGATCCTCGAAGGAGTAGCGATGGGAGAGTCACAGTGACTCCCCATTCGAGAGCTGGAAGTCTTATTCCTGCACTCGCAGCCTTTGTTAGAACCTTCGACAAGTTCTACAAATGCTAATTGACAAATACTACATCATACTTGCCTGTATTATCCACCGTCACCGTATCCAAATTGTAGGACTTATACCCGCCCATGATGATATGGACACGCGTATAAAATTCCCACTCTGATGAAGATCAACCGGATGGCCCAACCTTTTTCTTTTCTTGTCTGAAATGATATAAATTATTATTATTGTTATTTACCGATACTTCCTTTTGAGGGTCTCTATTTTAGTTTTAACGTCACTACCATTGGCGAAGACTTGGTAGCAGCCATTCTGCAGAACGTATGACAATCTTGTTTCCCTGACACAAATCACAAACGAGAACGTTGACGTTTTCTGCACTCCATTTCTTAGCAGCATTTTTCTCACTATTTGCTGTAATTTTAGACAATATGTACGTACGCATCTTTTCTGACATTATTAATGCAGTATTTGCCTAGGTTTTTTGCTGTAATTTTGTTGAAATTATTCACTTCGCGGTTATCAGTTGTTTTGTGTTTGACGCGTAATGAAAAAAGAGAAAAAGAGTTTAGTTTAGTTCTTGAAGCTCCCTTTTTCTTTCCAGATACTTAGTTTTTTAAAATTAACAACTTATGGATAAAGAAAATCGAATATGACCCAAAAAAAAGGCAATAATTACCCAGCTCTGGGCAGAGTGATCCATCTGACAAATAGCATTTCGAATGCTGAATTTTTTACTACAAGAACAACTACAAAATTACTTAATTTTCCCTGTTGTTGTTGTTGACAGAAGTAGCATCAATACAGCATTCCAGAAATATAGCATTGAATGCACAGTGTGAAAAGACTATTGACGTGGCTATTGATTCGGATCACATTCTACAACAACAACCCCTGAATAACGTCATTTTCCTTGTGGTTGTTGTCGAATCTGATCCGGATCAATAGGCAAATCAATATTGATTTGATTGATCAGGCCCGGTGTAAAACGCTATAACAACAACCCACAGTTATGTCAGTTTTCCCTGTGATTCAAAGTGTTCAAAAGAAAACCGTTTTCTTCTTCAGTGTAAATCGACTATAAGTCGTCTGTTGCGAAAAAATGAAATTAATTTCAGAACAACCGAATAATATGACTATCATGAAATTTGATTTTTGTCATTGTTCGGGCAGGGAAACGTATGCATGTGTTCTTGTTCTGAAATAAATTGTGATTAGCATTGCACAACTTTTCCATTGCCTCAGTTGTTGTCAACTAAATTAACATATATGTACTATATTCAGTGGACATAAATATTGGGTTTGAGTCAAATACAGTAAATAGTGTATCTATAGTTCTATGTATCATACAATAGTATAACTATATTGTATTATTTTTGGATTTTTATCTAAATATCAACTTGATTTAGTTGGTTTTTCATCTAAATACTGACACTTTAACGAACGAAAAAGTTATAAAGTTCAAGAATCTCATATTGATTGGCACACAATCGGATTATCTGAGCTGAGATTTTATATACACATACATACAGATACAACAGCTTACACATATGTACGTACGTACATATATGAATGAGGAAAAAAAAAAAAAATAACAAAGAAAAAAGGAAAACAAGGAGGAATGAATTGAAAGAACACAGATCAACAACACGAGGACATAAATAATTAACAAACTTGGCCCAAATGAATGATAAATTTTAGCACAAACAAAGACGAACGAGATAAGTTCGTTTAATATTTATGACAAGATATACACAGATACACCGCAACATGCACAATATATAAAATAAACTTATGCAAAGGCAAAGACTTGGGCTCAGATACTTACTTACTTACTTACTAACTAACATACATACAAGAGTATTTTGCAATATAAGCAAGGAAGCAAGTGGTGTCGGCCAGGGAGGAAGGGATGCCATTGTATTTATATGTCAGTGATTTACGACCTCTTGGGCCAAAACATTATATTCTATGCTTTTTGGCCTCTCTAGAGTGTGGTGTTGTGTATAGATGGATATGGCAGAGGAGTGTAGTGTAATTCGTCATTTTTTCGTCGTCAATTTTGATAAGCAAAGTAAACCCACAAACACAAAATAAGCGCACAAACTGAAGCAATGAACCCAATCCACACCATTCCATTCTATCCCAATCCCAATCCCATCGCATCTTGCTCTCCTCATCACTTTTACTTTATATTTACTATACAATATATTATGGTTTCACTTCTCTGTCTCTCTCAGTGAACTTATTTTATGGTAACGCCGTCAATGGACAAATATGATGTGACCATGTCTCGAAATCCAAATCAATAATGTCAACCTCAATAAAGATTTATAGCTTTTTTTTGTACTTTGAACACCAAAAGCAGAATTACCTCCACCCCCTTAACACTCTATGAATGGATAGATGTACATACATGGTCGGTTGGTCGGTGGGTTCATACACTTGGGAATTGTCGTCTTGTCCAACAACTATAATATTTTCTAACGTCCAACGGCAATTCATTTGGTTCTAGTTTGCCTTTTGACAATTTCACTCACACTTTCCTCCTCTATTTAACCTCTACTCCTCATTCCTATCCTCATCCTCATCCTCCTTTCTCTCATTCTTATCTGTATTAGTTTTGTTGCTTTTTGATTATGAAACAATTTTATTATTTATACGATTTATTTTGCGACCCTCAACACAACTCAACTTTTATTTGTCGTCATCGCACTTGCCAGCCAATATGGACCAGAGAGTCTGGCGACCACGTCCACGGCCACAATGTAATTTCGTAATATTTGTGTACTCGTATTTGTTGATAAGATTCATTTGACCAAATCACTTGACTTTTATCATTTCTTTTTGTTTCTTTTTTTTTCGAAATGTGTGAAAGATATATTCACTTTGACTTGATGTTTGATGTTTGAAGGAACGGAGAAGAGAAATCTTAAATGAGAAACTGGAATCTTAATGTTAATGTAAAAAAATAATAATTCAATTATACATATAATTTTATGAAACTTAGCTCCCAGGAAGTTTTAGATTTATTACAGGAATTCTTGCAAAGATTCAACGCCTAGATCAGAGAAATGTCCAGTTGTCAACTATGATTACAGTATCATCCCTTTACCACGGACTGATCCTGGACAAGTGCCTCACATTAAAGCCAAAACCGCATGCTGTTATGCAAAGTTGCGTACGCTTGACTGGTTGCTACGGCTGTCCAGGAAATTGTCACTCAACAACAAGACAAGTAGTGTCCCCAGTCCAACAATTTCTTTGTGCTTAAATAGATAAATTCGAATAAGAGAGAACAGTTCCTTATTGTACTCGATTATAATGAGAAAGGTAAGTTATCGTTTTGATGGGAAGGTGAACCTTTAATGGTGAACGTGCCATTTTTTATAAAAATTATAATAATGTGGCCATGATGTGCTGTCAAAGAATCTTGACTTATTGATTAAAAAATGGGCAAATAATATAACTAGATGCTATTAAGTTAAAACTCTTTATTTACAACCAAAAATTTGTACAATTGAATTCCATGTTTCCATAATTTTATTATTGGCATTTTTACTTATATTTCTCGATAGTCTTTCTTCTTCATTTAATTCCAACTCTTTTTTAAATTCGATAAATCTCTGAACCCATATTGAACTAGACTGGAAGTCAATTAGCAGGATTTCAATTTCATGGATCTCCAACCAATCAAATTTAGACATCAGGATACACTATAAATTTAAACTGACAAAATCATATGGAAAATGCTTCGATTGATGAATGAATTACCGAATTCTTTTTTCTTCCTCTGGTTATTCGTGTGAATCTAAGTCTAAGGATGCCTGGAAGGCCCAAGTAGTGGGAATTCAAGCTGATGGTGGAAAATGTGAATACGGTGTGCCAGCACTGAAATGGAATGACAATTTTAAGACAAGATTCACGGGTTGAGATGATTGGAAATGGGGTAACGTCATTACACGGGACGAGCTTTCGATCTATACTGATAGATCCAATACGGTAGACGGTGTAGGTGCGGGCATCTTTTCGGAAGGGCTAACAGCTCAGCTATTGTATCGTCTATCTGACTGGTGAAGTCTACGCGGTCTGGCAGGCGGGAAAATTCATTAAATATATCGATTTATGTTGACAGCCAGGCCGCTATCAAAGCTCTGTCGGCCTACAGCTTTAAAAGCAAACTCATACGTAGTACAGTAGAAACTCTTAATCAGGCTCGGCAACACTCTATCACACTCATCTGGGTACCGGGCCACTCTGGTATCGAAGGACATGAGATGGCTGATTAGTGTGCTAGGAAAGGCTCGGCAATGCCTATGTCTCAAGTAGTCGCTGATGTTTACATACACTTACAGGATATACCCTCATGACTGAAAGTGAAAACCAGAGATTTAGCAGGCAGGAAGTGGGCATATGAGTCTGCCTGCACTGTCGCAAGAACACTCTGGCCTTGTTATCAACCAATGAAAATGGTACGGACGTTGACGGGAGTCATAACGGGGTACTGCACCATCGGGCTGATGGCCCACAGGATGCAAGTTCCACACCATGACTTCTGTCGTAGCTGTGAAGACGAGGAGGAACCAGAGAGCATCCAACACCTCCTCTGTGATTGCTCTGCTCTTATCAATAAACGAACCCGGTTTCTCGGGAAGCCGTTCTTCGTAGAGTTGGATAGTTTGGCAAAATGTCCTTTGGGGAACCTGGCTCTGTTCGTGGACTCCTCAGCTTGGTTTTAGAGGTAGAGGGATGTAGCTAGACCAACCTTGGACTGTTGTTTGATTACCCCTAACCCCTCTTTTCCTTATCCCTTTTTTATCAGGCAACACAATGGGCCTTTAAGGCTTCTGGGTGAACTCGCGAGAAATTGCGAGCAGCCTGCATAAGCTAACCTAACCATGCCTTTAAGGTAACTCCCGCGCAAAGCATACCAAACTATTACAATCGCATTAATAGAAATATCTAATTTAAACGAAAAACGAAGATTAGTTAATTACACTGTGTCACAGCGAAAAAAAACTTCTTATCAGACCTAGTGGAGGTTATAGGTCATAAAAAACTAAAAAGAATGGCACATAAAAAATTTTTGATACACCCTCAAAATCTTGACTTAAAGCTCAAAAACCGTTTTTAAGAGGTTCCTGTACATATTACCTTATAACTTGGCCATTTTTTATCGGATTTAAAATTTATTTCTTGTATTTAGAAGCTGAAATATAGCCCTTTACAACCATGTATCATGTATTTTGTTATCATTTAAATTCATGAAGATACAGACCAAAAACTTTCCAAACTTTTGATTTTTCCATCGATTTTGCAACTTTAAGTCTAATTTGTGCCCCTTATCTTATCTAAATTATATTTTTTCTCAACGTTCATCGAAAGTTTAGTGATTTAAGCTTTAAATGAACCCTGTTTGAATAAAATCGGTTAAAAATTACTTGATTTATTGTACTTTTTGTAGTTGCATATGACAGTTTTCTTTCCTTTTTTATTCTTATTCTAGCTATCTCCCTCTAGCTATCTCCCTCTATCTGCAACAATTAAGGAAAGAAAACTGTCATATGCAACTACAAAAAGTACAATAAATCAAGTAATTTTTAAGCGATTTTATTCAAACAGGGTTCATTTAAAGCTTAAATCACTAAACTTTCGATGAAAGTTGAGAAAAAATATAATTTAGATAAGATAAGGGGCACAAATTAGACTTAAAGTTGCAAAATCGATGGAAAAATCAAAAGTTTGGAAAGTTTTTGGTCTGTATCTTCATGAATTTAAATGATAACAAAATACATGATACATGGTTGTAAAGGGCTATATTTCAGCTTCTAAATACAAGAAATAAATTTTAAATCCGATAAAAAATGGCCAAGTTATAAGGTAATATGTACAGGAACCTCTTAAAAACGGTTTTTGAGCTTTAAGTCAAGATTTTGAGGGTGTATCAAAAATTTTTTATGTGCCATTCTTTTTAGTTTTTTATGACCTATAACCTCCACTAGGTCTGATAAGAAGTTTTTTCAATTTTTTTTTTTTGTAACACAGTGTTATTGGTGTGACCGAATTATTTTACCGCGTACCACCAATGGCACGCCATAGGTACGCCATGCCTGGTATGGTACGTATGTATAGTAAAAAAGATATTACTCAATCATGTTAATATAAGTGGGTAAGAGAGAGATATATCAAGGAATGAATGAAGTTGCATAATTGTCACAAACATTATTTATTTCCTGAGACCCCAATAAGCAAAATGTGTGGCCAGGAATTTTTATATGAATTGTGAGCAATTAGCCTATCTTTGAAGTGCATTTGTTCATATTAAATTCACTCAACTCTGTCCACTTTTTCTTTTTTTTTTAAACAATATCTATTTATGTTTGTATGTGAAGATCAAATCTTGCAAGCTGAATTAAAACCACTTCTTGACATCCGATTGATGTAAAATTTTGCACACACTTTAAGTTCCGGTAACAATACACAATATGTACATGCAAAAATATTTGGGAAATCCACCGGAAAAGTAGAAATTTCCACCATTTCGATGATATAAGTATATCCAGGTACGAGGTACTCTCATCATCAATCTTATTGATCAGATTTAATTAAAAAATCGTGGAGCGTGTCGAATTTAACTGCTCTTATCATATTCTTTTTCCAGTTACAGCGTTGGGGTGTCGATAGATATTACTTCGATAATCGCTTAACATCAACACAAAGGAAGAGAAGATCAGACAAAGCGAAGTTAAAACGACTAGAGAAAGTTTCTACCGAAATAGATGTAGCAAAACGTTAAGGACTAAGCCAAAGGGATTGATCGATTATATGAATAGTGGAACACTCACTCATCGAAAGTTGCGGCTTGACAAGGCTACGTGGCGTTTAGAACTTCTAGAATCACAACTAGAATGCGATGCACGCTTTGAAAATGTTCGTTAATAGTACATGTGCGTAATACGAATAACCGAACCGTGGCAACCGTGGATCAGTGCTTTGTTTTGATTAATGTCAAAGTATATTTTTTTCTTTTCAAAACTTTAAACATTCCTTAGAGCTAAAATTTAATAATAAGTCTTTATTGTTCAGCCCAAAAATTTGGTTTGGTTTGTAGAATGAATAGCTGAAAATTCATATTGAGTTCATCCTGAGTAAGTATTCATTACTGGATGAATTTGGTATCAACAGTCATCACTATTCATATTGGTATTTATGTATTTCAGAAGCTGTAAGCATTCAATGGATGGTTTCTACTTCTTTTCTTTTATTTCTAGGATTTGATCTTTACATACTCGTATATACGTTTTATAAACCTCTTTCTTTTTTTTATTACTTTATAAATCACCATTAACCCTCCTTCATTATCAACATCATCATTGTTGTTATTATTATTATTATTTTCAATGTATGTTCCCCTCCTCATTAGTTGATTCAAAACATAAATCACTTTATTCGAATTTTCGGAAGTTCATTTTTGCTTTAAGAAGAACTACTTCTAGACTACTTTGCCAACCGACATACTTAGTATGTAATAGTACAACTTAAGTATCTAAGTACGTGCCTTCAAAAGAAATAAAGACCAATAAAAAGGAGAAAAAGAAAAACAATTGACATTGTAGTCAAGGAAAGAAAACTAATACTTGAGTTCGGAAACTCTTGTCATCGAAGAAGCCTTTCAACAACAAACATAGTACTGACGGAAAAGGAATAGTAAGTAACACATATCGAATCGACAACGCGTAATTAAAACTGTGATAATGTATCTATTGAAAATACTCTAGTAAAGGTATCAAAGTCAAAGGATACGCATATCGAAGAACGTACCACGTACCACCCCCAGCCAACTCAGTTCAGAGGACATCTATGGTACATTAACATTAAAATGCATGAAACGTTTCATGTGGACAGACAATGTGAGGCCCCATAGTAGCGGACAGAGGTCAGGACTGGCCACACAGGACCTACTACTTTCCACATACTTTAATGCAAACAAAAAAAAAAAAAAGGATCTTAATAAAAGGCATAGCTGTGTGCTTTGGTGAATTTTGGTGTGGTGTCGTGGTGAGTTTAGTTAAGATAGGTTAAATTGTTGTATGGTGTGTTCAATATTGGCATGCCATCGTTTGTTCATTTTATGGGGTGGGGTGAAGGAGAGTATGGGAAAATGTCCAGAAATCGACAAACGTAACGTTCTCATGATAAAAACACATGACACACATTTCTCAAAGAAAAGATAGAAAAAAAAAAGTGAAAGCACACGTTTGCCATTTATTCACATTCGTCTTCACATTTCCCCCTTTTCTTTCACATACGAGGTGTGCCCCAAAACTATCTGATTTGGCAATCTTTCAAGTAAACAAAACTTTCACTGAATGACACACAAATGATCCCATCTATGATTTCTCCAATCAGTTTTGGAAGTCAGTTTGTGCAATGGTCTTTTGCATTCTTCTGTAAGTCGATTGAAGTTTTAAACACTGGCCTGTTACTTTTGGGATACATCTCGTACTCTTCTACTCGTACTTACAGACATCATCTACAAGTTGAGTGCCTTGTCTTTGCTTCTTCTGCTCGTTTGAGTTTGTTAATTGACAAACGCATTATTATCACTGAATGCGAATTGTGTGGGCGTGCAACTCGGTAAAGTGGGTCGAAGAATGGGTGGGTGATTGAATGAGTGAGTGTGTGAGTGAGTGTATCTATGTGTGTGTATTCCAACTGATAAGCATTTCATGTCATATACTTGGATGACGCTGTCTAACTGACTGCCAATGTAATGTTATCGTTTGTTGTCGCTGCTGCCTCTCCTCCACCTACTACTATTCCCTGCCTCACCACTTCTGCCACTTTCAGGCATCACATCGAGAAATCGCTTCTTTCGATGGCATAGTAGAAAGAGCTCCACTCTATTCAAAGCACAGAGACAGAGGCAGCTTAAGCTTGCTTTCAGCGTTGTTCTTAATTGCTTTTTTTGTCTTTTGCTACCGCCGCCACCATCCGCCACCATCATTGCCATCATGCTTTGATGCGTGTTATTATTGTTGTTGTTATCCTTGTTCTTATTCTTATTCCTCATCTTTAGCCCATGTCTATCTAGAATTTTTCCTTTAAGTAGAATACACTTCACATGTGGCATAAAATGATTACAAACAATCATTACATAGCCATGATGTTTGTAACACATTTTGAGAATATACGAGTAGTTGAGCATAACATATTTATAAGAATAGAAATCGAGAGAGATCTTTTCAATACTACTACTTTATAAGAATTTTACCAATATTTGTTTGTTACACACAATCAATATAAGAAATAATTAAAATACACGAGGAGTGACAGAGGATCGACCTTATTGATCTTAAAGTTTAAATCACAAATAAATAGTTTTGTTGACAGAATATGATGAATCATAGATAAACATGAGTTCCTAACGCATTGACTAAAATTATTGACTCAGAAATTGAGTTTTATGAACGGTGTACGATGCCTAGAGGATCCGCAACATCATATGTAAGTATGTATAAGAATAGTTGATTAGATTGACAGTCATCAGAAAAATTCTTACCATTAAGAAGAGTAATAATTGTTCGGTGTATTTGGAAGTTAATGTTTCTTTACTAGCTTTATATGCTGTCCCAAATTCGAAGGAAGTCGTCTTTCAATTTCCGTCTTTTCCGTTTCATTTTTGCTAAACGGACACACGCCACGCCACGAGATGCTCATTCATTTGTTCATTCATTCTTGTTGGCTTTCTTTCTAGTCAGTCTATCACTTTAGTTCGTTTGTCTTTTCACAGCTCTGTCCTTAGTTTATGTATTTATGTATATACATATCTCATTTTCATTCACATTCACGTACACACTTCTATATCCTTGTTCACATTCACAACTAACTAAAGTCCTTTCGTTTGTTCTTTCTTTCATTCGTTCGTTCGTTCGTTCATTTGACGTGTCAGTGTTAATGAGTCATTGTCCATTAAGTTTTGCTCACTTCAAACGGGCAATTAAATTCGATTTTATTGTGCGTCACATTTCATTGCAGGAAATCACTAAACCATAGACTCCCAACTCCCAATTTACTCCTTCCTTATGCTTACAATAACAACAACAACAACAACAACAAAAAACAACAACAAGAACGAACAACAAATGTATCTGTATTTGCAATCAACGCCTCCCCCCATATCTTTTGTTGAGTGGCTGCCAGCAGTCTGATATCTGCTACCAAAATACCGATAATAAACATGTGAGTGAATTGTGCGAAATAAACTTTTACAAATAATTAGACCCTGTATTGAGAAGTAAATCTTAGGTAAAAGTCTTAACTAACTTATAGTAAGTAGAATGCCACAAGAAACACATTCTGAAGTTCTAAATAGTATTGAAATTCATGAACACAAACTTCTTAGAACTAAAATTTCTCAGTTTTACTAGATTATATAGTATAGAAATTCAAAAAATCAATAGATTATAGTTTAGGAATTAAGGCGTCGACTTCTAGGGATAGGTTTCTACAGGTATGAATGGGGTGAGAAATAAATCTTAAGTGAAGTGAGATTTGTGCCTTTTACTATTGTATATTATCGTAGTAAGGTGGCACTGAATCCTAAAGCTTTATCATTATTATTTCACTTTGACCATGTAAACATGATACTGCAATTCAACATTGAGATCCAGTATTCCTAGGATCTTGAAATTTACATGGTTGGTTCGATAAGACAAAAAACAATAAGTATTTTGAAACTGAAAAACCTGCTTTGTTGAATGAAAGGTTCTATGAGAACCCCCTGCTTCATTATCTATAAAAACCAAAAAATAAATGTGGAAATGTGGTTGTTACTTATTCATGATAACCCATCCTAAAAAGTATAGCTCTATATATCATCTCTGATTAACTTTTTTAATTCATTTAGTTTTTAGGAAATTTATTTACAGAGTAAACGAATGGTATACCATATATGTAGTTTTGTCTCTTATGCCAAACAAGTAAAGCTTAAATATCCAAAATCTTTTGACTATTGTTCATTTCTTCAATAGAGACAAAGTTCAATTTGTTAAATTAGCTTTGTCTGGGCGACTGAGTGAGTGAGTGTGTGAGTGAGATGAGTGAGATGAGTGAGTAAGTGAATGAGTACGACTCTTTTCTGCTTTTAAGAAATTGTTCAAATTCAAATAGAAAATACTAACAGGGAACAGAGAACAGAGAACAAACAACCTAACAAAAAACAAATAAACAAACAATTTAACTATTTAAAAAGGGGGCACTCCACCTCACCGACCAATCGCCCTACAACTCACCAAAAAAATAACGAGATGAAACGTTATGGACGAAGGGCCGGAGCCAAGCCACGAAATATGTATTATCTTGTGAAATCTTTTCAAAAACGTTTTTATTTGATCTTTAAATTAAAATAAGAAGCATGAATAGGCATGAAGAAGCATGTGAGAAATAAGGATGGTGAGAGATATGTATGAACAAAGATATAGTAGAGAGTTGTAAGCATTAAAAGAGCGATGATTGTCAATTGTTTGGACAGTTCGTTCTATCTATCTGTTCTAACATCATCATATTCTTCCATCATGTAATGTTGTTTTGGTTGATTATATTTAGGGGGTTGTTACTGGATGAAACTGCAACATCACATTATAAACATTTGGCTATAGGGTTCAATCTATGCCATCTACATATTTTGGTGATTAGATAAATACAACTGGAAAATATTAATTATTGGTGGTCAAAGAAGACAAAAAATTGACTACTGTTTAGGCATCCACCCAGCATTATATATTCAAAGCTTATTAGAAATACTTGTTATATGTTTATGTACAATAATATCGAGAGCTAAGTTACAAAAAGAAGTAATGACCGATCTATTGTTTGGTTGACAAATGTCTCCATTGACTGAAACTTTTAAATGAAAATATTACATTACCTTAATTGGATTTGAAAGATTGAATTAAAAACAAACATATATTTAAGGCTTTAGCATTTCTAATCATCCAATAGTAAGAATAAGAAATCTTTTATCATAAATTTGATGATTTCCATCTGTCAGTGTGTCTTTTATCTATGAAAGTTTTGTTGCTAAACAAATAATGAATTTCAGCGGACATTAAACTGCCACAAGTAACTTACGAGTAATTTTTCAGCCTAAAAACTAGGGGTGGGTGGTTGGTCTTTATACTTATAAATACATATACACATATTTGTTCTGTTGTGATTCGAAAGTCGAAATAACTTTAGTGTTCAGTTCAGATGTTGAAGTCACGTAGCGACGACAAACATAAGTCAGTCAAATGTTGATCTCTATGTAAATGAATTTTTATCTTTGTATGACAAGTTAATAACAAAGGAAGCCACCGACCGACCGACAACCAACCAACCAACCAACAACTACAACAACAACAACTGACTTAGAGAGAGTGGATTTGCTTTAAGCGACGTATCGCGACATCCGTTTGCCACATCTTCCGGACGGAAGTAGTAGCACAACAGTAGCATAACACCCAAGGTTAATGGTGGCGGCAATGATGATAGACGGAGACAATGATGAGATGAAGGCGAAGAAGAAAACAACATTTGAATTCCGTGTTCACATTTTTTTTTTTTTTTTATATTAAAATTTCCATTGACGTTTATTGAGATTGCAAAGTGTTTTACCGACTTTTAACGGATTTATTGCGAAATTTTCATGGCACGTGTCGTCGTCATCGTTGTCGGGTTCTTCCGAGTTTTGTTATTCAAAATTTGTTTCTTCCTTTGAAATTTGTTTTTTGTTTTTTGTTCTTTTTTTTTTTTGTTATGTGCCACAAATGACCCAAAAGTACACAGCGGGTGACAACCATAATAATAAAAAAAAAAAAAAAATACCCAAAAATATGATAACGTCGTAAATATTATGGGGTATGGAGGGAGAGTATCGTATACCTTTAACTGGTAACAGATCTCAGTCAGATACAATCTGTAACTACCATTATTCAATTACTACAAAAGCATTTCTAAGAATCTATGAACACAATAATCGATTCAAAGTCGATTTTGGTAAATACTATTTTATTTATATAATAATAGAAATAATAGTCTTAAGTATTTTTATACACATCTCGAGACAATGAAAAATATTATATCACATCACAGGTTACATTTTGAGGAAATTAAACTTAGTGATGATTTAACTATGACGTTATAATTATAAATGGGTCATTGACCTCACTGTAGTCCAGAGGATAAAGACTTGTTCGTCAGAAAAAACCCTTCAAAACGCGTAGAGCACTAAAAAAATCTTCATTAGTGGTCCACAATAATATCGTAATATTAGTTAAACCCGACCCGTTCAAATCATCTGGGAAAATTGCTAGTGTGAAATGGGGAATATTGTATCATCATCGACAGCGTAGAATAGCCCGCTAAGTTCCACTACTTTGAACTGCAATATCCTCTGGAGTTACGAAAAGAAAAAACCTTCGTCGACCGAAAGGCAAAGAATTTCACGTAAGGTATACAAAAAAAAAACCAGAAAGAAGGCTATCATTGGCTATGCCAAAGATGTAATACTCTTCACGCTCCTCCGCTTTTTGTCTTAGGGTACTGAAATGTGCAAATTATAAGTGTGTGGCCAACCATGTGTTTTAAGATCGTAGAATTGCTAGAAAGGGTACCTCCCATACAAACCCAAATTAAAATTAATGTTCCTATTATATTTTGTTTCTCATTTAGTTGAGTTTTTTGTAGTAATCTTTTAGGCACTGTTAAAATATTTCACTTTTACGACAAAAACAAATTAATTTTACATAATTTCAGACAGAGCTACAAGAAGAAGATTGCCGATGGATAGTAATATTAGGTATGGGAATAAATGCAGATAATTTTTGAAAAAATTTCACTAAAGGTATTAGACATTTGTCAAATCGGACGTCACAACAATGACCTTAATGACTCTCGGCATGGGGATAGGGAGCGCAACAGTAAGTAAGTATTATGGTCGTAAAGCGCTTCAGATGCGCTTTATGTTAAACGAAGTTCACCATATGAAGGCTACTATGAAGAAATGGTGATATAACAAATTTGTAAACTTCTGGAATTGTAACGGCCAGAGAAACAGAGGGATGAAACAGTCTCCTTGTTTACAGGGATCGAATTCTTGTACTATCCAGTTCTATAAACAGCAATTAAATCCATATACATCAGCTGTATGTGGTCTGTAATATCCGGGTTCTATTGTATTATCCATGATATGAAACAATCATAGCCAGGCTATAGCTCAAGAAAGTAACTCTTGTAGCTCGTTGGGTAATCAAGGCCAAATGAATAATAAAAATGCATACATAATTCTTTATCAAGAAGTAGTTAATTGAAGTCTCTTATCAATATTAAATACTCTAAGATCAATTTCTTTGATTACTTTAGTTCTTGCCATCATCTCAACTCACCTCACCTCACCTCACCGCACCATAGTTTGCTTTGGTTCACTTGTATTTGTTGGATTTTAAAAGAAATCGCTAATCAATAAACATGTTTCTATAAATGATTTTCTGATTTTCTGCTAGATTTACAGATTTCTTTACAGTTCAACGCGATTCTTTATTCTTCTTTATCCCATTTTCTTTTACTCTCATAGGATAGATGGAATACATACAACACAATAATCATCATCATTTGAGGCAGGGAAACGAATTTAGATTTCTTTAGTCGTTAGTCTTAAGCTTCATATACTTTTGGGGCAAATTGAAAACTCGTTGAATGTATCGAACGAATAGAATAGAACAGAACAGTAGAGAATATTACAAGTAAGTATATTGGCCACCACTTGATACGCATTATTACTTTTATGGGTTAAAAATACAAGCATCATCACATCAAGGAACTAACTACTGAGCATCCTTTGGGAAGTAAAGTGTGGTGGCAAACTTACCCACATTCATACGCACACATTTATTTATCCTATAATAAAAGACATATGTGTGGGGCTTAAGTATGGGTTCACTTTTCACTTTTTTTTCTTCTGTTCTTTGATTTGGATTTGGTGTTTGGTGTTTGGGGGGGGAAAGAAAGAATTCACACACACTTTGGTTTGGATTGTGGGTTACCCAAATGGTAAAAGCGAGCGCACAAGACAAACCCTTGGAATGATTTCTGCGCCACTTTTGCCAGCTAATCGCACTCAATTGCTTCTAAATAACTTGAATACGCGCTTCACGTACCAAACACATACATACATGCTAGCCAGGCCAGTCAAGCCATGAAAAACTACACATACTTATTACGAAACAGGAGGGCAAAGGCAAAGGCAAAGGACTAAAAACCAACCAGCAATGCCAAAGGCACTTCCTGCTTCGTCTTTCTTTTTTATTTATAATTTTTTTGTTGCTTCAATCGTATTGATAAGCCCGCAACAATGTTTGTCTTTGACCCTATTATAGATGAAATTACCTTACCTTTTACTGTTCAAAGTATATGTATGTACACATAACCTTAAACCACATTCGAGACAAACAAACAGACCGAAAGACAGACAGACAAATAGTCAAGTCAAGTAAGTAAGTAAGTAGTACTCAAGCCGCACAAGAGATGTTTCATGGGGGTTTCGTAATGTTCGAGTTACTTGACTCACTCGACTCACTCGACTTACTCGACTCTCGATGTTAAGCATTTTGAGAGTTGAATTTACGTGTGTATTTCGAACACCGTCACTAATCCACTTCAAGTTCATTTTACTCTATAAACAATCCACACACACACACACACACAAACAAACACAAGGCAACACAACAGAATACAACCGAACAGAACATAACCCACAAAAGAATCTTTAGAAAACGTTTAGCCGCACAGCCTACAACGAAGAATACTACTATGACCGACCAACGCATCGCATCGCATCGTAACCCAACCCAACCCAACCCATCCATTCATTCAGGTGGAGGAGTTAAATGCGTGTGTACAAAGTGATTATCGTTTTCTTTAAGTGATTTCAAAACAACCTTAAGGCATCGTTTTGTACCTTCAAAATATTACTCATACCTCACCGCAACGCAGCTTAGAGTTCTATGCATAAGTTATTATAAATACATATAGTACGAGTATACGGTAGTAGTAGTAGTAGTATGTACATAAATAGGAGGAAGTCATAGGCAAAATAACTTAAAGTTTACTTTTGACTTGTTCGCTCATTGTTTCGCTTGTTAATTAAGAACAAAAGGCATCCGTATCCTTTGTCATTATTTCTGCTTTCAAGAATTTACAATTTATTTAATTGGGCATAAGTGAATTCAATTCTAATTCTAATTCCAATTCCAATTTCAATTCCAATTGTTGAATGTGGAATTTAATTAGTTCTATTTATTTATTTTTTTTTTTCAATTTAAATAGGAATAATCTTAAATACTCCATAAAGAGAAATACCAATTTAAGTTTATATTTATTAAGTATTTACAAATTATTCTTATCTTAGATACTTAATACAATAAATCAAAACTCACGATTCTATAAATTCATACTGAAGCTAGTTTAGACATATGACATACAGCTTTGGTACAAAGGTATCAAAACTTAACACTACGTAAACACACCAGTGCGCCATAGTATATACGCAACGACGATCTACACAGAGACCTACATATGTTAACGGTCATGGAAAAAGTTGTCCGTTTCAGCAAGAAGTGCGTGGAAAGGCACACAACGCAGACCTGGACCTGACTGATAGCATTTAAAATGGATTTTTCCGTACCTGTGATTTTGTGTTTTCTCTTAACGTTAAGACATACATATAATTTAGATTAATTTGTTAAGGTTTTCTTCTTACCAGACTAAATTCAAATAAAAGCATTGAAAAAATGACAATAATCTTCGCAAACTGAATTAATTGATTTTTGAAATTTCGAATTCCACCGTTTTTTTTTCTTTTCTTCTTAAAGATGACTATTATTTTTGTTGATTTTTGTGTTATTTTTCATAGGATAATCACACAGTTGTGCAAAGATCAGTTGCATAAATTACACACTATGTTTAGAGACTTCATTTACAAATTGGAGAAGACTTGGGAAATGAACAGTAGGAACTAGGCTTATTTTGAAGAGCACAATAAAGAATGGTCTGATGGAAAATAGTGTGCTAGCTGAAGAGGGGACAGCTGGATATCCACCTAAAGCATTTTCAGATTGAAAAACGAATACTCAAATAAGAAAAATTGTAACTATTGTTTGATGCGGTGAACAAATGGTGGTGGTACGTAAATTTTGTTACTTTAACTGATGACCAGAAATTATCACTTCGTGTCCATCATTTTATCCTAGATAGTCTGTCGAAGCCGTTAAAAATAATCAAAACTTCCTGTTACATGGGATGAAACGTTGTGCTTATAAAATGATTCGTAAACAAAGTGCTAAGGTTCGAAATGGAAATAATTTTGAAGACGTGTACTCCACAAAGTGAACTGGACCACATATTGTAACAATTGTATTAAGGCTAGAGAAGAATATTTTGAATAATAATACAATAAATTTATAAAACTTATACTTATATAAAAGGGTGCGTCATTTATTGGTTCTATTTTGGTTTGCTCATTTAATAGACAAAAGTAAATTTTATTTCAATGAATTCTTCCGATTATGTTTGGAAATGAAACCGGATGACCGACCTTCTATAACTTTTAAGCTTCGCTGAGTGGACTTTGAATGATACCGACTCTTCAAATCATTCCCCATTGACCTTGTATGTTCTATTGTTTATATACTAAGCACTATATCATCATACCCTTTCTATATCATTGAACTTTCTTAGTAGTTTCACTATTTTATGCTACAAACAATTTACTTGAATACAGAGATTACCGTACAAGTATTTATAAGTTGCAATACAACATTATGTAAGTCTGAGATTACTACAGTAATGAAAAGCATCCACCAGCAAAGACATTGAGAATATTAAAAAAAAATCGCAAGTTTTTTGTCGTGTATGTTTGTAAAAATTTTCAAATGTTCAACGATAATTGGATAGTGTCGTTTCAAAAATGTTTCTCCCTGAATGATTTTCAATATCGAGGTTATAATTTGACAATTTTCCTTTAATTTTTTGCATGCTGTCACCAAATTGTTGCAGCATCCTCATTTTTATGTCCTTATTTCACACTTTAACCTTGTAGTCGTCGTCGTCGTCATCGTCGTCGTCATCGTCGTCAATAGACAAATCTCATTACGTATATTTCAATATCAAAGAGCAGCAACACAAACACAAATCCCCAGAGATCTATGTACTATATAGTATGGTATGGTATACTGGTTTATTGGTGACTGGCAAAAGACAAAAGTAACCTGGGGGTTGTAGGCATGAGGCAGGCATGCATCATATTCATGTTGCGCATCTTGACAGAAATAATAATAAAAGGAGGCGCGCAAACGAACTTTTAAATAAATTTGCAAAGCAAATCAAGCGACTCAATGAAGGTGTCCTGGCACATTGTTTAATGGCTGTAAAAAGGCAACACGAACCACAACAAAACAGGGAAAATACCAGAATATGGAACAGAACAGAACAGAAACAGAAGCAGAAGCAACAATACAATAACACCCACGGCGACATAAATTATGACAACAAAATATGAATGAAACTGAACCGGAACATCAACATCAACATCATGCTGACTGTCTGAGCTTCTGTTCTACTAGAGAATTGAAATGGAGATGGATGGTAGATGGTGGATGGAGGATGGAAGTTGGTGAGGTAAGGTGATGACGATTCTGAGTCCTGAGTCTGGGTATCAGTAGTAATGGGCGAATTCGAATATATATCTGTTTTTTAGGGTGTATATGCATGCAGCATTCTCCAACTTCTAATTCACCATTTCCTCCTCTGCCCTCTGCCCGTTGAACTTAAACTGCTTTGTGAGCATAATAAGCAAATTATAGAACGTTTAGAGGGCACAATGAGGTCGCCACCATCTCCTCAGTTATCTCATCATTTAGTCAAAGATGGGGGGAGCGGTGTTTGGGTGAGAACAAATTGCAATAAATTGTTCTATTACGGCAATGAAGCAGTAAAAATGAAATTTCTCAAAAACAAAGAAAAAAAAAAAAAAAAACAAAAAAAAACCCAAACGTAACCAAACCAATTTGGAAGTGAAATAGAGTGAAACCAAGAAAAGAATGAATGAATGGATGAACAAACAGAATACTCTACAACCAGCAGCCACCATCATCATCCATATTTTTTATTTGATTGCATTATATAGTATAGTGGTTTCTTCTTCCAATCCTCTTCCATACAATACTTACTCCTCACGTTTTTTTTCACTATTTCCACTAGAAGTCTGACATTCTTTTGTCCAAGTTTGGTAGTTTTCACTTGTGCAAAAGTATAGTGGTCGGTCAGCTTCTTCTGACTGACTGACTGACTGTCTGTCTGTCTGTCGTTTTATACTTTCAATTCTGCTAGCAACTTGGGATTGGGATTGAGAGTAGGCACCATCATCTAGTGCACCACGAAGACTCGTAAATTTTCACAAAACAAACGAATTAAATTAAAAAAAAAAAAAAAAAATTTTTTATACATATACATATAGGAAAATAAAAACGTAACCGAACCAAGGATATAAGTTTAAATGGACGGACAGGACAGCAGATGACCAAATGAACATTACAATTTGAGGTCGTCGCCGCCAACCGTTGCCATACGTTCGTAGAATAGTATGTGATAGGAATGTAATATGACCGGGACATGCCACCCACCAGTTTAGTTTGCTTGTTGGTTGATTGTTAGTGGGTTGGTTGTTAGATCTCTCTTCTCACTCTCCGACGACGATTCAGTTGAATTGTGTGAGTTTATGGAGGCACGTGTGGTCATTGATTCAGCTGGTGTCCGCCCTTTACATGCATCTGGAGTCTGGAGTGGTGGCGTTTGGCAATAAACGACTTTGTTTTTTATATTATTTTATTTTAAACTTGGGAACCCAAAATGATAAATAAAATTTGAAGAAAAAAATAAACCAAGAAAACGCATAAAATAAACATAAACAAAGACAACAACAAAATTTCCAAACAGGACATTAAACTCAATGAATCGACATCTCAGACCAAAGAACATAGCCCCCTAATATGATATCGTGTGTGTGTGAGTGTGTGTGTGTGTGTCAAGGTAAAGAAATTTAAGTTTTCCGCATAAATTGATCAAAATTTTTACCATTTATAACTGCAATAAGGTTGGTTGGTTATGTGAACAACTCATAAATCATTTACCATAATAATCATTAAAGAGGATTCTTTTTTTTCCTCCCAAGAGACGGAGAAATCAATTCTATATAATAATATGTATACAAATGAAATATTGAAATTTTGGTGAACCAATCCAAACCAAGAAGGGTGATATCTGTCTACATATACATAAGTATGTAATAGCAATCACTGGCTTATCTATCTATATAATTAAACGGCAAACATTGAATTTGTGAAGCCTTTCCTGCTTACATCACTGAATCGATTTGACAAAAAAAAAAGACCAATTGAATAGTATTCTTCGCAAGATGTTTACAATCGCAATTTTATCAAAATTGGTTTGGTGGTTTAGGTAAGATTAGGTGTTAAAGATAACCGCTTTCCAACAACAACAACGCACAGCCGTTGATATTGTGATTGCAGTAGAATGGGAGAAGAAAGAGGTTTGTGTACCTCTCTCTTCTGTTGCGATTGGTTGTGTAAAGCCGTGTTATCGCCGTGTTTTCACAAAGAACACCGTTTATAGAAAAGTTATTGTAGAATGCGTTCGATTGTGTCGGCCGGGGGTTCCTCTGGTATATTTAATTATTACCCAGTTTATGAGACACCCGAAACGATTTGCATTGATATCAGCCTGACTCAGGACGCCTGATTTGCCTGATTTTGCACAAGGGCCTCGGCATGTTGCATACAAATTCCTTTCACAAAGTGTACGCTTTGCTGAGTGGGCTTTGAATCAGCTCAATGATGACTCAGATTTTGCAAGATCAACTTTTCTGACTATTAATGATGAACTCTTTCGAGACATGATAACTTTGGAAGGAATTGGAAGATATCGATGAGCCATGGTTTTTAACCCGACGGCGCACAAAATTCAACAACCGTGTGATCAGTCGTTGTCCATTGGCTTGCTCGCAGCTGCGATTTAATGCTGCTGTACTTTTTTCTGTGGGGCGCATTGAAAAAAAAAGTTTATGCCGATAACTCCCAAACAGTTGATCACTTGAATGAGAACAATCGCACCGAAAGTGCCCAAATTGATCAGGAAACAATGGGCAATTGTTTGAAAAGTGGTGTTCTAGTACGGATGACCCATCCTTTTTAATACAAAAATAATTTGACGACATTTGTGCGGCTTATAGTGTTTTCACACCAAACTTAATCAAGTTGATTCACTTTATCGTCCACACCGGCAATTTTGCATGAAGAAACAGCTGTTGAGTAAATTAAATATAAACACTTATAAAAGATACATGATTAAGAACATTATGCAGTATATGCATACAGTTCTTGTAGCTCCCTTTTTCATTCGTAATACTTATTTTGTTAAAATGTGAAAAACACCGGAAAGAAGGATATCAAGTAATACCCTTCATGCTCCTCCGGATTGCATCCAACATTCCTATCTTAGCATCACAATATTCTCTCTGTTACAGTTTGAGTGGGTACTTTATTGTTTATTGTACTTTTATACTTTATAAGGGTTTGTATGGGAGGTACCCCTCCTGGTAACCCTAAAATCATGAAATTTACATGGTTGATGGATATGGACCAGAAACTTAGAGTGTCCAAATTTCAGTTCGATACGATAAAAACAAAAAACTTTTTCCCATAAGAACATTAATTTAAAGGGGGAACTACCCCCGATGCGGCTGATTCCGATAAATGTGCAGCGTATCGTAAAAATAAACCTATGTGCAATATTTCAGCCCTCTAGCTCAAAAACTGAGGGACTAGTTTGCATACATACAGACGGGCATGGCTAAATAAACTCGTCTCATCGAGCTGATCAAAAATACATATACTTTATGTGGTCTGCGAGGTCTCCTTCTGACGAACTTATAATACTAAATTATATATAAAATTCTTCATATTGCCAATTTTTTATTAAAGTTTTATTGAAATACCTGCTAGTACAAACATATTTCGAATACTTCTGGTACAAAGTCGCGTGCACAGCTATTTTACAGATATAGATATAGATATAGAGATAAGATATACTCGTATCTAAACAAAGTTCACACAGAATGAGTTTTTCGAATCAATTTGATTTTGACTTATAGGAAACTTGAATTATCTGTCATTTATTCCATTGGAAGCCGTTTTTTGGAAAACAGTAGTTCACATAAAAAAAACATAAATTAAAAAGGAACAATTTCTTAAGTAAACTGAAAAAAAATTATCGCGTGGTATTACACGTACGTTACGTTAAAAACATTATTGTCTGAAAACCTATTTAAACCACCAAAAAAAACAACAACAATAACACTTGCAAAATGTCATGCAATAAGGTAGCGATTAATGAACGCTTGGAAAAGGAGCTCGACGATTTGAAAAAGTCCCCGGGAATAATGGCAGTTTCGCCCGACGCTAGGAACTTGCACAAGTGGACAGTAGTGTTGAAGGGACCACCGGGTAGCCCCTATTGTGGGCAAGTGTACTGTCTGATTTTGGATTTTCCCCAAAAATATCCGTTCGAACCACCAATTTTGAAGTTTCACACATCCTGCTATCATCCTAACGTGAATATGTGGACTGGTAATATTTCCATAAATGTTCTTAATGCGAATAAATGGTGTCCGTTAACAAATGTTACCACCATTTTTGAGAACCTCCGAAATATTTTGTGTGAGCCAAATGAAGGTAGTCCACTAAACAAAGAGGCAGCACGCTTGTGGGATAATAAAGTAGAATTTGCCAACAAATCAAATGAATTTAAGAAGAAACAAATCCTATGAGTCATGCTGATCTAAAAGTACCTTCATCTATACACCTAAAAATTATATGTTATTATATGCGGCTTATTATGGTCAGTTGGTATTTGTAGCGAAAAAATTAAATATAAATAATCAGAAAACATAATAAACATATTAATCATTAACTTGAGAACTTTAATGTATTTATTCTTAAATGGGGGAGGATGTGGTTTGGTTGATATTGTATGTATCTTGAAACAAGAATCCCAGATAGAGATGATTGAAAGCACGGTAACGTCGTTAGACAAGACTTCTCAGAGAAGCTTACAACTCAGCTATCGTACCGTTTACCAGACAGGTACAATGTATTCCAGGCAGAAAGTCTATGCGGTCTGGCAAGCAGTAAAGATGATTACGCTATGGGGAAAACCCCAAGGCATATATCGATTTCTTTTGACAGCCAGGCCGCTATCAAGGCCCTGTCGGTACACAGCATCAATAGCAAAACCATCCGTGGTATGGTGGAAGTTCTCAATCAAACTCGGAAACACTCAATCACGCTAATCAGGGTGTCTGACCATTCTGGTCTCATAGCTAGTGAAATGGGGGATGAGTGTGCTACAATATATCCTTTCACGAGTAGAAGAAAAAACCAACGATCTAGCAGGCATGCAATTTGCGAATGTTCCTACACTTCAACAAGAAAAGGATTCGGACAATGACGGGAATAATAACAGGGCACTGTGCAATTGGACTGATAGGCTAAAGAAAGCATATTCCATTTCATGATTTCTGTCGTAACTGCGAAGATGGTGAGGAATCAGAGAGTAGCCAACACTTCCTATGTGACTGCCCTGCTCTTCTTGGTAGACGAAGCAGTCTTCCCGGGAAAACGTTCTACGATGAGTCCAGGCTATCCACTTGGCAAAATGTCCATTGGGGCACCTGGCTCTGTACATGAACTCCTCTGGTTGGTTATAGAGCTTGAGGGAGACCTCTATTACGGACCAAAGATACTGGTGGATTACCCAAATCCCTCACAATCGCCCCTTCTATTTCTATTTAAAATTTATCAGGCATCACAATGGGCCGTAAGGCTTCCAAATGAACTCGTGTGCCTGTTTAACCTAACCTCACTATAGGGAGATGAGTTTTGATAAAAGAAATCTGAAGCCTGTTGTCGATAGTTTCTCTGTACATATCTTCATCATTATTGCCCTTAAGTTTTCTGCCGAAGAAGTTATTCCGGTTTGGAAAAAGGTGCCATAAAGCTTCTTTCAAGATTAAACCATCTTCTTCAAAATGTTTCACTGGTAACAAGAAATCAATCCTCTTATATATTGATAAAAGTGTATTTAGATCTATAGAAAACCAAATTAAACCATATGAATATCTAAAATTGTCATGATTTTATCTTATGAACTCTATTTGCCAAGAAATTCCAACAAGAAAGTAATATAATAATGTAATGAAAGTAGTGGTCTTCGATGCATTTTTCTTCTGTTTTTTTTTCACATGATTTCATTTTCTTAAACGACAATGACGACGTGACGAGGCGAGAATATCAATCGCCTGATTCTGCGAAAACTGAGGAATAATTTGTGAACCGATTGGACTAAAACAAGCACTAATAGCCACGTTACAGTGAGCTATGATTCGAATCTGTGATGATTCGACTATTGTTTCACATAATCAAAACAAAAAACAGCTTTTCGTGTAACTAAAATAGTAATGTAAAGCACAAAACCCGAATTATCGTGATACGAGCCACTGTAAACCGGCTATAAATATTACATAAAGCTTTCTACAATACATCAGTGAAAACTGCATTCAAATTGGTTAAGCCATTTCTGAGATTAGCCTGCATAATATCATAGACAAACAGACAAACAGAAATGGCCCGTTTACGATTTTATTATGTCTAAGAAATAACTGTTGTGCCGTACCTAGGCCAATCTAGATCAATGTGACAATATAGTACAAGACATGACATCTTCTTTGTTCTTTATTTGCCAAATCGATTTCGAATGTAGGCGATCATACAATTTTACAAATTTTACATGTATTTTGCATTAATAATTATATAAACAATTACAGTAAAATCTCTTGTGGGCGGACACCTATGGTTCCAATGAATTTGTCCACAAGTAATGTCCGCCCACCAGAATGCATTTTGCTCTAAAAACATAACTTGAGAAATTTGTCCGGCCACGAGAGATGCCCGCAACTAGAGATAAGAATAGAATAGAATAGAATAGAATAACATATTACATTTAATTAATATTTGTGACAATGTCATAATACTTTTCTCTATTTCTTGCCGCCATTAAAAAAGTTTCTATGTTTTTTTTAATCCAGTCCAATGCCTTAAGTTTCTAAACCAGGATAACTGCTTTCTGCTAAGACCACGATTTCCTTATATTTTCCTCTGCAAAATTAATTGCAGTACATGGTTTTGTTACTTCTCATTACCTATGACCTATAGATGCGGTTCCCTTTTTCTTGATACGTATTATCAAATAATTCCCGGTATTTGAATGCGGTATTCATTAGTGTATTATAGCAAGTATATAGCGGTTATTTAACTTAATTCAATCTACAAAATCAAATGATATTACTTTTTTATTAAATTTCGAGTACTGTTGCAAATTTTTTGCCCATTGTTATCAACTTTTTCTTTAAGTGAATTCTTCGAGTACAAAGTCACTGGCACAGCTATGTTATAGATTTAGAGATGGAGATAAGATATACTCGTAGTACTACCTACTTTCATTTTTATTGGAGAAATAAAAAAATGTATCTTAACAAAGTTCACACAGAATGAGTTTTTCGAATCAATTTAATTTTGACTTATAGGAAACTTGAATTATCTGTCATTTATTCCATTGGAAGCCGTTTTTTGGAAAACAGTAGTTCTACATTAAAAAATAAAATAAATTAAAAAGGAACAATTTGTTAAGTAAACTTAAAAAAAAAATAATCGCGTGTTGTTACACGTACGTTACGTTAAAAACATTATTGTCTGAAAACCTATTTTAAACCACCAACAAAAACAACAACAATAACACTTGCAAAATGTCATGCAATAAGGTAGCGATTAATGAACGCTTGGAAAAGGAGCTCGACGATTTGAAAAAGTCCCCGGGAATAATGGCAGTTTCGCCCGACGCTAAGAACTTGCACAAGTGGACAGTAGTGTTGAAGGGACCACCGGGTAGCCCGTATTGTGGGCAAGTGTACTGTCTGATTTTGGATTTTCCCCCAAAATATCCCTTCGAACCACCAATTTTGAAGTTTCATACGTGTTGTTACCATCCTAACGTTAATATGTGGACTGGAAATATTTCCATAAATGTTCTTAATGCGAATAAATGGTGTCCGTTAACAAATGTTACCACCATTTTTGAGAACCTCCGAAATATTTTATGTGAGCCGATTAAATCTAGTCCACTAAACAAAGAGGCAGCACGCTTGTGGGATAATAAAGTAGAATTTGCCCACAAACTAAATGAATATAAGAAGAAATACAAAACCTATGAGTCATGCTGATCTAAAAGTACCTTCATCTATGCAGCAATACACCTAAAAATTATATGTTATTACATTCTACATTCGGCCAGTTGGTATTTGTAATGAAAAAATTAAATATAAATAATCAGAATACTTAATAAACATGTCATTAACTCGAGAACTTTAATATATTTATTCATAAATGGGGGAGAATGTATGTGGTTTGATTGATGTAGTATGCATCTTGAAACAAGATTCCCAGGTAGAGATGATTGGAAGCAGGGTAACGTCTTCAGACAAGAAGAGAATTCGATCTATACAGACGGCTCCAAGAAGAAAGACGGAACTGGAGCTGGCATCTTCTCAAAGAAGCTTCCAACTCCGCTATCATACCTTTTACCAGACAAGTACAGCGTGTTCCAGGCAGAAATCTTTGATTAACACTTTGGGGGGAGACCCCAAGGCACATATCGATTTGTGTTGACAGCCAGGTCGCTATCAAGGCTCTGTCGGTCCACAGCATTAATAGCAAAACTATCCGTGGTATGGTGGAAGGTCTTAATCAAGCTCGGAACCCCTCTAACATGTTTATGTGGGTTCCGGTATCCAGGGTAATGTGCCTTTTACTTTTTAAAAGGCATCACAATGGGCCAGCCTTAAGTTTTCAAAATTTAAAATAAAAAATGAACAAAATCTTGTACTAGGATTAGATAGATTTCTTTAGTGTTGTTTGTCGTATAACAATACTTTCCCACTCCAGTCAGAGTACAGGATACTCGAATAACAATCAGAGGCCAGTTTTGAATATTGTCACGTCAGTAACAAAACAATACAACACAACACAACACAACACAACACGTTTTATTCTATTATGTTTGTGTGTGTGTATGGTAAGGAAAAAGAACCTGATAACTTGGAAAGGAAGGAAGGAAAACAAACAGGCAAATTGAAGAGTAAATGGCATGTCTAAAGTGAAAAGTGATAAATGGTGTGTTAACAAGATTTTATTTATTTTTCCGGGATATTAAAATTCTCTTTACTTCATTATGGTTTGTTTGGAGCGCAATTTGAACATTATATTTCTTTCTATTTGTGTTGTTGTGGCAGTGTCAGGGGTTAAAAATTGACTTTGACATTGACAACGAGGACAACGACAACGTGCTAAAATTGTCGGCGAACAAATTGATTAATTGGTTTATGTACATCAAATTGCACGAAGCTTAAACAAGAACAAACACAAAAAAGTCGGTTCAACAGCTTTTGCAGGCCCCATTTAAACTTATTACACAATAACCCCGGCCTTGACACCAACACCAACACCGAGACCCTGACATCAAACAACCAACCTCAAACTCAACTTAGAACCCAAACCACCCACACCCGATCTGCTCCATTTCCATTTCCATTCACGTTTACATTCACATTCACATTCAATATGCTGCTCTAAGTGAGAACCGTAAGTTAAATGTCCTCACTCCAGGACCGAGACCGGGACCAGGACATACATACTCATTCATTTACTCACTCTGGAAACAATTACATAGCAGTTTCTTTTTTTTAAGTAATTATGCTGACCTTAAACCATCATGGTGGTGTGATAAGGGTTCACATTCTTAGTGTATCTGTATTTTGTTCTCTCTTGTCCAAATTTTTCACAAATCCTTTTCTAGATAGATATGATGACTAAGATCCACCCACTGCCCTTCTGCTCCTTCTATGAGTCTATGTGTCTTTCTCATTTACATGATAATGATTAATTAATTGATTAAGTTCAGGTTTCAAATTTAAATTGTATAATACAAAGGAGGAGGTGAGGCTTTTGCTTGTATCTCTTTTGATATTCTGATAGTTTTTAATTTACCAGAAACCCTTAACCCTTAACTAAAGCAATTAACATTTGTTTAAAAGGGTGGAAAATGTGGGGGGGATCTATTAAATTCATTGACAAATTTATGCTAATATAATTTATTGTGGTTGTGGTTATTGATGTACTTTTATAGAAGGGACGACTACATCTGGTATGCATTGTTGAGTGTTTTTTATTAATGGCAATTAAGTAGAGCAGCAATAGCCTTCCTCTAAGGACTGACTTACTCTATTTAGATGATTTCAATTTAATAGATGTCATTTATTTACGTATTTAATGTTTCAAAATGAACAGTAGCAAAGCATACCCATTCATTTTTTGTTGAATTGCCATCTTGGAGGGTTCAGTAGGTGTAAGAACCCTAAAAGAGCGATGTCTGTGGGGTAGCCTAGGCTATTGGTAGGTTCTTCTACTTATGTTAATAATGTTTAAAGCGAACACTAAACACGAAACCAGGCATCAAAATGAACCTTAAATCTTCAGGATGATCTCATCCATCCTATCCTAACATATGAAGAAGAAGTTGGTATTTACATTTACAAAGTGAATAGTAATTGTAAATTATGCCGAGTGACAACACATTTTTTTGAGTGACTTTTAGGTAATTGTGATCCTAATCCAATTTTTATAAGCATATTTTTTGGTCTTTAGTCTAAAAAATCATTACGTTTTATTATTGTAATTTAGATAGACAGATCAGTACCACTGACCAATGAGGTTAACACAAAGTGGAGAATTACAGCCACCACCAAGGTAGACCAAGGGGGTGGCATATGGAGAGCGGGAGATGTTTTATCGTATTGTGATGGTGTGATGGGTAGGGGAATACAAAAAACCATTGTTCCATTAAATTGGCCGCAAACGAGGCATTTCGATGTGTCCAAAATGACGCTGTTAAATCTGTTGGCAAATAAATTCATAAAGCGTGTCAACGACAACAACAACGACGACGACTGACACAGCATCCCAATCCCAATCCCATTTATGTTGCAATGATTTACACTAATTTTCTTAAAAAAATTAAATTGAGGAGAAAGAACCAAAATCTGAGAGAAAAACCCAAAGAAAAAAAGGTCAAAATCAAGGCATCTTACCTCCCACTCCCATTCCCATTCTTATCGTTATTCTTGTTGTTTGTCTAAGATTTGCGGGTTCCACTTGGACAAGAATGACGACAACACGCCGCAGCTGTGCAAGCCAAACCAAGCCACGCCAGGCCAGGCCAGGACACAGTTGCCATTAGGCAAATTGAGGAGGGTAAGCGGTTGATGGAAAGTTTTTCGCTTTGATGCTTGCCAAGAAATACGTATGAAACGGACGAACGAAGGAATCCTTAAGGAGAGTAAAAATAGTATGGCATTAAATGCCGTGCGGTGTAGAAAATGTTGTCGTTGTTGTCGTCATCGTCTTTAGAACATGATTTAACAGTAACAAAAAACAAGACGACGAAGAAAGAAAAGGTCACACAAAATGCCCATGGGCGAATCATTTCACCGCCCCGCGAGCGGACAAATTTTTCAATAAATTAGGTTTCTTTAGAGTTGAAAGTTCAGTTCGCCGCTTCGTTACTCTGTGGTTCCGGCATTTACTTGCTTTGAATAAATCGTCGTCGCCGTTGTCGTGACTTTTATACTCACTCACTCGTAGTAGTAGTATTACACATATTTGTTTTTACTTGTTTCAGAATAAAAAGAATGGGGTGTTTTTCCTGCAAGCCCACACCATTCCATCCAAATCAACCCATACCTATACAACTTATTTCATGATATATATTTGTTTAGTAAGCGAAGAGGTTTTAGCTTGCGGATGGAGGGGTAGAGTCATTTTTTCGCGGTCCATTCGCGTTGACGACTACCGCAGGCACTGGCACTGCCAGCCACTGACTGCCAGCGAGAACTGAATGCTGCCAATTCCAAATGTTTTGAAACCATTCTCCCATTCCATTCATACATACATCCGTACCTCGTACCTCCCTCCATCCGAACGACACTCAGTCCATCTTTTATACTACAATATTTTGGATGGTTGGTTGTCGGTTGGTTGTTTGTTTGTTTGTTTGTTTGGTTGGGCAACAGTCGCTACTGATTTATGTGCTTTTTAATGTGGCTAAAGTAAACGTCATTTAATTACACCCGATTTAATGGAATTTTACGCATTATCGGTAATTTTTTTCCTTCTTCCTGTCGCCTTTTATTTTTTAAAACTTTTGAGTGAGTTTGTTTGTTTTTGTTGTTTGGGTTGTTTTATATTTTTTTTTTTGCTTTTCTTTTCTTTTCTATTAACCAGAAGGCGCCAGCGGTGTCTTAGACTACTAGGAGGAGGGGAGGAAACTAAATTTTGATATATGAGCAAAGCTTAAAAGGAACTAAAATAGAGACAAAGACACCGAGCCCACTGAACCCACTGAAAATAAAAAATAACATTGTGTGCTGCCATTGACTTCAAAGACATTTTTCAAATTTCCAAAATAAAAAAAAAACAAAATTATGAGTAGAAGATTATTTCTGCTATGATTGCTTCATTTTAAAGAAGGTGATTCAGGGGTCAGCTAACTGTCTGTCTGTCTGTCTTTAGAAGATGCTTTCCTAGTTACGGATAATAAAATGACAAATTAAATAATTTGAGGTCAAATAACTTATTCATCATTCGGAATTTCAAATTTTTTAATTAAACAAATTACATTAGTACCGCACTTTATTGGGGTTGATATGATTATGAGATACCCTGCCCTGAAGTGCCTCAAAATCACATTGAAGTTTAAATATGGGAAATATTTTATACATAGTACATAGTACTAACACAGAGCAGATGATTTTCGGATTTGATTTTCATTACATCATTTATTGATTGTTGGTTGGTTATAGATTTTTCAGGGTCTTAAAACTGTATCATCAGTATATAATATAATATGCACGACTTTTGGGTGTTATTCGTAACGTCTATCAAACTTTTTTTCTTTTAATTTATCACTACTAGAATAAACAAGACTGAACTGATCCAGGATTCTTAATAGATCCAGAAAACTTTCATGAAATGAGAGATTGAGGTGAGCTAAACAGTGACACAGTGATTCTAAACTGTGATTGAGTCACAGTCTTTTGAAGGAAGAGACACAGTTTACTTTGTTTAGGGAGCAACTGAATCAAAGTGAGTCACAATCAATCAAGTAAACTCTGTCTCTCCCTTCAAAAGACTGTGACTCATTCACAGTTTCAAATCACTGTGCCACTGTTTATCTCTTCTCTATTAGATAGATAGATAGATAGATACATACATAGATTGATAGATTTGTTCTTTATTGAAGTTTATAATTATGTATAGTTTACACTTATTGATTTTATTGACATTTTCAAAAAACGTGTTTTAATTGGCATGGCTACTTGCCGTCTGCCCTGACATATATGTTTATACAAACAAAAAAGTATATAAGTATGTATGTATCAAAGATTAATTACTAAGACCTCCCTTGGCAACCCTCACATACTATACCCACCGTTGCACCGTTTTAGTGAGATAGCAGATCGTTCAATTCTTTGGATTTTCTCGGGGTCTAATATACAGGGTGAGTCAGAAAGGACGGACGTTTTTTGAAATGGCTAGTAGTTCCCCCACAAAGGGCCGACGGGTAGGGGGTTGGTACCGTTATGTTCGTCGGGTAATAGCATTTTTTTTTCAGTCACCGCCATGAATGGACGATTTCAGTCCATACTGCACCTTCAGTTTGTCTGTATATGCTCTCAATGAAATTTACAATTTTATTTCAAACGCCGTATTGATGAAGTTTGCATATAAGGAGATTACGTCAAACTGTCAAACGATTGACCGAATTTTAATTGGAATATTGCGTATAAGTTGTAAATATTATCAATCGTTGCATAGTTCTTCCTAAATCCGGCTTGATACTCATTGAGCTTAGTATTTTTAGAAATCCAGGCTGTCAGCCGCTCGTTCACAATTCCCATCAGAATTTTCAATGAGCAGTTCATAAATGAGATTCTCCTATAATTCCCGATTTGGTTTGGATCTCCTTTTTTAAAAATACGGAGCATTATGCTTGTTATGAATGCAGCATCTAATTTACAATATGTGTGAATATTTTTTGGCTAGATCTTTTAAAAACTCATCCGAAGCATTGATAAAATATTCATATGGCACTCTATCCTACCCTGGAGCTTTGTTTTCTTTTACTTTGGATAACATATTTCTTATTTCATGCACTTCAACCGGTTTATCTATACACAGATATGAAGCACAATGGATTACAATAGGGTATAGGCACGGATTAAGTAATTTTTGAAAATAACTTCCGAATTTCTCAGATGTTATACGTGGGCCAATTTGATAATGCGCACCCCTAATTTCCTTCACTAGTGTCCACCAGTGATTGTGTGTTTTAGTCACATTATTGGCTCTACGTTCTAAGCTTAATGAGTATTTCTGTTTTTTTGCATTGCACAAATTTCCATAGTAATTTTTTGCTGAAACTCATATGTATACTTCGATTATTTAGAGCGTCATGAAATGAAAACGTATACACCAAAGAAAATGGAACAGAACACAATGTTTTTGTCTGCGTTGCTTTATGACTGGTTGTTGTCAATTATACGTCATTGCATATGGCCATCACACACCGAATCGAACGCGTTTCGTTGTCGATATTTGCATAGTTTCTCATGGCGCAACCTATACCGAGTTGATCACCACAAAAAAAACGTGGATCGTAACTCACTTCGGAAAGTAACTAACTGAGTTACAAAAGTAAGGTTATTCAAAGTCCCTGCAGTCTATTTTACTATTGTAGTAAACCACATTTTCTTAATGCCAACCAACTTATGTATAAGTCTAAAATATTAATTTAATATTAACACTACCGAAACTTCATCAGAGAATTTCAATTAATTTTAAAACAATTGTGGTAAAGAAGAAGGACACAAGTTGAAGATCTTGTGACATAAAGAACAAGGGGAACATAATTAAGTCACTGAATCCTTAACTGACCGGCCTTCATTTGAGATATCAAAACTAAAGTTCATGTACTCCTCCATTGTTAGGTTTATTTTATTCTGTTCTATTATGTCCTTAAATGTGATACATAGAACAATATCCTGTGTGTCCTGCAATCGAATATTGTTTTCTGTAAAATGACATCAACAAGAAAAATATTGTAATAGAAGAACACAATAATGGGTGAATGCTAAAGAAAAACGTTCCACTTTGTAATAACATAAAAGTTAATGTCGTCTTCGCCAAAAAGGATATTATTGTGTTGTTTAAACATGAGTTTTTAGGTCTTGGGTTTTCTAGTAGTCGTGTTCTCCTTGTATATTAAATAAATGCATAATTTAAAAAGCAACAATAAGATGAACAGAACAAGACATCAGACAAATGAGGTCGCAGTTGTTGTTGTCGTCCATTCTGAAAAGAAGACCATAGCAAACCATACGGACCAGACTAGACCAGACTCCGGCCATGAAGGAATAGAATAGAAAGCAGCGGGAGTAGCTTAATTAATAAAATTTACGTAGAAAACAACGTTGTACTTTTGGGTTATACATTTAACAATAAACGCTTGCCGTGGAATATGCACCCATCCACCCTTTCAATTGATGCTCACCTAACTAACCCCTAGGAACAGGACGAAGACGAGGAAGAGGACAATGACGATGACAACGACGGCGATGACTACAAAAGGGTTATTAAGGATTATCCAAAGTTTTTTCATCATGTTCTTTATGAAAAATATAGAAACTCACCAAGTACCATCGCTTTAATAGCTTCATTCTTTCCTTGATTCTGTCAGTTAAGAAGTAAAAGGACGTAAAGCTATAAAGATGCTCTTAACTAAGTTTTTTTTTTTTAATGGTTTGAAATGTCCTTCATAAAACATGATGAGGACATCATTAAGGCGAAAAAAACAAATAGTAATAAATGAAATTATTTTGAAAAATAAAAAATATTTAGAAATTTCATTTAATATTGAAAGAAAGTCCTAAAGATATCAGAACTATAGAACTTTATATCTACATTAAAAACATATACATATATGTAGTATGTGTGTAGTGCAATATACCATTGGGCGTACAAATAAGTTTTAAGGGCATAGCTAACATTAAATCGCATCGGACAATCTGGCCACTCTATTCATGTCAAAGCTTCACTATTCCTCGCCAAAAATCCGTATGTGTCATTTCGCTGAAACAACAAACTTTCTTTGTTCTCTAAACATGTCAACTTTTGCGGGAAGCGCTGCTTTTTTGTTTTCATTTGAAGAAAAGTGCAGCTGATGGACATCGATTGCTGTGTGAAGCATATGGGGAACATATACTCCATCAACCACCAGCAAAAAGGAACGTGACGTGAGGCCAGTAAAGTTTGAAGATGCTCAGTTCGAGGCGTTATTGGACCAAGATTCATGACAAACTCAAAAGGAGCTCGCTGAACCCAAGGTTTCAAGTTGACTCAACAAGCGATTTCAAACCGTCTCATGGCCATGGGTACGGTGCAAAAACTAGGCAAATGGGTTCCTTAAGAACTCAAGCCAAGAGACGTAGAACGTCGTTTTTTCACATGCGAAAAACTGCTCCAAAGGCATAATGGGAAGGGTTTTTTTGCATGGAACGTGAGCGTGACGGTGGACAGAAAGTGGATCCACTACGGTAACACAGAGCTCTAAAAATCATGGGTTAGGCCAGAAGCGCAGCCAATTCAATTTGACAAGTAATATAATTTTTCAATTAAATGTCATAATATTTTTTCACATTTTCAGTTTCATAGTCCTTGAAATATTTGTCATTAGACATGGGCGATCATGCCCTTTTTCGGTCCTGAGCAATCAGGAAACTTGAGGAAAAGAAATTTCTAAAACACTGGATGAACTCCACCTGACAACGCCAGGCAAAACAATTCCTCACCCTTTCAAAGGGTATCTCGAATAAGCTTCTCTCACTCAGTAGAATAGACTTACGTAGTTTATATCTAATAGCTGCTCCCTTCATTTATATAAAGGCAAATACAAATGCTTTATTGAAGAAGTAAACATACATACTTAAATGGACATAGCGATATATCTCCGATGACATATCTCCGCCCATATAAATAACATATAAATATTATATATTAAAAAGTAAAGTTAATACCTTTGTGTTCAAAATGCTTCATTTGTTTTATTTATTCGGATGGCATTAATATTTTTTTTCGATTTTTAAACTTTAGCCTCACAGGCCAGTTGCTCAAAATTAAAAAAAAAAAGAGTGAACTCTTGTCCTCATTACTGATACTAGTTTTAGAAATCGTTGTTAAAATTAACCGAAATAAAAAAGTTAGTGGTGGCAACATTATTCATATAAGAGCCACTTATTTCATGATAATTTTGAATACCATTTTTATTTATTTTTGGCCTATGGGGCCTACCACTGTGCTTCGGTCGGTCTCTTATATGTTTTGCACATACTTCACGCGGAATTGTATCATTGAAAAACGACATAGCTTAAACAAAGTTCACCATCTCTACCTGGGATTCTTTTTTCAAGATACATACAATATCAATCAAACCACATCCTCCCCCATTTAAGAATAAATACATTAAAGTTCTCAAGTTAATGAATCATTATAATTAATATGTTTTCTGATTATTTATATTTAATTTTTTCGCTACAAATACCAACTGACCATAATAAGCCGCATATAATAACATATAATTTTTAGGTGTATAGATGAAGGTACTTTTAGATCAGCATGACTCATAGGTTTTGTATTTCTTCTTATATTCATTTAGTTTGTGGGCAAATTCTGGTTTATTATCCCACAAGCGTGCTGCCTCTTTGTTTAGTGGACTACCTTCATTTGGCTCACACAAAATATTTCGTAGGTTCTCAAAAATGGTGGTAACATTTGTTAACGGACACCATTTATTCGCATTAAGAACATTTATGGAAATATTACCGGTCCACATATTCACGTTAGGATGATAGCAGCACGTGTGAAACTTCAAAATTGGTGGTTCGAACGGATATTTTTGGGGAAAATCCAAAATCAGACAGTACACTTGCCCACAATAGGGGCTACCCGGTGGTCCCTTCAACACTACTGTCCACTTGTGCAAGTTCCTAGCGTCGGGCGAAACTGCCATTATTCCCGGGGACTTTTTCAAATCGTCGAGCTCCTTTTCCAAGCGTTCATTAATCGCTACCTTATTGCATGACATTTTGCAAGTGTTATTTGTGTTGTTTTTTGTTGGTGGTTTTAAATAGGTTTTCAGAAAATAATGTTTTTAACGTAACGTACGTGTAACACCACGCGATTTTTTTTTTTTAAGTTTACTTAACAAATTGTTCCTTTTTAATTTATTTTATTTTTTTATGTAGAACTACTGTTTTCCAAAAAACGGCTTCCAATGGAATAAATGACAGATAATTCAAGTTTCCTATAAGTCAAAATCAAATTGATTCGAAAAACTCATTCTGTGTGAACTTTGTTAAGATACATTTTTTTATTTCTCCAATAAAAATGAAAGTAGGTAGTACTACGAGTATATCATATCTCCATCTCTAAATCTATAACATAGCTGTGCCAGTGACTTTGTACTCGAAGTATTCGAAATATGTTTGTACTAGCAGGTATTTCATTAAAATTCTACCAAAAAAATTGCAATATTAAATTTATTTACCCAGCTGTCGGTGCTTAAAGAAAAAGTTGATAACAATGGGCAAAAAATTTGCAACAGTACTCGAAATTTAATAAAAAAGTAATATCATTTGATTTTGTAGATTGAATTAAGTTAAATAACCGCTATATGCTTGCTATAATACACTAGTGAAAACCGCATTCAAATCGGTTAAGCCATTTCAGGGATTAGCGTGCACTGACAAAAAGTCGTTTACAGTTTTATATATTGTATTGTATATACAGTTTTTTTGAACAATATCGGGAATTATTTGATAATACGTATCAAGAAAAAGGGAACCGCATCTATAGGTCATAGGTAATGAGAAGTAACAAAAACCATGTTCTGCAATTAATTTTGCAGAGGAAAATATAAGGAAATCGTGGCCTTAGCAGAAAGCAGTTATCCTGGTTTAGAAACATAAGGCATTGGACTGGATTAAAAAAAACATAGAAACATTTTTAATGTCGGCAAGAAATAGAGAAAAGTATTATGACATTGTCACAAATATTAATTAAATGTAATATGTTATTCTATTCTATTCTATTCTTATCTCTAGTTGCGGGCATCTCTCGTGGCCGGACAAATTTCTCAAGTTATGTTTTTAGAACAAAATGCATTCTGGTGGGCGGACATTACTTGTGGACAAATTCATTGGAACCATAGGTGTCCGCCCACAAGAGATTTTACTGTAATTGTTTATATAATTATTAAGATTTTATTATTATTGATTCCACTTTAACCGGAAACAAAATCAAAACCCCATCTAACCCTTAGGTTAGAGAACATACCCTCTTATCATAGATCTAAAGTTATCATTTTTGTTTGTTTACCTCGAACTGAACATAGTAGCCTATGCTATGTTTTGTTAGTTAGCCATTTGGATCTGGGATTTTTATTGCAACTACAATACTACTACTACTTTTATTTAAATTTACAATTTGAATGAAGATTGAAATTTTGCTGGAAATTGATTGGCATAGATGTTTTCTGACTAGTCTTCCGTTAAGTTGGTTTTTGGCAAATTCAGCATTTTCCTTTGGGGCACACACAGAATGAACAATATTTGAAGTAATGAAAACTTTCACTTTCCCATGTTAAAATCATCACCTTCTCATCCTTAAGCCATTACCCATTACTGAGTATTATATTGTCTGTGGAGTAGAAGAGGAGTAGCATATACTCATATCATATATACTAACATCACTAACAAATGAAAATATTGTACTTTGTTATGTACTTTGTTCAAATGTCTATAGTACTTATAGTACTATACTCATTTCAAGTCATTCAAGTGTATCCTGAGACTAAGAAGATGTTGAATCTTTGTCAGGATACTTGTTAGTTTGTTTGTTGTTGTGTGTCGTATCATGTCGCATCGCATCACATAGCATCGCATCTCGTGTTTTAATCTCAACTTGAATTTCTTAACGCGCAAAAAAGGTCACGAAGGCAGACAGCCACCATGGATGCGCATCCATAATCTGGTAGCTCGTTGCTTGATGCGCATAGTACAATATACAATATAAAAACGGTGGGTATGGGTATGGGTATGGTGGGTGTTGGTTTGTTGTGTTTGCGAAATTGAATTTTCAAATTTATGTTTCAAATAAAAATTTATAAAAAATTCAAAAGGTTTTTCTTTTTGTGTCTGTTTTTTTTCTCTTTTTTTGCTTTCTTCCTTTTTGCAACAATAACGACAGACAACATCAAAATATTTATTGCAATATAAAGTTTTATTACATGTTTATTATTATTTTTCAACTTCTTTCAATTAGAAATATGAAGTAAGTTCTCATCCCTCCTCCATCATGCACACATCACATATATTTCAATTTATTTTTGTATCTTTAACTAAAAACTTTATGCAGAGACAATAGCAACAACAACAACAGAATGCACCATGAGAAGAATATATTTTATTTGAAATCCCCATAGAAATATTGTAAAATGCATACATAAAAGTTTTTGTTAGCTTAACGTTTCACTGATCTGAAAATTGGAAAGTCCTACTTCACATGCTACCATAACCCTTACGATGATTACAACTCAAAACTTCAATTTGTATCAGTATTCCAAAAAATAAGTCACATGTTGTTGTCCATCATAGACCTCAACCTTACTATACTTTAATATACTATAAAAGAATCTGATTCCAAACCAAAAGATAAAATAAGAATAATATTGTGATTCCAGTATAAGAAATCAGGCAGTATGTCATTATATTGGTGAAATAGTTAAAAAGATACAGTAATACGAGGGTGGATCAAATATAAACCGGAATATTACAAATACTTTTCTTAGCCAACCACGAGTGCTCTCACAGTGTAGGTTCTTGTATTGTAGTGTATCAGTACAGCTATGAGTGAGCAACAGGTTCCAGCGTCCGTTGCACGACGGGTTATAATAAAGTTTTTAACTACGGAAGGCGTTAAACCGTGCGAAATTTTGACTCGATTGAAGGCTCAGTATGGGGATGATACTCTGTCTAAAACTCAAGTTTAAGAGAGGACTAGAAAGTGTGGAAAATGTGAGTCATAATCGACGTCCAAAATCAAGCGTCTCTGGTGACAACATTGTTGCATTGCAGTTCGTGACCTTATTGAAAGTGACAGGCGGCTCACTATTCATGAAATTGCTTTACAGGTGGGCTTTAGCTATGGAAGTGCTCAAACAATCATTAAAAATCATCTTGGGTCCCAAAGTTGTTGAACGAAGATCAAAAAACATCCGACTGCAAATTAGTAAGAGACATCTGAATCGATTTCAGCGGGAGGGAGAGGCTTTTTTGAGGCACCTCAATAAAGATGTTGATTATTTACATATACAATATTTTAAGATCAGTTATCAAAATGCATATTCTCATGCCATTGCATCCAATGTACAACGAGTACAAAATCCAATTCATCTTCGAATCAATTGGACTGACTATTGATTTACTAAGTGGAATGAATATATGCAAAAGCGTAGATTGTTGGATTTTGAATGTTCATTTACGGCGCCAAGACAAATATTGATTGACTCAGACTCAATAAATGATTTTTCGTTCGTCCACAATGTGAATTCAATCCAGACACACAAAACTATCCGATGATGGAAATTCTGTTATTGCTGCTGTTTGTACATACAGACAGACATATGTGTATATACAATATACAAACAACATATGAGCGAGCGAGCATGTGTTGTGAGTGGTGAGTGGTGAGTATGTGTATTTGTATGGTTTTTATACATTTTTAATCAAGAAAATGTTTATCGATATAGATTGGCGATTAACATGCAAGATATGGGCTTGTCAACAGACCAAATCAGGCAAATATCAGCCGGCAAAAGGCAGCAAGCACTCAGCCCAAAAAAAAAAAGGAGGTGGGAATAAAGTTCAACTCAAGGAGTGAGTGGAGCAGAGTAACAAAAAAAAAAAAAGGCACAATGCTCATAACTGTGTGAATGAGAATAGAATATGGTAAGTGCTTCAGACTAAGACTGACTGGGACTAGGACTGGGGTTGAAACAACAATACTTTTATCAATTTTGGTCGGACTAGTATTGTATATAGATGGATTATTTTTGGCATTTGAAATTTATTTGAGAATGTAAAATTTGTTATATTGAAAACACAAATTTTTTAACATTAGATATATGTAAATATTGCGGAAGTAGAGGCAGGGCAGCACCTAAAATAAAAAGTTCTCTAAAGACTTCGACTGAATTCTGAATCTTGCATATCTTTTGTTATTGAATCATTAATGGTTCTAAAGCAAGACCGGAAACGGAAGCGCGACCCGTTGTTCATTGTCCTTTATTGACGATTATTGCATGTTGGAATAGTATGTATGTTACAACAGATGAGATATCCGGGAAGGAGGACTGACTGACTGACTGGACTGGTCAAAAACTTGTCGGCGGCATGTATTTTCTTCCTTCTTTTTAATTTTGTGTTTTGTGTTATATCAGGCGGGGTGGGGTCATCAATATGGTTTTTGATATTACTCTCGGCCAAATTAAAATCAACCATATCAAACCGGAATTTAACGCCCAAACCATATCCGTTATATATGTATTGTATATGTACATACATATGTGAATCTTCTACTGTCTTTTAATACTCCTCTCCTCTACTCTTCTCTCCACTCACTTATGTTCAGTCCACCTCCTTTTTAAGTAAAATGACGACGACGACGACGACGTCAGTATGTCGTTGACATATGACGTGACTAAATGATTGATGAATGTCGTCGTTCTTATCGTAGTTGTTCGTTGTTGTCCCCGTCGTCTTCTATATTTTGGATTCTTTGTCGTTTTTGGCGCAAAACTACTCAACTACTCTATATAGAAAACTTTTCAAATTGTTTGCGTAATAAGCGGGCGAATGATTTGCGTGATTTTTGCTTTGCTTTGCTTTGTGTTTATGTTCTGATTTCTAATTTCTAATTTTGGAGGGCAGTTGTGTCGTGATGTTCATTCATTCAATTTATTCTTTCCTTCGTTCGTTCGTTCAATTCTATTATGACACATTCGCCAACAATGATTTGTCAAAATTCCTTATGCTACAAGAAGACCAAACAGAAAAATAGGAAAATGTTTCCAAATCTAGTTGAGCAAACAATAGCCTGGTTTGGTCTGGTCTGGTCTGTCCTGGCGTGGCGTTGTCTGACGACGACGATTTCAAATGTCGAATTTGTAGATGAGTCATTGCGTGCAATTAAAGCAACAAAAACTAATTAGAATCAATCTCATCAGACGACTTCTTTCTAACAGCAGAACAGACTCCACCAACCAACCAACCAACCAACCAACCACTCTACTATACTACTTACAGTAGAAGAAACACAGGCCTCCTCTCTTCCTATCCTAACAAGAACTAAAATTTCGACAGGCGATTGATATTCTCGCCTCGTCACGTCGTCATTGTTGTTTAGGAAAATGAAATCATGTGAAAAAAAAACAGATGAAAAATGCATCGAAGACCACTACTCTCATTACATTATTATATTACTTTCTTGTTGGAATTTCTTGGCAAATAAAGTTCATAAGATAAAATCATGACAATTTTAGATATTCATATGGTTTTATTTGGTTTTCTATAGATCTAAATACACTTTTATCAATATATAAGAGGATTGATTTCTTGTTACCAGTGAAACATTTTGAAGAAGATGGTTTAATCTTGAAAGAAGCTTTATGTCACCTTTTGCCAAACCTGAATAACTTCTTCGGCAGAAAACTTAAGGGCAATAATGATGAAGATATGTACAGAGGAACTATCGACAACAGGCTTCAGATTTCTTTTATCAAAACTCATCTCCCTATAGTGAGGTTAGGTTAAACAGGCACACGAGTTCAATTGGAAGCCTTACGGCCCATTGCGATGCCCTGATAAATTTTAAATAGAAATAGAAGGGGCGATTGTTAGGGATTTGGGTAATTCACCAGTATCTTTGGTCCGTAATAGATGTCTCCCTCAAGCTCTATAGCCAACCAGAGGAGTCCATATACAGAGCCAGGTGCCCCAATGGACATTTTGCCAAGTGGATAGCCTGGACTCATCGTAGAACGTTTTCCCGGGAAGACTGCTTCGTCTACCAAGAAGAGCAGGGCAGTCACATAGGAAGTGTTGGCTACTCTCTGATTCCTCACCATCTTTGCAGTTACGACAGAAATCATGAAATGGAATATGCTTTTTTTAGCCTATCAGTCCAATTGCACAGTGCCCTGTTATTATTCCCGTTGTTGTTGAGTTGTAAGCTTCTCTGAGAAGTCTTGTCTGAAGACGTTACCCTGCTTCCAATCATCTCTACCTGGGAATCTTGTTTCAAGATGCATACTACATCAATCAAACCACAACATTCTCCCCCATTTATGAATAAATATATTAAAGTTCTCAAGTTAATGACATGTTTATTAAGTATTCTGATTATTTATATTTAATTTTTTCATTACAAATACCAACTGGCCGAATGTAGAATGTAATAACATATAATTTTTAGGTGTATTGCTGCATAGATGAAGGTACTTTTAGATCAGCACGACTCATAGGTTTTGTATTTCTTCTTATATTCATTTAGTTTGTGGGCAAATTCAGGTTTATTGTCCCACAAGCGTGCTGCCTCTTTGTTTAGTGGACTAGATTTAATCGGCTCACATAAAATATTTCGGAGGTTCTCAAAAATGGTGGTAACATTTGTTAACGGACACCATTTATTCGCATTAAGAACATTTATGGAAATATTTCCAGTCCACATATTAACGTTAGGATGGTAACAACACGTATGAAACTTCAAAATTGGTGGTTCGAAGGGATATTTTGGGGGAAAATCCAAAATCAGACAGTACACTTGCCCACAATACGGGCTACCCGGTGGTCCCTTCAACACTACTGTCCACTTGTGCAAGTTCTTAGCGTCGGGCGAAACTGCCATTATTCCCGGGGACTTTTTCAAATCGTCGAGCTCCTTTTCCAAGCGTTCATTAATCGCTACCTTATTGCATGACATTTTGCAAGTGTTATTTGTGTTGTTTTTTGTTGGTGGTTTTAAATAGGTTTTCAGACAATAATGTTTTTAACGTAACGTACGTGTAACACCACGCGATTTTTTTTTTTAAGTTTACTTAACAAATTGTTCCTTTTTAATTTATTTTTTTTTTAATGTAGAACTACTGTTTTCCAAAAAACGGCTTCCAATGGAATAAATGACAGATAGTTCAAGTTTCCTATACGTCAAAATCAAATTGATTCGAAAAACTCATTCTGTGTGAACTTTGTTAAGATAAATTTTTTTATTTCTCAAATAAAAATGAAAGTAGGTAGTACTACGAGTATATCTTATCTCCATCTCTAAATCTATAACATAGCTGTGCCAGTGACTTTGTACTCGAAGTATTCGAAATATGTTTGTACTAGCAGGTATTTTTATTATAAAAGTTGATAACAATGGGCAAAAAATTTGCAACAGTACTCGAAATTTAATAAAAAAGTAATATCATTTGATTTTGTAGATTGAATTAAGTTAAATAACCGCTATATGCTTGCTATAATACACTAGTGAAAACCGCATTCAAATCGGTTAAGCCATTTCAGGGATTAGCGTGCACTGACAAAAAGTCGTTTACAGTTTTATATATTGTATTGTATATACAGTTTTTTTGAACAATATCGGGAATTATTTGATAATACGTATCAAGAAAAAGGGAACCGCATCTATAGGTCATAGGTAATGAGAAGTAACAAAAACCATGTACTGCAATTAATTTTGCAGAGGAAAATATAAGGAAATCGTGGTCTTAGCAGAAAGCAGTTATCCTGGTTTAGAAACATAAGGCATTGGACTGGATTAAAAAAAACATAGAAACTTTTTTAATGGCGGCAAGAAATAGAGAAAAGTATTATGACATTGTCACAAATATTAATTAAATGTAATATGTTATTCTATTCTATTCTATTCTTATCTCTAGTTGCGGGCATCTCGCGTGGCCGGACAAATTTCTCAAGTTATGTTTTTAGAACAAAATGCATTCTGGTGGGCGGACATTACTTGTGGACAAATTCATTGGAACCATAGGCGTCCGCCCACTAGAGATTTTACTGTAATTGTTTATATAGGTAATTATTAATGCAAAATACATGTAAAATTTGTAAAATTGTATGATCGCCTACATTCGAAATCGATTTGGCAAATAAAGAACAAAGAAGATGTCATGTCTTGTACTATATTGTCACATTGATCTAGATTGGCCTAGGTACGGCACAACAGATATTTCTTAGACATAATAAAATCGTAAACGGGCCGTTTCTGTTTGTCTATGATATTATGCAGGCTAATCTCAGAAACGGCTTAACCAATTTGAATGCAGTTTTCACTGATGTATTGTAGAAAGCTTTATGTAATATTTATAGCCGGTTTACAGTGGCTCGTATCACGATAATTCGGGGTTTGTGCTTTACCTTACTATTTTAGTTACACGAAAAGCTGTCTTTTGTTTTGATTATGTGAAACAATAGTCGAATCATCATAGATTCGAATCATAGCTCACTGTAACGTGGCTATTAGTGTTTGTTTTAGTCCAATCGGTTCACAAATTATTCCTCAGTTTTTGCAGAATCAGGCGATTGATATTCTCGCTTCGTCACGTCGTCATTGTCGTTTAGGAAAATGAAATCATGTGAAAAAAAAAAAACAGATGAAAAATGCATCGAAGACCACTACTCTCATTACATTATTATATTACTTTCTTGTTGGAATTTCTTGGCAAATAAAGTTCATAAGATAAAATCATGACAATTTTAGATATTCATATGGTTTAATTTGGTTTTCTATAGATCTAAATACACTTTTATCAATATATAAGAGGATTGATTTCTTGTTACCAGTGAAACATTTTGAAGAAGATGGTTTAATCTTGAAAGAAGCTTTATGTCACCTTTTTCCAAACCTGAATAACTTCTTCGGCAGAAAACTTAAGGGCAATAATGATGGCTTCAGATTTCTTTTATCAAAACTCATCTCCCTATAGTGAGGTTAGGTTAAACAGGCACACGAGTTCATTTGGAAGCCTTACGGCCAATTGTGATGCCTGATAAATTTTAAATAGAAATAGAAGGGGCGATTGTGAGGGATTTGGGTAATCAACCAGTATGTTTGATCCGTAATAGAGGTCTCCCCCAAGCTCTATAACCAGCCAGAGGAGTCCATATACAGAGCCAGGTGCCCCAATGGACATTTTGCCAAGTGGATAGCCTGGACTCATCGTAGAACGTTTTCCCGGGAAGACTGCTTCGTCTACCACGAAGAGCAGGGCAGTCACATAGGAAGTGTTGGCTACTCTCTGATTCCTCACCATCTTCGCAGTTACGACAGAAATCATGAAATGGAACATGCTTTCTTTAGCCTATCAGTCCAATTGCACAGTGCCCTGTTATTATTCCCGTCATTGTCCAAATCCTTTTCTTGTTAAAGTGTAGGAGCATTCGCAAATTGCATGCCTGCTAGATCGTTGGTTTTTTCTTCTACTCGTGAAAGGATATATTGTAGCACCACAATGGTCAGACACCCTGATTAGCGTGATTGAGTGCTTCCGAGTTTGATTGAGAACTTCCACCATACCACGGATGGTTTTGCTATTGATGCTGTGTTCCGACAGGGCCTTGATAGCGGCCTGGCTGTCAAAAGAAATCGATATTACGCTTCCCCATAGCGTAATCATCTTTACTGCTTGCCAGACCGCATAGACTTTCTGCCTGGAATACATTGTACCTGTCTGGTAAACGGTACGATAGCTGAGTTGTAAGCTTCTCTGAAAAGTCTTGTATAACGACGTTACCGTGCTTTCAATCATCTCTATCTGGGATTCTTGTTTCAAGATACATACAATATCAACCAAACCACATCCTCCCCCATTTAAGAATAAATACATTAAAGTTCTCAAGTTAATGAATCATTATACTTAATATGTTTATTATGTTTTCTGATTATTTATATTTAATTTTTTCGCTACAAATACCAACTGACCATAATAAGCCGCATATAATAACATATAATTTTTAGGTGTATAGATGAAGGTACTTTTAGATCAGCATGACTCATAGGATTTGTTTCTTCTTAAATTCATTTGATTTGTTGGCAAATTCTACTTTATTATCCCACAAGCCTGCTGCCTCTTTGTTTAGTGGACTACCTTTATTTGGCTCACACAGAAGATTTCGGAGGTTCTCAAAAATGGTGGTAACATTTGTTAACGGACACCATTTATTCGCATTAAGAACATTTATGGAAATATTACCAGTCCACATATTCACGTTAGGATGATAGCAGTATGTGTGAAACTTCAAAATTGGTGGTTCGAAGGGATATTTTGGGGGAAAATCCAAAAGCAAACAGTACACTTGCCCACAATACGGGCTACCCGGTGGTCCCTTCAACACTACTGTCCATTTGTGCAATTTCCTAGCATCGGGTGTAACTGCCATTATACCCGGGGACTTTTTCAAATCTTCGAGCTCCTTTTCCAAGCGTTCATTAATCGCTACCTTATTGCATGACATTTTGCAAGTATTATTGTTGTTTTTTTTTTTTTGTTAGTTTAAATAGGTTTTCAGACAATAATGTTTTTAACGTAACGTACGTGTAATACCACGCGATAATTTTATTTTCAGTTTACTTAAGAAATTGTTCCTTTTTAATTTATGTTTTTTTTTTATTCAGAACTACTGTTTTCCAAAAAACGGCTTCCAATGGAATAAATGACAGATAATTCAAGTTTCCTATAAGTCAAAATCGAATTGATTCGAAAAACTCATTCTGTGTGAACTTTGTTAAGTTCCTCACTCTTCTGGCAATGCATGGATTCCGCGCCAGTAAACCCGTTCGTCTTTGGATGCAGAGAAAGCATCAAGCCAATTTTTAATATTGTACTGTCACCATACTGTATCGACCGGAACAAATGGTAGTCTAATGATACAAGGTCTGGACTAGAGGGCGGGTTGGGTTAGGCCTACCCATCCAGTACCATCGAGATTGGTTTTGACCACGTTTGCGACATTTGGCTGAGCATTGTTATGGTAAAAGATTAATGGCTCATGCCTTGTTGCTCACACCGGCCACTGCACGCTTCAATCACATCAGTTGTTGTCTGTAGATCGTCTGACCACTTTTCAGTAGCTCGTAGTACATGGTTCCCTTCTGGTTTCACCACATGCAGAGCATAACTTTGCAAAAACCGACTTCCCTTTGTACTGTTTCGGAAGCAGTGACACGCCGTGCAATATTTTTTGATTTGTGTTCGTGAGGCACCCAGTTTCCAACTTTCTGGACACTATAAAAAGTGAATATTCCTTAGCTACTGTATTATAGATATTAGATACATGCACCAATTGGTTCAAGGAGAGTTTTTGTTTGAAGTAGTTGTAACATATTATTTATTGCATTAAATAATTAAAGAAATATCACCCACAACCACCCTGATTACTTGTAAAACGACTCCCTTGATCCAGCCAGCACTTTGATAATGATCTCTCTTTCTTACGATATTCATTCTGCCACTTTGTTTCTCATTTGAGTGTGTGATGATGTGCATTGATGAGAATTTATTGTTGTTGTTGCAGAATAAATTGTTATTTTAAGTATGAAAACTCAAATTAGAGAGATGCTGATGCTGATGCCGTTGCCGATGCCATCAGTGATTAGATGAATGAATGTGGGTATTTGTGTACAAATTACAATATCTTAACAGAGATAAGATCAAAGGAACTCATCACAACAACATTTGCACACGTGGAATGTCAAAATAAAAACATTGTTGACGTCGTCGTCGTCGTCGTCCGTTGTAGCTTTGTCAAAATGCAATCAATTGAAATTAATTTGCATAAAGTGCAAAAGTCCGAATTTGGAGTGGTGTGGTGTACCACCCAGAGTAAAAAAATATGTATGTACATACAAGTATATTCAACAAAAATCAAACCCATCAGCAACAGTCAACGAATGAATGAATGAGCACAAAGTAAAAAGCCCCAGTCGTAGTCGGTCGAGAATATCGGTGATTCGGAGAAGTTGGTAGGGGGATGTTAGTGTGAGTGGGTAGTGGGTGGTGGGTGGTGTGGTTGGGTGGGTCATATTGTGCTTGTGGGCTCTTCTGGTGTTTAGGATTTTAATTTACAGTAACAAAAATCATTCGCTAAATCAAATTAACAATTACAAAAGGCACAAGCAACGATGATGTTATGTTGATAATGATGACGGCAATGAACGAAATGCCACCAGCCAGAAAGTCAAGCCAAACCCATTGGAACTACTACAAACGTTTATCGGAACGGAATGTGAAATGAATGGATGAATAACAAAACAACAACAACAACAACAACAACAACAATGTCGTTGGCTACCGGAATGCATTTGTTCTATCTTTGATTTGATACTAAAAGTTACATATTTTACTAACTCATAGGTATTATGTTGGTTTATTGTTGAATGTGGGTGGCCTAGAATATTATGGGTAGGTAGACTGGTGCCAAAAACAACAAACGACTGAACACAGCGCAACAACAATATTCAGTTCAGTTCAGTTCAGTTAAATAAACAATGACAAATGCAAACATGATTTCGTAAAATGATTCTACATATTACAATACTTAGTACAATAATAAAATGTTGTGCACTTCCTGGATGATGGCAGCCAATGTCGTCGACATCATCCTTCTTTTTGAATGCCTGGGACCTTTATTTAATTGTTTAAAATTTGTTACTCAAATATACATATATAGTATGTATGTAGTATATTGTACATAGCCACCAAAAACAGGAGTCGTAGTACTTAGAGCTATGCTCTGCTCTGCCTTTCTATATGTTTGTAAGACTTTTGTACGCAAACTTCCTACCTAGTACCTCCCCTACCTTCATCTACATCTATGTCTATAAAGCCGAAGAGCTTCAGGCTTAATTCTTCATGCCAGGCAATGACGTACGTATGAAAATCTAAAGGAAAAACCAACCAAAAGCCATAGACAGAACAGAACAGAAATACCGCCGGTTTTTCGTCGTTGTCGTCGTCATCGTCATCGTTGTTGTTATTTTTGTTCAGATTCCGTGCAAATGACTTCTCTCTGTTTGTTCAATTTTGTTGTTATTTTCCGAAAGCGTTTAAAGTTTTTAAAATTAATTAAGCGTAGAAAATTTTGTTTGCTAGCTTCAGAGAAAAAAAAAAAGAATGAGAGATCCAAATGCATTGAATGAGCGCCATCCAAGGCAGTCATATTATTTATTATATTTGTTATTTTATATACCAGATTATTTTACCAGTGATTCTCAAGCTTTTCTTCAGTATTCCCCAATCAGTATATTTATTAGTTTGTGGAGTACACATTCATGTACTGTTAAGCGGATAGGAGAATGGTCAGAGTTCATATCTCACCCGCCTGGTGAATAATATATGAATAATAATAATACAATAATATTCATAATATTGATCACTTGTTCAATGACGCCTAAAAGCATACAGACAATGTATTGAAAGATTCTTATTGACAGCCAAAACGTATGCAACAAAATTTTATTATTTAATCAATTCTTTATCAGATGGACAGCTGAACTTATACCAGATGTGAATCCATGGCTAAGAAAACAGTGAGATAGATGGCAACTAGAAGGCGTTGGGAAAAAGTGTGGTGTGGTGGTACCCATCAACGCAGCAAATATAGTAGACAAGATGCTGGTTAGTAAGCATAACTGGACACAAGTAGCTCACTACATTGAAACTATATATATACTAAGATGCAAGAAGCGGGATCTGGACGCAGGTACTACAGTTGACATATGAATACAGAAGAGGATACCACCTTGAAATAGTGTGAAAGTAGTTCCAGGGTGGACACATAGTGGCACACCACACTTGACGATGTGAAGGCAATACACTCTTAATATAATTTTAAATTCTTTCTCTGAAACTCAATTACTGACACAAAGTGTCACACATTTAGTATTTTCTTTTTAAAGACTCAGAAGGGAATTCCTTACATGCATACACGTATGTACAAATGACAAATGACAAAGACAAAATGTTCTTTCCTTTTTAGTGTTTTGTTGTCATTCTGCACACAACACACATCACAGATCAGATCAGATCAGATGAACTTGACATACGTTTGTATATGTACGTACTACTTTCTGTACATCATGTGCTTGTTAGTTTTGTTTATACAATACTAACATAGTAGGTCCACAGGTACTTACTTTCATACTTTGAACCACTATTTGTATTCCAGTATTTCCTTTATTTTCATTTTTTGTCATCCTTCACAACACCACACCACACTTGAATGGCATGAAATTCGATTTGTCGCTATTTCTATTGTTATTCTTATTGTCATAGTGAGGTCAAAATCCCAAAGACCCGAATTCTTTATTGGTTTTGTTTGTTAGAAAAATAATGTTAAAGTTAAGCGTGTGTGAAGTGAACAAGTGGACCACAAGTGCCCTGACTGACTGCCTGCATGCCTGCTTGCCTGCCAGACTTTGCCTTTCTACCTTAATTGTCCTTGTCATTGTCATACATTCATTTTAAAGTGAAATTTTCACAACTTCACTTCACTTCAATTCACTTCACTTTGCTTCACTGCACTAAGCTGCTAACATACACCATACATGTGTATGTACCTTTAGTTCTTAGTTGTCGTCAGTCAAAACCTACACAAAAAAAATAAAGCATAATTGATTTCGTCTGTCCTTTAATCCTTAAAAACAGCACACACTTTTGTCCTTTTAGTTTTTTGGCATTGTTGTCATTGCCATTGTCATTGGTGACAATCTTCGATGGTATTTTCCAATTGTCATTATACCGTGGAGAATTCATAATGATTTCAATTGAAAGTCAAGTGGATTTTGTCATTTTTTTTGGAAATCTACTAAATGAGCATCCACAAATATCAAAAGGACTTATAGTAGTACTACATGTATGATAGTTGTTGATATGAGAAATTGTAAAATTACGAAAATTATTTATAATAATACCATACACATGGAAGATTCTACATATCATTGAATGGGTAAAGAAGTCTCTCTCTAAAAATCATCATTTATTTAGAAAGTAATACTCATCACATTTAGAGAGTAGTAGGAAGGTGTAGTTGTAGGTTGTTCCATATGAAAAACAAGTAGAAGTAGGAACGAATCTATTGTATATGAGTATGAAAGATTTGAACAGTAAATAGTAAAAAGCCTTCAAAAGATGGATGCCATGGTAATATTGTAAAAGTGTACAACGATTACAGGAATCGCTTTTTATTGCGAACCTACAATTGTAGAACAAACTAATAAGATAGATAGCTCCTGCTGTCTTTTATGGTAATTAAAATTTAAACTTATGTAGAACTTAATAATAATAATAATAATAACGGTCCCGAAAGCACAGTGACCAATGAGATCTATTGTACATGGCCTTACTTTATAGAAACCCTATATGTTTAGACTTTTGATGAATCTTAACATTACTTGCGGTTTGTTGTTCCACAATTTGTGTGGATTAACAACAGTGTCACCGAGGTGGTGAAGTTTTTGTCTACCGTGTGCAGGACATTTGCAGAGTATATGCTCTGAACTTTCTTTATCCATTTCACAAATTCGGCATACGTCAGTGTCGGAAAGACCTTTCTTATTTTGATGATATCTTCGGTTGCAACGACCCGTGAAGTATCCAGTCAAAATGCGTAAGTCTACTCTACTGAGTGAGAGAAGCTTATTCGAGATATCCTTTGAAAGAGTGAGGAATTGTTTTGCCTGGCGTTGTTCGGTGGAGTTCACCCAGTGTTTTAGAAATTTCTTTTCCTCAAGTTTCCTGATTGCTTCGTTTTTGTGGCTTTTCGAGAGACCACAGAAAGGCTCAGGACCGAAAAAGGGCATGATCGCCCATTGTTTAGACCTTTTCATTGCCTTCATGACCTACATGTCCTGGTACCCACCTTAATACAACAGTATTAAAGTTACCCAGTTCATTTAACAGGTTAAGGCAATCATTTGCTATCTTTGAGGTGAAAGTGACCGACTGTAGGGCTTTTAAGGCCGCTTGACTATCCAAGAGTATGTAAATATATACTCCTCTCATTTTCCTGCGAAGACATTCCCTCGCACAGATTTCAATAGCATACATTTCCGCTTGAAATATTGTTGGGTAGGTACCCGTTGGGATAGATTTTTTGAATTTTGGGCCATAAATTCCCGCCCCTGTTCTGCCATTTTCAAGTTTAGACCCGTCTGTAAACCATATCTGGGAGCCGGGATTGAATTTAATAGAATTAGTTCTCCAGTCTTCACGATCATTAATAATGATTTGAAAAAGTTTGAAGAAGATAGTTTTAGACGATAGAGTATCATCTCTATGGAAAATGGGACTGTCTAGAAAATTTTCTAAAATTTTTAGGTGTCCCTTAATATTGCCCCCTTTTAATTCGGCAGTACCGTCCAGTCTCAAGGCGCCGTCAATCCAGGATTTGAAGTCAGAGGGTGCAAGGTCCGGGTTATACGGTGGATGCATCAAAACTTCCCAACCAAGCTCGTTCAATTTGTTTCGGGTCATCGAAGATGTGTGTGGCCTAGCGTTGTCATGATGAAAGACAACACCCTTTCTGTTGGCCAATTCTGGTCGCTCTTTCTTGATTGATTCATTCAAACGGTCGAGTTGTGCACAGTAGAGGACCGAATTGGCCGTTTCGCTACATTCTAGAAGCTCATAATAACCTTGTTTGCCGTCAATCCAGGTTTTTAAGTCGTTTGTGGAAGGTCACCGACATTTGATCATGAACACTTGCATTGGATATTCTCGTATTTAATCCATTTTCCATCGCCCATAATGATTGATTCAAAAATGGTTCCATTTCGTTACGTTTCAGCAGCGTTTCACTGATGACTATTCAATGAATGAAATTTCTTTGAGTTAATTCATTTTGGGTGCCACTTATTGAGCTTTTTTGAGTAGCCCGCTCTTTTTAGATGATTCCAAACTGTCATATGGTTGATGTTTAGTGGCTCCGCTATCTCCTGACAGCTTCCGTGCCGGTCTTGGGGTTCATCAGTTGCAAAATGCAAAGAAATTTCTTTGTTTCGATACTCCTGTTCTTTACGCAAAAACATCTGATTTAATAATCACTTGTTCATAGCAGCATGGTGTTACCAAGGTTGCAAGCTTTTCATTCTTGTATGGCAGTAATTTAAATTTTCGGAAGTTACATTTCCACCAATGCAATATCCAATATCAAAACTATTCTCTTAAAAATCATTGATCCTTCTACCAACTGTTTTTATTTACTATAAATTACAAATGTTGTAAATATTATAAAGATAAATTGAAAAATCATACAGTAATCTGAACAGAAGAAAATCAAAGATACACACATCCCTTTTTTATTATTATACTGCTTACAATATATGTATATTTATGAATCTCTGTCTGTCTGTCTGTTTGTCTATATAAAAATGCATTTCATCTAACAAACATATATGAAATATACCTAACATATCTACTACTTATGTGTTTGTATCCTTATGTACCATAAGTATGGTAGTAGTATATTAATTATTATGTTGTTAAGTACGTGTATCTACGGTTGGTCGGTTAGTTGAATGGATGTTTTATGTAGTATTATTGAAAAGGAAGCACCCTTAAATGAAATGAAATGAAATGAAATAACGACAACAGCGTCATTCAAATTTGTGATAAACGTTCTTTCATAATTGTGATATATACAAACATACAATACTTATACACATACTTATATATATGTGATAATGATGATGATGTTGTTGTGTTTTTTATTTTTTTATTTTTTGTGATACCAAGGATAACTGGGTTGAACCGAACTTGAGCGAGCTGAGATTTTATGCATATATGATTTCAATGACCATAGACTACTATAACAAGCAAGATATACTCGTATTCAGGCAAGGCAGTAAAAACGGACTATATTTTCAATGTAGATGTCGATGTCGATGTGACGTGGCTTGGTGGGTGCTTATAACAAAGGCAAATGAGAGGGTTGTTGGTCGACAATTGAAAATGGCAATGTGAAATGTCAGGAGCATTAAACAATAACAGCAGCAAGCAATAACAAAAAGACAATGCCACAAAACCTGGCACATTGCTCATAATCATAATCATCATCACCATCATCACCATCATCTTCATATGCATGTATGTATGTATGTATGTATATTGGATACTATACATCCCAGACAAGCCAAATCATTGATTGCGCACCCCTTTCAGGAGTACTACATACATACATGAGAACATACTACTTAGCATATATGTATATGGTATAATGCTATGTAGATATGTACTTCCGTAATTGTTGTTAAAGATGTAAATGATGAATTCCTCAATGACAACACATTACAAGTACAATGAACGAAAATATATAGAACACAATTAAACAGAACATTACATATACTACACACAGATAGTATAGTAACATATGTAAGTACGTAGTAGTTGGATGAAAATTACTCAATCATAGATAAACACCTATAAATGAATATTCCTTGTATTATGGATTACCACCTTTTTGACCTCCTTTGCTTGGAAGATAATGCTATTATCTATGCTGACTAGCCCGTCTCAATTAAATATGAATCAGTGATACGGATAAGGAAATTGACAGGCAAAGTATCTTAGTTAGAACATTGTCAGTGGGGTTAATATACTACACAATAGAATTTTGGTAGGAACCGTTGTATTGAGAGAAAATTAGGATCCATTTGCATGATGCAATATAGTACGTTTTCTATACATACCCACTAGGGATGTCAATCCCGGGATCTCGGGATACCGGCCTTTATTGAGTCCCAAAAATCACAGGAATAGACAATGTGAATTTTGGGATATGATTCCATTTGTCATAAAAAAATTTGTCCATTTAATGATCAAACAGGTAGTGGAAAGATCTTGAATCTTCCAGGTGGCATGTTACATGTTGGCCTAGTTACAACGAAAACAGATCAGTTAGACTCATCAATAGAAGACGCCCAGATACTGCAAGGCTCACAGCGGTTTTTTCTGGTCACTGGTGTGTAGAAGCTATGGAAACGTAGAGGAAGAGGAGTCACTCACCCACTTTCTATGTCAATACCCAGCACTGGCAAAACATAGAAATAAGTTTCTGGGCAAATACATTATTGACAACCTCTCGGACTGTTCAGTCACATGTCTGGGTTGTATTTAGTTATACTGATTGCGTTCTATGAGGAAGTGGTTTCAAAACGTCACTCTACTGCTAATTGTGGTTCGTAGTGGACTAACCAACTAATGATTAAACCAAAATTGGACCAATAGATGGCCCACTGGTTTATATACTGATAGTCCCGGTATTGACAAGAGCTGTTACTTGGGTACCTAGGTATTGACTACTTATAGAGTTATCAACTATCAATAATCTCATGCGCTTATGCTCAGAATGATTCAGAAGACATATGTATATCCATCATTTGCATCATGGCATTACTCACTATGGGCCTATAATTATTAATGACAGTATGAGGCATTATTAATCTGAAATATGACCTTCCTTCTGAGTGTTTTTCATAAAATAAGTGTTTAGAGTTCTACAAAGCTCTTCATATACCTCCTGTTTTAAATTAATTAAATTCTACAATATATGAGAATTCTTTCCAGTGTATGCATTCTTTCATTAAAAAACTCTAGTTCATTTCAAAAAAAACAAAAAATCAAAGAGGCAAGGACAAATTTGAAACCACACCCCATTTTTTTGATTTTTAATAAATTGTATTGAAATTTTGCTATGCATGCAAATCGGTCCTTTAATTAGGGGTTGCTCAACTCTCAATTTTTAAATGTTCTTCCTACATTCATACATACTCGTACATATCGTATTGTACATAATCTAGAAGCATGTACACATACTTATTGTATATACGAGTATATAGGTTGCTAGAACAATAAAAATTTTGGAAAAATCGAAAAGTTAATGTCCTCTTCAACCTATTTCAAGAGCTCAATCAAAACTTAACAGGAAAAAATTGATTGTAAAATAAATAAAATGTAAAAAAAATCTGTTAAGAATATTTTTAAGCAGAGAAATTACGAAGGTGGGCCAATAAGTCCTTAGAAAATCCAACAGATAGCGCGACTATTACTGTAAACGGTCTGTTTTCATGCAGCATCACTACCGTCTAGGTATGCTGCGAAGTTTCAGCCAGATTGGTTGAGTTGTTGTGTGTTTCTCGTGCATTGAAGAAAAAAAATTTGTCTGTCGTACATCAACAAAGGATGAACCACGCTTAGGACGCCCTGTAAAGGTGACTACGCCAGAAATGATCAATAAAATCCATGATATGGTGTTAAGTGATCGAAGATTAAAGTTGAGTGAGATAGTTGAGGTTACAGGGATATCAAAAGGTAGCGTCATTTCTATTTTACATGAAAAATTGTGTATGAAAAAGATTTCGGCAAGATGGGTGCCGCATTTGCGCACAGTCAACAATAAACGCAATAGGGTGATTGCCTCTAAAGCTCTGTTGTCGCTCATGCAACGTAATCCGAATGAGTTTTTTCGTCGGTTTGTGACTGTAGATGAAATGGATAGATGGATTCACCACTACACTCCCGAAACGAAAGAACAATCAAAACAGTGGATTTTGTAAGGCGAACCATGTCCAAAGAAGGCGTGGATGCACGTGGAATTATTTTCGTTGACTATTTCGAAAAAGAAAAAACAATAACAGGGGAGTATTATGCATCTTTATTGAACCAGCTAAGAGAAAAAATTGAAAAAAAACGGCCTCATTTAAACGGAAAAAAAATCCTCTTTCATCAGGACAATGCCCGCGTTTACACATGTATACGATCAATGGCTAAAATTGAAGAATTAAAGTTCGAATTGGTCGACCATCCACCGTGTGCGCCAGATTTAGCTCCCAGTGACTTTTTCCGATTCCCAAACCGGAAAAAATGGTTCAGTGGACAACGTTTTTTTTCAAATGAAGAAGTCATCGATTAAACAAATGCTTATTTTGAGGACCTTCCAAAATCTTATTTTTCTGACGGGTTAAAAAAATTAGAGAAACGTCTAACTAAGTGTATAGAGCTCCAAGGAGATTATGTTGGAAAATAAAAAAAAAATTTACCAAAACAAAATTGTTTTAATGCTTTTTTCTAAGGACTTATTGACCCTCGTAATATTGCTGAATGTGATGCACGCTTTTATCAATCAATCACCAACTTATAGCAATTCTTCCAAGTTCGCTGAATGAATCAAAATTATGAGCACAAATATTTTTTTTTCTCGTATATTTTCTAACGTCAAATCAAGCAAAAGGTTTTTTTAAACATTAGTATCATTTTTAAGGAATAATCAATCACGTGAGCTTGGAAGAAAGTCGTGCTTACGAAATCTAAAAAAAAAAAAAACAATATTTAAGCTTTGACAATCCGTCTATACTCGTACTCTTATGAAGTAGGCTTTAAGTTTTCTATTAAACTATATGTTGTCTAATATCATTGAAAGACAAGCTTTGAGCTCGCTTCAAAAATTTTAAATAAAATAAAAAATAATTGTAAGCGGAAGATCTTTCGTACTACAAATATTGCATATCTTCGGAGACTACAAACGAATTGAAGATGGGTGACAAACCAGTATATAAACGCTTGTACAAAGAGCTTAGCGAGGTAATGGTGGAAAATTTAGATGGCATTTCGATATATCCGGATGCCGATAATGGTTTAAAATGGATTGCCATCATTAAAGGTCCCCAGAATACTCCATACGCTAATCACCAATATCGCATTTCTCTTGAGTTTCCAAAAACTTATCCTTACGATCCGCCGAATGTTCTTTTTATAACACCGTGCTTTCATCCAAATGTCGATGAATTTGGAGCCATATGTCTTGATATTTTAAAGGCAAATTGGTCAGCTCTAATGGGTGTTTCCCAGGTTTTGTTATGCATACAATCATTGCTAGCAGAGCCAAATACTGAAAGCCCTATGAATGCTGAGGCGGCTGCATTGTGGTCAAAACCAGAGGAATACAAAGACAAGCTAAATGCATTCTATGCCGAGCACAAGGATGCAACAATTAATTAATTCACAAATGATTATCAAAAACACAGAAAGGGGGGGAATGCACATTTAATATGCCATAAGTGATATAAAAACAAAAACTAGTTACAATTGCTTTGCTAAGCAATTCATGTTGAAATTTTAGACTGTGTGTGGGGACGGTAGTAGGTGCACAAAATTATGTTGATGTTAATAAATTTTTTATACGTTCAAAGGCTCTAGAACTTGTGTTTTTTTTTTTATTTTTCAATATGGGATCATTTCGCAGATAGTAAAAATTGAATCAAAATGCTTTTGAAATGGAAGATAAACAGAAAATTGAGATAGGGACTACCATCACATTCACACAATAAAAGTTGCTCTCCTCAATCCCTATCTCAATTTTCGGTTTATCTTCTCTCGAGGTTCATTTCATTTCATTTCATTTCATTGAGAAAACAATAAGGATGGGTATCGATCAACAAAATATCGATTAATGATATTGATTATTATGTTTTACTAATTAAACGATTAACCGGCACATTCAAAAAAGGTCGCGGAAAAACTTTGGGTTCATTTCGGAAGATGAAAACAATCAACTCCAAGTAAAAAACGTCTCTTATTTATTATGTCAGAAAAAATAATTTAAAAAAATATATAATATAAAATTTAAAGCTTATTGCCAGTCAGATGGCTTCACATTGAACACCAAGTAAGCGGACAAATCAATTATCTGATTAACCAAACACAGATGACATCGACGCCATCCCTAGAAAATAGTAATAAGTTCCACACACACGGGCCAGTCTTTCCCACCGGGCACTCTGGGCACGTGCGATTGATAGGGGCCCCACTTACTTCGTGCCAGATAACCAAATCATAATTTCTGAATCTTCATGTTGTACACCAATTTCTACCAATTTTGGTGACTTCAGCAACATCGAAAACTGTTTCAGTTGAACAATCCAGAAGAAATATGTATTTATCACACGATCCCGCCGATTATTTTCATTAAATTTGTACAGGTAAAATTATAAAATTTAGATTCGTCAATATAAAGATTCTGTCTTTTCCGAGGCATCCAGAAACTACAAAGATGGTAACTAACATTATTTATTAGCAAATGAAAGAGGAATGGTAGCTGTACTCGCCTTCCAAAATCTCTGTATTTTGTTTTTCATGCAAATCTATGCTTCTCCTTACGGATGAAGGTGCGTGATTTTGCCAGACAATAGAGCCAGATGCTTCATCAACTAATTTCAGTGGAACACAAGAAGCAATAAACAAATTTGAATCTGAAATTAACTCAGACTCCTCTGGAAGTTGTTGCTTATACTCAGATTGTCCACATGAGCCGTCACATCCCCACTTGCTATATAAAACTAAGTTTTTTAGTCCTGATGTATGCACGGAGTCAATCAATAAAATTTTTGTAGCCGTGTGCTCCATTAAATGTTGCAAAGATATTATTTTTGCATAAGAGTTCGTTATTTCCATAGCTTGAATTCCTTCACCCATCGATCGCAGTCCTTGTAAATATGCTTCGTATATGTGCTCAAATCCGTATTCCCTCGAAAGTGTAGTGTTTTTGCGTCTTATAGTGGATTCAGAAGAATCTTCAAAGGAAGCATAAGGTCTTCCTCGCTTCCCAGAAGATGTAGTAGGCGGAGAGAGAGCTGCATCGTCTTCAGTCACGGAAGCCGACAAACTAACTGAATACTCTCCATCAAGCCAGTCACTATTTTCTTTAAAAAATCGATCTTTTCTGCGTTGAGCTTTCATCCAACGTTTATTGCATTGTGATAATAAGTTTTTCTTAAAATCTTTAATTACCAATTCTGCGTTTACTTCTGAAATTTGATTTGATTTCTCTTAAAAACGTGGATAAGACCGAATCATTTCTTTCGTTCTCAATATAAAAAAGGATAAGTGTACATTTTGGAAAAATTTAAGAACTCATTGCTCCAAATGTACTGAGAAATTTTAAATATTTTAAATTTCATAAAATTCGTATGTTTTTAGACTATCCGTATTGTAAATTTCTCTTCTTAGGCGTCTAAAATATAATGAGTTTTATATTATGATTGCTTATACTTAAACTTACTTTATAACAAACACCTATACTAAATTATAACATTTAGCAGCAGTAATGTACTATGTACTTAAGGCTGGTCCTCAATACATGAAATTTTGTGAATTTTGTTACAAATGGAAAAACAAGAGACACGTTTTCTTTTTTAATTAATTTTTAATTGTTTCTCAAAATAGTTATGCACTATTTCGTATGCAACGCATATGGTTTAGGTGAATAACGTTGGTGATACAGACCTAAAGGACTCCAGCAGTCCGATGAGTTTACGAGACAATCGTAATTGCCGAGGCAAAGTCACGTAGCATCGCAGCGCGCTGCTAACTGAAGTATGAAAATATATAAAAACTTGTGACTGGAAATAAATAAAAATAAATCTAGAATCTTGCTTATCTGTTTCCTTTATCTATTCTAACAAAATAGTGCTCTGCGAAGGCCATTTTCCAAATGTGCCCAGGGCCTCCAATATGTTAAAGACGGTCATGGTTTGAGCCAAATACAATATATCAAAATGAATTTGACTTTGCTCAATCACCGATTCAATCACTAAATCACAGTCACATACGATCAAACAGCCTTGAATCAAGCCAAATTTATTGATATCGTTCTTGATTGATTCAAGCTTGATTGACCATGAATGAGTGAGTCCTTTAAGCAATTGTATAAAAATATGATAGGAAGCAAAATATCTGGAATGAGGCCTATGGTTAGTAAACTAAAACTCAAACTCCTCCTCTTTATTATTTATTTATTCTAACTTTATTTTGAATAAAAAAGAATAAACGTTCTTCTGGAAATATGTAACACATCTATTCTTCACACTGGCATACAAAAGTAAATAAAATTCTGCTGGTATCTCTATCATATAAGGTTATTTTTCTTTTCTTTAAAGATTATAATCTATGTGTGCATATAATTGTGTATTATTTTGCTTTAGATGATCACTTGAAAGGTGGTTTTCTTTATTGGATAAGCGTTGCCACTACCGAAAATACGAGTACAACATAATGTACATAGATGGTTGAATAGTTTTATCTGCAAATCTTGATCTTAAGCCAATTACAAACATTTTTATAAATCAAAACAACTGCCGAAATAGATATAAGTATATTTTTTTTGTTGGTCAATTTTGTTAAACAGAGCGAAATGACAAAAAATAAAAAGAATCTGCTTCTGATTCTAGTAGGTCTATGTAAGTATTAATTCACTCACTCACTCACTGTGAGCGCACTTACCCACATTTAAACGAAGGCCGATATGACCGAGGACCCACAGCAAAGAGTGCAACAGTAAACAGTGTTACGAATGAATAATTAGAATAATGGATCAAGTGAGCCTCTAACACAAAGAAAAATAAGCGCCGAGGATCTACGCTTATCCCTAGGGGTACTGCATTGCATTGAATGCTTAGCGCCATGCGCTATGGAATTCAAAGGCACCGCAGCAGCAAGGATAACAGAACTGAAAACACAACAACATCAAAAACAACAAAAAAAAAAGGAAACAAGGACAAAAACAAAAGCAAAACTGAAGCCTCCTAAACTAAACTAAGGATGGAAGGCAAGGTAAGCTGATCTTGATCCGATGCGAGCGAGCGAGCGAATGTTTTGAAGGTGCGCATTTTACGCCAGGATCAGAAACAAAAGCCAAAGCGGTAAACACAACTGCAAAAACAAAGGACTACAAAATGGCTAAATGCAAGCATATAATAGCATGAACAACAAAGCCCATAGCTGGCTAAGTGAGTAAGTGACTGAGTGAGTGACAGTAACAAAAGGAGCAACAGCACCACCAGAAACAGCAAGGATCAAACAATTAATTATCCCTTTCGGTGCAAGTGCAAGTTGTAATTACTCATTGTTCTACACACACATTTGCCGAAACACTCGCTCGGACACTCGATGAACAATTTGTTTCTGTGATCGATGGTTGTCAGAGGTTTCTCCTCGGACGGCTTGGCTTCTGTTGTCATTTAAAGTCGAAGCCGACAATTCAAGCTGACCATACGAATGACGGACTGACTGACTCTAAGCGCCGCATCCAACTGTGCAGCCTCTGCAATTATCGATTAGATCGGCCAACTCTGGAAGGCATTATTGTCAACTATGTACTCTTATAGTACGTATGTACATATATGATGAACTACATTTATGGCTAGGACGACATTGATTGGAGGAAGCAGCATGTTCAGGTTCATCAATTTACTCTTGACGACAATCGACCTACGACGTCAGCTCAACATGGCATTATGGCAACACGGCACAGCCAAACGTGGTAAATGCTTATTATTATTATTTTCTTTTTTTTTTTTTTTGTTGTTAAGGCGCTCTATCAACTCTCTGGGGGGTGTTGTGGTATAGCTCCTTGAATAGAACAGAACAGTTGCAATAATTTGTTTAACGCTTGACCTTGTGCATGATATTCATCAATCTGTTTTAACTCTCACTACTCCTGGCATACTTTCAACCATTCATTCATCCATCAATCAATCATTAAACAAAAAAAAAAACCAGTCTCTCGTTCGGAACAGAGCAGAACAGAACAAAGCAGGACAGAATATTCTGTGAAAGTTAAGTCACTAAAGGATCAAAGTAGTTCGTATGAGATAAGATTCGTTAATCATAAAGAAGCCAAATAAAAAATAGAAGTCAGTGCAACAGGAATTCTAATAAGTTCCAGCTGTTTTCTAATAGATGACTGGATAATGCTCCAGTAGAAATTGTGTGATATGTATTATGATTTTTCCTAGTGCACTTGATTCCCGAAAATGAGATTTACATAGAATTCTTGTTTCGATTTACAACGGCCTCGACGCCTAAGATTAAATCCCCTAACCTTAAAAATACTATGCTAAGCAACATACAAACGATGAATCGTAATTCCATGATAGTCCCAAAAGAATAGCAAAGCGCCAAATCAAATCAACCTCTTCCCCACCATTTTTCAGTCATCATTAAGGGGCGCATCAGAATTCTGGGTGAACTCAACCTTGACATAGTTGATTTTGTCTTTTTGACTCACTGGCTCTTTCAAAATAATGGTAGGAGAGAATGAATCCACATACCTTAAATTTCTGTGTACAAAGAAGAAGGATTGAGCAAAATAATGGAGGTCACTGAATGAGAACCAGCGATTAAACAAGGTTCGACGAAGAAACTCCTGTGCAGAATACTACATAGAATCAATAAGAAAATTTGAACTCATTTAGGTCCTCACTAATGCCAAGAAATAAAGTGCCAGATGATAATCTTTGTATTTAAAATCAAAATCTGGTTGATTGTTTATGTATGTTTTTTGTCTCTACAAATGATATTAATTAATCGGTCTTTTATAACATACACTCTATTCCTCTTTCCATATATTTTCCTTGTCCTTTACTATATCGTTTTCTCTAGATTCTCTATATACTATGTATTTAACGCGTCGTCCCTGGAAATCCGTCATTGTCACAACTATTCATCAAGTATGAAACTAATCGATTATTTGGCTCTAGAAGCGTTTAACTAAAAAATCCCAAAAACACAGACGTTTGATGAGTACAGAACCGCCAACAAAACAAGCATAATCATTAATGATGATGCTGCTTATGAGAAGAGAACCCATATATGTACAACAACTGTTGTTGCCGCCTGTAATAGTAATATGTACGTTTTAATATTGTATTGTACCCATGGTACCCAAGGCATCTTTATAAGGATGAAAGTTTGACCGAATGAACGAATGAACGAATGATGAGTGAGGGTACAAAATTGAATATGCGTCAGTTGGTGTCTTTTTGTGTTAAGGTGTGTATTTCCTTATATTGTATAGATCATATATTCAAGATCCATTCTCGTCTTTTTTGCTATTTTCTATTTTCCATTCTTAAAGCAACTTATGACTTCGTTGGTGTTGTTGGTTGGCTGAAATCGAATCGATTTGATTCGAATTGAAACGAATGCGTAGCGTAGCGGCGGATCGAAAGCGTTTAATACAATTTAAGACTTGAAGGCTTATGTAAATCCTTGTTGATCTTATCGCTGAATTCAATCTACTACTACTATGGTCAGTTGCGAGTTGAATGCATTTGCTGTACGTAGCAGACAACTAGTTGCTAGTTGCTAGTTGTCTTCACTTGCAGAAATTCTATACTCCTTTCTATTAAATGAAAATCATGTAAAACTATTCATAATCATTGATTTCTCTCTATGCATTTAATAGAATTGGATAATTGGAAAATCATGTATCAAAACATTGAGGAGTAGTACTTTCAAGTATTTGGATTTCCACTTCAATTTGACCTTATAGAACACAGAGAAACAGAATGCTAAAACAAATAAAAGTATGTTGTTATGTATCTACAAAACATAATTACATATTAAGATTATTGATGTAATTCAAAACAAATAAAAAGAGGTGTAAAATTGAAATAAAATTGCAAAAGCAACCACATTATCTGTGGACACATGCCACACTTTCATCAATTTTCAATCAAACGATGGCACGCACAGCGAACCACCAAAGTTAGGGAGACAAAGAGATACGAGTGAATAAAGGCAGCAGTAGCAGCAGCAGCAAGTCATTGCTTTATGTACATAAAATTATGGCATTATAATTGATGTTGACCATCCTCATAAACCCCTCCACCCAATTCCAATCCCAACCAACCAACCAAATTTATATTGAACTGAAGTTGCCTACGGAAACAAGAAAAACAAACTATAAAATGAGAAACAAAAGAGAAACAACAATTTAACTTTACTTATTGCAGCCGCGTGCTTCAACAAATGGATATATTTACAATACTATATAGTACTATATAGTAACTAACATAACTAACGATCAAGTGGCAATTAAAATGAATCCAATTCATGCCAGAAGAGTTTATCATATTCGTACTCAAAACCAGAAACAACAATAATCACAACAAGATACACACTACGAGGGCTGCTATTTAAATTTCGGGAATAGCAAATAAGAACAAAAATTTTTTAATGAAAATGGCTTTATTGTTTTTCAAAATATTCCCCCTGATGATCAATATACTTTTGCATTCGTTCGACCCATTGGTCATAGCAATTTTTCCATTCCTCTTGACACACCTGGTTTTTGAACCACGTTGACCACGCAGTTTTTTTTTTTGATGTGAGGGAATAAAAAGAAGTCATTGGGTGCCAAGTCAGGACTATAGGGCGGATGAGTCATCAATTCGATGTTTTGACTGCTTAAAAATTCACCTGTTTGCCGAGATGTGTGAGAGCTCGCATTGTCATGATGGAGAATAATTCGTCTTCGGCAGTTGGTTTTGCGAATTTCTCCGAAGATCTCCGGCAAACAAATGGTCGTGTACCACTCAGAATTGACAGTCCTACAGTGGCCACATGACCCATTCTTCCAAAGAAACAGGGGACCATTTGCTTCGAAGTGCTTCGTGCTCGAACAACTTTTGTTGGATTTGGCTCATCTTGGAACACCCACACGGTCGATTGGTGTTTAGTTTCCGGCTCATACGCATATATCCATGATATCACCTGTCACAATTTTATAAACGTCTTTTCAAGTACCATGGTCGAACTTTTTAAGCATTTCCTTACTCCAATCGACGCGAGCCTTTTTTTGAGCGATTGATAAGTTATAGGGTATCCAACGAGAACAAACCCTTTTTACAACTATGTGTTCATGCAAAATAGAATGTATTGAAGTGGAACTAATGTGCAAGGATGCCTCTATCTCACGATATGCCACATGTCGATCTTGCACTATCAGTTCACGCAAACCTTCGATGTTTTGTGGCACAACAACCGATTTTGGATGACCTTCACGGAATTCGTCAGCGATTGAACTACGACCACGATTAAATTCTGCATACCAGCGATAAACTGTCGTTTTTGATGGTGCTTTCTCACCATACAAATAACTAAGTTCATCGACCAACGAAAACCCTCTCAGAAATTTCCACTGTTTTGCCAAATTGATTTCTTTCACTTATTGTAAACAAAACAAAAACCAATTATACATAAAAACGTCGTACGTACATATGTGCTAAAAAATGACAAAGTTTATAATGGCGTAGCCAGATTTTACGTATTGACATTAGTATTGCCAATTCCCGAAATATAAATAGCAGCCCTCGTATTACACTACAATAGAGTAATGTAGACAAAAATTACGCTAAAGACTTCAGGTTAGAAGCGGGAACTCGACTCGACGCAACTCGGGTCTCATCATCATGATGACAACACACGAAGGAACGAACAAACTCATGAATTACTGCAAATCCTCAATATTAAATTCATTGTCCCGTTATACAATATTGTTATTATAAACTCATACATACGATATACGATATAATAGTACAACATTCATTCATTCTTTCAATCATTTGGTACTTTGGTACCCATTCACTCAATGGGGTAAAATACATTAAACAATCAACGGTGAAACGTTCAAGACTCGGTCAAATCATTCGCTTACTGCAGTCACTCGTTCAACTGTAATCCCTCCTCAGCAGCCCCCATCCAGCAGCTAGAGAACTTGATCACAATATTCAAAAAAGAATTTTATCGATCTTCAGGTAAGGTAAGGTAAGGTAAGGTATAGTATGGTAAGGAAAGCAAAATTACAATCAGTTCAATTTATACTTCATGCCCTACACTCCATTCTGTGAATCGAATAATTATAAATACTCATGCACGAGTACATAAGTATGTAATGTATGTATATTCTTAGAACTCATCTGAATATATAAAAGTAAATTGTGCATATGAGTTCCAAATTTCATTTGCTATGACCATTTGACCATATGATGAAGATTGTTGAAGAGAAGAGTCTTTGAAAGAAAATGCATACATATATAAAATAATTCATTTAAATAATTTAATTAAATGTTAATTGTAATGAATTAATTAATTAATAATTATGAGTGAAATGAAAATACACAAATTGAAAATCAAGAAAACTTTACAAAGAGAATGTTATCAGACTTTAGTGATAACCGGATGTCGCAAGAGTTATAGAACTTAAGTTTCAGATCTCAGATAATACAAATATCAGCATGAGATCTCTATTAATAATACTGTGCGATCGGTTACCATGTAACTCGTACCATTTAAAAGTTCTGTATGATATAGTACATAAGAGTGGATGTATGTATGACCCCTATAGATCCCGAAACTAATGAAATCATCAGATAAATGTTCATATGAAGTTTGGTGCAGATCGAACACGCTGTTCTAGAGAAATTGAATACTGCATCAAACAAAATCAAAATTTTATCCACCAATTTTTAAATCCATTCATTCTCTTATTAACTAAGTAGATGTCGTTGCGCTAAGTATATTATATTGGACCTTTCAATTCGTAGTGTTACAAACATTGGCTTAACAATAATATACCGACTACATTTCACTTAAATAAAGTACTTGAGTAACAACAAAATGTTATGTTTCGTAGATAATACGAAAATCAAAAGAAAAACTAAAAAAAAAAACTGAAAATGGAAACGTATGGACAGAGACGACGGACAATTGTTACAGTTCAGTCACGAAATGCCTTAAAAACTCATTACATATGAAATAATTTGAACAAGAGAAAGAAAAAACTAAAAAAAAAAAAAAAACTAAGGCTGGCTGCCGTTGGCTGCCCGTTCATCGGTCGTTATTATTGACGTTAACGTGACGTTTGGGGCCATTTGTCCGGTTGCTCCATGTCTGATCGCATTCCAATGAAATTGTCATTCGTTGTCGTTGTCGTCGTCATTGTCCGTCGTTGTCTTGTTTGCACCATCATCATTATCATCATCAAAGCAGCAGCAGCAGCATCATCACCATCATCACCACCATCACCACCAGCATCACCAGCTAAACAAAAATAATAGTAATCAAAGATGAAGATGAAACTGACAAAACAAAAAAAAAAGGAAAAGAAAAAAACAGAAACAGAAGAAAACTTGGTCTTCCGCTGCTTGGCCAACTTTAACTGAACGGGTGAGTGACACAACCTAACACAATACAATACAACAACAACAACAACAACAACAGTTTGTGGTTATACCATAGTTGGATTTCCAAATCTAGTCATATACATATATGATACACATAGTATACTATACAGTACAATCTCAATAATTCTAACTAGAGATCGATAGATGCGATAGTTGTATTCTATATTTAGACTCAATGCGGATAGGATAGTAATCCGGACAAATGTTTTCTAACCATTATTTGAATTTCCCAATTATTAGAAAACAGTTTTACTCTTTCTTTTGTCCAGTATAATAGAATAAATTGTTCTGACGGGACGGAAACATTGTGGGCACATTTCGATCAGATAATTCAGATAATATTTTTGGTTTATAATTATCATCCGGACAATTGAGATTATACTGTATCTATATAAATAGATTTTGTGGAGAAGAGTGGAGTTAAAGAGTAAGATATGAGGTTGTTTGTCGGTTTGGTAATTCTCTGGTTGCAGCTTCTGCTGATGATTGCGGTTGAATCCAATTCGTCGCATGTCATTTGTCTTGATTGTTCTCACAAAATGACTTCGGCACACAGGACAATTAAAAGTCAATGAAACTTTTTTTTTCTTTATTTTTTACCTATTTTGTGGACTGCTGTCGGTATTTTGAATGTACACTCAGAGAAACCGATGTTTCATTTCTTTTTAGTAAATTTTTAATTGAAACTAAAGTATGTATGAGCTAGTACCACAGTTTTGGGGTTCAGCGGTGCCCCATTATAGAGTTGTCTGCGAAACAAATTTGATATTAAACTTAACATTCCTAACTCTTCATGTTGCCAATTTTTATAATGTAATCCTTGGTTCCTCCTCAAGACAACCTCATCTTATTGAATATAAGATTCTTTCTCAAATATTTTCATCATCAATGCCCAAGTTGTCATCTTGTGTTGGTTTTCTTTCTTCAGTGTAACAACTTTGGAATAGTATAATAGCAAAACTATGACAGAGCGAGAGCAAACGACAAACTATCGTGAGCCACTGACAGTTTCCCCAACTTAAATCAAATGGAAATCATAGACTTAATGACATCTAATTAAAGCGAGCCAAAGACAAAATTCATTGGTTTGTGTTCGGTCAAGTGATCAGTAGTAGAGGTAAAGTTGGTCAACTGTGGTACTACATAGTATTGTACAATATACAATACCAAAACAGTGGCACAAGAGCGAACGGAAGTCACTAAATATCAGCGTCCGTCAAAGCGCGTTTGATTGTCATTTTAATGTTTGGCAACTGGCAGCGGCACCTCTTTCGTGCGATGCCAACCAACTTTTTGATTTGATTTATCTAAAAAACAAAATAAATTGTGTGTGTTGGTATAATCTAAATACAATCATCTTGTGCTATTTACAAGAAATCACAAATAAATAATAAAAAAAAAAAAATTCACTATGGTTCCATCCATCATCAATGTCATACCTTTCACCCATATAAACCTTAAATAAAACGTGACAATATAAAAAAAGATAATTGAATGAAAGTTAAAGCAAACACAGATCGTTCCAATTCTAACACACATACATTCACGTTCGAATCAATCTTTTGACATATTGGTGATCCTGTACTAAATGTCATTTTATTCCCTCTTGAGAAGCAATGGTATATGGTAATGGATCTAACACCATTCAATAAACGAAAAACTCTGGGTAAATTATATTATTAGCAGGGGACATGGGGAGGCAGTAGTTTGAAATTTCAATATCAAAACTAACTAAGATACAAGTTTGACTGGATGAACTGTGGGGGAATATGATTAAGTACTAGTTGTGCTTGCAGTCCCTTTGCTTCTTACTTGGCACACTAAAAATCACAATATTTAATAGGGTACCATTATAATGCTTTTTTATTTTGATTAGATACTCTGGATACTTTGGAAGCGCCTTTATCAGTTTGGTGGGTGAAAGTAGTTGAACCCTTTTTTCCACCAATCGGATGTGATGATGTGATGCCAGCAGTCCTCCTGCTATTACCATGCAGGCAATCATAAAATTACAACGACAATGACTGTCAACGTCATAATAGCAAGAGATCTGTAGCCTTTTTGCTGGGATGGATGACTGACATCATTAATGGATTGCAGTCTTTTGGATGGCATATTTTTAGGTTAGATTGGATCAACTGCTTCACCATTCATTTTGCCCAACCATTTCCCCATCCAATTAAATATGTTGTTGTGCTTGCAGTTCCCTTGCAACTACCGCACCAAAGATCACAATTCATATTACTTAAGACCTATGTTGTGGTAATAGCAAGGTTTGATTCTAGAACTAAGATCCAATACTATAAATGAGTACCATTAGAATGATTGATTTGATTTTTATTAGATAGTCCTTTGGAGATCTGTAGTCTCGCTGCTGGGATGACTGGTAATCGGAGGAACCCGGAACTTGTCGTCTTAAATGGATATTATAAATTAATTGAACCCTTTCTCTTGCCCCACCAATTGAATGTGTAGTTGTGTGCTTGCAGTCTCCTTGCTATTAGTATACCAAAGATCATAATAGTACAGAAGAAAGTTGCTGTAAATTCTTGTATAATACTACTATTATATGAAAAATCTCTAAGTACAATAGTAGACAAAAGTACTATGTATATGTTGTACATGGAGATATTATATACTTCATGTTGTTTGTTGTGAAACGCTTTGATCCCTGATCACTGATCGCACCAAATATTGTTCAATGTCATCATTGAAAGAAGGAAGAAAAGAAAAGAAAAATAAATATGAAAGAAATCCTTTTTCAGGATATCAAATTGGATTTTAAAATGTGCGACTCGACCCTGTCATTCGTTCTAAGAGTATTTATTATTTTTATTTATACAATACGCAATACTCGGATGAGGATAATAAGAATGAGGATGAATGAGTACTTAAATTGAGAAATTTGCTTCATTGCACCCACGACATTATGATGAATTCAATTAATCCACAGTTTCACATTAATGCAATCACCGAAGGGTGAACGAAGCGACTCGACTCGACTCAGGACAGCCGGGCAAGGGCAGAGCAGAGCAGAGCAGCCAGTGGTAAAGGTCCTTTCGGGATTTGCAGCAGTCGACTCAATGTACATTATACAATTTCAAGTAATCATCATGATAAAGTAAATAAAAATTACAAAAACGAAAGAAAAAATCATGAGTAAAATATGAGGAAACAAAAAAAAAAAAACGAGAAAGGAAAACGTAAATAAAACAAAGAAAACGAGAAAATATCGTTCATCGTTCATGGTTCATGGTACATGGCACAAGGTACGAGTATATGGTAGTACCACACTTACTACTCACTACAATCGATGCTACCAATGCCAATGGTTAATTTGAGGCATGGGAAACTCTTTGTTTATTTGCCGAGCTACTGCTGCTGCTGCTGCACTCTTGTGTGTGCTCCTATTCTATCCTATGAAGGGCGTCGTACAAGCTTTGGACTAACCTTCCTTCTTATTGAACAACAAGCAAAGCAAAGCAAAGCAAAGGAATGGAATGGAAAGGTAAGACAAGGCAAGGCAAGGCAAAGAAAGGTATTAAAACGAAATGATCCTCGACATCTTGTGTCTGCCAGCAGCCGCCATATGCTGACAACATTCTTATTGTTGTTTTTGTTGGCATCATTTCTCATACTCATTCACAAACATTCGAAATGCAAACAAAAGATAATTGCGTTAGAAATAAAATCCAGTCCCATATACCCATCGTCATCATTATCATCAAAGTACCTTTTACATACTGCTAGTACTAACAAAGAAAGATACACAGATACACAGATACAAAGACAAGGACAAGCAAATTAAAGTCGGCACTCACATACTTACGAGTATATGCCTTTTTATACTTGCAATGTAATTACATATGTAATATGTATATGTAGATACATACAATTGTATACTGTTTTTATGTAAGTATATAAGCGACAAGTAGTTTGTCTAGACTTATAGATACAATATACACAAATATGTATATGCACTTGGATTGTAAAACTTTAAGAAATGTAATAATTTAAACAAATATTTAAAAAATAAAGCCAATTCCTGAATACGAATACATTTTAGTGAAGATAATGAAAACCTGAGCAAAGCAAGATCCAAAAATAATGGACCACAATGGACTTCCCTTTGCATACAAACATCGTTTAATTCAGAATCATGAAACCGATGAAGAACAACATTATAAATCACTGTGACGAAGAAGCCTCTAAAACACTTATTTACTATAGCCTCTTCTTTCGGGACACTTCCCTACCCAGTGGAAGTGCGCATCGATTATAATGATTCCTAAACATGGTAAATCAGAACTCATTGTCGCATCTTATAGAACGATAAGCCTAATGCCTACTTTCTTCAAAATATTCGAAATGATTTTTTTGAGTAGAATGTTGGAAGTACGGGTCATCCAGGGAGCCATACCTAACAACCAAATTGGATTTAGGACACTGCATCGTATTGCTCAACACATTTTCACTGCATTTGAGCTAAGACAATACTGATCAGCGGTCTTCTTAGATGTTAACCTTTGACATGGTGTGCTTCACAAGATCAAAAGCCTGCTCCCAGCTAATTAGTACAACCTGTTAAAAAACTATCTCTGTGGTCAAACCTTATATGTCAGACATTTCAACGATTGACTCAGTTGAAGCCACCATCGGTACATATGCAGACGACACAGCCGTCCTAGTAAACTGTTTCTCGGCACAAGAAATTTCAGAGTTATTACAGAATTTATTTCAAAGATTCCGAGCCTGGACCAAGCGTTGGAACACTGGAATAAATACATTGAGACGTGGCTTTTGTCCAGTTGTCAACTTTGAATTCATCAAATCATCCCGGGAGTTGAACAAGTTACCTCGCTGTTATGCAAAGTTGCTTAGGCTTCACTGCTTGCTACGACCGTCCAATAAATTTTAGCTCAACAACAAGAGGACAATTTACAAACAAGTAGTGGCCCATGCTGCTAGGGCATTTAAACGTTTATCTGGAACTCGTGGCATGAGTCGTCGCTGATTAATGAGGCTCTATCCTATGACTATTCAATAGAATCATATAAGAGTATTTTATGCTCTTTTGCGACAATATTGTAATTAATTTAAAATCCAAACTTTTGAACTTGCAATATTCCAATATTTTCTAATATTTTCGTTTCTTAGTTTGGAACTTCATTATCTAATCTTCGTATGTGTGATCAGTGTCAGTTCTTTGTGTGTAAATTATTAAGAAAAGACATTATTAGATAGGTTTATCTTAATGATCTGATTAGAAGTACATACGTGTATATTGTAAGTATATTAGGAAAGATTGAAGAATTTCTTACTTGTTGATTAAAGAGATTATTATTAAACACTTACATTTTTTTATTACTAAATCAATTATGAACTTCATCTTACATTTCATCATATGAATTACATTTCAAGTTTCTCTCTACCCGCCATACACACAAACAAACCACGCAAATACTCTGCTTTATAATCTTCCCACAATGAAATTCACATACTAGGCTGTCGAGGCCAAGAAGGATGGATACATCAGAAGGATAACAAAACCAACATATACAGCATCTCTATCCGATGTAAACACACACATAATACCCATACCCATACCCATCATTCATCTAGGTAGATATGTATCTGAGAGCTTCATACCGGAGGCAGTCAATATCTTTAAACACCATCACCCCAATCATCACATCATTCCATTCTTGTTCACTTCAATCCATACTCATACCCATACCCATACCCATACCCATACCCATACCCTTACTCATACTCATATCCTCTTCTCCAAAAAAAAAACTTAACTCAAACCGTAAAAAATGAGCTTTTGACACGAGAGCACACATTGTAAGCGACACTAAATTGGTTTGTCCTTTAACGGTTAACAAATGTTAACGGATAATAATGAAATACCAGCAGCAACAGCAGGAAAAGCATGGAAAAGCGGCAGGTTCGATAACAATTTGGCCAGAGATGGGCATGATGGGGGGAGTAAGGGTTTTGCAAACATTGAAACAGACACGCAATTTTGCTTTTCCAAAAAAAAAAAAAGGAGGACAAAAAATTATACAAAAGAAAAAAAAAAATTCAATGAAAAACAATCCTGTGAAAAAATATATGTATATATACATTCACCAATCCTAGGACAACCAGGCAAGGCTAGCACGCAGGCAACAACCATATTATACTCCTCCTTTTGCTTCTTGATGATTTTACATATTTTTTTTTTTTTTTTTTGATTTTTTGTATTTATCTTTTTTTTTTATTATTGTAATTGGTGTAGGATCTCATGTAACACATGCCGATTACAACGGATAAAATGAATCGAATTCATAACGACAACAACAACAACAACAACAGCAACAAAAGGAACCAAATAAAAGGGGATAAATACATGGCAACAACGCGGACAAGAACAACGATTCTGTGAATGAGAGAACGCAATTTTTAATTTTAATAAAAATAAAAAGAATAAAATTAATAATAAAAAAAAATATCTACGTTCAATATTGCACCAAATACCAGGCAGGAGCAGGAACTCCCCCCCATTCTCATACCAATCACATCACCATTAAACAACACTCCTCATACCAAATCTGTAGAAAAAAGGAAGTGTGGCGTAGTCAAATCCAAAGAGAAACAGAACGAAAGCAAGAAAGTGTATGGGAGTAACAACAGCAATGACTTGTCTGTCAGACTAGAAGCCTGCCAACTTAGTCAGTGAGCCAAATCCATTGAATGATGGAATGAACCTTGTCCTGCCATGCCTGCCGTACTATGCCCGTGCTCTGCTCAGTACAACGCAGCTCAGCCAAGTTACCTCACTTGACATGCAAATCACTCAATTCGCAATAAAGTTGTCAGCAAATGAAAGCGCGCAATATGATTCTCTCCTCCTCTAGACAGTATGTATGTATGTACAATCGGAATAGGGGGAACAGCGACGAACCAACAAACAATGACGAGGAGTTGGAGGATGAGAAGTAGAATGAAGAGTAAAGAAAACCAGACATTGATAAAAAAAAGATGAAGAAACAAAAAAACAGTCGACAGTCGACACACGTCAATCCAATCCCACCCAAAAATGGAGCATCCTGAAGAGAGTACACAAACAAAATCAAGGAAGGCAGCAGTAAGGCATACGAGATTTTTAAAACGGAAACGGAAGTGGGAATGGCAGCAGCACCAGCAGCAACAGTGGGAGCGAAGTGATGTAAACTAGAGTAGTGGAAGGAGGATGGGGAGTAAAAGCGCGATTGATTGATGAGAAGAAGTGAGTGGTGCACGCAAGCAGCAAGCCTCGGGTTGAAATAACTGTGACGACGGGATTTTGATTGTGCTCCCGAGAATTTTTTCAGTTTTTGTTGTTGTTTTTCTCAATCACCATGCCCCAACACAAACAAATAAAGAAATGTAAAATCAAGCGAGATAACACCTGCCAAATGACAGGCAACCATCCACCCACCCATCATCAGAGCCAAATCAATTTCTTAAATGTATGTACTATGTTACAGACCTCAAAAAATGGCTTAACACAGATTAAAAGGATTCTATACTATTGTGCGTCTTTCGTTTCTCTTTTTCTATAACAGGATCAATATACAGAAGCCACTAACATAATTATCATCAATATCATCATCATCATCATCATCCTTGAAATGTGGATGTTGTTTCTACGAGTATGTACTACACACTAAAATTTTGTGGTCAATTTTGATTCCACATTTTCTTTTTTTTTCCATCCCCAAGACATATGCAACTCGCTATTCCTCACTATTCATGATGATGACTTACTTCTCCCTTTCCCTCTCTCTCTCTCTCCTTCTCTCTCTCTCTCTCCCATGTTTCTGTTCACCACAGTTTGAAGTCCATTTTATTGCAATATTTCAATTAAAACATGGACTCAATTTGCTTTTGATAGAACATAAAAAAAAATTGACTTGATTTTTATAAAATTTTGTTTCTTTTCATTTCATTTGAAGTATCAATTCAGTATTCGGAAGGGATCATCATCCGCGACGAATATGATGATGATGATGATGATAACCTTATGAAATTATTGTAGTACTAGATATATTGGATTTGTAAAGCTGCTGAAACATTTACGCTTATTGGTTTTTGTAAAATGAATTAAAGACTTTTGAGGGTTTTTCCTTTTTTTTTTTTATTTTAAACTTCATGGATGTCAAAATTAAGTTCACCCTGTAATCTTAGTCAAATATGTATGTATATAGACCAAGGAGTCAATGCTACATATGCCGGACGATACAGCCATAATCTACAATTCCGGATCTCCTAATGAAGCGGCGGTTAAAATTAATCATGGAATATAACAATCAAATCCATAAAGTCCTTTAAGTTAAAATACAATTACAGTGCGCTCCTACCTAAAACTGAAGAAGCTACAATGCTCCTACGGCCCTTAAATTAGCTGTTTCTTGGCAATGAAATATTCATTTATCTTCAAATAAGGCAGTATGCAATCCAAATCTTGAGCATCATGGCTATCTCCAAAATTTTCAAATTGCAGGCATGTCAGAGCAAGACACTCAGAAGAATCACGGATGCCAACGCTGCATAAAGATCTAAAATTACTTACGGTTTTAAAGACAATGCAGCTTTATAGCAGCCAGCTCCAGACGTCCCCTAAACCATTGGTTTCTGCCCTGTTACGAAGCCCAATTATAAGACGGAGGTTAAAAATTAAATTCTAATAATTACGACGATCATTCTTCGTGTACTTGGACAGTCTGGTCAGCTTGCTACTAAGGGTCTTGAATATCTATGTTAGTTCTACGGAATGATTTTAAGGGCGCCAAATGAAATTACGAGTATGTTTCAAGAATCTCATTGGGCGAGCATTCTGTTTATCTTATTCTACAAATATGATTTATGAGATTAGAGTAAATATTATGGAATACTTTTAGATACCATTGAAGACTATAATCTGGGATAGAAGTCAATAGTTTGTGAATTCTTTGAAGACCGTATGCTTTTTCGATAGCAAGCTTATTATCATAGAAATATGCCATAACTAATACCCGTATTACATCGTGTAATCAGAACAACGCGACTGATCTGCCATTTTTCTTTGTCGGCAATGAACATATTGATTGAGCGACTGATTGACCCGCGCACTTCCCTTCTCCACAAACGAGAGTTCTGCTGTCGTGATTCATCGTGTGATAGGAGACTTATACATTGAGATGTCTTGCTCTTGAAGGCTCCACTTTTGTTTCCTCTGTTTCCTATTCAAAATCTCCCCCTCCATAGCAGCTTAGGCATTCTTAATTTCCTTTTCTACTCGTATATTTTCTGATAAAGCATCTCTATGTCATATAGTAAGGGCCTGCAACAAAAACAATTTAAATCTAGTTAAATCTAATCACCTAACCTCATATAGTAATGTTTTTATAGCTTCTAATCAAAGACCCCAACCTTCTTAGTTCAGTGTTCTCATGAGCGACCAGCGATGTTGCTGGTGTATCTCCAGTGATGACAACAAGTCCTAAGAGGGCATCACTCCTCCACTTAATCAACGTGTTAGAGATACAATCACATTGTGATATAACAAAAAGGAAAAAATGAAAAAAAAAGTGACTGACTGAATAAATGAGTAAATGAATAAATGGGTGATGGGTGGAAGATTCCTTTGCTCCATAGTAGTAGACCGACCAACCTCATTCTATCATTAAATTGATGAAGTGAGAATACAATAGCACAACAATCACAAGAGGAGCGAAAACACGCGGTTTTGCCTATTTATATATTATAACAGCAAGGACATCATCATTCAGTTGTAGTATATCCTCAGCTCCCTTGTTCTCTAGTTGAATTCTCATACTTATCAGTCCTTGTTCATTCATTCCTTCACTTGCTGCTCGCTTCCTTCTTTCCATCATCCATTCAATCAGTCAATTGTTGCTGTTTGGTGTTGTATTGTGGCATTGTTGCTATTGTGTTGTGTTTATTGTGGTAGCAATTGCTTTTGTTTTTGTGTCCGTCGCAATGCCAGTTGGGGCTATGAAAGTGGAGGTGTGAGATGTTGCCAATATACTATACCAGGAACAGGATGGCAGGCAGGCAGGCAGGCAGGACATGGCCATGGCCATGCACACACAAAGGACGACAAAGACAGAACAGTAATATTGCGTTCCGGCATATAAAAGCCGTAAAAATTGCGGATTACAATCGCGGATTTCCATCGCAATTGTTTATTTTGTTGCCCTATTCGTTTTCGTTCTTTTGTTATTGTCTTCTCCTCCCCCACTGTGTCTCATCTTACTTCAATCTTTTTTTTTTATTATTACTGTTCTTTGCTTTCTTCACATTTCACTTTTTTTTTTTTGAACATTTTTTCTTGTTTTTTATTCTTCCCCAAGTTATTACCGCAGTAAGTGATACCGCGATGCTTCGTCGTCCTTCGCTTGTCAACATTTCTGGTTTGTCCTGGCCCGGTCGGCCTTGTACAATATTATTTGGAGTCTAAGGTATGGGGGATTTAGTCTGACAAGTGTTGGCTGCACTGGCTCAGCTCTTGCATTCATTTCTGTTCTCTGCCTTTCTTTTTAGCATTTTGATTTCTGTCTTCATGTTCCACTTGAGTTAAGATTTCTTTCTTACAATTGTAACCTTAGAAATATATATTATTGTTGTACACACACACTTCCCTCCCTATTTCCTTCTGTCATCACTTAATATAATTCAACAACATGACCAAACCGAACCGACTGCCTGCTTCATTTGTTGCTTCTGCTTTTCTTTTGAGCTTCTTGAATTTTGCTAATTTGTGAAGTTTTTCTTTTCACTTCTTTCACTTTTTTTTTTTTTTTTTGTTTGCTATTTGTTTGTTTGTTTGTTTCTTTCTTTACGCAACATGGGTGGCGGTGGTGCAATGGAAAAGCAGTAGACAAAGTGAACTGAAGCGGACTTGGATATTATTGTATCCCCATTCACTATGGGTTGTACTTTTTGTTGTTATATAAGTGAATTAAATTGTTCTTTTTTTGCTTGTGTCTTTTGTTGTTTTGTTGTTGATGATGGAGGCTTTTTATTTTTTTTTTTGGTCTCGCGGGTCACCACCACCACCTTCTCTTTTCTTGTATTCTTGTACCTCCTCCATCTAATTTAAGACGATAACATCTTAATTTGTCTTAATAAATATCTACTTGAGAATTGTGGCTCATTTTGTTTTTGTTATTCTTTCACTTTTAGGGGAGATGAGAAAGGAGAGCAGAGAAGAGGAGAAGGTGTTAAGTAAATGAATTAGAGAGATCTCAGTAGTATTAATTCGTTCAATTGAGTACTACAAGGACAAATAATTCATATCTTTCTTTCATTACATCACTTATCCAACATAATCATCATCATCATCATCATCATCATCGTCGTCATTACAAATTTCTTTTAATTATAATTTATTATATTTGAAATATACAAAAGTTTAACTAAAAATCAATAAATGTACAATGTACATAGTACACAACTTCCCTTTACTCTCTTAAGATACGTATTTGCATAGGTAGAACCGGTCAGGTCAGGTCAAAGTTCGTAAGTTGGCAAACTTCCTGATATACTTTTGTACTAATTAATAAGTATTTGTGAACGAAAAATCTTTATTCATTGGTATAATATGAGTCTTCATTTACATTTCTTTGGACTTTTCTATGAGATCATTAATGAATAATCTATTCCGGCATTGCATGGCTGTTAAATCTTATAAAGATACATGTGTTATATACATCATTTTACAACTGCCCAGTCCAACATTGCAAGGCGACGAGGTTTGACTTGGCAAAACATATCAACTATTTTGTCAGTTGAAATTTCGATCTTTTTGTGAACGTTGCGCAACGCTAACCCATTGATTCTAGGCTTAGACATATTAACTTGCAGGTAGGTTTTCAATCTTTTCAACAGAGAAATCCGTTCAGCTGTTGCCGAAGTGACAGGGAGTGTCGAAAATAAAAATGCAACAATATTTCAACTATGAAATTATTGTATACACCATTAAGAGCCGGTATTTACCCACATATCCCCCACCCCTGGACACGCTCCTGGAAGGATGCTTATCTTCGTGCTGATTATCCCTTCATACTCGCTCGAAGAATGAATCAAGTCAAGATACCATTAAATTTAAGATGATAAATCATGTACAGCTGTGTATTTTGGCCTAAGTCATTTTGTTTTTAAATCGAGTTGAAGATTTACTTGTATTTGTTATCCCAGGATACTTATATTTATCTTAGTTCAGGGTTTTCCAATAACAAGTGCTATTTTGATATTGAAAGAAAAATGGCATTTTTGAGATAAATGATCGAACGGAAGATATGCCGTTAATAATGGAAAACAAGCCTAATGGCCACCACGACCACGCTTACAGGATCATATCGTTTTCATGAAATTTTCCATAACCAAATCGCAAAGTGGCTGCCCTATGTCCTCGATAGCCTCACGAATTCCATCTTTGAGGTATTGAATCGACGCTGGGCTGTTGGCGTCTCGGTGGCCAATTGTGATCACCTCTTCGAGAGATAACACGGTCCAGAAACTTTTCCCGTAAAAGATCAATGGTTTCGTTGCTTGTGTGGCATGTAGCGCCGACTTGTTGAAAGTAAACGTTGTCCAGATACTATGAAGGATTTTCTGCGGCAGTCGGCTGTCACACACTATCATCACTATCCATCCGAGATCTCTATCTCATGAACCGTAATAGGTAGACAGTTACACAGAGTAACTCAATTGCCGCCATAACGACAAATAATAAGAATGAAATAAAGTTACAAATTTAAAGGGGTCCCCATGCAAGAAACGCGTAGTTTTCACAGCAATTTTCACAAAAATAGTACTGTCGACATATGTATATTCCTGACAAACTGCTTTCCAGTTGAACATAAAACGTTCGATAATGTGCATCGAGACGAGCATCACGATCCGCTTAAGTATTGAGTGCGAAACCCTTCAAGTACTGTATGTTATTTTTCTTTATCAAGACTATTTCTATTAGACCTTTTGATAAAACATTATTATTATTAACTCTATTACTTTCCCACTAAGCCACGCAATTACATACAATGTTTTCCCGAGTACAGCGACTGATGCCACTTTCAAAATAAAGAAGTTTGTTATGTTTGTGAATGTAACAAAAACATGTCACCAATATTTCTAATATATCTCGTGAATCAAAAGCCAAAGCACCAAGTAATTTATATATTCTGAAAATAGAGGAAGTGATAATGCCTGTTAGATGAATTGTATCATTGCGCGCTTATGTCGTCATGGAAGAAGGGGCACTCAAGGAGTTAAAAAAAAATTGTAAAAATTCTTTTTAAGCATATCGATTGAGAACGGCTCGTCCTATTCGGCTGGTTTTTGTAAAGTTTATATCGTGCTTGATAGGCTAGTGTGTTAATCACCAGCAGAAGGGAGCTCAACGCCCGATCTTAGTTAGAATGTTTTTTTTAATAAATATATAAAAGTGCTTAATGACGACACACAAAACGGCGAATGAACGCACGATCAAATAAGAAGCTAGGAAGCAGTAGAACAGAACAAAATTCAAACCGTGCATACTCTGTGTCTTTCTGTATGTTCTGTTTACACCAGCATTTCGATTCTCTTGAATCAATGAGGTATATGCAAATACTATGAAATTATATAGAGAGCACAAGACGCTCACAAAGCGCTATTTCAAATTGTGTGTAATTTCGTGATACATAACAAAAAACGTTTTGACAATAAAACATTTACGTTAGTGTAGCGATACTACCTGCCCCAATGTTTTTTTCTTTAAAGTCACTTTCAAAATAAAGGGCTCATTCATATGTATTTACTATATTTTAAGTAATCCATTCCGTTTTTGGAACCTTTCCTTCATTGGATACAAACGGAGCTTCCTAAGTGGTCGGTTTTCTATCCATCTATCAATATTTATTGCAACCGACCTCTACAGAACTTTGAGTATGAAAATACTTTCAGTGCTCTACCCTTCAATAGCATCGAAGTTACAGACGTCATATGTATTTGGTTAGTTGATGAATTTTGTGATCACAGTACTATTTTCTGAATAATTTACTAGCAAAAATTAATTGAAATTCTTAACTTAGCAGACAACACAAATGTCTATGACTATCCAGTAGTATGCTCGGTGGCAATTGTCTCTGTTTCGATAGTAATTCACTAGTCCCTTTTCTTATTAACTGGCAATTGACCCCTTCCAATGCCATCGCAGTGTTAAATTCACCATTTTAATACATATAACAGAGATTGAAATGGAGGTAGTGCTGCTTCCAAAAGGTCTAGTTACGAACTACTTCTGGACCAGTGATTTGTACTACTGTGTAATGATGTTAATGATGATTGTTCATATGTAAATCATGGCCACCATTCAATATGAGTCTAATGACTAATTTCCATACCCAATTTTTCAAATAATCAATATTATATTGGGTGGGTTGCTTTTATTTTACACCAACAAATGGATGAAATTTGCTGTGCAAACCAGTAAAATAATACTTCATTTAAAAGTATGTAAATAATTTGAAATAAAAACTTCGATGGAAACCTCAAATTTTCATTTTTCTTGTCCTTTTTAATTTTTTATATTTTCCTGTTATATTTTTTCCACTTCTCTTTTGGTTTTTTATGCAGTAATTAAAACATGAAACCCAATAAATTTAAATTACAGACCCCAATGAGCATAAAGTCTCTATCCCTCCTCGCTCTCCCCACACTCTCTGTTAATCTTTTTCTCTTTCTATTTATCTGTGCAAGCACTTAATATTGCTCTCCGACCTCTCCTCTTCCGCCGAGTATCTTTCACCATCTGAAAAAGTGCAAAACTTTCAACGCGAAGAAATGAAAACTTTTCAAAAATTATTTAATGAGCAAAATTAAAATTTCCTCACTAAATAGTCGAGAGGCAGTTGGAGTCAGTCAAGTCAGTCAGTCAGTCATTGAAGTTGGAGTTGCAAGGCAGCAAGAGAGACGTAAAGAAGTTTCAAGCGACAAATAGATAAAACCCTCAGGTAAAAAATTAATAATAAACCAAACGAAAGCAAACCAGACTGAAGACAATGACAACCAAGAACCAGCCAAATTTTCTAGGCATTCACCATCATCATTCGCATGATAAAAAGATGACTAAACACTGACTAACTGACAGACAGTCAACCAATGAGTTTGTCTGTCTGTCAGAGCTAATAAGTCTGCCTGTGTCTGCAGCTCCATCTATGATTGTTTTCCTTTATTCTTAACTATATGTATATGAAAGATGGCATACATCTTGAGGGCTCTGTTGCTCTATTTGTGATGGGGTCGTCTTTCTTGTTTTTCTTTGTAATCAAAAGCGTTTTCATTGTTTAACAATTAAATTGCTGGAAAAGGCATCATTAGCGGCATTGGCAGGAACAGAACAAAACTGAACAGAACAGAACAGAACAGAACAGAACAGAACATTAACTTACAGTTCAGTTCTGAATACATTAAGAAACTCAACCAGAAGTTGGAAAAGCAATGATGCTCGCTAAATTGGATGTGGTCTTATATTTATATATTGTATAATAATACGAGTATTGTAAAGTCATTCGTCAAAATGCATATCTTTTTAAAATAAAAAATACAAAATATAAGAATATAATTACATGTTGATTAAAGAAGTTCCATACTCCTCCTACTACTTACTTAGTTGTCTTCAATTTCAGATTCAGACACTTGGAGTTGGAACTGGTTGGTTTTGGCTGGGCTTTGGATTCGATCAGAGTTTGACAAAGTAAACAGTACAATTTTCTAGAAAAGATGATTCCGTTTGGCAGTCATGATGGTCGGGGTTATAACAGACAGTAGCATCTTTTAGCGACAACAAACTCTGTCTCCCCCCGCCCCCTACTACTATTTTCTCATTTCCTGACAATTGCGCTAAGAAGGAACAAGGAATAACTTTTTGTGTTGTTGAACAGTTGTTTTAATTTCCAGCAACAAACAACAACAACAACAAGAACAAGAAAAACAGTAATAAGACAACATAAAGGGTTAAATTCTTAATAATAACGCAAAAATTTGACATCAGCAACAATGTCGAAAAGTGAGCACTCCCAGTTCTCCCACCATATCCCCCACTCGCAACTAATGAATTCCCAAAAGGAAACTTCCATAAATTGGTATACTAATTTTAATACTTTTTCCTGACTTGACTCTCTCATGATGCTGACAACAGCATCAACAACAACAAGAATAAGAACATGACATCGTATAACGTTAAGAGTAACGTCATTGGTAACGATAACTCTGACGGTGACGGTTGGTGACGCTCGGTAATGGTGACTTTTTCTTTGCCAAATGCCTCTAACAGCTTCAATTTCCTGATTTCATTAAACAGGATACTTCGCCCACACCAAACTCTTTTTATACCAACTAACCAACCGACAATCCTTCTTCGACGACTCCTTCTACTTTCCCTCCTCTAGGAATTCTTGCAGCATGGACATATTTTTGGCGCGCAGCATATTGTCGAATATACCCATCCACCTCTTCAACGGGCCCTTTCCATTTTTTTTTTTTTTGTTTTGCTTACTTAAGCGACCAACAAATGGACAGATAGATAGATAGACAGACAACCCAATGGATAGATGGATGGATGGATGGATAAATGAATAGATGTATGAACGGATATATGGCTAGATGGATGGATGGATGGATGGATCTCTTCAGGATATTGTGTTTTCCGATTTGTGGCGAAAAATCATCAAACTCAAACATGTCAGAATCATCATTATCATCATCATCATTATCATTATGAGACCCTTGCCGCTTGATGCCTTCTTTTTGTGTGCGTGTGTGTGTGTGTGTGTGCTAACCCGAGAGAAATTATGCTTTAACCCTTTAGTCGCCTGCTCGCTCCCATGCTATTGTAGTATGTGGTACAAAAGCCAAGTTTTAGTAGGAACAGTAGCTGAATCACTTTCTTAAATATGCTGGAAGCGCTTCTCGGTCGTCGTTCGTTAATTTTTGCTTCGAGTCAGTCAACTTCTCCATTGGGTGGTTGTCCTTATTGCTGCTGCTGCTGCTGCTGATGTTGATGCTACTTTGCCAAAAATTTCTATTGCAAATATTATTTTAATAGAGAAACACACACCCACCACAAGGCCGGGCACCCAAAGCACAGTACAGTTAGACAAGACAAACGAAAGGTTAGTTAGGCACATAAATGAGAACGAACGAACGATGTGATTAAGATGAGGATGAGATGCTATAGAGTCTATAGATACAAGATACATAACGAACCAAGACCAAAACATTACATTGAATACATGAAAATGAAAGTGAAAGGGTTGCAGCAGCAGCACAAACAAAAACGGATTCCTATAAAATAATGGAGATGTTGTTGATACTAAAACAAAAATCCAGGAAGAGCCAGGGGTGCCCACTGCACAAAATATTCTATAAGTTTAAATATTGCGGCATTGTTTTGTACTCAAAAATTATGAAAATTATGAAAATCATAAAAATCAATAATCATTATCATGTTATTTATTTGTATTTTTATTGTATATGTAAAATGTACGGACTGGACAAACAAGTGAGAACAACAACGTTATGCATAAGAGCGATAGAGATAACAAATATCTGGATCCATCATGCGACTTCTGCATGTGATGAATTGAGAAAATAGTTATCTAGGATGTTCCTACCAGGTGGAACTCCACCTATGATATAATCCCAAGATTCATAGAGCTGCGATCATTCATTAACGAAATCATCAACAGGAACACTACTGCTCCACCAATGCACTCTGCATTTGATATGGACATCTTGCAAGAAGTGTGCGAAGTTCTAGAACCGGTAGCAACAGCTATCAATGGCATAAGCTTTGAAAAGTATCTCACCAGCAGTATGGCAATTCCAGTGGCAGCTATACTAAAGGAATCAGTTGAGAGTTTGAAATGCTCAGTGTTGGCTCAACACAAAAAACGATTTGGTTTGATAGAACAGTGTTCGCTCTTAGCACTCTTTTTTTCGTTGATCCGAGGTTCAAGAAGATGTATTTTAAGGATGAGTCCAGTCTTGTCAGTACCTTAAATACAGTTTCAAAACAAATACAGGAAAATCTAGCTCGTTCACCTACTCATTCCAATACCTCTTCAGACTCGGACTCGTCGATCCCAGGTGCAGCATCTTCGTCTTTGTTTAAAAAGCACAACAAAAGTGTTCAGAAGATGTGGACCAAAAGTCGTGTGACACTTCGACTATCAAGGCGGCATAAATGAAGAGTTAAGCATGTATTTGAGGAAGCCACATGAAAGAATACAACAAAACCCTGTGTTATATTGGAAGCAGGTTGGCTGAGACGTTTCGAATGTCGCCTTGATATACCTCCCTGCTGTAGTAATTTCGGTGCCTTCAAACAGGCTTTTTTTCAGAAGCAGGACAAATACTGAGAGTGCAGAGGAGCCATCTGACTGCCGATCTGGCCATTAAGCTTTTGTTTGTGAAGGATAGTGACGACAAGTATTGGTTTTGGCATGATTTTTTTCGACATAATAAAAAAGGACCGTTTTTAACTTGGAGTTCTTTGTTTTCATCTTCCAAAATTTACCGAAATTTAAACTATTCTATGTTACTGATTGTTCTTATTTTCAAATACAAAATACAGACAGCTGTGTTCATAAAAATAGTAATGCATTTGGGTCTTACATTTTAAGTGTTACAGTTTCATTATAATTACAAAAAAAAAAAAAAAACAAAAAAATCTATTGTACTAAAAGTTTCTATGGTCTTGCATCGATATGGCATGGATTCTACAAGGTCATTATAATGTTTCGCAGGAATTTAAGCCCATGCCGCTTTATTGGTATTTTCCAACTAGCATATTCTAATATTACATCCATCAATATTATGAAGTACACAGCTTTGTCCATAGTGCCACTGATCATATGAAAAATCCCGAAAAAAAAACCATTATTGCAACCAATTTAAACTAGAAACATATGTATATTTGATTTGATCATATCAGAAAAATGCTTGTATCATTCAATTTCTTTTCTTTCCAAAAGGTCCCCCAAAAACTTGTGTGCTCAAGGACCCCGGCATGGTCAAAGACGGCGTTGAACACAACTGTACATATGTCCAAGGTCAACATACCCATTATTGCATGGTATGGGGACTACTATTTCAGTAAAATAATAACCTACATACACCAGTAATCAAGGAACACAACAAATGTTTCAAAATTTTTCTTTTGTGTTGCTTTTAGTTTGATGTTTCATAACAATTTTTCTTTCAAATGATAGAGACTTTTGTCATATTTTATAAATTATAGAATGAGATAAGCTCACATGCACACTCGCTAGTTCTTGAGTTGCAACAAAACAAAATAAGTTAAATAAATATTCAGTCACAATATGGAAACACTAGTTTGAAATTTATTGTCGCCTTCATCTGATTATTTTGTAATTTTTATCTTATAAATTAGATGAGTTTTATTGCCTCATCAATGAGGTCATAATCCTCTTCATCTGCGTTACTTACAAAATTTGCAGTAGCCATATTGTTGTCTTTTGGATCGATGGACAGATCTGTCCGGAAAAAAGGCTAAAATGGCATCACTGATAGGAAGGAACAATATTTAGAACTATATACTACACTACTTACTTATTTATTGGAAACTGAAAAAACATAATCCACATGGTTGGATGTCTATTTATCTAAATGTTTGGCTGTCTATTTATCTAAATGTTATTATTATTTATTGAATTAGTCCTTTAGTTTTCAAAATAGAGACCAGAAATTTTGAACAAGGTCAACGAAAGACTCAAAAATCGATTTCAAAACACTCAAAATCAGAAATATCACCATTTAAACTGAACTGCACTGAACTGAACTAATAATCTGTTCATTAAGTAAATTAGTGCAAGCAATAGTTATTGGGTTCAGTGTCAAAGTTATGTGTATTACTAAGTATACTCGTATGCATTAAAATTTAATTGAATCAACATGAGTGCACCCAGAAAGTATGCAATTCTTATTTAAGGACTCAATCATAGAATCATAATTTCTTGTTTTCATTTACAATACAATAGTATAGTATAAGTACATGTTTACATAAATCATTATCTTGCGACTGATTGATTGTAGTATGAATATTGAAATTTATTGAAAGTATCTTTATAATTTCTTAATTCAATTCAACATAATAATAATCATCTCCTATATATACAACATCTTTATTTTATTAATTTGCATTTCATTCATTCAATTATTCATTCATTCATTCATTAAGTTACTAAAGCATCAACAAATTGTTGACAAAATGAATGACTGAGTGAATGAATCTCAATTATGGTTTGGTATGGTATGGTTGATTGGTTGAATGGATGGATTTATAAATGGTTGCATATTTTATGAAAAATGCCCCAAGATCAAATACCAGTAATAACAAATAACAAATAACACAAAATAAATTGACCTAATCATTTAATTTAATTTCTTAACTTAACTTCTCTGAAAATGTCTTTATGAAATGAAATCAAAATGAATTAATTTGTTATTCTTTCTGTTATTTTATGATATGGTGGAGTGGGAGAGGGAAAGGGAGAGGGGGTGCACACTGACTGGGAGCTTGGTTTACCATATTTGTCCAAGAATTTATTCATTCATGTTAAAATATTTCAATGAAAAATTATTTTTTAATGGCTGCAATTAAATCAAAATCAAAATTTCAAGAATGCCCATATACATACGAGTATGTGTATGTGAACTATGGATATATAGATACATATACATAGACACACACTACCACACTCTATATACAATGGGTGTATGTGTATATTACTGGGTAATTATAATTTTGCTTTAGGGTAGGTTTCAGGCAAGCAGAGCCCATTCATTGCGTTCGGTACGAAACTATTAAACTAAGAAGAAATCACCCATCATCATCTCCATCATTATAATCGTTATTGTTGTCATCATCATCATCATCATCATCATCATATGATGATGGCCTATGAGACCAAATATTAATTCTTAATAGGGGTAAAGGGTACTTACACTATGTAAAGTACTCAACAACTCAACTTTGAAATAAAACCAGCAACCCCTTTTTTCTATTTATGGAGTTTATGGTTTCTAAATGCTACTACTACTACTACTACTACTACTAGTAGTATATGTTACGTTGGTTGATGTCTATTCGCCGCTGCTATCAAGGGATTATTCGTGTGGTTTACAGTTTTTAATTATGCACAGCGACATGCCATATAAAGGACATATAGGCTTACAGATACTGAGGGAGATGGATAGAAAAAAGAGTGAATGCAAGAAAAAGAGAGCAAAAAAATACACAAAAACAATAATACAAAGAATATTTTAAGGGTGGCAAGGCAGGCAAAGTAAGCAAGCAACCCATACATACATTTGTACATAAAAGTATCTCAATCTGTGTGTGTCCTTGTATCTCTGTATAAGTATGAATATAATTGCAAACTTAAGTCTTAAGTATCTGAAACCAAACAGAACTCAACTCAACACAATTCAAATTTACGTTATGAGAATTCAAAACAAAACAAATCATAGTTTCAGATAGAATCATAAACCATGAATACAAGTAGAATATGATTTTGTCAAATCTTTTTTAACAAAATGGTGGAAAATTATCCACGATATCATTTTGAGTGTGCCACTGTACAGTGGCTTAAATTTTTAACGATCAATGTGCCAAGATGGGTGCCGCGTTTGCTTTCAGTAGACAATAAACGCAATCGTATGGTCTACTGTAAGACTGTTCCGTTGCAATCCTGATGAATTTCTGCACCGATACATAACTGAAGACGAAACATGGATTCATTACTATACTCCAGAAACAAATGAACAGTCAAAACAATGGATTTTTGAAGGCGAAGACGTTGAAATCGGCCGGCAAGGTGATGCTCACGGTTTTTTGGGACACACGAGGAATCATCTACACCGATAACTTGGGAAAAGGGCAAACAATAACTGGAGTGGATTATGCTTCCTTAATGCACCGGTTGGACGAAGACATCAAGACAAAACGTCCTTATTTGAAAAAAAAAGGATTCTATTTCATCAGGACAAATCACGTGCAATGCATAAACATATCCGAGAGAGGAATATAATGCTATATCCATCGGAGAATGAAAATAGGTCACTTAGATTCATCAATAGAAGAAGCTCAGATACTGCAAGGCTCACAACGGTTTTTACTGGTCACTGGTGTGTAGGGACTCAAGCGAAGAAACTGGGTATTCCGTTCAGAAGCCATAGTAGAAGCTGTAGAAACGTAGAGGAAGAGGAGTCACTCACCCACTTTCTAAGTCAATGCCCAGCACTCGGCATCATCGACAACCTCTCGGAATGTTCAGTCACTTTTCCGGGTAATCTTCCAAAATACCTAAATTTGACGGGTTGCATTTAGTAATAGCGATCGCATTCGGCGGGGAAGTGGTTTCAAAATGACACTCTAGTGCTAACTGTGGATCTTAATGGACTATATGAGAGACAGTGACCTCTTGTCATCATAATGATTAGAGCTCAAACCTTCTTTATTGATCTTTCTTAAGTAGAAATATTCAGCATATTTAATACAAATCACCTGCTCCTCGGTTTGAAGGTTAATTTGACAGGAATAACGAAAGTTAATATAGCAATACATGATAACTAAATGAAACTTATTCCTTTGCAAAGAACTATGTAAGGGGGGCGGCTCCGTTACTTGCATCAATACCTACTTAGGAGTTTCCACCATGTGTACTTCAATCCGATACTGATGTAGAAGCTCATAAATAGATCAGATCAGAGCCGGATTAACGGAATTAACAATGAGGGCCTCCACAAACATTGGATTCAAAAATAAATGAGACCTGCAATCGTTTTGTCTTTATTTTGTCACATAGAGGGAAAATTTTACTGCTGTAGCGTGTTTCAGGCCCAGATTTATGCGGCTACAAAAGCAGCAGAATTAGCAACCAAGCTAAATCCTCTCAACTCCCAAATAAACATATTCATCGACAGCCAAGCAGCCATAAAGGCAATAGCGGCGGCGATGACAAAATCTAACTGTGTTCAACAATGTAGAACCAAAATTGACGAACTCTGTATTGATAGACGCGTCACCATCTTTTGGGTACCGGGACATAAAGAAATTGAAGGGAACGAGCAGTATCTAAAGGGTCTCCATACTTCTTCTTGGCAACACTAAGGACCACTATTGGTCTATGTGAGATCTCTTGATCAGCCAATCTAACCTAACCTAACCTATCTTAATTTTAGCGAAACTAGGAGTGACACAGGAACGCATCGATAAGAGTTAAGTGATTGATTAAGTGAAGAAGCAGAGCAATCGCAATATTGGCGAAAAATGTTCGTACAAGTTGTTAGCACATTAAAAATTTTGAAGAACGAGGATTAGTTATTAGAGTTGTTGACGAATTAATAGGTTTACCGAGAAATGGTAATTTTTTAGGTGTTTTTGAATTGCTGACATATGTATAACGATCCATTTCTCTCAAGTCTTTTCAAAGAAGCGGCAAATCATGGTAGTGGCCACGTTATTTATATTTCATCTTCAATATGTGAGGATTCGATTGATTTGATGGCAGAAAGAATCCACAATAATTTTTTTAACTAAAAATTTGTGAAAGGGACTCTACTTTCTTCATTGGCCCTGTCCCGAACATAACTGAATCCGAAACTGGATCACATGTACATACATATATACCAGTATTGGGCAAAAGTTATTTTGATTAACAAATAATGATTAAAAATCGTAATCAAAATAATTGGTTATTAATCATTAATCAAAAATTTTGATTAACTTTGAAATACACTCAACTAGAGATGAGCTAAACAGTGCAACTGTGATGCTAAACTGTGATTGAGTCACAGTCATTTGAACGGAGAGACACAGTTAAGTATGTACTCGGATTGACCAAGAATTTCAATCTTCCTCATTTTCCATTTTCTAACAAATTGCAATTTAAGATTGTAAAAATGTCGCAATCATCAGTTGTTTGTATGTCTCTATTTGTATCTACAAATGTCCCTAATCTGAGTAGCTTGTAATATATTGTAAATTAAATACTTGTTCGTTTATGATTGTTTTTAAAGGCCAAAAAATATAGATTTTACACAAAGATGCAAATGTAGACATCAAAAACCAACATAACATAAACTCAAAAATGGGCCTTGAATGAGAATGTGACCCGAGCTCAAACTCAAACCCGAACCATGCGTAATTCACTCGGAGTCATAAAAATAATTGTACTTCTGCTGTTGCTGCTGCTGCTGCTCTAGTTCGCTTATTAATTCGTGGAAGGTACAAAACTAAAAATCTATATATTTATTGAGAGACAACAGACAGACAGACAGACAGACAAATAAGAAATGAATAGACGTGACGATAATGGTGATGGTGGACAGACATAATTTTGTCGATTTGGGTGAAGGGACAAAAATCAATGAATGAATGAATGAATGGATGGATGGATGGAAGAAAGGTGAATGGCAGAAAAATTTTAATGTACGCAATAATGAACTAAATGAGAGCAGTTAGAAGAAACTGAAGACGATGATGATGATGATGATGATGATAAACACAAACTTAAATAGCAGAAAAAAGAAAGGGTTAAAATGGAATGGTGGAAAGTACACAAAAATAAAAACCTCGAATAATATTAATAATAGGACAGAGCAGACACAGCACACACACACACACACACACACCGGGGTCACAGGTTATATACACACACAACGAAACATAAAGATTGTTGCCTGAATAAAATTTAAAAACAAAACCAAAAAAATTGTTTAACATGTCGAGGTCGTCGTCGTCATCGTCATCGTACTCGTCCTCGGAGTTCCAGTTTCATCATAATGGCTGCTCATAAAAATCGCAAGCAACTATGCAAGTATGATAAAAATTTTTCTAGATCACAGACTCACTCTCAGACTTACAGACTCAGAGGTTGCTGCTTCTGCTGTTGTTGTTTGCTAATGTGCTGCCATGACTGTGTTAAATCTAAAGTCTCTATAGGATTTATAGGGTTAAAGAGACGAAGAAGAAAGCAAGCAGGCTGACTGACAACTGAGAGGGCGAGTTATGGCAGGAAGGGATCACCCTTGCCTTAAACGAATATCAGGATATACGTCAGTCTATATTATATACAATCATGGACAAAATAATAAGCGTTTTTGCATGACCCATAACTTCAATCCTTGATTCATGCTCCATCTACAAAAATATTTTTTTTTTGTTATTTTTAGTAATAATAAAAGAATCCCTTAATAGATTCAGAAAACTTTCAATAAATCGGTAAGGTAATGAGTGAGAAGAGTATATTACTTACAATATTTTGACCATGAGTGTGCCATCTACCATATTTATTTTCTGAAGTAGTAGTAAAAATTATTCACCCTTTCACCGACGCTTTGTCTACATTGCAATGCGATAAACAATCCACCATCCCATCCATTCTCCATTCTCACCAACCATGCCATTCTATCTATGTAAGTATTTTGAATTTTAGATTATTAAGAAGGACATACACACAGATACATCATATGTATAGGTATATGTATATACCATATATATAAATAAGTATACATAGGATGAAGGACGAAAGAAAAAGAGCTTCATTAACATTGTGTGTTCCTGGGCACAATAAACGCTTTTTAAAAGGACAATAAACTAATTCACAATGTCGTTTCAATGAAGAAAGAAACAGCAGCAGCAGCAGCAGGAGCAGGTAAAAATTATATGACTAAACAGGAGGACAGAAAAGGACTTAATAATCAAAAGAACAAATAAATAAAGAGAAAAGCAAACAAAAACAAACAAGTGAATGAGAGTAAATGATTGTTAATATGGAAAGGTGATGATGATGATGATGATACTTGATACTCTTGTTTTCTTTTTTCCTTATGAGTATTTACTTGCTTACCTATTAACTAAGTGTGGACAAAGTTCACATCGTTATAATAAAATATTTACGCAAAAGATACAAAGATTGTTTAAACTCGCAATACTATATCATATACTTGTACAATATCCTACCTAACTGCCGCACTAACCAGTCGTTATAAAAAAAAAGAAAAGATACAAATGCTATTAAGCAAATGGATTTTTCTGCAAACATTTTCACCACACACACACACACAATCCTTAAACCAAGACCAGAACTTTGACTAGCAGACAATGGACAACGGTTTATAGATGAATGCTAAATTCATTCTTTGGCCCTAATATAAACTGACCATGACCGCGTGGCCTTCTTCATTTCTACAATGTATTCTCTTCATTGTCATCATCTGTTACTTATTGTTTTGTATTTTATTTGATTCGATCTTTTGTACCTGTGTGTATCTGTTACCACCTCATTCAATCGGATGGACTCACTCACTAACTAACTGTCAGGATTAGCAGACCACACAAGGATCTTCTGTATCTAGTATTCTTTTGATCAGTGATCAGTAACATTTCGTAATAACCATTCAAATTATTATCATCATAACCAACAATCATCATCATCATTATGATTAACAAAGGCAAAAAACATAACAAAACAACAAAATACTTTATCTGCACATTTTTGATCATAATCATAAACATCTGGATGTTTTGGACAATGGATGTGTTGAATATTAAGTTAAGGTTAAGTAAGTGCCTATAACAAAGGAAAAATGAAACAAATTTCTGGCATAGAAGATTAATATTGTTGATGGTGAGAAGGAAGGAGGTGCAAGGCGTTTCCAATGGGCGCAACAAACTTCATTTGTATCTTATTGTATTTGATTTTCATAAATTGTCATATTACATAATCTTATTATTGATATTATTGAAAACTCTAGATCATTTTATATTCTTTACATTATAGAATATTTCATGTCGCCCGCGTTCACACTTAAAAGCAGCATCTTGTAAGAGGGCAAAACATTTGTTAATTAATCTATGGTAAGATTTATCTCTGGTTTACCACTCAATCGCAACTAAATATTTCTAATTTCTTTGATAGCCGAAACATAGAAACTCTGGATTCTTTCCTCTTAGTATAATGATTGCCTTAAGGTACAACAGTTCTGATATGCCACCAGCCAAACTCTTAAACACTTAGAAGTGCTCTGTGATAATAAGGTAGACCAAGTCCGGAATTTCGATCTAGTCCTGTACACATATGAAATCCATCACGGCATTTTGCTAAGTCGCAGAAATTAAGCTGACAGCTATGCTTTACCAGTATACGTTGCTTGATAAATAAAAGATTCATTTCACACGAATCTCAAGATGCTTTGTGGTACACAGCAGCCGTTATAATTAGCAGCTGCATAAACTTCCAAATATTGTATAATGGCAACAGCTCTCACCTAAAATACGATACTACGAAGGCTGAAAAGTCAATACCCAAGGAAATGATCCACACAGTAATTATGTCCTTACTAGGAAAACATTTTACGCTATTATGCGATGAAAGTATAATAAAGGGTGGGTGATTCATTAAGAAGTTTTTTTTTAAATTGTAAATAAATCACACAAAGAGAAATTGGATGGCCGAATCTTTATTAAGTTCTGAAAGAACATTCTCTGACATTTACTTTTTGAAAATAATTTCATTCAAATGTTGGCCGCGACTATGCCGTAGGTGATCCAGTCGGGAGGTCCAATTTTGGATCACTCTTTTCAGCATTGCAACCGGTATGCGAGTGATGTTGACTTCCAAGTCCTGGATCGTAGCTGGCTTATCGGCGAAGACTTTTGACTTCATATAACCCCAGAAAAAGAAGTCAAAAGGTGCGATATCACAGGTCCGAAACGCGAAATTAACTACTCGCCAAAATGATTTCTCAATAAAGCCATTGTGTCGCATGCTGTGTGTGCCGTGGCTCCATCCTGGTTGGAACCAAATATCGCCGACACGTCCGGCTTCAACTTCAGGCAACAAAAAGTTCGTTGTAATGGTGCGGTAGCGTGCGCCATTGACGGTAATGTTCTGTCCAGTTTCATTTTTGAAGAAATTCGGACCGATGATTCCACCAGCCCATAAACCACACCAAACAGTGCATTTCTGGGGAAGTAAAGGTAGTTTGAGAGTCTCTTCAGGTTGCTCCTCAGCCCAAATGCGGCAATTCTGTTTATTGACATAGCCATTGAGCCAGAAATGTGCCTCATCACTGAACCAATTTCGAAGCGAAAACAGCGGATCATCGTTGAGCTGTTTCAGACCCCATTGGCTGAAGTTTAAGCGTAAATTCAAGTTTGGCGGTTTCAATTCTTGGACGAGTTGGATTTTATAAGCCTTCAAACCAAGATCCCGACGTAAAATTCGCCAAGTTGTTGCATACGATAAGCCCAAATGTTGAGATCGTCATCGCATGGATTGCTCATGGTCTTTAGCCACACTCCCGGCTACAGCCGCAATATTCTCCTCACTACAGGCTGAATGTGGTCTCTTCGATCGCGTATCATCTAAAAGCGAACATTGCGACTCAAATTTACGGATGGTTTTGGCAATAGTGGTCTCGGAAGGCCGATGATGAGCCCCATATGTTGTTCGAAGTGCAAGAAAAACATTTATGACAGAAAGCTGATTTTCGTAATACAGCTGAATAATTTGGAGACGTTGTTGCGGTGTGAGTCTTTCCATGATGATTTGTCAAACATTACTGATTAAAAATATCGTGACAGCATGACACTAGTCTCGCGTGATCTGTAAAAGAAACCCACTTGACAAAAAAAACTTCTAATGAAACACCCGTTATTTCAATAAAAAAAATATATATACGTTGCTGATCAATAAGTCCTTAGAAAATCCGAGAGAATGCGCTACTCACGTCGATAATTTTTAATTTTTGTTTTTTTTTTTTGTAAGTTTAGTCCATCACTAATCAGCTGTTGAAGTCTCAGTAATATCGACCACTAGGTTTTATTTTTATTGTCAATTGAAGCAACTGAGCTGGTACTCATGAGCTCCAGGAGGATTGTTGAAAAGCTGTCAGTGAGGATCGGGAACCACATCATTGAATCGAGGCTTTATATCAAGTACCTGGGAGTACTTCTGGACCACCGTAAGTACCATCTAATCGAGTCAGCCAAAAAAGCAGCTGCCACAACACAAAAGTTGGCAAAGATTCTCCCAAACCTAGGTGGACCCAGTCAGTAAATACAGGTTTTACTATGTTCAGTGAGTAAATCTATACTGCTTTATGTGGCTCCGATTTGGGATGGGGCTCTCGCAACTAAATCATACATTCGAGGAATAGGATATGTAGAGCCTATCGGACAGTTACAGTTGATGCAGCGGGCGTACTTGCAGGCAGACTTCCAATTGATTTGGAAGCCCTGGCTGCAAGGGATATATACCTTGCCCGAACAGCTTCCCATAGGAATAACTGTTTCAGAAGCAGGTATTTAAACATATGGCAGCACAGGTGGAGCAGTGCAGAGCCACGAAGGATTCATCACCATATCCCCAATATAGCAGATTGGCTAAAGAGGAGCGGCGGAGACGTTAGTTTCGATTTACCCAATTCGCTACTGGCCACGGGTGCTTCAGGCAGTATGTGCACAGATTTGGGCTTGCCGAGAATCCATATTGTGGTCTCTGCCTGAACATCGTAGAAGATCCAGAACACCTCGCTCATGAGTGTCCTCGGTTTGAAGCACAGCGTAGCAGGAGATCGTAAGGCGTATGATGTTTTCCTCGGAAGAGTGGGCTTTTTTTGCTACCGAAATAGAGACCATCATTCGTGAGGCTCGAAAGTACAAGCGATTAATGGCGCCCAGATAAGGGCAATCTTTTCCCTCCCTACGAAGTAATGCTTTAGTAGTTCCGTAGGGATTAAATGGTTTCGAGGCGATAGGGAGCTTTTTAGGCGGTAGGAATCTGACATAAATCATGGCACGGGCCATGAGTATCTTTTGAAATAAAAAACGTGGTTGCAATTTTGAGCGAAAAATTAGGTGTGATAAAGTGTCGGCAAAAAGGGGTGCCACATTTGGTTTCAGTAATAATCGCACAACTGTGCAGTTGCTATGGCCAAAATCATGGAATTTAAAATTAGAATATCATCCACCGTATTCACCAGATATGGCTGGCCCCAGTGAGTTCATCAACTTATTGATCGACTCACTTAGATACATTTATCTATTGTAATAAGCAATCAAATTGTTCTTATGATCAGTATTAGATTAGTCGGCACATCATTTTACCTTATTTTGGATGAACATATTGTCTTGTCGGTCCAATAGACTCTGCAAACTGAACTTTTTAAGATTCAGAATGATTTCGGAATGTTCTTGTGCTCGCTCTTATTGTCACCTATAATTTAATAGCATGAATTTCTTTTGTTAACAAAAACTGATTTAATGATGCCACGTCGGATTTCTTTAATTTCTGACCTTTCTGGCATAACCATTGTCCTTACTCAATATGTCACTCTAATCCACACGCTCACACTCTCATTGACTGACTCACAGATACACATACTTTATTGACCTTTTTATTAATTAATTTTATTTTTGTTTTTCTTTCTTTGCATCTCTTTGCCCTGCTCTCTCCTTTTTCAGTTGTTGCTTTCTTTTCTCATAATTCCTAAATATTTTGTTTTCAATTTAATGTGGTATTTTCTTATAAGTTTGAGTGTATGTGTGTGTGTGTGTGTGTGTGTATCTATAAGTATGATTACCTACGCCTCTTCAAGTTGAAAAGAACCAAATGACACTTGGTCCCAAATCCTTTGTCCACCTGTTACCGCCTTTTGTTGTCTTTTGTCACAAATTATGGTCTTCCAACAGATTTTCTTTTAAATGACATGCACCAACCACCACTTAACTCACACGATCACACGCTCCCATACTCGATTTAAAATGACTTATGATGTACGAGCATATGTATGTATGTATGTGTATGTATCTGTGTTTATGTATTTCTTTAAATTTGATTTGGTTTTAAGAAATGCCGCCGCCAACGCCGCCACCATCATCATCATCATCAACATCATCAACATCAACAACATCGTCGTCATCAAAGTTACTATATGTTTGATCATCCTTCATTTCACGCATTATAGATCAGAACAGAAGAGAACAAAACAAATCAGAACAGAGCAGAACAGAATAGAGAGAAAAGGCTCGGAAAGATAGTTTCCAAAAGCGCAACTGATTTAATTTGAAACACCACCAAGAAGAAAAAAAAAACAAGATGAAATCCTAACTAAATTATGTACTACGAGTATGTGTACGAGCATATAAGATTATCCTGTTGATTTATTTCATATAAATAATTAAAACAATTCACAATCCAAAATATTTTAAACTGATTCAATAAGAAAAGGTAAAAAAAAACAGGGGGGGTGAATATTTTTGCCTTATTATCATCTTAATGTTGCTAAAAGTAACTTTTTCTATATCTTATCTGCAACTTTTTAGTTCTCTACTTCAGAAACTTAAGTGCAACAATACAAGGTCTGCAGCAAACAAGAAATTCTCTATTATAGTGACGGGAGTACGAATTGGCAAGATACATCCTTCACTGAGGTTTTGTCAAAATTTCATGACCAACGGACAATTAGAAGCCGAGCTATTGCTTTATCAGTGACAGTGTGTTTATAGCATCGATCGAAAAGAAACTTGGGAAAAACTTTAACTGACACATTGCAATTAATGAAATACATAAGTGTATGGTAACAATTGTTTATTCCGTGCCAAAGTCTATGAGTGGTTTAAACGGTTCAAAGAAGGTCGTGGGGACATCAAGGATGAAGAACATCCCGGTTAGAAAAGTTTCGTGTCACCAAGTAACATTGAAATTGAGCGTGAAATTATAAAAAATGAGCCAAAATCTTCGTTGCGATACATGGCAATGGAATTAAACATGTCTAAAGATTCACATTTGGCACTTAGCTAGATGAAAAAATACATAAGTGCTAAACTATATGTAAACTTCAATTTCTTTGAAATTATCTTATCTGAAATTAATAGAAATGAGTTAAAAGATCAAGAAAATATACTATTAGTCATACTTATTGAGTATCCTAATGATTTATTAAAAGAAACAGTAGGGAATGCATGCATTCACTTCCATTATAAACTCAAAGATTTATCAGCTAATTGTATGGAATATTTTGCATTCACGAAACCTTCAAGAACCCAGCAACTAATTGTTCCGAAGAAAGGGGCTAACGTGACGGGTTGACCATCTGCAGCATATTTTATGGGGTTGTGTAATAAAATACCCATTAATATTTTTTCTAGAGATGATTGTAATTTCACCAATTTCCTCGTCTAGACGGGCCCCCAATATTGGCATTGTGCCTAAAAAATGCCACTATTTTTGCAGTCAAACTATTATCTGATAACACTTAAACTAAATAATTGACAATGACATCAGAAGTTTTACCTACTTGGTGTTGGAGGTCTTAAATTTTTATTTGCATAGCTTCGTAAGGTTGAAAAAAGCGCACTAAACTAGGATAAGAATATATCTTGTTACCGTGGTGTAAAGCATTGGTTAAAATTGTAATAAAGTTGGATTTATCAAGATCAATCAAGATTAATTTATACGCACAATCATTGGAGGGGCAACTGTGGTGTTTTCTTGTATCATGTGATAGGCAAATCATTTAAAATTGGGATGCCCACTTTTTCCAAAAATTGTAACATTGAAGAAGCGGCTTGAAGCGGCTTTTCAGACTTTAAATGCTGTTCAATATCCCTAGCACCACATGGGAAACACTAAATTCTGTGTGACACTTGTCGCATCTGACACCCGAAGGAGTATTTACATACATATATATATACATATATTCCCACAGTTCCTAGGTGAAACAAACAAATTTTAATTTGATTTATCTAAAGCTAAAAATTTAATTTGTCTCCACGAACGTCCTGATTTTTGTGCTTCTGCTTCAACTTGTCGTCTCCATATATTGGCTTCGCCTATCCACGTCTTCGACTCCCTTGAGGATTCCAGTCCAATGCTGTTCTTGTGATGTCATCTTGGGGTTTACGCAATGTGCGCCTGAACCACTTCCATTTACGGTGACGCATTTCTATGTGGACAGGTGTTTGTTTGGTTGCAGTCCAAAGATCAGCAGTCGGGCTAGAATAACCGCATAGTTTTGCGGAGACAGCGATTAAGGAAAGATTGCAACGTTTGAAGAGTGGATGCTGTTAAATTCCATGTTTCGCACCCATATAACAGTACTGACTTTACGTTAACGTCAATTATTCTCAGCTTCGTGCGTCTAGAAATGTGCGTTGCTCTTCATACCTTGTCTAGCATACCAAAAGTAGCACGTTCCCTAGTTAATCGCCAGTTTTTGAAATAATGCTACCGAGACAACAGAATTCATCCACTTCTTTCAACGTAGTGCCGGCAATCTGGATTGCTTCTGTTTCGGTGGTGTTGATATACATTACCTTTGTTTTTGCGATATTGATTTTTAGACCGGTTTGTGCTGCGGCGTCGCTTACCTCCAGAAGTTTGGCTGATATGTGTGAGTGTTTATGCGACAACAGACAGATATCGTCCGCATAGTCCAATTCTTCAGGCGGCCGCACAAACCCCAAGAGATACCTATGTTTACCGCGCAGGCTTGCCGCATACCTAGGTCGAGGACTAAATTAAACAACAGCGGAGATAAAACACAGCCTTGCCTTACACCGATTCCACAACAAAAAACTTCACTCAGTTACCACAACACATTTTTCTAGACATTATTACAAATCCAATGAGCTATCCCATATACAATACGAGTAGTTTAATTATTAAATTTATTTTGATGATCCCTTAGGTTGCAATGACCCGTGAAGTATCCAGTCAAAATGCGTAAGTCTACTCTACTGAGTGAGAGAAGCTTATTCGAGATACTCTTTGAAAGAGGGAGGAATTGTTTTGCCTGGTGATGATGATGATTTTTGTAAGGTCCTTTCACAACTTAACATTAATCAGTTGTTTGAATAAACTCGAAAAGGAGAAATAGAATTTTTGTAATCAAAAGCAATCAACACTTCTTTGTTATTTGTCTCAATGTCACATGATATCAAATGATGTTGATGTTCATTGTGTATGGTAGATGATAATGATAATGATCCTTCCTATATACTAGTGATGATGATTTTAGACTTCATGCTTCATTGAATTATGAGCGCAAATTAAGATAATAAAAATACGCACACGCACACGCACTTACTGTGACTTCAAGTGAAGTGAATTGAAGACAAAATTCTTAGACAGCAAACCAACGTACAAAGAGTGGGGAGGGAGTTAGCGCTGAGAGGAAGACAAAAAAAAATCAAATCAAATCATTTATTATAAAAAATGTGAGTGCGTCCCTTCGTTCGTTTATTCGATCTTATCCAATTTATTAATGGATTTTTAATATCATTTGAATTGAAGTAAATGGTGTTTTCATTTTTTTTATTATTTCACAAAATCAAAGTGTTTTATTATTTTTGATTTATTTTTTTTGACACGAAATCATAGTCATATATGTTTGTATGTATCTATCTATAAAAGGCATAGTTATGCTCACTCTGGACATATGGCTGGGTTGGATGGATATGGTCTGGCATGGTCTGGTCTGGCCTGGTCTGATCAGGTCAAGTCAAGTCAAAGAAAATGAATGTTCGATTTGACTTCGATTCGCTCTGCAGGGTCCCCCCACTTTGACATTGAAGTGTGAAAAAATGATTGATTGTTTCGTGTACTTGTATACACAACTTTCAGTTGAGCTCAGTTCAGTTCAGTTGAGTTGAGCTGCGTTGACTGAGTTTAAGAACTGAATATTTCTTTTTTTAAGAAAAAGGGGCGCTACTTAAGGTTTTTTTTTTTATTTATTATGTTTTTAAGGAGAAGGCGGTCAACTTGGTTTCGTTGTCGGGATGTGATTGCTATGCGATTGCGATGAGGAGAGAGACTCTTTGGTGAGCGCGCGGTAATGATTAAGGAAAAGTCGTTCGAGATAATAATAGCTGACAACACAATCCAACAACAATAAAATACAACAATTATTTATTTAAACTGAATTTAAGAGAGGCAAAGACAGTAAAGAAAGAAAAAAATCAAAGAATCTTGTGTAATTTGATTAATGATTCACAACAATTTTGATGCATTCACAAAAGAAAGTGTTGAGTACTCAACTTTGGTTTTGGGAAAGAAAAAAAAAAGTTATGTGATGTCTTGTCTTTTCTTTCCCTTTTCTTAGTTTATGGGAAAAACATATCCATTCAAAAACAAAATATATGTAAGTATATAAGTACTCACTAAAAATCAGAAAAATAATATTGTCTAATAAACAACTGCAATTTTAAGCACAATTACTTATGGAGAAGTTCAAACAGATGTGTATAGAATACCTTGATCCGATGAAATGAGATTAAGATTTAGAAAACTAAACAACAGAAAGGAGCTCTGACACGAAAGCAAATGCATATAAGTATATGTGGATCAATAACCTTGTTATGTCCACAATAAAATACATAAAAAAAAGCAAAAAAAAAAAAATAAAATAAGCTTTGAATGGGTTAATTAAATCCAAATCAAATACAGAATACTGGTACAGTGAACACATCACTCAATAAGTTCCAAGGATGAGACATATAAATAAGGAACTACCAACTTTCAAAGGTTGCGTGTCAAAATTTCATGACAATCTGGCATTTACTTTAAAAGTTACAGATGTTTTAGTGAGGCATCTTTTCTCCTTTTCAAACCAAATCACAGTGGTCGGAATCCCCATTTATTAACCATAAACTCCAAAAATAAGGCTACATCATTGAAATTAGGCATTGGCACATATATTTGCTAAGGTAAATATAACTTTAAAATAAAATTTCTCCATGATTGGACCACGCCTTCATCTATGTACCTCCCATACAAATCCGCCCATCTATAAAAGAATTTTCTTTATAATGCAACTGCAAATATATGTGTATTGAACAAATTTATTGATTGATCATCATTATTATCTAATTCTAAACAAAATTCATCATTATTATTAGATACATAATCCTGGATTTCAATATTGTAGTTATTTATTATTTGCATTCTTAATAGAGATACTTGATAAATATGGTTCTGATAAGTCCATAGCCCTGTGAAATATATCAGTGATATTATTTAGGCGGCTGTTTTCCCTGGCATGTGATCTTCTATGGCGTTTGCAATATTTGTTAAGTGCCTCGGACGCGTTTTCTGCAAGAGCTGCAGCTTCTATAATTTGCGATCATGGGATGGCAAGGATATCTGATCATATGCAATTAAGCAGTTCTTTCACAAGACTCTTGAAATTTTAAATGGCTTATTTGAAACTCACATGAAGAAGCTACTAAAATAATGTGAATATTATGAAGAATCTGTTAATTGAACACCAATATTGAGCTAAACAGTTCAACATTAGTAAATAATCACCTAGTCGTATTCCCATCATTGGAATTTCCACAACCACTTTGTTTGGACTTACCTATATGAACAAACTTTTCTCATAATTTTGTTCGTATGTCCTTTTTGCGAGTCATCATTTTGACTTTATTGTTTTCATGTTACAATTGTGAACAAGAATTACTACTCTGCAGCATTTCTAGATGTTAGGCAAGCGTTTGATTGAGTTTGGCACCCCCGTTTACTATACAAAATCAAAAAGAACCTGCCTGCATCGTACTATCTGCTCCTAAAGTCGTACTTGGACAATCGAATTTTCTACGTGCGCTGCTGCGACTCAGAATCTGACCTAAAACCCATTCAGGCTGGTGTGCCGCAGGGCAGTGTTCTGGGTCCTATATTGTACACGCTTTTTACTGCAGATATGCCGCTATTAAATATGGATTGCTCCCTGCTACATAGCAGCATCCAGGAAACTGCAGCTGCAATTTTCTGCCTTAGAACCGTGTCTCACAAAGTGGAATAATGCCATCAACAACGATAAATCGACTCATCTCACATATACACTTAGGACCCAAACTGCTCTAGTGTAAGTCTTAATGGACACTTGCTCCCCACGGCCTCTAGCGTAAAATACCTAGGGCTTACTCTGGATAAAGCAATCAACTGGAAAAAACACCTGTTCAACAAGCGGACCCAGCTTAACATTAAGCTCAAGCCCTTGTACTGGTTACCCAGGCCTAGTTCGAAGCTCTCACTACGCAATAAGTTACTACTCTAAGGCCAATCTGGACCTATGGCATTCAGTTATGGGGCTCCACTGCGGTTTCAAATGTTAACATAATACAAAGGTTCCACTCCAAAGTTCTTCCCACTATAGTAGGTGCCCGTTTTTATGTTCGCAACGATGTCATTCACTGCGACCTCAAGATTGATACGGTTGCAGAGACCATCACTGCGTTTAGCTGCCGCTACGAACATCGACTTGAGAACCATGTAAACGTCCTTGCAGTGCAACTTCTGGACAACAGCCAGCAACTCCGCAGACTTAAGCGCTATCATCCCTTGGATCTTCCCTTCCGCTTCAATCAGTGATCTCATGCCTATCCTTTCTAATATAACCCCAAGATACTCAATACCTCATGTAATTTAGCTACTATCTACATATAATCAATAGATAAATTCTAAATAAATAATAAATTAAAAAATGAAACAATTGTAATCGGTCCTTATGTCTGCTGCATTTTTTAAGGCATTTCTTGTTATAACATTCGATCCAACGGATTTCCTTTTTTATGTCTGATATGTTTTCATTCGATACGGCAAAGTCGAAAGTTTTCCTTAATGCCCAGTCGAATAGAGCACAATTTTTCTGCTTAATTTCCTTCTAAACTTCAAGAATTTCTCTACGGTGAAACTTGATCTTGTCTACATTAATGCATTTTATTTTAAAATGGCGCAAGTATGCGCAAAAGTTATGAATACTATCTTATAATAAACATATTGAAGTTTCGTTACACATTAACAATTCAGTTGATTTTAATAAATTCACTAGTTGCGACCAGTGTGCAATGTGGAAAACCTGAATTCCGTGTGTTGATAAAACATTGCTTTTTAATGGGAATAAATTTCTTTCAAGCAAAGCAATGGTGGTCAAGGTGTTATTCTGACTCTGCTCCATCGAGACAGAGAAGTGGTTTGATGATTTTGCCGATGATGCTGAATGCTCTGGTCGCCCAAAATCCGGCAGTTGTTCCAGAAAACGTAAAAGAAAAGACCACAAAATGATTTTGGTCGATTATAAATTGAGGTTGCCTGAGATTGCTTTCACTTTAAAGATATCAGAAGGCAGCGTATTCACCATTTTGCATAAATTTTTGATGAACTTGCTCACAGTCAATCAAACAAACAACTCGTTGACGAGCGCAATAATAAAAAAAATGTTGGTGCGGTATGTGACAATGGATGAAACAAGGATCCATCACTATACTACAGAGTGAAATCGGCAATCAGCTGAGTGTACAACAAAGGATGTCAGCTGGTAAGGCTTGGCGTCCGTATTTTGGAATACGTAAGGTATTTTATTCATCGATTACCTTGAGAAAGGAACAACCATCAATAGCGTTTATTATATGGATGGCTTTATTGGTGTGTTTGAAGGAAAATAGTGCTCTTTCACCAAGACAATGCATTGCGTCACAAGTCGACATCAACAATGGCAAAATTGCACGAAATGTGCTTTGAATTGCTTCCCCATCTACCTTATTCTCCAGATCTGGATCCCAGTGACTACTACCTGTTTGCAGACCTAAAAAGAATGCTCCAGGAAAAGAGATTTGGCTCCAATTAAGAAGAAATATCAAAAGTGAAAAGATGAAAAATTGAATTTAAATTTAATGAAAATGTGCAATTTTGTATGATAATTTACTTTCTTATGTATGTATATATTTTTATATATGTATGTACATATGTATATACTCACATGATTATGAATATGATGATGATGATGAATACCACCTCTTTTGTATTATTTTTGATTTTAATAAAACACACCTTCACACAATGAACTTAGCTTTGATACTGAATTTGTTTTTATCAAATTTGTCAAAGTCAAGATTTAGATCATACATCCTACATACATACATACATATATATGTACGTATTCTACAATGCAAATCAGTTGACAATTACATACAACAAAAGAAGTGCAAAGATGTCAAAGATATATCGATGTATATATGTATATAAAGAGAAAGAACTTGGGAGAATGACATTTTGTAAAGAACAAACGCAAAATTATTGATTTGCGCCATCTATATTTCAGACTATTGGTGTATTGATAGTAAAGTGACGACATGTAGATGGCTGTATGAATTATGTCGCATGCCTTAAAGGTCCAATTCATTCATTACATTTTCGTTAAATGTCACTATAATTCTCAAACGATTCATGTCCAGGTATATGTAAGTTGACTGTGCGGAATTTATTAATTTATTCAGAAAAGCAGTTCACTTCTACGGGTGAATTGCAGCGGTCTTAGTTGAAGCAGTGACAGTTATAACAATTATTTAAATATTGTTATTACTGCCACTGGTAGAGCGAGTTCTCTGCAATTAACATTGTCTGCGGTTCACCCGTAGAATGTGAACTGTTTTTCTAAAATAAATAAATTCAAATAATTATTGCCTTAACAAGCCTGAGTGAGTTACACTTGGCTAGTTGGCCAAGCTAAAAGCCAGCGAAGAATTGTCTAATTCCGAAGGAGAGTGTTCTTGTTGTTGACTGACAGCCAGCCGTCCACACACACACACACACTCTTTTATTTTCAAAGTGAATCAATACCCTGCAGTATGAATCACTGGTCCAAAACTTATTCGTGGCTAGTCACTGGGACTAGTTTCAAAAATCTCCTTTTACATAAGTACATATATTCAACTGATTAATTTATCATGGCATTATTGTCATTGGAAGAGGTCTATTGCCACCGCCTGCATTTCCTACGACTAGTGAATTTATTAGCCTTCAGTGAAGCGAATATGGGCTGCTGACTTACTGTGCAAACGCGCACTTACTCTGCATAACTTGCGACATATTGAATTTACTTGCCATCAGGTAATAAGAAATGAAGCTATCGAAATGGGGACTATTGCCACCAAAAGCATTCTGTATGGTAAGATCACCCAACAAACAAGAACAACATTTTTAGGGCATAGCAACCAATTAGATATTGTACTATATAAGGGTATTGTCTTATTGGTATAAGTTTTGAATACATCATAATGGTCTTATGATTCTTTGTAATTTTCAATTCATTCATACTTCATACTTATAGCAAAACATAAGTATGTACTTCGTATGTACTTATGTTATAACTTATTGTATTTTAAAACTGTGGATCTTATATCTGCTTGATTGCATAAAATTTTTTGTCTTCTTTAAGTTAGTCAAAATTTCTTCATAGCCTCTGATGTTTCGCTGAATGTTAGGCTACAAACCTCATGATAGTACTAAAGAAACACTGATTGTAGGGGGTATTTTAATTATTTATACAATACATACATATCTGTGAAAAGTGAAACTCCGCCCGCTTAAATTGAAAGATTTGTCAAGTCTTTATGCTTATTTTTATTAGTCTTTGATAGTGTCCGACCGAAATAGGATTGAACATCATTTGAGTGTTACCAAGCATCTTTGGCTGCTTTATCAGCGTATTCGTTTCCCGGAATACCACAGTGTCCAGGGACATTCGGAGAAAGCAATCTAATAGAATTTGCCTAATAGCGGTGGGGTAATAACAGTTGTTAGAGATGTTACTGATGGATTCAATTCTAAGCTAATGAGTTTGTGCATATAGGACAGTTTTTTTTTTTACTCTTTTTACAAATGTTGATTGCATTGAAGATGATTATGATTTCAGTTGAGAATGTTAAGTTATAGGTGGAAAGAAGGGATTGCTTGATGATTGAGTTAATTGTTGTTATACTGAGTATATATCAGTATAAAGGAAGGTGAAAGAAGGAAGATAGATAGATTAATGCTGTGGTGGATGATTTTGTGAGAGAGTGAAGGGTTGTGTCTATCGAGGGGGACTTAAAGGTCCATGGTGGAGATGTACATTTAGGGATCAGTAGGGGTTCAACTGGTAGGTCTATTTGAATGTTAAAAGGCAATTTGGGGTGGTGTTTCGATTTTAGAATATTAGAATTTGGGGCAGACATTGGAAAGTCTATAGAAGCTAGTATTGATCTGTTTAGTTTGGTGGTGTGAAACAGAAATCTATGATCGATGTTGTTAATTGATGTGGACTTGAATGCACCTAGGGCGAACCTCAGAGCAGAGTGGTAAACAGTTATTAATTGATTTAAATAAATAAAGAAATTATTATATTAATAAAAAATAAAAGTGATAATCAGTAGAACGTCTGAGAGAGGAGGCGGAGGTGGCGGCATTTGTAGGAATTTTAATTTCAATTTTAAGAATTGTGATAAATAGAAAAAACGCTTGAAAATGCCAAATAGAGAAATGTTATTGTACATATATGTATGTATGTACTTTACATGCATATGTGTATATAGTGAGTATATAGGATAGGAGAATCCATCCTACTCTCAGGAGGTTTCATAGTTCGTTTACATTAGTTGAGTTGTCTCTTTATATTTTGTTTTTAGCTAAATTTTTTGTGAGAACAAAAGACAAAAAGGAAAACAAATACGCATACTTACTTACACATAAGTATATGGGTATCCTCCATACATATTTATGTACATATGTATATAGAATATACATATATTTATATACAACAAGAAAAGCAAGAAAACAGTAAAGAATAATGCATAGAGTCGGTCGGGTGGTTAGGCGGGTAGGAAGGCAGTCAGCCATTGCTTATTTTGGTTGCCGCCAGTAAAAATGAATGCAGCAAATGTCTTTGTCTCTTTGTCACCAATGCTCGAATGTCATTGGTGCAGGCGGGATCGATGTTTTTGTTGTTCTTATTGTTGTTGTTGTTGTAGTTGAGTTGAATGGATGAAGAGCAAGAGTGTGGGGAAAATGAAGATTAAAGAGTCACTTGCTCGCTCTCCCCTTAACCATATTAAAGTGTCGCATGATGATATCAACGTGTAACAGTACACAAACGCACATATCCATATATAAGTATATATATTCATGTGCAGCAAACACAGTAAAGAGAGACAAGAGACATACATACATACATGCATATATATTTATATATACAAACACAGAGTCAGAAATAGTAAAGAACATACAACTCGTTGAGGCGCAAACGCATAAGTAAGCGACAAACGAGTGAGTGAATAGGTGAAGAAGGAGAGCAAGAGAGAGAGAGAGAGAGAGAAAGATTGCGAGAGAGAGAGAGACATATAAGAGTGGACTTTAACGACGACAACACAACGACAAATTAAATGACAAAATTTAAAAGGAGAGAAGACGAAAAAAACTAGGAGAAATGTGCACCAGGCAAGGGTCACTTACACATACATACATATGTACCCATACATAGACATACACCATTGGTGATACTATAATACCAAAAAAAAAAAAAGAATTATAAAGTAATCATAGTATAAGCTGTGTGGAGACGATTACGACGACGACGACGACATTTGAAAATCCGAATCGAACATTACCGAACACATAAAACCAAGTCAAGTCAACGTAAAGTAAAGCAAACCAAAAATTGCCATTTCATTCGAACGAACCAACGAATGAACAGAGAAACGAACAAACGACAAACGGAACGAACGACGAATGGGCGACCACCGAAGGAAGACCAAAAAACTCAGTCAATTCAATACACACACACACACACACAATCATCGTTTTAGCTCTGTCACACACGCGCTCTAACAACAACAACACCAACAAATCAGGCGACATTCATTCGCACTCACACTCGTACTCAAATATTGTCCACACTTGCACACATACACCCAAAGAAACATTGTACGCACGCATACAAATGCATGCATAGACCCAGCCAGACACCCAACCAAGCAAAATATACACGCACGCACTCACACCTCACTCTAGCTCACCTCAACACACCTTACCAAAAATTCAACACAACCAAACACACACACTCAGTTTAGAGCTGCTGCAGCACACAGAGAGAGAACAAGATTAAAAGAGACTAAGACGGAGAGAGAGAGAGAGAGAGAGATAGGCAAATGGACAAACAAACGAACGAAAGTTAGTATGAACAAACGAGTGAGCGAGCAGCAGCAGCAAACCGAATGACAAAAACGAATGGCCGGCCGAAATAATGATGCTAAGAAAAGTAAAGCAGAGCCAGCCGAAGCAGAGCACAGCACAGCACAGTACCAGTCACACAGTCATACAAACGGATGGATGGATGGATGGACTTACTTACAGAGCGACAAAGTGACAAAAGAGGAGAGTAAGAGCGAACCAATTTTATATGCGTACTGAATAGTGTGTACCATTATGTGTGTGCGGGAGGCGTCTGCCATATAATGCTGTTCATATGTTGTCTTCCTTCCCTTGCGTTTATCGGGTCGGTTGGTCGGTTGGTCACTCACTGTCGCATGTCACCCAATATACTCATAGATCGTGGTCCACTATTAAGCGGCGACGGCGACACGACGACGACATTGCATAAGCGAGATAACACTATACCGTTGCTATAGCCATGTCCATACAAACATACATACATAAGTATGTATGTGCTTATGTATGTGAGGGAGGTTAGGCCAATGGGTGGCGGGACATATAAAAAATTGTAACACGAATGAGGATTTTAGTAAGATAAAAAAAATAAAAGACACAACAAATAAAAACAAATCAAATAATTTTATTAGAATAACAAAAAAAAAAAGAGTCAGTCACCACTTCACTCAGAGTCACCAATTCATGAACTATGAAAAAGAGAGTGTAAATAGAGTAAGCATATAGAAATTTGGCAATAATATTAAATAATATATTGTACATAAGTACCTAAAACTAAAGAAGCGGGAGGACCACATGCGACTCTAGGATGAGTTAGATTAGTATGAACTAAATGTTGTCTTATAGAAAAATAAGTAAGTATAAATAAGTATGTATGTATGTAAATTAGATCATCATTATTGTTATTAATAAGCAATGGTTGGTTTTGACAAAAATTGGGAAAAGATAAAATAGATAAGCAACTTATTGTTGTCATTGTCACTGACGTCGCCATGAAGCCCACACTGCATTATCGACATTTTCCATATGCATGAAGTGATTGCTTGGTGCTTGCCGACTTAAAAGAGAGAGAGAGAGTGTGTGTGTGTGTGTGTGTAGTGTGAGCGTCACTCTTAAGAAACCACAAATAAAAGAGCAATACAATATTGTATGAGAGTTTCTAAGAAAATCAAAGAGAAGTGTATTTAGCGATAATACACAAGAAATTGTTAATGCAGTCCACCCATGAATATAAGCATATGGCTTCAGGGAAGGCCAGTTAGTTATACATTCAAACATACATGTATAAATATAATAAGGTATATATTAGTATATACATATGCGTTTTCATAGGGTCAAGTCAGGCAAATGGGGCAAAAAACTTTAATGTGTTGATTCATAAATTTATAAGAAGATCAGCGACCTCAAAGGAATAATTTGATTTCTAGAATTGTCACATTTTTACGAAGGAGTAAGTTAGTTAGTGGGTTTATGGCTCCCAAAATTCTGTTTTGCCCCCACAACTCAAAACGAATCATAACATAAATAGATGTTTAAATATGTAAGTTCAAAGCTGAAACACTCATGTGTATAAATTTGATAGATTTTTTTAGAAAATTAACTACATATTTATAAGAAGAAGAGAAATCAAAGTCATCTTGAATGATCTTAGCCGATTCAAGAAGGGTCTGAGATGTGATCTGTTTTTATTCTGCCAGTGAATTTGCTTTCAACTTGTCGCATCTTTTTGCGTATTTTCTATAGGCTTATTAAGAGAAAAACTAGTAGTAATAGCTGTAGTAGTGGTAAAATGGCTAAGCACACACACACACATCTAGAAGGAAAGAGATACACATGCATATAAAGTAAAGTGTCACCCAACAGAATTACATTCGCTCTTACTCACTCACTCACTGCTCCCTTACTCTCATCTTAAAATGCTCTTTGTGCGTTTCGTAAGCGTGTGAGTGCGTGCGTGTGTGTATTGTCGTCGTTCATTGCTTTTCCGTGTTGTTGTTGTTGTTGTTATTATTATTATTATTGGTCGTTCGACATTCAGAGTGTCTTTGTATTGCAAGCAGTCCAACAGTCGCAGCAGCAGCAGCACACCAGCACCATTCACCATCACTTTAAATTGTAGTAGCCGCCGCCGTCACCACAGCAGCAACAACAACAACAACGACAGCATAGACCAGAGACAACACACACAAACAACAACAACAATAACAGTAACCAAAGTAACCAAAGCAGAAGAAGACGTCAACTTCGTGTCGCTGTTTGTCGTCGTAGTCGTCGTCGTCGTCGTTGGTGTCGTTGGTGTCGTTGTCATAATTGTCGTTTGCCTGCTCATGTGCTTATTCGCTCGCTCATTCGCTCATACACTCACTTACTCACTTACACATTTAGTGGGACACTCGTTTGTTCGTTCGTTTGTCGTCGTCGTCGTTGTTCGTTTTCCATTGTATGTGTATGTGTTTGTTCTTCTCACTACGCGCACAGCACACAGCAGCACACACCACACAACATCGTCCGTCGCTTGCACTGAGCAGTCAGAGTCAGTGTCACCCACGACTTTACACGAAGTGGTTCGTTCTACTCTCCGCCGCGCAGGAGTGTAAGAAGAAGAAGAACAAGAACAAAAAGAATTCAAGAATTTATATTAATTTTTTTTTTTTTTATGAAAGATTCTCGTAAAACCAAAAACTGAAAAACTTTTCTTCGGGGTTTCTTTAGAGTGACAAAAATAAAAAATGAAAACAAATTTGTGCTAAAAAACAAATAAGAAAGAAAAACTCTTTTTTTTTAAACTAACAGTAAATAAAAAAGATAAAGAATACAAGAGTGCATAAAGAACAAAAAAAAAAAAAATACTTTTGCCAAAAAAGGAATAACTGAGAAAATTTTGAAAATCATATTTTGATTTCTTGTGTTTAATAAGAAAAACAAAAACAAACAAATGTAAGTATTAATTAATAAAAAATGTAAATACATAAATATATGTGGCTGTGTGGGTGTGTGTGTGTGTGTGTACAAAATGTATTCTTCAAGTGTGTGTGTAAATATAGTAATTTTCCTTAAAAAAAAAAAAATAAACAAAAATCCAACAATTTGCATTATGCCGTCGGCATCAGAAAAGTTTAATCAAAATTTTGTTAATTTTTAAATTAGTACGAAATTGAATGAAGTTTCTCAATACACAAATTCATTCCCGTATTTTCCACCCATGTCATTCATTGCTTTGTCCAATCGTCGTTGCATTCTAAAATATACAAGTCACACAGAAAATTAAATATAATTTATTCATATATAAATGGAAAGAAATCAGAAATAGAAGCATAGCATAAATTTGTATCTTTCAATTCCTGTTCCTTACTTCCTTTAAAGAATTTCCATGTAGGACAAGTGAAGTGGGAATGGATGTTTCAGTGCTTCAATTATTGTCCATTGTATTAACTTCTTCTTTAAATGTATTGATAAGCAAAGGAGGAAGATGGTAAAATTTATAATGATAAAGTACACAATGTTAGAAGAAACAAATGGAGAGGGAAGAGAGATCCTTACATACTAGTTATTATAATCATCGTTTGTCGCCAAAGCTCGGTTTCTCGATTCTTATTTTATAGTACAATGTTCATTTACTTGTAGTTTTTAATCAGTGATTTGATTTGGCTTACAGAACCTTCTTGCTTTGATTATTTTAAGGTACAACGCATACTCTACATATTGAGCAATGCTCTTGTAAAGATCAGCTTCTTATAAGTGTTTGTCCTCCAGTATCACCTCATTATATTATTAAGATTTTTGCCCAAAAATTCTCATAGCTTAGACTTGCTTCTGATCAATTTACTCAGTCTCTGCTATACATTTTTGATTGGATTTGATGATTCGATGCAAAGTAGATTCTATGTATACATTTGTCTACAAAAGTTTCATGTATCGGACAATCCTTAATGTTTTACATGGCTGATTACTAATGTGGTACTATATTCTGGCCAGAACAAGTACAACGTAGATCAAATCTAATCATCCATCCATGATATGGCTGTGTCCATCACACCAGACTCAGACTATGGTCTCGTCTAAAGGTCTACAATGATTTCCAAAAACCTCTCACTTGTTTCTTGGCTATAAAAGCCACAAAAAAACTAACAATCAACTTACCCAAATAGACTATCTTTATCTTGTATCTTGTCTTATTTAACGCTTTATTTTTTTGTTGCTTATATTTTGTACATATTGTGTATTTATGTATGTATGCATGTATGTTTTTTTTTGGATATTTTGGTAAAAACATCATCATCTCGTCAATCAGATGATGACAAGAAAAGGAGACAAAGACAATGACAATGGACTTGGACGACGACGACGACGACGACGACACAATGATGACATATTTTTATTTAAATAAATAAATTAAATATGCATACATATACTTATCTATCCAACTGTAGTATGTACATATGTATGTTGTATTTTGTAGCAGAACACCTTATTGTATTTATTTATTTGGTTGATGTTTCTCGGTCAAGAAACTTCAACATTTGCTATTTGCTATTGTTGCTGGTAATTCAAGAAAAAGTAAAGAGGAACAAAGACCTTAAATATAAAAAGAACTCCTCTCCATTGATTGCATTGCATTTTATAGAATTTTATTAATATTATTATTATATTCTCTGTGTTCTTGGGATGATTTGTGGGATCTAAGCTTGTATGTACTACTAATAGGTCAATATGTGATGGTAATTTGCAGTTACAACGAATCGATTATCAATTATCCATCAATTCAGATTGCTTTGAAGCGGATCACAAACAATGAATTGCAATGACGGTACCCCGTACTCTAACATGTATTGTTGGTTTAGATAGTAGGTGATATTTATTGGAAGTCTTGAACTACTACTGCTAATATTGTTGTAGAAAAAAGGGGACTGAGACTGTTGCTTGTACTGTGACTGCAAGTAAGAAAGGAATATATTAACTGTGCCTAGTTTGTACAATAGATAGTTCAAAAACATCATCATAGTACATATCTTTATTGCTACTATATGATGATGATGATGATGATGATAATAATAATGTTTCTGTTCAGTCTTTATTACAAATTTTTTATTTTGTTTTTTAATATAATTTTTAATGATTCCATTTCACATTTCATTTATTTTCAAATGAAATAAGAGTTTCGGTTATTATTGTTGTTGTTGTTGTTGTTGGCAATTTATCTTTCTAATGATGTTCATATAAATCAGTAAAACAACGGATTTCTTTAAAGAAGTTAGTAAACCAAAAATTATCTTATAGTAGTAACTAAATCATGTTAGAGTGGCTTTAAAGTGTGTAATTTCAAGATGTTAGATCAGGTGATTTTGTTTTTATCCATATACATACATACATATGTACATATGTGTGTGTATGTGTGTGTTTGCTACTATTTGTCTTTGTTGTATTTTATCTTTGTCATCATCCGTGTATCTTTTACTCTTTCTTGTCATCTTGTCTTTGGATACTTAAGTCGCTGTTGTTTTTGGTTGTTGTTGTTGTTGTCGTTAAAGATTGATTTTAGATAAACCAAAGAAGAAAGAAAAACTCTTTAAACTATTTTAATTTGAGTTGTGTTGTTGAATTTGACAAGAAGAAGATGGTCTCTCTGATCTGTGGTCTTTTAAAACTTTGAGTTCAATTTTCAAATACATTATCATCATCATCATCAACAGCATCATCATCAGCATGGATGAAATGTTCATTGTTCGTTAGTTGTTGTTTTGCCGCTGGCCACTACTGTTCACCGCATGTCGCATTTAATGGGCAATTTCTTGAAACAACTAAAAACTGAATGACGACGACTACCCTAAATAACAACGACATCATACGAAAATCCCAAAGAATAGATAATAAAATACATTACATATACATACTTCTACGACTACTACTACTACTACTATTTACTTTCGTATATAAATACATACATACACATGTATGTATGTATCTCCTTATTCCATTGTATGATAATGATGATTGTGCTTTTGAAAAGTTGTAAAATTTTAATAAACCAAATTAAAATGGGTGAAATAATAATAAAACTTCTACTAAAACCTTTAAACCTTTCGTTCCGTTCTTCTACTACTACTAAGTACTACTATTTTGATTGACTGATCGATCGTTGGGTCCTGTACAATTGTGACAAAATGTGTTAAAGATTTGACAGAGTCAAACTGTTAATTCAACATAAATTTGTATTGGATCAGAATCATTGTGGAATTGTTGCTTGAAACTTATGTAACTTTAAATATAGTAATACATACTTGTATATAGAAAAGTGTTAAGCACCTTAATCCAATCAATCTTTTGTCTTCTCTTCTTGGGGGCTTTAGTTTGTTGTCTAATTGGCAACATAAGCCAGCCCAGCCTTAAGATACACACTTCTTTCAAAAATGTGTGTGTTTGATGATGGTGGTGGTGGTGGTTGTGACGTAACTATTGTGATAACAAGAATTTTGTTTGTGTGTTGACCACCATTCAATTGTCTGTCAAACCATTGATGCATGTGTGTGTGTGTGTGGGTGTTGTTTGCTTATCTTTGATATACTTACGTACTTTCGTTTCCTTTTTGTCCCCCTCTATAAAACCCTACTAATCGTTATTTTGTTGTTTTTTTTTTTTTTGTTTTATTTTTAGACACAATGGAACACGTCATGAATGCTTTTATGCCGTCTGCTGTATATCTTTTGCCGCATCATCATCCTTTGGCTCATGGTGTTGTTCCGCCACCGCCGCCGCATTCTCATCATCTTCACCACCAACATCAACATCAACATCATTTTCATCATCATCATGGACAAGGACTTATTGGTCTTACACAGGGAATTTCAACAAATTCTACAACCTCTACATCAACATCAATATCAAACTCTTCTGCATCACCATCATCATCATCAATTTCAACGCCTGCAACATCACCAATTATTGCTGCGACTACTGCAACATCATCATCTGCAGCAGCATTATCAATAGGAATGCCATCATCACCACCACTATTACATAGTCATCATAATCATAATCATCATCAGCATCAGCATGCAACGAAACCAAAACGTTGGGGCTCACCACCAGTAAATCTTGCTGCACAATTCATAAATCCAGCTACGGGCAAAAAACGTGTTCAATGTTCCATTTGCTTTAAAACCTTCTGCGACAAAGGTGCACTGAAAATACATTTTTCAGCTGTGCATCTCCGTGAAATGCACAAATGCACTGTTGAAGGTTGTAATATGGTGTTCAGTTCACGTCGATCACGTAATCGTCATAGTGCCAATCCAAATCCAAAACTTCATTCACCAAATATACGTCGGAAGATCTCACCACATGATGGACGTACTGCCCAACAATTCCCCGTATTTCCGTTGACACGAGCCACCGCTGCTGTTGCCGCCGCTGGTTATGTGCCACCATCATATGATGAGGTTATGTCATCGACAAGATTTATGGAATATCAACAACAAACACAATGTGAACGTCTTATGAAAATTGCTACAGTTATAGCAGCTGAAGAAATGAAGAAACGTAAATTAAGAGCACTGGATGAACTCTTTGCCACCACCACCACCACCAGCAACAGCGGCATCATCACTACTAGTAATCCTCCAAATAGAAGCCGCAGTTTAGTCTTCAAAAAGAATGCTAGTATTAATGATGTGGACTACGATCATGATGATGATGATGCGGATGCCCATGCCAATGCTGATGATGATAATGAAAATATAAATGATGAAGTAAGTGCTAGTCAAAATTACAATAGAAATCATCATCATGATGATGATGATGATGATGAAATGTGTGAGGATCATGAAATGAATGTCGATGAAAACGATGATGATGATGATGATAATGATGATGAAGAGAATCTTGAAAACGTCAACATGAATGATGAAGAATATGATGATCCTGAAAATGTGACAGTTGATGATATTAGTGAGAATCATAACCATATGACTGATATAAATGAGCAACAGTATTCAGGAAATAAAGCAGATCTAAATGAAGGTCAACAGGAACATATAATTTCGTCATCAGCATCAGCATCATCATCACATAGAAAAGAAACCTTAGATCAACCGCTTGACTTTAGTTTACACAAACGTCATTCAAACAATATTGTTGATGTTGTCGATTCCCAAGAACATTTAAGTCCAAAATTAAAGGCAACGCAACAACAACATTTCAATAGTTTCTCAATGGATTCTCTTTTGGGTAAACGTAAATACAATAACAACAACAACAACAACAACAATAATAATAGTAATAATAAAGAAACTAACGAATCGTTGTCATCATCATCATCATCATCGTCGTCATCAATATCATTTACAAAATTAAATTTAATTAAAATGGAGACCATTGATGATGACGAAAATGATGATAATGGCAATGGCAATGAGGATGGTGATGATATTACAAATGAAGAGAGAGTTGGTGGAGATGAAGCAGCCGACGAACATCACAATGAATTGGGCATTGATTTATCATCACAAATACAAATGAACCACCCTTACAATCATCATCATCATCATCACCATCACCACCTCCAACAACAACAACAACAATATCATCATCATATGAATACTTCATTGATGGTTTGTGGTACAACACGTGATGAACAGCATTTACGTTTGTTGCATACACAAATGTTAATGGCTGCGGCAGCGGTACAAAATCAAGATGAAATTATCACAGCAATACCACCAACACTAACACCAAGTTGTCGTAACCTTCGTCTCCGGCGTCCATCAACCATAATAACGGATACGGATGTGGTTACAGAGGTACCAACACCAGCAGCAGCAGCTTTAAGTGGTGAAAACTTAACCGCAACAACATCACCATTATCACCAGCATCAACATCATCAGTAGCAGCAGCAGCAGCAGCATCAGCATCAGCATCAGAAGGAGTGTCATCATCATCACCACCATCACCTTCAATCTCATCATCATCACCACCCATGTGGAATTTGTTGTCAGAAGTCTATCGTTCAATGTTATTAAATAAAAGTCTAAAGGCCCAACAGCAATACAATGAAATGCCAACAAATGCAATTTCAGTTTAAAAGATACAAAAATACAAATTATTTCTATTACACAACATCATCCATCAAAACTATATAACTCAACTATTGTCACATAGGGAGGGTGACAGTTCACCTAAAAGAAGAAGCCTTGCGGCTAATTGTGATGCCGTTTTAGTGGTGTTTTTGATGTACAACTTCTTTGAAATTTTTAATTTTTAGAAAATTATTCAGGCGTGTGTGTAGTAGTATCTTCATTTATGGTATTTTGTATATATAAAATTATTATTATAATTTATTTGTTTATAAATGATACTCACACACTCACTCACTCACTGACTCACTAACTCCTCGATGTTGTCTTTTATAAGATATTGTACTAGTATTGTTAGTTTTAGTTTTAAAATGTTTTAGTGAAAAAAATCAATTTTTTTTTTTTTTTTTTTTGTAGATTTTAGTTTAATGAAAAAGTTCATCATTTTACCTGCAAAAGTATTGAAAAATATAATATATATAATAATAAAAGAAATGAATAAAAATTTATAATACATGTATTAATAATTAAATGATCGGATCGGATCAAATGGGATGTGGAAAAAAGAAAAGTAATGAACGAAATTAAGAGTAAAGAAAATTTAAAGATATTTACAAATGTTTCTATGTACTTTGTTTTATTGTAATTGTTGTTTCTTTTGTAAATTTATCTATGTGTATTATATATGTATGAACTATGTGTTCTTATCTAAGTAAATAAGTAAATAAAAAGAAAAGCTCACATCTGATTGTTCCAAGATTGATCCAATCCAACCTTACACTTATAATCATGGGACTTTAAATTATTGAAATTTCTTTATCAACAGCATCAAATTAATGTAATCGTCTGACAACTCATTAAAACTCATTCGCATGTCTCGCTTATAGAAACATCATTTTTTTTTTAAATTTTCTATAAAGTAAAAGAACTTTTTGGTTTGGTTGGACATTGGACAATGAATCGGATGATCTTGTTGTATACAATTGTTTGTGTATCCTTTAAATAAATGTATACGCCACATAAAACAATTTAAGCTTCGATTTAAGTTAGATATTTCTTTTTTTTTTTCCTAAATAATAATAATAATAATCATAATGTAACATATCTAGAAATGGATGATCTATTAACAATGTTTCTAAACAATTTTAGTTATAAAATAATGTAACTCATATTGAAGAGAAATCATGTTATTGAATTAACGAAAGAACGAAAGAATATTTTTTTTTTTTTGTATTATTAAAATTTAGTAAATTTAAAAAATAATATATAATAAAAATAAATGAAAAATTTTATAATAAAAAATATAAAACTCTTTTTATTCTAATAAATCCAAGTAAAACATTGGGTTGACAATTACATAACTGGTTATATTCTGCTTCATATTAATAGTATACGAGTACAATAGTAGTACAGACATCATTTCTTGTCGCACAGTAATCAATTTGTTGCTTGTTTCCAGCGGTGGATCGTGCAAAAGTTGATTTAAATGCTCTTCATCAAACTATCCATACTTGACATACCAATCACAAGCGGTTCGGTTCTTTCATCTATGGCACTCTATTCATATACATATATTGTATGTAGTACATAAAGAGCAAATGTCGCAAGTATCTTTTGCTGCCTTCGAACCATGATGAAAAGCAAAAAGAAGGAAGTGTCGCAAAATGTTAATTTTTGATGATCTGACTGATTTGATTAGTAAAAATTTACTAGAACCAAGAAACTGAAACTAAAGCTGAAACAGAAACAAACAAGCTCAACGAGCTTCTCTCATTTCCGCTGCAGTTCTATATACATACATATGTAAGCATATTCTACGTTTCTATTCTCATTGTTTTGTTCAAAAAAATTTGTAAAATTCCAGAAAAACAATTTACTTGAAGTTCAGAAGATACAATAAATTTCCACACATGCTTTATTGCATTGTGCTTAATTTCCAAATGAAGTTTTGTATACCATGTATTATGTTACTCTACACTGAATAAGTACACATTACTTGTGGATCCATGTTCTAACATGCAGATAAGAACACAGGTTCTTTTTTGCTTTTTAATTTGGTATTGTTATCTCCTACTATATAAATCGATCTTTCGAATTTAAGTTCATTTTGTAGATACACAGAGACACTTAGTTTATTGCAGTAAAAAATTATTGTAGATTGTAACAACACACGTGTACCAACACATGTAATGGTAAGCTGTCCAGAAAGAGTTAGCACAAATGTACACAAAAGGTATTTTTGTTTTTTAGAAAAACTTTAATGCTTTAAATTGTGAGGAGATCAGCACTACAATGACAAGCGGATAGACTTAAGTAGGTTGATGCATAATAACAATTAATTACTAATTTTATTACTTATCCAGGATACGGAATGAGAGATCTAGTGGGCGTCGCGTTTGGGTGCTGTTGTCCAACAAGATCATTGCCACGTGATGTACTTGACGATTTTCTCCTTTATCATTGGTAACTGCAGGTCTTGGAGGATAACCGAGTTCCGGACAAACCACCGCGCGCCTACAATCCTTCGTAGTAGCTTGGACTGAAACCTCTGCAGTATTTCCAGGTTTGAGTTGGATGCAGTGCCCCAAAGCTGTATACCGTAAGTCCATACCGGTTTCAGTATGGCCCTTGTACAGTAACAGCTTATTTCACAGGTTAAGCTTCGAAGCTTTGTGCTGAGCAGCCAACTCATTCTTCGAAGTTTCAGTTCCAACTGATTTCTTTTGGTCGTAATGTGAGGTTTCCAGGTGAGGCGCATGTCAAGTGTCAGTCCCAGGTACTTGACAGTGTTACTGTTTGGAATGAAATCACCATTGATGAAAACGGCAGGGTATGTCGAGTGGTTCAACATGCATTGATTTCCACCTCTTTAGCTACGGCTCCATGAGCTCCAACTGGTCTTGCCGAAGATCTAAGGCTACAGCCGGGTCACTGTCGCTTACCAACAGAGCAATGTCAACTGCATAATTGCTTTGGAGAGTTTGTCGTCACTCAAGTTCGGGAGGTTGGACGTGTAAAACGTGTATAGGATTGGTCCCAATATACTTCCGTGGGGAACTTCAGCTCGCATACTCTTTATGCCAGATTCTTGATTTTCGCATCTAACATATAAGGTCGTTTTATGAAGAAATGATCTGAGAACCAGAAAGAAGGGAGCTGGCAGCAATTTTTACAACTCAAACAGCAGGCCGGGATGCTAGACTCTGTGGCACTGCTCTGGAGTTCCGTGACATTTCCTGAACCCGAATTGGTGGTCTGGAATGAATTAATAATAAAATATAACCTGTAAATATTAACAAACATACATACAGTATATACATATACTTATTACAATACAGAACGATTTTTAAGCTCTTCAAAATGAAGCCTTCTTCTCGGACGGTGAGTTGCTAACGCCTTAGCAAGTGCGTTTGGATGGAGTAATAGTTTTTCACTATGTATATGTACCTACTGCTATGAAAATTTATTTGGTCGCCGACAAATTGTACGATCATATCTTTATGAAGACATCTGTTACGGATATATGTATGTACCAGACAGTTGTGAAGACCGTATGGTCCTATGGAATACATCATTCCATTATTGAGATACTCCAGAGATTCCAATCAAAGCTTCTTCGCAGAATATTGAATGCATCATGGTATGGCAGAAATACAACAATTCATAGAGATCTTAATGTCCCATTGATCAAAGACGACATTGAAAGATTCACCATAAAATATGTATCTCATCTTGAAGCACACACACCCTAATGATATTGCCTCAGGACTACCACTCAAGAGGAGTCACCCCCTAGGGTATCGGTCACCATTCACTGTGATGTTATTTCTTATTATGTGTGCCCATTAACTTATGGTTGGTCGAAATTTCGTGACTTTGTTATCCATACAATGATTTCTTTTCTCCATTTAACGAAAACTCTCAATAACGCCGCTCAAATGCGCAGTCCCTTAAGTGTGGCTATATAGAGTTTACACAGTATGTACCATATGTTTAAACGGTTCCAAGATATTGTAAAGCGGCAAGTTGCTTCTTGTATTTTTAATGTCGCATCGGCCAACAAGATGCGTAGGATGCTGGTTTCACATGCGATCACAAGTTGAAGGCTGCAATGCCAAAATAACTTCGATTTGCATTGCTTTCTTGTTTACAGATATCACGGGATCTGACTGCAGGTGACCTTAGAAAACAGAAAATGGTTTAGGAGAAGATATTTGCATTTACGCCTATTTAAAGACCAAAAAAGTCACACTACTGTTAGAGAAGCTAAGGAATAATTGTATCAACCTTAAAGTCGATTAAGAAATAATCATATGAATTATTTCAAACGGAAGTTTTCCTATTATGAAACCAAAACTGGTTTTATAAAGTCAACTCTATTTGTATATATATCTTTCTATTCTTTCCTTATAAGTTTATATACAATACAAATATTAAAAAATCAAATTTGAACACAAAAGATTTGTTTTGAAGGAACGCTTTACGTTTAATCGCTGATAGTTTTATTGGTATACCATATTTGTTTTTAGGAAATTATTAACACATTGAAAGGGATCTTTGTGTCATCCGAATTGACATGTTTTTACCGCATCAGCTTAAATGTTGACCGTGTCCCATCAATCCTTTTTGGCAATTTTTTTTTTCTTATTCTGGACTTTGTCCTCCGATCCATTGATAGCAGAGTTCAACACGCTTGAATTTCTCTTAATATTGCAATTCTTTATATGATAACTCAGATCTTCCAATGTTGTTTCCACACCACATTTGGGGCAATTTTCTGGTAGTGTCCCCACTATTTTCGTGGCCACTATACAGTGAGTCATATTCGAAATATCAGTTTTGCAAATCGGGCATTCAGCTTTTGCTTTGCTATTACATTTCTTACAACTCTCACACATTAAATGGCCATTTCCACATTGATAACTCGGCTTAGGAAAACAAAGCTCAGCGCACACAATACATTCGCATAATTTCTTAATACGCTCGGTTAGATTATCAATATCATTATCACCGACAATGGCACTGGCCGCGATAATGGCATTAACACAGGCACTGCCACTGGCACTGGCACTTTCTTCAGTTGCAGACATCCTAAACCACAAAGTATGTGTAGTGTAATGTAATAAATTAATAATTTTGTAAAGAGATTTCTCTATCATAAGCATTTGCTGTACTTGCCTTTTCATTTTTTACAAAATAATAATATTAGGTGGACGCACACTGGATGACAGAAAATTTCAATCGGCGCTGTGCTTTAACAACATCTAATTGAGATGACGATAACAGTGATTGTGTATGTGTATGTGTTACAATCGATCTATTGGTCTATATAGTCCGATTATCGGATGAGACTTCTTCTTCCCTTTTATGATATTCATCAGTTACTCTTCTTCTTTAAACTATAAATTGCGAATTAGGAAAAACTGTAACTGTCAAAACAGTCACAATCGATGTATCGGTCATCGAAATGGTTGGTTGCCAAATAACATATGCTTTTTGGTGGTTTTTTTTATGCAATTGTATTCGGTATTAATAAATGTTTATCTTCTATTGTGTTTTGGTGTTCTACTGGGCATTCAGTGGATGGATACACTAGAAAATCAGAAACATTCAGAAGAGAAGAGTGAATGTCTTTGTTATGTCTAAGCACAAACCCAAATAAATGAAGACAAGTGAGTGTTTACCCAATGTGTACATTATAGATGTGCTTGCATGTATGTGTATATGTTCAGTAGTCACATTGAAAATTCAAGACACCACGCCGGGAGGCATACATACTTATGTATGTATGTATGTATGTATGCATGTACGCAGTTGCGTGAAACCGCAAACTTGATATCATTGCGAGACATTGAAAATGTCAAGTGGTTGTAGTACTTTGTATTGTTAGCAGTGTAGTAGTAGTAGTAGTAGTCGTAATAGGCAAAAGATGCGCCTAAATCTGTCAGGCACTCACACGCACATTGAGGAAGGCAGGCAGGCAGGCATAGAGACAAGCAGTCAAAGCGTCAGTCTGTCTGTACTTCAGCAACCCACAACAAAGTGACTCGTAACGAATTGGCTCAATTCGATTCAACTCAACTCAACTTGGTTTGTTTTTTTGTCTTGACTTGGCTCGGTATGATCCTTTGCATCATCCTCGTCACTCCAGACAACCAACCAACCATTCATTCAACTCATAGTATCATCATCATCATCATCATCATTCTCATCGTAATCATAGTCGTCGTCAACATTATCTCTTGGGATCACAAATTCGTTCATTTTTTTTAAGTTTCATTATTGGATAATATCACGAAACGCAAGTCTTCGTTCCTCAAGTCGAATGAGTGGGTGAGTATGGCCGACTGACTGACTGACTACTACTCCAAGTTGTTGAGTAGAGTATGGTATGGTATGGGTAAGGCAAACCTTTTACTGCTTCGATGGTTCCATACATCCATATACACCCATACATAAGTACAACATATAATATATATTTTTTTTTCTGTTTTGTAGCACTTCAAAAGAATGAAAATTGAAAAGTGACGAACAAAAGCATTGAACAAGGAAAAAATGAACAAACAGAAAAAAAAAGAAACGAAACGAAAATGGATAAAGCAATGAAAGAAGAAATAAAATTTCAAAAGCGTCAAAAATTAACATTTCAAATTGGATACATTAGGGATGTAAATGCGTCCGTCCATCCGTCCAACCATCCTGCTTTCTTTCCGTTGTTATTCCATCCATCCAACCCATCCAAAACATCAAATCATTTACTCATATACTACAATATTTTTTGGAGACAATTGAAGGCCTCTTGAGTGTTGTTATTGAGATGTGACAGTCAAGTGTGAGTTAAGTCGAGTAGGAAGTCTCATCATTGTCATCATTATTACCACCATCATCATCATTGCCATCATATGACATTTGAAATAGGATCAACTGTTTTCATGTGACGTTACACGCTTGCCTATTATATTCGTAGTAGTATATTATAACATAGTCAAGAGACATGCATAAAAATGAATACAGACTTACAGTATATCAAAGTACATATTTCTTATGCTATTGTATCTATACTAGACCCTTTCTTTTTTTTCTTTTCCTTCAATTTTTCATTCAAAGATACTATATCTTTTGATTGTATATTATTGTATTATGTACGAGTACTATCTATCTGTTGTCAAGCCTATATAATATTGTAATATATTTATAATTTTTGTATAATTTTTTAAAAGGATCATCGAAGAACACAACATGACTCCAGCTAAGGATAGGATTATGATACTTGGTTTGTACTGCCACTCTACCATATACTGTAATAATGTTAATTTAACTAACAGTCTAGTCTGACAAAGCGACGATAATGATAGAATTTAAATGGCAGCACTACAGATTCATATACTATATGTGTGTATTTGGATAAATTTATTGGATTCATCTTTGGATGGTTTGTCTCAGCTGTTGCTCATGATTCTCCAGTCATAAGGTGCATCTGAGGGAACTCCAAGTATCAGTGAATGATCAAATTTCTTACCGACCACCAAATCTGCATTTGGAGAGTTCACAATTGAATGCAATCCAATCAAATCTGTACCTGCTTCAGTATGGACATATACAGTAATAGTTTGTTATGCAAGGTTAAGGAAGTAATTCATTCAATTGTGTTGGAATGGCAAGGCGACTCAAACAAAAATGTATTATTTCAAAGAATTCTTATTATATAATAAGAGTGATAATATACAATAATATAAGAGTTTATTGTATTTTTAAAAGGCTTTACAAAAAGATGGAACCACAAATTGTGCAAGGCAGTTTTGTGGCATTCGCCTTCGCCTTTGTTATATGATTAAAGCCGGCTTTAAGGAATGCATAAACCAACTGGAACAATGTGAAACAAATTGCTTCAAATCTAAATAAATATTTGATCATTCACTGATAAGATATCAATGTTTGTATATGTAATTCTCTATTTATATAGCAAAAGTACAATATTATATAGATGCGTCTGAGAGACACGCACAAATCCTATTTGTCTGGCTACTGTCTATGGCAATGCCTATGCCTATGCCAGTCAGTGTGTGTGTCTATGAATATGAAAAACATCCTTAAATTAGAATGAATGGGGAACAATCGTTACCGTTTTGCAGGTTTGCTTCCGCAAAGGAAGCAACACCAAAATCTCGCGTGCATACTCCACATCAGTTTTGTCTAAACCAGACTAAAATCATTTCTCTTTTACCATATTTCCATAAATTTTTTCCTGGTGAAGTTTATTTTGCTCTTTCTCCTTTTTATTCACTTTTGGTTTAATAAACGCACCTCCTAAGTGCGTGCATCCTTTACTGATACACATAGTCAATGGCATTTTGCCACCTTACCACCTTGCTACCTTACTTGTGTTGTTGTACCAACACATTTCCATGGGCGTACCCAGATTTTGGGTGTAGGGGTAGAAAACCAGGAATTACATGTAACTGGAGATTATTATGGAAGAGCTTGGTTGGACTTGTTAACTTTGCAATGCATGGTAGCCTCATGTGGGCTTACAATAGTAACAAATATACTAGATGTATGTAGATGAATAAATGAACATTTAAACTAAAACTTTAGTGTTTGTTGGTCCAAGTGAATGAATGTCTACTGCGCCCTGCGCCCTGCCCCTTTCGGTACACCAATGATTATTTCATTGGCGGCATAGCTTTGTCGACTTTGGTTGCTGCAATTTGCGCGATGTAATTTAATTAATGGTGAAAAAATATGCAAATCGCCTGCTGCTGCTGCTGCTGCTGTTACCGCATCTTGTTGCAAGTAATAACAAGCATAAATGGATGGACACAAATGGAAGGACGGAAGGACAGAAGGACTGGCGTACTGACGAACACACGCATTGAACTCACGATGATGAATTATTCGTTTGTTCGTTCGTACGTTCGTTGCTTTAGTGTGATGTGGTGTGGTGTGGTGTGGTGTAGTGTGATGATGTTCGGCTTAACTGGAGTTTACTTCAGTTCAATTCAGTTTCATTTGGGTTTGCTTTGGTTTCGTAAAGTTTGGTTTGAAGTTTCCCTTGTCCTCTGCCTACTCTCCGCTGCCCACTGTTCACTCTATGTTGTCCAATGTCTCTGGTTCTTATGGTGGCGTTAATGCTACTGGTTGACTGGTTGTTGTTGTTGTTGATGATGATGCTACTGGTTTCCGGCTGCTGCTCCCCTGATTCTTGCTGGCGGCAGCAGCAGCTGTTGATTATGATGTTGACAACAGGCGTTACGCATTTCGTATTTTATGTAAATATTTATATAATAATGCAACATGCAGGTAAATTTGCATTCATCACACAAATATATTAACACACACATAAAGGAAGATGTACGAACATATTCCACACACATATAAACACATGTATAGAAATTCACACATGATGCCACAGTGAAATTTAATACAATGAAAATGTATAAATTCTCATTGATTAATTTAAATAAGAGATTTTCCGTATTTAATGTTATATGTTGTATCTTGGTGGTGGATAAACTGATTCTGGCACCTCCATTCCAATCCAAAACTATTAAGCTTTAATGGGCAACAAATTTAATGTGATAATAACTGAAATATTCATAATATCAGGTGATATGAGAGCTGGATAACAAGTTTCCGTCATTGACATGTACAGGCGTGATGAACCCCATTGTTGGATGCCACATTTCCCGGAAAGATCAACGGTTTGTTTATATATTATTAACTGAATTTCTAAACTGAGAATTTTTATTTTACAAGAACAGGATCGAGCGATGGTTGCTAAGTGGTATCTTCATGTTAGGCGTTTGTTATTGCACAACTGTGGACTGTGGTATCGTCGGACCACCAAGCTTAACTGGAGGTAAGTATATCGTTTTTCCTTAGGGTGAACGAACACAATTGTGATTTACCTGAGTTCAATTGATATCCCACCTTGTGAATCAGATTGCCAAGCTGTTTAAATAAGATTACTGATTTGTCGGTCGGTGAATGCCGATGCGATCTTGATGGGATAACGTTTTCTTTTGTTGATACAAAAGTATAATCGTAGAAATTGTCATTAACTCTGCAGTATGCTTGGTGGCAATAGCCCCCGTTTCGATATTAATTCACCAGCTTCCTTTCTTTTCACCTGGTGGCTAGTGAATTCACTAGTCGCAGGTTATGCAGAGGCGAACCAGTCAGAGGGAAATGCAAGCGGTGGTAGTGAACAAGGACATGACTGGTGAAGGGTATTGCAGGCAGTGACAATTGACATTGCGATTATAAATTCACTAGCCACGAACCAGTATTTGACCAGCATAATTCACTGAAAGTTTTAATTTTTGAGTGTCAAAATAGCATACATCCAAACGATTATTAATACCTCTACTATCCAAAACTATGTCTTATTTTGTAAACATCATACTACCTACAAGCTTGGGGGATTGTTTCATATGGAATGTTCGGAAGTGATTTATTGGTATTTGATAAGGAAAATTCTAAATATAATTGAAGTGTTTAAATTAGCAGCATGCCTTGGTGGTTCTTTACTAAAGACTCCAAGACTTTTCTTTATTCCAAAATGTGTTATGGCTTCTCTTGGAAGTGTGATTTATGTATACTCGTACTTTGATCTTGGTTTTGGCATGGATTATCATATAGATTAAACTTCCCTAGTTATGTTTGCAATTGGGAATCTTTTTTACAAAATTACCATTAGGTTATTCTTACTGTGTGTATAACGATTAATAAAAAAAAAAACGTATATCTAAAGTAGAATACAAAATACCACGGAAACTTACCAACATGGTTATAAAGAAGAACATTTTTTCTTCAGGACTAAAAGAAGTTGCATAGACAATATATTTGTAATTCAGTCGGCATTACCAGGTACACCTACGTCTACGGATTGTTCATAGACTTCCGGCGTACTTTGATTCAATCAACCACAACTTATTATGGCAAATGTTCATACACATAATATTATACAATCCCGATATGAGCATGCCTCTTTCATAATAAAGCAGGAGAATACTGTACCAAATGAAAAGCCAGTCACAGAGGGGGTTTTGCAAGGTGACATTCTAAGTCCCATACTCAGCATTCTCATTATTTCAGATTTTGAAAACGAATTGATGAAAGGAGGCTTGGAAGTATAAACGATGTGCTCATACTGCTATTGGCAAATCGCCAGTTTCACTGCGACAAATTTTAATGGCTTTAGAAATATATTGTGTGAAAAACCATTTAACTGTCAATACAACAAATACACCAATAGTATATTTTAGGAATAAATATAAATTTTATCTTCAGAAGTCAGAAAATTGACTTAATGAAAAGCTACAAGTATCTAGGTGTTACATTCTCTTCCTCACCAGTGGAAAAAATTGCAACTGATGCTGCTGTAAAATGTGTTAACACTGCATTAGGTGCGGATTCATGGACAAAGAAGGTCAAGCTATGCATGCCATGGTGTTGTACATATCTACCTCACTCCTATATGAAGCATACATAGGCATGTGGCCTAAGATACTTCGAACAATTGGAAATTGTACAATCTTACAATCTTAAACAAATAACTTAAGCTCAAATTAAGCACCCTGACATAAATTTCTAAAATTTTTAAAATGACCTGGAAATACATAACGACATTTTGGTTATTTAGACTGTTGCACTTACACTGCCATATGAACACTGAAGTCGAATATAACTGGGTAATTATACCAGAAAGAAGGCTATCATTGGTTATACCACTCCTCCGGGTTGCATCCAACTGAACGGCGACAAATGCCAGATATCAGATATGCTTCCTTTCTTAGCATCAGTATATTCTCTCTGTCACAGTTTGAGTATCAACAAACAACACAGTTTGAGCATCAAATGTCAGCACAGTTTGAGGGACACAATACAGTTTTTGTACATCCTCCCAGTAACCCTAGGATTTAGCACCCTTTGGGTACGGAACCCTTAAAAAAGAGATCAAAAGAAGGGGGGGACTTGGTTTGAAAATGTTTAAGATTTAAAAGGAACTATTCATTATGAAAAGTTTTGGATATTGTAAATAATATAATATAGAAATTCTATTCTTACTTTGTTGAATTCAATGTAAGTCCCCATTTAATCAATCAACTGCTTTCCGGAATATCAACCTTCAGCAGAATTGATCCGATCCATTATGACTAAGGTGATCTGTTTACGGTACTGTTCTTGGAGAAAGGCTAGGTAAAGTGAGTTGTTAAAGATTTCACAATCAATTGCTCTTTATCATTTTTAACCAAGATTTCTCAACAAATGCAGGTCCGATCTACACCAAACTTCACAGCAACACTCTCCAGACTATGCTTTTGTGTATGTGTATAGTTAGCAATTAATACGAAATGTTGAATTCCTCAATATAAATGTTCAATTTATCTGAGGATTTTTGTCTCAAAATGCAAATTATTAAACATTTCAATTTATGAAAAATATAGTATGTGGATGCATGCATTCCTGATTTGATGAAATACATTTGCATTTATTGTCAATAGATATTTCAATTACACTTCGTCTTTGTATAGTATCTTTCGTCTATCAATACAATAGCTTTCATCTTCTGTATTAATATGTGAATAATGTGAACGTGTTTGTTTGATATATAGTATTGAGCTATGTTGTCTTAAATACCTGCTGCCTATTTCTCTTTCCCATCATTCGAAATCAACTAACCATTACATGTAAGTATGTATGATGTATTATACAATTTATGTATATGTGTATGCTTGTTCATCACATCTGTACTCCGGTCGTATGTCCACCAACCATTGAGCTTCATTGCCTTTGGTGTCCAGATTTATTCAACAGTTTCATCCTCTTCTTCAATTCAATTTGAACGAGTTGTGGTCTCAGTACATCAGTACGTTCACTCTGTCTTGTTTGCTGTATGGCTGTATGGTCCCGATGGTTAAATGCTTGTTTACAATGCCCTTCATGTTGTTGTTCATGTTTGTGTTGTCGTTGTTATTGTTGTTGTTGTTGTCGCGCAAATACCCATTTAAGTAATTACATCACTTAATTTTCAATATTGATTTTTGAAATTTTATTAAAACTTAATAAATAATTGAAAGCGTTAACTTATTCACATGAAATATTTAAATAAATTCGCATGAATGAAAATCGTTTGTTTTACAATATTTTATTTTGCCATACATAAGTATATATATACATATATACATATGTACATATATGTATGGCACCTTTTAGTGTGAATGGTAAATATTGTATTATAATTTTTATCGTGATAAATACTAGTAAATAATCCATTTAGTAAATTTAAAAAAAAAGTGATTACAAAACAGAGAATTTTATCCTTGAATCTACTAACTAACATACATATACTTATATCAAACATATGCAAGCGAGTCACTCATGCAAGGTAGGCGTCAATAGAAAGTATACACTTCAGTTTCCTGGTTTTAAAGTTTTATTACAATCAAATACCAAATTCAAAAGTTATTTCATAAAGTCATGAGTTCAATATAAAATTATAAACAAAATCAATCAATGCACATAGGTTTCCGAATCGGACCATAAGGAGGGGTACCTCCCAATCAAACCAACATTTAAACTAATGTTCTTATTAGAAAAAGTTTTTTGTTTTTCGACATATCGAACAGAAATTTGGATACAATCAGTTCCTGATCCATATTCATCAATCAATCCTCCCTCTGTATGATCTTTCTGTCAGGGTGTTTCCACAGATGCTTAATGGGATTGAGGTTTAAATATTGTATTGGATGATTATGATAATATGTCTTGTATTGTTCAGTCAATCTTGGCGGTATGTTTCGGATCTAATTGAATATCAAATTCTCTTATCTGTGTGAAGAATGTTATTCCAATTGATATTTTTTGCTCTGGTCCACCATCGATATGAATGAATTTTGGCAGGGTATTCGTCCATGTTTATGAAGCGTTCGTCCATGTTTATGAAGCGGCCAGGTTGCCTTAAACATGAAACCAGATCTCAGTGTATTTTCACCAGAATCAACTACTTTTGACTTTTTAATACGGACCAATCGGTCGCGTCTCGTTATTAGATTTGTTGTGCTTACCTGCTGTTAAAGCCTAACATAGCTGTCAAGGACGTGCTGTACGCCATACTCTATATATGGTATATAGTCCTTACTATGAGTGGGAATATTAAAATTTAATACTAAGTATATCTATATGTGGTATATCAAAGCCTTGTGAGGCAACATCTGTGCAACGATTTTTAGCCTTAAATTCGATAAAATTAGAACTGCCAAACGTTTGTTCTGTGCTAATACAAAATATCATAAAGCTATTTCCAGCCAATTGGTTTATGATAAGTATTAAGTAGACGTCCTTGTACTTAACCGGTATGAATATATAATATTGAAAAAGCTGCTCTACAGTCTGATATTAGTTGGAAACTTCAAATGTGATGCACTCTTTAGTTTCCTCACCTTTTTGGTCATAATGGGTTCGATGTTCACGCTGCAATACTTTCAGTATTTCATTTAGTTTAATAATAAAATCCATTTTCAGCCTCGTCCATGACAAGATACTTATTGGCTTTTGAATTAAAACCTTTTAAATTCTTTAAATGATCAATAAGATGTCCATGTGTCGCTATTATTTCAATATTGTTAACAACCATTCAATCTGTAGGCAATTGCAATTCATTTAGCTATTCACACATTAAACGGACATGTTGTTAAACGCCGCTATGTGCTATCGGCTGCTAATACATTAATCGATCCCTTGGATGATAAAGAACTGAATAAAGTTATCCGCACAAAGACTTTGGCAAAGTGGGTAGGATTCCAATACCACTTTACTAACTACAATCTTAAGTGCACATTTTTCATCAAAACACATAAAAGACCGTTGGTCTATGTTTGTATGCCTACGTATCGGATATGCTCAACTAACGCATCAGCACTTTTTCAATGGCGCATCGCTGTAGCTCTGTTCCAGTCAGTTCTGTCAACCACATTTGAGATGTTTGACCAAGGTTGGGGAGATCTATGGCTATATCTTTTGAAAAACATCTACGTACAATATTGATTTGCCTTATTCTAATCATCATAAATGCATCAAATGGTAGCTATGTAAATACATACTCTTGTAATATACTTATCTTATTTATTTATTAGTAAGGTTACAGAGCAATGTAAAAGTTACACTCAACCTAAAAGGAGAGGACAGTGGCGGCGCTAGATCAAATGTTGGCATCGGCGATATCAGTTTTGCGAGGCCTCTCGATAAATATATTGCGACTGTATGAGTATGTATGTATGAGTTTTATTGTTAATTATTATTATTATTATGATTGTTGACAAATATTACATATTACAAATTGACCCATTGTGTTTCACAAGTAGGTCTTAATTGAATTGTAATTTTGAAAATCTTCGCTCAGCAGAAGCTGAGAACTGAATGGAACTGTGAGCATTATTGTGATAACTTCTTCCAAATTATTTGCTAAAATGAGTTGTCTGAGTTTAGAGAATTTGATTTTGAAAGCCGGAGTTCTTCGTACAGTTCTATGTCGCTGTTTTCACCTTCTACTTGGTCGTAAAGGTCGTGCTTTGGTATAGATTACAAATAATTGATACGAGTATCATAAATAACACCAAATCGTTCATAATATAATATTTGTTGAGTGCTTTGAATCGATGTTTGGTGTCACCTATTATAGCATCTATCATTATGTTAACTCGATACTGCATATCAGCAGATTGTATGGATTCAATCCAGCTACAAAATGAATGTAATGTGTCAATAGCGAGTTTACTTACATGTTCCCAATCATAAGTTTACGCTTTTACTGCTCCGATTCTACTCTCCCAGACAGAGATTTCTCAGACGCGAAGCCGTAGGCTGTGTATGTGGTATTTCTTTTTACAAATTATGTATATTTCTATTGTAATTAAAACTGGTTTTCATTGCAAGTTCCTCCAATTAGTGATAGAAACAGAATGTATGCCTAATTGAATTATACGACGTAATCAAGTATTTAAGATTTCCAATTACACCGAAAATGCATTTTGTACTCTTAAATTTATGAGAAAGAAAGAGTACATTTTAAATGACAAAATAAGAAACCTATTACAATAACATCTAATTGATTCGGTTCATGATTCTTAGAACTGTTGGTTGGTGGTTAAATCTAGATATGTAGATATAAAATCAGTTTATAATGGAATAAAACAAACAAAATTACATTGAACATGAAACACATGTTAATGAAATAATGGGTACTACCATTACTTATTATCTTTAGAATTTAGTAGGTCAAAAAAAGATCAAACTCAATGCCGTCAAAATAGGGCAAAGGTGGGTATGCATTCAGGCAAAAAAACTGACTCAATGAATGTCATTTATTGAGATTTTAATGTGTGAGACAAAATGAGATTGAGTTCAATAGAACGATTACAAGATTTTAAGTAAAGAAGATCCATTCCAAGTAACGTTAAATTGAACTAAGACTTTAATTTTAACTTAATTCATTATTATTTAAGTTAAAAAGAAGTTTCGTACTTCATTGTTATCAAATAATAGTGTAAACTTGTGTTGGTAACATCGCAAAACTATGGTGTATTGTAATCTTCTAGGTCACATCAAGCAGAAGGTCGGTCTGTCGTAGAAGAAAAGTTACCAACATTTCCATACAAGTTGTTCCTAGCTTGACGGAAAGGTAGGCGGCTATGGGGTGTATGTTTTTAGAGTCTATTACGAAACAGTCATTGGAAAGGGCGTAGCCAGGTACAGGCAAGGTGGGGGCAGCACCTCGAAGATTACTATTATTGTAATCAAATAAATATTTATTTAATATTCACAAGAAAGAGAATTAAGTGCCGACTTAGGGCACCTCTACGCACTACGGCTATTACTAGATCCCGATCATGCCATATGCTGCATTTATCTGACACTCTAAATTAGACAAAAGCACAGCTCAATCGAATATTGTTAGGGTCTAACGTCTGGCTTGTGTCTATGTGTTACTGCAGCTATAAGGTCGGCTCCAACATCTGCCCTTGATACGCTATTGAACCTACCGCCAATCCTCTTATTTATACTAATGACGAAAGAAGCACTGTCGTTTCTGGGAAAGCTCATCCTAGTAAATGATAGTAGTTTTCCATGCAGAAATCTGCATGATGCACTTCAAGCACTCAATGCTTTCGAGTTCAATTCGAAGTTGGTTTGGGATTGCTAGATGCAACTTTAAAGACTAGCATCGAATAATCATGTTAATCTTATATGGATACCTGGACATAATGGGTTTCTTCGTTTCTCCTTGCCTCGAAAGTGGGACACAATGTGACATCAGTGTCTATCCTATCCTACAATAATTGGTCTATCTTTAATATGACGAATATGACGTCATAATCTGCTTAACCTTGTACACTTCTTCTTTGCAATCTAAAATCTAAAAATTTAAAATAAAATTATAAATAACACACGGCTATTTAAAATTGTTGTCCTCGTGTGTTCGTGTCCATGTCTATTGACCTCTACTTATGTAAGTTACAATATTCTGAGTAACCTTAGATACTCAGATAGTTCTTTTCTTGGTCACATTCAAGTAATTAGAAGTGTCATAAAAATGGTCTAAACAAATCAGTTACAAAATAACAAAACAAAACAAAAGAAAAGAAAACAACAAAAATAAAGATCTAAAATCTCAAATAAAATTTGTTGCCGAACTGAACAACCACGAGTTTGGTCAACAGACATGAGATAAGAAAACAAGATATGCATGCATGTACGCAATACAAGAACAAATAAGAAATACATAAATAGAAGAAGAACGATCCGAAAGAAAAATAAAAAATCAACAAAGAAAATTGACACAAATTGAAAATTAACCCATTGAAAGAAGATAGACACATACTATATTGTACTACTATATACGAGTAGTAGATGAAAAGATTGAGAGAAGACGAGGACAAGGACTTAATGGCTGATAGCTGATGGCTGATGGCTGACAACATGACATGAAGGGAATGAGAATTTAAACATGCGGCATTGATCAGTAAAAACATGAAACGAATGAACGAACGAACATTAGGCGACATGTTGTGAAAACATGCTACCGAATTTAAGTTTTACAACTCTAGATACAATCCTTATCGGATTGTTATGAAATGGTAATGGTGACCGACGGTGATGGCGGTAAACTTAAAGAGCAATCGCGCGTGTATAAGCGCAACTTCTCACTTAGCCTCGAAAAAGGATCAGTTTTCAAGGAAAACATTGACAAACATAATTAACACATGTATGACGACGTTCAAGAAGAAGAGGAACTCTCAAATTTAAGAAAAACATATCACATCAGATCATACCGAAAAACGAACAGTGGCTATCTATTGGATGCGGCAAATAGCTCAACCAAAGAACGGCGGCAGATACAAACATGTCAAGGGATTCTGAATTTCACGAATTGTTGTTCTTTTTATTTTTAAGGTTCTTAATAAATAAATAAACAAATTATCGCATTTCCCCTCTTCCATTACTTTTCGGGAACTCAAAGTCAACATTAAGAATGATGCTCTTGTAACGAGTATTACGAATATTAAATGTGTTAATTTAGCCTCCTTTAACAGTCGTATGATTGAGTCATTGTAATTGTCGTATTCACTTCATTTAACTTTCAATCAATCTGCAGATTCTAACAAACTGAACAACTCGCAGTCAACAAGGAAAATTGGAAATGAATAAAAGATGATCAGGTGACCTTGGAACATCTCATATGCTTCTGCGCGACTCTCACAACAACTCATACGTCATAATACTATTAAGGAGTGCCAAGGTTTCATAATCGAGGTCAGTGATGGCGAACAATATGTGAAAGAATAACTGTGACAAGGCTTGGACCCCGCTTCTTTTGGATGGTACATTGTGTCCTCAAGTAAATGGTACGAAGATTATCATATCACATACATATCAGCATAACTAAGTGTGAACTCAATCCTTAGATTCTCTAGCAATTCTATTCAGAAAAGGGATAACGACTGAGTGATATAAGTTACTCTAACCTTAATAACCAACTATTACATATGTTTAATAAACAAAAGACTCAAATCAATTACAACCATACAATAGTTTAGCAAATTCTATCTTTTAGTACATACATACATATTTCAAAGAAACTACTTGAAGCTAGTTCAAGGCATTTCGATTGCCAATCAAGTGTTTTGCAACAGCAAATGAAATAATCGAATAAATAGTATGATAGCCATGGTTGAGATACATTCGTAGTTGTGCACATGTACGTATATACTTCAATGTATATGAATATACTACATATTTATGTTCTATATGACTCAGTATGAGCCCCATTCAATGAAGAATATTTATATTTCCTCTTAAAAATAAAATCAAAACAATTTCTAAGTATAGCGACGCTTCGATTTTTAGTACGAGTATCAATCGTTAAAGATTATTCTTTTTGTTTTTATTTTTTTTAGTTAATTTCCTGTTTGCTTTAAGCTTTGACACACATTATGTTTATTTTTCAGAGTACAGAGTACAGAGAAGAGAGCTATAAAAATATAAACACTCATGGAAATATACCATACTCCAACAATTTGTACATATGGATATGACAAAGCCAAGTCAACAAGTTCATAGAAAGTGTTATTAATGAGAACTTTAATATTTGAGTAATCAAATTGAGAATATGTTAGAATTATTAAGATAAGATTGATTGATTTACCTATTTCGGGGGCAATATATTTTGTGTTTTATGGTACTGATTAAATCAAGTATTTTGTTCAGTTACAATATTGGATATTGGGATTATCACAACCACATCCCTTTCTGGTAAGCATTGTTTTTTTGGTCTTCGAACAGGTAAAAGTCTGCAGAATAGGGAGGTTGCAGCAATAATGAGAAGTATGATTCGTACAATTTTGCCAACTTGGCAAAAGACTTGTGACACAGTGCATTGTCTTGGTGAAAAATCTCTTTCTTTCTTTGCATATGGGGCCATTTCTTTGAAATTTCCTCATTGAAATAATCAAGTTTGGAATATAGCGATCGCTTTTCATTGTCTTGCTTTTTTCAATGTCATTGATAAACAAAACATCAGATGCCACAACCTTGCCAAACACTCTGTTGTGCTTTTTGCTGATTTAGACGATATCATATCAATATCCCTGCTACATTCTGATGAGAACATTTTATGAATCATGGCATTGGAACTTGCTTTCGTCGTGGCCAGCAGAGACGGTCCGGCCTCTTTATGGGAGTATCGTGGTGTCTGTTGTTGTTTCCAGATGTGGGTAGAGTGAGAGCTCAACGTACAGTTGCATTATACATTTGGGAGCTGTAACCTACAGAGTAGAAGAGGCTTTTGATAGTCCCCTTTCCAGACCAAGGAATGAGTCATACTATCAAAATAAGTATGGCTTGAATTTTTTGCCGTTGATTGAAGTTTATCATTGCAAAACCATGATATTAAGTCTCTACGACAGGTGTTTACGTAAAATCAATGGCCTTTCCTAGCATTGAATATTCTGTAATCCGAATTGCATGATTTTCTTACGAATAAGAATATAACAAATTCTTGTTTCAAAAATTTAATATTGCTTAAAATTCTAAGAACAGTTGAGTTTCCCGACTTTGAATTATGTCTTTACCCATGTTTTTTTAAACAGCGGGAACAGTAAAACATAATTCTCGTGAAATTATATGCACAAAATGACACAGGCCTGCAATTGTTTCTCCGCAGAAAAACTGAATGGGAAAAATATTTAAAAAAATGCCATTATGTAAATTTAATGAAAAAAAGAGTTTTTTTTTCCAATTATCTTAGTAAGGAGTGGGCCATCTATTGGTCCGATTTTGGTTTAGTCATGAAATTTTTTTTTTTTTTTATAATTTATTATTTATTTAGAATCTATCTATTGATTATATGTAGACAGTAGCTAAATTACATGAGGTATTCAGTATTTTGAGGTTATATTAGGAGGGATAGGTCACTGATTGAAGCGGAAGGGAAGATCCAAGGGATGATAGCGCTTAAGTCTGCGGAGTTGCTGGCTGTTGTCCAGAAGTTGTACTGCAAGGACGTTTACATGGTTCTCAAGTCGATGTTCGTAGCGGCGGATAAACGCAGTGATGGTCTCTGCAACCGTATCAATCTTGAGGTCGCAGTGAATGACATCGTTGCGAACATAAAAAGGGGCACCTACATATATAGTGCGAAGAACTTTGGACTGGATCCTTTGTATTATGTTAACATTTGAAACCGCAGTGGAGCCCCAAACTGAATGCCATAGGTCCAGATTGGCCTTAGAATCGCTTTGTAGAGTAGTAACTTATTGCGTGGTGAGAGCTTCGAACTAGGCCTGAGTAGCCAGTACATGCGCTTGAGCTTAAGGTTGAGCTTGGTCCGCTTGTTGAACAGGTGTTTTCTCCAGCTGAGTGCTCTATCTAGTGTAAGCCCTAGGTATTTAACGGCAGAGGCCGTGGGGAGCAAGTGTCCATTAAGACTAGGGCAGTTTCGGGTCCTAAGTGTATATGTGACATGAGTCGATTTATCGGTATTGATGGCAACATTCCACTTTGTGAGCCATGGTTCTAAGGCAGACAATTGCAGCTGCAGTTTCCTGGATGCTGCTATGTAGCAGTCGTTGGATGCCAGAAATGCTGTGTCGTCTGCGTAGGTAAGAAATCAATTTTTGCCCCAAATCATCCAAATTCGTAAATATTTGGCCAACGAATATGCTGAAAATTTACAGTTGTTATGGGGATATGTCAACATGATCATGATTCAAAACATTGTTTGTCGACTTGTGAAATATCAGTTAGACTCACAATCCATTAAGGTTTTGAATTGGCCACTGCAAAGTCCCAACTTAAATCCAATAGAAAACTTGTAGGACATAATAAAACGAGTCATAGCAGCACTAAAGCCGGCAAATAAATTAGTTAGGTGATAAGAAAAGTGTCATTAGTTTATTACAGACCAGTATGAACTTTTCATAAGCAGCATGGCAAAACGATGTTCCACCGTGATACTTAAAACAAAAAGTGTTATCCATTTAATTTTTAATAAACAAAAAAAGAAAATAAAAATAGCACTCGCACCAAAAATTTAAGAATGTAAATTACTTTCTTTCATATGACTTAATTCAATGAACGGAACATATATCACCATATTTATCATATATCATGTGACGCTTTATAAAAAATAATAATAAATATAAGAATCGTACCATATCTTTTGTATGACTTAATTTTGTGAGCACATCTGTGTATTTCATTCATCATATGGTTGTAGGTTCTTACTCAAGTTCATTTGTCTAAAAGACCATAGACCAGAAATTTACTGCACGGATTCTAAATTCTGAAATTGTCAACACACAAATTTTAATGACCAATACAATAGCAATAATACCATAATAAATTTGTTATTTCATATTTAATGGCCAAGTTGAAGTTCACACATTTGTATAAGATATTAGATATTTAACATACGAGTATTGTGTGTAAAAGATACGAAAAAATCGCATATCCTTCAAATAAAAACAAAATGTACTTGTAGGTACTATATACAAACGTACTTACATATATTTTTTTTTGTTTAGCTGTCAGTTTGTCAGTCTTATTTTATCATTTAGTCAGTCATAATACTTATGACTAGACTTTGGTGGATGGATGGATGTGTGTGTGTGTTTTTTTCGTCTGTTTTTGTAACCATTTACTTAGGTAATTTATCTTATGCTTGTTTTCGTTTTACACATTTTACATAATAACTCACGCGTTCAACGTCGTTGATGATGAGAATGATGATTATGATCATGATGATGATGGTGATGATGACAACTACAAGGTAAAACAGGAGTCAAGTTAAACCAAAGTAAACCAAAGAAAAGCAAATCAAGCTAAGCTAAGCCAACCAACAAGTAAAGAGAATGAAAGAAGCAAGTTAACAGGTGAATAAGTAATAAGTGATGATGGTGATCTAAAGACGACAAAACAAGTAACAAAAACAACGTGTCATATACAATACAATATGTACATACTCGTACGTATGGTTATCATTGTTTTAAGTCTTTCAGACAATGCTAATTACATTTGTCTCGAGTGACAGAGAGACAGACACACAGAAAGAGACAGACAGAGAGAGAGAGAGAGAGAGAGAGAGACTTACATTTGTATCTGCATCTTGCATATACAATATGTGTGCATACATAAATATTGCATGGGAGTTCATGCGTTGCAGAGCTTATTTGTTGGCTAACTTAACAAGCTCTAAAGAGGCGTGAATTGAAAATGCATTATGAGTTTTTTTACCTTTACTAAGTAACTAAGTATCTTTCTGATGAGTAATTAGGTATCTAAAGATGTCACTATTAGTACTTTATATATGGTACACCTATTGGTAATAGTAGGTACTTATTATTCCAAGTTCACAGAAAAACCTATACACATATCACATATCAATTTTAGCATGAAAAAAAAAGAAAAAAAATGAAATGAAATGAAAAAGAAAACATAACATAACATATCTACGAGTATGAATGAAGTATGAAGTAACATACTATCTATGAAGTCTCTTCATGTCTTTATGTTATGTTCTTTTAGGCTTTGATGCATTGCGCTTCTTATGGTTGTTGCCACATTTAGTGGTAAAATCGGCGGCTTGGACTTACTCAGTGCGCTGGACACACACTCCATAGTATAAGACTTGTTTGTCAGCAGAACACTTCACAAATCATCCTCATGTGAAACTTACAGCGGAAGAATCATAAAAATATTGTATAAAAAAACGAAACGAATAACACCGAGAACGAGAACCAAAAGGAACAAGAATCCAATGGTCAAGAACAACGATGATGATGATGATGATGATGAAGATGACGACGACAATGAGACTAACAAAAGGCGGCAACAGCAGCACGAGCAGCAGCAACATGGGCAATAACAATAGTCTTTGCCATCATGTAACAAAGGATTCCGACAATAGTCAGTGTTCACAATTTTTGAAGCACCCTATAATTTGTAATGTCCTTGTTTTGTACCCGGTGTTTTGTACCGGCGACCTACTCCACATAGATCATTCATACACTTACAAAAGGGTCAAAATAAGGAGTTTCGTTTACATTTTCTAAAATATTTGATCCCCACTTCTCGTTCCCTGGAACTAAATTCTGAGGTAATACCCCCAACTACAATTCAAATGGTAACTGAGTAATTTACAGAGGTAATTTATTGGCATTTCTATTGGAATTAAAATCATCTAGAAAGGCTTTTGAATGTCTCAACGCAAGAATTTAATATTTTGATCCTGATTCACAAAACTATTCTAGACCATTTATAGATAAACCTTTCATTACTTTCTATTGGTACTAAATAGATTTGCTTGCATCTTTAATTCAACTCAACACAATCAAAATCAAAATCAATAGTACCGTCGTATTCTAAAAGCCTAAAATGTACTTAGTTACACTCAATGCAACGTCATAACTCATAAATGCAATTGACTGAAATCTTTCCTTCTTCCTTCCTTGTTGTTGGTGTTTTTTACCAAAAAGCTCACCTCTTTATGATATTTTGGTTATTTTGTTGTAGTTGTTGGCTTTAGAAGCAAAGTGCAGTCCCATAGTATTGTTTTAAGTGTTTGTGTTGTTGGATTTTTATCAAAGATCGAAATATTATAGAAGCACATACATACTCGTTCTATGTTTGTGCGGATTTGTTTGTGTTATTGTTATTATTGGTTGCGGTGGACTGTTTACAAAGTCCAAGACACAGGTTAATATTAAACATGCTTTCTATTTACCTATGTTTGCAATCATTTTCTATACCACACTCATAACAAAAATTTGAATGGATTCATAACATTATGATGATGTTTGTAACGCATTCATTGAGATACTATAGATTCTCCTTATTAACCCATGATAAGAACTAATTTGAGAAATCTAAGTTGAATTTTTAAGTACCAAAAAGCATCGATAAATCTAAGCAATAACAATATTACAAATATTTATCAAGACTGTGTCCATCACATATATGTACATATATCGCAAAGCCCTTGATAGGCCAATCCATCCATTGATAATTGTCTATTGTCATTTCTGAATGAAACTTATATGGAAATACTTAATCTTAAGTATGAAAGTCAATTGGTTTTACTTGAACACCTGACTTAATATCATGGTGCTGAGCACATGGATCGATAAACGTCAGTCAACGTCACCTTGGATATTTTATTATAACATTTAATGAATAAAAATTAGCCTCCATCTTAAAGGATATACAAAATTAATGTGATAAAGGCGAGAGATTGACATGAGGCTTTAAGCCTAAAAAGTATATAAGCCTACGTCCTCTTTGGCGTTCCTGTACTCAAAGCTCATCAGGGTGAAAGCGCTTGAGCCTTCTCCTAGAGGTATTTATAGTCAAAGTAGCAGCTAGCCTGTTGGCATAACCCACAGATGGCTCAGTATACACTATATTCATGGATATAGCTCTAGGTCTAATCCTACTTCTTCTGCAAAAAAGGTTGCATTCATTAGATCAAAGATCAAACGAACTATGTCCCCACTGTCACAAGGACTTTAGCGAATGGATAGTAAGCTGAAACCGCTACTGTTCCAAATGCCCGTGTTACCAGAAAATACCTCTGGTCAGGAAGCTTGACAAAATCACTAACAGTATAGCTCCATAAAGCTCTGGGACCAGTGGCCCTCCGACAATACTAATCCCACCCCATACATACACACACACACACACACACACACAAAACACGGATCCCTCAGATTACAAGCAAACGACGCCTCAAAAATACTGCACGTGCAAACTCATTTAGTTGCCTAACACTATCCCCACTATGGAGTGCCTGAATAAAATCATAATCCACACGTCGTATATGAACAAAAGCTACACAACGATGCTATTGAAACGAGGGTAAAACACTCTGACTGGCAAAGTTTATGCGAAACTCGGGATTACCTCTGTTTTGATGATGATGGTGAATATCATTATGAGCTTTATAGACTTAAAAAACGGAGCATTTATTCGCCTGCTCATTGGACACCGACAAGCATCTCATAAACGGACCAGTCTGTCCACCATGCTCTCTCTGTGGAACTAATCTGACCGTGGACTCATGCCAGAACTTGGGGAGTATCAGGACCTCCCTTTATAGTTCCCAACCAACATCCCAACTAATAAAAACTCCTACGTTTCTTAACATTTCTAAATTCTAGTCATCTTTTCAACTACTCAAACATAAATATTTAGGACACAGATATGATTAAATCACAAGTCGAAGGCCCCCGTATTAAATATAAGGTGCAATGTATTAATATGAAAATGAACGTCAAACATTCTTTTTTCAATTTGCAGGCATAACTCAACCTATCTCGGAAATGGAATTGTTTGAATGGATTCCTGGTTGACTCGGATTTGAGCCCAGGTTACTTGTCAAACAGACACTATACTATCGAGGATGCTTCAGACTATGGCGTACTTACTAATCACTCTACTATTGAGGATATTGAATTAAATAAAGGGTTCTAATTGTATAACATAGTTCAATTATTGTGTTCAAAGATGATTTGAAAATACATTATCATTATTACATGGGTATAAAACAAAGTCAAAATTCCAGAAAGTTTGGATACTGATTACATCTAAACCACACAACGGATTTTGATACGGATTTCACTATCATTTAAAGATAGATGTTCATGCAAAATACATTTTAATTTAATTCTGTAATACAATATTAGCTTAAGCTACAACAAATAGGATGGGTTTTGTGTTGGATTAACCAAAGGTACGATTTACATCACATCAAAGGAATATAAGAAGTTAATAATGGGTTGGCACCGAGCTGACATCCTAGAGTCATGGGTTCGATTCTTGTTCAAGTCTGGTCCTGCTCTTTTCTAATTCTTCACACTATCCTTCTTAACTTTACCCAGGAGTTGAAGGCTCATATTAAAAATAACTAAGTTATAATTTATTTTGCTACAATCTTAGTTCTATTAAATAAAAAAATGATTTCATAATAATGATTTCCTCTTTGATTTAATTCCTTAAAATATCAGATATGTAGGTATATATCTTCTTAGCGATTGTCGGATGCTGCCACTGTGCTGATCGCAGGGCACTTAAAATCGATTTAGAGTGTAAATTTCATATGATTACATTAGTCTCTCTGTCAAGTCACAATTCAAGAGTAGAGTTTGGACCCAATGTGATCTTTACCATGCCTCCCAAAAATCGGCAAATTATCATTTGAAAAATATAGGTACATAAAAACCAGAAAGAATGCTATCATTGGCTATAATGAAATTGCCACTCAAACTGTGTTTTTTGTTGATACTCAAACTGTAATAGAGACAATACAGTGATATGCTAAGAAAGGAAGGTTGGAGCGTGAAGAGTATTTCATCTACATAACATTCTTACTGGTTTTTATTCACTTTTTCTGCATTGCATGAGATCAAATAAGTACTTAGTATGAGATGGAATGGAATGGGATGAGAATGAAATGCTGCCCAAACGAGTGAATCAATGAATGAATGAATAAACGAAAGAAGTATGATTAGTTTACTTGCTATGTTGGTTGGGTGGTTGGTTGGTTGGTTGGTTGGTTGGTTGGTTGGTTGGTTGGTTGTTTGGTCAGTCAGTTAGTTCGATATATGTATGTATGATTGTACTTATATTACAATAAGGTATAGAGAATGGAGGAGAGCAAGCTTGTTGATATTGTTGTTGTGGCCTGATAAAGTTTTCAATTGCCTTATAATGTAATAACTGAACTGAATTAAAGTGAAATGGAACTCAAAAACTGAACTGAAAACAATCGATCGATTGATTGATTGATTGATTGACTGAATGAAAAAGTCAATGGAAATGGATATACCTGCACATGTATGTATGTGCATATGTATGAAGATGCATTGCCTGACTGATGAATGGATTGAATGAGTGAAAGAGTAGTTGAATGAAATCAAATAGCAAAATTGAATCAAAGCCCGTAACGGAGCAAATCAAAGGAATACAGAAAAACAGAAATAATGGGTAAGAGACGCACTTTTGTTGGTTTTCCATTCTTATGTTAGGAGGTAGATTTCTTCTTCACGGGAGTGAATAGTATTATAAGTTTGTCATGAAGTTTGTAACACACAGAAGGAGACATCCCAGACCACATTAAGTATATGTATATTTGATCAGCTCAATGAGACGAGTTGATTTAGCCATGTCCGTCTGTCCGTCTATCTGTCTGTATGTATGCAAACTAGTCCCTCAGTATTTGAGCTAGAGAGCTGAAATTTTGTCGGAATCAGCCGAATCGGACGACTAGGCGGTACCTCCCATACAAACCACTATAAGTTTCTAGTCCATATCCATCAACCATATAAATTTTTTAATCCTAGCATTACCAGAAGGGGTACCTCCCATACAAACTCAAATAAAATGACATATTTATAAAGAATAAAAGTACAATAAAAGTGCCATACAAACTGTGTTCTTTGTTGATACTCAAACTGTAGCAGAGAGAATATTGTGATGGTTGGATGCAACCCGGAGGAGCGTGAAGAGTATTACATCTTTGGCATAGCCAATGATAGCATTCTCTCTGGTTTTTAATGGAATTTGTTTTTATTCTGTTCAGATTTGCTTTTCATTTTCCTTTTCCTTTTATTAATGTTACGGTTTCTGTGTGTGTGCGTGCTTTTTTTCCTGTAATTTTTTCTGCCATTTTTAACAAACACAAACAAAATCAATTACATAAGCTTCATTAAATAAGCTCAAACATATTCAAAATCATTCACCTGCTCCCTTTTTGCACAACGATTTTCTTTCAAGTGGTTTTTGCTTGTACTCATACCAGTATGAAGGCGGTATAGAAATCATGGGTCAGCATCAACACCATCACCATTACCATCACCACCAGTAACATAATATAAATTAATGTCTGACGATTGATTGGCCTTAAGGAATTTATGTTTTTGAATATGCATCCATTATTGAATGAACGAATGAAGTGGGTTTTGCTTGCTCACAGCCTGAATTTGGGGAACAGGAACTGAAAACAAAAAAGTTTAATGTCATCAATGACAGATGATGAGAGGACGAGAAGTTAAGTAAACTGAAATGCTTACTGAAGCTAATTAAGGTTACACTTTAACCCTTTCCTTGTTCCCCGAAAATTCAGCTTATTTCAGCTTCAATCAAAATGAAATGATTCCATTCAAAAATTAATGTAAATAAATATAAATTTGTTGAAAGTAAATAAGACAAAACACAAAAAAAAAAAAAAAAAAATAGCCACAAGATAAAGATATCCCCAGTCTGAATGCTACCAATTCAAATCACTTTCTGCTATATATTTTAGTGGTATTAGCGTGCAAACAGTTAAAAGAAAATTATATAAATAATTGTGTAAACTTTTGGTGGCATAGATTGGAAAACTTGGAAACTTCTCTTTTACCATGAACTTGAATTTCATAGAGAGAGATAATAAGGATATGATGCTTAAGGTCAGGGTATTACAATGGTCGTTGGATGTCGCTTTTAATATGCTTCCTTAGTACTAAACACACAAAAAGCAGGAAACCGCTAAAGAATTTCGTGGGTTTTGTTTGTTTATTTGATTTAGATTTAGTTACCATTCAAGTTATACAAATTATGAAATGAAAGATGAAGGGAGCCTGCCTGGAGACTTTTGAAAAAACATTTCAATGATGCAATAATCCTAATGGTTTAAGGTACTGAAATGAAACTGTCGCTGTTATATGGAAGGCAAGAAATAGTAGTATACAATGTATTTGTATGGAAAAAAAAAATGAAAGAAAAAGCCATTTAGTAACATCAAAGCTAAATGTATAAAGGACAAAGAATGACGATTCTACATTTATAACTGCATGCACACCAGCCCACACACTCATTCGTATCTACATGCTACATATGTGTACAGCATATGTACCCCTTGTACTATATGTACCCATTTAACCCAAGAATGCGTTTTTAACAAAATTATTTACCTTTTTATATAATTTTTTGTTGGTGGAAGGGCGAGTCCTGCTTGCCATTATACAAATCAATGAATACGACGAGAAAGAATATCTAACGCGTCAAAAGTATTTGACCACAAAAAAGATACAAATGCGCATAGTGAAACCAAACCAAACATCTAGAAAGGGATGATATCTCAAACTTTCACTTACTACATTAGAAGTTCGTCACTGTTTGTTGTTTGTTCATTCAAATGAATTTGCATGCGATACTACACACTCGTATAAGAGTAAAATCTGCCTAATTTTTGTATACTTTTTTCTTTGATTTCATTGTGAATTTCACTTATACTACTACCAGGGTGAATAGAGTAAGGTATTATTGTTTTGTCATGATGTTTCTTAAGCTTGAAAGATTTTATGCAAATGCAAATAATCATATATGGTCATACCGCTTTGCCTCTTCTTTGGTTACTGAAATGCTTTAGATCTTTTAAACTTTTGCCAAATCTGAACAAGTCTGAACAGTTTTTGAGATAAAGATATGAAATATTGCACTAAAACTGAAGGGTACAAGATATATAAATTAAACAAAGCATCCCTAAATTATTTTCTTATATGGATGAACTCCTTCAGTTGTCGGAGAATATTGAAGGTACATTTTGACTTGGAGAGACCTTGAGAAAACTAAAATAGAATAAAATCATTAACCCTAGTTGCCATTATCTTATCTCCTTATCAATCTGATCTTTTGCAAATAGAATCTACTATCGTTACAAACATCCATACAAAGTGATAATAACAATTCACATTTGTATAAAAGATACTTACTACAATACCATAACAAAGAACCTTGAAAGTCAATTGCCAAAGGGAATCTGTTCATTCATTTACAAATTTACAAAAAAAAATAAAAAAACCAACAACACCAAAACCTAGAAGGTTAACCATTTGTCCATTTGGAAAGCAACAAAAAACAGCAAAAAAAAAAATTTGTTCGTTTGTTCCATCGTCAGTCATATCCATTTACACAAATTTCATCAACCTAAATGTTCATTTCACCCGTCACCGCCATGTCTTTGGTCTGGTGGTAGTAAGTAGTAGTAGTGTTCGTAGTACTTACATACTAACTCCTTGTTTGATATGCATTGCATCTGAATTGGCTTTTTAAGAGCTTCAATGAACCGTTGCTATTAACCCTTTCATTGATGATGATCGTCATCATCGTCATTTCATGGTATCATTTACATAAAACTGCAATAGAATTTTTGTTTTTCTTTTCATTTTCTATGGGGCTTTTAGTTCCTTTTTATCCTTTTTATATACTTTATTTTTATTTTATTTTTTGTATCTTTTTATCTTTCAAATCAAATGAGCTAGAAAAATCTATCTGAAATTGTTTTAAGCATATGCGTTTCGATTAACTTGATTTAGTTTTTTATTTTCCATAGAGAATGAGAATGTGACTACCCCTGAACACAGGCTTATTCAAGGATTCAACCTAAAATTGTTAAGGTTCATTTTTGAATCAATAGATCTAACATCCAGGTTAAGCTTTTTTTTTTACAATTGTAGAAGAAACTTGAACCTTTTCTTCTTATAAGAATACAATAGATTAATAATTGCACAATTTTTAACGTGTATCAGAATCTAACGCTCTTTCAGAAATGTAACAAATATATGTCACCAATAGCCGTAGCGCCCAGTAATCCATATATGTATATATGTATTCTGCTTGGAAGCTCATTAGAATGGAGCCTCTTTAATCGGCTTCGTGTTGCGCCATGAATGAAGGCTGTCTGTAAATTCTCCTCTTATTGTTGAGCGACAATTTACTGAACGGTCAGTTAACAGCATGTGATGATAGCTTTTATATAAATATGAGCTCGCCATGTGAGGCGTTTGTCCAAGATCAGTACGAGGTAACAGACTTCGTCCACCTGCGGAATGATACTGAAGTCAAAGTTGTTAACTGAACAAGATCCACGCTTTAATGTAAAAACAAAATTCACCGATTTCTCTGCATTTATTTGAAAGTTCCACCTCTTGGAGCAGGCGTGGAATCTTTGCAAGAAACCCTGTAATAACTCTGATGCTTCCTGGGCCTAGAAAGAGTTTACTAGAACATAATAAGTTTACATAGATTGAAGATTAGATTAGCTTAGATTTTATGTTGTTTGTTTGTTGTCCTGTTTGTTAAAATCTAAGAGAAGGATCGCTGAGCTGGATGGAAAATTGTTGCTAAATTTCACTCGAATTCACCTAAAGCTCAAAGCACAGGCAAAACCGAAGGAATCTGCCAAGACAATTATTCCCTCACTCCAATTAGTAAGTACATCCAAACGTACGGATGAAATTCTCCCGTCTACCAACATTGATGTACCTGAAGCATCTGGTGCAATATCAGCCACTGCACCAGGTAATAATTCCCGAGGTGAACGGTACACAACCGGCTCAACACCAAGTCGACCAACGTACAATGGCGTGTATGAGAGAGATAACTATATGCTCATCATACCTGCTTGGTGACAACGAAGATCTATCTTTTTTGCAGCTGAAAAACCTCACAAAAGAATTGCCTCAGGAAAATCTGACAGCTCATTTGTGGGATGTCATAAAATAGTCCTGAGACCCTTGAACTTCTGGCTAGTGTGCACTTTCCAGATTCTACTGAGATATATGATGACCGACCAGCAGAACCATTGGGATCTATACCTAATACGCATGACTGGTCACTTGCCAGGGAAATCTTTTGCACTGGTAGAAATAAATGGACCATTGTCTCATTAAAACCATATAAGAGCCCCGGAGAAGATGGTATATTTCCAGTGCTCCTACAGATGGGGCTTCCATGCATCAACCTTCCATGCATCAGCTTTGCTTGGGGTATAATTCCTACTAAATGGAATTTCTCTTAAAAACAATAGAGAAACTAATTAATAGGCATATAGGAGATAGGTTCCTAACACAAAAGCCATTACATAAAAATCAATATGCGTATCAATCTGGTAGGTTAACTACTCATGCACTTCTTAATCTTACCGAAAAGATTGAGAAATCGCTAGAAAATAAAGAGTACTCCGTGGGCTGTTTCCTAGATATAGCGGGTGCTTTTGACAACACTGAATTCCACCATATGTATGGAGCAATCTGTCGCAAAGGTGTTGATGGGACAACTTGTAGATGGTTTGAATTCATTTTAAAAAATAGAAACATGAAATCTGCAATTGGACCAACTAAACATAAGGTCTGCGCTGTAAAAGGGTGTCTTCAAGGGGAGTTCTCTCACCTCTCCTATGGTCCATTGCAGTGGACGAACTCCTTCAACTGTTAAGTGATAAGGGCTTCGATGTGCAGGGAATGCAGACGATATTGTCGTTCTCGTCAGGGGGAGGTTTGAGGTCACTATATCAGACCTTGTCCAACTTGCATTAACTCTAATTATAAACTGGTGTTTAAATGTGGGACTAAGTGTAAACCCCAAAGAGACCGATATTGTATTGTAATATTCACAAGAAAGAGGTTCTGAATTTGGGAACTCCTTATACTTGGCGAAAGAATACCCTTCTCAAAGGAAGTAAAATATTCAAATTATAGACTCATGGGGGACTGAATCCAAAAATGTGCACTATGGCTGCACAGTGTACATGGCTATCACTAGTCCAATTATGTCATTTGCTGCACCTTTCTGGTGCTCTAAACTAGACAGAAGCACAGCTGAATCGAAAATTGGTAAAGTGTAACAACTGGCCTGTGTCCATGTTACTGGAGCAATGAGGTCAGCTCCAACAACTGCCCTTGACGCTCTACTAAACCTACATCCAATCCACTTATTTATTAAGAAAGAAACCCTGTTGTTTTTAGCAAAACTCATCCTTGTAAATGACAGTGACTCAGTAGGTCTCGGGCAATTGCTACTGGGAGATAAGCTTGACCTGAGTATTCACAACTCCATCATTAGTGACTTCTGTCGGATTGAATTCAATTTTCAGAAACATTTTGTTATTAGTTTCCCAGACAGACAGAGATGGAAACAGACGAGACCCAAGCCTATCCGTGACTCCCACATGCGGTACACAGATGGGTCTAAAACGGACATTGGCGTTGGAGCAGGTGTGTACGGGGAAAACCCCATAAAACTCATAATCAGCAGCATGGGCCGGGCGAACTTAGTGTTCCAGGCAGATATCCATGCAATAGAAATATGCCTCAGGGAAGAATTAAAGTGCTCTACTGCTAACAAGCACATACCACAGTCACTCTGATAGCAAGGCTGCAATACAAGCACTCAATGCTTTCGTGTTCAACTGGAAACTGGTTTGGGATTGCTTGATGCTACTCAAAATACTGGCATCAAGCAACCAGGTTAACCTAAACTGGGTGACTGGACAAAGTGGATATCTAGTGAATGAAGAGGCAGATGAACACGCCGGAGAAGGATCTGCTAAAGTCCTCATTGGACCAGAGCCATTCTGCGAATTGCCTTGGAGTTTGAGGAAATCCAAAGTTAACAATGGATGGATGCCAAATCGAATACAAGGAATGCTAGAGTGGTTAAAATCTTCATGCCAACTAGATCTTGCAAAAGAACACAGGAATTACTGGGACTGACATGGACAGGTATTCGAATAGTCTCAAGTTTCTTGATAGGACAATGCACAGTAATGAAACACTTATATAACATGCGAATCAGTCGCAGCAATCTATGTAGACTTTGTACTGAGGAGGAGGAGTCAGTAGAGCATGTATTATGTCACTGCGAGTGCCTTATCTGGACCAGACTCCGTCACCTTGGAAACCATTATTATTGAAAGAAATCTTTCTCTAAATTGTGTATAAAATTATTATTTGGATCCCAAATTACTATATACGAGTATACGTATGAAGTATGTAAAGTATGTAAATCTAAAAGCAAAATGATAAACGTTTTTAGGAATAATCCTATGAAATGTTTGATCTTGTATTATATATTATTTATGTACAATATCTTGACTGACTCTCAGTGTTTTTTCTCTGTCTTTCTATGTAGTATTCATATCTAAAGTTCTTCCGGCAATTGTTCAATGTTTCGGTGTTCGGTGTTTGCTTGCCATCACTCAAAACAACACCTTAAGATACCCAGAATGTACTATGTACTACTACTACAACTACTACTATTTGATCATTCTAAGCGAGTGCAAGATACTTTTTCTTTTTGTTTTTGGTTTTCGTTGTGGATGGTGGCTTTGTTTTTGGCTTTGGGTTTGGTGAGTGGGCATTACTATTTGCCCGTATTTAGGCATTTGTGTAACTGCGAAATGGTAAAATTTATCGATAAGTGAAGGCAGGTAACAACGAATGTGCTTAAATCACTTGCGCGTTGCACTGTAATGTTTATCAGAAATTTATCTCAACATGCTAACCATAACTAAGGAAGGGTCTGTAAACCGAAAACTGCGAACAGCAAGCGAAAAGTAAAGCAAAAAATAATAAAAACAAAATAACACTGAACTGTGTGTGAGGAGGATCTCATAAGACAAAAAAAAAAAAAGCTTGCTTGTGAGCTAACTTTGTAGATACGCGCAAAGCCGCCAAACCAAACGAAATCGAAACCAAGGAGATCTCATGAAAAGGGGCAGGCGGAACAGTGAATATAATGGACCGATAGACAGACAGAGAGAGTCCAGACAGACAGGAGGACAGATGAATAGTCAGAAGGAGATCAACTCAACTCAACTCAACTCAACTCAGCTCAACTCAACTCAACTGAACTCATGATCATGCAATGCTCGTAATACCTTGAACGACGAACGCAAATTGATTTCGGTGACCATCATTCGACGCCTTCAACTGAATTTACTTCCTAACAAAAACAACGCGAATTTTGCATTGTTTGTTACTTGGTTGCTGATGGAGGTAGTAGCGATGCTGGTGGTGAAGGTGATGGTGTTACTTGCTCCTGAAGCAGACTCAAACATATTTTTGTCGCACAAGTTGAGGACGCGCGGTCTACACAGTCAACCAGCACAGACCTACAGACCTCTGCTGTGCATCATTCTCTTTTATCTTCCCTCCTCCTACAAGAATCATAGCCTAGTATAGCGATTCTTAAACTGTTGTCCATAAGTGGGGGTCAGCAAATCACATCCGACTTGAAAATGTTAAATTTTATCCATATTTCTTTTAATTTCCTTCCAGTAACTATTTTCTTATTGTGTTGTTATCCAATGACTGGATCAGAGTTTGGGAAGATAATCTACATCTTGGAATAGTATTTTGGTTCTGGTAAATTAACCATAAGCCAAGGCATGGGGTGTATTCATCAAAAGGAAGAGATTCATTATTCCCCAGTGTTGAAGAAAGACATCTCACTTAAAATTCCTAAAGTTATGACATTAAGTTTTAAGAAGAAAATAAAGAGTTTAACAAATGTCTTAGGTCAGGGATGGAGTCCACGATATATGTATGTTACTAAATAAATATTGTTCGAGCCGGTGTTCATGGACTACATAAGTTTAAGAACCACTGGTCTAGTATTTTTTTTGGTTTTTGCTGCTGCCCGTGTTGCTTGATTCTGTGTCCACTTCTTACACCACACAATCGATCGAGAGTTCGTTGTGGTGTAGTGTAGCATCAGCTTAAGCTAAAGCTAACTTAAGATTGCATCCGATTGCTGGCAGTGGTAACAAAGCGATAATGCGAAAGTCATGTAATCCATTAGCGTAACTTTTTTTTTGTTGCAAATTTGTGACAATGACAATATTAAGATAACACAGTATCCCCTAGTATTCGCATTGACTCTTGAATTCAGATTTGCACTTTCGAACTTCAACACTGGCATTGGGGCATTGGACATCGGAAGCATTCTATTCAAATCGATTTGATTTGATCTGATCTGATCTGATATCAAATTCAATACAAACAAATCCAAATCCAAAACCACAATCAAAGTAATGTATGCGCACAAGATCAGTTCATTTGTTTTTGTTTTTGTACTGTTGTTGTTGTTGTTGGTCTTGGTTTATTTGGAAGCGCCGCCAACGCAACCGGAAAAAAAACTGCACCAAATTAATTTGTCGTCACCCATGAACGTTTAAATCTTCAGTAAGTCTGAAAACTAAGACTAAGCGTCTCCGATTTGATGGTGGTCTTGCGACTCACAGTAACAAAACTGGAATTTCACAATGATCTCGTCGTCATTATCATTGTCATCATCATCAACATCATGATCGTCATCTGCCTTTAATTGAAGATACGTGCGAGCTCCATGTGCAACCGCCGCCATGCTTCATGACTGCGATGAGGCCAGGCCAACCACCACCAACTGCCACCAACATCAATGAAACGTGCGCAAACAACACTTTGATCTTAAAAGAAGTGACGTTTAGTGGTAATTTTGCGCTGATAACGATCTTCCATTGATGGGACAATGATGTCATTTATTAGCAGCGTTTCATGCGTTCAACGAGACATCGTTGTAATCCTCATCTGGAACTCGCTCGCTCAGCTAATGGTGTCTTAAACAGCGCGGTAGTTGCGATATGAAATGGCTTACATGATCTTGATTATAATAAAGCTTCAACTGATGTCGTTCTCCCCGTCTACTTTGTAGTAATAGTATCTTTTTATCCGTCCTCTTCCACTCCTCATTCTATCTTAATAAACATGACAAAAAATAAAAAAAAAATTATAAAGAATTTTCTTGTATGCCCAAGTTCGGAGGCCTTGTAAATGTTGCTCGTTGAATAATTGCGTATGATCCAATACTTTACGATACTACAGTATAGTTAACATACTGCATAAGTTGACAAACAACAAAAGTATCTTTTGTTGTCATAACACCAAGTAAAGAACAAAACCAGTGCTTCAACAATATTATCATTATTTAAATACAATATGATGAATTCAGGAACCATTAAGATTGGATATGTGTTCATACATAATTATACGAACATGTAATAATATTGTTGTATTCAAAAGGAGGGAGGAGAATTAAGTAAGCTGTGTAAGTAGAGTTTAAAGTAAGTATGTAATTATAGAAATGCAATATGTATTAGAAACGGTATCAGGGAACTCAGCTAAAGCATACAAGCCGGCTAAATCGCCTGTGAACAGTTATACTTAGATAGTCAAGTTTGCTTTTAGCAGGACCCCATGTTGGTCAAGATTGTATTGTTTTATTGAGCAACAACTTTAGTTACTACATACGAGTATATGTTATTAAGCACCACGAAAAAAGGGCAATATCTTAAACAAGTGTCTATCAGTGCCACAAGATGAGGATACCATGGTCATGAAGAAATATTATTATAAATATTTTCTGTCAAATTTTCAGCGTGATTCCTCACATGGCTTTATAACATAAGCCTGCAAAGATGAAAGCATGATGTCAATTAGAAAGACTCCAACATTTTCGTATTTATGGACTATCATTGGCAATCAGAGGCGGATAAAATATTGACAGTGCCCTAGGCTAGGCTAGGTGCCCGTCTGGCGGCCATATATTTTGCAAAATATTGTATTAAAGTAGGCTATGGCATGTGTACCCTTAACAGATGGATGTGAATGCAAAATGTGATGAGGTTGAAGAAAGCCAGGGGGATAAAATGTGGAAATTCGTAGTATCTGCACCTTCCCCTTCATATCACAGATGTGTAGCTAGTTAACTGTAAATAGAATTAATTATTTAAAGTTAGTTGGCTTTGCCAGTGCTGGGCATTGTCATAGAAAGTGGGTGAGTGACTCCTCATCCTCTTTGTTTCCACAGCTTCTATAATGGCTTCTGAATGGAATTCCCAGTTTCTTCGCGTGAGTCCCTACACACCAGTGACCAGTAAAAACCACTGTGAACGTTTTCTATTGATGAGTCTAAGCGACTTATTTTCGTTAGCACGTGCCACTCTGCAAGATTCAAAATCTTTCCACCGTCTGTTTGCCTGCTGACGGGAATGCAGGAAGTTGCTCCTCTTGACGATCGCTAGGTGATTTGAGACATGTATCGGTAACGATATATCAAGAGCTGCACCAAAACGAGCTAGCTCATCAGCCTTCTCATTTCCCTCAATGTTCCTATGGCCGGGAACCCATAAGAGAGTGATATCAGCTCGACGACAGTTCTGATAGCAGCCTCCTTCTCCTTCGCGCTTTTGTTGATGTTGTCGGTTTGTTGCTATTTCCAATAGCCATCAATGTAGTTGTTGCTGCCGCTGTTGATGCTACAGCTCGCCCACTGTTAGAGGCGGGTAGTTCCTAATTTGAGGCCAGTATCTCTTCCGCGGAGCTCATCCCGAGCTCTACTTCGTCCTGTTCTGTTTTGTTCGCGATCTATTGTACAATCAAGGATAAAAACTTATTAATTTTTCAACAATTGAGCCATTACCCTTCCCCGCTCAATGTATGGGCCACATTAGAACCTTTTGAATCGAGTTGGTTGTTCGTGGCACTTTTCCGTCTCGATTTATGGCAGTTAAATAAGAACTCTACATCTCTATAGAAAGTATGATTTTTTCTAAGAAGACACTGCGGTGCCTGGCACTTCAGCACTGCCCCATACCACTTATTTACTTCAACCAGTCCCAAAGATTTAAAAAACCTGATTACTCGTTACCTTCAAAGGAAGAGGTTGACGGGATGAGGCAGTTCCTCCAATGGTACTCTACCATCAACCCAATCAACCCAACGACAAAATTGGTCTTCCTACCAACTCATCCAGACGGACATGCGCAGTTTTCTTTCATCTGCGTATCGGACACATTGAAATCACGCACCATCATCTCCTGAAAGGTTCAGTTCGTCGTCCACCATGCCAGCTTTGTGGGGCTGACCTCGCCGCTGTTCATGTGCTGGACTCTTCCAACCCCTATTCCATCTTTTAAAAACTCTCTCACCCTTATTTAAAGGATATTCCGCCACTGCTGGCGATAGCAGGGCTACTAGATATGTTCAAATAGTTACAATACGAGTCACAGTGCTTTTTCATTAAGACACATATGCCAAGAAGCAACAATGATCAACAAATTTAAGGAACATTCATCTAACTCGCCAGATTTAGCCATCCAGGGACTAAAGAATCATCCATCTACAATTTTGTATTAAATTAATAAATACAAAGAATCGAGAAGAAAAATTGCCAATTTTTTTTTTTTTTTGGAGGCATAAAGTGCAAAAACACATGGCAAACCAAATGAGCCATCGATTTTTGACATTATAAACAATGTGAGATATTTTTTTCAATAGAAACAAATTTAGATGCGATTCGAAAATGCTAACATTATTGAAATGATTATTTACGTTAATTATCTCTAACATTAATGATATCATTAGATATATTTGGATTATAATTGCCAAAGTAGCGCATATGCATTTGCATTGTAAAATTTTATTTTACCAAAATATCATCATCATTTTGGTATTGCCATACTTAGATAGTACGAGTACGAGTATAGTACGAGAGTATGTGGTAGGTAGTACGACGTATGTATGTAAGTACATTTTCATTTGATTATTTTGTGATTCGCTTGACTGCAAGTTATTTGTGAGGGGTAACAATAACAATAACAAACAATATTTTGTACATGAAAAAGAGAAACTTACAAAAATTAACAAATAAAAAAAATTACTACATAATAAACAAATAAATAAACTAGTACAATATAATACCCTAGTCGTAGTATGTAAGTGCTATAAAGATTTCTGATCTACCATAATCGTAATCGTATGTGTTCTTTTAATGACTTATTTAGTACACTCACCTGATTCAAACGATTAAAAGTTCTGCATTTTGCTTCAATGACTTTAATTTCATCAATGTAAAATTTTCGACTTTGTTCTGAAATTGGAAATGAATGGATCAATAAAAAATATTTAATTTATGAAAAATTCTATGTTCGAATTAAGAAATCATCGTCACGCATTCACTTCCTTATGATATTTATTTAACTCGTTTATTTTTTTGATTTAAAAATATTTATAAATACAGGGTGAGTCAGAAAGCACGGACGTTTATGAAATGGCTAGTTGTTCAGTCATCGCCATGACCCTGTGGATGTTGGAATACCGCGTTTACGCTTACGAGAGTTTCGTGCAAAATAACGAGTCGATTACCGCTGTTCAGCGCGAATTCCGACGCCACTTCAACATTCATCGCAACCAAAGAGTACCCACGTGTAACACGATCCTTCGGTGGGTGGAAGCACTTCGCACCCGAGGTGTCCCCCAGGGCGTTCATGAACGGCTCGAACGCCAGAAAATGTTGAGGCGGTCCGCCAAGCTTTCATGCGCAGCCCAGATCGTTCTGCCGCTCAACTTGAGTAATCCATCGGTAAGGCGTATTTTACACAATGAACTGCATTTCCACCCCTACAAATTGGCAATTGTTCAAGAGTTGCAGCCAAGGGATTATGAACAACGAGTGATGTTCGCGCGTGAGATGAGAAGCTTATTTTGTTCGTGAGTGATGTAGCTCATTTCCACCTGAACGGCATGGTGAATCAGCAGAACTGCCGTTATTGGGCCAATGAAAATTGCATGGAAGACCTTTGCATAGCCCCAAAGTGACTGTTTGGAGCGCGGTATCAAAGTCTTGCGTTATTGGCCCTTACTTTTTCGGAAAGGCCAATGGAGCTGCTGTCACCGTTAACTCTGAGCGCTATGTTGACATGATCAACAACTTCTTCTTGCCTGAATTAAGGCGAAAACGAATACCGATTCGGCGTGTTTGGTTTCAGCAAGACGGGACAAACAGCTCAATGGGAGTCATCCGCCGTCACTTCCCAGGTCGTGTGATTTCCCGATTTGGAGACATTAATTGGCCACCTCGGTCACCTGATCTCTCCAAATGCGATTTTTTCTTGTGGGGATACCTATACACACACAAGCCTCGAAACCTCCAGGAATTGAAGAAAGTGATTCGCGAAGAAACTGCCAGAATCGACCGACAAATGCTCGAGGTGGGGGTCACCACATGCCAGTTGTTGTTTTCCACACTTGACATTCTTAAATGCTTTGACCTAACGATTCTAAAAATTCAAATAAAAATTTTTTTCAATGATCCTTAACAAGTTTATGAATTTTTGAAAAACGTCCTTCCTTTTTGACTCACCCTGTATAAGTAAGTAAGTAAGTAAGAACGTTGGTGGTGAAATCACCAAAATAATTAAACCAGCTATGAATTATATTAATCAAATGAATCCGATAATACGAGTACAATAAATATAATATAATATTCTTATAATTTTCTAGGAAGTTGGAAATTTCCACTTCAACGAATGTAAATTATGCCCAATAATGAAAACAACAATACTCGTATAATGATATATATGAACAGTTCATTTAATGATGCCATTATAGCATTTGTTTTGATTAAGCTTGTATATTTGTTAAATACTGAAATGTGAGAGAAACCATCTTTTTATAGAAGCAATATTGGGTTTCTCTTTCAGTAATCGAGGTACTTCGAATAAGGGACTCCAAAGACTCTATTAAGAAAAAACCAGAAAGAAGGTTATCATTGATGCCATTTCAATCTTTTTCCGGACAGATCTGTCCATTTTTTTAACTGACCTATCCAGAAAAAAATGTCAAAAATCCCCTATCCAGAAATCTATCCTTTTTTAGTTTTAACCATGCTGTTAGATTAGTCTCATTTGGTGCAATTTTTAAATGATTTCCTTTGTAACTTTTGAACGTTACAATATATTGGCTTAAAATTTCAGCTCACGTCGTATTTTGACTCATCATGGAAAATTCAATTATCTAACATAAGGAGGGGAAGAGAAAAAATTAGAAAATTACTTATCTTGTATTGCATTAAGGGACCATTTGATTGAAATCAAAATACTAAGAATTTAGTTTACACTTTTTTACATTTAAATATACCGATATAATTGCATGGTGTTATATTGAGTAGCCGGAAAACTTTCGAATTTTTCAAGAATATAGTAGATTCGTTTCCAGTAGAAAACTTTTTACGGACGCACAAAGAGCCATTTGTTGAAATTTGTAGACCTATTTCAAGTTAATAGCAACGAAATCGATAAAATATTATTACAATATAATAATATTCACTTGATCAAGTGGCAAAATATTGCAATTGCTGCTAAGTTTTGGGCCAAGGCTATTAATTACGAGGACGCAGCATTTGCCGTGAATTTGTTGCCAAGCAGTTTTGGTGAAAACTAAATTGTGAAACCGCATTCAAACGTAAACGTTAGACGCAATTTTCTCTGTTAGCTTAAGTTATACTGCCTTTACATAAGAAATTATATAATATATAAAAATTTCGTATCCTCCGAAACGGCTTGACCGATTGTTAAGACATTTTTTTTGTACATTTGGTAAGTATGAGAACAGGTCGTAAGGTATTTATCACCCTCCTACCCCCATTTTTTAATCATAATTTTTGTATTTTCGTATGAACAATATTTCCACATTTGCCTCATGCTTCTGAGCGCATCACTTGATGAAACTGGGAAACTCCAACATAGTCTGGAGAGTGTTCCTGTAAAGTTTGGTGCAGATCGGACTTGAGTGAATAAAATTTTGGACAGACTTTTATTATTTCAATATTAATACTTTATTCGTCGGTTTCTTCAAATTATTTCAATTGCTGCGCAATGTACTATAATTAAACTGAGAACAGAGCATCACGCACTAACATCTCATCGGGAGCGTAGCAAAGTACATCGGATATACTAGTAATATATTATATACTTATAACAATTCACAATTAAACAATTTAAATATGATTGGAAATAATGCCTCCTACAGTAGTGCCGCAGATGAAGAGGATTATGACCTGATATATGAGGCAATAAAACTCATCTAAATTATTAAAAATTAATTTATAAGATAAAAATTACTGTCCTATTTTCTGTCCTTCTTTAAAACCTTTTGTCCCTTTTTCCCGCTTTTTTTGCTATGGATCTGTTCTGTTTTTTCGATAGGTAGCTGGTATCACTGAATGTAATACTCTTGACGCATCTCCGCCTGGCATTCAAGCGAACGGCGTCAAATGTCAGATATCAGATATGCTTCCTTTCTTAGCATCACTATATTCTCTCTGTTACAGTTTGAGTATCAACAAAGAACACAGTTTCTGTATCAAATATGATCACAGTTTGGGTAGCACTGTATTTTTATTATAAGTTTGTCACTTAATTTTGGTTTGTATGAGAGGTACCCGTTCTGGTCATCGTAGGATCCATGGTTGATGAATATGAATCAGAAACTTGTGGTGTCCAAATTTCAGTTCGTTAGGTCATAAAACAAAAAACTTTTTCTAATAAAAACATTAATTCCGATTCGGCTGATTCCGACATACGTGCAGAGTATGGTAAAAAGGAAAACTTCATGACAAGCTTTTAATACTATACACTCCCGTATAGTATAGTATAACAATGGCAAATAGATAAAAGTAGGGTTTGAAAAGCAGGCAGCTTATTGGCAACAGCACCGAAAATGTGCTGCTGTTGTGCTGCGTTAGTGTATTCTATTTTATTTTAAATTTTTACTTTTGCTTTGCTGCGCATTTTCAACAGCACAACTGAATTTTTTGATTGGTTAAATGGAGCTACAATTCCTCAAACTCAGGATGCAGGATGCATGTAATCTATCTTGGAGTTCACCTAGATAGGCGTCTCTTATAGCTTATCAACTCAAGATCTGGCCTGCGACTTGAGTACAAAGTTATTCTGTATAACTCCATCATAAAATCAATTTGGACATATGGTTCAGCATTATGGGGCACCACAAGCGAGAGTAATGTTGAGGTTATACAAAGAGCTGAATCTGAAATTCTCAGAACAATAATAGTTATATGGTATATCACAAAGATCTTAATGTACTACAGGTAAAAGATAAGTGTTGGAAGCCGAAACTTAAGTGTGGGCATAAACTTATGCAGCATATTAATCTACTGGCCAAAGCCATTCATTTCATCTCCTTCGCAATAATCGTATAGCACTTCGATTAAGTTAGAGGCTCGCAATGAGATATTGATTAGTTCTTTCAGAACGTATAATCCTCAAAATTCTGTTTAGATTCATAAAATTGTATATCGTACATTAGCATTATCTGTAGTGTGCTTATCCAATGCCTTATTAGAATGATAGTTTTTCATACTTTCAATATATGTGTTTCCTTTTACGCTGGAAGATTGTTGTTATTCTGCTACCCTCTTCTCTGACACAGTCTCATATCAACATCTTGTTGTTATAATGTACAGTGCAATTCCAAAAGCTCTTCGGTAGTCAGCTCTTGACTATGTTCATCGATATCAATATTTTTTACTTCGAGCCCCATCTCATTAGGCAAACATATAAATTTTATAGATCACTGGTTCCATAGACATTGCATCGAGTCCACCGAAATCACTCTCTGGTCAAAGCTTCTTTCAGGAAGATGTGTGGTTACACATTTTCATGCCTTTTCAATAATCTTTGGACAGGCAACAATGTGCAAGTGATCTTTTTAACACCATGTAATCTGTCACATGTACAGATATGATGCAGTAATCGTGGAACTTGCAAATAAATATTGTAAGAAGTTTCTCATTTTTATATTCTGATTAGTTTCATAAAAAATTGTACTCTTTGCCAATATCCTCGTACTATTATTGTATAGTACGAGTATCTGCCATTAAATGCGTCATAAATTGTAGGAAAATGTAGTGTGAAATTTATTATAAATATATACATATATAAAAATGCTATGAGAATTTTATAATTCAACAAAAAAAGAAGAAGGAGGAGGAGGGGGAAATCTATATGATTTTTTTATTGCATAAATTTGTAATAAAATGCGCAATTCTATTTCCCATAATGAGTTGTAAATTTCATGAGTCGACGTTTTGTTTTTCCATGATATACGCGTCAATTCACATTGAACATATGAAATGAAATGAAAATTTAATGCTCACACATTTATAGTTACGCAGATATTGCAGATATGTTTCTATTCAATTCACAATTCACAATATACCAACATATACCAACATACCATACTCTAACATACTGGCTAGAAACAAATATACAGATATACAAATTGTAAATATTGTAGATTTGTAGTTGCTAAGGCCACCCAATGACAGATGCCTAAACAAATATTGTTGAGATTTACGACACTTGCTGGTTTTAATAGTAGTGCCGTGTAAATTCAGCCTATGAGGCATTTCCAAAGATCATTGATACGATGAATTTAATGATGATGATGATAGACCACACCACAATACTAGATCAAAGTTGCTGAAAATGCACAAAAATCAAAAAAAAAAAAACTTAAGACCACAGGGTACCACACATATGGAAGCCAGATTCATCGTCATCATCATCATCATCATGAATATAATTATGATCATTATTAGACAAGAGTCCGAGTCCGAGTCCGATGACATAAGGCGACGTTTTTGACTCTTTATAGTACTACATACAAACACAATAAAATGAAAATTGCAACAACACATACATGCATAGTACATCAATATATCGGTACATGCATGTAAACTATAAATATAGTAGATCTTATTCAATCGGGATCAGTTTATTATGGTTTCATTAAATTTTACAATCAAATTTTTTACTATGACCATTTGTGGTTTTTCATCTTATAAACAAAGAAGTTCAGTTGACGATTTTTCAGTTAGAAAGTTTTTTAATAAAATAAATCTAATTAGATACAAAATGTGAAGTACACTCAATACACTATACACTATAGTCAGTAAAGGAAACGACGACGTCTCTCCCTCCAATTTAATGTTTGAAATGCTTCTCATTTTATTTCGTATCTTCTTATCGCTTAAGCCTAACAATTCATTATACTAAAGAGCATCAGATAATCCAAAATTAAATTAAACTAATTCAAGAGAATAAGAACGTAAGAGAATAGCTTTGTTATAAATGCGGTTTAGCCTCAACATAGTCCCCACCTTGGAAGCTCCATCCAATCGACTATAATGACTCATGCTCCAATGGGAGTGGACAGATTTTGTGTACACTACACTTGCATGTGTTTGGATCACTCGGGCCAAGCAACTCTGATTCGGTGGTTGTACCAACTTGCACATTATTAAATCTGGTAGCCCATTGCATGAGTGTCTTTACACCTCGTACTGGACTATCACAATACGTTTGAACCGATTAATATTAATATTGTACCATTGACAATCTGAAAATATATTCATCACAGGGTTCTGTTAATGAGTTCAATGGACGGCCAATCAAAAATTGTACCCTATGTCCTCAGATGCCAATAATCTGGAGGCACTGACGGACATAGACCATGAATTCATTATAGCCTCTACTTCAGCCATCAGTGCAGCCATCTCCTCATAACTCAATGCAGTTTCATTAACGTGATGAACTAACAGCCTCTTAGCAACCTGATATAAAATGGAAATCAGCCCCGAGCGTTGCGCACTCTTTATAAATGACGTTCTTCGAAGACTCACTGTGTAGTTCTAAGCAGTTAGAAAGATAGATCGATTTACATTATATTGTACGAGTATAATAGGTCTATGAATGGTTTCTTAATAAATGAATAGAAAAATCTTTCAAAAGATTATTATATAGAACTAGGTGTGCTCGCGACATTGTAATATTGACCTCTTTGCCAAAAACAGCAAATTTCTCAGGAGAGAGTGTTTTCTACTTTCTGTGCTTTACATGTGCTTAGATAATACTGGTCAATACTGTAAAATTTTACTGGTATTTTATCAATATGTTCTTAGTAATATCCATGGTACTGATTACGGGAAAAATAATATGTTGCTTTGTCGTAACAACTCTAGTTTTTTATTTATTCAAAATTACAATTTTCTTTAAAAATACACAATTTTTTTTTTCAATTTTTTTGGCAACAATAGGGCACTCCACCTTCCCTGATAATGCTCATCCATAGTACGTATTGACATAGATATGTGGTGAAATATTTTTCCCTGTTCACGCTTAACGTAATCATTACCTTAAAAATTTTGAATTACCCAAACAAACGAATGCCATGCATTCTTCTCAATTTCTGACATTGAACCGCGGAAATTTGGGTCGTTCACCAATTTGCGAATATGCCTGCTTTGAGCTCTGCTGAACTCAGGTTTGGAAACTTCTTCGAAACATGCTTAAAGCACTACAAATACGAGTATGCTTCTTTCACAAATTGTAGAATATGTAAGCAAACTCCATATGAAGGTAATAGCAAAAGAAGTAACTGTATCTCAAAAACTAGAGCTGATACAGAAAAACAGAGAGCAGATAAGAAATCATTGATCTCGAATTAGTAAACAAGCAATACAGGAAAAAAAAGAATTTAATTAATATAAATATGTAAACTAAAAATTTTTCTTTTGGAAAAGTTTTCATTATTCAAAGAAACATATTTTTAGGCACATACAATAACTTCACCCACAAGAATAAAATGCATAAATATATAGTCAATTTTTGGCGTAATTATAGTAAGATTTTGATTAAATAAACCAATGAAAACCGCATTCAAATCGGTTAAGCCGTTTCTGAGACTATAGTATCGTGCACAGACAAAAAGACATTGACGATTAAAGGTATTGATGATACTGTAATCATTGATTGGATAGACTATACATATAAACAAAGTTTTATACTTTTAGGATCTAATAATAATATTGTATACTCGTATGTATGTATATTTCAACTAAAATGTAATATAATGTATCAGAAAACTTTACCAAAACGTTCAATTTCATTCTCTGTCCTTATGATTTAATTAAATTTAATATGAAACTATGAACGAGAAAACAATTTATTTAAGACTTTTCCATTAAGCATTTTTAAACTCATAAAAAACCCCAAAGTAAACATATGCGGAGCAGAGATCATGTTGATGATTAAAATAATAATAATAATGATGACGATGATTTACGAAAAATCATGAAAGTGTCTTAAACGAATGGAATGGAATGGGATCGGATGGAATTGGATAGGATAGAATAGGATAGGATGGTATGGGATGGAATGTTTTGTTATGATTTGTCACCTTGTTACTTTTAGCAGGCAGGCAGTCATGCAGTCATGCAGGCAGTAAACATAAACTGTGCGTTTTGTGTCGCTTCTCATGTAAACATTTCAAGAGAACATAAACAAATAACATTTTGTATGCGTCACCAAGACATCACATAGTAGTACAAAACCATTATCATCGTCGTTGTCGTTGTCATCATCTTCATACAATACATACTCGTATAGTCAGTCAGTCAGTCACCCACTCTCTTGGAGGCATTTACGTTCAACATACTGTCACTAGTCACTAGAAGAAGGTGTCGATGAGGTTGCCAACATTTAACCAATTGATTTGCGTTGTGTTAGTTTAGCTCGATCTGATCTGATCTGATCTCAGCCATCCATCTATCTACCCATCCATCCATTCATCCATTCATCTATTCATTCATTCATGCATACTCGTACTACTACAATACAATAGTTTATGACTTACATACCATACATACACTTTGCGCTACACTGTTCTTGACGAAATTCCCCCACATACTGTGTAAGAACCACCATATATTCATCACCCATTCTATACTCATATAGTTGATCGTCGCGACATCGTTTAGTCGCATGTTCGTTTGTTCGATCGTTTATTCATTTGCTTACTTGTGTGCTCACTTGTCCCGTGCTATGTTCAATTTCACATTATAGTCGATGGCTGTCGCAGTCCCCAAGAAGTACCATCGTACATTACACATAACCCACTGTTGGCAGCACTACCAGTACCAACCAGTACCATAGACTATTTTTAGCTAGTGTTGATGTCTTCAATTAAGAAACCACGGATGCTCTGCTTCTGTATAATTTTGTATGTCTTTTAATGATCGGGGGATGGGTAAGTAGTTTACCATAGCTAGGAGTTAAGCCATCTGAATATTTGATGCCAAACATTCATACATATGTATGTATGTATGTACCAAAATTTATAAATATGGAGCAGAGAGTGAGAAAGGGTAGTAAGTGATAGAAGGAGAATTTTTTATATATTTTTTGGTTTAGGTGCCAAATTAAAAATTAGTCGCTTTGTTGTACAATATTTAATTTTTCACTTTTAAGATATTTACAGTGGTATGGATAACCAAATCTTTTTATTATATACTTATGTACTATAGAGAAGGGAAAAACAGAATCAATACTACAATATTTCTGAAGTATGAAAAGTACTGCAGTACTATATTGCTGAAAATCTATGGTTACTTAGCAAATACATATCTCGATCTTTGATGATATCATTTTACTATGCTGCTCATCATTATAACATTTTGTTAAAGACCGACTCGACCCACTGTGCAATCACAATGAGTAAAGCATACATTTTCGTCGTTTGCCAGAATACATGGACACCCGCCCATTTACCCTGTCAATATAATCAATTTAATATGAATTTTTCCATTAGTCGTCGTCGTCATTTTCGATTTAGTTGATGCCGCGATATTTTGTCGCCGTCGCCATAACCATCAACATCCAACATTACCATCACCATACAGTAGTCAGAATCATCGGCGTCTACGTCGTCATTTGTTGTGTTGTCGCTTTGCCACATTGAATCAACAACATTGTACGTTAGTGATCCCCAACTTTGTGCAACATAAGATCTTCTGCTTTGACAGCCAGAGCAATTTTTAAATTCAATATTTGGAAAGTAATTTTTCCTATTTTTATACACTTCACACAATCGTCAAACATAGGTCTGTTGTTTGTAACACATACATATATTGTACAATCGATTCATTGGAGACCCCATAAAGTACAATAGTATGGAGATAGGCATAATCAGTATACAGCTATAAACACTTTAAGTTTTTCTTCTCATCACTAGATTATTTATTGCAATTTTCGTGATCAGATTACTAGACGATATTCCCCAAATCTATTATATAAATCCTTCAGTTTTCAAAAGTAAAGAGTTAAAACTTGGCACAGGGACAAATTTTTATCTACCATCAGATCATTTAGCGCAACTTAAAATTTTTTCTATTATGGTAAAAGCTACGAATTACTTCAAAAATTGATGGTTTATGCAAATCAAAACTTTGGATTAAGGATAAGGATATTAGAAGTGTATGTTAAATTTGGTGAAACTAGAAGTTAGACTGATTTCTTGTTTATAGTATGTTGTTGTTGTTGTTGTTGGTATTGTTGTTATTGTTTTTGATATTTTGATATATTCCACGCCAAGTCATTGCAAGCACAAATAAGCAACTCAGGGCGGCATTGAAGCGTGCCACCGGCGACCAACAATAACAATAACAACAACCAGCAACGAAAGAATGAACACTCGGAACAATTACGATAGGCGCATTAAGGCAACAACATTTAGACGCAAATGTTAAAATTAGAAATCTGGCTACTAACCCGATCTGAACACTGACGTCTGATCGAAACGAGTATACGGTTAGTGATGGTGAGGGTGTGGGTATTAAAAGGGATAGATGGATGGATGGATGGATGGATGGAGATGTGGTATACAATACTGAAGTGACAGACGACACTAGCAAAAGGGTGTATAGACATAGGGGAGGGGAGCTAGAAAGGAAAGAGATTCATAGCTTAATGAATTGAATTGCATTAGCGCAAGCAACTTGATGGCTTCTGGTATTCCTGATTCTTATACTATATTGTACAATATACTCGTATGTAAATTTTTTAAATCTACGGGTTTTTCCTTGGCATCTGCATACTTATTATTGGTCCATTTGATGCGGCATTACGGCCATTATCATATTGCAATAGTCACAAGACTTATTATGATATGTAGGTATATGCTTTGTACTGATGTGAAATGAACTAGTATCATAATTTTAGTATGATTTTTGTAATGCATAGAATTATGTTCATACGTCCTTCTATCAGAACATATCGTATTCTACTATATAATTAAACGGCAAATATTGAATTTGTGAAGCCTTTCCTGCTTACCCCACTAAACCGATTTTGACAGATAATATTTACAAATTGAAAGGTATTCTTTGCAAGATGTGTACAATCTTAATTTTAGCAAAATTGATTAAGTGGTTTAGGTAAGAATAGGTGTTAAAGATAACCGCTTTCCAACAACAACACATAGCCGTTGATGTTGTGAATGCAGTAGAATGTTCTATTGCTCATTGGTTGTGTGAAGCCTTGTTATAGAGTTTTCGCAAAGGACACTGTTTATGGAGAAGTTATTGTATTAGCACTTTGAAAAATAAATACGTTTTATAGAATGCGTTCGATTATTCTCAAAAAGTGGGAAGTTTATTTGCAACACTAGCGAGCTATGCCCCTACTCACAGCCATGTGTGGTCAGAGGCACATAAGCTACACAGACGGTACAGCTGATCAACAAAATCCAGTGCATCCACCCAGTGAGGTCATGAATCCCGTAGGCAACGAAGAATGATTGCATTAATTGATTCCGGAGATAATTCAGGAGAGAGAACATGGTTGAACTTATTATAATATGAGCATAAAACTCTGAAAGGATAATGAAGGGCAAAGTTAGTAGTGTATCTATTTAACACTAAAGGGACAAAATTTCTAGTAGGACGACTAGGGATAGAAAGGTTCAAAAAATTTAAAATGTTTCCGATTAAGAGCTTATGACCGGGAATTAGGACTCCAGTTGAGGTCACGAAGAGCAAACAGAAGGAATTGTTTCTGAACAAACTCGATTCGATCTTGATACTTTAAATATTGCGGTGACCAAATGCAAGAGCAATACTCGACAATTGGACGCACAAGAGACACAAAAAGAATCTTATTGGTTTAAGGGTCATTAAATTCAATAGAATAGAATAGAATTGAATATTTTTAATAAAATTATAAGAATAATATTTACATTCTTTCCTAGAAATCTTTCCTAACATGAGCCATTTGAACGACCTCACATAGCGTGTATACGGCAATAACATAAAGAAATGTGAAATTGAAATGTAAATTGTCTGGATACGTGCAATTGGCAAATCGGCGACGTTTCTAAAAATAATAAATATGTGCGTGACCAGTTTCAAAACAATGCTACCACATTCAGTGTAATATCGTGACACAATTGCGGCCACGGTGTCTCATTCAGTCACGTTTCATTCACAGCTCGTGCCGAACAGCACCGCTAGGTTCGTTATCGTATCGTATGCAAATGCATTGAGGTTTGTGAATATACTAGACCACACCTTGGACCATATGCTATATAAGGCGGCCAATGAATGGTTAGTTTTTTTTTTTATTTGTTTGCTTGATCCTTTGTGGCCGGCCACACTTAACCTTCAAACAAATAAATTTTAGTATTTTTTTTCCTCTTCCCTCTTTTTAAGATACTTATGTATGTTGTATAACGTATAAATTTTCAGATTGGACAAAGTTGAGTGCCAAACTCTCATATTCGCTTACTTTCTCTTTCCCCTTATTTACTCTTTGTACACTTAACATTCTTCCAATCCTTCATATTCTTTTTCGTATGTCGAAATTCAGAAAAATCAACATTTTTACAGGATTTTCGTGAAAAGTTTTATTTATGAAATGCAAAACTTTTTTGAATGTCGTCGAACTTGTCGTGGACATCGTCACAGGCGTCTGCACCTTTTTTCATATAAAGTTTTTCCTCCTTTTTTTTTTTTTTGGTGTATTTTTATTTTATTTTTATGTTTTCACATCATTTTTCTGTTGTTGTTTGTTGTCAGTTCATAAAAAAAAAGCCACCGCGCATTTTTGTGTGGAAAAACTTTTCTCATATGTTTTTTGAGCTCAATGGATAGGATAGACGGATGGATGCTTTGAAGTAGTAGTACGAAAATATGTAAAAATAATATAAAAAAAATTTACAAAAAAAAACAAAGAAAAAACCTAGTTTTATAAGCGTCCGCAATGCGGTCATAATAGAAGTTGTGCATCGAAATGCTTTAAAAAAGGTTTTAAGTGACTGCCTTTCTTCGCTTGGTATACAATAATAGTAAATGTGGTGTTTACGATCATAGACTCATAAACTTTCTTTCGGGTGTCATCGGGAGGTTATACATATATGTATGTACACATAGTTCACTTAAAGTTGTAATTGATTAAAAGTTGAACAGATAATCGAAAATAAATTGGTGCTTCTTCGTACTATGAAGGAGAATCTAAATGTTAAAAACTTAATAAACTTAATTCTTCTTGATTGTTTCTTCCTTGCAAGGAATGATGGATGCTTCACAATGTATTTCTCCTATGTCGCTGAAAGATTTTTGTTCTTCTGATACCTCTGAAAAGTCTCCGCAACATCTTCTTGCTATAATGACAGGGTCATGATTCGAATCACTCATGATGCGACTATTGATTTGACAGCAACAACAGGGAAAATGACAAAATAGAGGGGTTGTAGTTGTTGATGTGATTCGAGTGAAGGATTCGAATCTCAAATTGATACATTTTGATTCGGTTTTTTCGAAAGGTCACTCTTAGCAGTGCTGGTCAATTTTCCCATGCAAGTTGGCAGGTGTCTTCTTCTTTTTTTTTTGTTACGAACCACACAAATTCAAATTCATAAACTGCTGTTCATGATACGAAATGACATGTCGAAACACCGAAGTGTATAATCGTGATTCAGTCCTATTTAACTGGACTATTAGAGTGAGATTGATTCCTTTAGTCATATCAAAAGAAAGCTAGAAAAGTTCTTTAGTGAAGAGCATCGGTTTTTAAAGTGGACAATAACGTCCCCAAGTGGGCAGCAGTAGAAGGCACAAAGAAGCCCTGCAGTATAAATCATTGGTCCAAAACTTGTTCGTGAGTAGTCCCTTTGGTTCCAGCAATCTCCTTTTACATGTATTCAACTGGTTAATTTAACATGGCGATGTCATTGGAAGGGCTCAATTGCCACGAATAGTGAATTCACTAGCCATTAGCCTCTAGCTGGTTAGCCTCTGCATAACCTGCGACTATTGAATTTACTAGCCACCAGATTATAAGAAAAAGGCGCCTGTGAATTACTATCGAATTGGGGACTATTGCCACTGCAGGGAAATAAGTGGAAATTAATATCACATTTTGAATCGTCATGCCACGGAAACAAATAGGAAAAGCCCACTTAATGACAGATTATTAAGACAGCTTTGCGTTTCCAATGATAAGAGTTTCAACAGCTTACTACTTCACACAGAAGTGCGTTGGTTTTTGAAAAGGTAAATGTCTGACTCGATTTTTCAATCTGTTTGTTTCTTTAATAGAGTTCCTGGAAAACAAAGATATAGATACGCGACAACCTCATCGCATCAGAGTACTGTTTAATGATGTGAATCTCCAGCTTGAAGGCGACAACTTATTCTTTATTGAAACATCCACGATGATTTTATGAAACGACTTCAGGACATTTTAAACATGGACATACCAAACCTGGTGTTGAATCCCTATTCAAAAGAAAATACTGCAGGATCACCACAGATCGAAGAAAAACTCATAGAATCGACAAGAAACCAATAATAATGGCTGCAGAAGCCAATCCCCCAACTGTATAATGAGTTATAGTCGGTTGTTCAATGATTTCTGATAGCATTGCTATCGTCGTATTCGTAGGAACATTGCTAACTAATAAAATAAATAGGATGCACGTCTGTTTTTAATACAATTCAAGCCTGCCAACAGATGCATCCTTCATGGTGAAAAATTTATTTGAATATATGTACTCTTTAAAATGATCCATTCTTATTTTGATAAGGTTATTGAAACTGCATAAAGGCATTGGAAATTTATGAAGAAAATAAAAGTTATTGAAAATAAGTAAGTGCTCCTTGGAATGTGACCAAATTCCACCTCCATGAAGACCTCATATAAAACCATTTATTAATGATGAAATAAGAAAAATTTCAGATAGCTACATCACCTAACAGAGTCATACCAACAATTTAGCTATACATAAGTCTGCTGGAAAATGACTTGGTTGAGCTCGCTGAAAGTCATCAATCCAGGCAGAGTGTGGCACGCCGGCTTCACCGTGGATCTGCACAACAGCGGAGACCATTCTCTCACTACAGTCACATACGCAGACGAAACTGGACTTGTAGAAGTGTCCATGACTCTCGTCGGGGCTTCCAGAGTGCTAAAAAAACAGCTTGACTCTTTCTGAACAAAACGAACATTGTAGTCAACCCTGAAAAATCGACGCACACAACATTTTCAAATTAAATAATATCACAAGAAAACAAGAAAACCATCTAAATGCGAAACTTCGCCAAATGTACTGGCCTATTGGACGCCACTCCAAACTCAAAATAAGGAATAAGTTGCTACTGTATAAGGCCATACAAAAACCGATTTGGAACTACTGTATGCACGGCTAGTGACTCAAACATTAAAGCCATTCAGAGGTTTAAAAAAAATTCTTGAGACTAACAATTAGCGTTCATCTGTTAACTACTAATCAGGAAATCAATTGATTTAATCAGCGGTACATCAACAAACTAACTGATCATCCAAACAACCTGGCATTACACCTACTCGACAATAGTGCAACTAAAAGAAGGCTAAAGCAATATCATCCGCTAGACCTTCCATTCAGCAATTTCGTAGATTGCTGATAAATGAAGAAAAAATTAGAGAAAAAATAATGATACATAACATACTAAATAGCATAGATACATTTAACATTTGTGTGATTAGCAAAAATTTCAAAAATTTATTGAATAAAGCCAATAATATACCATACTTACAATGATACTAAAATGATTGTGATTGGAGCGTGGGGTATTTGCTTCAAAAATCTTGAGTGATGTCATTTTTTAATGTTTTATTTTTATTATTATTTTTTTTTTTTTGGTTTTTCTATTTTTCGCAAATTTTAATTTTTGTTTTTGGTAAAAATCTCAAAAAAAATGATTAAGTTGTGCTGACATGACAAAGTAAGTGAGCGATTGAGTGAGTTAGTATGTGAGTGAGTGAGTGAGTGAGTGAGTGAATGTGTGATAAAGCGCCTCAATGTGACACGACAATGTGATGTTGTCAAAAGTTTGACAAATTTTTCCCAAGCTAAGTGAAAATTTATGAAAATTCCAAAGGGTGTTGACAAAGATGTACGACAAAACTGTACGAGGACGACAATGAAGATGACGAAAGTGTGACCCACCGACACTCAGACAGGCAGTCAGACAGAAAGACATGACAAATAGTTTGGCATACATTGACAGCAGCAATTTAGCTGATGGGTTTGAGTTATTGACTTAGCTAAAGGAGATAAAATATCCATATGTATGCACATGTATCTAGATACTTTTACTGAGCACACACACACACACACACACAGAGAGATTTTTCATTTTACATACAATATAATAAAATACTCGAACTTTTGCTGTTCTTTCTTTTTTAAGTGATTTTGATACTGTGAGTTAAGCGGCCCATAGAATTCCAATATATTGTACAATATCAGGTTCGTGCATCATGAGTTCTAGATGAGATGAATAACTAGGTCAATATGGGCAATATTGCATCAATTGCTATTCAGATGTTTAAAGAAATTGATCATTGATTTATACCATTCACTTTAAGAGTGAACACTCTAGCAACCCTGCAGTATGAATCACTGGTCCAAAACTTGTTCGTAACTAGTCCTTTTGGAGTCCCGAGGTGAATGGAAATGAAATTGGAGGGGGTAAATTCCCATCGACTGCATCACCGTTCACCAGTCATGTCACCGTTCACTGCCACCGCCTGCATTAGCGTTCTCCAGTCGTGTCATCAGTCATTGCTTGCATTTCATACGGCTAGTGAATTCACTAGTCACTAGTAATGACTTACTATGGAAATGCGCACTTACTTGTTCTCTTCTGCCTGCAACTAGTGAATTTACTAGCCACCAGGTAATAGGAAAAATGAATTGTTATCGAAACGGCGACTATGGCTTCATTCATATTCAATTTCAACAGCATCAACAATATTTCTATGCACAATTATATTGTACTATGTGGTACATCCAAGGGCCGCTTTAGTTGGGTTTGAGTTTTGGGGTTGATATTATTCTCCAAGCAAATTAAGCTTACTTGGCTGCTCATCAAAACGTTTACGAATCAATTTTGAAACAAGGAAAAGTCTCTTCCTTTTTGTTCTTTTTTTTTTTTCTTCTACACTTTCTTTCTGCCTGCCTGCCTGCCTGCCTGACCGAGGAACTGACAAATCTGATATTTTATATGTGTTTCCAGTATCAGGAACATCAATTATTCGAACGCATTTTTGTGTCGTCGTGTTGTGTATGCAAATATTGTTGTTGGCCTTAGATATCGTACATAGGCAACTGGTAAGTTGCTGGTAGTTGTTAGTGGTCCTGTTCCAGTTCCTGTCGCTGTCGCTGTTACTGTTGTTGTAGTTGTTCTTGTAACTGCTGCCATATTGCGTGTTTTGATTGATGGATAAGCGCGGCATTTGTTTGCAAACACTTGACAGGCGGCTTGATTAAAAAACTTCACTGCCCACATGGGACTTGACTTCATTCATTCAACATGCTTTTCGGTATGGTATGGTATGGTATGATATGGTAAAATATGGTATTGTCCTTTACATTGTCGTATCCTACCTACTACCTAATACAAGTACTATAGTATTCTCTTCATCATTTCTCTTCTGCTTTGTTTCTGTTATTACTGGTATATTTTTTTTTTTGTTTCGGTATCGTGGGTGTTTCTGATTTGTTGTCGCTATTTATTTCACGATTTTGTACAACATGCAAATTACGTGTAATAAAATTGTTGTTACAAGACAACACCTACAACAATTAACAACAACAACAACTGCGCCCTATCAGATGCCCTGATAATGTCAAAGGTGCTGACAACATTTTCTGTCATGACATGGCGAATAAATACATTTTTTATACGACTATGCACATTCGTGGTGGTGGGCGTTTGTTGTTCACTGTTGCTTATTGTAAATCTACAATTAATTATGTTGACATATTACTTCTGTTCCTGTCCTGTGCCTCAGTTCAGTTCCTGTTTATTCTCTTGTGTTCGGTGGTAGTAGTGTTACGACAATTAAGCAGGATTTCCTCTTTTTAACACGAAGATTAAGATGAATCTTTTCATTATGTCAGTGTGAGTATGTTTTTTTTTTTGGAAATTGAAATGACTGATGATGATGATGAAAATGATAAAGTTAAAGTATTTGTAAGTGTTAATAGAATCCTTTGGAATAAATTTCTTATTTTCATTTCAACAAAACATACTTGTTCTTTTTAGTAGTTAAATGGACTCAAAACTATAATGAAGAGTGGAACCTTTTAAGAAAGTATAGTATAATCAACTTGAAACTGTCACCATCAGGTGCAATGAGTGCTTTTGATCATTGGGTGCTTTAACTTTCTCAATTTTGTTAGGGAATTTCCTCTTCCAGTAATTGGAGAACTCAAGTTTTACCATTGAGACCAGCTGCGTACATTAATTAGTAAATATAATGTGTTTGTAACAAATATCAGTTTTGTGACTTATGAGAATACTAGGATCGCCCATTGGTGAAACACAAATCTGACTGCATACTTGCTTGCATCGAAGCGATAAGAAGCGGTGAACGAAGGCTATCAGACAGAGTGCGCGATATTGTTTTCTCGCTCTTGATTCTTGTTTTCGTTCTTAGTTATACACATATTGGCATCAAACCTTACCAATCTAGAGATGAACCATATAATTTTCATAAAAATACGTTGACGTTCAGTATGGTAAAACGGGACGAAAACAATCTTATCTCCGTATTAATATATAGATTCTTAATTCTCCTAAGACAGTGTTTTCCAAAGTGTAAGTCGCGACCCGGCATTGATTGTGTATTTGTACTAGAGTCTTGCACGAATGCATTCGTTTCATTATAAGCAAAGCCAGCAATAATTTTTCACACTTCATTCTGTGTACTCTGATAAGCCAATTAACTTTTTTGCTGGCTGATAAGAAAAATGAATTGATTGCTACTCAAAAACCAATGAAAAATGCACGCTTTCCTCACCACTCAAATATTACAAACTTCAATTTGACAGCTTTTGAGACCGGTTATTCTCACGGATATCGAGGATGATGGAAATCTAATATACAAGAACGTTTTTTTGTTTCGTAATATGCCACCGACAAACTAAGATTTTCAAGCTTACTAATTAATTATCTTGTCATTGGTCACGGTATTGATTGGATGAAATGTGTTGGTCTATGTAGCAACGGAGCATGTGAGATTTACATCTAGAAACACTATCAGTTTCGAAATTAGTAATAAATAGTTTTGTAGACTTCTTTCCGGGTATTCCTTCAAATAATTTGTGGATTAAATATCCTTTTTGTGTCGAAATTAAAGAGGAACAAATGTTTAATCTTAAAGAATAAGAAGTTGCGCTGTCAAAAAGAGAATCCAAACTTAAACGAAAAAGCGATACAATTTTTAATGCCTTTTGTCACCACATAGACGCGTGAAGCAGCAACAAGTATCGAACCGAATTTGAGTATAACATCATTACGTCCTAATTTGCCAACCAGGATTTTGTTCAGGAGGGGGCAAGCATACTACAAAAACGTTTATGAATAGTAGTAAACAGTGATATAAGTAAGTGCTCTGCTGATTGTTTTGAAAATGTTTCATTGCTCGCCAATGTCCTGTTAAGTAACCTGAGACTATCTGAATACTTGTCCGTGTCAGGGCCAGTAATGTCTGTGTTCTTTTGCGAGATCTAGTTGGGAGTTTAGCCATTCTATTATTCATCGTGTCTACCCAATAGCGATGTTATTTATCATCGCGCCATTGTTTGAGTCTAGTTTTCGTCGAACTCTAAAGGAGCCCCCAGTAAGTTTGCAGATCCTCTCCTTTCCCGACTTCATCTGCATTTTCGTTCCCACTATACCCAGAATAACCAAGTTAACATGTTCCATACTAGTCTTTTGAGTAATATCAAGCAATCCAAAACCAACTTCGAATTGAACTCAAAAGCATTGAGTGCTTGTTGTGCATCCTTGCTATAAGGGTGAAATATATCTTCCATTCATATTTCAATTGCATAGATTTCTGCATGGAAAACTACTATCATGAGCTTTCTCATAAATAAGTGGATTACCAGTTGGTTCAGTAGCGTATCAATGGCAGCTGTTGAAGCCGACCATAGACACAAGCCAAACGTTGAACTCTAACAATCTTCGATTGAGTACCAGATACATAGATGACAATATTGGTCTAGTAATTGTCGTGTAAGGCACATTCTTGGTTTCAGTCCCAAATTCTCACCTATTAGTTGCCCTAGCCTTGTGAATTATAGATTGTAGGTGAGTTTCACTGAAATTTTCTATCAATAACATTTAACATTTTATATGTGTGAGTATTCATTTAACTATTTCATACGCTTGCCTATCATATTGAGAAATTGAAGGGATGATTATGATGATGATTTCTTTTATTATACTGGGTTAACATTATCTGTGGAAGTAGTGACCTTTACTTTATCGTAATTCTAGTATGTTAGTGCTGGTCTTCTTAGGCAGAAATTGGCAACCAATAAACATGAATACTAGTTACATATGTACTCGTATATTTATCAAGCAAACAACCGGAACAAGACACTCATGGATATTTAACAAGAATGTTCGACAGAAGGAAGGCAATAAGGCAACTAAATTATAATTATATATAAAAGAAATGTTTCAAATTTGTATTTTCACAAAATATAAAGAAATCATGAAGTTTCGCTAGAGAGATTTTATACCAAGATAAGTATCTAATAATGTTATCAAGTTGATAACAATTTTAAATTGATAATTTCTTTCATGTTCCAGAGTTTATTCTATTTAAACTGCCACTGCCACTCTGTCTCCATCAAAGGGCCTTGTTCTCTAGCGTTACTTTAGTACGGTAGGAAGTGCCCTGAGCTCCTAAACATGCTTTGGTTGAACTTACTAAGATAAGTATTTTCTTTAATCATATAATCATGTGCAAGTTAAACCAGGCAAAAGGGATAAAACTGCCATGTAAAGAGATTTGTTTTCTTGTTAATTCGAAAAAACAAAGAAAAAATATTCAATGCTATTCACTCCTGGTACGAGTATCCTTTTTAGAAGTATCTTTCAATTAATTTTCCGATTCATGGCATTGATATTTTATGCATGCAGACATTATGCACTCCCACCAATTACGATAAGTGCGTAATGGACAATTTATCATTATCGCCTTGTTGGCTACTAAAATAGTAGTAGTATAACATGAGATCCCCTCATACCAAAGTACATACTATGTAAATACATAAGTATATGTAGCATCAACTAAGTCGAAGTGAGTCCCTTTGGCACTATAATATTTTGTATTTATTTTGGCTAAATAAAGATGACATAAAAAACAAATTTCACTTTTATGTTTTGGCGAGCGTACACAAGGAAAAGATTCATTGCTTGGTCGGTATGTTTAGTCTTTGCTCATGTCCAATGCATAGCCGAGGGTGCATCATGGATGATGATGGTGATGGCTATGGCTATGGTACTAGTACCATCAGGCCTAAAGGCTTGTTAGCTACAACTTGAACTGGAATTGGAGCTCTAAACGGGAACAGTGTTAAAGGGTTGTGGTCGTCGTCTTCAGCCTTATCATGGGTACATAAACATTCAGCCTGTCTGTCTGTTTGTCTGTTTGTCTGCTTGTCTTTTTCTATTTGGTGCGGGTTGCTTGGGTTGAAAGTGCCCTTAGGCCTGGGGGTGGGTAGTTGAGGATGTGTGTGTGTGTATGTCCGGATGTTGTCACCCTTGTAAGAATAACGCCACATCGTTATCCACACGCTACCGGAAATGGGAAATGGGGAAAGGGTTTAAATGATTTGTCGCCTCTTACGCGAACGATTACCACATTATACAGGATGAAGCATGCTGAGATGAATGCATGCATGGATGGTTAGTTGAATGGTTAGATTTCGTCCGGGGCTTGAGCTTGGTTGAATATATTGGAAAACACTTCCGTTTATTGCATGCTGCATGAGAGTTGTGAATACTACATGTATATGTTATGTTATATTCCCAGTTGTACATCTTTGGAGGAGGCTGGATTAGCAAACTCAACTTCTTCATATCCTTTGGGCGCACGCACGTACCTCGCACGTTTGAATTGTGACACATTTAAGGCATTTCCCAATGGATATATAAATAATCCTTGGCAATGGCAACGCAGCAATATGGATTTTTAATACTTTCTTCCTGTCCTTTTTTCTCCTTATACCTGTGCAATACTACCTGATTCACCCCATCCTAAGAAACAATAAAGGTACTTGACTTTGTAAAACAGCACAGGAAATTCCACTTGCAGCCACTGGAATGCTAATAAGTTAAACATAAATAAAAAAAAGGATACAATTAAATTTAATAATTCTAAAGGTCTCTGAAATCTCTGATATGTATGTGTATGTACGAGTATCTAAAGATCTTTAAGAAAACAATTGTTTTTTTGTTAACTAAAAATGATCGTGTCCTTGTTATTGTTCACAAAGCAATGCATCATATTACATAACAGCAAAGGACTTACAATGAAACAATATCAAATGAGACCACCAATAAAACCATAACCCAGGCATGACAATCTTTTTGAGAGAAAAGATTTTATCGGTGGCAATTTGTAAGGCTCTCCACTACCGGCCACCGACAATTACAAAACTCATAAAACTTCTACACTCTAGCAATGGAATATGATACCCAAAAGTTAGTTCAAACTTTCATGACAATGCCTGGGCTTAGTTAGGCATGTCTGCCGCCACCATGCCGATGGCTGATTGGAATTGTCGTGAGCTAGGCGCTGCTTTAAAGTATTAAAAAAAAATGGCAACATCAACCACATTTAGATCTGATCTACTTTGAATCCCCATCATCATCATCATCATCATCACCACCAACAGCATCACCAGCGCGTGCAAAAGACGACAGCATCCGAATACAATGCCATCATGGCATATAAAAAATGAATGAATGAATGAGTGAATGAATAACTTTGGATTCACTTAAGTAGCAATTTGTAATACAAAAATGCAAGAAACCAAAACACAACAAACAGAACAATAATTTCGGCTCACCGAAACTTATATACCTTTCACAATCCGATAATTATAATTGTCACTTTACTGCCAGTAATTGATGAACTCGAACTCTTATTTTAATCATGTCAATAAACTGTGATTGTACCGAATTTCAACCAAATAGCACACGGACGGACGGACGGACGGACGGACGGACGGATGGACGGACATGTCTTAATCGATTATCCTCCTCCGTTTGGATTTTCTTCATTTATGCTTTCCAACAGATCTATGTATGTGTTACAAAAATAAAGCCAAACTGATAATACCTATTCACAATACTAGTGTGAAAGGTATTAAAAAATATATACGAGTATAATGAAAGAAATGAAACATTGGCGGCGGCGTCTGGACTTTGTTCGCCGCTTTGTGTAAGTTAAGATTGATCAGTTCGTTCAGTTTACGAGTATTTCTGTGAGACAAAGTTTCTCACGATTCTATTTGATTCGATACGATACGATACGATTTGACTTGACTTATTTTGGTCATTTGACTGTATCTTTAGTAGGATGGATGATTGTAAAATAGCTGAGCTGTCACATAAGTAGAATTTGCATGCATATGCACATGTCATATACCGATGACATAAAATCACAGTCTGTCACTATCAAAGCCACTTGACGCCAATCTCGGGAACTAAATCCATTGCAAGTCAATCAGTTTGTCAGTTCTGTGTTGTGTTGTGCTGTGCTATGGTGTGTTGTGCTCCATTATGTGTCTCTGTGTAGATTTGATTTGAACTGTCAATTGAATGACAGATTTGAAGTACTGCCTTAAATTGACATACATTTCGCATAATGAATGTCTCTATTTTTAGATACTCATAGTACTTTCTATCACAATCTTTTACTCCTTTACACATTTGCCTATTCCATTTGCTTTTGTTTAGAAAAGTTGACTTATTCTATTGCCATAAAAATTCCATACTTATTTATCTTTAAGTAGCATATAGTATTCCAATTTTCAGTTTAATATCATGGATATTGGTTGAACCACTCAATAATATTAACCATTTTGAATGAGAGAACGAAAGTTTATAAATTTATAAAAATAAAGTGATTTAGTTAGGCTGATCAACTCACGAGCATCACTTGTTTGATGCACCACATCTGTATAAACTGATGATGTTAAGAATATAATAAATTCTCTCCAGATTTGCATAAAAAACTTACCACTTAGTATTACCTGTTTTCCTGCTTCCATGTTTAAATATTGTCTTCAGACTGGTTACTTCCCGAAATCTTAGAAAACAGCTATCTATAATCATGGGCATTCCTAAACCAGAGAAAACACCTGAATTGCCTGAAAACTACCGCCCCGTTCTTCCGCTTTAAAATAAAATAGCTTCTTGTATGTTGAACAACTATGCTTTCATTTCTGCGAATCGCATAATACACGACCCAATATAAATTATAATGATAATTTCTAGCAAAAAACTTGTCAATTTTTGGCCATTGAGAAAGTTTTGCAGGGACCAAAATAGATGGTAGTCAGGCGATGCAAAGTACGGGTTATACGGTGAATGCATCAAAACTTCCCTATCAAGTTCCGTCAATTTGTTCCGACTCATCAAAAATGTGTGTGGCCTGGCATTGTCATGATGAAACACAACTCCTTTTCTGTTGGCCAATTCTGGTCGCAATGCCTTGATTGCTTCGTTCAAGTGGTCGAGTTGTGAGCAGTAGATAATAGAGCTCATAATAGACTATTCCTTTCCAATCCCAGCAAACATTCAACATGGTTATGTTTACTCTCAATCCAGGCTTTAAAGTCGTTTGTGTTGCTTATTTTGGTATTTCATCCATTTTCATCGCCCGTAATGATTCGATTGCAATGGGTTTCAGTAGCGTTTCACTGATGTTAATTCGGTCAATCAAATTCATGTGGTATGCAAATATCAAGAGTCTTAGGGTAGCTTACTCTTTTTGGATAATTCCAAACTGTCATGTGGTTGATGTTAGTAAAGGATGTTTTTTCTAGAGTACACAATTTTAAATTAAAATAAAACAATGGAGTATATTTGTAATATCAATTAAACTGGTTTTATTGGATAGATAAATTTATGACATTATTGTTTAAATATGATTTCGGACATATGGCCACCACGGCTGGAGCATACAAGGCACATTCTGAAAGTCCAATTTTCACACACTTTTCGAGTCTCTGTGTCGTTCACCGTTGACAGTAACATTCTGGCCATCATAGTTTTTGAAGACACATGGACCAATTACTTCGCCGGCCCATCGGTCATCGCTGAACAAAATTTTGTATGGAAAATCAAGATCCATATCAATTTGTGCTTCAGCCCATCGGCCGATTTGGCTTTAATCCCTGCACAAGTTGAATCTTAAAAGCGTTTAAGTCAAGAACCTTTCATAAAATCGTCCAACCCCATTTGCTGAGAACGGCGAGGTGTTGATTGATTTGGGTCTTCTTCAATGCTTTGCTGTACAACAGCTACAACTTGTTCGAAGCGCACTGTTTCGGGATGCACATTATCATTAAGAGTAAACGTGAAATGATCTATAGTTATTCGAATTAGCCGCTCTGATGGACGATTAAGATTACCACAAATGGACGATAAGTTTGACAAACAGAACCATTGTTTTGATAAAAGATTTCAACAATTTGCAAGCGTTGTTCTAGTGTAAGCCAAACCAAACCTAACAAAAAGCAACTATCATCTATTAAATCGGTTGTCAATTAAAGCAATGTTGCCAACTCAAAGTTGTGAACCTCTATCTATGTATCACCTGACAGCTTGCGTGTAAGTTTTCACCTGTCATCAGATTTTTCAGTGTCTGTCCGACCAGAGTGCAACTTTGATATCGAAATTTCCAGAAAGAAAACAGACAAACCACTCATGGGTCCGGCATTCACTCACAGCATCATATAGCGTATTTCACTCACTTTCAAATCAATATAACTTTTTACACGAGCGACGAATTACAGAGCAGTCTTTATACAAAATTTACCCAATCGGATGGATAATTTTTATAGCACCCAATATGTATGTCTTATACAGATCGGTTGTTTAACTTTTAACAATCAAATCGTTAGATGATACAATACACTGGCTTCCTCATGGTTTTTGAGGTGAGTACTTCCCAATTACATCAATTCATTGGATAGATAACTAACTAACCGATTATTAAATTATGGGAGGATCATGAAAAATATATATGCAATTCTGAAAAAAGTGTACACAAATTTCGGTTATTTCAAAGTCAAATTAGTTTTTCTTTCAATCGATAACTTCTTAGATAAAACATTTCTATGAAATCAACTTCCTTGTGAGTTGTGCTTGTAACTGCACGAAGTAGCAATAAACTTTTAAGATGCACAGATGATTCTAGCACAAACACACACACACACACACACACATACACACACACATACATACAAATAGACACTTCGAGACAGACACATTCGATTTTTCTTGCTTTTGTGGGTTTTGTTGAAAAGTTTTCTTCTTTAAAGTAATTTGGTCTATAAAACTGACATTTCATTTCTGGTTAATTTCATTTTCATTACACAAGTGAATTTGTGTGTGCTTTTCTTTGAACTTTGATGTGCCACCAACTGACATCCAACAGCCAGAAGAACTGTTCAAAATTTTAGTGCCTTGGGGGGTGTGTGTGGTACATAAGTAAATACATACCATCATAGTATACTCGTATATAGTATATTTAGGTAAGTTTGTCAGTCATGTTGATCTCTGACCATTGATGACAGAATGACCAAACAAGAAAAACACTTGTTCTACTATTTGTCAAATGCACATTTAATCAACGAAACAAGCAAACATCAACAACTTGAAGCACGTACTGAAGGAAAAATTACAGAACGAAGGACATAGGACATAGGACACGAACACGGACACATTGACACATAGCAAAAACGAAAGAGATACAACAAACCACAGCTGTTCCAAACAAATTGCTTAAATGTCCCGCAATGATGCCACAAATTAGTGCGTTTCAGACGTGTGAATGTTTGGCAGTTTCAACTTCCCTCCTCGACGATTTGCTACCAAACCAACTCTAAGCAAACAGTGGCGTTGGTATTAATCTTTAATAAAGGGACAAAAATCAAGGGGAACTTTGACAATCTACAAATGAAGCCAATATAATGATAATAAAGTTTTGATCAATATAAAAATAATATTGATAATATTACTTAGTTAAAGACAAACTTGAATTGATTTCCATATATAAGAGCCTATGTTACTCGCTTTTAATGCTGCTTTCTTTAGGTAAAAGAGTGATTAAAATCAGTTAAGTAGTTTTTGAGTTTATTCATTACAAACAAACAAATCAAAAATTTATAACAATCTATATCCATATAAAGCCTCCATTGACCCTGATGTTCATATGATCATAAATCTCTGAAATCAATCTGAGTCTGAGACATGCTAAACTATGATTTTATCTTATTATATGTGAAAATCCCCCAATAGATCTCCACATTTACACATGAGGTGTTAGTAGTATAAGGTACGAATGAGTACATATGTATGATTTATGTAGGAGTACTACAATACTTAGTATAAAGTACATAATAAGTGATGTTGTCGTTGATGATGTTCTTCTACATAGGACGATGGTGTTGACTATGATGATCATTGGGAAATAAATGGCTTCAAGTGTTTGTGGTAAGCTCACGTGTCATATACGAGTACACGGTATTTGGTTCGCTTTGGTCCGTCAACCTTTTTTTCATTCTTTTACGGTTGAGTGACCCAGAGAAGAAGAGTCTAAATAGACACATACATACATATGTATATGTACATATTGTATAAAGCAAAATCGGTAGCAGAACGGTCATACAATATTGCCGCAAGACTGTTTGATCAAGTGTGGCTAAACACAAATATACTGAAACCGCAATGAAGGGCGGCAACAAGAACAAGAAGAAAATGGTAGGAAGGCAAATGGAATTTTGTTTTTTTTTTTTTTTGGCAAGGAGTAAAAACAACAAAGTACAAAAGACAAATGAGTGGCACGTAAGTTATTTGTACATGTCCCTTCATCATCATCATCAACATTAACAAAAACAGTCAGTCAAAAGCATGAACATCAGTTGTTATGGTCATAAACAAAAGTGTTTTAATAACAAGGTTAATGACAAGTACAATGCCAAGAGACAATAACCATTTATAGACCAACAAACACACACACAGACAGACAGACAGTCAGACTGACAGAGAGTCATAGTACTACATACTCGTACAAACAAAATTGGACAAATGGAGAGTAAGATAGACATATACAGATACAGATAGAAAGATAAATATATAGAGAGATAGATGAATGCGTGATTGCGTGGGCGCCACATTCTCAATTGGACCAAACTACTACTCTAGATACAATATACTCTCATACTACATTAAAATGACAATGACAAGCGTGAAGCAGCAGCAACAGCAACAGCAATGACAATCACAATCACAATTTACTTGTATATGATGATGGCGACGACGACGACGACGACGTGACACTGAAGTTTCTTTGTGATTTGAGCTACTACTTACATATACTACTAGTAGTAGGAAATAGCAATTGTATTGTAGTAGAGAACATAACAGAAAACTAGTGTTAAAATGTCATTTGATTTTGGCAATAGCAGGTGAAGTTTTATTACTGAATTCCATTCCATTCCATTCTTCTTCTTGAGATACACATTCACCTTTAGGCTTAGCAAATGTTAAATATTTCATTCATTTCATTTAATTCAATTTCAGTCAACAATAATATTGTAATTAATGTATGCATATATACTATGTAGTAAGTAGTACATAGCTTTATGAATCTTGAAAATTTAATTATGTATCCACTCCAACCAAACCAAAACGATTTTTTAAATTTCCACTCACTCTACACTTGTATTTATGTATTATCTTTATAAACTTTTAAGATTTCGGCCTACGATTTGCAAGTGAGTTTTCTTTCACTTTCAACCTTTATACCCTATGATTGTAGTATTGTATTATTATGTTATTCTAGTATGTATCACGTATCTGATGGTATATTCATTGTCAGTGCAAAAGCATTCTTTATTCTTTACTTTATACATTATTTAAGGACCATGTGTTCTACTGTGTAGTTCACATCACATCATATCAAGAAAGTACGAGTGAATATGAAAAGAATCAGTTGACTGACTGACTGACTATAAAAGCCACAAAACCATGAGCTCTCGATTTTTATTCATTCATTCATTCATTCATTATTATTATTATATTTATTATCGCTTTTCAAAGCTAGACAAGTGGCCACTTTGGTTGCGCTTACTGCTTCTTGACTGTTGTAACTGTATCTATATATCTTTTGTAACTGTTTTTGGGAGTAGGTAGTTGTTGGGCTGGCAGGTTGGACAAAGTGGGTTGGGGTAAGAAACCCATTGCGTAAGCTACTTCAATCAATTCATGCATAAACCCTTATGACGGACGCTTCATACGTTTCACGCTTTAAACACACACACACACACACACATACACAGTTAGACAAACAGACAGACACAGATACATACATAGGTCTCACCCATTGCCATCACCATCAGCACGCCACTACAATATTTTATCATAATGTAACGGAAAATAGCCAAGACGTGGTCATTTCTAATACTGTTTTTATTTTTTGTTTTTCTTCTACCAAATTCATTTTCAGTCGTCCAACATCCGTCCGACTGTTGGTAGATATAAACATACATACATACACACATACATAGTATATCCCCCCATACCTACATTTAGAGATACATTTATTCATATATGAGTATAAAGTTCTGTTTCATATATGCATGCATTACGTTTGTACTAGCTGGCAAGCAGCATTGCGTTGCTTTACGTTATCTTATGGTTACGTACTACTGTAGTACCAGTAGTAGTAGTAGTATGTGCTTCTTTTGTGAAATGATTGGTGTCCGGTCCCAGGAGTGTCGTAAGTATGTACTGTGCGACGTGTTTAGTTTCTTAGGATTTTGGCATTGCCTTCGTCTATTTTGACATTAGTTAGAGTCATCCAACGTCTTTGGCCAGTCAGTATTCATGGTTTTGGGCATTGGGCTTTGGGCTTGGGTTGACTTCGTTTGGCTTGACTTGCCATGAAAGACAGCCCGAACGGACGACCAACCGACCACAGATTGGCAGAGAAACATATTTTACAAGAATTTTAACAATATTTTAAATGATGATTTTGGAACGAGTATGGTAGTAGGAGAGGACTGATGGTGAAAGTGGATTGTACATCGTTAGGCAGCCTTAGACAATTTTTGGTTAGTTTTGTGGTTAAAAGATACATAGATACTATAATACAATATATATATTGTTACAACAAGATGCAATTGCAACAACATCCTGTCGGTAAAATTTGACAATTTCACTCCTCCATTCGTTTTGAATAATTCTTAAATTTCACGTTGAGTGCGTTGGCAATTTCTGTATTACATTCTTTAATTACCAGGTGGGCTCCCCGTTCCTCGCCGATTTTGGATGAATAGACTAAAAAATAAACCATGAAATGTATGAAATACTGAAATATCAGGCAAGACTTTCATAGAATTCATATGATTGTCATAAGAATCATGTGACAAAAAGTAGAAAAATCTGTTAACACACAAAGTTTTTCGTAGCACCGCACAGTATGCAAATTCATTGGACATAAAACTTTTGTGTGCGAGTACATCTTGGAGCACGCTTTCCTGTAATTTTTATACTCTTCATAGGAGTGAATAGTACCAACAGTTTGTCAGACCCCACAAAGTATATACATATATTCATATATTCATATTGATCATCTCGATAAGATGAGTTGATTTTGCCAAGTTTGTCTCACCGTCTGTATGTATACAAACTAGTCCTTCAGTTTTTGAGCTAGACGGATGAAATTATAGGTTTCCTTTTACCATATGCTGCACATTTATCGGAATCAGCCAAACCGGTCCACCTGGATGGTTGCCATCCATTTAAATTAATGTTCTTATTAGAAAAACTTTTTTGTTTCTTGTCTTATCGAACTGAAATTTGATCACTATAAGCTTCTAATCTATTTTCAGCAACCATGTAAATTTCAAGATCCTGCAATTACCATGAGGGTTACCTGCCATACAAACCCAAGTTCAAATTAATGTTCTTATTAGAAAAACTTTTTTCTTTTTTTGTCTTTTCCAAATGAAATTTGGACAATATGAGTGCCTTGTCCATATTCATCAAACCAACGAACTCATTCACGGGAGCGTGCAGAGTATTACATCTTTGGCATAGCCAATGTTAACCTTTTTTCTGGTTTAATTTATTTTATTTTTATTATATGTCGTTATAGCGGCAATTGAATTACACACTCTGTGAAAATTTTAACTGTCTATCTATTACATTTCATGAGATATAGCTCACTGACAGACAAACGGACGGACAGCGAAATCTTAGTAATAGGATACCGTTGGCACCCTTAAAATGGTCTTCACTTGACCAGTAGCTTTGGTTTGTTTGTCTTTTACATATTTGTATAAGCAATACATATCTATATAGATAGATAGATGTATCCAAAATAATTAATTGATATTCAATTAAAAAAAAAAAAATGAATTTATTTTAATATCTGTTAGTTTAATGGGAAATGCTACCATGTCTCGTAGATGATATCAAAAACAAAATAACATTGTTGACGAGAGGTGAATTGAATGAGTTCCATTCAATGGAATGGTATGGCATGGCATGGCTTGACATGGTATTGCTTGGCTTTAAAAGTAATATGTATTGTAGTTTGTTGTCACATGACATGAAATGAGTTAAGTTGAGTTGAGCTGAGCTGAGTTGAGTTGAGTTGAGTGAGAATGAAGGGTTGTCATTTCGTTTAATCCGAACATAATGTCCATATCGAATGGCGCACTTGATTGTGTCAAATTTAACTGTCAAAGTGCTTTAAAACTTTTAATTTCTGTGACAGATACGGCGATTACAAATAATAATAACAGCAGAGTATCTTTTTGTTGCGATGAACGAATGTTGTAGATACATTCCACTTAACTATTGCGGGCGTTTAATTTGTTCTTTTTTTCTCTTTATATATATATTTTTTTTTTGTCAATTTGATTGCTTTGATTCGTTTTTAGTATGATCTGTGGGTAGGTAGGTAGATGAATAAGGGGCAACGGTGACAAGTGATCAAATGCGGTGTCTTGATATGCCACCATGACGTTCAAGGTTAAGTTTGTCACTTGTCAACGCTGATGCTGTAAAAAAAAACAACACAAAGAAACAAAAAATTCAACAAGTCAAGAAACTAACATAAAGTCAGTTAGGTTCGTCTATTAGATACCCTGTTAAGACGCAAGCGAAATGAAGATTAAATTAAAACAAAATACCTTCATAGTATCTTCAAAAACAAAGTATCATAATGCGATAGACACAATAGATAGAAATGTACAAAAGGGAAGAACAACTTATGAGTCACCCCAACAAACAAGACTGCATCAGAGAGGGGAAGCCTACTACCATAGTCTGTACAGTCAGCTTATTAATTAATACCTCAAATTTAAATTGCTTTGGGTATTCGATACCAATAATGTTAAGCATCTTGACAGTCATTTAACTCAATCTAACCCACATGCGCTTCTGATGGAGTCAATCGTATTTCTTGCATGACAGGAGGATATGAAAAGCATTTAAAAAAAAATATGCAAAAACATTTTATTTTAGTTTATAAAGAAATTTTATTTATTTATTTTCTTGTTTTTTTCAGACATGCCAAAATAATATTGGTTTTTTAAAATTGATTCGTGTGTTCTTTGTTTTTTCATTGACTCCTCACCTACATTAAGTTTTCCATTCTAGAACTGTGAGTCGGAGAGGTGTACATGGTGGTACATGGTGTACCTGAAATTTGATAGAGCTGTGTTCTTCGATTACCAACAAATTGCAATTAAACAAAAGCCCTCATCTAAGCCAAAATTACAGAAAAATCTTTTGACCTTTTTAAATAAAGGGATGAAGTTTTAGTTACCTTGTTCTCCCTTTTATACTCTTCACGGGAGTGAATAGTATAATAACTTTGTGATGAAGTTTGTAACACACAGAAGGAGACATCGTAGACCACATAAAGTATATACTTATATTTGTGATCAGCTCGATGGAACGAGTTGATTAAGCCAACTCCGTCCGTCCGTGTGTCCGTCTGTATCAAAACTAGTCCGTCAGTTATTGAGCTAGAGAGCTGAAATTTTGCACATAGGTTTTTTTTTACCATACACAGTTTATTTGTTGGAATCATCCGAATCGGACCACTAGGAGCGGTACCTCCCATACAAACCCCCTTTTAAATTAAAGTTCTTATTAGAAAAAGTTTTTTGTTTTTTGACGTATCAAACTGAAATTTGGACAATATAAGTTTTTGATCTATGTCCATCAACCATGTAGATTTCATGATCCTAGGGTTACCAGGTGGGGTACCTCCCATACAAACCCCCATTTAAATAAATGTTCTTATTAGAAAAACAAGAATTTAGTGATCCTAAGAAAGGAAGGTTGGAGGCAACCCGGAGGAGCGTGAAGAGTATTCCTTTCTTCTGCTCTCTATACTACTTAGTATACACGGTATATATTGTGTCCTTTTGTTCCTTAGTTTTTTAAATATTAAGAAGTTTTTATGCTTAGTATTTTCTTTATCTTTTTCACCTTACTTCACATACTTATACTGTGTATGTATATGTATTGTATTGCTGTTTGTTCTGGTTTGATTTACCCAGACTTAGCTTGGCTTAGCCTGGTCCAGTCTGGTCTTGTTATACTACAACTACTACTATATAAACTGCAGTCTGCGGTTGCCATTAAGTTGCAAAATCATTTAACTTGTCAAATTAAGTAACATCAAATGCTCACCAAGACAAAGTGTTGTGGTTGCTACTGTGTAACTTAAGCAAGTTAGTCAGTCACCAATACCTTTAGAGGACCAACCTTTAGAGACTCATATACAGAATGTTTTTAGTATTTTAGTTGTATCTTGTGAACAATATACATAGACACACAAATACATTTGGTTTTTTATGTACATTAGTCTTATGGCTAAGTTTCATTTCAAGTTTTTAAGAAGTTTGCCAGTTGATGGCAACATTCACACTTTTAAAGCTAAGATTTTCTTATTATTACCACCTGTTTGGGGTAAGGGTGAGCCCATTGGGCACTGGAAGCGATTCTGGATAATAGCCTAGGCTATCTGTAGGGTATCCTATGCTAGTAAGCATTCAAAACCAGACATCACAATCGGCAGTAAGGCTTCCGCATAAACTCTACTCTTTCCCATCATATTAGTTTACATTGTCAATTCTATTTAATTTTCTTATACTCGTATATATTTTTTATTTTCACCTTTCAAGCAATTCTAATGCATCTAAATATGCTGTAGATACATTTAGTGCATACTATAATATACGTAATAAGCATGTAAAATGTTTATAGTAATCCATTAGTACGATAGTAATGCATTTTCAAATATTGTATTTAGAAATTGGCGCCAAAGAGAAGAGAAAAGAAAAATTAGAAAATAAATGGGGCAAGGGATTCTGCTTTAGATGTCTTTAGTTTCCTTGTACAATACATACACACGAGTATAGTCGTAGTTGCTGTGGTCTTGAGCATAATTGGCGCTCAACAACCGTCACCACCACCGCCACCGCCACCTCCACTGCCTCAGTCATTGCCACAAATCATCGGCAGGCATGAAAATGTGACAAAATAAAATAAACAAACTGTCAAATGTCAAGAAGATTGCGACGACGACGACGACGACGACTATGACGATGACTTCTCTTTCATAAACAAAATATCTGCGGGCACAGATTTTCACATACATAAACATAGAGACATAAACATGAAGAATGCATGAATTAATGAATGAATGAATGAAGCAATGAATGAATGAATGAAGATGGTGTAGAATTTTCAACTGACAGCTTATTAACGTAACGTGAAGACAAAACACAAAACATAGCATAACATAACATAACATAGAGAAAACAGACCGCACACATACAAAAGGCTATACTCCCCCCTTTGGATCCCTCCCAACCGACATGCACGAAAAACCGCATTAACTGCAAACAACGGTTAGTCAATGTTCAAAACCAAAACTCTCAGCCCCAAACACCCTGAAGATACTCGTTGTAGTACCACAAGCAAAGAGACAAAACAATAATTTGTTAGGTCGTCATTGTCTTTTACAATAGAGTACCATATAGTACGATACGAGTACTATTCTAGTACGACATATGCATATTGTCTAATTGTATCTGTGTGTGAATGTGTGTGTATACCATTTATACCATGTATGTTTATCTGTTTATGTGTGTACACACATAAAACACAAAAATTTGTCCCCAGAGCATTTAAAAGTTACAATTTCAATTTGCAGATGATTTCTCTTCCTTTGCTCAACCACCTTCGTTGTTCCTAATTTGATTGGGTGGCATTAAGTAGTACGTGTACTACTGTACTGTTAGATACAATACGAGTACTCGTACTTTCAAACCTACATACATAAATATAAAATATACAATAATATTTAATTGAATCTAAATTTGTAAGTAGTATCTCTGTAAATTATGCGACCCCGGTAAATATTTAATACACCTGTTTAAATTATTATGCCGAACACCAAAAAAATAATAAATATACATTCGAAAGAAACAAACACAGAAAAGATACAAATATACCTACATACATATGTCATTTTTATGGATACAAATACGCATATCTATGACAGATATGATACAAGATTAAACACATACTGTACGCGCAAACAATGCGACACTAGACTTGAATGGGCATACCCCCACCGACTGAAAAGTAGTCATCTGTTAGTCCCAGATTTTAAGCTCCCTGAATTGCAGGAAGTTAACCTTTTTTATATACTCGTATAACATATATCTCTCATAAACAACACATATGGTATTTACAGTACTCGAAAGCGAATTGTAAGCTATTGAAAAGCATCCTGAAAGCAGTATTTCTAGATAAACTTTCATAAATATCAACACAATTGACAAATTGATAGAGTGGTCAATAAAATGTCCAGCACTATAATTGCAGTCCCTAGAAAACCAAAGAAGCAATGCTCTCTAAAATGAATCGCTTGTTTTACCGCTCTTATGACCGAAAAACACCATACAAGGCCAGTGCATTAGAAACAAGTATTTTATTCTCAAACCAAAACTTATATAGTTTGCATACATACAGATGGACAGACTGAGAGACGGCTATGACTAAATCAACTCGTCTCATCTACTTCTATGTGTTACAAACATAATGATAACCTTATAATACTATTCACTCCCGTAAAGAGTCAACTGAATAGGTTGATTCGGCACAGACTTGTAATGGTATTTTTCAATTATTTCAAACAAAATTGTTGTCCAGACTTTTTTAATGGCATCAATTAGGGCCACAGGATCATCAAATTGTCTCCCACCCTCATAATTTTGAGAACAATAGCCGCCTAACGTTGTTCATGATAACGGGTGTTTTTTGAAGAGCTTGCTAATTTGATTCTAAAAAAAAACACATAAAATTCAGAAAAATGTATGAAATCTTTATTTGAGTCGATAGATTCATGTAAATGTTGGCCGCGGCTCCGCTGCAAAAAGTCCATACGCTGCTTCCAATTTTGGCATACTCTCTCTAACATATCGGCCGGTATCTCGCTTCTAGTGCGTCAATCGTTGCGCGCTTCTCGCTATAGACATGACCTTAACATAGCCCCACAAAAAAGAGTCTAGAGGTGTTAAATCACATGATCTAGGCTGCCAATTGACCGGCCCCAAAAGTGAAGTAAACTGCTCACCGAATTTGCTTGTCAATTGGGCCATTATTTCGCGTGCTGTGTGGCATGTGGCACCATCTTGTTGAAACCACATGTTAGCCAAGTCAAGCTCTTCCATTTTGGGCAAAAAAAGTTTGTGAGCATCGTACGGTAGCGCTCGTCATGCACAATAACGTTCCGGCCTTCACCGTCTTTGAAAAAGTACGACCCAATGATGCACACCAAACAGTGACTTTTAGTTCTTGTAATGGTTGCTCTTCAGTCCAAATGCGGCAATTTTGCTTATTCACCAGAAATGAGCTTCGTCGCTGAACTCAATTTTTCGATAAAAAATTGGATCTTCATTCAACTTTGCAAGCGCCCATTCAACAAAAGTTAGCCGATGTGGTAGGCCGCGCAGAAAGTCGGTTGAAAAGATATTGCCGTTTTACTTTTTATGAAGTGTTGAACCTGTGAACTTAACCAATATAATTCTAGAACATCTATTCTCTTTTATAATCTGGTATGATTATGAAGTTTGGTGATGTACCCTTCTCTACTTTTTCTTACTTCATCCTTAATGCATGATATTTTGAGATCTTTATCAGATGGAATTGTTCACAAATCAAGGAGTGCCTGCTATTGTATGTAGTGTCATAGTCGAATTTTGTTTTCTAAGCTGAGTTGAGATCGTGGTCCAGGGAGCCAGCTGTTTTTCCTTTTTAGCTGCATTTGTTTTACTTTTATGCGAGTCTTCTAGGTAAGCCTTCGATCCAAGTGCATTCCTAGGTATTTTATGGTGTCGCTTTGTGGAATAGGGGAATTGTTCAATATTACTGGGGGCAGTTTCCATTGCTTCAGTCATTTTTCGACCATGAGGAGTTAATTTTGCAAGTGCTGCAATGCAATTGGATTACATATTTTCATTCAATGCAATTATCGCTGTATCATCTGCATATATTGCAACCTCAACATTATTTTCCACTGGTATATCAGCAGGATGGGGCCAAGTAGGCTTGCTTGGGGTACACTAGCATTAAGTGCATATAGTATCGAGTTTTCGCTCGATTGATGAACATAGAAATGGCGATCATTGAGGTACGATTTAAGAAGCAGATGGGAGTATGGTACAGGAAGCCATTTCTTAATATTATAAAGCACACCTGGATGCTACACAGCAGCACAATATGATTTTTCTTCAAGTGCACCCATAATACACTTGACAATTCGGTGGCATTGCTCAATCGTTCCATGTCATCTTCTAAGCCCAAACTGATATTCAGGTGAAGGTTTCAAAATTCAATATAAGGCCATCGAAGGTTTTCAAGACTTGTGTGCAGACAAAGACCATGATGAAGAATTGTTGATGGAAATTGTTGTGAATGATGGAAACAATTCCGAATTGGATGACAACAGTTTCAAAGATATTGAAACTTTAGAAGGTTTAACTCTGAAAAAGCTTCAATAGGGCTTAGCATTGGCAAAATTGATTGAATCGATTTACCTTAATTCTCATTTGTCCATTGAAGGACTTGTGACATTCCAAAGAACTGTTGTAATGCAGTTTTAAAATCAACAAAAAAATTATAAATGACAAAAGCATGCTAAAGATGAGCGTTACTTTTAAGTAAATTATGTAATCTATGAATTTTATGATTTTTTTTATAAGATTATTTTTACATTTAAATAGAATTTTGTTCAGCTTTGAACTTAATTCCTTTATAGTTCATAAAAACCATACAAATTTATAGGGATCGGACTGAAATAGTAACGAATAGAAGTATGTACTATGTGTTGTACTAGTTACACTTTCATTTTATCGCTTAACCAATGTTGCAAATGCAAATTAATGTTTGCTACCGGAATTCAAAATTTATCCATAAACCCAAATGAAAGTCATATTTCAATCAGTTACAATCATCGCCCAATCACAATAGTATGTACAATACTTAGTGATCTGATCTATGTATTGTGTGTATTTGTGTATCTAAATGCTCATTGTGTGTGCACGTGTCATTAATCAAATGCTTATACAAAATAACTTGTATCTTGTATATGTTGAGTTGCCTCAGGAGTCTTGATATTGCGAACAATCGAGCAAACGAACGAACAAACGAATGAAGGAACGGATATTGTTTTAACCTGAGGCTTGCGTTTGATTTGTTTGAATTAGAAATTCTTATGTTTATTTGGAAAAAAAAATAAAAACAGAAAAATAAAAAGATAGAAAAAACTTTTAGATGAACATATAGTACTAGAGAGTTCATGACTAAAGGTGGCATTAAATGCAGGGCTTGCAGTGCAATAAATTATGCAATTTGATAATTTGTTGGTAGTGAATCCCAAAATGTCCAGATAAATACATGTAATCAATCCTAAACACAAAAAAGATGCCTCCAAATATGTATTCTTATTGTTTTGTCATTAGATTATTAGTATTTTCATTTAATCCATTTGTCTTCTTTGGACCACAGAAAAGCTTAGTCTAACAATTGTTTGATGTGAACTATTGCACTTCATTGATCAGCTCTGTCTAGGCTAGAGTTACTTATACTTACCTAGAATAAATAAAATAGGGTTTAGTTAAACTGCAATACATAAATGTGTAAAAATAATAACTGTAATAACCCTTACTTCTTGATTAACAAGCTCCCACACAAGCAAACTGGTTTCTGAGCAGATGTTTTATGAATTTTCTTTTTGGTTTTCTTCCTGTTTTGTTTTTGCCCCATCCTGAATGTGAACAAAATTAGCTTTAAGCTGCATATGCCCGATTCCCATCTTAAGATGTTCCAACGGAGATTTCAGCCAGCGTAGCCATCGTCATCGTTTATATTGTCCCCCGAAAACCTTTAAGTCCACCAATTGTCTGTTTTTGTAGTAGTATGTCTATTCGTCTGTTCATCTGATCATCTGTTTTCCTGAAGTCTTTTAGTTCCATCGTCATCCGTTTATACGAGATGATTGTACTCATAATTTTTCTTTCAAGTGAATGAATGAATAAGTGTGCAAGTTAACTTGGCTAAGGCAAAACTTGGCCAATCAACTATGCTTAGGGGGCATTTGTATGTTTTTATGACGTCCAAATGGCTCCTTACAATTTCAACATTGTTGCTGTTATTATGCAATCCAAATGCGTTGGTATATACGAGTACATATACGTATTAACAATCCTGCCTGCATCTTGCATCTTTTGTACTCTTTGGCTTAGCAAGCTGGTTTGGTTTCTTGAAGGTTTCGATTTCCGTCGCTTTTGGTATATGATACTGAACTGATGATACATCCGGCTTTTATTTCTTGACCATTGGCTGATAACTGATGCTTTGGCTCGGATAGTCTTTGAACTTGATAAATGTTTTGTTGTCTAGATAGGCATTTAATCTGGCACCTAATCCGGTCTGTTGACCCTAAGGGTTTACCATAAAAGATAAGTTGGCATTGAACCATTTTCTGCAATTGAACTTATGCACTCAAGCTAACGAAATATTGTACAATAATATAAGGAGAGTGGTGAGTGGGTAAAGGATTTATGTACAATCGAATTTTGAATGGGACCTTAGACTAGGGAAGTTTTAATAAAGTATTCTTTTCACAGTTTTTTTTTATTTATTTCCTTTGTTATTATTAGTATGTGTAATGGACAATTCATTTTTACTTTTGTCTTTGAGATACTATAATATATCTATACAGGCTATGTGTATGTATTGCATGTATCTATCTATGACAGATGTACAATCACCCACAGAGAGATGGAGTGATAGAGAAATAGTGCCACTCTATAGTGTGTAATCATCTTCTTAATTACGTTAATCATTCATCAATGTGACATTTGCGTTTGACAAACAGCGCCAAACCAAATTAAACTTCAGAATTGAAGTTGATCCAAGCCAAGCCAAGCCAAGCCGAGCTGAGCCGATTCAAACTGAGGCAAGCCAAACGAAGCTAAACCATCATGTGATTGAATGATTAATATATCCCAAATGAAGTTCATTGTTCCAACACCAACCAACAAATGCTTACGCAGAAAATGGCCCTCAATATTGTAGTTCTTCTTGCTGGCAATGGTAATGGTAATGGTACGAGTAATGTTAATGTCTTTGATTGTTTGAAACTTCGAATGAGTATACCCAAAAGTATATATTATATATGTGTATAGATACAATTTTGCTGTTGTTTTTTTTTTCTCTACTCATTGTATTGTACAATGTGTATTTTTGTTTGTCTCATGAGTTCTGACATCAACATCGACATCATCGTCATCGTCATCTTCATCATAGTTCATTTTGGTGGCCTTCACTTAATCAAATGATTTATTCTTATGGATACAATCGAAGATACAAAACAAAGGTGAAGAAAATTTTGTTCATTTTGACAACAAATTATATTTCACACATACAAATACAAGACCTTCTCTTTTCTTGGAGATTCAAGAGAAAGGCAAACATCTAAGAAGGGGAGAGATGAATTAGTTTTCTATACAGGGAAATTATACAAGTTGATTTGCCCTGGACACTTGTCACAGCAGCAGGTTCATTACAATATTTTTCTTGGAACACTAAATATATTATACTCGTATGTACTTATTCAGCTCAACCCTCCACGCTTTATGATTTCTAAGAATGATGAGACTGTTTTTGTTCTTAAATACAATAGTTGGAAAGTGAACTGTTTTAGCAACTTAATACAATAGTATAAAGAATAGAAAGAGGGTAGCATCAGAAGCACTATATTTACCTAAGAAACCTATGTAAGAAAGCCATAGTTGCAAAGTGGGTTTAGTGGCTGTATGCATCAGAGTTCAAAAACAATCCCAATTTATGAAATTCTAGTTTAGTGACCAGTCTTAAATGAAAGCTATGCTCCCATCGAACTACCTATCTTACTGTGGCCTGATACGTGCTGTTTGGCAAGCAACTTAAAGCTAATGCTAAGTAAAACATTTGACCATTTGTATCTGTCACTTCTTTCTCCTCAAAAAACTGGATATCTTTGGTTTTCCCCTCAATTTACATCCTATTTAGTTACTAGAATCCATAGAGTTATCTTTAAAATAGCTATGTCTAAGACTATTTGTAAAACTTCTGTGTGCCTCAGGGTAGTAACTTTAATCTGCTATTATTCAATATTTTTATGCTTTGCACGGGTGCCTTAGACAGCCATTTCCCATTTCCATTTCTTCATCGGTATCATCATTCTGAAGCAAACGATATCTGTTTGCATATCTTGTTCTTCGACGACCTATATTAGAAATTGTTTACTTTTGACATAATTGATTTAAACAACTTTAGTTCCATTTATTCAAAATAATATATTGCGCAACATTTGACTTGATTAAAACAAATTTTCTAAGCTACCGTAAAACCAACATACAAAGTCTTAATAACAATTAATTACAATAATTTGTACATGAAAACCTTCCGAAGAGAGTTCTTAAAGTGACAGTGAAAACGGTATCAAAATCCATTGCTTGGTTTAGAAGTAATTGATATCCAAACTTCTTGAAATTTCGACTTTGCTTTATACTAAAGTAAAGATGATTTGCCATCATTCTAACGTTATGCTTATCTATTGCATCTCCCATCCAAAAAATGTTTCTTCAACAAGATCTTGATTCCTTATCACAGTGTTGCTCCATGAACTACTACTTACCTCACGCTTAATTGTGTCAAATGAAAAATTATGTCCTTTTAGCATAAAAATTTAATTGTAAACAGTTACCTCATTAATGAAAAGGAATGTGTAGCGAAATCTTGTAGGAGCATGCCGAGAACTACGACAGATGTCAATGAAGCTATATAAGGATTCAGCTAGAAAAAGGCTTATCGACGAATGTGGATCCTTATGGGTGGAGTTCAAATTTATGCCTCCAATATCCCCACATTTCGGGGGACTATGCGAGAGTGCGATTAAGATAGCAAAGAGGCTGTTGGCAAACCAAGTTAACGGGATGGCGTTAAACGTTGAAGAAAAGTCGACAGTGGTGGCGCAAGTAGAGGCAACAATGAACACTCGTCCACTCTGCCCTCTCACTGATGATGCAAATGATTTGGATGCATTAACTCCATGTCATTTTCTCGTGGGTAGACCTCTTAACTCTATACCAGAGGTCTACAGTGACGACATCTTAAGGCTGTTCATGGTGAATCGATATAAGCGAGTCATTGCCGTGCAGCGAGAAGTATGGCGGCGGTAGTCAAACGAATACTTGACCCTACTTCAACAGTGCCAAAAATGGACTAAGGTGTACAACAACATTGTAGTAGGTAAACTGGTCCTTCTGGCGGATGAGAACGCCCCGCCAAATAAATGGTGCCCAGGACGTGTAATGGAACTGATCCTTGGACAGGTCGGTCTCGTTAGAGTAGTCACAGTGAAGACAAGGTCTGGTGTATTAAAGCGCAGCATACACAAGATATGCCTGTTGGTTGGAAGGAGCTTCCAAGGCGGGGAGTATGTTGTGCGCCGAACTGTTAAAAGAATAGAGCTTTAATTTTACATATTTACCAAACTTTGAAGTCTCTTAATTTTTTCATCTCTTAATCTCTTATTCGGGTTCATTGTTCTCTTTAATTCTCTTAAGTTATCTTTAGTCATTTGAAATTATCTTATGTTAGGTTACGCTTAATATGAAATGCATTATAAATTAGTTAGTGAAGTAAGAATGAAAGAAATAAAAGACAGGAGCAATTAAGAATACCAAGAAGAAGGACGAGTGTGTGTTGTGTTTCTCATCACCTGGAGTAAAAATCTAAGGAAGACAACTTTACTGAGGGCCGTCAGCCGGAACCACCCCAGAAAGAAGTCAGGTGATGACTGGGTGTTTTAATGGATCCCAAGTTGCTTAAAGCTTAATGCGTTTTATAACATATTGTAGTACACGAGGTCCCCAAATTATTTTGTCTCGTTGACCACTTGGCATGTTTTTCGGTACAGGACCGTTCCCCGTCCAATATTTTCCTTCATTACTTTAATTCCGGCAAGAAACGCTGATATTATGGACTTTGTTTTGATCAAATTTAGGCTGTCACCTTGTAACTGCATATTAACCTCATTGAATTTACTAAACAAATCTGTAAAAAAGGCAATTTCTGGATTAACTTCATTTTTTGGTAATTTAAACTTATAATATTAGTAATAAGTTTAGCGCTAATGTATCTTAATGGTATATCCCTATGTTTTAAGTCTTAGATATGTAGCCACAAGGTAGTAGTTACTAAGTTTGTATTGCATGTCCACTAAGCCCAATAGTTCAGTACCGAAGTGACTTGTGATGGACCACAGGCCGCGCGTGCTGTGAAATGGAAAGTGACGTGTTAGTTGGTGAGTAATCAAATCAAATTGCATCATTTAAGATCAGGTCAAACTTCAGTCATTTGTGCCAGTAGAATTGCTTTGTTGTTGTGTGCGAAAATCCTAAATTATTTCAAACATCATGAATTACTGCAATTCAGTAGAGCTGCATTTCGCCAATTCCTACCATTTCCTTTAGGGAAGACTGTGCATCATCATCTTCTGTGTAGTTCTTGCCAGACTCTCTGCAGAAGAAGGTTCATTATACTTGGACTTGTATTTACAATCTCAAAACGACTAACCTTTAACAAGTTCTACTCTACTCTCTTCCATTTGGATACTTGTACATATGTATATATAATATCCAACAACAGTTCCAGGGGGACAATAGTACATGGGGCAGAAGATTTATATGAATGAATATTATATGAATTTGAAGCTGACAATGTCATGGATTGCTTAGATGATTTCTAATCGAATTTTCATAAAATATAAATAGAAAAACCACAAGAAAATCTTAAAGCTCAATAGTGTGCTTTTTATACAATATACACATATATATTTTTATTGTCAAATGAGTAGCTGGATATTTTTAATAAAATAGTAAAATAAGAAAACCCGAATTAACAGAAATTCTTGAAAATTACATATACGTTATAAATATTGTCTTACATAGAAACGAAAAAGTCTTTATCGGTGCTAAAGTGTAAGAGTGGATGAATGATGGCATCCAATGAAGATCGCGAAAAACTAAAGATGGAAATCAAGCAAACGTTCGCTGTGGCAAACGCATCCGAGATGCTTGCTAAAATAAGTGAGAAATGCTTTAAAAAATGCATCAATCGTCCGGGCATTACTCTGGATGCTTCTGAGCAGCGTTGCATATCGATGTGTATGGATCGTTATATGGAATCTTGGAATTTGGTTTCGCGCACTTATGGAAACCGTTTGATGCGTGAACAGGACATTGAAAGACCAAGATCCTAAAAACGACCAAGATCCCTGTAAACGATGTGGCTGTTTGAAGGTGGATGGTAGATGGATGAGCAGGTGCGATGAACCACATAACATATACATATGTATTTGTCTTTATAAAATAATCGTAGAAATTTAAAGTTAACCATATGTTTTGTGTTTGTAACGAAATTAAATCAAAGGAAAGCTAAGATCCAGCTTAGATCTTAGCCTTAAGCAAGCCTTAAGTTGTCTTATATTGTTCTTTTAATTAATGCATAACAAATGTGAACTAATAATAACACATACATGTCTACAAGTATCTACTATACCATATACTATAACATGCAACATATTGTACTCGTAGATTATAGTATTGCGGATCAGCGATTTTTCTTTAAAAGTGTATGTGCGTGAGTGTGATGTATGTGAGTAATGGGTGTAATACTTAGGTTCTTTGTTAGTGACGAAGAATTGCAAAAGTCAGCTTGACCAGCGAGCGAGCAAACGTGTTGAATGTTGAAAGTGTTGATGTTGCTGCTGTACAATAGTATTGCTGCAACAAGCTGGAATGTGCGCTCACCCGGCACATTTGAAGTTTTATTGGTGGCGTGCAATACATAGTCATCATCAGTCGGTCCGGTCTGTCCACTGTTTGTTCGTCATTTGCTGCATTGACGACGGACCCCAAACGCCATTGCTGTTGTCGCCATCAACGCTAGAAACAATACCAAACACGATGATGACGACGGCGACGACCAAGATACAATGAGCGCCAAATGCATCAACAGTGACCATTAAAATCCGTAATTATTAACGATCCAAAAGAAGATCAGTCAATACAGATATTGTTATACCCAACTGATTGCATCTTTAGGATCGTACATGTTACTATTTTATCCTCTTTTGAAAAGAGTCTGTTCTCTCAAAACCTAAATCTGTGTATCTTTTTTACTTACTTAAATTTTCTGTTACTAATCTTTGACTCTCCTTATTGTCAAACATACCCTTAAAAAATCTAACTAAATAACTTAGGTAGGGTACACATAGTAACAGTAGATTTATAGTAATATTATTAACAATGTGGTGATCGTCGTAGCCTTCGTCATCATCATCATCGTTATTATCATCATCAGCATTGAATGAGTGTCAAGCAATTGTTGTTGCATGCAGTTAATTGATCGATTGTTTTGGAGTAGTACGAGTAGCTGCAACAAGTATTGCGATCAACCAACAACAGCAATAGCAATAGCAACAATAACAGGTGGGCTCTATGTGCAACCTGGTGCAATATTTGCTATATAATTCACTTCACTCCGCTCTGCACCACTCTGCTGTGCTGTGCTCACCTTCTTTTCAACTAAAGATTGTTGGTGAATGTCTTCGTCGTCATTGTGGTCGTCGTCGTCGTCGTCATCATCATCGTCAACACCATCGTTGTCTTCGTCATCGCCATCGTCACGGTTTTTTCATCGTTAGTTGGCGGCAACATTGCGTTGCGTTGCATTGCATTGCATTTGCTGAAGCGTTACTTACCACTCTTGTGATCTGATCTCATCCCATTCCATCCGATCCAACCGATCCGACCGATCCAATCCAATGCAAAGCATTGCTTTTTCTATTGGTGGCAAATTGTGGCGAGCGTGACGTTTTGGTTTAACATTCTGATTCGGCATTCAGCGTTGTCTTCACCATCCATAGCCATCCATCCATCCGTCCATTTGTCCATCCATCGTGTGCCGTTCATTGTTTGCCTCAAAAAAAAAAGACTTAACGCGAATGCGAACGCATCCGTTGTGTCGTGATTGTTCCCCATTTGAATTACTTTCAGCTTATCACACTTTCATATACCCTACACAATTTGTCCAAGTTTGCGATGTAGTCTACTAGTGTTCTTATAACTTATAACATCGGTGGTTACATAGCTACTTACAAAGCAAACATCTTGGTCTTGGTTTTAATGTTGACATAGAGTTGGTTGTTTAGTTGGCTCTCAAATTGTAACCGCATTTGCTACTTCAGTGAAATATGTGCTTTACTGTTTACTGTGTGTGTTTTTGCTGTTGTATGGAGATAGTACTTGAACACTTGGATACTGATAAAAAACAAACAGAAAACAATCGCAGCTTTGGCAACGAAGCGCAACAAATAAATTGAATTTCTTGTTACAATTGCCAATAGTTTCTTTTATAAAACCAAAACAAAAACAAACAACTACTACAATAACTTCAACCAAAGGTAATGAAGTGCACCGATTTCACTGTTTCACTGTTTTACTGTTTTTTTGTTTTGTTTCGTTTTTATACAATGAAAAACAAAATAATTAAAAGATCATGTCACTTTAAGCGTAAAATCAGAGAAACAATACTTTGCACATAGACGTATTGTATATTATATCTAAGGATCATATATGTGTGAACTTCGGAAAATGCAAACAAAAAAAAAAAATGTTTTAAATCCTAACAAAATTGAACTGAGATCTATAAAAGTTCTGTTACCAATAAGATATAATGATTCATAAATATTGGGTTGGGAAAAAAGTAATGTCGTATTTTGTCAATAAATGACGGCACTTAAACATATCTTGTGTTATACTTATCACATCACACTAAACGGCGATTTGAAGACGACAATCTGTGCTACAAGTGTCTCTTTGACAGTGTTGTGATCGTACGTTTCAGTCTCAAGTTATAGCGCGTCAAAGATGAAGTCCACCAGCAAGAAATTTGTCATATTTTACGTTTTTCTACCTGTGAGGTAAAAATGCAACGAAGGCGTCCGCAAAAATTTGTGAAGTTTATGGGCCCGATACTGTAACGATTCGCACAGCACAGCGTTGGTTCGATCGACTTCGTTCTAGTGTAGTGGATGTCGAAGATGCACCCCATACTGGTAGACCAATCGTCGTAGAAACCGATAAAATCGTCGAAATCATCCAAGTAGACCGCCATGTGAGCATTCGCTCGATTGGCCAGGAACTGGGTGTAGACCATAAAACCGTTTGGAATCATTTGCAGAAGATTAAATTCCAAAAAAAGCTGGGTGCCACACGAGTTAACGCAAAAAAATCTCTTTTACCGAATCAACGCCTGCGATGCGCTGCTGAAACGGAACGAGCTCGACCCATTTTTGAAGCGGATGGTGACTGGTGATGAAAAGTGGATCACGTACGACAACGCCAAGCGAAAAAGATCGTGGTCGAGGCGCGGCGAGCCGACCCAAACCATCGCCAAGAACAGATTGACGGCCAGGAAGGTTTTGCTGTGTGTTTGGTGGGATTGGAAGGGAATCATCCACTATGAGCTGCTCAACTATGGCCAGACTCTCAATTCGGTCCTCTACTGTGAGCAACTCGACCGTATAAAGCAGGCGATTGACCAGAAGCGGCCAGAATTGGATGCTCGGCTTCACACATCTTTGATGACCCGCCAGAAGCTACTGGAGCTCGGATGGGATGTCCTATTGCACCCACCGTATAGTCCGAACCTGGCTCCAAGTGATAACCATCTCTTCCGGTCCATGCAACACGTTCTTGGTGATACTAAGTTGGCCTCAAAGGAGGCTTGCGAAAACTGGCTAATTAAAGTAGGGGCTAAAAGAAGCTCAAACTGGTAATCCAAACCTGTAGGAACCCACTTGGCCCCATCAAAGGCAATTCCAAGCAGTGAGCTACCTTCGCCATACGCACCCATCCAATCCCCTATATCAGGAAAAAACCAAACCTGATAATGTGTGGAAGGAAGTGCGACGGAAGCCAAAGCAAAAGGAGAAGGGAAAAGGCATGGAGAAACGAAAACGCATACGTATGAATGCTATTGTTATCTCTAAGCAGAGTAGCAGAGTGAGGCAACCTACGCCGACATGGTAAGGCTGATCAAACAGTAACCAGAGCTACGGAAAGGTGAACATCTACTGTAGCTTAAAGTTGGAAACTGTAACAAAGCAAAGAAGTATGACAAGGTCATAACCAAGGACCTGAAGGAAAAAGCTGGCGTGAACAGTATCTGCCAGCAAAAAACTGTGATGTAACTACTCCAAATGATGTACGCAAATCACAGATTTGTATGGCATAGAGATATCATTTATAAAGGCCATGCACTGGACAAGATTTGGTACTCAAAATGCCATTATTTAGAACAATCAATGTTTTTTCAAAATATTTGTATCCAATAGTTTACTTTTTAGGTAAGTATACGCGAGTACAAGTAATTGTCAATTAAAATTGATTGATTACATTATTGACAATCAGTTTTATAGTATTTTGAATGTATGCATATTATGTGTTAATATTATTACTGAATACATCATTATTATTGTGATTATTATTATTTATTACGAGTATATGTATATTTAACATAATTTCATAAGTTCAGTTTCCGTGTGAGCTTTCAATATGAAAAAACTCCTTTTTAAGATTCAATCAGCGAACAACATTTTACACTTTATTCATGCAAATTACAAACGAAAGGTCTTTAGTTTCAGTTGTCTGTCCAACCATCAACCATCATTCATCCTACTTACCACTTACCACTTATTATTCGACAATTGCTGAACATGCCTGACGCGCGAATCCTTAAATAGGGTACACAACGAAAAAGTGATCCGAAATTTGTAACACACAAAAGCCCCCAAGGTTGTCAATCATAATTTTAATAAATTATTTGTTTGCATAAATACATTGAGCGACTGTTAGAATGATGAAATGATGGAATGATGGCAAAGGTCTGCCGCCGCTCATTGTAACCCATAAAGATGCAATGCAACATTTTCTGCCCCAGACGCATAATTATGAAATAAAGAAATTTATTCAAGCTCCTGGCGTCTTTCATCCTCGTCATGGTCATCGTCATCATCATCATCATCATCATCGTTTTGAACTAAACCGAATCAAACTGATCATCGCCTTCTTTTTTCCTTATTTAGTATTCGCTTTCGCCTTACTTCAAAGTCAAAAAAAAAACAAAAAAAAAAAAAATGACTATTGAAATCCATGAAAAATATACAATAATACAATATAAGAAATTCTTATAACAGTTCTGCTCTTTAGTAAATAAAAGCGACCTTCAGTTTGCAATTTGTGCAACTTCAATGAAATGTTATTTCTTTTTTAAGATGTTGAACTTGCATAAGTGTGATGGACCTAAAACATATTGACATGACATGACATGTTAAGTCTTTGTAAAATCTTAGACAATTTGATACTAATGAAGTTTATTCCGTACACTACTATACTATAAGATGGATCAACTATTCTATATATATATTAAATAAGTGAATTCATAACTTTCATTTAAATTACGACATTTCCAAAATCACCAGATGAGTTTCAGTTTCAGGAATTTGAAGTCAATATAAACAGTAATGGCTATTCAAATATTGCCGCCCCTACCGACCGGACTACATGTGATAGGAACTTGCTCTGCCCTGATGCTCAGAAGAAGCAAACACCTTGGCGAACTCACCCTATCCGACGACGAATTCAGACTCTGTGAGGTAGGACTAATACTAAAATTCATCGAGGGTATTGGCCATGAAGGGGCCCAATAGATCTTATAGGTCGCAGTGCTACATCCCTCCCCAACAATAATAATAATACCGATCTCTACAATTCGCAGAAGAAATAGTTTTAAGACTTTATGACTTATCAAGAGAATAAACTCATCACAAACGGTCTTTAATAAGTAACTGGTAATTCCATAACCTTCTGCTAACAGTTCCAAAATCATACAATACAATAATTTCCATTATGCGGATCACAGAAGTTATAATTTTTTCCTCTGAAAACGACAACAACACTCTTCAGAATGTTTCTCCAATAAGTAGTATAGAGTCTGACATCAATCTCACTTCTAACTATCAAACTAAGAATACTACGTTTGTAACGCGCAGAGTATTCATGCTAAGCAAGTCGATTTTCTGTAATTTTCCTGACATTAAATCCTTGGTTTTCAAACTGAATGTTATTCTCCGAATGCCAAACAAGACTCGCATTATTCAGATCTTTGACTTTAATCTTTGAAAGATACTCACTGGCATAAACGATGCTGATCAGAATATATCAGAAGACGCTATAATCACCCTTAAGGTATGGTTGATATCCAATATATATATGGATCTTTGCCTAGATTTACTGTTGTTTATTAATCGATCGAACCGATTATTAATTGCAATGAATCGCAACAAATTAATCGTTTATATTTTTATCCGACTTCGCAAAAAGTATGTATGTTGATTCTTTATCTAATTGAAAGCTGGTGCTTGTCATGTGGTCCCATATAAATTTGATCAAGATCTGACCAGTAATTTTTGTTTTATACTTTATAATGCGCGTTCCATTTGCGCTACTTGAAGTCGGTTTTCTGTTTTGTTAAAATTATGTACTTTCCTCAAATATGCTTTAGATATTTATTAGATGCTTTCATTAGAACTTATAAGATCTTAGGTAAAAGTAAATCGAATGTCAAACTTAGTTAGTTGTTTTGGAAAACTTCATGTAGAGATTTATTTAAGAATAAGAGAGTTAACTGAGAAAAGTGTGAAAACATTTGGTTGACTGATGAGTAGATACGGTCCTGCACTCAACGTTCATAAACTTGTTAAGGATCATTGAAAAATATTATTATATGAATTTTTAGAATCGTTAGGTCAAAGCATTTAAGGATGTCAAGTGTGGAAATCAATATCAGGCATGTGGTGACCCCCACCGGCGATGCAGCGCTGAAGCCGTTCCACCAAGTTTGCATCTACTCTCTCGAGCATTTGCCAGTTGATTCTGGCAGTTTCCTCGCGAATCGCTTCCTTCAATTCCTGGAGGTTTCGAGGCTTGTGTGTGTATAGACGAGCCTTAAGAAAAAATTGCATTTGGAGAGATCAGGTCACCGACGTGGCCAATTAATGTCCCCAAATCAGGAAATCACACGACCTGGGAAGTGACGGCGGATGACTCCCATTGATTTGTTTGCAGTGTAGGGGTGGAAATGCAGTTCATTGTGTAAAATGCGCCTTACCGATGGATTACTCAAGCGAAGTTGAGCGGCATGGTTTCGTGCAGAACGACCTGGGCTGCGCATGAAAGCTTGGCGGACCGCCTCAAAAACGTCCGTCCTTTCTGACTCACCCTGTATTTCTACTAAAATGATGGAAATAATCACTCAAAGGCGAACTTGATCTTCTCTCATTGAAAATGTAATGTTACATTTCCAAAATTATCATGCCACAATCTGAATCTAAATAAGGTACTTCCTATTGAACTTACATTGGAATACTTTGTGGTATTATGACATGTATTAATATTGAATTCATTTGTGTTTAAAATCTTAAGCAATCACAAAACATTGGATACTTTGCAACATACTGCATATGAGTATGGTATGTAATAGTCGTATACATTTGGATGGCATAACAGGTGACTTGAAATATTCATATTATTGTATACTCGTATGTAGACATATCTATGATGACGATCATAAATGAATTATGTAAATGATTTCCGCTTTGCATATACCATTGTACAATAGTATTGCTAAACATTCAAGATGACGAATGAATAGTGGAGGGTTAATAATTGTTTTAGTGTCAAATATTGTAAGTAGTAAAGTCTAAAACAAGAGATTGCTTTGTAGGTGACGCATTATGTACTCTTAGATACTCATACTAATACATTATGTATGTATAGTAGTAGTATACTATGTAAGTATGAACAATAGTATCTTTGAGGTCACCGATCGTCTTCTTGTCAGCGGTATGTCGAGCGACAAGTGTGCTAAATGTAGTGAGTAGCAGTAACTTGACATGGATGACTTGGATGAAGATTTGGTCAAGTTTCCGTTTTCTGTATGTCTTTAAGTAAAATTCGTCTTGACAAACATCTTAGGCCTAAATTGAGTTGAGTAACTTCAACTGGAACTACGAGTCCACTGCAATCGCATTGTATTCTATTGTATTGTACATACTACGAGTATTAGACTTGACTTGGTTGCCGTTGGTTAAGTTGGCTTGAAGTATAGTTCAGTTCTCTGTTGAATCGCCTAAAGTTATTGCCATTGTCGTTGCATGCTTTGCCTGGCATGGCTTGGACGGGACAGCCTGACTGACTAACAGACAGACAGACTGATGCACTGACTAACTATCTGGCTGACTGTTAGTGCCTCATGAATATTTAAACGTCACATTTGGTCGCACTTTTCGCGCTGCTCATTAATAAAAAAAAAACACAAAAAAAGAAAGGAAAAATAAAAATAACCGCGAAGAAAATGTGACGAAGACGATCATCGCCCGTTTCTGGGGCAGTCGTCGGAACAAGTGTCGTCTTTATAGTTGTAACTTAGTTGGTTATGTCGTGTATGGTCGGTTGACTACTTACTTTGACTTCGACTTCGACTTGGACTTGGACTTCTCTGGGCTGCAGCTTTCCACAGAAGTTTCTTTGTTCATTCGTTTATTTAAAATATAAAACAAAAAATGACTGGACAAGTTGCTGGTAGGAAGGGGCTCCGCCGCATGCATTTCGCTTGGCACATATATTGGATTTTCAAGATAAGAACGAACGTCTCTGATATAATGTTGGATTTAATTTCATGCTGCAGTAGTTCAACAAAGTCGTTTTACTGCGGAACATTTCATACGCTTCACCAACATCAACAGCAAAATATCAACATCAACAATAAAAAGCGACACAGACCCCGACAACGACAACGACAACGACGACGAAGACATTCAGAATAGTAGAAGCCAGTAGAGTTGGCATTCATTAATTTTGGTCTCTTCCCTTTTATCTCATGCATTCACCACTATTTGAAGTTTGCATAATTCTGTATTGTGTATTTAAGGACAATGTCCAACGTTGTCACCCTTCTTGTCTTGACTTGAAGTTAATAATAATTATGCCTTTAAAGCGTATCGGCATTTTAAAGTACTTTAAGATACAAATGTATCTCTCTCTCTCTCTCTACTGTTTTTACTTTCGCATCCATATTATTATACTTTATTTGTGTATAATGAGCCTTAAAAATGTCTGAGCTTAGTTAACAATAATAGGAGTACGTGTGAGGGTGAGGATGAAAAATATTCCTTTGTCGCAGGTGTCAGGGTCAGGTCAATGTTCCATTGTCACGGTCTGTAAATATATACACACTTACTTACTATTGTAATTCGTAAATATTTGCGTCACAGCATTTCAATGTAAACTTTATTATAAAACTGATTTACATGATTATGTACTAAGCATAAAAGCATGATGTGAACAAACAAACCAACTAAAAAATAAACAAAAAATATAAGAAGTCTCTAGTATACTAATTCTCGAGGCATCCACTAAAACCGAGTAGCTCCAATTTATTTTTAAGGAACCAATTATGATGAGTATGAAAAGATGATCAACTGATCTGTGAGATTACTTACTAAATCTAATTAGTTATTTTTATAAATAAATGGAAACTTAAAAGAAAACCAGAAGGAATGTTATGCCAGAGATGTAATACTCTTCACGCTCCTGTAAATGAGTTCGTTGGCTGGTGAATATGGATCAGGCCCTCATAGCGTACAAATTTTATTTGGATAAATCCAAAAAACAAAAAAGTTTTTCTAATAAGAACATGCATTTGAATTTGAGTTTGTATGGGAGCTACTCATCCTGGTAATCTCAGGATTATGAAATTTACATGGTTGGTGAAAATAGATTAGAAACTTATATTGATCCAATTTCAGTTTGATAAGACAAGAAACAAAAAAGTTTTTCTAATACAAACATACATTTAATGGGGGCACCCACCCCACTGGTCCGATTCGGCTGTTTCCGACAAATGTGCAATGCATGGTGAAACACATATGAAACCTATTTTTCTAATTTCAGCTCTCTATCTCAAAAACTGAGGGAGTTTTTTGTACACATACAGAAGGACAGATGGTCATTGTTAAATCAACTCGTCTCATCGAGCTGGTCATGAATATATGTACTTTATGTGTAACAAACTTCATGAATAACTCACTGCGTGAAGAGTATAGTTATCACGATTTAACAAGTAAATAAGGAGATCCAAAGAACTTCTTTCTTTATGAAACATATATACACAGGGGTGTCACAGAAAACTCTAGTGTTTTCGTCGTATGGAGTTTTGCATTTCACTCGGCTACTCGGTGATTTTATCGAATAACCAAACCGCTTCAACTGAATGTTTATAGGGCTTTCAGCATATAAAAACACAAAAGGGGGAATCAAACACTCCTAAAAGAGTTTTCTGTGGCACTCCTGACATATATGTAAATCCATTTGCCTACAAGTTGATGATCTAAAATTAAGTTAGGAACTTATATAGCTACCAACGTCCTTATTTCAATAGAACCCTTCTGCAGGCTGTCTTGGAGTTCTACAAAGATTTAAATTCAAACAAAATAATATAAAAGTGGTGAAATCCATCATGTCTTCAATCGACGAGGTGGCTAGCTTCCGCTAGTACTACATATAAGTGTGTCATGAAATTTGTAACACAAAGAAGGGGACATCGCAGACCACATGAACGGACATGGCATGTATGATATTGTTGCTGATACCATACCATAGGCATCTCAGATGAACGAGTACTCTATATTTTACGTGAAGATTTACATATAAAAAAGCTATTTGAAAAGTTAGTACTGATCGAAAACAAATTTCTCAGCGTAATTTGAAGCTTTTTGACCAAAATAAACAGATCATTTCATAACTATGCATGAGACGTGGATCCACTAATATGATGCTAAACTGAAACAAGAATGTTTACAGTGGACTGAATCTAATTGTTCAACTCCAAAACAGGTGAAGTCAGATGAATCGGCATAAAAGGTTATGGCATCGGTTTTTTTGGAATGCAAAAGATTTTTTGTTGATTGATTACCCTGAGAAAAGTAAAACAATTAACTCTGAATATTAATGCAACCTTTTGCATCATCTGAATGAAATAATCCGTAAAAAAAGACCCGATTTATAGAAAAAAATACTTGAAACAATTTTTTTGTTAAATTAAGAAGCTATTGCAGCTTTGCAACATTATTATGCAGAGCTTCCGGAAAATCATTACAGATTATATGGTATAAATAATTTTAATAATATTACTTCCAACCTACCTGTATCTATGACACACATATTATGGAAACATGCTCGCATCGAATATAATATAACAATAAATAGAATCTCCTCCCTATGAGGAATAAATAATTTATAATTATTTATTATGGGTGCACTCGAAGAAAAAATATATTGTGCTGATAAGCATTTGATAGAGTATGATCTATTTGATTATGAATTGGATTCCTGGACCATACTATCTGCTTCTGAATTCTTAATTTTCAACAAATGGAGCGAAACCTCAAAATTGTATGCACTTAATGCTGGGGTAAACCAAGGAAGCGTACTTGGGCCCATCCTACAGTAAACTCACAAAAGTTAGTAAAGCGGGAAAACTGTCCCCCAGGAATATTCAATGATTCCACTATCCCACAAAGCGATACTGTCAAATATCTTGGAGTGCACCTTAATCTAGGAGTGCGCCTTACCTAAAAGAGCCACATTAAAGTGAAAAAATTGCAGCTATAATAAAAAGCAGAAAAATATATTGTCTCCTTGGACCATGTAGTTCTGAAGCTGGTGTGGACATATACTATGCAGTTTTAGGGATCAGAAAGTACAAAACTCCAACATTGAGATACAACAAGTACCATTTGTTAAGGATTGAACAAGAAAAATATCAGATACATCAACATATTATACTATAAATGATATGGATGTAAGGCACCTGAAAAGGTTTCATATATTGGATCTTCCACATAGATTTTAGATAAGATTTGTCAGTGCAAATGCAAATGCAAAGAAATGGATGAGTGAAACGATTCGTCTAACAATCCCTATTCATAAGTGACAAATACAGATTGAACCAACCATACCATGTTACAATTCATAATAATAATCCGTTTCCACGCTTTAAATGCATAAGAAGAGAATAGGGGAAAACGAAACAGAAGAAAAATACCATTAAATTGGTAGTAGGCAACAAAGTTAGGAAGCAAGGAACTAACCAAGTCGGGTATACTAAGTATACATTTACATATAATGAATTTGTCAATTGAATGAAAGACTTCTTTAAACACCACACACAAAGTGGTAATACGAAACGTTACGCCACACTGACTTCACTTCTCTCGACTATCTTTCATTAAATTTTGTTTTCTTTGGTATTGTATTTCTTTTACCTAAAGGGATGTCGGTCGGGTCGTCTTATATCACATCGTTTCGCATAATTAGTATATGAAATATTATGAAAATTTAAGTGATACCATGAATGTGACTTGTTGTTGTTGTTGTTATGGTTGAGGTTGTTGTTGTTGGTCAAGCAAGATACGTACAACTTAGGGGACAACCACAAAATATGTACAAACACGAGGAAGCAATCGAGCTAACAACGATCAGCCAAGCAAGTGCCGTAACTGTGTTCGCGGCGGCATCAGCAAGCAACAGGTGCGCATGCGTAAAAGTGTCTTAATTATTTGCGCTTTTGCGCAACGAGCGTTCAACTAATTAATGTTCTGTGGATACTATTTCACAAAAGAAAGAAATAAAGAAAACAAGGAATAAACAATAAAGCGTACGAAGAACAAAAATATACTTACTAGGTAGTACTTCAAGAAAACCCAAGACAAGACAAGACAACACAACATAACAGTAACAGTAACAGCAACGCAGATTCACGCTCTGTTAGTAAAATGATAGGAGAAAATATTTAATATTTAATTGTAAATAGAATAATTCAAGTTAAAATTATTAAATTAAAATGAAGAAAGATTTAACTTGAATCATTTTTATGGTAGATCTAGTGGTTAACCTCAAATACTTAATCAAATCATTATTACATTGAAAAGAAACTGGTAAAAGTACCTATTCCTTATAAACAGTAGTAGTACTAGTGGAGACAATCGATGTCAAAATCGCCTTTAACAGCATAAAATGGGACGACATGCTAGATGCTCTTGTTAGGCATAGAACACCTAACTATATAATGAAGATGGTACGTACATAGCTACCTGAAAGATCGGGAATTCATCTACGACACAAGCAGAGAACAGCGATAGAAGCAGATAACGACAGGCCCAGATTTATGGAATGTAAGCTACGATGGAATCGTAACGATACGCAGACAGTTATAACGGCGCGAGACCTCGAATCAGTACAAAAGCAGGCTATACGAAGTGATTATTAGAACACAAACATGGCTAGAGTCACATGGTGTTTGTTAAGCAGCCGAGAAAACTTAGCTTGATCTTCTTACCAGAAAGCACATACCCCTCGATATGAAGATGCATTTCTTCTCGCAAACACTAAAGACCAGAAAGTCATTAAATTAGCTCGGTGTAATAATCGACAATAAGCTGAAATACTGGGCAGAAATTCAACACACAGTAGAAAAATCAGCAAGAGTGACAAGCTCTCTATCGAGACTGATGGCAAATTGCGGAGGACCATTTGCTAGAAGGCGAAAACTTCTATATGACACAACGCTATCGATAATGATTTACGGAAGCGAAGTGTTGGCTAATGCACTCAAAGAAGAAAAGTAGTAGAATACAAAGAACGGCAGCACTCCGGGTAACCTCATCCTATCACAGTATTCGTAAACAGTGGCACGTTACCGATAACCTGCTTGGAAAGGAGAGGCAGAAACTCTGGTTTCGCAACAAGACAAGCAGTCAGAGCGCAATCTATACAGCTGTAGCAGCAGCGGTCGAAAGGCAGTAGGACGGCAAAACTTATACCAGATGTGATTCCATGGCTAAGATGACTGTGGGGGTCATGTCAATGGGACCCATCAACGCAGCAAATATGGTAGACAAGATGGTGGTGAGTAAGCACAACAGGACACAAGTAGCTCACTTCATTAAAAAGATACTAAGTTGCAAGAAGTGGGACCTGGACGTAGGTACTACAGTCGACATATGAATACAGAAGAGGATACCACCTTGAAGTAATGCTTATCCTATAAGGGGGATGTTATTTAGTGGCACACCATATACCGGCGGTGCACACTCAAAAAAAAAAACATTTTTAATTTAAGACTAGACAGAAAAGCATTTATCGAAAACAAGTTATACACCAGAGAGTGGTTATAATGAAAGGCAAAAAAAAAGCGCATAAGTATACCCAAACTATCTCCTCTTTTATGATCTGTATATGTCTGTATCTGCTCGACGAATTAGGATGCTACTACGACTCAGCATTCGCTTCCAGGCCACAAGGGAGACATGGGGGTACTGAAAGAACTCATAGTCTTGTTGAGCATTGGTCCCCTTTGGGTAAACAAGAAAGCCTACTTAACAAATACTACAACGAATAGCTTATGGCGCAACAGTAAAAGCCGCAGTCAAGTTATTTTCTTTCACAGAATATCTCAACGAGGCTTTATGTTCTGAGATTTTTCCTGAAACACTGAGAACTGCCGATTTTGTAAATGTCTTGCAATCGCCTGTTGAAGACTCCATTCTAAAGCCAATTACAATATATCCATAGTAAATGTGGATAAATAAACTTCATATAAAGTCATAATTTTTATACAATCCATGGAAGATCTCCAAATTTATTCGCATTAGAAAAGCAAACAAACTTTTCTCCTACCGCCCCTTTAGTTTGTTGTTGTCGGTTAGTAAAATTGTAGAAAAAGCCATTCAAAACAAACCATCCCAGTTCTTGGAGAATAATGACTTACTCCCGCAGCAATAGCACATTGCACCCTTTAATCATCAGAATCAAGAACATTGTCAAAACCAACTTCACAAGTTTCAAATCCACTGGATATTAAAGCAGCATTTGACCCAGTTTGGCACGATGGGCTAGTTCATCAAATGAACATTATGAACTTACTGTGCTCACAAAAATAATCCACAGTTTCCTTAAAAACAGGTCGTCTGTTATCCATATTGGTATTGCCAAATATCAGGCTTTTAATATAAGAGCAGGCTGCCCCCAAGGTTCCTGTCTTTAATGTGGACATTCCAACCCTGATTGGTTGGGCTATTTTAATCTTTGCTGATGACACAGCGGTTCTCTGCTCAGCAGACAATGTTGACAAGCTCCAGTGGCAAATCTTAGTTAACTCTGATTAAATGCAGGACATATTTTAAAGCGTAAGGACATATATGTCCCTAAGAGTCATATTTAGACAAAAAGCTAACCTTCAATGAACATATTAACTTCAGCATGAAAAGAGTTAGCACCTTGATAGGCACTCTGTACTCTTTCATCAGCATAGAAAACAAATTGTTCCTATTTAGATCCATTTTCCAAGCAGGAAACCCACTCGACTAATCTTAAATTTTAGTAATAAGTGTATTCAATGCAACTTTTCGCATATAAACAATATAGAACAAATACATTAGTCTTAAGTCCTAGATATAAGTAATAATTAGTAATAATTATTTGAAAGGCTGTGATGCTGTGATACAATTTATGGATCAATGTCTTACTCTCATATTTATATTCATTGGTAGCATTGTAGTTTACTACATGTGCTTTAATAAATGACTAATGCCAAATTGAGAACACCTAGGAATAATTGATGAAACAGCAATTTTTTCTTTTTTCATCACGCCCTGGGTATCTGAACAATCAATATTACAATACATAATAATAATACAATAATAATGAGAAAACTAAGTCCAACTTCCTACATCCTTCAATCTAATGAACCATAAGACGTCAAGCAGATTTTACAATGCAAGTCTCAGTTATATGTATGATTATCATTTTTATTTGTTGTACTCGTACTCGTTTGTATATTGAATGTTGAACTTTTTAGCGATGACATTGTAGAAATGTCCATGAACATATTGTCGATGTCGATGTCGACGTCGCTGATGATGATGTTTATTTTTTTTTATTTTTTTGTTTAAAAAATGATTTATTTGGCGCCCAAATTCTGAGCGGTCTCAGTTTTGATGTCTTCAAAGACAAGACGAAAAATAGTAAGTGTACGTACTACGACCTTTTAAGCATTGTTCATCACATTGATGATTGAGCACAGACTGAACATGTATGTATATATTCATTGTGTATAGCTGGATAGATAGATAGATATATAGATAGATATATTATGGATCATACAACATATAATATTCATATATTTCAAAGAGCGTGTAATGAAGATTGCGTCTTGTCTTTACATTTCATTTCTTTTCATTTCATTTCTTGTCTTGTCTTCGCAGGCGCCGAATCAAATTTTGTTCGCTTTTTTTCACGCATTCGCCCTTATACACTCTACTGTGATATACTAGTACAATATACATAAGTATGTATGTAGTACACCTCTGTATCTCTTCTGCGTCCGTCTTTCTCTATTCCGATTTGATTGAATATGTTGAAATATTAATCAAATTTTTTCGGTTTTGTTGTTAACCTGCGCCTGCGTGTATCCAATGAATGACTTTCATTTTATAATATTGTATTTTATGTATAATGCAACATGCTGCTGCTGCTGCTGTTGCTGCTGCTGCCCCTAACTTTGTCTACAAAAGTTTGTTACCCATTTTTGATTAAACCCAAAAGAATTGTGATCACTTTTTTTGATCTTAATTGTCTACATACACGGTACACGAGTCGAGTTTGTGAGTCTGTGCTTCAGATAAACCTAAAAGCGGCCAAAATTTAACTAACAAAACAACAAACTAAATGATTATAAAATTTGGCCTATAAGGTCATCAACAGGCCTGAATATTTAGTAGATACAATACAATAAGGTTATAGCTACATAAGTACAATACATGGTACGAAATGAAATCATGTCAGGAAATTTTTTTAACACAGTGAAAGGAATTACATATTGTATTACAACTAAGTACTTTGTTGAGATGTTTATAATGCATGAAAGGAGCGCTACCCTAAGGACCCAGAACTAAGAATATTAATGCTGAACTAAAGATTGGGAGCAGGTAGTTAGTTAAATGTCTCATAGCTCTCACAGAAGAATTCAATAGATACTGAGGAACTCGGAATAATATCCATAGAGTTATGAGGCACTTATAAAATCACAAGTACTTGCTCATATACATAGGTAGTAATGAAAAAGGGGAACAAATGTAACTACCATGGTCTAATATGGACTAGACGATGCCACTTGGGCAATCATTATAGAAAACTAACAGAAATGTTGCTGGTTTTGGCTTTGCAAAATTTCCGGTTTATTGGAAAACGCTTAAGTATTTGTTGATTTACGTATATAAAAAAGACATATCAGTCTTGTTTGCCAAGGAAACTTTTAGTTTTCGATCCACTTTTAGACATGAAATATGAAAGTCTTTTATAGAAGAACTTGTTGACTTATAAATCATTAAGAATCATTTCATTTCTTCAAGTTTTCCTGAAGTGTCCACTGAATTTCTATTATTTGTAACCATCCCTGTGACTACGGCTTCCTTACATTGAGCCCCCAAAGGTGTAGCTACGCCACTGATACTTAGCTTATGATAACACTAACGGATTGCTTACACCAGAGCACAGGACATGTGGCAAAAATGAACTGTGAATTCAACCAATGCAATCCAGGATGCGACTGAAGAAACAACAGGGAAGAGACAAAACTCACTTTGGTTGGACAGCCCTGGCTTACACTATCATTGCAAAACATCGTACATCGTACTTGGATTATAAGAACACTGGTACTGACGCTCTCAGTAGCATTACCCTGAGCTTGATATGAATTTGTGGCCCAGCAAATTTTTTTTAATTCGTTAATATTACTTTGAGTTTTTGAAAAATGTGACTTATGCCACTTTCAAAATAAACGGCTCATGTATATCTGCCATTGATTGGACTTTTCAACGTACTGCGGGAATGGAAATTATGTTGAGAAGAACAGTGAACTGAAAGCAAAGTCTCTCATCTCTTTTTTTTTGTAAATACATTTTTCCACCACAGAACTCAAAGCCAAAAAAATAAACACATGTGCTGGACATAAAAACAAAATGCAAATTATTGAAAGAAGCATAAAAAATAACTCACCACACTCCACTTCACTTCTTTTCACTTCACTTTAGAAGAATGTCAACTATGCAATTGATGATGGTGGTGTGATAATAACCATTAAAATCCACCACAACAATTTAGTAAATAACCAAAAAAAAAAAAAAATTAATATATCTGATGATCATTTGATGCCATTTGAGAGTCAAAATATACCATTTAAAACACCATTTCAATTGCACATTTTTTCTTACTTTTCACTTATTCCAATATGTATTTCAATTGCAATATACTTACATATGCATCACATTTTCAAAGAGACTATCTATTATCATTACACTGCATTTAAATTTAACATAATTTAAATTATTAATCTCTTGACGACATCACAAACCGACACATTATTGAAGTCAACCGAACGCAATCAAAGTGCAGTAGAAACTAAAGTGACAATTGATTAAAGGCAAAGGCAAATGCGAAGGTACTATTGTAGTAGAAGTTGATAAAGAAATACATAATAGATTGTGCAAAATATTATATGTAGATAAACAAATAAACAACCTAAAAGAAGATGAGAGCAAAATAGTACATACATAAGTATGTATGGTATGTAAGTAAGTGATTCTCTTACTAATAAGTATTGTTCATGATAATGGCACTCTTTTTTATGAACGTATATTTATAAGTATATCTGACTGATCGATTTGGTCTTTACAACATAAAAAGTAAAAAACAAATTTTAAACCAGAAAGAAGGCTATCATTGGCTGTGCCAAAGATGTAAAACTCTTCACGCTCCTCCGGGTTGCATCCAACCTTCCTTTCTTAGCATCACTATATTCTCTCTGTTACAGCTTGAGTATCAACAAAGAACACATTTTGATTATCAATAAAGAACACAGTTTGAGTTGCATTGTATTTTTATTGTACTTATACTCTTTATATGTTTGTCATTTAATGTGAGGTTGTATGGGAGGTACCCTTGCTGGTAACCCAAGGATCATGATATTTATACGGCTGATGGATACGGGACAGAAACTTATAGTGTCCAAATTTCAATTCAATAAGTCAAAAAACATAACTTTTTCTAATAAGAACATTATTTTACAACATTGGTACCCCACCCCTAGTGGTCCGATTCGGGTGATTCCGACAAATGTTCAGCGCTTGGTAAAAAGAAACCTATGCAAATTTCAGCTCTCTAGCTCAAAAACTGTGGGACTAGTTTTGCGAACAGACGGACATGGCTCTCATCGAGCTGATCACAAATATATATATATTTACTTTATGTGGTCTGCGATGTCTCCTTCCGTGTGTTACAAACTTCGTGACAAACTTATAATACTATTCACTCCCGTGAAGTCCTTAAAAGGAAGTCCACCTCTATCTGAAAGGCCAATACGTTCCCTATAGCACTGGAGGATAAGAGACCAACCCAACCTTAACTGAGCTAAGGTGGTCCGAGTGCTCCAAGGAAGTAACATCTCGCTATCATCAACACATGGAGGACGGCCTCCTAACACAACATTGTTCTGGTATGGCTATGTCTCCTTCGTAAATTCTGATGTCTCTTCGGATATGTCTAGGGGGAATAACGCCAGTAATAGTGCTATAGCAAAACCTGCTTAGAAAGCAGTTCACTATGTTGGCGAACCGATAATGCTTTTGCTTCCTGGTGGAGATGGTCAATACTGGCCATCTGGAAGCAACCGGTCACTGTTCTCAGGGCGTTATTTTGACTGAATTGAAGATGTCTCCAAACAGGACCAACATAATTTAAGACAGAAGGTCCTGTAGCTTTATATGTAGTGTTCAGAATCTCCTTCTCCTTACCCCAGGAAGTTCCTGAAGCACTTTATTCCTCTTCATAACACGATTGAAGGTGTTATTTGAATGTGTGGAAAAAGTGAGCTAGATATCAAATGTAACACCAAGAATCTTTGGGTGGGGTGATTTGGGAACCCTTAAGCCCTCAACAAAAAAGCCCAGATCCATCGTAACTTCCTTGAACAGACTACTTAGTTACTGACTTATTTCAACTGGTCACCATACTCGCTGTACCTTAACATAATAAAATATGTTTGGGGTTGGGCTAAGCCATTTAATGAACTTGGGCTTCAATTTAGCTTGACTTAATTGAAAACTTGAATGATTCAATACCAGATAGTATTTTCGAGGTTATTTTAAACAAGACATGCTAAGTCCATTACTAAATTCATTGAATAGCTTATTATTGTATTATTATGTGGAAGGTTTAAAGAGTGAAACCTTTTCATGGTACCTCACATTCAAACTGCTGTCTAATGAACATTGAATATGCAAACTATGTATTTAAATGTCTCTCTCTCTCTCTGTCTGTCTGTCGACTCTGTCTTTTGACTCTGTCTTTATCCCTAACGAAAAGAACTTGCTAGTTTTTGTAAATTCCCATATTGCCAAGGAGCACTTGTTATGCTGAGTCACTGACTAATATTTTTTAGTATCTCTTTATTGGAGGTACTAACGATTCTCCAAAGTTTCACTGCATAAGTCCATAGTCTATAACATCTTTCAGCAGTTCTGCCTTGTAAAGTCGCACTTTATTCCCTAGGCTAAGTTAAGACCGCAGTCCAAGGAGTAGGAGCCTAGACTTAAAGATAAACATATGTACATGTTTAGAAAGCTTTGACTTATCATGCTATTATTTTATGAAATCTTACTGTTTTCATTATGTGTGTTCAAATGAAAACAATAACTTTTTAAGAATCATAACAAATACCTTATGGTAAATATGATTAAATACTTGTATAGTTATAAGAGATACTACCTAATAAACTAGATTCTTTTATTTATTTAATTTTTATTAAACTCGGCTTTAATGCATTGTACATCGGCTTACATGTATCCTTAGCCATATCCGGCAGCTGAGAATTCATCATACACGTACATATATATATATATGTATGTACTTATATATCGGCTGGCATAGTGTGTGTTTATAGTATTTTCTTTTCGGTTTTAATGTCCACATTTAGATAATTATGGGTTTCAACAAAAAAATACGAACAGCACTATCACAACGGTAAGAGCAAGCAAAATGTCTGCATTCACGGTAGGCGTAAACTGTAACTAAATTTATGGGCTGTACACGTTGACCCTTCATTTTACCTTTGCTCATTCCTTTATTCATGCCATTCAACCAATGCACAACAATATTTATTCGTCCCTTCCTTCCTGCTTACGTTTCTCTACGGCGCCTTACCTTATATTTGGGTGTTCCCAATACTAATTTTCATGAAATACTTAATTTCAATAACATTATGTCCTTTATCCAAGGTGTTAGTTACCTTATCAACGATGCATCCTTCATTGTTGTTGTTTGAGTTCAATATCTTTTTGTCACCAGGTGACTTTTTTGTGCCTCAAAAAGCAAATCATACATAAGTAAGTAAGTAAACTCAAATAATGTCCCTAATTCTATATATACTTGCTAAAAGAAAAGTGATAAGAAACTATTAAAAATCAGAAGTTTAACCATCTAAATCTATTTAAAAAGTCATTCAAAGCTTTCACTTCATTAAGAAGATTAACCATGATACGATTGATATGTAGGTAGCCCTCCAACGATGCTATTAATAGTTTTTACACTATAAATTTTGATTGGGTCTTTTGAAACAAACCTCATAATTATAGTTTATCCGCATATTATATAAGTTACCCTATCAAGAAGCCTGAGACTGTACAGTTAACTTTCCCAGCTCTTTTGCGAGAGCTATAAGGCATATATGGCCATGGCGAACAAGAGCAGACCATAAATTTTCTGGACTTCATATGCCAAATGGATCTCCCGATTTCAGCTATGGATACTTAGGAAATGCTAGACGACAGTTTATGGCGGTGTTGAATCCTCGATTGTATTTATTCAACGCAGGTCTGCCCATCACTAGACACAATTCCCTTACTTCAGTCACATATGCAGAGGACAATGCATTTATAGTAGTATCCAAGAGTTTCGCCAGGGCTTTTAGAGCAGCTTAACTCTTTTGGAGTAGGCCTGAACAGATGGAACTTTGTAGTCAGCCATGAAAAAAATATAATTCCTTATTCAGAGACAGTTTTATATTGTGGACTTACCCTTGATAGACGGCTCACGTGATGACCTCATATCATGGCAAAGAGAACCATCTAAATCTGAAACTTTGGTCAAATATACTGGCTCATGGGATGCCACTCTGCTACTATGCAAGGCCATACTTAAACCGATTTGAACCTACTGTATTGATTTGTGGGGCACGGCTTGTGACTCAGAGAAACACGCTAATAAACCGAACTTTATGAACCTCTTTCCATAACCCACCATCCTTTAAGATATTTTAAGAATCATTAATCATATAAAAATGTCTTGTATGTGAAGTGATTTACTTTCAAGCCATCTTTTGAATTTTATCTTTGTGGAACTCCAAGACATCGGGAAATAAGGACGTTGGCAGTTCCTTTCCTGGTGAGTTCATTTGCCTTTTCATTCCCGCTAAATACAAGTTTCCTATGTTTTAACTTAAATTTGATCCATCGACTTGTAGATGAATGAATGACAATATACAATATATTTCAGAACGAAAAATCTTTAGAAAGTAATCTCTTTTAACTCACATCTCAAACCAGATCACTTGGCCATCCTTTCAAACTCAACTCAGTGGGTTCCTTACAATGATATTGGCGCTTAAAAACCAGAAAAATATATGACACACACAAATAAAAATAATAATAATAAAGAACAAAACCAAACAATTTATTAACTTCAAAACATAATAAATTCATTTCATTCATATATATATATATGTATGTATATATGTGTATATATATGAGTGGAGTGTGTAAAGTATATGTGTGTATGGAAAACCTATAATTTGTAGAGCAATTATCTAGCGATAAAAGTCAACAGAATATTGTATTTTTACAAAACAACCAACTGAATAAGAAGCAACTACTGGCGAGACGGGAAAAAGGATACGATATTAGTAGTATTAGTGTTTTGGTCTGAAGGTAGGCGGTTGTAGGTATTTGATATACCATAAGAGCAGATGTCTTTTATATTTCTACAAGTATATTAATGGTAAATCTTTAAATTTTTTAAATCATTTATTAAAGGTGTTTCATCGTGATCTTGTGATACGAGCATTTAAGAAAATATTTGTTTATTTTATTAAATTAATGTCCAGACTAAACCACTGGGATAATAGTATTAACTAATGGGTCAAAGTTTGAATACACCATACAATTTGTCGAAATCAGACGAACTACTACTGAAGCAAGTCAGAAAAAATGAAGAATAAAACACCAAGATATTTCTTGTAGAAAACAAAAGTTACTAGTTTTAAATATTCTATTTTCTTAGTTCAATGACAATTTTTGTGATTTCAATTGTATTACTCAGCTCTTTTTCTATGAAAAATTGTATCTAGTAGATATAACATACATACATACAATACATACAATAGATTTGAATAAACATATTGAGATACTCGTAGTACTATTGTATATTGTGTATGAACATAAAAAATCAAACTGCGTGAAAGGTAACAAATAACAAAAAAAGAGAAAAATTTAAAGAAATTATTTCATTTCTGAATACAAGATTATTTTTCTTTTTTGCCAAATCGGAATATACCATATACTTGAATGTATCTCGAATGTAGATGTAGTATGTACGTATATAGTATTTGTATCTGCTTCGTTTCCGTCAATCACATGTAAATTATCGAAAGATTAATCGTCCATTTCGGAATTTCGTTTGATGTTTTTATGTTCGTTTCGTTTGCTTCGTTCGTTCGTTTATTTGTGTCTGTCTATGTGTCGGTCGGTCGGTTGGTCGTTCTTTCGTTCGGCCAAATTGAGTCAAGTTGAGTCGCGTCAAACCGGGCCGGGCCAGCCCCACTATACCAGCGATCACACTTGGTCATAATAGTGAAAAAAAAAAATTATTGGAAAAAATGCCAGACACTCACTCGTTGGCTATCTGAGTTTTGGCTTCCACAACTGGGGCTAAGGTTGGGGTTGGGGCTGGGACTGGGACTGGGACTGGGGCTAGGGCTGAGTAACTGTACGCTGTTGGCCATTCGCATGGGCTCACATCATAGTCATCGTTGTTGTTGTTGTCGTTGTCATGATGTGCCCATATACCCCATGCCGCCGTTTACCCAAGAGTGGTCGTGTCGTTGCCAGTGTCGCGTAGCCAATACCGATGTCGATGCCGATGTCGATGTTGTTGTTGATGTTGATGACGATGCCATAGCTCTCATGCTTTCTATTACACACTTTACTAGTTCGCCATTGAGCCATTCAAGTCACTTAGCTAACTTAGACCCAGCAGTGGCAAAGGCAAAGGCAACGGCTCACCGGGGGCAGTTCCCAAAAAAATTAAGAAAATAACTAAAATGAACGATTCCATATACCCAAAACACATACTCTCATATATACTTATACAATATATATTGTATATAATATGTGTATCATAGTACAGTACATAAACATACATAGTTACGTTCTTCCAGCTTTTCAGACCAAATACTTGTACATTCTCTTTAGGTAACGGCAGCGGCAATGGCAACAGCAGCAGCAGGCAGTCTCCAGCTTCAAACTTAGCCTATTTGGCCTCGAATTGACTGAATGTGTGTGAGTCAATGAGCAAGTGACTGACTGACTGACTGAGTGAATGAGTGAATGAGTGAATAAGTGAGTGAGTGGTTGGACACAATTTAAATTAATGATTTTTTCTACGCTTGATCTGCGATAGTGACTGACATTTCCCCGTCATTTTTTAGATTAGTTCACAGTCATCGAGATTTACTTTCTACTCATACCATACTTTTTACCACATATTCATCTAGTCAACTATCCAGTCAGTCAGTTAGTCAGTCAGTCAGTTAGCCAGCCATGCATTCATCAATTCATGAATGTGCACTTTTTCTTCAAAGAATTTTCCGTCTTTAACAACGGTAGCGCTCTTAGAAGGTTAACTACTACTACACTCCTCAGCTTAAGTTGAACTCAGCCGCTTCACAGCATGGCAATAACTGACTTTCTTCCTTTACATAATACAATATACGAGTACAATACATGGTACTACAATGCACCTGACACATACCAATGTGTGTATGTTGCTTGATCTTTGTCTAAAGATTTCTCTTCTTAACAAATTGTCGTTGGCGCCAGTTTCTGTCACTACGTCAATAATTTGTCACAATCGACATAGTAACAAATTTGAACAAATGTCGAGATGACAAGATTTCATGTCAAGTCGATGATGATGAAGATGAAGATGAAGATGAATTTTATGTGCTTGTTACTTAAAGGCAAGTGACAAATAAATTAAAAGTCATGCTCTGTTCTGTCTGGACCAATACATACAATACTATAGAGTAGTACTATCTGAAATCTAACATTAACTCAAAATTGAGAAATTATGCGACAAAATGTACTTTACACATTGTCATTATGAGATCAGATCTCAGTTTAGGGTTTAGTTCAATTCAGATTGAATCGTTTTGTTTATCTTTGAGTCTGTCTCCACATCCATTCCATTTACTTAAGTTTTACTGTGATTTTATTCTCCTCCATTAAAATGGAAAAAAAACTGTTGACAGAAACTCGGAATTGATTGTAATACACTTATATGTAAGTATTTGATCCCACAGTAGCTATTGATGATAGATAATGGCAGGATATTGAACAACTGACGAAAACTTGCATTGTCACAGATTTAAAGTCTATCCGGACTATCATTTGTAATTATTAATGTATTATCTTCTTTTGACAAGAAAACTTTCAACGAAGAAACTATCTATCAAGGGTCAGTAAGAATCATTTTATCATTTTGATGTAATGACTTAATTCTATAAACATCAATTTGAAGAACTTATTGCATTGCTTTTTAAACAAAGTATTGTATTGTGTTGTTCTGGAAAGTGGAGTTGGTTTTTTTTTGCAACAGACCACTTAATTGTATTTTCCACAGCCAAGACAAAGACATTTAAGCCGCAAATCATTACATACATATATTTTGTCAGCTTATCTGGCAACGCTTTCGTAAACAATAGTTTTTGGTTGGTGCCCTATCAACTATGGAAGGTGAGACACAAACGCTGTCCACCAGTAATTCTTAAAGGCACCCAAGTCCCCCAGAAAGCTTCTGTTAAGTACTTAGACATGATACTAGATCGCCGTTTGACGTGGACCAAGCATGTAAACATAATCACAGCTACTTGCAGAAACAAGCTGAACAAATTGAGGTGGCTCATCCCATCCAGCAGTACATTGAATCTCTCTGCCAAGGTTACGATCTACAAGGCCATGATTGTACCATCATATACTTACGGCATCCAGCTCTGGGAACTTTCAGCAAAGTGAACTATCAAACAAGTCCATGCCATGCAAAATAATGCTCTTCTCAAAATTACTGGCGCCGCCTGGTAACAATGCATCGTGACCTATGAATCTCAACAGTTAACCGCCATACCAGTCGATACAATGGTGCTCTGAATGTGCATGGCAATCCTCTTGCTTCGGCTCTTAAGGTTTAAACGACTCCATCCTTCGGATCTACAGCATAGAAGAATAAACTAAATTAAAGTGTTAACGTAACTCAACTCTCTGCCAATGTATTAAAACTATCCCTTATAATCGTTCAACAAAAACTCTTAAGATCGCCTCCCACCATATCTATCTCCAGATCTGGCACCTTCTTATTATTTGCAAGTTAAAACTTTTACTTCAAATAAGGAGGTCCAAAATCACCTGGATTAAAGAACAACTACTGTCAGAAAGATGACTCAAGGTATTGGATCAAAATGGACAATATACTCTTACAATATAATGCAAATAAATATTTATTAACTATATAAGAAAATCGTAAATAAAAATCATATAAAAAAACAAACGAAATTACTTTCCGAACCATCCATTAGTACATTATATATAGTATATATAATTTAACTTTATAGCGTCTTAATATTTTTGAGATCGGTAGATGTATTTTATAATGCCTAGGTCGTATAAGTTCGTCATAATCAATTTCTAAATGCGAAGTTTCCAGATGACTGTTAGAAACTGTAGAACTGTTCAATATATCCGTTAATTGATAAATTTTGGATTTATTGGCTAGCCAGGCATACTAACAAATAATTAATATAGATTCAGATCTAGTAAAGTTCAGCGAGTCTATGGCAAGATATTTCTGATGAATTTCCATTCATTTCTATTGACATTTGAAGATTCTAATAAGCTATTGAGCTTCAATAAATCTTTGATTGAAATCTCTACAATATCTTTATATTAAAAAGCACAACATAGTTCTACAACTATTCCCTTAAATTCAATCTGTTCCTAATAGAGAATTTCAAAAATTTTCTATTCACAGTTAGCCCCTTGAAAATGGCATTGGACTCTGTTAAAATGAACTATGTGTTCAAGGAGACACCCTGAGGATTTCTGGAAGTTTCTAAAGTGAATGGACTTCTTTCTAGGTATTTATCATAATATTCGATCACTAGCAACCGGGCCCCCACAAACAAACATTGATTGCAAGAATTTTATAATAATAGTATTTTTTAATTATTAAGACAGTAATGAGTAATAAAATATATCCATACAAGGGATATTGTAATAATTCATATTTTTCTTTATTTCATCCAAAATAGCCACCCACCTCTGCTTAACGCGGATAGCAAATCATATATAATATATTCTATCGTAGCGTCAGTTATATCTGAAGAAATAATATATATAAAAAAAAAAAAAAAAGAATCCTTAATAAACACACACAAAAAACCAGAAAGAAGGCTATCATTGGCTATGCCCCCCCTAGTGGTCCGATTCGGCTGATTCCGACAAATGTGCTGCGTATGGTAAACAGAAACTTATGTTCAGCTCTCTAGCTCAAAAACTGAGGGAGAGTTTGCATACATACAGACAGACATACGGACATGGCTAAATCAACTCGTCTCATCGAGCTGATCACAAATATATATACTTTATGTGGTCTCCGATGTCTCATTCTATGTGTTACAAACTTCATGACAAACCTATAATACTATTTACTCCCGTGCAGAGTATAAACTTGAACTTTGTTCATTGCTCCTGCTCCCGACACCTCTAAATTTGGCCCTGTCGATCAGAAAAACTGATTGGAAAGAATTATTCTAGTATTTTAGACCAGAGCTTCTTCAACTTCGGTCCGTGTGTGTGACTAGGTATGGTTTAAATTTTTGTTTTGTTATCTTTTTATTTGTCAATAGTTCGAATGACGAACTAATTCAAATTTACTGTCAATATTTTTAGTTACTTATATCATTACAGCCCAATCCTATGCTGTCCTAATTTATCCTAAGCTATGAAGATCTCTTGAGTTGCCTCGTTGTTCCAGAAGCCTTATGGCCAAATTATTAATGTGCTGGTTGAGCATTTCGTTTTGCCTCATGGCATCTCCTTATCTCTTCCTTGACACTTGGCATCACGAGATCTTTGTGAATATTCACAGCTGTTCCCCATAGTTGGATGCCGTATGTGCAAACGGGCTTTGTAGAGTCTTCATTTGTTTTCTAGACTGAGCCCGGCTCTTCGGCCCAGCAACGAATGCATAAGGTCAAGTCTAGTTGTTGCTTTGTTTTGGCTTAATTGTGCTCTCTTCATGTCAGTCTTTTATCAAGCCAAGTGCCTAAGAACTTAACTTTGTTTCGTTTAGTTATTATAACTCCGTTGAAGCGGGCTTAATCAATAAATATATTTAGGGGCCTCGTTAAATCTGTCACTGAGATCGTGTTAGACTAGCATAGGTGTCACTGTATGTAGCTACAAGATAAAATTTAGTGTCCCACGTTGAACTTTTTAAAGTCAAATGCATTCTGCGACCGAAAAAGTCTTTTGGGAAACTGTGTTCTATTGTATTCTATTTTTATTGCTATTTATTTACATATAGTATTATTTTAAAGGACTTAATAGATTTTCCGATTATTTCTATTACATTTTTTGTCTATTTTTATATCAAATTGCACTAACCATAAGCATGTCTTTTGGTCTGTCATTTGGTCTATTCATTTCCAAAATTGTTGCCTGTAATTCATGTCTGTTCAAATTATTTAAACCTGAAACAAATGAATCTTGACGTTATTACTGTGTGTCCATTTGTCTACTATATATCTTTTTTTTTTTTTTTTGTTTTTTTTTACTATTTTTGTTTCCTTAACGAGCTTCGATCATTTGCTGGTGGTTTGAAAATGAGCGATTTCATTTTATTACTACATCAAACAATCGACATTTATCATCGTCATAGGCAAATTTTGATGATAAATTTTTTATTTTATAGTATTCATCATGTCTTTTGTGATTTGTTCACATTCTTTGTATATTTATACTATGTACAATGTATATATGTATATATGTTTTTGTATATTGTTTAGATTCGGTAACGCCTTCTTTTACTACTACTACTTCTACTCGTATATACTATTGTACTAATAATATTTTGATTTGTCTTGGTCTCTTGAAATGTTGAATGTTGAATGTTAAAGTCGTCGTCTATACGATTGTGTTGCTGCCTAATTAATTTGGTGTTGGTTGGTCTCATGACGGTGTCTCCTCATCGCATCGCATCGCATCTCATCTCATCTGAACTCATCTACAATCAAATCAAATCAAATAAAATGAACTTAGCTCAAATTGACTCAACTCAACTGAACTGAACTGAACTGAACTCAACTAGTTATGACACGGTTTTTGTTCAACAATTAAATATTAGACTAGAAGGTCTTTATGTAGTCTTACTATTATGGGTATACTATGATAGTGTTTGGTAAGTGCCATGTGAAGCTGGGCGGGTACAGGTTTCTTTTACTTCAGATTCGGACTCAGTTCAGTTCAGTTGTGTTTGGAATCATTTTGGTTATGAGTTCAGTTTCAATTTTTAGATTATCCATGACGTACATACGAGTACAATACATATGGTATGGGACCCGAAATTGTTTCAGGTTGATTTTAGCTGAAGGTGGTGAGGGGTGTTTTAGCCTATATTTTGTCATTAGATTTAATGGTCTACCAGCAATAAGCACAATACTATAATGATATTTAGGCGGGTTAAAGCGACTCTCAGCCAATCACTCGTCCATCACTCCATGATTAAGTGTTTCTTGTTCATATACGCAACACGTTATTATATTTTGTATCTTGTTGTTGTTATTATTGTTTTCTATAATCTTCAACTCTTGTCTTCTTTATCATCATCATCATCACCATTATCAACATCAGCATCATCATAGCCATAGCCATAGTCATAGCCATTGCCATCGTCATCGTCATCCACATCGTTTTGAAGGCAAAACCATTTAATGGCATTTGTGGCCATAATAATTTCGCTGGGGATAGTTTCTATTTAAGGTTTCCCATAATTCAAAGTCTATGAAAACTATTTATTGTGATTGCTTCTTGTCATTTGTTATTGTTTTCTATATGTTTCTCCCAGTTTTTTTTTCTAATTTTTTTTTATTGTTTTTCATGTACTGCTCGCTTTCCACTGTGATCAATCAAGTCAATTTGTTAACCTGTACCGCCAGGCCCTACTCCCTAACTCATTACCCACATACATACACACTATTCAGAATATCATTTACTCTTAGTAAATTCATTCCACTTAAAAGAGAAATGCATTAAAAAAATAAATATTCATTCTTTAATAGTACGAGTATAACATTCTTACATTTCTTGTTCAAGAAAAAAAAAAAAAACTTTATTTGTCTTTAGAGAAACGAAAACTGATTCTAATTTCCCTACAAGAGAGATTTTAAAAATAATTATCATCCTTGAAAAATAGTTCACACTTTATAGTCCAGTCTTTTCTATTATTTTATTAACAAAATATTTGTCCCAGGCCTCCATAGTCCAAGCATTGCTCCTTTAGACTTTCATTGCTTCTTGCTGAACTCCATTAGTAAGCAATCAATACCACCAAACCCACCGACTGCATGTTTACTCTAAGAAGAAACATCTGTCCAGTTTTAACTTATCTGCTCAAGCATCATTCCACAGTTTGATCGAATCCGTTATCTTGGTCTGATCCTGAACCTGGATACACTTATCATGGCGTGCCCAATAGCTTAAGAAACTGAACTGTCTCCTTCGCCCTTCAAGCAAATTATCGGATGTCAAAAAAAGGTTAATACATTGTATAAACAAGTGATGGCACAAGCGGTTCATCCGAAATACCACACTGCACAGAGACCTTAAGATGCCCACTGTAATGGATGTAAACAAATTACACAGTAGTCGCTATCACTGAAGCATCCCAAGCCGCTGCTTAACAAAGCCTAAATTGACTTACATTTAGAGGTAGAAGACGCATTTCATACTAATTTCAATACACCAATAGTCACATGTAGATGACGCATGACTATTACATACAAGAGTATGTAATATATGTATGTCACATGTCGATTGCGCATGGCCATGGTGTATTTTTATCTATTAAACGGTTATTTATTTATTATTTAATCTATGACAACTTACTGGAAATTTATTTGCTAAATAGCTATGTATGTCCCTACTTACGGCCGTGTGTGGTCACGGACAAACAATAGATAACCCATCCAAAATCGTTAAATACAGATTCAATCACTGTTGATGGAGAAGCTTAGGTGTTGCAGGACCAGAGCATTGATAACGGTGGGCGATATCTCAGGCGAGAGAATGTGATAAAGCACACATATCACGAGCTATACGATCCAGTATCCTAGAAGCTTGAAATAACAATAATCATGACTTACAGTAGGTAACAAAAGTTATTACTATTTAACAGTGACTACTAATATAACATTTAATAAACAATTTATTTAGTTAGATTCTCCGATCCTTAAGCTCATGTGGATGGAGCCTCTTCAGTCTTCTTCTAGCGCTTGTATTTACAGCAAGAGCGTTAGCTAGAGAATTTGTATGAATCGATAGTCGGTTATTGTATCAGCTGTTGTGGAAGTTTATGGAATCTCCCACAAAGGGGGACGTTTAGGTCTTGGTGTAGCTGGAAGTTTCGGACATACCATGGAGCACCTATTATGAAACACAGGGTTTCGTTTTGCATTATTTGAATGCAGCTTACTGACGGTGTACCACATAACTGGATGCCATATCACCATTAAGCAGTGTCATCCAGCATATGTGGCAATCAGTAGATTTCGGTTATTCGGTGGTGGCGTATCACTTTTGTACATTGTGTACTGCACTGGAACGAGCAAGCTGCCTTGGGGCACCCCTGCCATGGTTTCTCGAATAATAGACATCACGTCCTTAGTTGTCACCATGAAGGTCCTGTTCTCGAGAGAGGACTTAGAACGGAGGTGGACATATGTAGTTGTTTGGTTTTCTGAAGAATGCCCTCATGCCATACCCTGTCAAATGCCTAATGGATGTCGAGGAATACTGTATTGCAGAACTCTTTGTTCTCGAAGGCTTCGAGGATTTCTGAATTACCCTGTGAACCTGCTCTAGGGTACCATGCTTTTTTATAAATACAAATTGATAATGTGGTAAAGCACTGTGGAAGCCACTTACTGCCAACAATCCACGGATGAAAATTCTTTCGAATATTTTTTATATATATTAACAGTAAGCGAATAGGTCTGTAAGATTCAACTAGACTTTCTAGCTTGCCAGGTTGTGGAATCATTGTAATCGAAGTGCACTTCAATTTTATGGGGAAGTGGCCAATATGGATTATTACGTTTTGAATATTGACTACAGGCAGGACCCCTTCATTGGCAATGATTTTATAACTCGACCATCGATCATGTCATAGCCTGGAGTTTCGGCTGGGGAGATATATTTTATAGGAAGGTCCATTTAAAGCGATGATTCAAGAAAGACTTTTGTTGTGTTCGCATCAGTCGATTCAGCATTATTAGATGAAGTGAATCTTGTTCGAAAGTGTTCCGCAAAGGCTTCTGCATCACTCACCTCTGTCGTTTTTGATTGGGAATTTAGTTTCCAAAGACTAACATTGGAGTCTTTGTCAGTATCGGCATTCTTTAGCATGTCTTCAAACAACTTGGATTGCATAGATTTGAAGAGATTTGTCAATCTGTGGGCAGCTCTGATATATACTGCCTTGTCCGCAGGTTGATGAGTACGTTGAAACTGTCTTTGGAGGCATCGTTTTTTTTTTTTTTTGCTACAAGTTGGGTGACTTGCTACGCAGATTGGCTGGTGGGTACGTAGACGTAGACAGCAGTGTCGCTTCATACATTTTTTTGGTCAGTAGTTCCAACGCATTATCAATGTCTTCAGGTTGTCTCATCGATTTGATCAAGAATATATATAAATACTTGATAGAGTCTGCGATGTCTCCTTCTGTAAAGAATATTAGTATCTTTTGCTTCACATCCTGATTTCTAATTTCTTCACTTTTCTTGTCTATGTATTTATTCTATTGACTTTATAGTATTGTAGCCTTCATCCCATCATTCCAATGAGTTTCAGTCGATTGATGTTGCCCATTCAAATCTTTTCTATACTGTTCCTATTCGAATGACCATGATTGTATAGCATTGAATTCATTTAATTAGTTAATTGACTGTATTTAGTTGACTTTATTCCCTTGTCCTCATCCAGTTTCTCACCCATTTATTTTACTTTAATTTTTTTAAATTGACTTTAAATTATTGGCTTCATTCCTTTAATTCTTTTGATTTTATTCCATTGACTTCTCGCAGTTGTTTATTCAAATCATTTATTGACCTTAAAATATTCCATTAAACTCATTTAGCCCAAAGGCGGATGTACCAGTAGGCTGGAGCCTAGGGCGGTAGATTTGTGGGGCGGCAATTTGGGGCTAAAATGTTGTTTGTGTGTCTTACAAAAATTTAAAAGATATCCGTAGTCGTGTTTGGTTGCGGCGCGGGAACGAGTGACATGATTGTCCACCAAGAGTATGTAACCAAATGAAGCGTCGTTAACTTCAATAAAAAAAGGCATGCCATTGGAAAAAGACAACCGAAAAGGAAAAAAAATGATGAAAGAAATGAGAATGATAGCGAGTGATATATTTCTCGACCTCAGGTTCAATAAAAAGTTTTCATTTCTGACCAAAATGAGTGAATTGTTATCATTAACCATTACGGAAAAATCCACGTACATGCAAACAATGTATCCTAATGATTTAAAAACTGACTTAGTTGGAAAATCCATACATTTCCAATGCCACCTTTCTTCTGATATTTATTTGGTAAAACCACCACATTCGGGATTGAAAAATCTATCTTCATTCCTGCAAAAACAGAATTTGCAAAACGTTTATCCGAACTTGGATGTAGCAGATCGCGACAAATTGTTCGGGGGAGAGAAGCTTTTCTTGCCTAAATCGCACGATCATCGTCATCATCAGCGGCAAATGTGTAAATCCGCCACTGTAACCATATTTCATTGTTTCCTTATTCATTTTTTAATCCACCATCGCTACATATGCGGATGACACAGCAATCATTGTAAACTCTTACTCGGCGCAAAAAGCATCTGAATCAATACAGGATTTCTAGCGAAGATTTCAGGCCTGGGCCAAGCGATGTAATATTGGAATAAACGAAGAGAAATTGGCGAAATGCGTTTTTACCCTAAGACGTGTCTACTATGACTCCTCGGACTGATTCTGGACAAGTGGCTTACATGGCGAGCACACCGCATGCTGTTATGCAAAACTGCGCAGGCTTGACTGGTTGCTGCGTCCATCCAGCAAGTTGTAGCTCAATAACAAAAGGACAATATACAGACAAGTAGTGGTTCCTGTTTGGCGCTAGTCGTTACAAATCTGGGGCACTGCGTTGCATAGCTGGGGTTCCATGGTTTGTGCGCAACACCATTCTGCTTAGACATCTCAAAATGCCCATTGTGAGATATGAAATCATATAATGCTGTAACCTTTATCAGCAGAGGCTACAAAACCACAGCCTTGCGGCGGCATTAACCCATGGGATCAGGCGACGTCGTTTAAAGACGCTTCATCCTAATGACCTTCTAAACGGAATGTTGACACTTAAATATACCAATCTGAGGATCCAAGTCAGTTCTATATAATTCTTATCTTATAAATGTTATTATTTGTTATATTGTCTTATTTTGGATCTGGAAGAATTGCTTACACATACACATACACATTTAGTATTTAGAATATTTTAGATGTGTCATTGGATGTGATCTGATGCATGAATACTTATAGATATAATTTTATTTTTTCCAATTCAATGTTTTTCAACTTTGATTTTCTATAATTGGGAAATGGGAAATTATTCGTATTTTCCCTGCATGAATGTATTCCAAAAGACAAAAGACATATGTACGTAGGTTTCTCTATTCCAAGTAATTGCGTAATATAAGAAGAATTGGGGAAATGCCTCCTTTCCTTCCCCTTTCTTCATTTAGATTATCGTCTTATTTATATAATGTGTTTTCTTTGTGTTATTAACTTTATTGTTTCTTATTCAAAACTGTTAAACATTTTGTTCGGTTACGGTAAACATTTCTTTATGGTTTCGAACTTAAAACGAAGACATTTTCATTTCAATTTCAATTTAATGGTTTCTTTTTTATTTTTTCCTCAAAAATTTTCAGTTCATAGACATAAATGCGGCCATATATCACCTGTGCCACACATAGTACAAACATCATGCCATACCAGATGAGGCCTTCAACGTTTGCCTTTCAACAACAATCCTTCAAAATCCAAAAAAAAAATACAAAAAAAAAAACGGAAAAGAAACAAATAAAAAGAACTAAGTGCTGCCGTTTGTATCATTCAAGTCCAAAAAAAAAAAAGCACATGATTAGCTACATCGATGTGTATCGAACATTCGATCGATCGATTTATCTATCTATCTTTCTTAATATGGGTATCTACAATATACTTAGTATTTTGGTATCTATTTTATACATATGGAACGAACATGTGTATGTGGTACGAGTACGAGTATATCTTGATGATTACGTGAAAACAATTTAAATTCATTCCGGTGGAATCAAAACAGTGAAGAAGTCATCATCATCATCATCAGAGTTGGATGTGATGGGGGGGTGGGGTGGTGTGTGATTGCGATCTGTTGAAAAAAAAATACAACAAAAATAACATAAAATGAACAATTTCGAAAGTAAAAATGTTCATTTATTTTTTCGGTTCGGCGAAAAAAAGAACACAAAAATTATTTAATTGTTAAGTATCAACAAAATATAAATCTAATTTCCAAAGTAAAACGATTAAAAAAATTATTTCAAATTGATGCAGTCCAACCATCTACACCAAACCCCATACCCATACATATACCCATCTTCATCCAATCCAACACCTTATAGCCACCATTCATGAACACATCAAAACATGAAGAAACAAACAAAAGAGTATTTTACATTCAGTTGCACTGAAGCTAACACACCTTTCATAACGAATCCTGTTATAGTGATATTGTTCCTTTGATCTTAGTCTTAGACTGAACTTAGTTGGAGGATCTCGGAATGTTACAATTGACAGAAAACCTTTTTGTTTAAATTTCTTGATATTTTAAAATCTAATCTAGTGACTCCTTCGGATATCTCTACCAGTACAATTGTATATTATAAGTATAAGTTTCATTACGACTCTATCGGGAGACATTGCTTCATAATATGGTAGCATAGATGAACGATGAATGTTGATCATTTGTAATCATTTCTTTTGTTGGATCATTGAATATTTCATCTAAACTGTGTTCGTTACAAACATGTGGATACAGTGATAATACCATTCCGATAACAGGTGAAGGTGCATTAAACAAACATGTCTATGAAATATACGAAAAATCATAGAAAAGAATTAAAGGTGTTTAGAAATTAGAGAGGGTAAAATTGTAGCGGCTGAAGAAACAGAATTAGAAGAAACATTTTACAAGTTGAAAATTATATACAAATAAGAAGAGATTACCCATTAATATAGGGTAGGTAGGAGGCAGGCAGGCGGGCAACAACAAGCAGCAATATGCCAACGGAGTGGGGCGCGAATGATATGGAACAGATGGCCCAATAGAGGGATCTCGCGACAGCAACAGCGATGCCAACGGTGACTGTATTGATTATAAGTATCTACTATGTAGTGATGTTCATATGTTGATGCTGATGCTGATGCTTATTTTGATGGTGAATAGTGACTTTAAAGAGCAGAAATACCGTATTACGGGTCTCATTGGCAATGAGGAGAAAGAAGGTGGTGGCTGTGACGGTGGCTGTAGCGGTGGCAGTGGAAAACTAAAGTGGTTAGAGGCGCAAGTGCCTGCCTGCTACGTTCTGGAAGGCACTTAGACACTTGAATTGTTGCCCAAAAAAATATACACATTCATATGTATGTACATATGTACATATATATATTCATTCGTATTCGAACGATATGGAACAGGGCTGCTGTGACTGAAACGATGAACGACAGACAAACAGACATACACAGATGATAAAGATGGATAGATACATAGATGGATGGATGGATGGATAGAAGAATTTACGAATGAACGTAGATAGACAGTGGTATCGTATCAAGAATTGTTCGACATTACTGTTTCATCTCCAAAAAGCGTTCAAAAGCACAGCAGGTTGCCTATAGCAGTGAAGTAGTAAAGCAACAAGATACAATATATTTTTCGCTTCATCAAAGACAACAACATCATCATCATCATCATCATCATCATCATACTGATCGTCATCATCCCCAGCCGTTTCATCCATTTCATCTTTATTGTTGTGGTCTTCGTCAAGCAGATTAATCGTCATCGCAAAACAAGCGTAAAAGGCGTCTGTAAGTTACTTGTATCACAATAGTACAAATCTATCAATACACGCAAGCACACAGATATAGATACAATATACAATATGTGTATTGTATAAACATCATTGATATTTAGATATTTATTTAGAACGGGTAACACACTTCGAACAATTTGTTGCGGTTTTAAATTGGGAGTATTGTGAACATTGATTATTGTTTCGGCGGCAACTGGACAATGTTGCGTTGAAATCTTTCAATGTAAAAGTTCGATTGTGTAATAGTTGCAGTACGAACGAGTAGTTGTTCTGATTACTCAATTGCTTAAATTAGAATTTTCCTTTCACATATTGGTTATCGTGCATGGATATAATGTTCCAACAAAGCAGACAAGCCAAGAGTCATTGCCATTCGGCCATAGCATGGGTATAACATTGTACAAACACCTAATCGGAAGTTAGTTACATGTGTGTGTTTGAAGTTCTCTCCCAAGAAGGATGCAAACCAAACAAATCAAAGTTTACTTATATCTGTAAGATACTTGTAACTAAGTTCAATGTCAATACTATTATTGTGAATAGATGACCTTGCTTGTATTTACATACTCGTATCTATTTTTGAGTATATCATAATTAACAAATGTCAGCGCTTTGCGTTTTGTTGCATAAAAAAATAAATCTATGACAGTTCATAGTATTCTGTGTACTCATTGCTTTTGACATTTTATTATATCAAATGTAACACCCTCATAAGCGATCCTCAATCTCCATGGATTGTTGCTGACGATAACGATTATGTTTATGATGATACTCTACTGAACCTGCTGTTGTTTTATTGCTTATGCATGTGTTGCCATGCTCTAAAGCAACTCCAACAGATCACAAATCACAAATCTCGATCACACTTAATTCACGTCCTACAATAAAAAGATTCTAGCTATCTTATTGTATTTGTTGCACTAAGTTTTGTTGCCTTTCTGATTTGACTTGGTGCCTTGTTGCCTTGTCTTTTGTATTTTTGCTTGCAAAATGCCCAGATCAAAGGGACTATGCCGTACTTATGTATATTCTTCATTTTACGTAGTTTCCTTTTTTCCATAATTTCTTGCTGTCCCTCCAATTCCTGTTTTGTATTTGTATTCCCAATCGGTCATACAATGCGAGTATAATGTGGCAGTTTTGCATAATAAATATTTTCGTTAAAAAATTTTTTATTGTGATAGAATCATAAAGAATCACCATCGCCATCACCATCGCTGTCACTATCGCTGTGCTATCGTAAGTCCAGAAACAACATAAACAACCAGCGAACGATGAAATTGTCACACACAAATATTGTTTGTATCCATGGGTGATGATTATATTTTTGAAAGCATTACAGAATCGAAATTTTATAAAAGCATATCCAAAGACCAACTACTAAAACGTATAGCCTCTTTGTTATACATAAATAGATGTATGTTATTTTGCAAATAATAACCGATACAGGTCAAGATGAAAAGGGAACTTCAAGTTTTCAATCGTGTCCATCAGATCACTTCCTAATGCTAAGGCTTCTCTCTTAAACAGTCAAGTGCAAGTACTCAGATGCATTATCCTGATACCAGTAGCCATGATTATTTTTCCATAGTTGAAATACTGCTTATTAATCGTTAGACTTTATAGCAATAAGCCTGCTGAGTGTCCAGAAAATTTCGACCAATCAGCCTTTTATGTGGTTTCTCTAAACTCTTTGAGCGAATCTTAAAAGCAATATTAAATACACATATTGATGGAAATGATGTTCTTCCATCATCCCAATATGGCTTTCGAGAAAATTGTAGCTGCGTGCATCCTCTCAACAAGTATACTTGAAAAAACCGTCGGTATGGTTGGTTACCTTTTGACACTGTGTGACAAAAAGGTCTTATTCAGAAACTTCTTAACATTGGTGTACCAACAAACCTGGTCTATATCATACGCAGCTTTTTATGTGACAGATATTTTTCCGTTATTTCGGATGGAGTCATATCAAATTAAAATTTGATAAGCGCTGGCATCCTCAGGGATCTGACATTGAACTCAGTCTCATTGCTGTTTTGTATCACAAGCCGATGCTTAACATACTAGTCTATCAAGGTATTACGACTTCTAGCAGAGAAAGCACGATATAAACTTAACTTTTGTATTCAATCAGCCATATAGGGAAAGCGGTTCAAGCAATACGCTCAAAGAGAAAAGAAATTTCACAATTTTTTTGACCATAAGCGCACCATAACGCACCAATTTGCAGGCTTCATCGCTTACTTGGCGCTACGGCTTTTAAGTCACGAGATATATTAAAAATATTGGCGACATGTTTTTGTTACATTTCTGAAAGATAGTCAGATTATGATTGTGTCCCATTTTAAAAACGTTTTCACATTTGCTTACTTTCGTCTCCGACTATTTTGGTTTTGGTGATCTAAGTATAATAATGTTTCTTTGATTTGAGCCATCTGCAAGAACATAATTCAACTGTTCTACATCGATACTTCTGAGCAACTTAGTATAACTCATAGCTGAAAATGGTTTAAAAACGTTAAATTTTTACATTTGCGTCATCGTTAAAGAAGCAGCTTATTTTTAACGCTTAATTTAGAACTGTGCCACGTAAGCCAGGTCATTCTATATAGCTTATAGTTGAGTTGTTTTATGTTTTGAATTATATGGATTTCCAGGTCAATCGCCTAGCAAGTGTCAATCCGAGGTACTTGGCTGAAGTGTATATAGGAATATTGTTTCCATATAGCTGGACCGGTGGACAGGATGTGTGGCTGAGAGTGAAGGTGACATGTTCAGATTTATCTGCGTTGACGCTAATATTCCATCTCTTAGCTGGTTCTGCAAGATAGTTGAGGCAGCGGCTGGGTTCACATGAGACGCCAGGAGGGCTGAGTCATCAGCATATGTAGCTATCAAAAATTTGTCGTCACTTATAGTAGGAAGATCAGAGATGTAGAGCGTGTATAGGGTTGGCCCTAGCACACTACCTTGTGGCACTCCAGCTCTTATTTGTTTAATGTCAGAGTCTATACCCTCACATGTGACCTAGAAAGTTCTCTTGTCAAGGTAAGACTTGATGACCAGATAGTACGGTGCTGGGAGAATTTTCTTCAGTTTGAATAGCAGTCATGGGTGTCATACTTTGTCAAACGCCTGACGCACATCAAGGAAGGCAGCTGAGCAATATTTTTTGGTTTCGAATGATTCAAGAATATGTTGAACCACTCTGTGACACTTCTCAGGTGTTCCGTGAAACCTCCTGAATCCAAATTGATGATCAGGGATCATGCGTCCATCGTCCAGCAGCGGGAGCAATCTTCCAAATATCTTCAATAGAAGGGCCAGCAGGCTAATTGGGCGATAGGAGCATGATTTATGTTCTGGCTTTCCTGGTTTAACAATCATGATGATCTCAGCGCACTTCCATTTTGCTGGGAAGTGCCTGAACCTCAATATGCTATTAATAGGTAGGGCTCGGATAACGATAGCATCTATTTTGTCATACCCAGGAGATTTGCTTGATTTGAGATGAGCAATTTCGTCTTTAACTTCTGGAAGCTCAACTGGGCATATTGGCAGTTCCCTTTTGGCAGGCAGAGTCAATGAATTTCAATGTTCCTTGTTCATCACCGAGAGAGCAGAGTGTGAATGGGGTGAAGTTACTTCAAGATGTCTGGCAAAATCCTGAGCCTTGTCTTCTCCGGATCTACACCAGAAACCATTTGGAGTTTGAAGAAGCACCTTTCTGTATGTTGGTCTTTTTAGATTCTTCACTGGTTCCTGGTTCAGCTTCTGGCAGAAGTTTTGGACTCAGTCAACAGCTTTGTCAGCTGCTTCGTTGCCCGGTTAAGCGCCGTTTGTCCCTAGGACATCAGGGACTAGTGAGTTACATGATCCTCATACATTTATACAAAGCGACTCCTTTACAATTGTAGAGTCTGGAGCCCCACCATGTGTTTTTCGCGTTGAAATCACCACATGCTAGAAATTTGTTGCCTAGTCTACCAAGAACTTGCTGGAACATCGACTGTAAAACCTTGTGTCTAGGAGGTACGTAGACTGCAGCTAACGTAATGTCTTCAAAAGGGCATGTTACGTTCACTACTATAGCCTGGAACCAATCTAATGTAATCGATTCTTGTTCGGCAAATCTTAGAGTTGTTTTGGTAAGAATTGCTGCACCACCACGTCTATGGACTTCTACTTTTATAATATGTATATATGTTCAAAATTTATTTCTATTTTATTTTTTTAGATTTGTCATTATATGCTCATATGCCCGTTTATTTAAAATAGGGAAGCAGGATTGAAAAAATAAGCATGAAACACTTTTTCTAAGAAAACCATTCTATGTATGTTCATCCTCTCTGTCGTCCTCATTCACTCCCACACTCCATTGTTGCTTACTTTTTCTATACTGCCTTCTTTAGTTCTGTACTACAAAATTACCAAACTTACTTTTCATGATTTTATGACCTGCCACTTCTATTAAACAAAATTTTGGGACTTCACAAAAAACTATAAGAAAAAAAAATAAAACTATAACAAAAACAATTTCTTTTTTTTTATGGAGCCAAAAGTTTCCTGGAATGGTAGCAACCAACTAATAGGCGACGACGACGACGATGACGACGACGATGATGAGGATGATGACGACCAAACTTTGGCACATTCTCATATATTGTACGAACGAAAAAGACGCAACGTGAAAAACTCAAATTTTATTTGAATTCGTTGAATAAACATTCGAAGTCGAAGTGTTGTAAACAAAAATATTGAACAATTTAAGGCAGGAAAATTACCCCGATTCTTTCTTTTCTTTCGTCTTGATATGGTATTTCTTCGTTACTGTATTTTCTCCGTGGGCTTGTGTTGAAAAGTAAAGCACGTGTGCTCCTCGTTGCTCGCTCTCTTGGCGTTTAAGAAGAATTTTGTCGGTTAATACAATGAGAATTACGAGCTGATAATAGCGCGTCGTGCATATTTTATTTAAATTATACTACTACAATATTTTTTTTTTTTTTTTTTCACTCTTTCAGAAGTATAAACAAACAAATAGACAAATGGTTGAAGAAATAAATGTGATTCGAAATTTTTGAATTTCATTTTTGGATGTTTTTCTTTTCCTTTCACCCCAACGGAAGAGGTTGGAGATTCTCTTCACCCACCTCTACCACTTTACACCTCTTTTGAATTTGGATATGAAATTTTTAATATCTTACGTACATTTAAATGTATCTTAAGTTCAGGTAATCAAATATAAAACATACAATAGTATGTAATACTTAGTATCAGAGAGAGATTTTTAACAGTAACAGAAAATTTCAAAAATTTCAATAAAATTCCTGATTCATTTTAGGAAAATGTCTTACCAGTTTTACGTACCAAATGTAATGATAAATTTGAACCGAGCATTGAAAGATAATCATAAAGAATGGAATGGAATATGAAACTCACAATATGTTTTTTCGAATAATATCGAATGGGAAGCTTTACACGTCATATTCATAAGACCACTATCATATAACATTTTTCAATCGATACCTTCTAGAATATACGTTTATTATGTCAAAAGAATTAAAAATTGGATCGAATTCCTGCTTCCCATATGAAGGATGATCTACCGATTTAAATTAATTTTTTATTTTGAAAGAATAATTTTTGAAAAAACCGAAAAGTAATAGCCGCAAAAAATGGAAAAAAAAAAACAATATCAACCTGGTGTGCGAGTGAGATGGTAGAACATGATAAACATTACTATGAAAAAATAAAAAAAATACAAAGCATCATGCATTTAAAAATCGAAATAAGCAAGGTGTGCGAGTGAGATGGCAAAAGATTACAAACATGAACATAAAGAGACTTTGGTCATGTATTAAGCAGCAGTGCATTACAATAAAAACCAGGACAACCTGTATTTACTCAATTATGGTTGCAAAAGAAGAAGCCGAGAAAGAAACAATATGGTGAGATATGGGAAAGAGTATTTTCTAAAACATTTGACGAGACATGATTATACAAATATTACAGCTAACCAAACAGTAGTCACAACGTCTACCCGGGTATCTAGTTTATTAATAAATCCAACTAATAGTACGATTAACTAGATTTCTTTATTTATTGAATTGAATTAAAATAATATTTAATAGATCATTTGTATAGTATTGTATATTTGGTCATGACACAGTGTCTATGGTATCATTACTTGATGACAAATCGCATGGCTATTGGGTACATATGAAAAATATTTGAGTGGCTAAACTCTTCACACAGGTATTACTGGGCCTGATACGAACAGGTATTCAGATAGTCTCAGGTGTCTTGACAGGACATTTCAGAGTAATGAAACACTAACATAACATGCGGATCAGTCGTAGCGATCTGTGTAGCTTATGTTATGAAGAAGAGAAGTTAGAAGACTGCATGGTCCTAATCTAGACCAAACTCAGCCACATTGGAACTAGTACATTTAACCAGATTGCAAATTGCAGATTTGTCTCCGGAGAAAATCTTCGAAATCCTGATGAATATCAGAATCTCAGAGGAACTATGATTACGGGGGTTGTCACAATAAGTCCACATGCGGACCTTGTGACTAGGTGTAGGTTTCCCTAATCTAATCTAATATCATTACCGGCGAATATTATTCAGAGCTATTGGACAGATTCGATTTGGCATTTGGCAAAGGAAAAGTGATGGTGTGCCACCATGGCATTGCGCGGGTGCACACATGTATAGACGCAATGTCAAAAAAACATAAATTGAGCTATGAATTGCTACCCCATCATCCATATTCTTCAGATTTAGTTCCCTGTGACTATTTCCAGTTTTCAAACCTAGAGAAATGGCTCGATGGTAACGGAAGATCGGGAAGAAGGACCGAATGAAAAGGTTATCAAGGAAACAACCGCCTATTTTGAGCACGTTAAGAAAACTTTTTTCATAAATGTCACTGACCAAATTAAAAATTCGAAAAAAAATGAAACCTTTCCATAATCACTGAGTTGTTAGTGAATTGTGTGCATTAGGACTACAGATGAGCTAAACGGTGATTTCAAAATCACAATGATTCTAAACTGTGATTGAGTCACAGTCATTTGAAGAGAGAGACACAGTTTAGTTTGTTTAAACTGTGGTAGGGGGCAACTGAATCAAAGTGAGTCACAATCAATCAAGTAAACTGTGTCTCAATCACAGTTTCGAATCACTGTGTCAGTGTTTAGCTCATCTCTAATTAGGTACAAAAGCTAAGTTGCTATGCTTTCCTATCCTGTTGTTTCTGTTCAGATCCTGTAACTCTGTTCTGTTTATGGAAACCATTAAAATATACTTATTGTGTGACTTTATTTCATTTGTTTACATTTTTTCCAGTTTTAAGTCCAAACTGAATATGTTGGAACAGCAAGAAATGGTCCAAATACAAAAAGATCTGCAAATGGAGTCGTCATCATCATTGTTCAATCCCGTCTGGAATTGTTCAATAAAAATTTACAAATAAGCCAAAAAGGAAAACAAAAGCAAGAATTGAAACTGAAATCTGAAATCTGAGACCAATTAATACTCGTACATACAATAACTTCAGATCTACCGAATTTCATATACCATTCACATGGTATGAGTAGAAACTTTAGAAAATGAACAAGGTACACAAGACAATAAAATAAATAAATTAACAGAATATAGGTTATAGTAATATGATATTTAAACCCTCGAAAGCCCATGGCTCGGTCCATGCAAGAGAGATTTTCCAAGCTCGAAATCGAATCTCTTGATAGCATTACTAGTAATACACTGGAATTAAATTGACGATAGTAAATACCTCAAAGAGGAGGTGATTCAGAGAACACTCAGTGCAATAAGGATAGCTTCACATGACATACATAAGTATACTGCCTAGGTGCATTGTCAGGCCTGCTGCTCTATTATGTTTACCACTTATACGGTTTATATAATCACTCGTATTAATGTTCTCAGTTGTCAGTTGGTATGTTACTAAAATTTGAAATCTCTCTCGGAAGATACATTCAATATGTATTCAATAGTTGCCCATAAGAAACTCAAATATTTTGGTACAGTTTATGGTTCTAAGAGAGAAACCTATTTGAATAATTGGGAATCTTTGACTGACCATATACTCTGGTGGTATAGGGCTCTGCTTGATAGTTTTTAAGCTACAGATTTCTATTCAATTCTATTCGATGGACTGATCCACTGATCCATCCCTCCTCTACACTATAATCTTTGTGAAATTTCCCTTAAATTTATTGCAAACATCATGATAAAGTTAGAATACCCATTCTAACTAATAGTGTATGCATATACTCGTACTAGTGGTGGCGAAACAAATAATAAAAATAAAAAAAATAAAAAAAAAACTTGAGTTCTTAATGAATTCCGATTTTGGTGCAAGCAGTAAAAAGATGAAGGCAAAAGTGGGTGTTACCCGTTGGCTATAAAAACGAAAAGTGGCAACTGAATTCCAGACTAAAGGTGGACAACGTTTCTTTTTCACTTTAGTTGGATTGACGTTGGTTTCAGCCAACCCTTTTGGCATTGTGAATGAGGACTACTACTAATGGTCATCATAATGTTTAATGATAATGCTGTTGATAATCATGATCATAATGAGCATGATCATAATGTTGATGACGCTATTGATGGTGATGATAATGAAGAAAACTACACTTTATTAAGTGACCAAGCAGCTGCCATTCAAATGTATCTTTTATGTCCATAGTATGGTTATGGTATCTCTAGCAAAAACCATCACTTAAGACCAAATACGTCGTTAGTCAAATTCAAGAACAATATGAAAAATTCTTTGATTTTCATTACGGATTTTGTAACAATTATTAAGGAACTATTGTTTATCCCAATCCCATACATTAAATGTATATAGTAGTAGACAGAATAGGATAGGCTAAGTTTGGATAGACAAGCTGCTTGCCGTAAGTGGGAGTTCACTTTCAGTTCTAGTGGGCACACTCTTATGATAACCTAAGTTAGTCAATAGCTTCGCTTTCAGGGTCCCTACACCTACTAAGCCGCCTTACCACGACATGATGTCAATTGAGCAAAAGATATAGTAGTGGGTTATTCTATTTAGCAATATCATAAACGTTTAGGAATGATCCCAAGACATATTCACTATATAACTCATCATCATAACTCATCATTCATCATGTGCCATTTCATTTTACAATATTTCATTGCTTTTCCATTCCATTTGATTCGTTGCGCTGTCGTTCAATTCGTCGCCGAACATAATTTTATGACAAAAGCGGCATAAGTTTTTGGTTCTTTATACTACAGAAAAGGATCAGGAAGGTTTTGTGAGTTATGAAGTTCAGTACACTGGGATGGATGTGAAGATGTGTGTGTGCCTGTGTGTCTGTGTGTGTTGTGCGTGTCAAGGCTTTATGGGAACAGGTAAACTTATAGTCACCAGAGAACTAAACAATGTCATGATCATTATGATGATAGTTATTTTAATGATGCTAATGCTGATGATGATGATGATGTTGGTTAATATTGAAGACGTTGATAGGATATATATAATTTTTATAACTTGCAAATAACTACAAAACAACATCAGTAATCACGAAGTGTGTGTATGCTACGAGTAGAGTGGGGAGTGTGTGATATATATTTTTCATTTCGATCTGTCACGCGTTTAGAACAGGTTAGAGACAAAGTCTTTCTTGGTAACTGAAATAAGGTAATCTTCACTTTCATCAAAAGCAAAAAAAAGAAGCAGCAGAAGCATCAGCATCACCAGGAGTAAGAGCAATGGGAACAGCAGGAATTAGTAGAAGGAGTAGAAGCAGCAACCACCAACAGCAACAATAAACAGGAACTATGCGAAATCTCTGTGAAAATTGTTTAAAATTGGAACTGCCATAACCATGTATCCTCAATCATACTATACTCTGTTCTCATCGTCTCGTCACCGTCACCGTCATCATCTTCATCTTCTATATTATTCTCTATACGAGTATAAGTAGTAGTGCCACAAAAGATAGCAACAACCACATTCACATCCTCATAGCGTTCTGTTTGTTGCATGCTACAATATCTTTTTGTTACTGATGTCGCATCACATCACAACGCACAACACAAAATTTCGCCTGAGGCCTATAATTAAGATAGTCTCGGTCTCCGCGAAACCAATTATCTGTCCCTCTTCAGATTGCTTTAAGCATATTTTTCATATATACCATATTCATTTTTATATACTTATGTGTATGCATTCTACTACTCTATACTCGTGCAAATACATTTCTTGCCACTACATACACTACTTTATTTTACTCTATATATTTTTAGTATAAGATACAAGATACAACATTATAGGTACTACTTATACAAAGGTATTGTCTGTTGCTATATTGTATTTATCTTACTATATGGTTTATGGTTTTAATCGTATCTGGTATTTCGTAAACGTTTAAATTTGATTTGCTTGCCAATTTCAAAAAGTGTCTTCCAATTTTTGTGTAAATTAAGTCACTATAACGGTAAATCTTCAAATACATATAGAAATATGAATGGCCCTGAACTTAGCTCGACAAGTTCGACAACATCAATGAAATTTAAACGCAAAGCTCTTTTCTCCTTATGTTGCTTATAGAACCAAATAATCATCAGGAGCCTCTCTGTTTCAGTTGTAATCTGTAGGTAGTAGTAGAGTAGTAGAGTTCTATTCCCGGAATCATATAAAGACATAGTATGACATCAATAGACCAAGGTCCACTTATACCAGCTTCTATTCCCTTTTCTATTATAATGACAATAAATTTTATTTAATAACCAAATGCTACTAGAAAAAAATAACTCAAGATGTATCTACATTTGTTTATCGCATTTTTTTTATAAGGTTCTTTTCATAATCATAAGGCACCAAGATTTTTTTAAAATATTTTATAGAGGGTGTTTTATTTTTGGAGGTTCACAACTTTGAGTTGGCAACACTGGTTTATTTGACAACCGATTTAACAGATGAAAGTTGCTTTTTGTTTAGTTTAGTTTGGCATTTCACTAAAGATACACTTACACCAGATACTAATTCGAATAACTATAGATCGTTTTCACACCATGCTTACTCTTAATGATAATGTGCCGAACTGGGCGAATCGAACAAGCTGTAGCCGCAGTACAGCAAATCATTGAAGAAGATCAATCAATTCGTCGCTGTTCTCAACAAATGGGGTTCTGTCCATCCACTTTATGAAAGATTTTACGAAAGGATCTTGGCTAAAGAAACTTTTGATGGCGGTCGTGGCGGCCACATGACCATAATCATATTTAAATATTAATGTCATAAAATTATCTATGCGGTTTCTTTTTTTAGGATGCACAAGTCACCTCCTCCGGAATACACTGTGTATTTTTTTCAACCCTGGCGCAACTTACAATTGAGGTAATACTTCACCAGGTAGAGCAGGTTAGAGCAGTTCCTTCATCTCTGCGGACCTGTTGCAAAATACTGACGATAATGATGCAAGCAGCGTTCCAGGCATCTTTTTCTCTCAACATGTACTTAACAACGCCATTGGGTGTAAGGACCTTACCCATTTCTGATGTTATTATGTCTCTCAGTTGTACAAACCGGGTGCATTTCATGAGAACGTGACAGGTAATCTCCACTTTGTTCGTGCAGTCCCGACAAAGTGGATCATCTACTTGGCTGAATTTGTGCAGGTACTCACGAGAGGGAACCATCCTTGCGAGCCACCCAATCGCTGATGTTTGGTATAAGCTCGAACGACCAACGTACCTTTGTCGAGCTTTACCATCGCTGTTACCACAAGTCCGTTTGTGAGACTGCCTGGACTCCTTTAAATGTCCTCTGCCCATTTTAGGGCATATATTTCCGCTAGTTCGATGACTTCAATATCGACCGGCTTGCAGTTTGCCAGAAAGCTTATTGCATCGTCAGACACGGTTCTGAAAGCACAGCATACCCTGATAGAATTGATACGATACACAGAGGCTGCTTCTTTTATGTATGATCTGTAGCTGGTTGCACTGGACCATACGGGTACAGCATAACGGATGATAGATTTGCTGAAGTAGCTCACGAACCGGATGTCTAGGCCCGCCCATATTTGGCATGAGCCTAGGTCTACCTGGGTCTTGGATGCTTTCTCGCTTGCGAGTCCCTTAAGTTGGGCCTGCAGTCCAGGATGACCCAAAGATATTTAATGTACGGTGGTGATGTTAAATCTTGCGCCTCAACACGTATGGCAAGTGATTCCATCTTCTTCCTACTGCTTGTTAGCATACCTCCGTCTTATGATCCGCCAGCTCTAGACCAGTCTGGTGTAACCAACTCCTTATATAGGCAATGGCGCAGATACATTTTTGCGTAGATCATGGAGTGTTTTTACGACCGCCACTACTGCTATATCATCCGCATAACCAACCACATCCACTCCGTCCGGCACAAGCACTCTGAAAATCTTGTCGTACATGATGTTCCAAAGGATCAGACCGATCACTGAACCCTGAGGTAGACCGGCAAGAGCAAGCGATCTCTCAGACACGAAATTAGAATTCTAAACAGATGTTTTGGTAGCTGGAGATTGTCCAGGGAGCGCATTATATAGCACCATCTCGCCGATTTTGATGATTTGATTTCGTTGTACTTATGGGGTCAATTGGATGGTTATTAACTACAGCAGTTTTGGAGATACAGACAGTTTGCATCGAATTGCATACCTATTTTTTAATTTATTTTGCAGTAAATATACTTTTTTTTAGTAATATGTTTTTCGTTTCTCATACCCACTTAGTGCTTGGTAATCACCAGGAATATTACAGGAATTTAAGAAGCAAAAAATATTTGATTTTCGAGGAAGCCCCATTTTTTATTTTTTTTTTTTGTTTTTTGGGGGTGTTATTTTTATTTTTTTTTTTTTTTTTTGGGGGGGCAACCAAATACAAAAGATAAACAAATAACAAATAACAATTATGAATAGTAAAAAAGTTAACAAATTGGAAGTGGAAAACAAGAAACTTCAACAACACAACACAACACAATTTTTTAGAAATCACTATCACCATACGGGTCTCCATCTAGGAACAAATAGAAACGAAATTGTACACTCGATTTCTCCAGTAACATATGGGTTTCCGAACCACTGTCGATACTTAATTTCTTGAAATTGCTCGATTGTTTTGACTTCGAAAAGGTTTTGCTGAATATTCTATGTTCGACATTGATTTTTTCTTTTCTACACGGTCGAAAGAAGTAATGTAAACTAAGGGGACCATCTGGTTCTGTTAAAAGCACCAATTTATATTTAAAGCTATAGTTGTTTTCAAGTCGTACACTTAGTTTCCACTCCAGATCAAAACCAATAAAGTAATCGCACGGAAGGTATACACGATTCCCGTATTTCGCAAGACATTGATTTTCTACTGCTCCCACTTCAATATGATGCATAGAAACACGGTCGGAAGTTGCCTTCAGATTTGTATAGATCAATTTAGTTCGTAGTCTTTTGATATGTTGAAATTCGCCGCTATTCGGGGCCCGAACATTGCACAAAACCACGTCTGATGGCCTAATGTGGATGGTTTCGCAGTGTATTTCATGCTGTTCCTTCTGACTGTAAGGGCCAATCCAGCTACAGCCTAGGAAGCAATATCTACATTTCGTTAGCCTCTCCGGACACAGTTTTTTCATGTGTCTCTTATGCAAATGTAATGCCACGGCTTCACCGCACCATTGACAATTCTTTAACAATCTTTTAATGAGATTCAAAGTAATGTCGCTACGTATCATATCGTGCCATTCTACCACCCTGTGACATATTGGACATTTCGCATCCTTGTGTTCGCGGTTTGCGTCGGCAAACACGCGAATGGTGCATTTTTCACATAACAAATCGTTCCATGGACATTGGTATACTACAGTAGGTTGCGGCAGTTCCTTACAAGCCAAACAACGAACAATATCTGCAGCGATCCCGGCAAGTGGCTGCTCTGGGATTGGGTTAAGAGCCATAGGATGTTGGTTATGTTATGTCTTGTATGCAAAAAAAAAAACACACCATAAAATATATCGATATACGTATGTGTACCTTTTTATTCAGATACCACGAGAGTTTTCGAAAATATATTAATTTTATTTAGGCGAAGAGTTGATGATATCAGTACAGAATTCAAACGAGAATTGTTCAGATTGATTTAGACATTAATAACAAAGTATTATGCTCAGGCTACTGAGATGAAATTTTTGTATAAAATTCAACTAAAACTTATTTAGATTTTTTTTTTCAAAATATAAAAATCCAATTATGCAATTATATAAGCAGTCGCTAGTGGTCACAACAGCTGTAATAAAAGCGGTTAATTTTAGAAAATATTGCTTCGTTGGTTCTTTTTTCTTGCCGAGGAATTGAAGCATCGAAAACCTGTGGCCGTAGCCGTAGTGTGGGACTTTAACCCACTAAGCCCTCCTTCATGTCCAACGGTTAGTCCTCCCAGAACTCCACCGATTAGGTAGTGTGTCAGAAGGCCGTTGTGAGTATATTACTACTCAATCGTTCGTTTTAGTCATTCTGTCCGAGTCCGGGAGCAATGATATCCATTGCTTGTCACGAAACTCCTTCAGCTCGTTCAGAAGATCAGCGTGCGTTCTCAGTGTACCGCAGTGTATTCAGTATGTTCGCAGCTGCTGCCCTTGCCGCATTCCACTTTCTACTATCCTCGTACATATGTGTGACCAGATTTGACTCCGTCACTTCTTCGCCGAATGCTGTTGTTGAACCGTGGGCAATGGAACAGCACGTGACAGGAGCTTTCTGGCTCTACTAAGCATATTGGACAATACGGGTCGTCTTCGAGGTGGAACCTGTTTAAGTATTCTCTGAAACAGCCATGTTCGGTCAGCAACTGCGTGAGATTATAATCAACCTCTCCATGATTACGGTTCATCCACGCCTCGATATTTGGGAACAATTTATCCGTCAGGGCCCTTTCTCGGATTGATCCCATCGTTGCTACGGAAAATGTGTGCTGTACAGTCGCCCCATTTCACACGCGAGCAGGTTGATAGGTTGATCTTTCTTGCTACGACGCAAATGGCATCGTCTGAGCACTGAGTCTGTCTGAGTCAGAGCACTGAGTCTGTATGTGCGCTTTATGTTTTTGAAGTATGATATCTTCGTGTCCGCCCAGATCGGCTTGCTCGAGGGCCACCAATGTTAGGCATCAGTCTGGTTAACGCATCATTTATACGTGCGGCTTTGTCGCTGACTCTCTTCAGATGTTCTTTAAATGTCATCCGCGAGTCGATACGTAAACCCAGGTACTTTAAGTACGTCTGGGAGGAAATGTTGTGTTCGCCCACAGTGATCGTTAGCTCTTCACAAACCTGCCGAGAACAACCTCCGTTTTTTGTGCAGCCAGCTCGAGCTTTGCGTTTTCGAGCCATTGTCTCACTCTTGACACAGCGTCATTACATAGCGCCTGCAAATTGTCAAGGTGCTTTGCCATTGCAACCATCGCGATATCATCTGCATATCCAACGAGGGTTGTGTCTTCTGGGAGGTCGCGTTTGAGGATGCCGTCGTACATTGCATTCCAAAGCGTAGGGCCCAGCACCGAGCCCTGCTTCATTGGTTCTCTAGGGATATCTATCTATATCGATATCTATATTGAAATATTGGATTTAGAATGACAATAAATTCGAAGGTATTAGATGCTTTTTTGCAAAATTGAAGACGCGCTTGCTTATGCCATGGCCAAAGGATGTGTTGCTTTCATAATATAATACCCACGATATATTGTGATTCCATACAAAATTTCGAATTACACATCGACTGGTCCGCTTATGTATTCTGGTTAAAAATGAATTTAAAGTCAATAAGAATCAAAAATTATTATAATCACGATCATTAGGTTGCACACAAGTTTTGACTGACTTTGAAAGCGTTCAACTTAATTATTTTATCTACAGTTTAAGATCAGAGCGAATTGCAATTCTTAATTAACCTTCTTTTCAATGCCCTCCAACTTAATACCGGACATTATCATCCAATATATATACATATATCCAATAATATACAGAAAGAAATATAAGAAAAAATAAAAAGGAAAACGAAATACTACAATAATTTCTTATCTTTCTTGGCATGAAAGGCGCACGTGCGACACTCAAAGAAGCACTTAACTGAGGCCAACATACTACATACACACATACACTTTTAGAGTAAAAGACAGATATCTGTTTATTTCCGCCGCTACTCTGAAACTACTGAAACTCCAGAACAATTCAATTCAACTCAATTCAATTCAATTGGTTTCTCATATCAATTCAATTGATTGCATTCAAAAAGCAAAAAACAACAAAAATAACAAGAAAAAAAAACAGTAATTATAAAGCCCAAAATTAGAACGTCTCCAGAATTAAATGGCATCCGAATGCATTCATTAATTGCCGCCAAGTGCTCAAGTGTGATAAGTTCTAAATTAAGAAAAAATTGAAATTGAACGAAACAACTCAATTTAGTTCAGTTCAGTTCTGTTCAGTTCATTATAAATCGAATAATGATTGAACTATAGATATTCTTCTATTCTATGCTTATACTCGTACAAGTAATGTCGGTTTTTCTTTTCTTACTTGATCTGGTGAGGATGACAGAGAACCACAAAAAATTAAAGAAATTAATACCAAAATAAATAATAATAAAATATAATGAATTTTTATCTTTTCAATTTCATTGATGAGTTATTCCAAATGGCTCTACCTCAATTTTTTTTTTTTTTTAGTATGACCAAATATTAGTGAGTCTTAAGTAGATTTAAGCACGCAATGTCATTAGAAGACGAGACATGACATCCAGAATTGAAGAGCCCAATCAATGATGACGAACTTTGATTAGAAACAATGTGAAAACTTTATGAAATATTGAAGTAATGTTTAAAATTATTTGTATAGATTATATAATAACACTGATCAACAGCATTTTTGTCACAAGAACTATTTTAGTGTATATTTACTAATTCGAGGTCGCTGATTTCGAATCTGCCCTTGCTTTTTTGTATCACGTCTTGTTTTTGAGATACAGCAGCCACTTCTTTCACAACATGCAACTAGTCTACTTAAGTCTTGAGATATGGCAACACCAATGTTGATATGTCAAATCTGACATTGGTATCGTAAAGCTTGTCGTTTTTAATGATAAATGTACTCAGAACGTTTTGTCATACGAGTGCTATTTGTATTGTTTACAGTGACTTGAAAAATTAGTTTCGGCTAAAAAATTGAATTAAATCGTAAATATTTTCGTGCAATGATTTTGTATGATTAACTCAACAAGAGTTTGCCGATTAACTAGCTTCGGCTTTTGGTGATGAAGCACCATCCAGGGCTACCGTGTTTCGCTGGTTTTCTGAATTCAAATGTGGTCGTAGTTTTCTCCAGGACGAATTTTGTGAAGGTCGTCCAAAATCGGTTGTTGTGCCACAAAACATTGATGCTGTGCGTGAACTGATATTACAAGATCGCCATGTGACTTATCGTGCGATTGAGGCATTAGTTCTACTCGTATACATTCAATATTGCATGAACATTTGGAAGTCAAAAAGATTTGTTCGCGTTGGATACCGCAGAATTTGACAAAGGCTCGTGTCGATTGGTGCAAAGAAATGTTGAAAAAATTCAATCGCGGTGCTTCAAAATACGTCTATAAGATCGTGACAGGTGATGAATCATGGATCTATGCATATGAGCCTGAAACTAAACAGCAATCGACTGTATGGGCCTTTCAAGATATGCCAAATCCAACAAAAGTTGTTCGCTTACGAAGCACTTCAAAGCAAATGATCGCCTGTTTTTTTGGAATAACCGGACATGTCGCCACCGTGCCATTAGAGAAACGTAGAACGGTTAATTCTGAATGGTACACCACCATTTGTTTGCCAGAAGTGTTCGAAGAAATAAAAAAAATCAACCGCAGAAGACGAATCATTCTCCACCACGATAATGCGAGCTTTCACACATCGGCTCAAACATGTGACTTTTTAAACACTCAAAACGTCGAATTGATGGGTCCTCCGCCCTATAGTCCAGATTTTGCACCCAATGACTTCTTTTTATTCCCGCACACCAAAAATAAATTGTGAGGTCAAGGTTTTTCGACGCCTGAAGAAGCGGTTGATGCATTCAAAACACATGTTTTGGAGATACCTCATTCCGAGTGGAAAAAGTGCTTCGAAAATTGGTTCAATCGCATGCAAAAGTGTATTGATCTTCATGGAGAATATCTTGAAAAACAATAAAGTCATTTTCGATGATACATATTTGTTATTATTTGTCTGTCTCAAAACAAAGAAGAAGCACCCTCGTATTCTTTCTAATTTTAGCCCATAAAAATGACTAAAAATTATTAAAAGATGAATACTTACTTACTATTGTATTGTACCTCATATTAGTACTTACAGCTACGCAGCTATGGATGTTTCATACTGATAATTTTATGAATTCAACTCATATCATTTTTCAAGCCCAAGTTTCTGATATTTTCAATAAATTGGTTGGTGGAAAAGTAATTTCATCAAATATGAAACTTTATTTCATCACATAAGTGGCTCATTGGCTCATTGGCTCGGAGTTAAGTGCGCCTAGCTGACATCCTAGAGTCACAGTTCCGATTACCGCTTAAGTCTGGTCATGCACTTATCTTATATTTCCTCCTATACTTCTTAGCTGAAGGCCTCTCTTGCTATTGCTCATATTAAGAGTAATAACTAATAAATAAATAAATAAATAATTTCTTCACATATTTTTCATTGTTGTTGATAACCAAGAATCAATTCTATTATGTGTGAGGTCTAGTGTTGTCGTAGTGGAAGATTATGCCATTGTTGTTATTTTGAATTTATTATTTGCCCTGGTAAGAGCAGTTCCGATTGCAGAGGACCTTTGAATCACAATAAATGCACAGTAACTTCCTAGTAGATAGAGTCAGTTTTACGTTGGTTTTCGGCACACTCACCTTCTTTTATTGTCATATACTACTATCCATTTTGAAATAACTTTTCCTTGAACCCAATTTTATTATTATTATTGAAGAGACTACATATTTGTCTCCCATTAATTTAAGAATCATTGCAAATATTTTAAGCTTCGCATCAAATAAAAGGCATCTCTTGGTCCTTTGAATACATGATAATCCATCATAAACTTCTTCATAACTCAATGCTTCGGAGGATCCTTAATCGACAGAGTTTAAATTTAATTTTGTTTTCTTGTATTTTTGTGTATTTAAAACAAAGTTATCAAGACGTACTCGTATGTAGCATGGGTTGAGCAAACGTAACATCTGTTAAACCATAAAATTATTGAGAATTTCAAATTTAATTATTATTATTATTTATATGATTACTAATTGATCTTTATGGTCATGGTGAGCTGGTTCCAAATGAATTGGACATAACAAAGTTGCACTTTCTACAAAGATACAAAAATGAATAGTTTATGAAAAGTATATGCAGGTAATAAACAAGAAAAACCGTTAATTTTGGTCTCAGCAAAAGCTGACATACACTTTCCGTTCAGATATCACACACAGCCCAGAGAGATTGATTACATATACCAAATGTAAATCAAATCAGATACCTTGGTCTAATCCTGGACAAACACATCCAATCTACCCATATATGACCTCAATAAGTATGTATTCCGGGGATATTACCAACCTAACCTAAGGAGAAACTGAGAACTTTATCGATTTCTTCAAGGCAATTCAAATTACCAACTCAAGAAATGAAAGCGTTTTTATTCTTGTCGTTTCTTATGTGCCCCTGGACCCTGGATGCACTTCCATACTATGGCAGAGAACATGAGCAGCATCACCGATAGTGTTAACAGCCTATCTTGTGTCCAGGTGGGCCTTATATACTCGTACATAATCTAAAACTTGCATATAAAACTAAATGATGTTAATATCTTCTGATCGTCGGAACTTGAAAACTAAGGCAAATGATCTGATTGTTGGTTGTTTGGTAACCGTGGCTGACTCGTATAGTAGTCCACTACGAGCCACAATTAGCAATAGAGTGTCATTTTTAAGCCACTTCCTCGCCGAACGCAATCAGCATTACTAAATCCAACCCGTCGAATTTAGGTATTTTAGAAGATCACCCGGACATGTGACTGAACAGTCCAAAAAGTTGTCGATAATGTATTTACCCAGAAGCTTATGTCTAGTCTTTGCCAGTGCTGGGCATTGACATCTACATTTCCACAGCTTCTACAATGGCTTCTAAACGGAATACACAGTCTCTCCGCGTGAATCCCTACACATCAGTGTCTAGTAAAAACCGCTGTGAAGGTCTTCTTTTGATGAGTCTAAGTTCGTTGTTACTAGGCCACTCTACAAGATTCAAAATCTTTCCACCTGCTGACAGAAATGCAGGAAGTTTCTCCTCTTGACGACCGCCAGGGGAATCGAGACCTGTTCCGCTAACGATATATCAAGGGATGCACCAAAACAAGCTAGTTCGTCAGCCTTCTCATTTCCCTCAATGTTCAAATGGCCGGGAACCCATTAGAGAGTTATATCAGCTCGACGACTTAGCTTGCTCATCGCCGACCTGCATTCCTTTACGAGCTTTGACTTTACAGTGGTAGAATGCAGTGCTTTGAATGCCGCGTGACTATCAACGAAGATAGCTATAATGATCTGATACTAGTACTTAGTAAAAACAAAAGCAGCTCGCATCTTAAAATCGATCGATTCTCTAGCAATGATATGGGATCTCTGATCCACCGATATTTGTGAAAACAAAAAAAAAATTATATAATGTGATAACAATAATAACAAATCATATATGTATGGTATACTAGTGATTACCATACTATAATTTTTGTAACTTTGTATCTTTCTTTGAATAAATCTGAATGTATCCATAAATAGAAATACATAAGTATGTGAGAGTTTGTGTGAGTATTTAAACAGTAGTTCAAACTGAAATTTGAAGTTTTGGTTTTTGTTTTGTATCTTCTGATGATGTCTTTAGATGTTTATAGTTAAGTATTGATCGACGTTGATTGCTTTATGCCAAACAAAATATTGTATCTACAAAAATTAAAAAAAAAAAGAAAAAAAAACAACCAAGAAAACCGACAATAAATAAACAAAATTTTAGAGCGCCATCCAATGATTCAAAAAGTTAACATTCAAAAATCTTCATTATCTTTGTTAGTATTTTACAAAAGACATTGATTGGATTGGTTTATCTAACCAAAAGCAAAAAGATACAGATACAGATACATTTGTAATGCATGTAGATTCTTATGTGGATGTGTGTGAGCTTTATTTTCAGTTTGAACTTTATGTTGGGCATGAGAGAATGTTATAATGTATTGTATTGTATAGTATTGTATGTAAACTTATTAAAAGCCGCCAACAACAATGTGACCGGCAAACAAATTTTCGATTTTACGCTCTAAATTATGAAGGGACTTCGAAACGGAATGGAACCGAACCGAACCGAACAGAAAACATCAAAACAACAATACCAATCGACCGATGGACAAACTGATCAACCAAACAACCGACCGACCGACCGCCCGCTTGATCAGTTCGTTCTGGTCATCTCGGTGTATCGGCAATTTTTACTACTACTTATACTGTCTGTATACAATATACTCGTACTACATATGCCTATATGTGAAGTATACCCATGTATTATTGTATTTTGTTGTTGTTGTTGTTGTTCCATTTGTGTTTTATTATTTCTGATTTATTTAGGTTTCCTCACTCCCTTTTTATGGTTTGCCTACCCTCCTCCTCCTCCTCCTCCTCCACCTAATGGTACAGAGTATAGGCCTGCGGTATAGCAACGATGACTTGGCGGCTTCATTCATTCATTCTCTTTCCGTTTTTCATAAATTTAAATTATTAATTTTTGACCATGGATTAGATGGCGACGATGACGATGACGACGACGACGACGGCTTTGAATCTGAATCTGAATCTGGAAACTGGCGACTACTACGACAACGACTATGTTGATGATGATAATGATGATGATTGGTCATTTTGTTATTCTTTTTGGGCCTTCTTTTCTTTTTTTTAGTATACGAAATCCATAAGAGAGTGTAATTTGGGGATTTAGATTTGTTTTTTGTCAAAACTTGGTAGCCGTCGTCGTCGTCGTCGTCGTCGGTCGAAGATCAAAAAAATACAACAAAAACAAAAAACCTGCCACAGTTCACAAAATAACCAACACCACCAAACAAAACAACACAGAAATTAATGTTTTTGAAGCGGGCAAAGATGAGATATAGAAACAAAAACTAACCAAAAACGGAAATTGGAAAATTATGACAACAAATAACAAAAAAAAAAAAAACCAACCAAGAGATAATAATAAGGAACAAAGATTCTATTATATTTTATTGTATTTTATTGTGAAAGCAAAGAAGAAATCATTTCTTGTGTATGGTAAAATGTAAATAAATTTCAAGAGCTGCTACTTCATTAAACATTAGAATAAATGCAAGGATTGGAGCCATTGCGAGATGGTAATTGCATCCTCGCAATAAGCTATCCCTTCAAATTTACTCTAGCCCGAAATTGGCATCGATTTTAAATAGGCTAATAGTCTTTCAGGCACACTTGAAACACTTGGAAGTATCAATGGCGCTCTTCGGTATATGCGGACCAGCGACATTGTAAGGAATCTGGACATTCAGAAGAATAATATTGACCTTAACCAAGCTCAGTCCAAGGCATATAAGTATCATCAGATCAGATGATCGGCTCATCATCTCATTTGGCCAGAAAACTTCTATCCGGCATAAGTAGGAGAAGATTCAAACGTTATCATCGTAAAGATTTAAAAACAAAAAAAAATTATTACTAAAAACATAATGTGGTAACTGAATTTCCAACGAGTTTTAGAAAAAAAAAACACTCTACTAATGACAATATCTATAACTTATGTTCAATAGTTCACTTTAAATTTAAAGAGAATAAAATTCTATGCATTTTTTGTGGATTTGAAAGCGGCAACGAAAACCAAAATACCGACTTTCCCCCTTCCTCTTCTGAATGGACAACAGCTTCATCTTTCCAACAAGGCCAAGTACCTGGGAGTAATACTCAATTGGAAATCCAATATAGAGCTACGGGCTAGGAAAGCCTCAGTGGCCTATTACTCTTGCAGAAGATTGCTTGGTAAGAGATGGGGCCTACGCCCTAAAATAACAGCATGGATGTACACAGCGATAGTGCGTCCGATTCTTACATACGGGACAATTGTTTGGTGGCCAGCTCTAGGAAAGAGCTACATAGGTCACAAACTTAGCGGGGTGCACGTGCCCTACGGCAGCACTCAATGTGCTGCTATATCTTCTCCCAATTGACCTCCATATCAAAAACATGGTCTGCAACAGCGCGGTGAGGTTAAAAGAAACCGGCTGCTGGGCAGAACGACCATATGGACATAGTAATATACTAGGAGTGGTTAATAATCCTATGTTCAAGAAAACAACAGACTATATACTGGCGCACCATAGCTTTGAGAGTGACTTCAAGGTAAAATTTCCTACCGAAAGGTCGTAAGATAGCTATATTCGTTGACAGCCAAGCGGCACTCAAAGCACTGCAATCCACCACTGTGAAGACAAAGCTCATTAAGGAATGCAGGTCGACGATGAGCGAGCTAAATCGTCAAGCTGGTATCACTCTCTTATGGGTTCCCGGCCATAGGAACATATAGGGGAATGAGAAGGCTGACGAATTGGCTCGTTCTGGTGCTGCTCTTGATGTATCGTTGGCGGAACAGGTCTCGATTCCCCTGGCGGTCGTCAAGAGGAGCAACTTTCTCTGGCTAACAGATGGTGGAAAGATCTTAAATCTTGCAGAGCGGCACGTGCTACCTGGCCTTGTTACAACAAAAAAAGGTCTTTTAGAGTCATTAACAGAAGACGCTCGGATACCGCAAGGCTCAAGATATTCCGTTTAGAAGCCATTGTAGGAGCTGCGAAAACGAAGGGGAAGAGGAGTCACTCACCCACTTTCTATGTCAATGCCCAGCCTTGGCAAAGACTAGAAATAAGTTTCTGGGCAAATATTTCATCGACAATCTCTCGGACTGTTCAGTCACATGCCCAGGTGATTTACTCAAATACCTAAATTCGACAGGTAGAACAAAGATGAAGCAAATATGGTGTCGATGCTATCAAAAATATCAGTAATAAGCCTGTATCAAGTCTCCATCCATAAAAATACTCTGGGTATCTAACCACAAAGGGATCACCAGAAATGAAATGACTGCCGCAGCAACTAAGCTAGTAACGCAATCACCGTCAGTAACCACAATTCCTTCCAACGCAACAGACATGCGCAAGACAATCGTAGACTGCCTGCAATCTCGTCAATGTGATGAATGGCTGGCTTTTCAACATAGGTTTAAAATCGTTAATTCACACCTAGAGAAACCTGTCTACCCGATCCATCTTAAGACGGCTACGAATTGGGCATAGCATCATCACCCACACACATCAGCTTAATGCGAAAATGCGCCCTCCATGCCACCACCTATGCGGTCAATACATATTTTGGACAATTGCACTCAATTATTAAGTATCAGAAATACCCTTTCCCGAATTCAAGAAGAGTCGAAGGCTCTAGCAGCTAGTGGTCTGAGTTATATATATCTGAGTTATACTTGGTATTATTTTTTATAAATAAATAAAATTAATATGAATATTGTTGAAGTTGAAGGAGTTCTCGGACTGTATAAGTAAGTACTATATGAACTTCTGCTCCTGTTTTAGGGATCTCATCAATTGGAAAGGAAATTTTTTATTTGATAAATGACCTTAAATTGGGTCAACCAACAGCTTGAACAATAAAAAAATATTGTATCTATCAATAAGCAACATGAGTTGTTGCAATTGTTGCCACTTACCAAGTGACTAAGAAACCAAATGTTGCCATAAGATTATAAGATTAAAATTATGTATTGTTATTATTATTATTGTTATCAATAATATGCTTAATAAAAACATCTGCGCCCACATACATGTTTCTATGTAGTATTTTTGTATCTAAATACATTAATTTGTAGATACATACATTCTTTCATTCATTGGTTTGTTGGTTCATTGGTTTCTTATTTCAAAAATTCCATGTGTATGCCCTCATAAGCTGATGGCGATGGTGATGACTAGTATGAGGATGAGGATGAGGTCGGTATTTCTGGCAGTCAGTCAGTCACTCTGTCAGTTAGTTAGTTAGTGAGTGAGTCAAATTTTGATGGCATTTTCGCGCCTTTTTGAACTTGCAACATGCAACTTGTATCTTGTATCTTTATATTTTCACGCTTGCATTTCCCTGCTTCCTTACTTACTATTTGTTCAATCGTTGGTTTGTTTGTTCGTTCGTTCGTTCGTTTATTCATTCCAATTACATTTTGTGCTTTTTGCTTCCGATCCGATTCGATTATTCCAGGAAGTCACTTTTTTTTATTGTTATTGGATGCTAAAAGTGTGCGCATTTAACTATATGCTTTGCTTATCCTATGCCAATAATAAATAGTAGAGGTTGAGTTCAATTTGGAAGTTTCGAAGATGTCGGAGATGGAAATTGCAGTTGGAGTTGAAGATGAAGATGAAGATGGAGATGGAGTGAGAGAAAGATAAGTTAAAGGGAATGTGTACATTGATACATGAGCGATACAAAACAAGAGCGTCGGTGGCTATGATGATGATGATGTTGATAATGATGATGATGATTATGACGACTCTTAGTTTGTTTGCTTCAAATGCTTCACTTGTTTTTATGAGCTAAAGGCACATAATTTTTTACTCAATACAATATACAAATAAGCCCTTCTTCCTTAGATGAGAGATGATGGTTCATGTTGCTAATCTGGATGACGATGCCTATGCCGATGCAGATGCTTATGGTGATGACGATGATGATGATGATGATGGAAATGATGTACATGAAAAGTTGTAAACTGATTTCAAGAAATTCACGCATTCTGGCAATTGTTTCTTATGTCCTTTCGAGCGTTAAATGAACATTCTCATAAGTAAGTGTTTGAATGAACTTAATTATGATGATTATTTGCATTACAAACAGCAACACTTGCATCTAAAAACATAAGTTTGCCTTGTCTTAGCAACCAATCAACCAACTCAACTCTATGTTACCCATACCGACCCAGTACAACTCTGTGAAGTTCGAAGAACTTCTTTTACAATCGAAAGATACTGAATGCATTATATTAACATAATCATCATCATCATCATCATCATGAAAATCATCATTATGAAGATCTTCGGCAAAAAACTACTGACACTTCCACGTTTGACTTGTGCTAATTGAGTCATAACTGCAAACACTGAATAGTGTTACTAACTAAAGGATCTTTTAATATTTCTATCTATATACATACATACTCACATGTTTTATTTTCTTATGTTATTTTCTTCATTTCTTCTTTGATATACTTATATGTGTGTATATGTACATAAGTATTTCTTTCTATTTTTATTTTTACACAAAACACACAAAAAGATGGGAAAAAAAGAAATGACAAGAAGGCAAATTTTTGCCATTAAATTCAATTAGGAAGTTTGTCCCTGATTATGCGGGCACCGTCGTAGTCAATTTTCAGTTCCCCCCATGATATTAGTACTCGTACAAAATGCGGTCTGCTTTTATTTTCTTATTGAATGATTATTGCATTGATATCTCATTAAACATTAGATATATGCATTTACAGAAATATGTTTGTAACAAGGGAGAATGTAATGGCTTCTTTCATATACTACAATACAATGTAAAGGGTGTTCTTTTTAGAGGTTTACAACTTTGAGTTGGCAACACTGGCTTATTTGACAACCGATTTAACAGCTGATAGTTGCTTTTTGTTTAATTTGGTTCGACATTTTATTAAGGATACACTTAGACCAGAGCAACGCTTGCAAATTGTTGAAATTTTGTATCAAAATAATAATTGTGTTCTTCACTTCCTCCATTTTATGGTAATCATAATCGTCCATCAGAGCAGCTTATTCGAATAGCTATGGATCGTTTTCGCACCAAGTTTACTCTTAAAAAACACGCTGTAGAGCAAAGCATTGAAGAAGACCCAAATGAATCAATTAGTCGTCAATCTCAGCAAATGGGGCTGTCTCTATTAACTTTATGGAAGATTTTATGAAAGGATCTTGGCTTAAAAGCTTTTAAAATTCACATGATTAGAAGTTGTTTCATAACTCAATTAGCTGGCATTAATCTTGCTGACATGCGGTTCCAACAGGACGGACCCACATGCCACACAGCGCACACTATAATCGATATACTCAAAGAAACTTTTGATAAACGAATTATTTCACGTAATGGTCCTATTAATTGGCCACCAAGATCGTGTGATCTACACCCATTGGATTATTTTCTTTGGGGTTATATAAAGTCACTTGCCTACGCCAATAAACCAGAGAAAATTGAACACCTGGTTGAAGGGATTTTTTTAGTGGTTTTGAAGATTTATTCCGAGGAACTGATATTCATAATACTGTCCATTATTAGCTACGCTTTTTTCCCATATTTCAGGTAGCATACGGATTCCGCGTTGGAAAAATTCCTGGTTTTTTGAAGCTATCCAAAATTCGAACCATATTTTGGCTACTTCGAAAGAGGTGAACAAGTGGCAGTCGGAAGGAGTAATGTCTGGTGAAAACGGCAGGTGGGGTAGAACATTTTTGTGCCTCCAAAGTTTCCATAACGACTTTTGCAACATTTGAGCAGCTCATAATAGATCACTCCACGCTGATCCCACCAGATGCACAGCATTACCTTCTTGCCATGAATATTCAGTTTGAACATTGAAGTTGATGCATGACCAAGCTTACCCCATGATTTTTTGTGCTTTGGGTTATCGTAGTGAATTCACTGTCACAATTCGATGCAAAAAATCCTTCCGATTATGACTTTGGAGCAGTTGTTCGCACATGAAAAAACGACATTCGACGTCTCTTGGCTTGAGTTCATAAGAAACCCAATTACCTAGTTTTTGCAACATACCCATGGCCTTGAGACGGTTTAAAATCGCTTGTTGAGTCACATCCAATATTTCAGTGAGCTCCTTTGAAAATTTGTCATGAATCTTGGTCCAATAACGCCTCCAACTCAACGTCTTCAAACTTTATTGGCCTTCCTTTTCGCTGATGTCAAAATCGCACACTTTTAAAATGCCGGAACCAATACTGACGTATTTTTGTTGATGGAGTATGTTCCCCATATGCTTCACACTGCATTTGATGTCCATAGGCAGCACTTTTCTTCAAATGAAAACAAAAAAACAGCACTTAAACAAACAACTTGCTAAAGTGTTTCCATACAAACCATCGATGTTTCCAATCAAACAACAGTGCATACCAATATTTAACATTTTCCTGTGATTTTTTTATGACTAACTAAATAAAATTACAACTGTTACCCAACAAGTAGCATAAAAAGATTTCCTAGTACCATACCAACTGTACCAAAAATTACATTAACAGCCACTTAACAGCCATTTATGATTCTGTTAGCATTTGTGACTATTTTGAGAATGTGTACATCCTTTTTGTCCCCATGCAATAGAAGTTCCTTGCTTTCATCTAAGCATAAAATTATCTACCATTATGTCATACTGTACTATAATGTATTATTGTTTATTCAAAATATTATTCTCAGGTAAAAATAAAGCAAGGGAGAGTGAAACACATGCCCATCATTTTGACCAGATTAGAGACGCTCTCTACGCTTCTCTATAACTAACTTATTATGATGTTTTTTGCTATAAGGGGTTGTTCATTATAGCATATTAAGATCAATCAGATGTATATTATTAAGTATGAGTATGAAGTTCTATGCACACTCCTTAGCTGTCTTTGCCGGGATATTAAATGTAGGAACCGCCAACGCATTCATCAATCCATTCATCTATATACGGATCACTCTGGAAATGCACCCTTAATAAACTTCTTCACTTACCTAAAAGAGTCCGCACTCTAAAACTCATTTTCATTTTCATTGTATATCTTTTTTTAAGTCTATACAAATATTTTTTTATTTGGAGGGGGTTTGTCAAGAGGGTTCTTCCATAGTACAATACAAAATTTATTGTTATTGTTGTTCACGGTTTTTTAATGGATTTATTATTTACACATTTATTTCCTACTATCTATTTATGTCTTCCTATATCTCTTCTTTATTGAGTTTTATCTTGCTTTGTCTTGCTTTGTCATTGTCATTGCGCATTCAACGCAATTTGCCAGTAGAATTGAACAAAGACCAAGCATACATAGTATATGTATCTACAATATATTATATGTATGTGTATCTTTATGAATATAGTTAACTTTATTTGTCGTAGGCTGAACCTACGACAAAAACAGAAAAGAAAAAAGATACAAAAATGAACCCATGAACAAAGAGCATTGAGAGTTGAGAGTGTTTTATGCTCTCTGCTAGTTTTGTTAGCGTTTTGTGGTTGGTCGCAATTCAACTCGACTGGTTCCGTACTAACAGCTACACAATCACCAAGGCAGATACACATAGATACTTATACGAATGACAGTTGACGACAACGACAACAACGACAACGACATTGCTGTGACAACGTGACACTCATTCATTCGATTCCATCCCACTCCACTCCACTCACTCACTCGTTCGCTCGCTCGCTCGTTTATTTAATCATGAATTCGAGTCTCAGCGAGCCCTCAACAACCAATTGGAAACAAGCTACAATAACTTATAGGTAGTTGATAAGCCATAGAGCAGTTAAGACAAGTACGGTGTACTGAGAGAGAAAGAGTACGAAAACTGGGTAATACAAATTGTCATACAATACGAGTATAAGTACAATAGGCATATAAGTGTTCTAGAAAGGTCAGTAATCCATGGGTCACTGGTTACAAATTCAAATCAAAGGACCATGTTATACCTATATGTGTATGAGTTTTAATGGATTATCGCCGATTTTGATTAAATAAACGCTATATATTACACACAATAAAGCTTTTAAACTTTCAGTTCGATTCGATTTTCAATCCAAGGAGTGGCTTTTACGTGATGCGCGCACAAGCGGGCTCAGAAGGTGTAAGGTGTATACCCTAAAAATGATGCCCGGTTAGCAATCTATGCCCCGGTAAGTCGAAGGCGAACACTGAAGCTAAGAGCAATTCAAACCAGGCATCACAATAGACCAATAGGCTTTTGGGCGAACTTGTTTCTTTAGCAAGCAGGCTAATATGCAGAGCACATGTGTATGAGTTCTGGGTTTATCTATTGTCCCAAAATTGATGCACGTGTACGTATAAAATTTCCACTATTTCTTGCGAAAAGATTAACATTGTAGAAGAGATCTATTGATTTATGCTTTATGAAATTTGTTTCTAAATTTGTACAATACACAATATTATAATTGTAGTAGGTGCTTTATGGATCTTATAGTACTTGGCTTATGATCACCAGTACATATGTATGTACTATGTAATTGTGTGCAACAATTTCATATTCATAGAAATCATTGAAAAAAGAAATCTAAATTACTTTAAGTAACGCAATGCAAAGTGCAACGCATCTTGTATCTTTTGTGGCCTTACTCTTTACTTCTTCGATTTATTATGCGCTCCCTCCTAAGTTAAATGTATGTGTGTAGTAAGTGCAACAGATAAACTTATCCACTTATTGTGTTTAATAGACGAAAGATAGTTGATGATGATTTTTTTTTTTTTTTGTATAATTTTTTGTTTTAATTTAATTGTTTTTGTATTTTTTTGTTTGTCTTGGTTGTTGCCTTCATTTGCAGATTGTTGAGATACTTTCATTTCAGTCAAGCGTTGTCTCTTCATTGTAGATACAAATGTATGTATGTAACTAACTACTATTGTAGTAAGTATCTTTCTTTTTGTAACAATTGCTGTTGGTTGGTGTTTTTATCTTTTGTAAGTAAGTAAGTAAGAAAGTATTAGCACTGGTAGCTTGCTAGATAAGTATGTATATGTATATAAGTATACTTATTAAGTTGGTACGCATTTTCCGTGGCTTAAGTAAAATAACATATGAATATAGTTTTGTTTTTGTAAGTATATTGTTGGTGTTGCTGTTATTGTTGTTGTTGTTGCTACTCTAGTTGTGTTTTGTGTTATTAAATTAAGTAAAATTTTATGCGCGTATTCAGTGAGGACGTTAAAATGAACGGTGACTGCAAAAGCAACACCATGAACGGCAACACAAACAATACACTAACATACATATGTAGATACAATACTTATATATACAGTAGCTTGAAAAACTGAGTAAATGGTTTCGAAGACCTTGTTGGGCATTTTTACTATCAGTATTTAGGATTATGTTTTATTGTATTCGTCCTGAACTTTGACTCTGTGGTAGTATATACTTAGTAAGCTTTCTCTTTCTTAATGGCCACAGTTTTGCAATGAGATTGAGTTGTGGACTGTGAAGCTGTCAACTACTTTAACTAAAATTATTGTTCTGTTTGTCAAGTCTAGACAAATGGATCACCATGCGTTTGAAAAATGTGTAAATTTCCGTATAAAGTATCCCTATGCCATTGTATCCGCTTTAATAAATCTAATGTAAGACAAAATGTCTAGAAGTTACAAATTTTTTAAGCTACTGTAGATACATATGTGAAGAAGACATTGGTTTTGTTATGCTGCAACTCGTGAATGACTTAGTGACTAACTGACTAAATGAATGGATGGATAAGTGAATGAATGAATGAACATTTTAAAATCGTTAATTGCAACTTGGTAGCGTAATAACTGTGCGCGCGAGTCTATGGAGATGATGATGTTTAAAGAAGACATTCGTTATTATTATTGTTGTGGTTCACCACCAACAACAACAAAAACAAAAACATGCCAACTACTATACATACATATACATTGATTTACAGATACATATACACATAGACACTTGTAGATACGTCAACTATCCGCCCACAACGTCACGGCATAAACATTTGCTTCTTTAGTATTTTAACAATAATTTTACTTGATTTTCAAAAATCCGCTAGATGAAAGTCGTCATAGACACACACATACCTTAAACATTATAAGTACCATATAATCTCGATAATCCGGACATTTAAAAACCCAGGTAATGTCAAAATTACCGTAATGTTCTAATATATAAAATATAAAAGTTTCGTTTTCCTTTCTTGGGAGCAACTTCTCTGAAATATGTATAATTGCTGCTACAAAATCCAATTATTCTACAAATCTTACAGCAAATACATATATGTACATACATAGCTTGATAGTGAAAAGTTCTTGGATCATCAGTTAATTCTGTGAGTTCATTAAACCATTCATCATTGGGGTCTATCATCCTTCCTTTCTTTTTTCACTATATTTCTAGTAATTCATGCTGAAAAGCAAAATGAAAAATTTTTGTGTGAAAAGTAGCACATAAATATGATCCACATCTTTTGTATATTCTGGTCTTCGGGTTTCCGGAGTCTACAATAAACAAAAATATTGGTTATCCGAATTACCGAGGTTGTACTACACGAACATATAAATACATATACGAATTATATCTAGATACATACATAGAAATGCACTTCTATGGCATGACATGTGTAATTGTAAAATATCCATATATCGTCATAATAAATCCATAAAAGATACATTACTTCAAACCATTCCGTTTGTTGGTTCGTTCATAATGATTTCTTGACTACTTCTTTTTTTATTGTTTTTGTTTTTCTTGTTATTTACTTCTTTTGTCTTACTTAGTTACGCTTGAGTGCACAGTAAACTTATGTTTAGAGGACGATGATACTACATACACATATGTGTGTATCTATGTACATATTTTGCTTAGTAAATACTTAGATACATTTTTTATTCAAAGTCAAATGGCTGAAGAGTATAAAGCACATATGTAATTGTAATTTTGTTTATTTTTCTCAAAGAAGAACTATAAAATTGACTATGATATTGTCCACCGAATACCGAATAGTACTTCTCACTCCCCAATTTTTTGTGTGTACATATATTTATACGAATAATGTAGGCTTTCATTCTTTCTACTTGCACTGCTTATCATCACATTTACATTTAACATATTCAGTTCTAATTAAAATTAAATTTGAAACAGGTTTTGTATGATAATTTTTACGCCTAAAATATCAAATCGATTTTGTTAAAAATTAAACCATTCCATAGGTTTTCATTTGTACATGTGCCCAATATTTTTTTATTTACATCTTTTAGATATTTTTGGCGTAAAAACAATAAAACAATTAGAATATGCGGATCAAGTTGTACTATTTTCTTCCCGTCATTCGGACCTTCAAACCAAGTTAGATAGACTCGCCACATAAGCCTCAAAAATTGGTCTTAAAATTAACTGCGCAAAAACGAAAAGTTTGCTGGCAAACGCCACTAATACAAGCGCCCTTAGTATCGACAACTTGCACATTGAAAACGTTGACAAATTCGAGTATCACTGGACGATTTAGACTGCAGAATTCGTAAAGCCAGAGCCAATTAAATAGATTCTGGCAAGAACCGAATATCTGGCGAAAAACTAAAATACGAGTCTTCAATGCATGCATAAAGTCGGTTTTGTTATACGGTTGTGAGACATGGTTCATTACCAGTGTCATTGTTAAGAATCTCCAAACATTTGTCAATCAATGTCTCAGAAACGTATTACGTATATGGTGGCCCCGAACCATTAGCAATGTGCGCCTTTGGGAACTTTGCGAACAAAAACCAATCGAGATTGAAATCCGCAAGCGCAAATACGGTTGGTTGGGTCACACGCTGCGTAAAGATTATGATGAGATACCGCATGCAGTTCTGGAATGGACCTAAATTGACCTGGCACAGGACGCTCAAACGGGAGACCGGGAAATCTATCATCGAGTTACGAGCAATGGCGCGAAACAGAGAGCATTGGAAATCCTTTGCTAATAATCCATACACAGCTACACTCTACACAAACACATGATCTTCATCTCTCTCTCTCTCTCTCTCTCTTTCACTCTCTATCTCTCATGCAAATAAAACAATGTTCGCAAATTTAGATATGTGCCTAGTCTTTCTTCCAGCGGGGTGATCGAATTTCGAGCACTGATTGATCCTAGTACCTATTAATCTATTGAATTTCAATTTGTAGGTATATTGAACTTGTGGTTTTCTCCTAAGAAAAAATATATAGAAAGAATTTTTAAATAGATGGAAATTTGAATCTTGGTTTATCTATTACTTATTACAAGTATGCTGTAAGTGTTTTTTATGTCAGGAAAGAGCTGAAGAGCTACCAATGTCCTCATTAAACCAGGATTATTCTGCAGGCTGCTTTAGAATTTCACAAAAATAAAACTCAAACGATGGCTTGAAAGTAAATTGCTCTAATATTGGCTGAGCACAAAAAATAAGAGAGGAGCGAAATGTGTTCATGCCTTCTAGCTCTCGTAAAATAATACAGGAAATACTAGGAGACGTATAGTCTAAGGCTTCTTAATAGAACACATAGCTATAGTGGATAAGTCCCAACAACCAATATAGATAACTCGTATATGTATAATGACAAAGGGGAGGCATTTGCTCTATAGACTGTCGGCTGGTTGAACACTTGATACATTGACACGAAAGTAACAGTTGCCTTACAACGAAAGCAAAACTTCAAATACTTCGGCTGTTGTATTAATGAAAACTAGAATCTTTCTAAAGAAATAAAAGCCTGAATAGAAAATGGAGACATGTATGTATGAACTATCGAAACCATGGGCCATAGGTCATATAGTGTAAAATACCAAATACCATGTACTGCTATTAATTCTGCAAAGAAAAATAGAAGGAAACCGTGACATTGCACAATGGTCGGACTTGTAAGGAGCCAGCGGCCAAAAATACTTCCAGTGGAGATATCAACTTGGTTACGTCTTTGTATAAAAGATAGAACTATTGATTGAAAAAATCGAATGTACGAGTATAGGGGTAATAATCCAAATTCATAGCGACTTTCAAGGACGTCTTTTATTAGCATTACTGTCTTTGCCCAGCGTGTTATGGGCCATAGGTCATATAATGTAAAATACCAAATACCATGTACTGCTATTAATTCTGCAAAGAAAAATAGAAGGAAACCGTGACATTGCACAATGGTCGGACTTGTAAGGAGCCAGCGGCCAAAAATACTTCCAGTGGAGATATCAACTTGGTTACGTCTTTGTATAAAAGATAGAACTATTGATTGAAAAAATCGAATGTACGAGTATAGGGGTAATAATCCAAATTCATAGCGACTTTCAAGGACGTCTTTTATTAGCATTACTGTCTTTGCCCAGCGTGTTAAGTACAGGCTCTTACAGTCTATGGAAAATTACATGACTATCGGTACATATCGGCATCTACAATAAACACTATTTAATCTGAAATTGTGAACTAATATAAGAGATCAAAAATCATAAAGGGATTCGAGGTAGAACACAACTAAACATTAAGTGAAATTTTAAAATAAATACATAAAACACAGAATATAATACTCGGAAAAAAATAGATACACCACAATTAAAAAATATTGTAATACGCAAACGTAATACTTATCCATTCATGTTCAATATCCGTTTTATCAATTTAGATTTGAAGACTTTCTTCAAAAGTTATTAATGTTGAAAAATGATCCACACAATCGCGCTGCTCACACTCTTAACACAGATTACCCATTAGGCAATCGTATTACTTTGGTTTATGCACTTCTAAATATTGTACCAGAACCTAATGAAGTAATGCAATGCTATCTACTTATATTGGCCGACTCAGTACTAGAGCATCTTGGAGCGAAATATCCAATATGCAGCGATAAGCGACTATAAGTTGGGAGACCATACTTGTGTATGTGGCTACCTCAAATATGAAACTTAGTATTGAAAATTACAGGAAAAATTTATGTCTGGCGAAATTGTCAATGCTGTAGTTGGTTAGCTCAATATTGAGGACCTGAATAGATGCAAAATGGAATGCAACAAATGACTTCGAATTCATGTAACCTTTCACAATCTAATGTCAACAGCTTTTCATTTTAAATGGATGATTCCTATCCAATATAATCAGAGATTATAAAATGATGCTAGGGGACAGTACCTGAATGCATTCTCCACACCGATTACTATTTCACTCTTGAATAAGAGCAAGTCAAAATCAAGCCGAGAATATATTTTCACAGATTTTCGCATTCTGGGTGTTCAGATAATCGGAATCGATAGATAAGACTCTCGAATGCAACCGGGACCCATCGTTTATTGGTAAAAATTATGCATGTATGCATTTGATTTTGTTTCTTAAATGGGAACCCGATGGGGAGCTCCACTAGAATTATTAATTAATTATATTTAATATATTTAAACGAGCAATTATTCTTTATATGGATGATTTTTATTTTGTTGTGTAGGAAAATCTAGGTGTGCATACAGAATTCTATTTTAATTTTAATGTATGTAAATGTAGAATTTGTGTTTGTGTTTAAGAATAATTAGTTTGAATTGTGAATAGTGTTTAGAAGTTTTTAAAATATTATTTTCGGCGAAAAGATAAGCCGGAATAGTTGATTTTTATCATTTTATCAAGATTATGAAACTCGTGTCAATCAATCGCAGTTGCCAGGGCCCGAACACATGTAATGCCAAAGATGTTTGTGCATTTATCACCGAATTATATATCATTTGAGTCCATCGGTGTCTCTGAGAGGCTTGAAGACGGCATAGTTTGTGCTTCACTATCACTTGAATTAAGTGAATCCTCCTGAAGAAAAGATATTCCGAAATAGATTTTGGGATTTACGCTAAACTAATTACTTACGGTTTTCTCATCGCATTCACTATCCGCAGGATATTCGCTATCAGTCGAATCATTCGAATCCTCCTGAAGAGAAAATATTCAGAAATGGATTTAGCGATTTATGCTGAACTAATTACTTACGTTTTCTGCTAGGCCAACAATCGGAATCTTAATTATGATTCCTGGTGCACACTCCTCGGCGAATTTTAACTTTTTCAGACCGTCGTTCTTCTTAACAGATGGAATGGGTTCCGGTAATTCCCGCGGCATGCCCCATGGTAGTTTCGGAACCTTAACCACGCCGTCTTCGAAGTGGTTTACAGTCTTTACAAATGACTTCAGAGCCATTTTTCCCAATTGGTCCTCCAAGGAATCATCGTCGTCAGTATCAGTTGCAATAGAAACATCAATATGACGCGAATCATGTGAATCCTTCTGAAGAGAAAGTATTCCGAAATGGATTTATGGATTTACGCTGAACTAATTACTTACGTTTTTCTCGTCGCCTTCACTTTCTGTTCCACTAGTAAATTCGCTATCAGTCCAATCAGTCCAATCATTCCAATCATCCTGAAGAAAAAGTATTCCGAAATGGATTTAGGGATTTACGCTAAACTAATTACTTACGTTTTTCTCGTCACCTTCACTTTCAGTTCCACTAGTAAATTCACTATCAGTCCAATCATTCCAATCCTCCTGAAGTAAAAGTATTCCGAAATGGATTTAGGGATTTACGCTAAACTAATTACTTACGTTTTTCTCGTCGCCTTCACTTTCTGTTCCACTAGTAAATTCGCTATCAGTCCAATCATTCCAATCCTCCTGAAGTAAAAGTATTCCGAAATGGATTTAGGGATTTACGCTAAACTAATTACTTACGTTTTTCTCGTCACCTTCACTTTCAGTTCCACTAGTAAATTCACTATCAGCCCAATCATTCCAATCCTCCTGAAGAAAAAGGATTCCGAAATTGATTTAGGGATTTACGCTAAACTAATTACTTACGTTTTTCTCGTCGCCATCACTAGAAAGTTCGCTATCAGTCGAATCATTCGAATCCTCCTGAAGAAAAAGTATTCCGAAATGGATTTAGGGATTTACGCTGAACTAATTACTTACGTTTTCTGCTAGGCCCACAATCGGAATCTTAATTATGATTCCTGGTGCACACTCCTTAACAGATAATACGGGTTCCGGTAATTCTCTCGGCATGCCCCATGGTAGTTTCGGAACTTTAACCACGCCGTCCTCGAAGTGTTTTACAGTCTTTGCAAATTCTTTTACAAATGACTTCAAAGCCATTTTTTCCAATTGGTCCCCCAAGGAATCATCGTCGTCAGTATCAGTATGACTCGAATCATGTGAATCCTTCTGAAGAGAAAGTATTCCGAAATGGATTTAGGAATTTACGCTGAACTAATCACTTACGTTTTTCTTGTCACCTTCACTTTCAGTTCCACTAGTAAATTCACTATCAGTCCAATCAGTCCAATCATTCCAATCATTCCAATCCTCCTGAAGAAAAAGTATTCCGAAATGGATTTAGGGATTTACGCTAAACTAATTACTTACGTTTTTCTCGTCGCCATCACTAGAAAGTTCGCTGTCAGTCATATCATTCGAATCCTCCTGAAGAAAAAGTATTCAGAAATGGATTTAACGATTTACGCTAAACTAATTACTTACGTTTACTACTAGGCCCACGAATGGAAATTTATTTTTGATTTCGTTATTCATTTTTATTTTTATTCTTAAATTTTCACTGAATCCGCAATTAAAAAATTTTATACAGAGACGCTGCTGTACGACTTTTTAATAAAATGACTGTGCCTTGCTCGCAGTATGTCAAAATGAATATACTTAGTTTAGAAACTTCTATTGCTTCTATGACCATGTCTGTCAAAACTATTTTGCAAGCACACCAAAAGTATTGTACAGACGATACATCATTTGAGTATACATCAAGAGTGGATAAGCTGAGTGAATTACACAGATCATCTATACCCTGACTGATAGGGGGCTAAATAATACCGAATTCACACCGGATGCACTGTTTCGTTACCGGATTTTTTGCATTATGAACAGCTGTTTTTTGTTTTGGAGAAAAGTGACGTCACTGAGGGTTGTTGCTATGGAAACCAAAGTTGATTATAATCAGATAGAAAAAAGATCAGGTTTATAATCAAATGTCGACTGGTGTTCTTAGCAGTGTTGGGAAATTTCTGCCTTTTTATACTCTTCACGGAAGTGAATAGTATTATAAGTTTTTCATGAAATTTGTAACACAAAGAAGGAGACGTCGTAGACCACATAAAGTATATATATTTGTGATCAGCTCGATGAGACGAGTCCGTCTGTCCGTCTGTATCAAAACTAGTCCCTCAGTTTTTGAGCTAGAGAGCTGAAATTTTGAACATAGGTTTCTTTTTACCATACGCAGTTCATTTGTCGGAACCAGCCGAATCGGACCACTAAGGGTGGTACCTCCCATACAAACCACCATTTTAAATAAAGTTCTTATTAGAAAAAGTTTTTTGTTTTTTGACGTATCAAATTCAAATTTAAATACTATAGGTTTCTGATATGTGTCCATCAACCGTGTAAATTTCATGATCCTAGGATTACCAGGAGCGGTACCTCCCATACAAACCCCCCTTTCAATTAAAGTTCTTATTCGAAAAAGTTTTTTGTTGTTTTGACGTATCCAACTGATATTTGGACACTATAAGTTTCTGATCCATATTCATGAAACATGTAGATTTCATGATCGTTTGTTATTCCTCCTCTCCTTCTCTCCCAATTCAGCTGTTCCACACCAGGGCTACCAGCATTTATGAAAGTGCTGCCAAGGTATCCTGGAAATGATCGATTGATTGTTAAGAGATTTTCTTGCCATTGGTAGTGAACGAGGCTTTGTTTCAACCCTCATTGTTGGGTATGAAAACTTGCGACATCCATGAGACTACTTACAACTGAATCATGTAGTGCGATGTCGATATCCGTAAGGATTTATGTGCCTACACTGTCTTGTCTAGTGATACCATTATGTATTCTGGTATCGCTGACCGCATGCAGAAGGCAATCACTGCTTTGGCGCCATCCACCATGAAGATTGAGATCATCACACTACCAGAGCGTAAATACTCTGCACGGTTGGGTAGTTCCATCTTGACCTCGATGTCGACCTTCCAACAAATGTGGATTTCGAAGCAGGAATACGACGAATTTGACCCACCCACTTTACACAGGAGGTGCTTCTAAGCACTTGGCGCTGATGGCCTAACATTTGTTGTAGCAATCAATTATCATCATTACACCAACTCTGCTGCTTATGTTATGTCACCATCGACGATACACCACCACCATAAAGACATGGCTAAATCGATTCGCCAATCATTCATAAAACTAATCTGCTAATTAATTCATTCCACTTAAATATTCATAGCTAACACATCATATACATGATCCCCAAAAGAAAAAAAAAAAAAAAAAAATTAAAGAAATAAAAGCTAACAATAGAAAACAATTTTAAAGACATGCCAAGAATGGCCTTTTAAGATAGAGCATTCCATAGGTGTTCTTTACTTTATTTTCTGTATTTAATGAGACAATAGTTGAAATGTGTTTCTTAATTGAGTTGTTGGTAACTTTTGTTTTTCTTTATTTCTTCAATTCATCACATATAACATCATTTTCCTGCACTGAGCTATCACCTTCTAATAGTAGTTCAGGAATTAGGCCGCCATAGGCAATATCACATTCTATTAGATACTCTTCAAAGAGCATACCAAAAGTAAATGCACTTATCAAGCTGGCAGCACCTGCAGACCATTTTCCTTCATGTGACAAATAATATTCCATGAAATGCCACATTGCTATTGAACTAATGATCATGATAATGCTCAAAAAAAAGGCGTAGCTCCAACGAACTATATTTGGTAAAATTCTCGTGTACGGTCGTTGGTAGGTATATATCGTTAATGTTAACAATGTTAAGCCCAACATTAAAAAATAATTCCTGTTGTCCATCTTGATATTCGAATCCTCCGGTATCAGCCAATATACCGATAGGATGGCATATGAGAAACATCCCGGCAGGAGGAGCATAATTTTTATTATTTCCATTATGGAGCAACTGAAAATAATTTTCAAAATTTCAAATAAGATTATTACAATTTAAAACACAATTCTAAAAATACCGTAATAGATTTAATATGACATAGACATATTGTATTTGACAAATTGGTAAAAGAAAAGGTTCTATTAAAAATAATCAGTGAACCAAAATGTGTGCATTGGTCGTAAATAACGGATCCGGTATATGCAAGGCTGGTTTCGCTCGTGACGTATTCCCATCAATTGTTTGCCGCCCACGTCATATTGGCCAAAAGAACTCATATGTCACTTATGAGGCACAAAGGAAACGTGGTATCCTAAGCTTAAAGTACCCACCCCATCGAACACGGTATTGTTACCAACTGGAATGATATGAAGAAGATCTGGGAGCACACTTTCTACAACGAGTTGCGCACCAAGTTTTGTTAACTGAAGCCCCATTAACCCCAAAGGTCAAACGTGAGAAGATGACCGAAATTATGTTTGAAAAATTCAAAACACCCGCCATGTATGTGGCCATCCACTGATATTTAATTCAATTCCGGTGATGGTGTCTCGTACACAGTGCCCATCTCTGAGGGTTATGCATTGCCTCATGCCATTTTGCGTTTGGATTTGGCTGGTTGTGACTTAACTAGTCACCTGGTGAAGATCCTCATCGCAACAGGCTACTCATTCACAATCACTGCCGAGCATGAAATTGTACATGATAGAAAGGAGAAACTATGCTACGTCACTCTTGATTTCGAGCAGGAAGTTGCAACAGAAATCCTATGATTTGCCTGATGGTCAGGTGATCACCATTGGCAGTGAACGTTTCTGTTGCCCAACAGCCTTATTTCATCCTAAATTTTTGGGTATGGAAGCTTCCGATTTCCATGAGAGTGTATACAACTCAATCATGAAGGGCGATGTTGATATCTATAAGGAAATCACTGCATTGGTGCCATCCACCATGAAGAAATGAAATACTCTGTATGAATGGGTGGTTCCAACTTGGCCACGTTGTCGACCTTCCAACAAATGTGTATATCGAAGCAGGAATATGAACAATCAGGCCAAACCATTGTGGCAATGGCCATGCTTGGCCTCTTAAGATTACGTTTTCTTATTGCGTACTATAGAGCATTCCATAAGCGTTCCTTACTATCTTTTCTTGTTGTGTTGAAATGCTACTTAATTGAGTTGTTGGTAACTTTTCTTCTGTACTCGTATGTTGTTGTTGTTGTTCTGATCTGAATCTTTATCTATAAGATTATTGCAAAAAATCAAAAAGTATTGTTTTCATTTCATAATCCTTAAAGTAAAAGGAGAAAATATGAAATGATTGACATGAGATTACAGATGTTTAACGAATACACTTATTTACTCGTATTTTGTCTTTTTCTTTTCATTTTTATATGGTTAGATGCGAACCTAGCATTGTACATGCATAGCTACAAATGAGGAAATCTAAGGTAATGTTATCTACAAGGATATTAAAGATCAATAGTGAAAATAAAATAATAATACTAATAATGATAATGATAACAAAAAGATGAAATGAAGAAGTTATATATATTTTGTCAGTAGAAAGAAATAGTACATAAGTACATACACATACACATATAGATACAGATACATAAATTCTAAACAAACATTTGATTTGTGTAGAGAAGAATAAGTAAGTAAGTGAGTGATGAAAGAGAAGAATTCAGATATTATGTGTGTTTGTGTATTAACAAACAAAGGCAACTAACAATGATCCAAATAATAATTATAATACTTATAAAGATGGAAAAAAGAAAGGAAAAATTTTTAATCCCAAAATACCAGGCGATGCGTTAATAAGTGACGCAACATTTGCGCGCTGCACATCTGCCCATGAAGGCAACAGCAACAGCAACAGCAACATCAACAGCAAAAAGGAAACAAATAAATGAACGGATAGAAGGATGGATGGATGGTATGAAAATAAAGATTCTCAAAATTTGTATTATTTTACTGCCAGTAAAAACATGTTGGAAAGTAAACAGACAGATACAAATACAAATGCATATGCAGAAGCAGATACAGATAGATATGTGCATATGTATTGTATATAACATAATATTTATGTATGTAGGTAGGTATATATACCTAATGTTGAGTATGGAATCATTAAACTATGTATGTATGTATGTTCGTAACTACCACTTACACTACTACTGAGTGGAATAAATGAGTTCAATTGTTTTGATTTTTGTTGTTTGCACTTCTTTTTCAATTATTATAAGGACAACCAACATCATTATGCTCATCATCATTACCATCATCATAATCATCATAATTCGAGTGTCATCCGTTATTTTCCTTTAATGTGTGGGGCAGAAACAGGAACAAGGACTTGGATGAGGACAAGGACAAGCATAACAAAATTCATGATCCCTGATGACTGAGCGGCGTGACGTGACGTTTCATTATTAAATCTTGTTTGTCTTTTATTTAGTGGTGGAAATATGAACATCTATCTACTATCTAATGTATTTATTATGTATATATTGTATAATAAGAGTACATTAAGCCTTTGCCATAATTCTATGTATATATGTAATAGAGAGCATAATGATAAATAATATCGTCATCAATATCATCATCATCATCATTATCATTGCTGTCATATTAAGAGACAACAACCGTATAGATTTTAACAAAGGATTTTATTGAAATTTGAGAAGGATGTGAATGAAAATTCAGAGAGAGCACAAAAATTATTAGGTTATTATAGAATATAATGGGATAGGTTAGGTAAGGTTATGATAGGATAGGTTGAAAAGAATTTGATTTGATTGAATTGAATTGGATAGAATGCTGAATATAAAATGGAGTATTCAAGTCTTTCAATAGATAACTGAATTTACACAATATAAAACTTGATGTAACGAATATTTCTGCATTATTTACTCAAAAATCGTGATTTCTAATTATGACAATCTGAGCAATATGTGTTACCAGATAATGCAGAAGATGTATGATCTAGTTTAATCCTAGATATGGTGCACATGAACGTATTGGCCAATGCGCCAGGTGCTGCCTCGCCCCTGCTCCGAGGTCATCATTAAGTTCCTAACAGTGCTGATGAAGCATGGCTATTTTGGGTGAATTTGAATTTAGCGATGTTCATCGTTCTGGCTTTTCCTTGCAACAAGGCCCATCTAAGCCTCTGCTGCTCTGTGGGTCACAGCACCCGGTTGTATAACGCAACTCCATGTCGAGCTTACACTCTACCCGCATTTAGGTACAACCACAGCCACCACGATAATCCCATAGAGGGGCCGTCTCCTCTGGCCAGGACGGAAACAGATTCCGTGGGCTCCTGACCACCCGTGGTACCAGAAAAAAGCCTCTGGTCAGACTTCGTACCCGAGGTACTACCAATTTGAACCCCAAATAGTTCGTGGGTTGGTGTCCCAAAAATCGAACATAGCTCACTGGAATAGAATGCAGGCAGAACCCACAGATTGCACAGTATACACTATATTCATGGATATAGCTTTCTCACTGTTCGGAGCGAGGTCTATTCCCACCTCTTCTGCCAAGGCAGCAATTATTAGATCAACGATCAAAAACGAACTATGTCTCCACTGTCACAAGGACTTTAGAATGGTTCGTAGGCTGAGACCCTATGGTTAGGTGGCGTGACAAAGTCACTACCAGTACAGCTCCATGAAGCTCAGAGACTGGTGCCCCGCAGACTACACTAAACCCTTCCCATACACTCACACACAAAACATGGATCCCTCAGGTTACAAGCGGACGACGCCTAATAAAAACTGCACGTGCAAACTCATTCAATCTCCTAACACTATCCCTACTGGAGAGCGCCTGACTGAAATCATAATCCCCATTAACCCAAAAAATACCGAACGCATTCAAGTCCCTCAAATCATCATACAGAGAACATTCACAAAGAACATGCTGCCACGTTTTCCCGATCGCGCCACAAGGGCATTCCGGACTGTCACTTGGGTCCCTTAAATGCAAAAAAGCATTAAGAGAACCGTGACCAGTCAACAGGAATCCGTCAACAAATGTTACATCCCGCCCATTCACACCATTGTCCCAACTGATTTGCCAGTCAGTCAGAACCTGTTCATTCAACAATCTCTTACACTCTTTTCGACCAAAGCTCTCCATATCTAAACCATGCAACCAATCATCCTGCAGTAACGGTGTTCCTCTAATGATTTTGAAGTCAATGGCCTTACGCCTGACTTCCAAATCAAAAGGAACCACTCCAAGCAACACCTGCAAAGCCTCAGTAGAGACAGTGCGACACACAGGCAACCATCTGTGGATGATACATGTCTGCATTCGTCGGCCTCCATCTTACTATTTTGTCCAAGCAAAAAGTCTGGGTGACTTAAAATTAATTTCATTGAAACGCCAACTAAGAAAAAAGTGGCACCTAACCCGACCACCATTAGATAAAACTATTCTAAACAAAGCAACTAAAGATCTAAATCGAATGATTAAGAAATTTAAAAATGAGAATATTTCCCGCTACTTATATTCGTTATCAAATGAACGACGTACAGAGTACTCGTTATGGAAATGTACTAAGAGTTTCAAAAGACCACAATTCCAATGTCCTGCTATCAAAGCAAATGATGGAAAATGGGCAAATACCAATGCGAAAAAAGCGGAAGTCTTCGCAGAATATTTGGGGGACGTATTTACTCAATATGAAATGCCCTCCTATGGCGAGAATGTTATTGTCGCTCAAGAGTTCGAATATATATTCCATATGTCACATGCGCTGAATTAAGTAAAGAGATCAACTGGCTCAAGAATAAAAAGTCACCTGGTTACGAGCTTATCAATGCTGAGGTACTGAAACAACTTCCAAATAAAAGTGTGGAACAGTTAACAGATAATATAATCAACGCGTCGTTTAGGTTACGTTATGTGTCAATTTATTGGAAAACAGCAGAGGTTATTATGCTCCAAAAACCTGGTAAACCACCTCAAGAAATACTAGCAACATACAAGCCCATATCACTTCTACCCACAGTATCATAATTATTTGAAAAGCTCCTTGTCAGACGACTTAGCGCAATAATAGAACGTAAAAAATTGATTCCAAACCATCAGTTCGAATTTCGACAGAAACACTCTACAATTGACCAAGTTCATAGAATCACGCATGTGCTAGAAAAAACATTTGACCAAAAAAGAGGCTGTTCCGCCGCATTTCTTGATGTTGCTAAGGCATTTCACAAAGTTTGCCACACTGGACTGCTCAAAAAACTAAATCTGTTACTGTCCAAACAATATTGCGAAATTTTGCAGTCTTACTTATCCAATCGTTATTTCCGCATTAAACAGGATGACTCTTACTCAAGACTGAAAGAAATAAAGGCAGGAGTACCACAAGGCAGTGTTCTTGGGCCACATTCGCAGATGACACTGCTCTGCTTGCTGTTGCAGAAAATCTCCAGACAGCATTAAATAAATTTTTCAATTTGACAAAAAAAATGGAGTATAAAACTCAACCAAACGAAACTATACACATAGTTTTCATGTATAACAAAACACGGTATATAGGGGGTGTAAAAATTCCATACTCAAATTCATCCAAATATTTGGGTATGACACTCGACTGCAAACTTCGGCTCATAGGTAGGCGATCAACGTTATCCACTCAAAATAAATTATTAATATACAAGCAAATATTGAAATCAGTATGGAGTTATGGAGCACAGCTATGGGGGTGTGCCAGCCAAAGCACAAAAAATACAATCCAACAATATCAAAACAAAGTTCTTAGGGGCATTGTTAATGCACCATGGTATTGCAGAAGCGCTGACATTGAGCGCGGCCTATAAAGTTCGGCTAATAAATCATATAAATGAAGAAGCTTCCACTCTAACTGAAGTCGATGGACTACTACGACGGCTCAAGCGCATAAAACCCAGTGAACTTGCGGCTTCATAGAAACTCTAGAATTTAGAGTCTAAAATTAGAATTGTTGATATACTTAAACTGTTTGTTAGTCATGTAAATGTATGAAGTCAAGAATTGAAATCTTTTTTAAACAAAACCAAATCCAATAATCATCTGAAACATGAATATCTTAAGGGAATAATAGTGTCTGAAACTTTATAACACATAAATATTGTATTGCAGATATGGCAAAGTATATAGATTTCCATTGAAGTTGAACTTGAGACGTGGCGTTAAGTCGAATCGAGTCGAGTTGAGTTGAGTTGAATTGAATTGAGTTAAGCCAGGCGATGCCGACAAATGCCATTGAAATGCTGTTGCTGTAATTATTATTGAGATCCAACCACCACCTGGTAATGACAGCAGTAAAGCTAATAATTTGCAACAATTGCTGCTGGATTTATTGAAGTTGCTATGGCAACAATTCCGTATTATAAATTCATGTTGCAAACTAAAACCAAGACGAGCCAAGGCAAGCAAATGCAATGCAATGCAATTTGCTTCAATGTGGGGTTATGTGATGTGATGTGATGTTATGTGATGTGATGAGAAAATGCATATTTTTTTCTTATTTGGCAGAGGAGGAGGACGAGGAGGAGAATCGGTTACATGGTTACTACAATGACAGATACTGACTGATACTTTGAAGCTGACGCATTTCCATTTAAGTGACGCAACTTTTTTAATTGATTAGATACTCGACAATCTGCGTGTGACTTCTCAATAAACCTTAGTGAGTAACTTCAGTCAACACAACTTAAGATACATAATTTGAATTGAGATGAGTTGAGATTGACTTAAGTCGTGCGAACATGAATTTGTCTGTCTCCAAAGATACCTAAAAGTACTTGTACTCAGTGTATTTTAGATATTTGAATTTCATGAAATAAATTCAATGTAAAATGTTTGTCTATTTGTTTGTGAATACATTAAAAATGGGCTTTGACACTGACCTAAGTTCATTCTTCAACACATTTAAAACAAGTCGAAATTTGGGTTATGAAACCAATTTTACCAATATGCTGCTGCTTTAAATGCTTTTATGACATTAAAAAGATACATTTTTTGTTCTTTTTCTTTATTTTACTTAGTGTTTTTTTTTTTTTTTTTGTTTTAACATTGTTGCAACTAATTACATATTGAAGCAGGAGTAGATAACAAGGAAGTTTATAGAAAGATGAAACTAAGGCCACGACATGCCATCATACAATGCCATCTCAGGCTTTGCCATGCCATGCCACCACACCACGCCACGCCACGTTACACCACACCAATGTCATCCCAGGCTGCGGTACATAGCAAATGAGTAGACACAGCAGACAGACATGCCGACCGATAGACAGACAGACAGACATGCGGAGACATACAGAAAGACAACGACACAAAAGACGACACAAACGACAACGACGACAACGAGCGCCGCGGGAGCAATTGTCGCATGCAACAACCTGTGTAAAAGCGTTTTGCGGCGCATTCAAATGTGACTGCGACTTACACGCATGCAACAAAGCAACAAAGCAACAAGGAAACAAGGCATCAAGGGGTTGATGTTGTTATGTTATGTGTTATATGTTGTATCGTACAGATGAGCCCAGAAGCGTAGCTCATATTGTGAAAATGAAAAGAAGGTTAAATCATTTTAGGAAAATATAGTAAGTTCATCTGTATTACATACAATAGTATGTCACTCCATTTACTGTGAAATTATTCTGTCACCATATTTGAGCCCCTGCAATATAATGTGAGCATGAATGATCTCGTAATTCAGGTCCTCTACATTTACCCCAGGTTGAACAAAGCTAAAACACTCCAATTGTAATGACAATGATCAAATATTTACCTTTATTATGCTTGATTTCTTGGTTCTCCTTGCAAGAATTTCTATTGCGTGAAATGTTGCACTTGTTTTATGGATTTGCCAGTGGTGAAGTTGAAGATCTTAAAGAAATATATGTAAATAATGTTCACTTAGACCACCAACCTTTCTTAAATGAAAACTCACCAAACTTATTAGGACTTGCAGCAAATCAAATAATGGTTTTTTTCAGATTTTTGGATAGCCTCGATAGTTGAATTTTGGCAATTTAAAAACAGTTTGTCAGTTACTTGTCTGCGTTTGTCAATTTAAAAGACACTTGCCTTGTACTTGTCGAGTATAATAGTATCTTCTGCTACTCATTAAGCCTAAAGTATAAACTACATACATATATATATGTATGGTATTTGGTAAAATTAACACACATATCTTACCTTAATTCCTTGGCCTTGATTTCTATGCCGCTGTCAATAACATAAACAATGTTCCACCCACGCACACGCAATATTGCACTCGGCCAATTTTAATCAGATCCTAATGAAATAGTATAAATGCATCATATATTAATTAATATAATTGATAGCCTACAATTTTGCTTTCCCAAAGAAGCATTCAGAATTCATTCATTTGTCCAATTATGCATTTGCATTTGTTTATTATTAAAATATCACACTTACTTCATTAACTAAAACCACGAGACACACACACACACTTACAAACACTTCACACACTTAAGTTATTCGAAAATATTATAAATATGGTATTACTTAAATCTCTTTAATAATGAAATATTGTAAAATATTTGTCACATGAAAATTGGCAAGAATTTTTTGTGTGAATGAAAGAATATTTATTATGCATATAATGTTATCGGTTATTTTAAATTATAAAAGGCCTATTAGACGGTCAATTCAGTCTCAGTCTCAGTCCTTGTTATCGCACCGATAACCGAAACGATGACAGCTTATTTGTCAATCCATTTCGATTACTGAAGCGATAACATTGACTGAGAGACTGACTGACCGTCTAAAAGGCCTTTAATATGAAGAAGAATTCAGTCATTCAATTATATTGCGGTCCATACACGGTCACGTGTACCTGAATCCAATCAACCATAACGATAACGATAAATTGGGCTAACATATGTTTTCATTGTTTACAAATCTAATTTTAAATTTGTCTTCCAATCCAAGTTAACCTATAAATTTATGGTTGAATTGATTATATAAACGTTAACAATATATTGTATATAGTACGTAGTTACAATCCACAATTGTATTCCTGGAATACATGTATATTAGCTACGCCTCTGTACTACATAATCGTACATATGAAAACGGACCTGAGGTGTGTGTGTGTGTGTGTGGCTTTTCGTGTTGTCATTGTTGTGGCCTCCTTGTTTGAGTTGCGGTTTTCCAAATTATCAGATATATATATGTATGTACACATGTAGTAGATTCAGATACATCTTTAACTTCAGTTACAGAGCTTAAGCTTAGCTGCTTCTGTTAAAGTTTAAGATTTATAATGAGGTTATCTTCGTCAATAATAACGACAACGCATGGTTTTGTGAGTTACTTTATTAGTTAAACTTCTTTGGCAGGCTCGAACACAAGTCATTTCCAAATGGATGGATGGATGAATGGATGAGGGGAAGCTCCCAGCTGCACCACAAGAAGGAAAATGTTGGCGGTAAATACAAGTGAATTTACTCTTATTGCGTTCCAATGGTTCAGGTCGCATAAAGTTGAGAGAAGATGGAACGAGGTAATACAATGACGACAACAACAACGACGACGACGACTACGTCGTAGGCGACATGGGTTTGCGTGTCAAGCGACATCATTTGCATAACAATGCTGGGGACGATTCAAATTTCTGTTACTGTTGATGTTGTTATGCATTTGCACGGTGCGATCGTCACCTTCGGCGTAGCCGCTCTTCGCCCTCTGACCCGGAGACGGACCGCTTACATTTGCTTCGCACAATTTACTAATCATTTTTTTTTTTTCGTTTTTGTTGTTGGATGTCAAGATCGCTTGGTAACCCGATTCACCCGCTCACTAGATGACATTATCACGAGCATAACATGGAACAATAGAGCTTTGGTGCAGGTAAAGGGGCGACATCTGTTGAATAATTAATGTGCGGCTACAAAACAAACTCACTCATTCACACACTCACTCACTCACTCACTCACCAGTCCTCATACTACTACAATACTTACATACATACATACATATATATTTTGCTTAATGCGATTTTTCTCGCAATGACGCGAAGCGACTGACAACGCATCTGAGAGAATTATACGGGGTCGCAATCGCCTCCTGCGCTATTCAATTAAACCAAGTGAAATATTCAAAACCTTTACCATTGTTTCAAACATTTTCAAGTTCAACTTACATAAGAAACTAAGCAAGTGATCGTGAGCAAGAGATCATCAGGTAAACGGGAAGGGAAAGCAATCTACTTATGTATATTTCTTAGCCGAGTCGCATCATGTCATCGTCACACACTTCTGAACTTGGTTGCGGCCATGAATTTATTATATAAAAATCGGTAGTAATTTATAAGCGATAATGATGATTTAAGATTCAAGGGCGACGTTGACAGTGAAAGGGCGTTCCAAGTTATTTTAATATTCTTCTACAGAACAACGCCTAAATCCAATACCTAATCCTATCCTATCCTATCCTACAAATATTGTATTATACAATACAATAGCATTGTGAAGATTAGATGACAAAAACTTATATGTGGTAAGAAATTTTATGATTTTTATTCTGTTCTTTTTTGAACTTGGACTTGGCACGAAAAATATTGCAAGAGAAAGATAAGAAAATCACCAAAGAACTATGGTAACAAAAGAAAATAGAACTGGAGCGGTTTTGTTGATATTTTTCCATACGCATAGACTCACGCTGCATGTGAGTGAGTCGAGTCGAGTCACTTGCGATCGTGAGAATTCAATTTAATTGATTTCCACACGCCTTAGATACATTTGATACAATTGTTGATCTAAAGATGTGGATACAAAAATGGGTTCATTATGGATCACCACATGACATGGAATGGAACTATGAAAAAATATGAACACCGAGTTCATTGAGAACACACTTGTCCATGTTGATGATGTGACGGACACTCACTTTAGAGTTACTAAACTCATTTTTCATAAGGTCAGCCTTGCTTTTTCATAATATTAATAATAATAGGTATTATCACTTTGTTGTATTGCTTGTAACATCTTAAAGGCGATTTTAGACCTCTATTCACCTATGTGGTGAAGCTCTCTCTCCCTCTCTCTCTCTCTCTAATCACTTAGCTATCAAACTGACATTTAGTATATCATTTGCTGACAAAAAATATCAATTGAAGGTCCCTGATTACTAGAAGTGGTAGCCCCCATTAGTTTGTTCAGTGATATTGCCTATACTCTAAGTTATTACAGAAATTTAAAGCATCATGAGAGGGATTTTTCAACCTATCACAGACGTATCTAACCACTTAGTTTTTTAGTTTTCGCACTTAGTCTACTGACAATGGTTATTAGCCACAGGTCCCCGATCACTGAAAGTAAACTCATTACAAGAGAACTTTACTATCGGAATGGGATTGAAAGGTATTTAATCATCTATGGAACCGATGTGAAAAGATTTTTCCATTTTCCATTCATACTTAGTTGTAGTTTAATTCTTGCTTCCATTCATTCATTCATGTTTATGAGTTTTGGCTATTATTAGAATACTACTTCGGTCCATTACCATGATGATTTACAAGACTCTATTGCCAGTGCATTAAATATGAGAGTAGTGAGTGTCCAAGAGCTTTAACTCTGTATTTTTTTATGTTTTTCTTCTTACTTTTTTCCAGCAACATTTGACCCCAGCTCAGTTCAATATTGGTCGGTCGGACGTCGTCTGATCGCCTTCTTGTGGCCAATGGACAATGGCACGAAATCGGATGTCGTTTCTCATCAATAGCCAGATGTCCGATTCATCTGTAAGCAAAGCAACTTGCAACAATTTCTTGCTGTGCTGTGCTGTGATGTGCCTTTAACTTCTACTTCGATTTCAACTAGTATAATATTTTATTGTTTGGTGGTGGTGTCTTGCTCTGTTTGTTCTTCATGTTAGTGAACGCAGAAATGCGCCTCTGGTTACTTTGTTATCTCAATCAAAGAAACGAAACGAAACGTGTTCTTCAGGAACAAGTCAACGACAATGAATGCGTAAAGCTCTCCACCTATTGTCCCTCTTTATCCATTTGGTTCTGTCGGTTTGTCTACCGTTTGTCAGTTGAATATTTTTTTTTTTTTTTGGGGCGTCTCGCACAGTGACTTTGATTTCTGAACTTGAACACATGTACCACATGCATCTTTCAGTTTCACAGTCTCGATCTCATGCCTCATGCACCATGCACCATGCTGTTGTTGTTTTCTTACTAGACTTCGTCTTTATCCCCTTATATATCACCAATTCCTTCATCATCTTCACCATCACCATCACCATCATCATTTTCTCCTTTCTCATCCTCATCTGTAACTTTTTCTGTTATTTTTATTCGCAGTCAATAGCAATCTGTGCCCAAATCAATCCTCCTTCAATATTCCTCTAATAATGACTGGACAAATTTCATGTATCCTTTGCCTCGTTTCCTTCCTCTTCCAATGAACTCTTTACATAGTTTGCCCCTCTTCTCCACCAATGCTTCAAAAGTGATTTTCCATTATTATTTTCGCTTGTTTTTCTTATACTTTTTGTGATCGATCGAAATTAAATAAGAAAGACCAAAAAGAACAAGTACATCATCTATCAAAAGAGTGAGGGTCTGAGAACCTATACGAGTATAACACAAAAAAAAGAAAAAAAAAAGTACAATAACAATAAGAAGAACATTAACTTCGGTCCAACCGAAGATTGTATACCTTTCACACACATAACATGTACAATATGAACAAGTATCTTAATGATACTTTATACGTTATAGTATTGTAATTAGGAGTAAAACTGATCTGATCTGTCCAATCGGTTACATTAATTAATATTTTCTTAAATTATCAATAAAATTTTGACTTCTTAATGTGTGTAGATTGCTTTAGATTGTAATTAAGTGTACGTCTTTCAGTATCTAAAATTTAAGCTTTTTGGCTCTCTGATGTCTTTATCTCAGAGTTGCAATCATTACTATATAGCGATAATACCCATTTGGATACTGTACATGAGAATTTGTGGTTGACTAAAGCGCATGCATTACAAACGACATTCGGCAGCAGTAACGGCGGGATAAGTTAGAGAGTGAGAGAGTGAAGTCACAAGAGGGAGGTGGGCCCAAGGAACAAGTAGTAAAAGAAAAAGAAGCGTGGAACTTTAATTTAACGCCTTAAGCTTAAGCACGATAGTCCAAGTCTCTCTAACTATGACGCTCTGACAACGCTATAGCTTTAGGGGCGACCAACTCAACGACGTCGTGGTCGTCGTCGTCGTCGTCAATGATGATGGCAATGATTATGACAGGCATGGAGCACTTGAGCTTGTTCTTATTGTTATTGCTATTGCTATGAGCCGGTAAGGTGCAACAGCAGCTGTGGCAACTTACAATAACAACAACAACATCAACAGGCAACATATTACATCTGCGTCATCCATCTGAAGCACTCATCGTCGTCGTCATCATCATCGTCTTTGTCGTACTTTTTGTCGTTATTCTTTTACTTACTACATCTAGAACTCCATGCTCGCCATATGCGCACCTGTAGTCCATGACATTGAATTGCATGGCCTGGCCTGGCCTGGCCTGGCCTGGCTTAGCTTGTCTTGACTTCGTTTCGTTTGCCTTGGTATGACCTAGCATGGCATGGCATTGGCATGATTGGTATTGCCATGCAGTCGACTGGCTTAACTGACTGACTGACTCCCTGATGCTTGTCTCTAGCTGTTTGCGCCGATCCTCTCAAACTTAGACTCACGCGCAATATACTGCAAACACTTTTCATAGTAGTCAAGTTTAGTTTTAAGTTTCGAACTCTTTGCGTTTTTTCGCTTGTTAATTAACAAATCGCGAATGAATCTTGGGAGCACTAAGAACTCAAAGCAGTCTGAGTTACAGAGGATTTTGTGCTCCTGTCTAATTCACACTTGTTCGCAATTCAACAACAAATAACTAGTATACATAGTATTAGCACAAGCTCAACTCAACCCGACGCGACTCACCTTCGATGGTGGTCAAAATGTATCTGCTGTTTTATCTGAAAAATGGTTTACTCTTATGAAAGATTTGGTTGCATTGCACATTTTCATGTCACGCAACGCAAATATGTGCTATATAGTATTGGTGGTGGTCAATAGTTTAAATACCATGTGATTTTTGTCACACGAAATCTAACTGAAACAAGAGTTTATTATTATTACTCGTACACAATAAAGTTCAATGAAATCCCATCCCATTTTTAATTGTATTAAAGGTTTGCAATTATAGAACAAAATAAGAAGTAAAGTAAAGGTGTCCCAAGACCAAAGAAAACGTAATAAATATAGCAAGGAGAAACCATATAACAAAGCCCTTCAATTTTAGTTATTAAACAATTTCCTGATTACCATTAGATGTTAAATTACATTTAGCCGCTTGCCGCAAAACATGAGGGGATTACTAGGATATTTATAGTTGGTCTCAGAGGTCTCATTCAGCCTCAAACAAAAACACAAAGGATCCATGAATAATCCCAAGTCCCTCAGTGACAACTTTGCCAAAATGCCCACATTCAATCGAAAAAATGATTCATGAGAATACGGGTTCGTTTTCCAAGAAGAGCAGGGTAGTCGCATAGGAGGTGTTAAATACTTTCTTATTCATCCTAATCTTCACAGCTACGACAGAAATCTTGATGTGCAACATGCATCCTTTGGGCCAATAACCAAACTGCGCAGTGCCCCGTTAGGACTTCCATAAACTTCGGAATCCTTGGAGTTCCCTTTCTGTTGATAACAAGGCCAGAATGTCGTAACAACAATACAGCCTAGCTTATTAGCACACTGCATGCCTGCTAGCTACTTAGTTTGCGATTCTAGGCCTAAAGGATGTCTTGTAGAGGTTTGTGACAACTGCTAGAGAAACGGGCAGTGCCGAGCCCTTTCTGGTACAGTCATCCGCTATCTCATTACCTATGATAGCAGAATGGCCAGGCAATAAGAAAAAATGGACAACGTCTCCAGTTGAGCACTCATATAATCTAAGTATGTGCTATAAAATTGCTAGTGCAGTTTTAGAAAGTGTAAAGGTGAGGTTATTTAAACTCTATGAAGATAAAAGTGGAAGAGAAACTCTGCAGGGCTTCAGCCGTATATTATCCACTGGTTTTATATAGCGGTTGTGAGACCTATGTGTGGTGGGAGGCAGCAAATACCAATTCCCACCTACACAATCTTCATAAGGTGCAAAGAAAAGCTTGTCTAGAAATTACTGGATTTCTACGATCTATCCCCAGGTGGCTATGGATGTCGTTCTCCATCTGGCACCGGTGGACACATATCTCAGGTACGTAGGTGCTTGAACTGCAGTCAGACTCCGGGAGCTACATCTTTCTAAGCCCTGTGTCATCGGCCAAAGCACTATCCTACAAGAAGTGGGGATTCAAGTTGATGATGGAGTATGTGACTACTATGTGCCAGCACTAAAATGGAATGACAATTTCGAGAGAAGATTCCCGGGTAGAGATGTTGGGAAGCAGCGTACCGTCATCAGACAAGACGAGCTTTCGATCAATACTGACGGCTCCATGATGGTAGACGGTACAGGCGCGGTCCGGTAGGCAACAAAGGCAGAAAGTGGGCAATGAGCCTGGCTGCTTTGTCGTTTGGACACTCTGGCCTTGTTACCAACCAAAGAGAACCTACGAGCTCCTACACTTCAACAAGATAAAGAATCTCTTTCCAATTTTGTATAGAATCCATCCAATAATTTTTTCTTTCTGCAAAAAGCCCATGAGGATTATTCCCTTGGAGTCACTGCTGCTATATCGGGCTGACAATTTTTCAGGCTTAACTTATCACATACATTATTAATTGCCATTTCCTACGATCGTCTACGGCCTCTACTACTTCGAACACTGTCATTTGGCGATCAGCGACAATCATGTCGTCGACCTTTTCAACGATTTCCTCAGTAACCCCGTCGGCCTGTGTGCTCCTCAACAGGAACAAATGTCCCACCACGTTTAAATTCGTTAAACCAATATCTTAAGGTTGTCATAGATTGTTCTCTTTCTATTATATCAATAAACGAGACATACATGTTATTCGACTGGCTGCCGAATAAAAAGTAACCTATGAAAATTTTTATGGTGCTGTGTGACAGATACAGTACAGGACAATAATGCCAACTTTCCTCAGCAATGCCACTTGTTTCCAATACGAGTACTTATTGATCGAATCTCATACATAGTATTTTAGTATTACAGAGAAAATGTTTTTTTAGTGATATACCAAATAATAGCAAAGTATCTAGATATTCCAAACTAGTACTATTGTAAATGAAAACAATGACAGTAATAAGTAGTGCTATATGAAGTTTAAACAAATAAAAATAAATATTGTACTGTATAGGATTGTTGTATCATCATCATCATCATGTTCAAGTGTTCAAATTCAAAGTCTCGTTACCATTTCATAAGCAAATATTCTCATCAAATTATTCGATTGTCCATGCAATACTTATGTGTGTATGTACTTATGTATGTATACATTTCATGTTCGAATGGTCTGCTCTGCTGTGATCTGGTCTGGTCTGGTCTGAACATGCCTCAATTGGGTGGAATCCAACAATTCACTATAGATTAAGTGAGCGCGATAAATTGTTTGTATAAATCTCAACAATAAGTTGCCTGCGGACATCATCGTCTTATGTTCCTATTATTATTGTTGTTGTTGTTATTCTTCGTGTTATTGTTATGTGGTGTAAGCAAACTATTTATGTCTTGCATTCATGTCCCCACCTCATCCCAATGATGCCGAGCTCTTCTGCAAGTTCTTCCTTGAGTTGTTTTAGACAGTTTACATAGTACATCCATATGATTGAATGAATACCGCCTGCCAATGATTGTTTCAACATTATGATGGACTATAATATACTTAGATATACAATAGAAATATCAAAATACTTGTACAATGTATTATACATTGTGCCTCAATCTCTTTCTTTCTCTCTCTCTCTCTCTCTCTCTCTCTCTCTCTCTCTCTCTTTGTCTACGAATTAAGCTATTTTTTCATTAATTATTCTCATTATTAACTAATTTTAACTATTGGATTTATAATCAAACTGAAACTTTGGGACCCCTTATCCCTACAAAACGTTTGGTAAAATAAAGCACTTGTCAAATAATATTTATATAACACATAGGCTATTATGTTCCCGGTCTAATGAAGAAAACACAACATTTTCGGTGAATTTTATTCATCAACATAGTCTTCTTCATTCCAGTGCTTCTCTAACATTTCGATACGTTTCTTAAAGAACGATGTATCTTTGGCCTCAAAATATGCGTGTTTTTGAGCGATCACTACTTCATTTGAGCCAAATCCGGTGATCATTTTTTTTAGGTCTGCAAACAGATAAAAGTCACTGGGGTGCGAAATCTGGAGAATAGGGTGGTTGCGGAAGCAATGCGGAGTGTAATGCCATGGTTGTCAAAGACTTGAGATACGGTGCATTGTGTTGGTGAAAAAGCACTTTCTTCCTTTGCACATGGGGCTGTTTTTTTTCGAAATTTCCACCTTCAAACGATGCATTTAGGCCATGTATTGACGGTCTAGCATTTTTCAAGGTCCGCATCCCAAAATGTGGACGCCATAACCTTGCCAGCAATCTGATGCGCTTTTGCCCGCTTTGGGTGAAGCTCACCGGCTGCTGTCCGCGATTTGACTCTGGCGTGTAATGGTGGATCCAAGTTTCGTCCTTCGTTACGAGTATGGACACAAAAAGTCTTTTTTATTTCGCTGAAACAGCTGCAAACTGCGCTCGAAATCATCAACTCGTTGTTGTTTTTGGTCAACTGTTAACACACTCTTCACCCACTTCGAAATCAGTTCATGTAAAATAAAGCCTAAACGTTCCTTGGACATCTCTAGAGTGTCAGCTATCTGCTGCAACTTCCCTTTATGATTTGTCAAAACAATTTTGTGGACTTTTTTGTTATGTCACGGAATTACCATCCCTTTTGGGCGACCAGAGCGTGGCGCATCATCGGTGTTCGTATGACCTCGTTTTAATTTAGCAAACCAATCAATAACGGTCGATTTTCCAGGTGCAGAGTCCGGATAACAATTGTCAAGTCATGCTTTCGTTTAAATGGTGATTTTCCCATCTTTTTGATTGCAAGGTTTAATCAACACACGAAATTCATTTTTTTCCATTGTTTTGAACTTCACTAAAAAGAGAAACTGTGCAGAAAGAATGAAAAAGGTATTAGGTGTTTTCTACGTATGTGGGAGGACATTTGGGAAAAGATGGGGGCTTCAGCCGTATATTATCCACTGGTTTTATACAGCGGTTGTGAGACCTATCTTAACATATGGAGCCATAGTGTGGTGGGAGGCGACAAATACCAATTCCCACCTACACAATCTTCATAAGGTGCAAAGTATAGCTTGTCTAGGAATTACTGGATCACTACGATCCACCCCCAGGCGTCTTTGGATGTCATCTGACACCGGTGGGCACATACATATCTCAAGAACGTAGCGGCTAGAACTACAGTCAGACTCCAGGTGCTGCATCTTCTTAAGCCCTGTATCACCGGCCACAGCACTATCCTACAAGTAGTGGAAATTCAAGCTAATAGTAGAGTATGTGACTATTGTGTGCCAGCACTAAAATGGAATGACAATTTTAAGACAAGATTCCCGGATAGAGATGATAGGAATTGGGATAGAGTCATTGCACGGGATGAGGTTTCGATCTATACCGATGGATCCAAACGGTAGACAATACAGTTTCAGGCATCTTACCGAAAAAGCTAACAGCTCTGCTATCGTATCTTCTACCTGACTGGTGTAGTGTGTTCCAGGCAGAAGTATATGCGGTCTGACAGGCAGCAAAGTTAATCAACAGGAGACCCCAAGGCATATATCGATTTACGTTCACAGCCAGGCCGCTATCAACGTTCTGTCGGCCCCCACCTTCAATAGGAAAATCATACTTAGTATGGTATTAAATCTTAACCATGCTCGGCAACACTCTATTACACTCTTCTGGGTACCGGGTCATTCTGGTATGGACGGAAATGAGGTGGCGGACGAGTGTGCTAGGAAATGCTCGGCACTGCCTATGTCTCAAGCAGTTGCCAATATTTACAGACCCTTACAGAATATACTCTCATGACTGGAAGTGAAAACCAGAGATCTAGCAGACAGGAAGTGGGCTAATAAATCTGGCTGTACGGTCACAACGACACACTGGCCTTGCTATCAACCAAAGAGAACCTCCGAGCTCCTACACTTCAACAAGAAAAGAAAAGACTTCTGTCGTAGCTGTGAAGACGAGCAAGAACCGGCGAGCATGCAAACCATCCTCTGCCAGTGCCGTACTCTTCTCAGTAGTCGAATCCTGCTTCTCGGGAAACCGTTCTTCGAAGAGTTGACTAGTTTGGCAAAATATCCTTTAGGGAACGTGGCTCTCTTTGTGGACACCTCAGGTTGGTTTTAGAGAAAGAGGGGGATCTCTGGTCCGGCCTTGGACTGTTGTGGATTGTCACTTAAACTTTTTTATCAGACATCAGTTTCATCAAACTAATTTTTCTTATTTAGATCAATTTTTATTATTACTCTTCTTTTTTCGTAGTTGTTTTATCTTTGTTTCCCAAATTCTTTACTCCCTCTCACTTCAATAATAGAATTGCTGATTCATGTCAATGGCCTCAAGCATTGACAATTTCTTTTTTTTTGTTTGCTTTCATTCTCCTTTCTATTGTATATGGAAATCGAAACTTTAACCTCAAAACACGAATATTTAAATTGTATTGCTCATATTTCTTTTCGTTTATATGGGTGTTTTATGTCTTGAACATTGAATAATGCACCATAAAGGACAATTAAGTAAGGTGATATGAAATGAGGTTGAAGAGGGAATCATATTAAATAAATTTAATGACTTAGGTCAGTACTCGCGCCCTTATACTTGCAATATACAATATTAAGGGATGTTTTGGGTTTTTTTTTTTGTTTTCATTGTTTTTCTAACAAATATACAAAACATTCTTAAGAATTTCCCCACAACTGTAAATTATGCAATTGTATCCTTTTGTTTTTCCTTCTTAAGATTTACGAAACAAAAAAAAAATGTTTCTTTTAAATCCGAGATTATAAATTTTAATTGTATCAAGCCCACTTCTTTCTTTTCCGATAAATACTAAATTCGAAATTCGTCACAGAACTAACTCGAAGAAACTATTTGAAGTAGTACCATATTCAGAAGTCTACTAGATATTACAAATAAAAGATTTCTTAGACACAAAGGCACGAACAAAACATCCAAGGTAAGATTATCTTAGGCGCATGGCGCTACAAGCCAAAAGCCTGAACCATAGCATAAAGAATAGGATAGGATAATAGTGAGTGAAGAGAAGGTAAGTTCACAATCCCTAATCGCTAAGTATGAAGCTGTTTTGTATTGTAACAAGAATAGCAGGATCTATAAATGACATTGTATGCACCTATAAGCTACCTGCCGAATAGTCATATATTGTAGTTAAATGGATAAGCTGTTTTTGTAAGATAGTTTAGGAAATATTTCGATTCGATCAGTTCGACTTCTTTAGTTCGATATGAGAAACTAAACTAACCTTATATTTTCAGAGTGTGTGATTTTAAGTGTGTCAAAGGAATGATAATTGAGCCGAGCCAAGTTAGAAATGACAGTTGTCAAGTGGTGAATCAAAATTAATAAAAATAAAAAAGGACGAGGACTAACGAGGCAACTGAGCAAACAAAATTACAATGACAGGCAATTTTATCAATAGATGTGTGTGCTCTTAATACGTGTATACTATTGTAGTTCCCATTGTTGTTCGTTCTTCTGGCACCTTTGCGTCTTCAATGTTAAATCAAGTGACAAAGCGTCTAAATGGCCCGCACTTGACCAAGAAGCGATAACAATGATGATGATGATGGTTAGGAAATGGATGAGGAAGATGAAGATGAAGATGAAGATGAGGCATGCCACACATTCTTCTGCTGACTTTTGCTTAGCACTTGAAGCACTTAGTACATTTTCTTTTTTGTTCTTTCTATCTAAGAATTGTGATTGTAATCCTTGCATGCTTTTCATGTTCATGTTTTGTTTCGCACTAAAAGGATTATTATTTTGTTTATTTGTTTGTTTTCCTTTTTTTCCAATTTTCCTTTTGTTTTTCTTTCTCTGTGTGTCTTTTGTTATGCATTTAAGCCTTTTAACATATCAGCACATGTATTTAAGTAATGTATCTAAGAATATCAATAGTTGCTGCAATAAGCTGCATTATAAAACACTCTTCCTATATAAATAAGTTCCTCGACTTTATGCCACTAAGAGTGACAGAGAGAGAGAGAGAGAGAGAGTAATATGCTTATCATATAACAAATTTATCCCACATCATTCCTAATAACAGAATGGTGAAGCTGAAGCTGAGTCTGAAGCGCGAAAAATAAGTTAACAGAATGCGAGGTTCAGCCTCAGTAGGGCTATCAAATCTTGGCAAATAATCAATGGGCCTCTTTAGTTTTGAGAACAGGAAAAAGTCCCAGTGGGCCAGTTCGATGGAATACAGTGGCTGCGGCATCATTAGTGTGTTGTGTTTGGCAAAATCTTCGCGCACAAGCAACGATGTATGAGCGGGGGCATTACCATGGTACAAAAGCAAATTTTTCTTCTTCCACTTGCACGTAATATTCCTTATTGACCGTACTACCCTGTGCCAAGAACACATGATGCATCACGTTCCTGCAATCAAAGAAAACTATGATTCGACTTAGCTTGGTGCTTTTTTTTCGTACTTAGCTCATCTGGCAGCTTCTATTGGGATGATTGAGCTTTTGTTTCCATGTCATAACCATGAACCCATGATTCGTCAACAGTTATGAACCTGTGAAGTAAATTTGGGTCGTCGCAGACCAATAGCTCCTCAACAATGTTAACGCAATACTGTTTTTGGTCGAAATTTAACAATTTCGGAACACATTTCGTCTCATCGCCAAATCGTTGGTCCAATCCTTTTTTATTGTCTTCACTTTATCAATGTTTTCCCGTTGTTGACGTGCTCGAGCGCCCGCACGCTCTTCGTCGTTCACATCTTCTCTAGTCCGCGTAAATTCAAAATGCACGATACTTTTTGTACAGACTTCATACTTTCATCCCACGAACTCCAATGCCTTACAAAATGAATCTGTAAAAGTGTTGCTAAGCGCCTAAACCTTCAGATATGTTTGTTTACTCGCCAGGTAATCAAACAAAAAATGTCGTGTACCAAAAAGTATTGTAAAGAAAATATCATATATGGTACACAATATTTCACGGCACAGAAAGCATTACAACGAACTCTTCGGCGCAGCAACCTGTGCCGGGTCTACTAGTCTTTTTACATATAATAAAATCGTAAACGAGCCGTTTCTGTTTGTCTGTGATATTATGCAGGCTAATCTTAAAAACAGCTTAACCAATTTGAATGCGGTTTTCACTGATGTATTGTAGCAAGTTTTGAATAACATTTACTGTTTGTTTCTGTCCAATCCAAAATAGGTTTTTTATTTTTAAGTTTTTGCAAAACCACGCACAAAGATTTTCGTTCGTTTTTTCTTTCATATGGTTTGCTGCTTCTTCAATTTTGTGTTTTGTTGTTCCTCTCATATATTGAACAAGAGTATTGCGCTCATCGGTCTTTTTCTCTTTTTGTATTTACGAACGGACTGGACAAACAAGTGAGACCAACAACGTTATGGATGAGAACGATGGAGACAACAGAAAACAAATTTTTCGTTGCACATCTTTTGTATTTACTTATAATGTTAAATGAGAGCAGAAAGGGATCAAGAAAGTGTATTGTTGTTCTTATTGCATCCCATATTTCTCGCATGGCCTTGCTTTTCCGCATGTATGTTGCCTCTTCCCGTGTTGAAAAACCTTCAGATATGTTTGTTTATTCGCCAGGTAATCAAGAAAAAAAATGTCGTGTACCAAAAACTATTGTAAAGAAAGTATCATATATGGTACACAATATTTGACGGCACAGGACGCATTACAACGAGCTCTTCAGCCACCATCTACAAGCTTGACCAGAATTGTGGGGCGTAACAAAGTGCGCGGGTCTATATTGTATTACAATGAACACTGAACTGATTACAAAAAACATTAACATTTGTTATCACAACAAAGAAATATGCACGCCATATGGGATTCTGATAGCAATACAACCAGAAAGAAGTTAGAAGTACTTGTTTCTGGTTCTGTAGCAAATACACTGAGTTCTGGTTTCTTTGCTTATGCAACTGCTTCTGTTGAATTTGAAATTCATTCAAATGTTTGATCAAACACTCAAACAGCGAAATACACGCTTCAAATCGTTCTCTCTTCAAACATTTGATCAAATGTTTTACTGGTATATTTGGCCCTTAAGGGACATGAGCAAATATGAGTTTATTATATATTATTAATAATAATTGAGTATATATTTCTTGTCTTCCTGACTTTTTCTTTTATGATCGATCATAAACAAACACAATTTCTAACCAACAAACATATGGGAGTACAATAATTATTGGATAAATGTTCATTTGAAGACTTCAAATGAAAAACGATAGTCAATATCAAATAAAGAAAATTGATAAAGAGAAACCAATGATACCAAATGATAACAGATAATTGGATTTTGTAATTAAAAGTAAATAAATTAATTAGAAAAATCGAGTAGTGTGGACAATTTTATAATTGAATCAGTCGAAGTGATAATATTGATTGCTCTCAATTAGTAATGGGAAAAAAGTTATATCTTTGTGTTATTAAAGGGCCCAAGACACGATACAACGATTGTAATACAATTTTGTTATAGTGAAATAATAATAATGATAACAGGGAAGCTGCACATGTGAACCTTGAAGACGAACGTCACGACCTGGAAAGCCAACGTGGTAACCTGGAAGGCGATCGAGGTAACATCAAATGCGCACGTAGAAATCTTAGAAGTAAACGTCACAACCTGCAATGCGAATGTGGTAACATGAAAAGAGCACGTGGCAACCTTGAAGGCCAACTTGGTAAGAGGGAAGCTGCACGTGTGAACCTTGAAGGTGAACGTAACGACCTGGAAAGCCAACGTGGTAACATGGAAGGCGCACATGGTGGTATTCAAGGCGAACGATGCAACCTGGAAGGCGAAACTGGTAGCACCTGTGGTGAAAATGGTGCCAGTGGTAGCCATTTAGTTAATGGTAGCAACGCTGCCGGAAACCGCAATGCCACCATAGGCAACGTTCAAGTTATCTTCGGTGATGTTTCTGGATTTCTCAACGCCGGTATTTTAGGTGAAAACTCAAGTAGCAAAAGTCAGCAAGATGGAAACATTGGATCTATTCAAAATCACCCCAATATGGCTAATCCGGTGGAACTCCTCAGTGGCATCGTAACTGTGAATGAAAGAGCTTTGGCAATTTCTGTTACGTCTCGCAACCGTACCGCAAGCCATTTATTTAACCGATTCATACGTGGAGCGTTAGCGACTCCTGCTGCTAGAGGCCAACGCCCTGGAATGAATAATGTTGTAGCCAATCGTAGAAACAATGGAGTCGTAGTAAATCACAACAGAAATTTCCACAGAAATTATTGAAAATAATGGTACCGGTGAAGACCGTGGTGATGGCAGTGTACGCGCTACAAATAGGCCTCCTGGTCCTGGTAGTACTGGTACTGAGGCCAACATTCCCAATTATGAAAATGAACACCAGCCTGATACTGCAGCTGAATAAAGTCTCAGAAGCTGCCTTAAAAACATAGTCTGTCCTATAATAATCAAAATTACCTTCTGAAAATTATACAGCGTATATTTATGTATATTTATCATTGATATGTTTTATTTATTATATAACTTGTTTAGTAATTGCATAAAGTTGAATATTCAAAGAAGGAAACTGGAGATTCTGTAATAATCAGCATCTCGACAAAAAAATTGATCCATAACTCTTTTTTTTTATACAGAACTATATTGGTGCCGTAGGTGAATAGTGATGACAAAATATTTTTTTTATTTCAGAGATCTGGTTATGCATGTCAAATGGGATAATATCCATGTTGTAAGCCTAAAATTATACATATATAATTTAACACATGGCTAAAGCGTGTCGCCTTGATCTTCCATATAAAAATTAACCGCAATAACTGGCCATGGGTGGTCTTCGGGTCGCGTTTATTGCTCGATCAGTTGGTTTGGTCAATTATAAATTCGTCGCATGATGAACACAATGATTGTGATGACGTATTCGATGATGTTCGATGTTCGGGGCGTCAGTTGCCACAAATTAGTCAACTCTACTGTGGTCAGTTAGTCAGTCAACAGCAACAGCAGCACCCTCACACATTTTATACGCTCACTCACTTTGAAATCGTTCCTAATACACTCTCTCACACACACACTGCTCTTAGTATGTGTCGTCTCTTTATAGATGAATTTAAGGGAACAACTAACTACTGGTGAAGTGGTTAACATCAAGTCAACCAAGCAACCACATGTCCAAGCAGAATGCTCATTGTCATTATGAGTTTTATAAACGTTATTTTGATCACTAATCCTTGAGCTTGAAGAAGATCCAATGATACTTGTACTCTGTGTTATTCCATTCACACAAGCTGTTCTTTGAAAATATTTCTTATGTCTCCACGGTTGTCACATCATTTGACATGAACACATGAACACACGAACAAAATACAAGTATTAAAGCGCATTCAGTCGGTCAGCAACAGTAACAGAAGGTCATCTTTATAACGCATCCAAAGAAACCTAGGCGAGGCAACCATAATTAATATATTTAGTTGTGTGTGTGTGTGTGTGTCTGAAGATTATTCCTTTGGTCGGCACAACAATAGGTAAAACCTATCAAAAGGGACAATTAGTATAGCATGCTCAATTATCGATGTTTGATGCTGATGACGCTTCTTAAACTGACTCTTCCTGGGGTCAGTCCGGTTGGCCAAAAACAATCGTGAGGACCATAAAAGTGACACCAGCACATTGTTTTTATCTTTATCGCATAATTGAGGTCGTCGCTTCGATCAATTTTCCTTATTCCTTTTTTTTTTTTAAATTGTGGTTTCCTAATGCCACATAAGAGGATAAGAATGAACAGAATGTTCTTATACAACATGATGATTATTATTATGATGATGATTATGATGATGATGATGATGGCCACGATGACGATAATGGTGAGGGCGGCATCATTTGGCGTCGTCGGCATTTCTTTTGATTTGGTATGGTATGTCCTTGTCATCAACAACAACTTTTGATAGAGATCATCTCGCCTTAAACAATCATTTTCAATGGCATACACACACACACTTTCTGTTTTTATGTTCAGATCCGGTAGAATTTGGTTCTAAAAAATAAAAGAAAACCATTAATAAATAAAACATAACATGAGAAGACATAGAGACCAGACCATATTTCTGTTGACCATAATCAAGCGGAAAACACTTTGAAGATATGAAAAACTAAACACAAAAACAATGGAAAAAATTAAATTAAAAAGAAAAGAAAGCATAACAAAAAATTTCATACCTTTTACCATGAGGACATTTTCAAATTTCCCGAAGAGAAATCATAATTTTTCTTTTGCAACACATTGGTCTCATCAGCATACAATTGCGTGTATCCGAGGAGCACCCATATAATAGACACAAATTGGATTGGCATGCCATCACATGTGACATGTGGAATCGAAGCCATCTAATTCATCATCTATATTTATGACCAACAAATGCGCATTGGCGTCGTATAAAAATATGTCGTTTATATATGTATGTTTATGTATACCATTATGTACTTAGATGTGTGAATGTCACAATGAAGCGCAATTCCATTCAGGCTGAATGGGATATACCCTTGTCTGCTCCAACATGGAGCCAAGTACATTGTCCCAAAATTGGCCAGTATATTCAAAGCAAGTCTCTTGCTAGGATATATCCCTACGAAATGGGCTGAAGTCAAAGTATTGTTCATTCCAAAGGTAGGCCAAAAGCCAGAACAGCTACCTAAATCTTATAGATCTATAAGTCTCAGCTCATTTTTCCTAAAATCAATGGAAAAAATTTTGGATCAGTATATAAGGAATAACCTTAACCTTATAAATTTTCCTCTGCAAAAACTGCAATTTGCATACCAACGTGGCAAATCAACAGAAACTGCAATACATAACCTGCACGGAAACGCATGAAGCCAATGGCCGATTGCGGTCAGAATGACAAACAAAATTGGATAAAGAAAACATCTATTTAGTTTGTATTTATTTTTATTAAACTCATTAATACAAAAAATTTTAAGGTAAGCATACAGAATTGTATTTTAATAACATGAGTGGTTGAATTTGTGTAACAGTTAGTTTGAATTGTGAAGTATTTTAGTAGTTTTTATGAAGTTTCCATGACCAGGGCCCGAAAACGTGTAATGCGAAAGATGTTTAATATTGATTGTTTATTGTTATGCGAATTTTGTTCACCAAATGATATCATTCCTCTCCATCGGTGGCTTTTGGTAACGATAAATCAAGGGGCATAGCCTGCACTTCTTGATCGGACTCAAACTCTTGAGAGATCGTTGGTTTTTTTACCAATTCCAGTGGCAAATCACCAGCATGGGCTGGTGGTGGTATTTTATTGTGCAAGAATTCAGTATTTTCCTCTGGAGCATACTCGGCATTAAATGGCACAGAATTCGGACTTTCCGGAGTCACAGGCACATCTTCATCGAACTCCCTTATTAAATTTTCATATTTATTTCTCATATATGTTTGAACATAATCTTCTATATAGTCATGAATAATAGCTTCACTATCAGTGGAATCACATGAATCCTCCTAAGGAAGAAGAGAAAGGATTCAGAAATAGATTTAGGTTCTTAGACAGACCATTATTATACACGACAATTTGTCTCTCTGGCGATTTTTATTTGTAAAGAAGAAACGAAGACGTCAAGAAGTAACAAGTTGCTTGTATCGGTACCTGATATTTTCGTTTTCATTTTTCGCTTACGTAGAGTGACGATGCATGCGAATCAGAGTTGTGCAGCAAAGGCTTGTGCTTATGAAGTGCTTACAAGCATACAAGTAAATTGGGGAACAAACCCTGCACAAGCAGACGGACATAAACACAATACAAAAAAGAGAACAAAGCAAACAATAGAAACAAAAATGTGATGTATTGCAAACATACGCCAAGCCTAATGACATCAAGCCAAGCCAAGAAAAACAATTCACAAGCTCAAGCAGGCTTGGTGTTCTCTGCGTGCATGCTTAGGCCAAATACAATAAAAAGAATATAGACTGGACAAATGCCATAGACATATTGGCTGATGAAATGCGCAGACTCTATGAGACGTGTCATGGGCGTCCAGATAACGACACTAGAAGGCGGGAGCGGCAAGCCTCAACATTGCTTTGGCAGCGGAGATGGCAGAACGCTGAGAATGGTAGATGATATGAGACTTTCAGGCTCATCCCGGACATTGAAAATTGGCTGAGCATGAAGAGCGGGGAAACCAACTACCATTTAACCCAGTTCTTGTCTGGACATGGTGGATACAGGTGGTACCTATACAGGTTTGGGCACGACAACACACCAAGGTGCCTACTGTGTGACGAACCGGAGGTCGCTGAGCACGTTATTTCCAAATGTGCTCGGTTTCCTGTTCCAGAAGGCTATCCGCAGGAGCCAGGAAGCGCTGCATTTGTAGAAGGCGCGCCGCATTTGTCCAATCTATATTCTTTTTATCGTCTTTGCTTAGGCTTGTTTTTTTGCATGAGAAATGAAAAATATAGCGCGAAATGTGAAGAAATTTGTCAGAAACAGAAAGAATAAGCGACAACGATACAGAAATGAAAACGAATAAGAAATAATAGCGAACAAGCAGAATTGCTCCCGCACAATACAGCGACAGCAAAGAGGAATCGACAAAAATTGCTGTCTCTAAATGGCCGTGTATAATAATGGTCTTAAACTAAATTAATTACTTACGCTTTCTTCTGGGTTTCCCACAATCGGAATATTGGTGACTTTTTTATTCATATTGTTTTTATTGTGCATTTTTCACTTGATTCGCAATTAAAAAATGTTCGTCGTCAAACAGAGACGATACTAGCAGTATGTCAAAACAATCAGCTGATGCTATGAAGTATTTATCAGCACTATTTTGCTAGCACTCCAAAAGTATTGTACAGACGATAGATCATTTCAGTGTACATCAAGAGTAAATGTGTTTCTTCAGTTAACAGTACAGAGGGTGAATCAATTCGATATGTAATATTTATTCAAAAGATAGTCGATGAATGCCATAACAATGCCAGCATACATATGAGTTTTTGTTCGATTTGGACTCGACTTATGCTGTTTGCTCTCCACTAACCTGACGATCTTTTTGATTCAGGCGTATAGTATCCATGTCATATACCGATGCAAAAAACAAACCTTTTCATCTCACTCGAACAGCATCAACAGTGCTCCTCAAATGACTATGTTAAAACAAACATTAAACAAACGTTAGATGGTTTATATTCATGCCATTGGTTTGCTTTACAGATACACATGGTTGGTTGTAATATGGGTTTGACAACATTGTTGTCTGGTATGTGTCAAACCTGGGTCTTATTGAGTAATATGTTATACTATTGTACAATATTATACTATGTAGCGGGACATAGAACACAACAAGCTGTGACCAAGATTCAGATTTGTCGCCAGCGAGTGTAGCAAAACCCTGCAGTATGAATCAACTACCAACTCTATCATGGCGATGTTATTGGCAGGGATCAATTGGCAATGCCTGCATATCCTAGTATGGAAACGGTTCGCCTCTGCATAGCCTACGACTAGTAAATTCATTAGCCACCATTTATGAAAAAAATGGGCCAGTGAATTACTATCGAAACGGGACCTACTGCCACCAAGCATACTGCAGGCGAATGTTTTTTTAAATGGGCCCCAAATTTTGACCTAGGTCCATCCACTCTAGTTAAAACTTGCCACTGCACTTAGTCTATCCTTTCGTCTTTGACCCCTTTATACTTTACCACTATCAACATATCTACTTATCTCTGTTGTCTGTCTGTCTGTCTGTTTGTCTGTCTATCTATTTGCCATTCACTCAGTTTTATTTATTTCTACATTATTTTATGCATTATTTTTTCCGTTACAGCATTTTTATGCGCTCTTGTTGTTGTTGTTGTTGTTGCTGTTATTATTGTTTTCGTTTGGTTAACCACAAATGTGTAATTGCATGTGTGTGTGTGTGTGTGATACAGAGAAAGAGAGAGTAGTTGAAAGAGCATAGAAATAAGTTCATTCTCCTGCTATTGCCTATCAAAGAGCGCAGAAAGTACGTACTGCATTATCAATAGTGTCAAAGCAGTGTGAAATCTTCTCTTGACTACCCTTCCCCATTTCAATATATGTGTGTCCATATATCCTATTTTCTTGATTCGAGAGTATTAAAAATTAACTAATCTAGCAAAACAATTGAACAACGGACAGGCTACAGGACACTTTGTAGTATTTGATGTCGGCAAAACTTCCAGTATATCATCATTTATAAGTTAAATTAAATAACAAATGTTCAATTCAAATACATAATATTATGATGATGATGATGATAATGATGATGATACTTTCTATCCATTAATCTCTTTAATTTTAATATTTCATATAAAAGATAGAAATTTAAAATTCAACCGCACCCTAAATTTATTGTCACTGTTTAGGTATCTTTATCATGATCATCATTGCCATCATTATCATTGGCAGCATCATCCACAACATCATCATCATCATCATCAGTTGCATCGTTATTGCAATGGCTGGCATTGGTTCATTCACTCCAACTTAGTCCCATAGTCACATAAACATAACCACCCACCCACTAACTCACTCACTACCCTTACATTCCCATTTATGTATATGTAAGTTCTCTCCAACTGGACACCTACTACTACTACACTACTACTACTACTACTGCTACTACTCTTCTTTGATTTTATATTCTATATACAATAGTTTAAGTTGAATGCATCATAGGAAGGAAAGAGAACTACGAGCAAACTAAATAAATTTCTAGATAGAGAAAATGAGATGGATTAAGCTCCCTACTCTACTGCATGGAACAATGACGATGGTTCCCGAATTTCGTATGCTATGCTACTTACGAGATATGGTTATAAGATAATCATCAAATGTATGCTTTTACAGATAAACTACGCATGCGTCATAGTTGTACTACAAACGATAGTTTTGTAGGAGACAAATTCTCTGTGTCTGTAGATCCATAGAACTGTTTTTCTGAAATAATGAAAAGTGTATTAATTATTAATATAATTAGGCTTGGCAGCGAAGAACACTGCAAAGAAGTCTGCGCTCAGACTAAAGGTAACGGGACAGTTTATACAGAGGCCTTATGGTCACAGTAAGATACATGAAGGCTTAAACACTAGCTTGGACTATGTTATTTCCCAGGCCAACTTTAATGGAAGGCCTAGTGTAGTAATAGAACATAATGGGTGGCCAGTTTGGTTGTCATTACTACAACCTGTTTACAGACGGATCTAAAATGGCAGATGGAGTGGGAGCTGCAGTATTCTGTTCAGAGCTTGACCTTAAACAGTCATATAAGCTTCCAGACTATTGTAGCGTGTTTCAGGCCGAGAATTTGCGGCCGAGCTAACTCCTCTCGACTCCCAAATAAACATATTCATCGACAGCCAAGCAGCCATAAAGGCAATAGTGACAAAATCTAACTGTGTTCAACAATGTAGAACCAAAATTGACGAACTCTGTATTGATAGACACGTCACCATCTTATGGGTACCGTGACATAAAGGAATTGAAGGGAACGAGGAAATAGACGCACTCACTAAAGCCGGCGCTAGCCAAGCTGAGGTCCCTCTCTGTCCACGTTGAAAACAGAAATAGACGAATAGGCGAAGAGAATATGGGATGGAACACTCTCTTGCAGAACCACAAAAATCATGCTTCGCTCTGTTAATGATAAGATTACCAACTACATCTTAGCTCTCCCAAGAGAGGATTGTAAGTTATAAGTCGGAATACTCACGGGATACTGTTTAACGCCTTCCTACGCAGCCAAATTGGGCTTGGTACAGAGTGATGCATGTACAACATGCAACGAGGTAAATGTTACTTTGCCAATGTCCAGCTCTCTACAGATCACGCTTTAGCTATCTCGGATCTGTATCTTTCCTCTCCTTGGAAAGTATCGCGGATCAAAAGAGTAGCAATCTATTAAAGCTCACAAAAAAGTGCATAAAAAACAGTATCTAAAGGGTCTCCATACTTGGCAACACTAAGGACCATTATTTGGTCTATGTGAGATTTCTTGATCAGCCAAGCTAACCTAACCTAACTAACCTAACCTAGTATACATGCATAAATTGTGTATACATATGTATGATATTGAAGATGCAAGCCCGGATTGCTCATCCAGCTATGTCAAATTGAAAAAATTAAACTATAATCTGTACCGATCCGATCCGATCATTAGAAATTTGTGCAATACTTGTAATGGTAGGAATTGACAAAGAGTCTGTGAGACAAATTTTCAGCACTAGTCTAGATATGTATTGTATGTATGTACTTACATATTTCATAGTCACACCTCGTACTTGTGCGATATTTGGTGGTACATAGTACATGTAGTCGAAGGATAGAAGGGCCATCGGTTGCTTGGTTTGTTCGTTGGTTGCTTGGTTGGTTGGTCTTTCAAACAGTTTCAGTCAGACGGATGCGACGTTAAGTGTTCATTTCATGACTTGTATCTATCTATCTATATATCTAATGTATCTATTGTTGGTTGTGTGTTATATTTTTGTGTATACATACAATATATAAATATATTCCTACATACATAAGTATTAGTATATGTATAGAAATGTATTTATATATAGAAAAATAACTGAATGTAAATAAACATTGCCATAAACGAGTAGCCGTAAACTTTAACACACAAATACAGATACATATATGTATATAATTGCACACAGAGAATAAGAACAGCAACAACAACAACTACAACATTCTTTACTATCACCATAGACTATGGTCTTCCTTATGTCCTTATGGTAATTTTGGCCCTTTTAAACTTCCATATTCCATATTGTTACTGCTGTCTGCTTGTTTGTTCCTAATGCACTCACTCTATTGTCGGTCAAATCGGTTGGTCAGTCAGCCAGCCAGTCAGCCAGCCAGCCAAAGGGCAAAACATCAAATTTATCTCATTAAATCATTAAAGGAACTTTACTTCTATAAAGCTATGTACATACTATACTATACTATTTGTTGGCATAGAAATGTAACACATTCACTCACTCACTCACAATGTTCAAATATTTTATCTATTTACAGATACAAATGAGTAAAGATAATATATGAGTATTAACTATTGTTCAACCACATGGTTTAAGTTAAGAAAATTTTACCGATTTTACTTTATTAAAAATAAAATCAATTACTCTTATATCCAGAACATACATAGATTTAAGTTAGTACTTATTTGATTAAGAATGTGTTAAGATGCACAACTTATGTCCATATAAGCTACTAGGAGCTTCCAAATTTTGTTGTCTATACATTTTATTCACTGTTTAGTAATGAATGGAAAGATCTTCAGGGTTAGAACTCATAGAAATATAAATCTATGTATGTACTGATGCTCCAGGAGTATTCATTGCATTGAAATTTCGATGAATGGTCATTGGGAACTTAAGTTAAATAACTATTAATAAAATCAAAACATTGGTAAGTTATCTAGGCTGGAGGAAGCATTGGACTTAACATCATTTAATAAGCTTATTGCCAGCAATGGGGAGCATTACTGGAGCATGATTTTCGATGGTTAATATATGATTGAAGTTGCAACACTGTTGTTTTACGCTACGTCAACATAGGTGGTGTTGACACATACCATATGCCGTTATCTCGGTATGCACTTGGACAGAAGCTTGACATGGAGACGACATAACCAAGCTTTACATGCTAAACTGGCTACTATGGCCCACGAGCACTTTAACCTTAAATGCCAAACTCACACTATACAAGGCAATAATCTGGGGTCCTATTCACAAATCAAATGCATTCAAGTCACCCAAAATAAAGCTCTCCGAAAAATAACAAAGGCGCCATGGTTTGTCAAAAATACCATATTACATAATGATCTCCAGATCCATTTAGTTTGGGAGGAGATTAATTGACACACAAGCAGATATGATATGAATGATCGGCTAATCTCTCACCACAATCCACTTGTTAACGAACTCCTCAAACATAAATTGTCGCAGACTACTTAAAAGACTCCACCCTACTGATTTGCATCGTGGTCGCAATTGTCCACGTTTTTAATCATAATATAATAATAAATATAATATACATTTTATGTATTCTCAAAAGACTGTACCCTAGTGATTTGCATTGTGGACACCAAATACGACCTTAATATTATTGAATTAATATAAGAGAAGAGCTAAACAGTGATTTCAAAATCACAGTGATTTCACAATCATTTGAAGGGAGAGACACAGTTTAGTTTTTTTATCTTAGAAGTACCTCAATATTTGATTGGCGTAATATAAGATGACAATATACTTATTACTACAATAACACAAAAATTGAACAGATCTTTGGTGTCATACTCCTATCAAAACAATTAATTTGTTAAAGGAAAGGATCAATTCAAGATGAAATTACCTTTCGATATACCAAACCATCACCTAAATACAATATATACATACATTGTACATATATGTGTTTCTCAGAAGCTTACATAGGACCCTCAATGGACCCCAAGTACACCAGCCACCAACTTTATAGTTTCATACAAAATATAAAAAAAGAAAATATTGTTAATTATTAATTACACACAATTGTGTTAAGCTAATGTCAATTATCATTTGAGTTTATTCAGTTTGTGATAATTAATTATTCAATTATAACATTCTTAATTTCATATTCATTCATATGTGTTCGGTTTTTTTTGTAAGTTTACCTAGAGAAATTGAAAGTTTTGTTAAAAGAAACTTACTCAAATATCAGAAGCAAGGCTACAGCAGCAGCACCTGGCATCAGCAAGCAAAGCAGCTTTATAAAAATACACACATATTACAAAAACTTTCAGTTATTAAAATCTACATATAGCCTACATACAAATGGTATACATAATCGTACTACCTAAGTATAAGAATTTAGCTGTGTACTACTGAGTTTGCAACTGTAATAGGGCGATTGATAAAACACTTGATCGTCAATTATCTGGAATTGCATTAATTCGGTATCTTTGTTAGCCGTATTAACCTTATTTGTTGATAAACTTAAAACCGTGTCTTTCTTCCTGCATTAACTAACCATCATATGCCTCTACTATCCGTGAACATAATCTATATTGAATTGTATATTGTATCAGCAGGACCGATTTTGTTTCGAGCTATAGAGACCAAAAAAAAACAAGTTTATGGCATACAATTAACTTGGTCCCGAATAATAATAATCGAACCGTGTTCAATTTGTATCTACGTACATATGTATGCACTTAAGCGTAGGGTATTCAACTTAAATTGAAAGTATTGCACGTGTTTGCTGGCAAGCAAGCAGTCATCATAAAGACCCCACAAATGCTCTCTTTCTTTGCAACAAACACTTTTAAGAGAATTGAAAATAAACCAAAAAAAAACAAAAAAACCTAAGAGCACAAAAGAGAGATAAAGAAAAGGAAAAAGAAATAATCTGCCTGACCTAACGGACGTCGGACGACGACGAGCATTGACAATATTTTTTGTGTGACGACGACGCTGCGCTCTCTCATGTTATCAAAGACACACTCGTTCACACAGCAGAGTTAGTTACTCTCGTACTCAATATGATGCTTACGCTTACGCTCCCGTTCTCTTTATGTTATGCATGCAGTTTCATTGTGTGTGTGTGTGTGTGTGTGTGTGTGTGTGTAGTGTATCATGATGTCGGTCGATTCTTTGTATTACACAAGAGTAAGCGAGCAAGCTTATTTATGGGTACTATATGTTAGAAAGAGGGCAGTAACAAAATATATATATATATTGTATTTGGACAATCTCCGCTTTCAATTTAACGCATTATGAAGTGTGTGTGTGTGTGTGTGTGTGGCTAGAGTGCTCGCTGCTTATTCTCTCGCACTTATAGCTTTGATGTGGCTTCTGTACATTACTGGCCAGTGATATTTCCATGTATAAGTGCATCTTTGTATATGGATATACATATACATTCGTGTGTATGCGCGTGTGTGTGTGTTGTGTGTTTGTTTGTTTGTGATAGATGATTGTGTGACTCTACTGTGGAGTCGTCGTCATCGTCATCGTCGTCGTCGCAATGTGGAGAATGTTTTTATATTTTATTATTCATTTTGTTGTTGTTGTTGTTGTTGTTGCTGGTGTCGTTTGTTGGTCTCTTCTTCTTGTGTGTAGCTGCTGCTCCCCTATATTTGTTGTTGTTGTTTTTGTTATTGTTAGCCGGTTGTGTTTTTTTTTTGTTCGTAATTTTATTGGATCTCATTTTCCTCTTTATTTTCATATTGTGGTGTATGATGTCTGTTGGCCGTCGGTAGTCAACCATCGTCTGTCGGTCTGTATTCAAAAGTTAGCGTAGCGTCTTTTTGCTGCTAGCGCCGTCGGACACCCAATAATATGCTAAAGAAGTTAGTGTAGAGTGGTGTAGTGTATCATTGTAGTTGTTGTTGTTGTTGTTGTTGAGCAGCAGCAGCAGCAGCAAACAGCAGAAGTGGCAGCAGCAACTCATCGTTGTCGTTGTCGTCATTGCCTTGTTGCGGTAAAAGCAACCAAGTTAGTGAAGTTGATTCTCGTATTCGCACCGCATCGCATCGCATCGCAACATTGCCGCGTCGCCGTTGTTGTGCTTTGCTGTGTTGTTTGTCGTTCGTTGTATGTCGTTCGATCTTTCGTTCGTTCGTTCGTTCATTTGTTTGTTTGTTCGTCGTTTGTCGTATGTCGCTTGTTCGTAATTCGTGATTCGTCTTTGTCACCATTATCTATGTATCTTCTTCGTTTGTCGTGTGTATTTTTTGATTTGAATAAATTTTTTTTTTTTTTTTTTTGGTAATTTTTTTGTTTTGCTTTGTTTTGTTTTTTTTTTCTTGTTGTCATTTTGTCACCGTCGCCACCATTAACAAAAACGCGACAAATTCTCATATTTATTTTTGACATACTTATTTTGATTTATCATAATTTTTTGGATTTTCAAGTAAATCAATTCAATTCAATAAGAAAAAACAAAAAAAATAAGCCCCAAAATCCCATGTCAATCAATTTAGTTAATTTCATTGATCTGTGATCACTCCTTTGACTTGACTATCATCGTTAAACGATTAATTTATTTTTTGTGCGCGCTGTGAACTGCAATTGCAATTTTATTTTAGTGTTTTGCCGTCGCAAAAACATCATTCATCTTCATTGAAAATATTCAAACAAATAATAAATAACAAAAATCTAAAGAAAATATTTAAGAACTGAATACATAGAGTATACAATGTAGTAATAAAAGAAAATTGATAAAATAATAATTGATAAATAAATTAAATAAAATAAATAAAAATAAAATTAAATAATTAAAAATAAAAGGATTAAGTAATGCAAAGAAATTTCAAATAATAATATTCAATATTATTATTAACAAAAATTTATTTATAAAAATATTTAAAAAAAAGAATAAATTTTTTTTTTGTTTGTTTTGATTTTATTTTGTTTTCTTATTAAAAACCGCCATTTCTTTTTCTAAGATTTGTAACATTATCTTATCTGAACAACAAATACAACTTGGGTTGCATTACATATGTATATGTGGCATGAATGGTATATAATATACAAAATACACATGATCATAAAAAAACAGGGAGTAAAAATTCATAAGAAAAATCATCTTCATCATTGTCATCATAATTTCTACCCCTAAAATGTCGCCATTCTCAATATATGTAATTTGATGGCTGTCTGTCTGTTTGTCTTTGCGTCACCTCACCAGTCACCACTCATCAGAATCACCACTCGCCAGTCAGCAGTCACCACTCACCACTATTCACTCAACCAGTGTCGTGTGCTGTATAGTGTCGCATGTCGCCTCTTTTTCTGTTGTCACATACTCGCATATCCCAATAGGAGCCAAGAATGTATGAATGAAAGAATATAACTGAGAATTTAAAGTGACAAACATACGTGGAATGAAAGATTGAATGAGTAAGTGAATGAGTGAGTAAGCCATTGGACTGAAACTGAGCTGTGTGAGCGACGCATGAAAGCAAGGAGAATATCAACAAAAAGGCAACGACAACGAGATGACGACCACCACCACCATCACCACCAATCGTGCAAACGACCCCTCGCTTATATTTTATTTTTGCTCTCATTCTCGCACTCACTCACTCACTCACACTTGTATACTAATTCATATGCTCATAAGCAGGCAAGCTCTCATTCACTCACTCAGAGTCAACTGCTTCTGCTGTTATTGTTGTTGTTGGTTTTGTTTTTGTCGTAGGGTCGCTGTCATTGCTGTTGTTGTTGTTGTTGTTCGGTTGTGTCGCAGAGGCTACAACAGACCACGACCACTACTTATTCACTACTCTGGTGACGACGACGACAACGACACCAGCAACGACAACGACGAATGTGCGACGAGGACAAAATTTACACAAATACATTTACACACACACACACACAACAGAGCACAGAGCATGGCATGGGGACTTCGTCGCCGTCGTCATCGTCATCTTTGTTGTCCACCTCACGCTCGCAATGCGCTTGTCGTTGCTCTCTTTGAACCATTTCTCCAACACTCACTAATAATAACAAGAGCAACAATCGCAACTCAGTACTCACTCACTCACTCAGTACTCTACTCAACTCTACTCTACTCTACTCTAGTTCTACTTGCTTTGCTTGGCTCGCTTGGTTGCTAGCTGGGCTGGCTTCACTTGGCTCTGATTCTGATTCAGACTGTCCTTGTGCGTCGCCAATACTTATTACTCTTGTCTTGTTGTTGTTGGTGTTGTTATTATGGTTGTCTCTTCAGTGTCGTTCGTTTTGGTCGTCGTTGTCGCTCGTTTGTCGCCAGCAGAAGCGGCAGCAGTAGAAGCACCACCAAGCACCAAAAAAAAAAACAAGTAACCTTCGTACATTTGTTCGTCAGACGACGATTTTCTCACTTGCTCGTGTTATTGTTGTTGCTTGCATTGGGCGACGCTGTACACTCAGTTTTTTATCCTTTGCCGAAGTCGTGCGACATTTTACCTCCCATACTCCAGCCCACTCCATCCCATCCCATCCTTATGCTTCGCAAATAAGCAATCAAAAGAAAATGGTTAGGAAATAAAAAGAAAAGGATAAAGCAGAAACACTAGTACAAGCATAAGAAGAGTCGTCAACCACGACATTGCAAACGACAAATCGAGGTTTATACATGCATACGTATATACATATATCTATATATGTATGTATCTATCTATATAGTACATAAGTACATGTGGCTTTATATGCATGCTTATGCTTATGTATTTCGTATGTTGCCTTGCGCGCTCGTTTGTGTTTTTATAAGTATTTTTTTATTTTTTTGCTTGTTTTTCAAGCCATTTTTTTGTACGTGTGTGAGTAGAGTGTGCGTATGAGTAACTGTGTGTGTTGTGTCGTTTCGTTTTTTGTGGTGCTTAAATTTTGTCGTCGAGTGTCATTGGTCGAAAGCCAAGCGACGAGCGCGCGCTCTACAAAAATATCGTCGTTGGTCGTCAATATACTATATACACATAGTAGTTGTTGTTGTTGTTGCTGTTGGATTGTCGCAGAACCCAAAGTCATCTTTGTTATTTTTGTTGTTGTTGTTGTTGGTGTTGTTAGAATCTAGTAGGTGGATATTTTTATATATGTACTTACATATAACGCAATATGTATCTGTGTGTGTGTGTGTTTGTATTTTCATATGCCACCTTAAGTTGAGAGACATTTGTGCACATACATATGTAAGTATGCATGTGGTGCATATACAAAACTATATATGCGTGACTTTAAATTGATGTGTGTGTGTGTGTGTATGTTTGTGTGTTTATGTTGTAGGTGTACATGTGTGTGTATGTGTGTGTGTGTGTGTGGTGTGTTAGTGCAAAATGCAAGCAACAACAATAATAATAATAATAACAACAACAAATAGAAAATGTGTGTTGACGACAACACAAAAGCGGAACAGTAGATAGGCAAACGGTGATGGGCAGGCGGATAGGTAGATGGTTATATGGGAAGAGGAGCAAATGGGCAGACGGGTGTCAGCCGCAGCCAGCAATGAATGAAACGACAATCAGCGACGATGACGGTGACGGAATCGCGTAGCAGCAAATCAACTTGGGTTAACAATTTTTACTTGCATATACCATAGTCCGATTTTGCAAATCTTAATGGTTAAACGAACACGGCGACGGCGTCGTCTCGGTATTATTGCGAACACACAAGAAAAACATCGAACACCGAATTAACGAACAAGTTTTTTTTTTTTTTCAGAATTTTTTCTTAATTTTAATTAAGTATATTATTGATAAATAACAACTGATAAATAATCATATAAGAAATCATTAGTAAAATTTAAAAAAATCAAATCGAATCAAAGAATTTTCTATGATTTAAGCAAAACAAAGGAATTTTTAGAAAAAACAAAATAAAATTAAAAAATGGTAACAAAAAATAAAACAAATAAAATGATAAGGAAAATTTATCAGAATTATTTTGAAATAATAAAAAAAAAAAAATAAAGAGTGTTCAAATTTGAGGTGTATTTTGACAGTCAATCTTTTACCAAAGTTTTCAATAAATTTTTCCTATAATAATGGTTCAATTAGTGATATTTGCCATAATAATCGATCGTTCTCGATGAACCTCATGATAAGAAAACCAATGGTTTAAAATCGCATGATCTTGATGGCCAATTCACTTTTGTTCTTGGTGAAATTATTCAATTATTAAAGTTCTCTTCTTTAAAAGATCGATTGTTTCCGTTGCTGTGTGACATTCATTGCATCATTGTTCACTCATATAGCCAAGCATTTCAACTACCGGAATATACTTACGTATGAACAAACATAGTACCTTAGTACAACAAAAAATGGCGGCAAATTTAAAGAAAATACTTCAACAATTTGAACACCTTATAAATAATATCAAATTATATCTTAAATGACATAGAAAAAATAATAAATCAAAATTATTTTAAGCATAAAACAAAGAAAAACATATATTTAATTAACTAACAATTAATAGACAAATTAAAAAATTAAATAAAAAAATAAATAAACATATAAATAAGTAAATAAATAATTATTAAAAAAAAAAAAACAATTCATAACTGATTACATATAAATGAATTTAATAATAAATTAAATTAATAAAAAAATGAAATTAAATAAAATAAAATAAAATAAATAAAAATAAATTAAATCAATTAATAAGGAGTTAATTAAAGAAATTATTATATACATAAATAAATTAAAAAAAAAAAAAAAAAACATTCCTACATAAATTATTATACATAAATAAGTTTATAAATAAATAATAAATTTTTCAATAAAATAATTTAAATAAATAAAAATAAATAAATAAAATAATATTTACGGGTATGTGCTAGAAAACACCGACGTTTTTGATGTCGGAAGAGTTAAAATTTCATAAAAAAAAAAACAAAAAGTGTGTTAGAAAACGCGAAGATTCAAACAACATGAACAGCTGATTGACAAGTGTATGCGATTTTTTGTAATTACCAAATGTGATTATATAATAAATACATTAAAATAATAAATAAATAATTAAGTGCATGGATTAACATATTGCAATCAAAATCGAGTGGAAACGACTGTTGTCATTGGTAAAGGCAATTCTCGGAGATGTCTTACATCCACTGTCACTTTCAGACAATTATTTTCTAATATTGCTTTCTATACGCAACTACCTCATGGACAAATGTACATTATTGTTGGGGGGACCTATCTAGAGATCTATTGTGCCCCCTTCATGGACTTAGAGTATTTCTCCTAGCCCAATACCCTCGATGAATTGTAGTATTGGTCCTACCTCACAGAGTCTGAATTCGCCCTCGGTTAGGGTGAGTTCGCCAAGGTGTTTGCTTCTCCTGCGCATCAGGGCAGAGCAAGTTCCTATTACATATAGTGCGGTCTCATCATCTTCCCCACAGAACCTGCAAAGACCATTAGACATGATTCCCAGTTTTGTTAGGTGACAATTCAACCTACAATGTCCTGTTAGAAATCCAGTAATGATTTGTTAAGTTCATACAGTCCTTGTAGCGTTTTAGGTTGTATGTCCCTAGCGCTAATTTGGAGTGCGATAGCCCCGGTAATTTTTCCCAATGTAATCTCCTTTGTTTGTCCTCTTCGAGTGGAAACGGCTGTTGAGCTAATATATTGTATACTAGCTGTGCCCCCGACTTCGTACGCGTGGTATTCGAAATATGTTTGTAATAGCGTGTACTTTGTTATCTTTTTCCGTAATTTTCAGACCCTTAATGTTGCCCCGCAGATAAAGAGGAAAACATTCGAAAATCAGCCAAAACATAGGCAACTGAATTAAAAATATTAATATCTTTAGATTTAGTAGTTCGATAAAATAAACACTAAATGTTACACCAAGCTTGCTACAATACACCAGTCAAAACCGCATTCAAATAGGTTAAGCCGTTTCTGAGATTAGCGTGCACAAAGTGAAAAAGGCTTACGATTATATATAGATATAGATAACAGTAATAGAATCTCAATATACTTACGTATTTGCTTAAGTTTAAAATTAATTTTTACTGTGCTGTACATGTTGGTTGTTTTTTTTTTGAGGAAATTAAGGATTAGATTAATGTTAATGAGGAATTGTTGGCGAACGTGTTGAGGATCTGAGGTGGTATAGTGAGGAGCAGGAAGTGATAATGTGGTGTATGCTGTTAGGTGCATTGTTATGTAAGGGGCAGATGTTGTTTAGGCTTTTATCGATGAGGTGCATGTTTGTTAGGTTTGTGTGACCTAGTCGGATTCTAGTAAATGTCTGTGTTTCTGACTTTTGCGTTTTTAAGCGTATGAATAATGTCTCTGATGTCGTAGTTAGGTGTATATACAAGTAGTACCTTAGTAGTAAGCTTTGCTATTGAATCTGCTTTTTCATTGCCATTGATGCCAGTGTGGCAGATAAGTTTTATTTTGGGGAACTTTGTGTTCAGTAGGGATCTTATTGTTGAGACTAGTAGCTGTGGTTATTGAAATTAGCTATAGCGGAAAAAGCAGAAAATGAGTCACAGCAAATAGCCTGTCTACCAATGTATAAGTATAATAATATTTATTGCTTCGTAGATTGCAATGATTTCAGCTGCAAATACTGGTTAATAGTGGAGATTTCATTGGGTAATTGGCCTGTAATTTCAGATGATTTGGAGTTGTCAGTGTATATAAATTTGTTTTAAGGATATGCCTTTTTGAGGGACAGGAAGAGTTGTTGGAAGACTATTGACAAAGTTAAAGCATCAACAAATGCAGTTAATTTCAATATATCAATTAATGAATTCAAGAAGAATTGGATGGAATCTTCGAAAATGTTCAGATTTATATGCAAGCAGGTTGGCATATTCAGCTTATTCCGTTTATTTTGCTAATAGATAATAGACTATTAGACTAATGTCATTTAATCGTCGATTCTTCTTTGATGATTTTGGTTTTGTGTTTAGACAAACGTCACGCTTGACAATCAAAGTTTTGCTAATTCCTTTTCATTTATGTTTCTTTATACAATTGTGTGTCTGTCGCAGAGCAATTTTCTTCACCTTCCGCTCCTATTGGCTACTATATTCTGCATGTCGCATGCATCCTCACGTTACGCAAGCCAAAAAATTGTGAAAAAAACAAATGAGGCGAAAGAGAACATCACAGCTTCCCCTCAAAGCCACGCTTCTCTTACCTACAAAAAAAAAGTTTTCGCTGTCGCTGAGCCTATAGTCTTCTTTGTAAATTTGTTCCTTTAATAACTTCAGATAAGGGAGAATTTAACCAAATCATCTGTGAAAAACTAGATGATTTCAAAAACATCAAATGCTCAAAATGAATTTGGCCCGGAATTGTGTCGAAAGCGGTTTCTAGCACACATACCTGATAAAAACTAATTTAAAAACTAAAAACAAAAAACCATTTTTATAAAACTTTATACAAAAAATTAAATTAAAAAACAAATAAAAACATTAAGAAAAGAAGAAATTAATGGAAAAAAATTAAACAAAAATCAAACTAACTAAAAGTGAAAGAAAACTTGAGAATTAAAATGAAATTTATATGTAAAGAAACGAAAAGAAAAGAAATTGATAAAACAATTGTGCAGTTTACAATCATCAAGAAAACTCATTGATAAAACAAAAAAAAAAAAAAAAATCTCAAAAGCAAGCAATTCAAGAATATTTTTTAATAAATTACCAATATTTTTTTTTTTTCTTTATCATCACAGATTTTTTAATGGAAAAAAGTGCTCAACAACAACAACAAAAAAGAAATGTAATAAAAGCAATAAATTTATAAAATACATAATAATTTAAAGAAGAAGAAGAAGCAGAAGAAGAAAGCAATAAAAGCAAGAGAAAAAAATAAAAAAAGGAATAACAAAATAAGCAAATAAAACAACGAATTCATAAAAGCAAAGTTTATAAATTTAATAAAAAATATTATAATATTAATATTATTAAGAAGAAAATACACAACCAAAAAAAATAAATAAATAAATAAAACAAGAAACAACGAGCAAAGAAGAAAAAATAAACTATAAAACAGAAAGAAAAAGAAAAACCAATTTAAAGGCAAAAGTTTTAAGAACTTCTACTGGTGAGTGAGTGATTTACTTCAACTGGTGTACTATTGTACTCTTGTACTATTAAGATATGTATTTCATAACTTTTAGATAGAAAATTCAATACATTAATACTTCCAAATTATACAGTTTATAGGAAAGACCGCACTGCAAGTAGGGGAGGCCATAAGTACATAATAAACTTAAAACATAGAGAGGTTCCTATTGTTAATAAGCATTTAATTGAAAAGGTTGGTCTAGAAGTTATTATTGACTCGCAAAGTACTCAAATCAAAATATTTTCAATATACTTTCGAGGAGCATCGGCGATATGTCTAGACAGTTCTTGCATTCTGGTAAACGACAAGTCACACCATAGAAGCTTATTCAAGGCAGATTTGCTAAAGTTCTCACGAGTAAACGGTCAGTATTTATTAGGAATAGGCTATGGAACTGCATTAGAACAAACTGTTGGGGGGAATATACTTCATGAAATGTCCTATATTGACAAATTTTCAATGCCCTACATATATTCCATTTAGCTACAAGGCAAAACCCTCAACACTAGACCTCTTCATTTCTAACTCTCCAAACTTGATGACTTAACCATTAGCCATTAATGACCTCACATCAAACCACCTTCCTGTTATCATCAAAATTAATGCTAAACCATGTGTAATAGAAAATACTTTCCCTAGACTAGACTAAACTAGTCTAGAGCTAATTGGAAAATTTTCAAGGAAACCCTGAACCTTAACTTTAGGCATATGCAGCCTGATTTTATTGCTCCTCCTACTATAGAGCTGAAAGAGCAAGAAAAACATCTAAGCAACAACATTACCACATCTGTGATATTAAAATAAGAAATATATTGAATAGACATTGGATAAGAACAAGGCAACCTATGTATATACAGCTAAGTTAAGTCACCTTAAACAAAATCAAATCCTTGCTCATAACAATAGTACTTGGAACAATAAGCTTGCGAACCTACATAAAAATTCCAAAAGATTCTGGAAAATAACTACTTTAAAAACAAAAATATCTTTATTCTAATGGCAAAACGTACTACTACACGACAAAAAAAAAAGCCAATATACTTCAAGAAAAACATAAAATTACGGAATCTCTTTCTGATAGTGAAACCATTAGAACGATCAAGAGAGTTCCATCAGTTATCTTGATAACCATCGATCATTTGATGTGCCTTCTCCAGGTCCGGACAATCTTCCAAATATACATATGTGTAAAAAACCTCCCACTTAATGTTCTCTCACTTATCTTTGATTATTCACTTCAAATTGGTTATTTTCCCCAATCGTGGAGAGTTGCAATAATCATAGCCATTTCAAAACCTGGAAAACCTCCAGATTCACCTGAGAACTACCGCCCCATCAGCTTGCTTAACTCTCATCTCGAAATAAATTCAATTATACCTGCATATCAATTTGACTTTCGGTCGCATTTGCAGTTGCATAAACCCTCTTCTTCTAAAGCTCAAAAAATTTATAAAACAAAATTTGCAAGATAAAAAATCAGTCGATTGGTTGCCTTAGATATGCAATCAGCTTTTGATACAGTATGGCATGATGGTTTAATACATAAACTAATGGTTACGAATACACCTAAAATTGTTCAAAGCTTCGTTACAAACAGACACTTTTTTATTGAATTAAATGGCATTCAATCGAATACTAAAACCATTAGTGCTGGGATACCGCATTGGGCCTCTACAAGGCGTCGTCATCATAGGTGATTTTTTGTATCCGAGGCATTGCCTTGTATTGGTTTCGGTAATCGGTTTTATTTCACTAAGGTAGGTGATTGGCCTATCGTTAGTAGCAGTCTGTTAACTAATGATAAAGATGGAAACTTGATGCGAACGAAGATTGTATAAAATTGAATCCTAACATGACTTCCAATGCTAAAGACTATTCTTCATTTGATGATATTAATGAGCATTATACATACTCTAGTCATTATGGAAGGTGATGCTTATGGTTAGGAGAATGGATCAACAATGGATTCCTTGACAATTTTAAATTCATACTTACAATTGTATACTCTCTGATGATGATGATCACTGTAAATTACAAATTACTGAATATTTTAAGAAACTGTAACTAGAAAAAGTAATTGTTAATTGATGAGAATTGATTGATGTGAATAAATTTCGCCAAATTCCCTAGATCTAATGAATAAAGTCTTCATATAATGATATGTGTTATGGAAGTTCGACCTATCGTATATAAATATGAGTAAGAAATTGTTGTTATATTTTACAGATTTTATTTGATGCAAATGCAATACGGAAACCTAAAAGATCACCACAATATTAGAGTATCGATAAGGATAGGATAGGACAGAATAGAATGGGTTTCATTACAACTTAAATTCATTGTTACCTCTCAAGAAACCTTAACCTTATAAATCTGTTTATTATCGATTTGCTTGGTTTACAGCTGGGTTCAAATGAAGTCTGAATGCAGACCAGATGTGGTCGAAGAAAGAGAAAATTCTCTGGCCCGCTACTTAAACTCACTGCAGGTTCTTCCAATACAGCCCACGGAACCAACAAGTTTGGACAGCCTTAGTTTACAGTATTCACTGCAGTAATTCCATTAAGATCATTAAGATTTACTTATTTTCTTCACATATTATGAACAAATTATGGATTTAGTATAATATATCAAATGCATATGCATATGATTTCATCTCACATTTATTTTTATCGAATTGAAGCCTCAAAGGAGTAGAGTAGCACAATGTGCAACTTGTAAGTTTGTCAAGTAAAGTAGTCATAAGTATATGGTACTTAATAACGAGTCAGTAGAGTGAGAGCTGTTGAGAGCCTACTATAATGTTTTACTTTAAGATAGTCAGTTGTTCAATAAACTCTTGGCCCATGATATCAGTAATCTATTTCATAAGTACATACATATATAGTTAATTCTCAAGTAAGCTAACAACTGAATTCGTATATAGACTTTTGAAAGATTTTCATGGAAACTTTGCTTTCGAATTCCTAATAATATTCATTATTATAAATTCTTAAAGGGCACCCATTTGTCTAGTGCCGTTCATAATCAAAAACTAATACTATATACTGCATACTTACATATATGTATTTACTGATAATAAATATGGTACATTATGTAGAAATATAATATACTATATATTATAGATTCTGTAATCTGTATAAAATGAGGCCTCACATAATTACGAGTATTATCAGATTTTTATAATATTTTTATACACTTTACTGTAAAGTCGATTTTTGAAGTGAAACTTCTTTAGAGGCGTTGGGCAACAATTTAGTACAAATTTTGAGTGAAAAAATAAAGATTGAACATTTTTCGGATTCTGTATCGCACAGAATGTGTATTTCTATTGCCATATCACCAAAAAATAATAAATTTATTAGAAAATCCACCGGAAAAGTCTCAAAATAGAGATTACATTTCCACAACAATAACATGCAGTTTGTGTGTATAAAAATGTTTATAACAACAACATGCAAGCAAACAGTTTGTGTATTGTACAAAAACAAGCACACAGAAACTCGCAGTTATCTAATTAAAGGCAAGAAGGGATAGACGGCAAACGTAAACAAAACAGCAACAATTACACACGCCAAAGAAAACAAAAGCAACATACAGACGGACAGACTAACAGACCGACATAGCTAAATTAACTGGACAGAATATTTTGTATGCAAATGTTGTATTTGTTTTGAGATGATGTCTCTCTCTCTCTCTCGGTCTGTTTTTAAAAAGTTTCACTTCTATCACGTGTACGATGGCACACATGCAATTTTTTTTGTTTCAAGTATGTCTATTATATAAATGCATATATTATTTATAGGCCTTAGTCCATAGGACTAATCTGTAGGGTATTATACATGAAATCGAATGATTCAGATTTCAATGATAACGATGAAATCTTTTCATTGACAATTGTCTTACGACAAAAGATATGAAAATTTTTTCAAATGGAATTTTCCAAGCAATCTAACATACTACTATGCTGTACTTACATATACTCGTATACATATGTATAAAATGAATTAATACTACTTTATTATTAAGGGTTCACTGTCTGGTTTGGACCAATAGTATTTTTTGACATTAATAAAATAACATTTGTTTGGTTATTTCTGGGGATTTATTCAGTGAATGTGGAAAAATAAAAACCACAAGATTGATAGAAATAAAATCTCCTTCAACCTCAGCAATTGTGTTCTTTCGTGTTCTTATTAAATTTGGGCCCATATATAATCTATCTATTATATTTAGATCGGACCTTTGAGGTGGCCAATTCTTCCACGTTTCACAGAAATTTGGTTATCATTTGTGACTTCTGGCATGGAGCATTGTCTTGTTGCGAGATAAAGTATTTTCCAATGAGTCTGTCATTGAAAGTAAAAGCCTGCCTTCATTCATAGTGCCATCGATTTGTATCAAATCGGCCAAGCCTTCCCGTACATTCTTAGGTAATCTGCAATGAACAAATATATTCAAAGGAACTTTCATCAGTCCACAAAAAAGTTTATTCCCAAACCAATTGAGTGTTGTGTACAAATGTTTTAGCAAATGTTTAAGCTTATTTTTGGTCAAATTAAAGGAATTGGACGGGCTGTAAAGGTTGAAAATTTGCTTCCTTAAGATGTTGTTGAAACTGTTTTTCTACTAACTGATATATTATGCTGGTTATTCATTATATTTTGTCACCATTTCATTTCGTAGAACTTAATATATATCTCTTATCTCTTATATATATAAAAATGAATTGCTTAAAGTGTTGGTAGGCGCCAAACTCGAGAACGGCTAGACCGATTTTGATGAAATTTTTTTGTTGTACTCATTGGGTCAAGTGGTTGGTTATAAGCTACATTTGAACTCGGTAGGTGGCTTTGTTTTGGAGATACACACAGTTTTTTTGCCTAGCATAAAAAGCTTAGAGACATATTTTATAATCAATGAAGTCATCTTTGTCAAATATAGCAGGAAATTATGTCAATACTAATATTTGATTCATTGGATTTATCAAAAGTAAAAAGAGAACAGTATCACGCACTAACATTACGTCAGAAGCATAGCAAAGCACGCCGGGTACGCTAGTATACAATATAATTAATGAAAATAAATGAAGCACACAACAAAGAACATAAAGTAATCAGTGAAATCTTTTGCATTCTTAGATTCACTCTCTTCAGAATCAAATGGATAGCGTTACTTTTCTCAGTTACTGATGATAAGCGATATTACTTGTATTTCAAATCTGTTACTGTATTCTATAATCAATCAACTTTAATCATCAATTACTAAAATTTCAATTGATTTTTCCTATTTATTTATAAATTTTTGGGTTGTTTGGGTTTATATTTCTTATTTCATTCTACTAATTTTGAATTAAATGTTATAATTGTTTTGGTTGAATTAGAATAGAAAGATACATTTCTATTAAATGGTATATTGAATTTTCAAGTTTATTTAACTTTAATACTTAGAATTAGCATTTGTTGTTGCTGTTGTTGGGAGGGGAGGGTGTTCTGTTGGTTTGTTGTTTTCTGTACTTGACTTCAATTTCATTTAACTACCTCAGGCAACATTTGGTTGGTGATGTTAAGGATGGTTCGGGAAAAGAGAGTAGAAGCTCTTGGTGTTGGTATTCGCGCTAAATTGCTGGCACATTCTCATTGTTATTTGATATACTTAGTAGGTACGATGTCTGTATTTCAAGCTTGAATGAAAAAGATCAAGAACGCAATTGTCGTTGAAGCGTTACATAATAAAATGAAACAAAAACAAAAAAAGGTAGAACATTTAATCATTGTTCCATGTTTCAGAGTTGCCAATTAATAAAGCCAACTGTTAATGATGATGCAGACCACAAAAATGATGATTATGATGATGACAGTGATAATGGCTAACAATGATAATGATGAAAGGAGCCATATCATATTAATGTAGCTAGCAATGAAGATGATAATGATAATGATGATGATGATGACTAAATATGTTGTTAATGATTGTGGTGATGAAGTTAGTTTACTAACGATGGCGCTAATTGCATTGGTTGTTGTTATTGTGTTGTCATGAATAAAAACTGTAAATTTATTGGTAAATTCTATGACATTTATGAACTGTGACACAAAACAACAATATGATCAAATCAAATGATGTATGAGTACCAAGTCCTAAAGAAATAAGTACTTATGAAAATTTAAATCAATCTTCCACACTTTTATAAACTATACTAAGCTGATTAAGATTTTAAGCAGATTAAACTATTCATTACTTAAATGAATTTATTTTTATTCCACCTTAATTGATGATTTAAGTTCTATAAACTCTTAAGGCTCTTGAAGGGATTATCTAGTACTAAATCATCTTTATTAATAATACGTGGGGGCTTGGATATAAAATAGTTATGAAAAAACTTGGAGCAAGGAACAAACCTCCTAACACAGACAGAGAACGGACACACACAGAGGGCCATGTAAACGATCCACCGTCATTTTTCACAGCAGATCTAATGGCAATTGCTGCTAAAAGCTTAAAGAACAACAAAGTCCCTGGCCCGGACGGAATGTGTGCAAAAATTATTGCTGCAGAACGCCCAGATGTACTGCTAAACATGTACAAAAGCTGTCTGTTAGAAGGACTTTTCCCGATGGAATGAAAAAAACAAAAGTTGGTCCTCATCAGCAAAGGCAAAGGAGATCCTGAAACACCATCAGCATACCGAAAAATTGCCATGTTAATAAATTGCATGCAATATTTTTGATTCCAAGGATCGACTTCTCCAATAGTAATGAGAAAACAAATGTTAGGAAGTATATAAGTAGATTTTTTTAATTTATATATATTCAGGGGTGCCACAGAAAACTCTTCCTCCTCTATGTCGATTTTAGGTTCCACAGAACACTCTTTTGGGTGTGTTTGATTGCTCCTTTTGTGTTTTTATATGCTGACAGCCCTATTAACATTCCGTTGAAACAGTTTGGTTATTCGATAAAATCACCGAGTGGCCGAGTTGAATGCAAAACTCCATACAACGAAAACACTAGAGTTTTCTGTGGCACCCCCATTATATACATTTTTTTTTTAATCTAATAGATTTAATATTAATATTATAAGTATTTATATTTATTGTTAGGATGCTTTTTTCATTTAATAAACTTGTGAATTTAACAAGAAATTATTAAAGAAGTTTTATATTATCGAAACAAGCGATAAATCTTAAATATCACAGAATATTTATTCATTTCATCATCATCATTTGGCGCTACAGCTCTTTGTGAGCTTTGGCCTGATGAACAATATGCCTCCATGTTACTCGATCTTTTGCCGCCCTTTTCCAGTTTTCCAGTTGTAGTTTCTTTAGGTCTTCGTTTAGTTCGTCCATCCATCTTAATCTTGGTCTTCGCCTTGCTTTGTCGTTGAATGACTTCGCATCTGGATTCGTCCATTTTTGTTACATGGCCTAGCCACCTTATGCGTTGCACTTTGATAAATCGCATCACGTTTTCACCTTGGATTAGATGTTCAAGTTCGTCGTTCCATCTTATTCTCCATTCATCAGGCCCAGTTTTAACTGCGCCGAAGATTTTTCGGATAATATTTCTTTTTTGAAAGTCAGCAATTTTCTTTCGTCAATTGTTACGCTCATTGAGTTGTCTGCTGTCAGTTTGTAGCCAAGATATGTGAATGTGCTTACTACTTCAAATTATTTCTTTAATTAGGTAAATTATACTTACAATGATAAGAGAGTACTAGCTACTATAATAATTCCATGATATGGTTACTAGGCAATTTATATCTTTTTAGCTAATTAGAAATATCTATATTATTATCAACATTTCACTAAGAACATTTTCCGGCAAGTGACCGTCTTCCATATGTTGTATTATGATAGATTAGTTCAATCAAATTCCCTTTATGGTTTGAATATGAGACTTAGTATATATTTCATAGACCACACAACTGATTTTGGTTGCTTACTTAAAAGAGAAGTAAGTTCCATGCTATTATCTAATCTGACTTTAATTCAAAGTACTGCTGTTGCAACTAATAATTCAATATTTCTGATATTTACAAATTACGAGTATAAATATTGTACATTAATTCGCAAATGGACCTCTGCACTATGTTTTTTAACATGCTCCCGTCTAAGACTAGGTCACAATTCCTTATCTCACCTCCATAAGACAATAGACAAAAACTTACTTAGCACCTGCTCACTATGTAGAAATACTAACCCAACTTCAATTGAACACATAAATAAAAATATTGTCTAGCTCTAGAACCAAATATGGAAAAAATGTTCAGCAATGTAGACCATCATCTATTCTTCCTTGGAAATCCAACACCAACCAACATAACATCCACCATAAACTTCCTTAAAGCATTCAACATATTCAATCTTAATATAAAAGTAGAGCATCCTTTTGACATATTGATAATTTACACATTTTTAATTATAGAAATTGGTTTATTGATTAAAGTTATATAGAGGGACCAATGTAAACATACATATCTATATCCAAAGTAAATCGGACATTGAAAAAAGACTTTCTATTTACATTTCTCATGCATTTTTGGTCATTTCTGTAGACAATCCCTGGACAAATTTATTAGATAAGCGAAGTGGCGCATACACAGAACTCATTTGAAATTTATTGGGGACCATTTTATCATCTAAGCGCTGATTTATACATGGCTAAAAGCCAGTGAGTGTACAAACGGGCGAATTGGCGCTTGTAACTTGTTCTGTTATCAATTCTTTTTGAAAACAAGTGAAATACTCACAGCTGCCTCAATAGTGATTCACTTTGAAAATGATGAGAGAGTGTGTGAGAGTACTCACAGCCAGCGTGTAGCGAGTAAAGTTGAACGGCTGTTAAGTTTTTTCGTCACTATGTAATCGCAACACTCTATATGTTTACACTGGGCAAGTTCTGTTGTAATTAGCCAATTCGCTGCCTAGTGTAAATGAGCCTTTAGGCTCACAGAATTGTACAGTTAAGCGATTTGGAGCTTACACATATGAGTACATCATGAAATTTCAGGAATTGATGTATGTATGTTTTTTTAATAGGATATCAAATTACCAAGTAACCCAGTTATATTCGGCTTCTGAGTTCTTATGGCCATGTCCTGCCATTTGCAAAATTGTCGTTAAATATTTCCAGGTCATTTTAAAATTTTAAGATAATAATTTCTGGGTGCCAACTGTTCAAAGTATCTTAGGCCCAATATGTGTGCTATCGAATAGCTTGAAAAGAATGAAATATGTAATCTAATAATAAAATTAACTCATCATTATTTAAACTTAATAATTAAGCATGTCATATGGCATATGAAATTTAGTTAGCAACTTAATTCTTTAATGAAAAATGACATTTTATTACCAGAAGATACAAAAGCTTTACCAACATCATTATCATTTTCATTATCATCATCATTATAAAAGCTTTCAGTGATTATTTTTCTATCATTGTTGTTTTGTTGTTGTCATATGTCGCCCATTATCATAAAAAATATGAATAAAAATTTCATTTTCATCAAAGTATTTCTTTTATTTTATTTTTTATTAGATACATTTATTTTTTTTTTTTTATTATTATAATTCAAGTTAATTAATTCAATTTTTGGTTTAGACTTAGCTTGCTGTAACTTGAACTTGTGTATTTAATTATCCAGACAAAAACTTTATGTTTGTGATTCTCATGATGTGAATAGAGATTTTTGTCAACTTAAATTTCGGGGATTTTGTCTTTCTGTTGTCTATCTATCTTAAATAGAGCGCAGAGTATTTAAAAACATCGTGAAATTTCGTGAAACAATTAAGATACACTCATTCACACATCATTGGTGGTTAGTTATTGTATTGTAGCTAACTTAAGGAGATGAACAAATTAGATGAATAGATATGTTGTGTTCAGTTGTCTCAATGATGGTGATGGTGATGATGATGGTGTGGTGATAATGATTATGTTGGTTGTTGAAAACGATGTTATAGTATTTTACGATGTGAAAAGAAGCTATTAAGGTCGTCTTGCATGTCGCACAAATTAGAAGAAGACGACGGCAAATTTTGTATTTCAATGGTAATGATCATGATGATGAAGATGATAAATATAACTCAAAAGATACATTTAACTTAGCTATTAGTTTACTTTTTTATATATGTATACTACTATGTACCTTAGTACGAGTATCTGTTTGTATTATTGTGAGTTGTTTGTTTGTTACATGCATTTTGACTTGGATTGACTTGAATTAGATTAAGTTGAATTTTTATTATTTTAATTGTGATTATTGTTGTTGTTGTTGTTGTCACTCAATGCAATGCATTTCATGAGATACTCATACAGTTAATTATTTTAATAGACTACAAAACAAGAAATTCAGAGAGAGAAAAAAAAAAAAGAATTTAGAAAATGTTTGTTAATGCTTTTGAATTCCTTAAAATCAGATTCATCAGATGGCATTTCCCAATGGGCCTACGCTACTTTTTTCTTATTCTTTATTTACCATCAATCCCAGAGTGGGACAATTATTAAATTGCGTAGCTTTACCTTAGAATTTACATAAATATACAATATATCTTTCATGATGGTTTAAAACATTTAAAGGGAAAAGAGAAAGGATGAATGGGTTAAGGAAAATGGGAAGAGTTACATAAAATTTGATTTATTAGCCTGCGTCTCTAAATGGAAGATCTAGCGGGTGGTATCTCTTCTTTAGTCGTCTTTTAGTTTCACTGTTGTCGAGTAGATTTATTGCTAGGTTGTTTGGATGGTCCTGGATAGTTAGTCTGTTGATGTACCGCTGACTAAATCTATTGATTTCTTCTAAAATCCATGGATATTTAAGTTCTTCATGAATTTCCTTATTACTAGTTAATAGATGAGCTCCAGTTGCCATTCTCATGACTTTGTTTTGAAACCTCTGAATGATTTTAATATTTGAGTCACTAGCCGTGCCCCACAATTGGATACAGAAGGTCCAAATCGGTTTTAGTATGGCCTTGTATAGTAGCAGTTTATTCCTAATCTTGAGTTTGGAGTGGCGTCCAATGAGCCAGTGCATTTGCCGAAGTTTCACATATGAATGGCACTTTTTGGCCATGATATGAGGTCGCCATATTAGTCTTCTATCGAGGGTTAGTCCAAGATATTTAACAGTCTCTGTATAAGGGATTGTAACATTATTTAATTTGACCAGAGGACAGTTTCCTTTTCTTTTTGTAAATGTTGTGTGCGACGATTTTTCAGGATTGACTACAATGTTCCATCTGTTTGGCCGAGCTCCAAAAGAGTCAAGCTGTTCTTGTAGTACTCTTGAAGCCCCATCGAGAGTCCTCGAAACTGCTATAAATGCAGTATTGTCTGCGTAGGTGACTAAAGTGAGGGAATGGTCTCCAGTGATGGGCAGATCTGCGGTGAACAGTGTGTACAAAACAGGGCCTAGCACACTACCTTGGGGAACACCTGCCCTGATGTCTGCAATTGAGGAAACAACATCGCCGCATCGAACATAAAATTTCCTATTCTCCAGATACGATTTTAAGAACAGGTAGTATGGTGTTGGCAGCTGCATCTTTATCTTATAGAGCAAACCGGCGTGCCACACTCTGTCAAATGCCTGTTTCACATCTAAGAAAACTACCGAGCAGTACTGCTCCTCTTTTTGCGCCAACAGAATACGCTCCACTAGCCGATGGCACTGCTCCGGAGTGCCATGTCGACGTCTGAAACCAAACTGTTGTTCAGGTATTAACCCATTAACATCAAGGATTGGCAGTAATCTGCACAAAAATACTCTCTCTGCCAATAGACTTATCGGACGATCTTTTTCTGGTTTGCCTGGTTTCGAAATCATGATGCATTCTGCATATTTCCACTGGGAGGGGAAGTGTCCTAACCTTAGACAGCTGTTTATGATTCCCACGAGCAGCTCTAGACAGTTTTCTGAGAGTGCCTTTATGAGACGGCAGACTGACTAGGTAAATCTTAGATATATGTATTTCTTTAAAACTCTGGCTTTCATTTATTTAATGATGTCTTTTCGCAAGTCAGATTGCAAGAGGATTAAATGGCTCATTTATTTTCTTACACGTTCGACAACAACCCATTGACGCATGTCTCTACTTTCATTGACCCTAAACTGAGCTTTAATCATCACTTTTCTTCATTTCTTATTAACAAAGCTAAAAGTATTTTTGAAAGATGGTTTATAGAATTTAATGATCCCTACATTATCAAGCTTCTTTTTATTTCTCTAGTCCGGCCAGAACACAAAATACATCAAGACCTTACTGAGTCAGTACAATTGTGATTCCTTCCATTTGCACTCTAGCAGGCTTCTTCTTATAAATCTTACTTTGTTAAGCCCAATTTCTTTAGGTATAAGTTTGTTGATTCACCATTCAACTTAGTTTCTGTATCCCTGTAGTCGTACCAATAGAAATTTCGTTCCTCTTGCTCTACTTAGGTAGGTGCGAAACTAATTTTGTGTGCTAATTTCAATAAAATTTAACACATTCTCTATCCAGTATCAATGCTTTGGTCCTGCAACAACTGCTCTGCTTCTCCATTCACTGTGACTGAATCTGGACGGTACAATTTTCGATGGGGTATCTATTGTTTGTCTCTAACAACACATGGCTAGGAGTAGGGTCATATTTAGTAAATAAATTTCCACCTCCAGATATTATTGTACTTTAGTTGTCGTCAATGTGGTTGAGAAGTCTGTCCTGTCTATCCTATGCTAGCATTCTAAGTGTGCTGGTGAAACCAAATACAAGTTGTTAAAACAAATTGCCGTCGGCAAAAGTAAAAATATACAAAAAAAAAAAATAACAAATAAAATCTCATTTAACTAATAATAATTTAAAAATGCGATACATAAACGTCAAATTATGAACCACCATCACCATCACCATCAGCATCATAAACATGGACAGATATTTATCTCCATACATACATATATATTTTTAATGATTTCTTTTTCTACAATATTTATTTTAAACTTCAATTGAGGAAGTATTTATGAAAAATTAGGAACTAAAAACTACAAAAAACAAAAAACATACATTATTATTATTTATTTATTTAATATTTTCATAATTTTTTTTTTTTTTTGTTTTTAACTATTAATAATAATAATAAGCAAATAACTAACAAGAAATATACAAAATCACACGCGCAAATAATTAATTGATTTTCCTAAATATTTGACCTTGAAAACTGACATCGATTAACTATATTTTAACTTGTGTTGTTGCTGTGATGTGTACATAAAAACAAAATATACAATTTCAATTTCATTAGTTTGACATGAGTGAGAATTGACTGAGTAATAGAGGGAGATGAGATACCACCACTTACCACTAGATACACGTACTTCTTCTTCATACTTATGTATGATAGTAGATAGTATGCATTATAGTGAGACGACGATGACGACGACGACACCCATAAAAATATTATAATTTTCAATGATTATCTTCATCATCATCATTTGACAAATGTCAAAATTTATAAAGATACAATGACGACCAACACAATACAAAAAAAACAAAAAAAAAAGAAAAACCTTGAGTTCTTTGGGAACAATTCTCATGTTTTCATTTCATGTGTGAACATTTTATTTTGTTTTTAATCATATTTTTTTTTTATTTTTTGATTTCTTGTTTTATTTTTGATTAACAAAAACAACACGAAAAAAAATGATTTGATTTGCTGACAGTTATAAATGTATGTATCTATTTATCTGCAGGTCTTGTTGATCTACAGGTGTACAAAAAAAAGCAAAAAAAAAAAAAAATGAAATGAAATGAATATTTTTTATTCATAATTTTTCCAATTTTTCGCTAATTAAAAATTTTACATTTATCAGGTGTTTTTTATTGTTGTTGTTTCTGCTGTTACTGTTATTACACATAATGTAAATTTCTGAATTTAATCATAATTTTTATAATCATAATCATATTTCTAAATGCACATAATGATGACAATGAAATGAAGTTGCTGCACATCTGGCCAAGTGTCGTTTTAACATTTTATTTATTGTATTGCAGACATGCAGATACAAAAAACATCAGGACATAAACATCAGTAGATAGTCTTTGTTCTTCATTCATATTCATATTATACATATTATGCGAGGTGTGACTATAAAATAATGTGATTTGATGGTACCAGAGAAAATATACACATACTTGTAGGACAAAATCAAATATCACAGAACTATCAGCTTAGACTACGAACAGTGTGCTGTAGAGTGAGGTTGTTATTAGCTGTCTACTGCCCCACAAAATGTGGGTGGGATCTTGGACTTGGAGACTTACCTGTTGCGAACTGTCACTAACTGGCCCTGAACACAACTATTTGCCATTTCAACAAAATAATGATTTACTAGGATCGCCCTCTGGTAGAAATTCAATCAAACATATGCTGTAAAAGTTACAATTCGCTTGCATGTTTTTTTTTTTTTATATATGTATGAATGTTACCTCAGAACTTTGTTCTAGGTGAACCGATTTTGATGATTCTTTTTTTATTTGAAAGATGGTGCTTGTTATGTGGTCTACATATAAATTTGATCAAGATCTGATCAGTAGTTTTTGATTTATTCTTAATAATGCGCATTCCATTTACGCTAATTGAAGTTGGTTTTCTCTTTCTCATTTACATTGAGTAAGGTAAAACGGGTGTGCTAGAATCTTTTCTCCATATTATGGTGTAGCGGTGACATCCTAGACATATGGTATTCCTCCTATGAGGTACTGTTGATGAGTGCAATATCTATCCCATCCAGAATGTAGAACTCTACCTTTAAACTCACCTTGGTAAGTGCGAGACCAGCGAATCCTCTCGATCCGTGAGCAGATCAATTGTTGTACAAGCCAGCATAATGATCGGCTTAAGATTTATAACTAGCATACGCTCTGGCTATAAATACATTCAAGCTCCTTTTCTGAATGACAAATTTTTGTTGCCTTTATAAAAGATTATCTGTATAAATTTCTAAGATTGTATGTCATCTGTCATTATTTAAATATTTTGTCACATAGCTGTTAAATCGGTGGTTAATGTTGTCCAAAAGATTCATGGATAGTTGTTCCTTAAATTGACTTCTATCCTAATGCGACACCAAGAAGTTTTAGGTTTACCCACCACAGTTTCTTAAAGAACTCTAACCATGCTTCATAATCTGTTTTTCAATGAATATTATATGAATAATCAACTATTTTATTTTAAAACAAGGCCTAAGCTCTTTTGTGTCATTAGTATATTCTACATATGACAAGAAGTTTCTAGGCCAAGCATAACATCGCAGTATCAGACTATTAACCTCGTTCGTAGGATCTATCTAATTTATATCATATCATGTGTGCATTAATAGGATCAAGATATCCAAGTACTCAACCGTTGAAGATTTCCATTGTATTTCAATCCAAGCAATTGAACATTGCATGTTTACGAGAATAGAAAGAGGATAGTGACTGAAAATGTACGTGTATCGTAAGTGTCATCTCATTAGTTTTTATCCACACCTTGTATTTTTTATTTCTGTTTTTGCATCTTCATAAATTGTGTGTTTTTTTCAAGATAGAACAAATATTATCTACAATAAATCTAATCTAATCTGATCTAAAAAAAATCTTATATTTGTATGTAATTGCCGGGAGTATCAGTGTCAAGTGGGGCGTTTGTATAACAATACAAATGTGTCTAATTAGTAAGGATTCTCCATACAAATAACAATAACAGCAACAGCAACAAAGTAATTTCGTCTCATATGAGTTTCGAATATGTGTATGAAATGTAGACGAACTGGTGGACAGTGACACCATTGTCGCACAATTACATTTATTAACGCGGACAAATTGTAATTGCATGCAATTTCCTGCATGTCAAACACATGGAGAAACACATACAGGTACACAGATGCAGATACAGATACCGATACCGATATGATAGATACATAGACAAGAACAGACTGATGGAGGGGGGACTGTCGGACAGATAAATGAATCCAAGCTGTTGAGTTGAGTTGTGTTGAGTCAAGTAAACCAACGAAATTAAGTTGAGTCAAGACAAGAGCAACTACAACATCATCAAGCAACAACAGCAGCCTTAATAGTAGTAACCAAAATGTATCTTAGAGCAAAAGGAACCTTTTGTTGTTGTACATATATGGGTTTCAGGTTCTTTACTATTGAGAGAATGTGAAGTCGTGTTGAGTTGATTTGCATCGAAACGAATTGCATTGAAATTTCTTATATGTACAGATATTTGTATATTTTGTAAGCGCATGTATGTTTGTATTTCAAGCTTAAGAGTTGGCCGACATCAACAACAGCAGATCATAAGCAGCAACCTGTTTCAATGTTCTGCTTTGGACATTGACAGCCGTTTCTACTGTGATTGTGGTTGCTGCCGCTTCTAAAAATGATGGCAACAAAATTATTTGCCAATGCATTCATTGCCGACAATTGCAATCGTGTAAACATAACGATGCCATAGCACAGTATGAAATAATCCTAACTGATTGCACTATACTACTACTACTACTACATACTATGAACTGAGTCCATCATCATCAGAATCTCATCCTCATCATCAAAGAAGATACTTTTAGTGGCGACAAGTTGAAAACGGTTGAAATCTCTGTCAGAGTTAAATCATCTTCTTCTTCATCACCCATCACCATCACCACCATTATCATTATCATCATCAACACAAGTCTTCATTATCATTATCATCTTGATCATTATTATTGTGTTTTTTGTCTACATCCATCCTAATGTGTATCTTTATAGCTTAGGTATTTAGTTATTGCATTGGTTATGGCAGCTAATCGTCGTAGTTGCTTTTTAGTTCGCTGCAAATCAAAAGGATCAGGGGGGATTGCGGGAAGTGGTTTTTAACTTGCAACTTGGAAGCATAAAACATGCAACCACAGCAATAGCAAAGAAAAAATCAGTTGCTAATTCCTCAAATGCGAAGCAAGTTAACTTGCGCCTCTGAAGTTTTGTGGAAATGCGCGCCTAATGCCATTTGGGCACGACCAAAACTAAAACTAGCAACAGCAACCGATATGATGGACCTGACTTGACTTCACTTGGTTGCTTTTGCTTTTGCTGATGCTGTGGCGGCTGCTGCTGCTGCCCTCCGGTTAATTTTAACACCTTTTTTTTTTTTTTTGTTTTTACTTGAACCAACTTCTCAAAGCATTACGCTAGAAAGATACTACTTACAACAAGAAAAAATAAAAGAAGGAAACTGAAAACTGAGACCAAAAACCAAAGACGACGACGGTGATGACGACCAAAAGTTAAGAAATTGGCAAAGGCAAAGGCAAAGTACCAACGGCACGGCAAGCGAGCGAATAAACGAAGGTCGCCAAAAGCGGCCACGAAAAAAAAAAGGTAGAAATGATGAAATGAAATGAAACGAATGATGAGGGAGAATGAACAAATCTGGATGCAGTTTTTATGGTATTTTATGGCAAGGTCAGAAGGACGTTGGTTGCTAGAATTCGATAGCTATGGCGGCGGCGACGACGGCAATAGCAACAGCAATGGCATCATCTCATCAGATTGGTTTTGCTTATGGTGGAACTACGCTCATAAGTCACAAAGCAATTACAGTGAAACGCAACATCAGCAGCAACAGCAGCAGCAGCAATTGCTCTTGCTATGGTCATGGATACGGACACGGCCATGGACAGACAGACAAATGGATGAAACGCTTACTAAAAGCCACAGGCAAGTGCCAAAAGATGAACACCACGGCAACAACAAACCAAAGCAAAGAAGTTTAAAAAAATTGATTTCGATTCACCGAAATTAACATACCTTGCACCCCCATTATTTATATAAGTATAATATGTGAATTTTATATGGGAGTTAACTCTTCCAGTAATCAGAGAACCGGGCTACATCTGTTTGATATTTCAACTCATTAGCTCAGAAATTGAAATTGCGGACAAACGGACAGATTCACTGTTCGTTACAAACATTAAGCCAAAGCCATAATACCTTTCACATCACATCACATCACTACTAGAATGAAAGATATATAAATATACAAGAAACCAGAAAGCCGAGGGAGTGTGAACACTAGTTGAAGGAACTCAACAATATGTATTATTGTATGAGAGCATGAAGAAGAAGATGATGAGGATGATGATGGCGATGGCGATGATTATAAGATGACAGTCAGTCGAACGGCCGGACAATTGTTGTAAGAAGGTGGTGTATTGTAGATGTAGGCGCTTCCAAAAGAGTGTGAGAAGAGAACCAAATTTCATAACCAACTACATAATAAGTGATGGTGGTGGAATAACAACAACAACAACAAAGAGAAACGTTGAAATTGAAACCGATTACGGCATACTTGAAAATCGAAGAAGTGAAATCGAAACAACGAGACGTAGATGTAGTAGTAGTATAGTACTTGCCATGAATCTTGAAATTTGACTCAACGCAACTCAACTCAACTCGAATATTACGCTTGCGGATACATTTTACTCAAGCAACTTTATTGCTTGCTGAGCGTTTCAATAATTGCCAATTGGAATCGGTTTGCTTGTATTACCGATAATCATAATCATAATAATAATAATGATGATGATGATGATGAAGATGATAATTATCACAACAATAATAATGAAGATGATGAAGATAGTACTAAGCGCAGGAGAATGAGAATGATATTGTTCTATTGATAATGATAATAAACAAGAAAACGAGTTCTTGCGGGAGGAATACTTATCATATTTATATCAAAAAGTGAATGGATCCAATAAGAAGGAAAGCCAACCTCTACGCCATACTTACAATATACAAGATATGTATACTTATATGAAAATATAATTTTTAGTCCTTCGAACTATAACATTCTTTTGAGAACTATGTATGTCTAAAGCATATAAATAATGCTTGTTGACTGTTGGATGTCCAAGTAAGTGAATATATGACCGATAAATTCCGACACCGCTTGACCAATTGCCATAATAGGTTGACAAATATATGTATTTTTGCATGGAGAGGGCTTCTATGGTATCCACTTTGTTGTATGTTGCCTGTAGATGGCGCTACAGAATTGTTTCCACTGAAAATCCGCAAACATGGAGAAATACATTGGACGACTTGAACCAATTTAATGTTGGCGGCATACAATTATAACAAGCTACAAAAACTACAAAAATCACGCACTAATATCAAGTCGGGGCAATGCAACCCTAGTAATACTATAAAGCAATATTATTGTGTACTTTTCAAATTGCAAAAATTCTTTGTGGAGTAATAGCCTCATATATGAGACTCCATTGTTTGGCAAGAAGTTGTAATATCCCAAATTATTAAAGAAAATCAAGTCGATCTAGTTCGGACCAAGCAGAAAGTTATGAAGAAGCTACTACTACAACAAATACTGATGATAATTTTTGGATGATATCAAAATACATAAATTATCTGCAATGCCTATAACTGTTTTAATTACTGGTGGACTAAGCTCCTAGTCAACTCATAAATGTATGATTTTGTGTTAGGTTTTGGTAAGACCAACCTCACCTACTTTAATCTCTCAGGGATGTGCCGTGTGAGAAGACGGAAGAGTATATGCAGAAGCTGTCTGTAGCATGGCTGGTATTATACCATATGGTCCCGGTGATTTGTGAAGCTTAAATGGCCTACTCTGTGATTAGATCATATAGAGCTGACTCCATCATTCAAAGTTGATCTTCTGATACTGAAGTTCATTCTCTCATCTTTCTTATCAATATTCGATCAAGCTAGAAAGTGTGCATCCATGAGCAGCTGCAGGGAGTCCTCTTAGTAACTTGCGTATGCACCGCATACTCGTAGTAGGCCTGGTTTCGTTGGATCTTTGGCTAGTACCCTTCGAAGTCAGGATGTTTCTGTGGTGTTAGTGATATCCTCCCCCTTTTAGACTCCCTACTAGCTTTCTAGAGTATCTTAAAACTGAGACGATAACGGTCCCAATCTTCATGACAATTTCTGTAATGATTTTGTTACTAGTATAAACTTAAAACGTATATATAGAGGGTAATTGGGCCCAGCCCGGATCCCTCTTAATTTGCCAGTAGTATTCACTCTCAAGTTCAGTGTATTCATTGGTAAAACGGAAACATCTCATTCACACCAATTTATTGTAATTGGTTAGAAAGTATAAAAAAAGATACTTATATTTATGAAAGTTATGTATATCAAGTCTTTATCATCATAATCAGTGATTTTTTGTCAAGGATGGGGATATAGAAACACATGAGAAATATGATAAAAAACGATGTTTTGATGTGAATGATGTTTTGATCTCATCTAAGAACAATAACACTATTATCAATAACAACAATATTTATTGGAAATCCATGGATATTTGAATTTTTTGATTGATTTTTTTATATGATATTTTATACAATAGTATTCCTTTATCATAATGGAACAAAAAAGATTCGATTCATTTTGTTTTCATTGTGTTTAGTGACATTTGGACTGAATGACAACAGCAGCAAAATCAACACTTGTATGCGATACATTAAGACAACGAGAGTCTCTACTTTACTCTTTCCATTCCATCGAAGAAGGTTTGTGTTCATTTTCATGGGGCAAATTTCATTTTTAAGTGGTGAGGTATGAACAAAACGATAATAATGATGATGATAATGGTCAATGTGATGATGATGATGATGATGATGATGATGATGGTGGTGGTGGCGGTGATTGCTTTTGTATCTTTTACTGGACGACAACGCGTAAACATGGCAAATGAGAGCGAAGGTGGCTATGATGACAACGGTGAGGAGAATGGTGAATGATGTCAAGAAGTTGCAAGTAGAAACAATCGAGTAGTGACTCGATTCGGTGAATTGACTTGGCTTAAACTTAAAGAAGACAAGGAGGCAAGAGGCAGGCAGGTAGGTAGGTAGGTAGGCAGCCTGGCTTGACTTGGCCCGCTGGATGGCAACTCATTTTAATGGCGGTAAAGCAACAAGAGAGATTGAAGGTGTTGCTGTATTGTTGCTTTTGTCCAATTCAAAGTCGCCACATTTAATTCGAACGATGGATCGATCGATCGATCGATTCATTGTCTGTTCCCTCACCGCATAAGTCTAAGTGTCCCAGGCAAGGCAATTCAGATATCTGTCTTTGGTGGTTTACAGCTATGGTTGAGACTGAAACTCAGAGACAATGATGACGATGATGACGATGGTGTTGGTGTTATTCAATGGTGATACTTTTGCCACAAATATAAAGACAGACCGATCGACAGACGCTTTAGTTGGACACTTGGTCAGAGATACAAACTGTTTCTCAATATGAAATCCGCCCGTCGATTACCGACACCCGAAGCAATTTTAACATATTTTTGTTTTTGTCTTTTGGTTTTTCTGATTTTTTCTTTGTCTCCTTTTTATAAAATTTCTTGTGTGTTTTTTGTTTTGTTGCGATTTTTGTCTCATTTCGCTTTATGCCTTTGGGCTGAGCAGATACAGACGCATAGATACTCGTATACAGATACAGATACATACATATATATTTATTCGTTCGTTCGCATTCGCATTCCTTGTTGCGCGCAGCTGTGTGTGATCGTGGTATTGGTCGAGCACTTGTTTTCCCAGGCCCCAGACTCAAAGACCAGAGATGGCAATTCGTTGACAAAATGACAACCAATCCGCGTCAATGCGATGCGATGCGTTGCGTTCGAATGGCTTTTGATTGTATCTTGTATCTTTTGAGGCGGTGGCGGTGGCGGCAGCAGCAGCAGCGATATCTTATTACATACTTCTTCTATTCTTATTCAGATTCTTATACTGATTTTGATTTTGATTCTTGTTGTGGCATAAAGTGTAAAGTGGTTCGGAGTAGTACGTATACTATGAACATACAATATTTGAAAACAAGTTTGCGAACGAAATGTGCTACTCGTTGGTTTTGTTCGTTTTCTACCATACGTACGTAAGTATCTTCTAGATGCAATACATTTGTTTGTTTGTTGTTGTTTTGTTTTGTTTAGTATGCCTTTTGTATCTGAAACGATTTTTGTTCAATTGTAAATTTGTCAGAGCTAGTAAACTTGGCTCAAAAGATTGTGATTTATAACAATTATAATGTGTATGTGTGTGTGTGTGTGTGTGTGTGTGTGTATAAATTGATATGAACATATACATATGTATGTATCATAATTACATCTATTAAGAGAAAGAAAATAAGTATTCTTGAATTTGATACAATTAAAATTTTTCTAGTTAATTTTCAACTTTTAATGTGTCAGTAGATTTCATTGTAGAACCATTAAAACCATATATTTTTCAGCTTAGATATATAGATTTTAAACTATTTATAACATGCTTTATGAACTGAACTAATATCGTGAAATCCTGAGGATGCTGCTGGATGTACATAAAATGTTGAGAACATTGGAAACCAATTGGTAGCCAATATGGATTCGTCATTCCTGGGCTTTTAGATTATTAAGCTCTTTAAATACTATGTTAAATACTTTAGATTGGGGGATGGGGGATCCTCAAAAATATCTGTACAGTTGTGTTCATAAAAATAGTAGTGCATCATATCATTTTCTGACATGTTCTGTCTTACAAATTGGAATCTTTTGTTATGTGTTCGTAGAACAGAATGTTAATAATGGGATAACAAAAAATTCCCATTACTCTTGGATCCCGTTATCAGTTTTTTAATGAATTTTGTTCATTGCATCAAAAATTTATATTATATTCTGATATCGGTACTGTTTCTTTATTAATGGGTAGAGGAAAGCTTAGCTTAATGGAGACTAGAAATATAATTGTTAGGCTCAGAAACCTCTATAGAAAGTGAAATTTCTATTGAATGCACTGTCCGAATGATATTTAGTGATTTTACTAATAGTAAAAAATCCGATACATGTGGTGGGAAGGGCAAGACAACATTATTAGACGACGATCGATAGATTATCCAAAAATTGACATTCATATTCTTCTAACTGGCCTATAACGAACACAACAAAAAAAAATCGGTCAAGTGAGAGTCGGACTCGCACACGAAGGGTTCCGTACCACCGCACAAGGTTTTGACACTATGTATGCAAATTCGTTGGACGTTGCAAAAGCTTGTACCTCTTATTTATTTATTTCCAATGCTCTCTGTTTCGCGATGATAGATTTCCCGGCCTCCCGTTTCAGGCAACGTTGAAGAATTGTTATCCGAGGCTAATCTTCTTGTGAATGCACGAATCAATAAAATTCGGACGCAGTTGATTGATTGGACCAAGGCGCCCTAGTCTGGCGACAGGTATGCTACCTTCATAGCCGTGTTTACTACGATTAGACTTCCAGACTTGCCTAAACCATGAGACGAGCATCTAGGATTTCCCCTAGAATGCTGATGTTGTGCAGTTATCCCGCTGTATGCTCGGTCGCTATTTCCTCATTAGTGAAAAACAGAGGGCACCACGAGAAGGTTGAGGATGACAATTTAACAGTTAGAACTTACAACTGCACTATTAGTTTTTATGAACACAACTGTATGTTGTATTGTATAACTCTTGTATATATTACTTGGGTTAAAAATCCATAAACTAATGCATTCAATTACCATTCATTGGCAGTATGTAGAGTAGCCCATGATGAATGCTAAGCCTAGAGCCACATGAATTTTTTCTTTACAAAATACATTATACCTGAAATAGGATATTAAAGGACACAAGCACATGACCTTAATTTCTTTGAAATAAAAAAAATTGAAATTAATTGTAATCTATATATATATAAAATCGTAAGCCTTTTTGTGTGCCTGTGCACGCTAATCTCAGAAACGGCTTAACCTATTTGAATGCGGTTTTGACTAGTGTATTGTAGCAAGCTTCGTGTAACATTTAGCGTTTATTTTATCGAAATCGACTCACTAAATCAAAAGATATTCATATTTTGCCTGCTGTTGCCTACTTTTTGGCTGATTTTCGAATGTTTTCCTCTTTAGCTGTGGGGCAGCTGATAATTAGGGAAAAATATAACAAAATACACGATATTACAAACATATTTCGAATACCACACGTACAAAGTCGGGGGCACAGCTAGTGTACAATATTTCCATAAAAATGATTGGCTTTTTCTGTGATCCACTTAAATCAACTTAATAACTTTTCCAGCTTTGAATTAAGGCCTCTCTCTGACTTATGAATATGTGTGTATGTTACTATAATATAATAAAATAATACAAGGCCGCTTTAAAGACTTGCAACCATTAATTATAGTTTCTCCTCTTTTTGTATTACGACGAGTATTACTATTTTTTAAACAATTTAAACCTATTTTTCATATAAATTCCTTAGAAATTTTCACTTTATATTTTTCTTTTTTATATTTACAGAAACTCATTAAATTTAATTAAACCATTTTATTAAGGCCAGCGCCGCTAGAGACGGGGGCAAAGAAAACGCGAGAGGACAGAGTCAGAGAGTGAGTGCGAGAGAGAGAGAGAGAGAGTTCAAAGGAGACAGATGAATCCAAAGAAATAAAAGTAAGTAAAATATTATAAATATTTTATTAAAAGAAATAAATAATTTGAAAATGAGGTGGGGACTTGTGTGGGTGGATGTTTGAAAGGGTTCACTCACCAGTATCATTTGTGGAACACTTACACCAATGTGTAAGAGGAAGGGAGTAATTTGAAAAACTAAGAGACACTTGCAGAACGCACATGTTCAATTTTTATGATTATTAATACAATACAATAACTTGTTTGGTCTCGTTAGTGTGTTGGCTCGTGTTTTGTGTCCTTGTGTCTATCGTCAGGATATAATAATTCAAGACCCAACCAATCATTCAACCATTCATCGAAACACATACCTTTATATTTTTTTTTATTTACGTGTATATTCAGCTTGCCACCATTTCACCTTTATTTTGACTTTGCATAACACGCACGCAATGCACGCACATCTTTTTGTCTCTCTTCCTATATGCATTATCCTTTCCAACTTTTTTCTCCTTCTCCTTCTCTTTTTCTACCTCTCTTTCTTAAAGTACACAACCCTGAGTCGTTCTGATTGATTGCATTGTTTGATCCACAAAGAAAAGAAAAGAATACAAAAAAAAAAAGGGAGGAAAGGGGTTTAAAGTTTTTGGTTCCATTTGGTGATATTATTTTGTTCCCAAGTTCCAGGCGCGGTAGTTAACTATTTCATAGACCCCTAAGGCACATGGCCCTTCGAGTTTTTACTTGCTTACTTACTTATTTTACTTATACTTCTTCTTTTCTTTATATGTTATAATTGGCTAATAACAGTTGAGTTTAAGCCTCCTCCTCATTGTCCTCTCCTAGTCCTCCATCCGCCCCCTAGTTCTCCTCCTTCTTTTAATGACGACGATTATTTGCTTGATTGTTGTTGTGTGCTGTTGTTTTTGGTGACGGCAACAATTGACAGCACCTTGAGAACCTTTAGCTGCTTTTGTCGTGACACGCGGCTTCAAAGTTGGTGACGGGCATTGCAACAACAGAAATAAATAAGCGATAAACTATTTTTCGTCGTTAACATGTTCGTTCGCTCGTTCGTTCGTTCAATTTTCAAGTGTTCGCGGATTGTTTCAAGTATCATCCTCACCATACATACATACATATGTCTGTAGCTTCATACTACACCCACAATATCAGAAAGGCAAGCAGGCAGTCATAGTCTTTATTGAGCCTTCATTTTGTTGGATGCCATGCCTCCTCCTCCTCCTCCTCCTCCTCCTCCTCCTTTTGTTGGACCTTTAGTAGTTGATTGTTGCTTGCCATTGCCGCTCGCCTGCTGATGATGACTAAAAAGTAGTAGAAGGCTTTTGGTGTTTGTGATGGCGACATGCAACACACATTCACAATAGAAGATACTCTAAGAAATTGGAAAGAAGTAAGGGGGCATTAAGGTTAGAGCGAATGAAAAGAAAACACTTGACATGTGCCAAGCTTTCAAAGCAATAAACGCGAAAAATGAAAGAAAGAAAAGAATTTTCCGCAGCAATAACAATAGCAATAAAGAGTTCATTTTAAGGCCGAAACAAAAAATATTTAAAAAAAATAAAAAAAAAATACACACATATGGGGAGAATAAAATATCAAACAACCAACTTCAATGTGTGGAGTTGAGTCAAGTTTTGAGTTGAGTTGAGTTGAGTTTGAGTTGATGGCGCGCACTTCAGCTACAACACTAAGAACAACAACAAGAACGTCAAGTCAAGTCAAGTCAAAATCAACGCCGCCGACAAAACATGTTGTTGGGCCCCTCGCTCTAAGTTCCCTTCCACTACTGTTCATCCAGTATCGTCCATAATTCTCTCTTCATCCCATCATATCCTTATCTACTATTACTACTACTACTACTACTTATAAAGAAGAAAGTAAACCAAAATGACGAACTTTGAGCTGTGAACAACGTCAATGGCAGTCGGATAGGAGGCAGCGTCGACCGAAAAAAGTCAACCTGAACAATCAGAATGGGTGACAGCACCAGGGATAAGGTTGGAGATGATAGCGACAGCGACGACGATGACGACGACGACGACACCGTCTTTGTCGTAGCACGACAAAACGACAACACGACATCATTTTGCACGTCACTCAAATCGTTTCGTTTGCTGTCAGGGAGACAGCTCTCAAAAATGAAATGCATACACATGGATAGATAGACTGAGGGACAGGACTGGACGGAGAGGACAGACAAAGTCAAATGTACCGACATAGTCATATACAATAACAACAACAGTAATAAGAAGAAGAAAAAAAAAAAACTTAAAGAAAGACACTCTTGACTCAGTCAGAGCGACTCAATCATGCACATACTACTATATACTACAATAATAATAATAAAAAAAATGTAAAAAATGTCAGTCAGTCAGTCTGTCATTTTGTCCAACCATGCATTTATTCGTTTATCATTCAGTCAGTCAGTCAGTCAGTCTGCCAGTCAGTTAGTCATTTAGTCATTTAGTCAAAGTTAGAGCAATACACTTGCATCGTTTGATTGAACACGTTATGTCAGCCTTTAACAACATACTACTGCCGACACAACTTATAACAACTCGTGCATGATTCTTAGGTGAAGAGGAGGGGATGATGAGCGGGACTAAGCTTGACTTTAGCTCAATTTAATGTAATGTGTGACACCAAATGGCCAATGGAAGTGGTTGAAAGCATAGTGATTTTCATGTTGATGATGATGATGATGATGAAGACGATGACGATGAGAACAAGCTCCAAGTTTCAAAGATTGCCAGATCATCAAGTTTTATGCGACAAAAGAGCCTTAAATTGTGTATTTGCTTAGGCAGATGGAGGGTTAGACCCCAATCGACCAGCCAGCCAACTATTCTCATTCTCTTCAAGTTGAATATGATGATACTGGAATTGGTAGTGGTGGTGGTGGTGTTGGTGGTGATGGGGGCATTAAGTTGTCTATGTGTGTGTACTAAACAAAAGATAAGAATTCAATCATTTTGCGGAGCGATGTTGTTATAATTGATGTTGCTGATACACTGATGATAATGATGATGATGATGTCGGTGTCGATGATGATGCCGCTGCTAATCGCATCAAAAGTTTTACAATCACTAACACCGCACACTCACTTAGCAACTTACATAGTTATCGAAGTGTACTATAATCTCAGTTTTAGAGACTAATTCAAAGTCAATTCAATAGTTGATTGTGGTCATGAGCGTACCCAGCTTTTTAGTTTTTATTTGAGGGGGCAATCAAAAATTTCCTATAGATGAATAACTTTATTTTTACCAACTATTTCATTAGTACTCTCGTACTAAAGTAAGTGGTGAAGTCTGATGGTCAGGGAGAGCCGCTGACCTCACCTGTCCTCCGCCCATGTGATTGATGTACTATGTAAGTAGCATGTTGTTGTTGGTTGTACAACAAAATAATAAACAACACTGCTGCACTATAAGTATGGATGGATGTATTGTTAAAATTGTTCATGTTCTCTGTCAGTAAACACTTTGCACTTAATGTTTGTAAGTGTAGTGTATATTAACACTTCAGACCGAACACTTGGAAAGCTTAGAAGACTAAATGATGATAAAATACAGAATAGCATAGTATAGTACATATAGTATAGTATAGCAAAGAGAGATGGGATCGAATTATGTGATACTATTCAGTTTCTGATCCATGAAATTTAAATTTCACACAGAACTAACATAAGTAGAATATACCAGCTAAATTTATATTGTCTCTGAATATCGGTTGGATAATGTAATTTTGGCTATCAGCTTTGCTTTTGACATATCATCATATATAGTAGTATACTCTTTCAAGAGGCATACCTTTACTGAGTCAAAATATGCATACATACGTCACCATCTAGCAGGTTCGGATTTTCGACACACATTGAGGGCCTCCACAGAAATTGGATTCAAAAATTTAATAACAATAAAATGAGCAGCACAAAAACTATCACATACCGACGAATATAATATTGTAAAACACGCTCTAGATCAAGAAATGTTAGGCTCAATCCACTGGAATTCGCGAAATTCTTAGAATCGCAGCAACCACCCAAGGAAAAATTTCGAGTAGGAAGTAAGTAATAAGCTTTCAGCATGTCTTAGTGATAGGATTCGAGCATATGACTTTGTCTGCAATCGATTCTTTTTTCACAAAGCTCCCGATATGTTTACAAGGACGTTCTTGAATGAGTTGTTCAAGTTTGTAGCCTTGATAGACTACAATGTCAGTAGTGAACCAAAACAGATGTTCTTCTACAGTATTCTGATAGATAATAACAACGACATTGCATTGCCTAGTATTGAAATTACGTTGAGAATGTATTTAGTGTTGATGGTTGCTAAATTCAGAGGAGCAAGCTCATTTTCTAAAATGGAAATTATTAAAAATAGGGTGTCTTTCACTAAATGCTTGTAAGCCTAACAACTGTTCTTCATTCTTCAGAAAAGTAACTACTATTAAAAAATAACAAAAGGATATTTTTGTTTCTTTTGATTGAAACTTGATGAAAGGGGCTCCACTTTATGATGCACCAAGAAAAACCCATATGAAAATTAGTGGTAATTAGTTCTAAGTCCCATAAATACCTGACCAATGTGTCTTTTTGAATACAAGTATTGGGTTGGTATGGAAAAGTATGAACAAAGCCACTTGTCATCTTTCAGTTAAAACCTTAAACCTGTCTTTGTAGAAATTCTGGAGTTTCTAATCATTCTAATCAAAAGAATTGGAGCAACCGATTAGCTGTCGTTTAGGGAATTCATTGTTACTCCATCAAGATAATTAAGCATGGAGTGATTTAAATGGTTATCAGATGGTGCTAGGTGTGGACTATTATATGCTGGGTGCATTAACACTTCCCAGCCGAGTTCTCATAATAGAAGTGTGTGGCCTAGCGTTGTCGTGGTGCAAGACTATGTCCTTTCTGTTGACCAACTGTGGCCGTTTTTCTTTCAGCACTTCATTGAATTCTGAAATTATCGTTTGCCCAGGTGGGAGCGGCTCTTAATGCACAGAATCTTTGCAATCCCACCAAATGTACAGCAACGACTTCCTAACTCACCTTGTTTAGACCATGACATTTACCATATTACACAATTTTATCGTATGCTACTCATTTTTCATCGCCTGTTATCAATTTGGACAGCAAAATGTACAAATCATTCCGTTTCAGTAACATTTCTCAAACTGAAATTTGATCAATAAGATTTTTTGCTGTCAAAGTGTGTGATACTCAAACATTCAGTGTTTTTGCATAGCCGGCCCTTTTTTAAATGGTCTAAAAATTGTCATAGGGTGGTTGCCAAGATCCTTAGTTATGTCACGTGTAGAGATGAGCTAAACAGTGATTTCAAAATCACAGTGATTCTAAACTGTGATTGAGTCACAGCCATTTGAATGAGGAGAGACACAGTTCTTACATAATAAAGATGTTGAACTTTAAAACAATTGTAAATAACTTCAGTACTACATATTTCTAAATTTACGAAAGCACTACACAGTCCTCAAGTATTAGAGACTTCAAACATCAAATCAATTAACTTTTGAGTTAAGTATCTTTCAACTTTTAACTGATTTTTCATTAAATTTAAAATCACAAAAATTCAATTTAATTTAATGTTTTCCGTTTTGTACTTGAAGTGATCATAAAAAATGTCATTTATTTCAGTTGTTCCACACAGATACACTTATACATACATACATACATACAAATACTTTTCAACATTATACAATAGTTTGATGATAATGATGATGATAATGATGATGATGGCATGGGATCGACATTTAAATGATTCAAGGTTTCTTTTAGCGTTTAGTTGTTGTCGTTGACCACTTAGTGACTTGTCAAAGTTTTTATTTGTCAAAAATCACACTTTGTCGTTTTGGTTGAAATTAACAGAGCACGATTTTTTCCCCAATTCAAAAAACTCACTCTTCTTCGGTTTTTGTTATTGTTTTTGTTACTACAATACAATATTTTCTTCTTCTTTCTCAGTATATTTTCATTCTCAGTCCCCGATAGTTTTTAATCGTCAAATTTGTTACGTTTACATCTTAAAAAGCAATAAACACTTGACGCATTTCAATTCATCACACAAACAAACCAAAAACTATCTATCTATGTATCTACATATGTTTTTTTTTATAAGTATCTATATCTGTATCTACTGCTAAGCATACAAAAAATGAAAATATGAAAATTCATAAAAATAAAAAAAAATTTTAAACATAATAAAATCTTATATATGTAGTTTTTAATGTATCTAGATGCAATTAATTGTATGCATATACATATATATTTTATTGAACAATAGTATTTCATTCTTTTATTATACCATCCATACCACCATATGTACTTATGGTATACATACATACATACATATATCTGAAGTTAAAAGAAATTTCAAATTTTTGAGAAATCAAAACCAATAAAGACAATAAAAATATACAAAAATCTATATACTACATAATAATAAATGTCATATGTCAACTGTGTGTGACCAAGAAGGACAGGAAGACAGACAGACAGACAGATGGATGGATGGATCTAGCGAGATTGAAGATTTATTTTTGTTAAAGGGTTTCTTCTCATACGAAAACAATAAGACACAATGAATATCACCTAAAGCTATTAAAAACTGATATAAATCCCATTAAATGGTGATGCTTATAATAACAACAACAACAAAAACAACAACATCATTGTAGTTGTATAGGCGGCAACAAAGTATCTCAGTATCTCATTTTGGTGTTGTTAAGTCAAATGTTTATTTGCTCCCGGCACACACACACACACAAACACAAACATATGAAAACTTGCGCTTCTTCTCAGATCAAAGGCGGCGGCAGCGCCCAAGAGAAGTCACTTTTTTGAATCAACGACAACAAATGATCGCACAAGTTTTGTAAAAGTAGCCGCTATAACAACAGCAACAACAACAACAGTATTAACAATAATAACTACAATAACAAGATGTGAACCAGAACGACCAGTATCAAAAACCCCGAAAAAAAAAACCAGAATCCAAAAAGTTTTATGAAGACATTTCGAAAATTGTTTTTAATCATAAAAATTGATATTTGGTTGTCGCTGTTTTTTATTATCATTTTTCTTTATTCATGGGTTAAAATTATAAATTGGTTAAACTATTATCCAGCATGACGATCATTAATATCTTTTTTGAATATTTGAATTTATGTTTGTCCAACTATAATAAAGATAGAAAACTCCATAAATGAAAAGATTGCTAAGAAGTCGTCGTCTATAGTCATAAAGAAAGATTACATATTTTTTGTATATAGGCAAGGATAATTCAAATAAAACATTGCCAAATGCTGAACTCAGAGATGTCAATACCGATGGGGAGCTTCACCCTATCAAACGCATATCATTGGCTGCCATAGAAGTTGAGGATCATATTATATTTCAACTCAACGAACGTATTTCAAGATGGCAGAAGTTAATTAGAGTTTATGCATATATTGAACGAATTGTCAAGACCTGGCATGCTCAGGCGAAAATTTGCAGATTCTACCAGGCAGGAAACTTACTTTGCTGATGTTTTAAACGATCTTCGACGATGCCGACCTGTTGTGGCAAATAAACGACTCAGACGACTCTCCCCATTCCTGGACCCAGATGGTGTACTACGAGTTGGCGGAAGGCTGAATCAAGCTGATTTGTCCTATGAGAACAAACACCTAGTTATATTGCACAAGAATATGCCGATTGTTATTAAAATTGTACGCAAATACCATTTAGCTAATTCACATGCATGAGTAAAATTACTTCTGGCAACCCTTCGACAACGGTTCTGGATCGTTGGAGCACGAGAAATTATTAAGTTGGTTATTCATAAATCTGAAGTTGGTATTCGTTACAATGCTCGAGCTAACGAGCAGCTTATGGGCGATTTACCGAAATTTCGCTTGCATGCTGCCTACCCATTTTATGAAGTTGGACCCATGTTACTTAAGCAGCATTCAAGAAGGAAAAGTCCGTTGATTAAGTCATATGTAACAGTGTTCATCTGCCTGGTTACGAAGGCAATTCATTTGGAATTAGTAAGCAGTTTAAGCACAGAGGCATTCATGGCGGCATTAGAACCGTTCATATCACGACGTGGTCTTTGCGCTCACATCTATATTGACAACGGCACTAATTTCCAAGGTGTAGCTAGACGTCTTGGAGACCTGCCCAAGTTGGTAACTACATCAAAATCAAATGATTGTATTTCAGAGTTTCCAGCAGCTAAGGGAATACAATGGCACTTCATTCCCCCGGGTTCTCCGCACTTCGGTGGCACCTGGGAAGCGGCAGTGAAGAGTGCAAAATACCATCTACGAAGAACTGTTGGAAAGGTTTGTTTAAACTACGAAGAGATGACCACGCTGTTGACAAGAGTAGAAGCCATCCTAAATACAAGGCCATTGGTGCAAGCCGACTCTGATGACCTGCCTTATTTAACGCCATGTCATTTCCTCATCGGGAGAAGACATCAACATTGACAAGGTGGAGATTTGTACAACAGCTGACACAGTCTTTCTGAGCCCGATGGTCAACCGAGTATTTGACGTCCCTTCAATCAAAGAAGAACTGGTTGAAGAAACAACCTAACATCATGGTCGATGACGTTGTTCTGCTTCGAGAAAACAATCTACCTCCAGCGTCGTGGAAACTTGGTCGAGTGATTGAAACTCACGGTGGTGCTGATGGACTGGTACGAGTGGTCACAGGGAAGACTCAGTTAGGAGTTTATAAGCATCCAGTAACTAAGCTTTGTTCATTACCGAAGAGTATCTCTAAATCAATTATTCTGCATATAAAGATTGCACATTATTCTATACTTTGCCTCAGTCCCCTCTTTACACATGACTACAGACTTTCAGTCAAATGATCTGTGGTTTGGAATGTCATGTATCATTTGCATTGCCTCCAAATTGAAGAGTTTACTAGACAAGTTGCTTTTGAATCACCTTTTTACCAGGCTGAACTGCAGCTCAGATGACTGGAAAAGAGTTAATTTATCTCATGAATCTAAGTTTACCCAATTTTAATCTTTAAAAAAATGCCTTATCTCATTTTAGTGGCACCACAACAGGTCACTAATAATAGCCTAAGTTCTCTATCTCATTTGATAAGGACTTAAATTTTTCTATATGCATACTTACATATGCAGTTGAAGGTCATTAAAATGACAACTGTCTTCTCAGATCATAAGGGATCTTTGCAAAGAACGATTTCTATATCATATATCGGTTTTTACCGGTTACTGGTGTGTAGGGATTCACGCGGAGAGACTGGATATTCCGTTTAGAAGTCATTGTAGGAGCTGCGGAAACGAAGAGGAAGAGGAGACTAGAAATAAGTTTTTGGGCAAATACTTCATCGAAATTCTCTCGGACTACGGATGATTTACCCAAATACCTAAATTCGACAGGTTGGATTTAGTAATACCGATTGCCTTCGGCGAGGAAGTGGTATCAAAACGGAACTCTAGTGCTAATTGTGTCTCGTAATGGACTATACGAGCCAGCCACGGTAACCAACCAACCAACCATCATATACCCAAAGCAAGTCAAAGCAATTCTTTTTAATGATCTGTTAATAAATAAAACGCTCCATTTTATTTTTGAAAAGCTAAGGATGAGTTTTTTATTTTATTATTATTTTGTAATTGAAAATGTGTGCTCATATACAATCAATCTGGCAATGTTAAGTAATTCAGAGTTTCAGGTAAACTGCGCATCCAATTTTATGACAAATGACAAATCCAGTACGTCCTTTACAATGGAACTTCTTCAAAAACAATAGATCAATAGATTTATTTGAAATTTATTTTCATGGACTTTGGAATTGTGAGTATTGATTTACGTTCCCACATTAATGGACCATTTTCTTGACGCCTGGCTTCGAAATAGCTGTAAAATTTCAAAATTAAAATATAAAATTTTTCATTAAACATTTTATGAACTTACTAAAATGGTTCGTCTGTCAGAAAGCGCACTGGAATTTGTTGATTCCGTGATGTTAATTGCTTATGGATTGTGGGATATGTGACACGTGCTATATTATAATGTTTGATATAGGCATGGAATATTAAGGAGAAAATAACATTTATAAGAAATTCCGCACAAATTTTAGTTGTATCCTCATATGGTAGGTGAGTTTTAATGATTTCCCCCATGTAAACAGAACTTAGATTGTAGATTACGCTTACAAACAAATTGATTAAGATGCATCGAGTTTTAGTAATGAAAGGTGTCACAATGTGACCCCGTCTATACATAAACGAAGTTGTCAATAAAATTCTGGATATGACAAGACATCCGATACATGTTGTATTATTAGATGCCATCATATATGCGCTATAAGCACTGTAGATACCATTTAATGTCCAAAACTTCATTTTTCTTTCCTCGTTATTTAATTTCTCTGATATTTGTTTTGCGCAATAGATTATTTAGAAAATTCGACAAGACAGGCAGGTAAAATCTTGTGACTTTTTTTATTTTAGAAGATTCTAGAGCGTAGATTAAATAATCAATGCTACTATGATTGAATGTTGTATTTATAATTTCCTACAACAAAACCAAATGGCAGTGTTGAAAATTTCTTTTATAAGCACAAATTATAAAAAATTGATGAATTATTCAACTCTCATTCCGACTGACAACACCGTCTTCTATACTGACTTGTACGGATTCCCCGAATTTCATTTTGTGCTTGGATTATTTATGACTAATATTCAGTGAGAATGACTTGTATCATATAAAGATTAGTGTTCAATGATGGATAATAATACCTGCAATTTAGATTACAGTACCGATAAGTCCCTTCAGGGAAGTCCTTGAGTGATGCTTTAACAATTCAAAGAAAGATTGTCAGTCATTCAATTCACATTAACCTAATCTTATATGTGTATGCCCTTTGCAAACTGTGATTTTAGTGCTACCCCACTATTCTGGAAAACATAAACATAAAACATGTTCTGACGACGACAACAACAACAGGGAGTATGGCCAAATTGTGGAGTTGCTGTAGCAGTCAGAACTGTGTATTGTGATTGTGTTTTGCATGACCATATTTAGCGTCATTTACATATGACTATTTGTGTATTGAAATTGGTATGAATACATGACCCTCCTGTGATTGAGCACACATATCTATAGCTATACGGTCCAGTATTTCTATGATCTTGAAATTTTCATGGTTGGTAAATATGGATCAGGTACTTATAGTGTACAAATGTCAGTTCAATAAGACAAAAAACAAATGAGTTTTTCTAATAAGTATATTAAAATTCCACTATTTCAATTGTGAACCTAGAAGTTCTACTTAACATTTAGGCAGGTTTAGGTCTCTAACTAAGTCATTAAATTCTTCTGAGGTTATGAGATATGGTTCAAAGCTCTGCGACTTCATGAATTCAATGTCATCGGTGTTGATTAGTTTGGTTCGCTGAACTCTAAGCTCGAATCTAAACTACGTACTATGTAGTATATTTTTCGTTAGTTAAGAAGCGAAGATGCATGTTATATTTGTCATAAGTCTATTCAAATTGTTATCCAATTAGGTGTAACTGAATGTTTTTATGAAATACATAATATGGATACGCAAAATATCTATAAAAAATTTAAATAAATAACAATAATATTAACAAAAAAATTGAAAATAATATATTGGATAAATGCAAAACAAGATAACTTCATATATTGTATGTATGAGTGTCTATGTACATACAGACATATGTATGTGTAGTTGTTTGTAAAAAATAAAAAGATACAAATTAAATGAGTAGCTAAACAAAAATCATGAGCCAACAATTATAGGAACAACAACAGAATTAAATATATAAATCCAACAACAAATAGTCGTCAACCAATCTAAACAACATTTATTGCATTTAGCACCAAATGTTAAACGGTTTATTAGCAACTCTTAATACTCTTGCCAACACTCCACCACTCCACCACTTCTCGATTCCCACTTCCATCATATATATAACAATCCAAACAGGGAGCCAACCAACCAAATAACCAGTCAGTCAGTCAGTCATTCACTCAGTCACACTATATCAGTTTATCTAATCGCACTAATGTGAACTGAACAGGTATTATCAATTTGTCATGATGTTTGTAACGCATAAAATCATAAATTGAAGACCCCATACAAACATATATTTACCTGTTCTCCCAAGTGTATGCATGCTTTTAGTTTTTAAGCTATCACACTGAAATATATCTGCTTGTAAGTATATTAAAATCAAATTAATCCGTTTACTGGATGAAGTAGCTCCTATAGGCAGGCCCCTTTTAAAATTGACTTAAAAATCAAGAAATCTATTAAGTGTGAAAGGTATATAAGCTTCGGTAAAGCAATACAAATATTCTATTTTGTTTTGTTTATTCTTCATCTTAACCAAACTCCCCCCATACACTTGGGCCTCTCTCTTATTTGTCGCCTTAATGAAAGTCACTTATTGAATACTACATAGTATTTACAACCGACTGACCGTCAATTTGTATGTTTTTCTATATGCTTCATATACAAATACATACACATGTAGATACATACTACATATATGTAGATACAAATACTTTTTAGCGTTAACTGTCGAAATAACATTTTTAACAATGCAAATATTGAAACAATTAATTAACAATATTATCAGCTATTTATTGTATTTACATATTTCAGAGGCACATGTCAACGATGATAAACAAATAATACTACATACACATACTATTATTGTAGTTACGCACTTACCTAACTAACCCTATTATCCGAATCTATTAAACTTTATATAATTATAGTTACTCGTACGAGTATTATTGATATTCTTGCTTTGTTATGATTCAAAATCATAACAATATTGAATTGAATATTTCATATCAAAGAGAAATAAATAAAATTTTCCATTATGTAATTCAGATACTTATTTAGTAAGGTCTAAAAGTAATTTTCAATTACACTTATATATTTTTAGAAAGATCTTATTGAGTTAAAAAAATAAATACAAAAGGTATAGTTGTAATAAAAGATAGGATGATTAGGTACTTAAATGTAGTTTATTTTTTAGAAATAACATTATCTAAATGAAGGCCCTCTCGAAGACGGCACTCCTCTAAACACGATCGCAGATTTGTGAAAACTCTTGTCAATAAATCTGGGATGATTGCTGCTATTTCTCCACGGATATTTTCCATTAGTTGACTGATGTTCCTCGGATTGTTCATGTAGACTTTATGTTTGAGGTATCCCCACAAAAAAAAGTCAAGAGACTTCAAGTCAGGGAGCCAAGGGATATCACCTCTTTTGGAAATTAGTCTTGCAGGAAACATCTGTCTCACAACCGCCATAAAGTCATTTGATGTGTGACAGGTCGCTCCGTCTTGTTGGAACCAAGTCCTCATATTCGCTATTCTGGATCTCGCAAGTTCTGGAGTCAAATATCCCTCTAACATCGCAACACATCGTTTTAACGGTGATGTTTCGTCCTCGTGAATTATCAAAGAAGAAAGGGCCAATAATTACTTTGCTTGAGATTGCTGCCCACGCCGTTACTTTCGGACTATGCAGTGGTTTTTATGTTTCATTTTTGGATTCTCGTCGTTCCAATAATGACAATTTTGTCGATTTCCGAACCCATTCAAATGGAAATGAGCCTTGTTAGAAAAAAGGATGTTGTCAAAAGTGGAAAATCGACTAAGCATTTCTTCAGCAAATGCCAACATTGCTCCGAAATCGGACTCTTTTAATTCCTGTGTTAACTGGAGCTAATAAGGATGCGCTTTAAGATCCAACTTCAAAATGCGCTGTAAACTTCGTCGCGACAAGTTTAAAGCCGCCGATCGCTTCCGAGTAGACACTTGCGGATTTTTTCGTACAGACTCCTTTACCCTCTCAATATTGTCTGTGGTCCTAGACGTTCTTGGCCGACCTTTTGCTGGTGGTTTAAACGTGGATCTGGTCTCTTCAAATCGCTTTATCAATATTTTAATTAAATTTGCGCTCGGAGCTTCATTAATGTGTGTTAATCGATACTCAGAACAATACAGTCGCCTTGTAGAGATGAATGAACGATCGTTCTCGTAAAACGTGCAAACACAAAAAGCGCGACGCTTCCCGTCGAAGTGACTCATAGCTACTAAAACTCAACGAGTGCCACTAGCTAACCACGCTAGGCTCCCCCCTCCCGCGCACTGTTTACCCCGCGAAAAAAGATGACGCAATATGCATGTTCTATTGCGCCACCCTGTATAATAGTGTTGAGAATTAATCTGGATTCCTTGATTTAGACATTTTTCTACCCAAGTTTGTTAGGATTAATGCAAGAGGGAGGTCTTAGAGATTATACAGATATTTGTGTTTTTATTTAAGGATTTATACTTATAAAACTTGTTCATTAAGGAAAATGGTCTTCTCTCATGATCATGACCTTAGAAATTTGGTCATTTTGCATTGAAAAAATGAAACTATGTTTGAAAAAAGTGCAACATTATGGCTTATGGTTCAGGAGTAATATCCCCTTAATCGTAACGAAACAAATGAGTCTAATCATATTCGTACTTCTTTTTATCTGGTTTTTGGAACCACTCGCTTTACTCTATTCAAACTGCTTTCAATTTTGTATACTATTTCGAAGGAGACATCGCAGACCCCATAAAGTATATAAGTACATATATTATTGATCAGCTCGATGATAAGAGTTGATTAAGCCATGTCCATCTGTCCGTCCTTCAGTTTTTAAGCTGAAGAGTATAGGACCACTAGGAGGGGTACCTCCCATGCAAACCCAAATTGAAATTAATATTCTTATTAGAAAAAACTTTTTTGTTTTTTGCCTTACCCAATTGATATTTGGACACTAACATATGAGTACCTGATCCATCCACCATCAACCAACGAACTCATTTACAGGAACGTGAAGAGTATTACAACTTTGGCATAGTCTGGTTTTTATTTTCAATACTGGAAACCAATTTATTGCTTTTAACATTTTTTCAAATAAAATTTTTATTTCTTTTGTTTTTCACACTTTTAAATTAAACTTCTCTTTGGTGTGTGTGTGTGTGGACAACTCTGAACTACTATTTCACAGAATGCGCCTAAAATCAAATCAAATTGAATCGCATCAAAGTAAAACAAATCGAATTAGAATGAAAACCACAACGAAACCCACAAATTAATCTAATCGTTCGTTGGACGATGATTTTAATGAAAAAATATCCAATAATAAAGAATCATAATTTGAAAGACCAACAAAACATGAGAATATTAACATAAAATGTTATGTTTGAAGAATTTTAATTTATTGAATACATAAAAAGTGTCAACACTGTTTTGGATCGTTGTGCGGTCACAAGCACCACAGGCTAACCAGAGAATAAAAGCATAATTTAAAAATTCCCGTGGAACGGAAAGAAAAAATGCTTTATTATGCAAATCCCATTTTGGGTTCACACCGACAGAAGCTGCTATCGCCGCCGTCAATGCAAATGCGTTGTGAGTAACACAGATTTGAAGCAGTAAGAGTATCAGACCAGAGCGCACGGAACCACAAACTGTCGCTCTTCAAATACTCATTTTGGTTATGATGGTATACATACGAGATGTATCCCAAAAGTATCCGACCAGCGTTCACAATGTTATAGAAGTGAGCTCCTCACCAAACTAATCAGATGTCGCAGTTAATATTAGATTGCACGCCTATTGACAGTTAATCGATTTAGTTTGAGTGGATGATTTGAAATGACCATGCTCGATGGCGCCATTCTGCAAACAAACTTCGGGAACTGAGAAGAATAATACTACTTAGCGAGGATTTATGAAAGCAAGTTGGTTTTCTTCGAGACACACCTCGTACTCATTTTAAGGGGCGCCGCGCTGCTGCTACTTGATTTAGATGAAAAGACACCAGAAGAGTGAGAGATCACGCGGAAGAATGCACTGGGCACTGAGCACTGTGCACTGATGGTGATGTTGATCTGATCGTTTGTGATATCTGCACCGCAGCTGGACGCCACTAACTTGCGTTCCACTAGTATTTATTCTTTAGCCATCGTTGTGACACTTAAAATTTTAACTCCAAACTACCCAAGTTAGCTGTTGGTTTTCTGTTGATTTTCAGTTGTTGTTGTCGTCGTCATAATCTTTTTGTTTTTAAGGTCAACACATCCCATCCCATTTCATTTCATCCATAGGTTTGACGTTTAAGTTAGTTTATTGTCGCACAAAGCTGAAAGTCCCATTTCCGTTAAACGTGAATGTGAAACGAGCAATGAGTCCAATCCGCCTCCTCCACCTCCTCATGATGCAGAGAGTCGAAACTCTTTTACAACACACGATCTTGCGTAAATGTTGAGCTTTTATTGTCGTTTGGTTTAAGTTTACGGCTTTTTTTTTTTTTTGAGCTTAGCTTGGCTAACTGACCAGGTTCATTAAGAGTGATCACGCGTATAAATCATCGAGGCAAATGAAATTGGCTGTTTGCTGCCGGTCACAGTACGACGCAAAACTCAGTCAGTCAACAGTTTTAGCTTTTGAAGGGTAAGACAGTCAGACACACAGACAGACAGACAGACAGACAGACAGACAGACATAGATTCCAAGATATTATATGGAATCATCATAATCATCATCACCATTATCTTCGTCAACATTAACATCATCGTAGTCGCCGTTAATAATTTTTCATGATGAACAAAAATTATGTGTAAAAATGCATGTTTGAGTCATTAATGAGAGAGTGAAGAATGAAGAATGAAACAAATGCGCAAAGGTGTGCTATTTTGATATTGATAATACTACAGACGTGTATAGGACATATACAATATTTGATTATTATAGTAGTACTTATTTGAATGATAGATATAAATTTACTAGCTTCTTCTTTAGAATCATCTGAAATTCTTTCACCTGTTGAATGCTACGTTGTCACTGAGTGTCATGGGCTATATCTATATAAATAAACCTAAGTTCGGTTCTTAAATATCCAGCCCTCAAACTGTAACAGAGAGGATATAGTATTGCTAAGAAACGAAGCATATCTGATATCTGGAATTTGTCATCGTTCGGTTGAATGCAATCCGTGCGAGTCCGGGTCGAATACGCTTGTGTTTATACTATATATTGATTTGATGTCCGAAGATTAGAATATCTATGATTATATATAAATACATTGCATGGGTTTCTGTTACGTTTGGAATCAATTGTAAGGTTACTTAACGTAGGCTGCTCCCCTGAAACTTTACCACCCCTTATAATGCCTGTATTTGGAAAGTCGATTGGAATTTAAGCAAGTTAATGGTAAGTTATACCTAGTTGATCATAGAGGTCACCCTTGACCAACCCAAAGAATCAACGAACAAAGCCAGTCGTTTCCCAGTAGCAGTTTTGACAAAACAGCCCAAATTCTCAAATGGGGAATCAATGGTATTAGTCAAATATTTAAAAGGCTTGTGAAATTTTTATCCAAATTTTCATATTATTTTAAAGATTTCGCAAGATCATAAGATGTGGGGTATATGATAAAAATTTAAAACTTAAACCTTCAAAACTGTGTTTCTGGTTTCGGAAAAGAGTCTATGTACCAATTGTTAATTTGTTAATTTGTCATGTGATCCACATATAAATTTGATTAAGATTTGACTAGTAGTTATTTGTTTGTTACCTCACAACTTTTTTCGAAGTGAACCGATTTTTATGATAATTTTTTTATTTCATAATTGGTGCTTGTCATGAGGACCACATATAAATTTGATTGATATGTGACTAGCAGTTATTTGTTTGTTACCTTAAAACTTTTTTCTAAGTGAACCGATTTTGATGATTTTTATTTTATTTCATAACTGGTGCTTGTCATATTGTTCACATATACATTTGATGAAGACTTGACCAGTAGTTACTAGTTTGTTAGCTTAGAACTTTTTTCTAAGTGAAACGATTTTGATGACGTTTCTTTATATCAAAGCTGGTACTTGTCATGTGGTCCACATATAAATTTGATCAAGATCTGACCGGTAGTTTTTGAGTTATCTTTAATAAAGCGCGTTCCATTTGTTCTACTTGAAGTCGGTTTTCTATTTTGTGACAATTTTGTCTTGTGTTCATACATTATCTTTATACATAGCTTAATCTCTTAATCTTAATTACAAATTTTTGCGCATGCACAAATACTATTGTATGGTACATGTTTCTGTTTAATGTTGTAGATATTGTAGTATGACATCTGTCAATTGGAAAAAATAATATTCATAAATAAATACAATAATAATAACAATAAAATATAGCAACAATAACAATTAAAAATATTTGCAATTTCAACTGCACGAAATAGAAAATGTAAGAAAAAAAAAATACAATTACTAATGAGGTTTTGTATGCGCAATCCACAAACCGCAATCCGCACTCAACTCAAATAAAATAAGGAAAAAAAAAACTAAAAGATACTTAGGAAAAAAAGAAAACAGGTTTCCGGCACATGCACACTGCAATTTATATGACATTGAATGCCAACTATAGCTACAACAACAACAACAACAACAACAACAACAATACCAACACCAGCAATAATACTAATAACAATGAATACATGTGAACGAAAAATAGAGAGAGAGCGAGAGAGATACTATAGATTTTGGTACATGATCGAGTGTTAATCTATCGACCGATATTGTATAATTAAAGACTTGTGGTCTTTAATGACTACTAACGACGATCGTTGTCAAGTTCACTTAATAGTGACATATGGACAGTACTAAGTATACACAATACTAATACTAAGTACTATATAGATTTGGATATGGTATGGTAAATGTTTGCCAAAGACCTTGGTTTTTTTTAAATAAATTCAATGAAATTGTTAATGCCCAAAATTTAATCATATGTATATTCGTACACACTTACTGACATTGAAGTGCTAAGATAAATGAAATGATGATCACAAATACTGGTAAATATTTGAAAAATTCACTGATTTCCAATCCAAATGTCAGAAGTTGAAGTCAAAATGTAATGAAAGAGAAAATTTTACCTTTCATTATTAATTACTAAGGAACATACAGCTGTTTTGGAACTTCCTTGAAACTTGTTGAAGGATTCTTTCTATTCTTTTGTAAACTTAAATAATTCAAACAAAATTGTATGATATACAATTTAGGGGCATCGTTAAAAATTGAACGATCCTAAATACTTATCAGTATTTTTTTTAATCCCTTGATATAATGTACGAATACAAGATATCGCTCCTAATCGGAGCATAGGGCGGAAACAATAGCTCTCCAACGGTTTCTATCAGTTGCTAAGTATCTTAGCTCATTCTAATTAGCTATGGCTCTGCTCTCATTGTGGACGGTGCGTATCCATGTTTCACGAGGACGACCTCTTCTTCGGTTTCCATTGGAAAGCCATCTTTGCTATGTTGTCATCTTCTTTACGTAAAGTGTGGCCTATCCAACTCCATTTCCGCTCCTTTATTTCGGCGCTAACTGGATGACTGTTGGTTAGCAGCAGCAGTTATTCATTTGAAACCGTTCTGGGCCAGAAAATACGGCATATAATCTGTAAACATTTGTTAGTGAAGGTTTGGAGTGCTCGGCATATGCGTTCTGATACTAGCCATGTCTCAGAACCATATAATAATACAGATTTTATGCTGGTGTTGAAAATTCTGAGTTTTGTTTTTAGAGACAGTGTACGGGAGCGCCACACTTTATACAGTTTATGAAATGCCGTACGCGCTTTGCATATGCGAGCAGCCGCATCTGCCGCTGCACCACCATCCTTCGTGATTTGGCTACCGAGGTAGCAAAATTCATCCACATCAGCTATCTGAATGGTACTGTTATAGGTGTGGATTTCGAGAGGCGAGGTGTTGTCTGTCTGCATGCGCATTAACTTGGTTTTTCCATAGTTTATTTTAAGACCAGCTGCACGTGCATTGATCTCAAGTTGACGTAGTTTTGCTGTGGCATTGGGTAACATATGTCATCAGCATAGTCTAGATCGCTCAATTCTTGGTTTAGTCTCCATTGACGGCGCCTCGATGTTTGTGCGCTTTAAGACGTTATATAGGACTAATATAAACATAAGCTGTGAGAGGACGCAGCTTTGTCGTACACCTCTCGCTATTTTGAACTCGCTGCTATTTTTGCCCTTGAAATGCACAGTGAGCTTAGCAACCTCATACATGGCCTTAATATCGATGATCTTCTCAGGTACACCAGCGTTTCGAAATGATCTCCATATTTCATCTCTTATTATTATTATTACATACATACGAGTATATATTGTTTTCAAGTAAAATATTGTTTTTATTAGGCCACAACAAAATGTGCTCTTTTTGTTGTATTTTCCATAACCTTTTCGAGCATCTCGGACGGTATAGCAATGATTTCAGCACAAATGTTTGCTTTGAGCTCGTCAATGGTCTGAGGCTTGCTGGCGTACACTTTGCTTTTCAAATAATCCCACAAAAAGAAGTCCGGATGGGTCAAATCTGGAGATCTGGGTCGCAAGTCAATGTCGCCTCTTATTGACATCAGACATACAGGGAATTTGCATTGCAGAAACTGAATTGTTTGATTTGCAATGTGGCATGGCGCAACGTCTTTTGCGGGCAGACATCCACCGATATCGATTTCCATCGATTGTTTTGTTTTTTCTCAAAAAATAATGCCCAATGATGGTTTTGGCGCAAACAATCACTTTTTGGCCTTGCAATGGTGTTTCATGGGTCTCATGTGGATTTTTCCATTCTCCAAATGTGTCAATTTAGCTTATTAAAGCCGCCAGAGAGTGTGAAATGGTCCTTGTCGGCCATCAAAATTTGATTCCAAAATCAGGTACAGTGTCAACCATTCGAGTGACTGTTTGGCCGTATTCCAAGCGACGTGGAATTGCAATTTATACGAAGACAAATGCAAATCATCTTTCAAAATGCGCCACTAAGTAGTTCTACTGACGATACAACACTTTTGGTTTCTGGGCAACCAGTTCATTGAAATGTTTTGGTCATTAATGAACGGTATGTTGACGAACTCCCACTGTCCCGTGCTCAACAAAATTCGACAGCAAACAACGAATAGTGTTGTCAGACGATGCCTGTAGGCCTGAATGACAATTTTCTATGTAAGGTGTGAAGCAATTCATGATTAAAATTGTACTGAATTGACGTTTCAAAGACATGCCCACTCAAGGCAATTGGTTGACAAATGTAAAAATTATTCAACCGACATAAAAGATGGCACGACCGCATATAATGTCTGATAATGGGGATTGCAAGTGTTGAGTTCTCCGATGTCTGGAAGGCAAAACTTACTTAAAAGCCGGCACAGTTATTTCTTCATAACTAAACTGCTACCAGTAGGATAAGATTATTTTAAATTCACACAAAACAACAGGACTTACAAAATATTGAACAGCCAACAATAGATGTTAATACACCAATGTTGTATATACATTTTCTGAAGAGAAAAAAAAAATATTCTCAACTTGCTTTTTTTGTGCCTTTCATCATTTACATACTCACTTTACCTTCTCTTGTGTTACCAATTTTTGTCCTTTCAATGACATGTTCTTAAGCAATGTCAACTGTAGCAACTCAAGGAGTTTCATGGAAATGGCTAACGAAGTGTCTGAGCCACAATTGAGTCCAGACTTAGACCTCCCATTGCGTTTATTCAACGAGTCGAAACGTACAAGGAGTGAACAAATAACATTTGCGTCAAAAGAAAAATAACAATAATGATGTGACAAATTCTAAGTGGTGACCACCACCACTTCAGTCAGTCAGTCGTCTCGTATGGTCGAAGCATTTGCCCAGAATGCGAGAAGAATCATAAGTGCAGACCAATGAAGAAGATGACGGCAGCGATCCGAAGCGATACGTCGCGACCACATAAATATTTAAGAGGGAAACCAATGTACAAGTACATTTTCGTATTTATGTATATACATAGTATTTATGAGCATGTGTGTGTGTGAGTTTTGGTTCAAGTGTGAATATCACGCAGGCATCTTGACTGACTTGAGCTCTTAACTAAATACGGAGCAGAAAATGTTCTACTCCAGCTCACCAGCTCACTTTGCTTCCAACCTTCCCCACACACATTGTATTTAAGTTCTCTATGGCTTCATCTACATATTGCTACGTTTATCAAGTTGCCTTAAGTAGATATTCCTGGTTTTGGTAGATTAAGACTATGAATCACAGAAGAGCATATACTCGTACAACTGTTTCGTTTAATCAGATATTTAGATCTTAAAATAATCAATTTTTTTTTTTTTTCTTTACAGTTTGAATGAAGGAATATTGCTAATCCTTTGCTGATGACTAGCAATTCTCAAACAACGAAAATCTCTAGTCCACGAGAGTTCGCATCCGAAGTGTCGCATCCTAGTTAATCTTAAGCCTTTTAATGAATATTGATCGGGAAGAAGAGAAGCAGCACATTAGAGCAACAGAGTCACATCATCCATATTCGTTTCTCACGCCGCCCACCGCCGCCGTCGCTACTACCCAGCTACCATTTCCAGCAGCTGCTGCTGCCGCCGCCGCTGCCGCTTTATACCCTACAACACATAACTCCAAGTACACATTTAGTCATAGTCACGGTCACGGACACGACCATAGTCAGCTACTAACACAGAGCCATAAAAATTACGTTGTCGATTTTGAACAGCTCAAAAAGGCCTACGCGCATGTGCATCCATCTGCAAGTGCTTACGAACGTCCCCAAGACTATTCTGGCAGTCTTAATAGCAGCAGCAGCAGCAGTAGCAGCCGTCGCAGCGTTGGTATTGGTGTATCCGACCTGCCTCTGTCACTGGCTGTGACATCTTCTTCATCAACGGTAGGATCGATGGTTATGTCACCCAGTAGACGGACATCATCTCCACCGCGTAATACGTCGTCAACGCTGCAGCAGCTCCATCACCAACAACAACAGCAGCAACAACTTACACAACATCCACATCAGCAGCCCCTAAATGTCCACTTCAATTCATTGGCCCATGCCCAACTACAGTTTCAATCCCAACTTCATCAGAAATTATCAGCAGCCGCTGCATCACGTTTGCCACCGACAAGTCATCAACTTAATAGCTATTTTCGGAATCCGCCATCGCCAGCGGGCAACATACAGCCACCGCCTTTACCGCCGCATTCACAGGCCACCCTCACGTCATCGCCATCGTCTTCCAGCGCCAGTCAACAGCACTCACCGCTGCGCACCACCATGAGCTCTGGCGCCACTGCAAGTGGTTCACAGTCATCGCCCATTATGACAACAGCATCTCACAATCCGCTCAACGATCTGCAAAACATGCAACCGTTTGATTTTCGCAAGATCAATACAGCGGCAGCGGCGGCCGCAGCTCTATCAGCGTTCCCATCACGCATCAGCCCCACAGAATTGGGCATTCATCAGCAGCACTTACAACAACAGGCTATGCAACAAGCTGCTGTTCTGGCGCAAGCACGTCGTCGCATCAATGAGGCTTCCACACCGTCCGAGAAAAATGCCGCCGTCGCTGCAGCGGCTGCTGCGGCAGCTCAAAGCAATCAGTTTTTCAATGCTTTGGCAATGTCCGGTCATTCGTTGCCGTATCATTTACCGCCACCACCGCCTCCGCCACCTCCACCACCATTGCACTCCTCACCCACTGCTGGTACTTCTTCGGGTCTGACCAGCAATCAGGTAGCTGCAATTGCCGCAGCAGCGGCAGCTTCATCTGTAAATCCAATGCCGCATAGCATGCTTGCAGCACAGTTTTCGGGCATTGGTGGAGGACCAACCAATTTGGATCTCTCCAAGCGCACAAAGTCTCCCGATTACGAAGCAATGAAGGCACTAAGCCAACGAAATGACAATAGTCACGTCAGCCACGAGAATCCATTGACCAGTCATCATTATCATCACCAACAGCAGCAACAACAGCAGCATCATCACCACCATCAACAGCAGCATCACCACAAGACTACATCACAGCATCACCTGCATCCAACATCATCCTCCGCCTCGTCTTCATCATCGAATTCAACAGCGGCATCCTCATCCAACACAAATTCATACCAAAATCAACAAGGACACGATTCCAGTAAGCATTCAAGTCGGCATCACCACCTTAGTAATGAACGGTCTTCTGGATCATCGTCATCACAACGCGTCACACGTTTATCAGCATCGAACTTGCGTGCCGGCCGCAAAGCTCACTCGCCGGGAAAACGTCAATGGGGTTCGTTGCCTGCAAATTTGGGCACGCAGTTTATTAATCCCGTGACTGGCAAGAAACGCGTTCAGTGCAATGTCTGCCTTAAAACCTTCTGTGACAAGGGAGCACTCAAGATTCACTTTTCCGCAGTTCATCTACGTGAAATGCACAAGTGCACTGTGGACGGTTGCAGCATGATGTTTAGTTCACGTCGCTCACGCAATCGTCATAGTGCGAATCCAAATCCCAAATTGCATTCTCCACATCTACGGCGCAAGATCTCACCCCACGATGGTCGCAGCGCACAGCCGCATCCTTTGCTTTTACAGCCACCTAATGGTTTGATGGCAGGCCTAAATCCGTTCGGCAGTTTTCCATTATTGACGCCACCACCTGATATGAGGCATCACACACTCGGTGGAATGGAGTTGAAGCAGGATGCTTATATGCATCGTTCTTATATGGATAGTGGTGTCTTGGGACGTTATAGCGATGGCGGACATGGACGAAAGCTGCCAACGACAAGTGATTGTGGTGGTGACGATGAAGACGACGTTGGTTTAATAGAAGATGGCATTCATATTGCCGATGATGATGAGGATGACGATGATGATGACGTTGATGGTGACGACGACGATGACGATGGAGAAGGCATCGTTGTGGTAGGGGATGAGGGTGACAGTATCAGTATGTCAGGTGACAAAATGCATTCTGATGATGGCGGTGACCAAGATGAGGCGGCATCGCTTACTGTTAGTACACAAAATGAAACCAAAGAGCAAAGCTTAGGGAAATCAAACCAGGACACAAATACCGAGAGTAATGACGATTCATTAAGTGTCACAGATTCCTATGGCATGCGTGAAGACTACGAAGGTGCAGGCACTAGCGCCTGTCCAACAACAGGCAGCAATATCAGCAATAGAAACACACCAACAGCGCATACCAATAACTCTCAGTTGTCTAGCAAGAGAAAGCGCAAAAGTCAGAATCCAGTGCGTTGCACTGTCCAGTCAGATGAGAATTCATGTGAAAACTCCTTGGATTATAGCGTTGCAGCAGACTTATCCATGAAAAAGCCCAAAGATAATTTCAATGTTGATGTCGATGATGATGGTAATGCTAACGTGGCCGTCACTAAAGATCAAGACGAACCAATGATGGTCAATGAACAGCAAAATCTGCCAGTGTCATCCACTGAAGTAACAATGAACTTAAGCAAAAAGCTATTGAAGTCAGAGAGCTCAGCAGACTCTATTGTGAACTCGAACTCAAGTGAATCGACAAAGGCTTTGCCCTCACCACCTTTGACACCGTCGAATTGCGCAAGCGAAACAATCAAACATCACACAACAACACCAACAACCACAATTAAATGTGAACCAGAAGATCATGGCTATAATATACTGCAACAGAAGGTAGGGGACTCTACTTCGATAAAGCAAACAGAAGATCTCAAAGTTAAGCCGGTGGCTATGGCGTCGACGGTGAGTACATTTGATCTGTTGACCGCTCAGGTAACTCAGGGACAGCGAGCTGAGCAAACGGCAACATCGCCGCCACAACAACAACACTCTCAAATGACACCGCCGGCAATGACTTTAATAAAGCAGGAACCCATTGACGAACCTTTGCGGACAACAACTCAACTTAGTGATGAACAAGAGGAGGCAGAAGCTGAAAATCGCTATTTGCGTATCAAGAAAGAAATACTCGGTGATGATTGTAAGGAGTTGTTGGCCTCCAGAGCAGATAGTTTCTTGCGCAACAATAACAACAACAACAATAATAATTTTATGGTCGTCGACCATTTGACAACTGGCAAAGAACAACGTCCCATAACACCACCCACAGATCCCACCAACATTGTGTCAAAGGATGATGCAAATGGTAGCATTGTCATCATGGGTGGTACTGCCGTTGACTATTTGCCTGAAGAAGCCGAAGAGGTACCCATCGATAAGGACAATCCACTCAAGTGCACAGCATGTGGTGATGAATTCCAAAATCACTTTCATCTAAAAACACACTATCAGAGTGTACACTTGAAGCTTCATCACAAGTGTAATATCGATGGCTGCAATGCGGCCTTTCCTTCGAAACGTAGTCGTGACCGTCACAGTTCCAATTTAAATTTACATCGAAAATTGCTGTCCACCAGTGACAATCATCAACATCAACAACAACAACAACAGCAGCAGCAGCAGCATCACCACCACCATCATCATCATCAATCCTCTCTTCCTACCCATCATCTTCATCATCCACATTCACATCAGCAACAGCATCAACATGCGCACCCGGAGTCTATGCTCGAATTAATTAGCTTCAACAATAATAAAGCCTTTGGCGGTGGAGCTGGTCCTGGTGGCGGTGGCCCTAGTCCAACACTTATGCCTGGTAGTATTCAAGCAGAGTTTTTGGCACGTCTATATGCTGGCGCTGCACATGGTCTCGCCTCGCCACTTAGTTTTGATGCTCTACAACATCGTTTTGCCAGTTCCTCGGCTGCAGCAGCGGCAGCATCAGTAGCAGCAGTAGCTGCTGCTGCAGCAGCCTCCAATAGCGGAAACCATGGTCAAGGTTTTGCTGAAGCTGGTGCTTTTATGGGTGCTGGAGGCAGTGATCCACGTCACTTATTGCTGAATCAGCCTGGAAATCCATTGCTCTTCCCTAGCTTAGCGGGACTAACACGTTTTCCTCATCTGGCACCACATATGCTTGCTGGTTCATTTAATGGTCTCAATCCCTTCTGTCGACGTACATCATCCGATTCGAATTCACAGCATTCAGTAACACCACCAGCTGCTGGAATACGTTCTTGTGAGAGCAACTTATCAATTGGCAATGGTGGGACCGGTGGCGGTGGCATGTCCACAATAAAAAATTCTCCCAATTATATGCGTCCGGGAACACCAGATTGCGTTAACAGTAGCTCTGCTGCTGGTAGTGGTGGTACTATCTCTACTACTGATATCGCTGATGAACATAATGATCATAATGATGCTAATGATGATGATGAAGACGATCATGAAGTCAAAGCCCAACAACTATTAGTAGCCACTGGTAACAACAATCAAACGTTACGACAAACGCCAGATCGCATATCATGACCCTGTACCTCGTACTATGCCAAAGCTTTGGCTTTCTATCACTGATGATGATAATGAACGCATCCCTTTGCTCCAGAAGAATGTTCTCTCGCTCAACTGTTTCTGCGGGTGATTGAGAGACAAAAGAAGAGAAAAAAAGAAGAGTTAGAAATAGAAATTTGCAATACTTAACCTTAATACAAGTTTTAAATGTTTAATGGAACCTTGCTCACTCATGCATCATACTTACCTATACTATAGATAACAAGATACAAGAATATGTACGATATTTTTTGAAAATTCGTCATGCGTCATTCGTCATTGTATCTCAACTCGCAACAATTGTTTTTTTTTTTTTTTTTTATTAATAAATTTAATTAAGAACATATATATTTTTTTTTTTTAATTTTAATATATATAAATATAATATTTAGTATGAATTCGAAATGAAATGGTACGAGTATCGTCTTTTAGAGAATACATCAAAATAAATAAATAAATAAATGAATAAAATTAATAATTATACATATTAATACAATGTTAGTGATACTTACATAATTAAGAAGTGTATTTAGAACTAAGATTTATACTCAAAATGTATTATTATTCAATATATAATAACAATATACATACATACATATTAAATAAAAAAAATATACAACATTTTTTTTTTTTTTTTTTGTTGTGCGTGTGCAGTGTGTAAATGAAATTCATAAATAATTATTGGGGTCAAACTACACTCCTAGTTTATATTATACATATTTATATACATACATACATATATGATAAATATATATCATTTTTCTAATCATTAAATGAAGAATTGCTATATAGAAATCTAAGAAAATAAATAAGGCAAATTAATTTATTTATAATAAAATCTAAAAAACATAACACCAATAAATAATATTATTTTTTTTTTTTAAATTGTAAATAAATATTATTAAAGCCCTAGAGATAGTTTTTTCTATTAAAAAATTCAGCCAAAAATTTTTCATATAATTTCGGCCTAGTCGAAAATCAAAAAATATAAAAAAATCATAAGTATATCAGAAAATAATTGGCATTTGTTAAGAGAGAATACTATTGATGATTGATTGATAACTTGACTTCCACAATAAACATTATACATTATCATCATTGATGGAGTAATTATTTATCTAAAATTATCTAAATTTTTTGTGGGAAACGGAACCCTTACTGTTAAATAAATTATCAAAATATTAGTCTCATAACAAATACCAATTGTTTTTGTTTTGAATAACTGAAAAATAGATGAAGTACTACATGGAAAAGTATTAATTATATAGAAAGAGCTAAGAAATAATAATGTGAGATAGTCGTCATTGTATGTTTAATATTATAATAAAAAAAAATATTATAAAAACTAAAATAAAAATTAATTAAATTAAATTGAAAATCATAATAAAAAGAAAATGAAATTTAATAAAATTAAAAACTTATTTAAATAAAAATTAAATAAAAAATTAAAAAACTAATAAGTAAGGACATAAAGTAAAGATCCCAACTTGACTTTTAAATTTCCTGTACCCCTCAATTATTTCGAAGCTTCAAACTATGAAATGAAATATTTACACAATTGGAAAACTTACTACTTTCTTAAGGGGAGAGGGGTCCGAGACCAGCACATCCTTAATTGATAGACAATAGCTTAGAATGGGTTTTGGATCACTCACATATCAATTTAATAAATTCTAGTAGCTTATATGGTACTTGATCATCGGACAAACAGACTGGACTGACTGGCATATGTTATACAACACAACTTAATAAAGCCTGCTTTTTGTTGGGTACAGAATATTATAAATACAGAATATTATAAATGAAAATATTTGGTCTTACCAAAGATAAAAATACACTTCATATTGTACTTATTAATATAATCAATCTACAAGTATGTAAACTTCACACAGATCGATTTTAATGTGGCTTATATATCACTTATTCCAGTGACTAAACAAATTCGATGAAAAGAAAAACTTCAAACTTTAGATCTTTATATTAAAAATACTAGTAACAAAAGATTAGATCCGGTAATAGTATGTATCAATAAATTCACACTCAGTTATGAAGTGTATAATAATAAATGAAAAAAGAATTATTAATTATGAGAAAAATTAAAAAAAAAAAAAATATTCATACCATGAGTGTAAATAATTAAATGCTTAATTAAGAAAAATAATTGCATCGAAAACTTATAGTAAAAAACAAGAAATTAACAAATAAGAAAGATTTAAATTAATAAATTAAATAACATCATAAAGTACAATAATATATAGAAAATTAAATAAATAAATAAACTATTAAAAAAATATGCATAAATAAATCTCAAAAAACTTTCACACCACCTCAGAGTCAAGGCAGCTGTTATACCAAATATTGCTCCTACATATGTATGTATTAGACATCTGTGTGAATTCATTCAAAAGGGCATTTTTGGTATCCATGCTCAAATTAATGAATTTGACATTCACATTCACTGAAATGAATTCCAATGTCTGAATGCAGCTGAGAGAGTGTTCCTCTCACAATATAAAATGCTCTCCCCGACACACAACAAAAATTTCGTAGAATTTGTGTGCAATTGTTGTTGTTGTTGTGAGTCTGCATACAATGAATGTTTTTCTTGTTCCTTTCGTTTCTTTTACACATTCGTCTTGTTTCAATCGTTTTGAATGCGATCGCTTGGTATGCCAATGCTCTCTCTCATATGAATTAGAATTCATTCTTGTGTGCTTCCAAAAAATTGAGTACGACATTCAATAGTACTCAGTTATGCCAAGGAACTGAATACGTTCGTACAGATGTCTAATATGTATGTACATTAGTATCTAATAATGATTGTGTCTCTCTTAAAACTTAAAAAAGTAACGTTTGCACTACTTACTTAGGCTGAGAACACAACGGTGCAGACAAAACGTCTTTTACTAATAGGAAAAGAAAATATATTGAGACATGTTTTTTATGATGATTCAGACAAAAACATGTATTTTCTCTTGTCTGCTTTGGTGTGTGCTGCCTCATAAGAAGTAATGTACCATGTTTTGTTTGATCTGTTGAGTTCTCAGCCTTACTAAAAATAAAAAAAAAACTGTTGCTTTTTTAAATATGAAAAACTGTGACTACTGTAATTATCAGCGTACGGCAAACAGAAGTGGCCTTGTCAAAATTCAGTTCAATAGCCCAAAAACTAAGATGACTGGTTTGCATAACATTGGACAGACATCAATTTGTCTCGTCCATACTTTATAGGGTTATAGGGTTCATTTCGATTCTATGCATTACAAACTACATATTCAATATATGGTATTATATAATCAATAACGAACGTATCTCATGTGTGAAAGTTATAATAAATCGATTGGATTGACACTAAAGCTATTGCGTGTTTTTGGCTCCTGCATTTCAAATACTTGAACTACATAACATGATGACTATGATGATCTCAACTAAGAGAACCTTGAGATATTTTTTGCAGATGACATTGCAAAGAAAGTTTTATGGATTTTGTGTTATAAATTTGTCCGTACTATGTTAACTTCAGTACCAATCCAATAAATAAATAAATTAAATACAATATTAAATTTGAAATAATATAAAACAATAGCTAAAATAATATGTAACAATACAAAATTAAAAAAAAAAATATTAAATTCAAAGATAAAAAATATCAAAAAAAAAAATAAAAAATAGTATGAATAGTGTTTTTTTTTTAATTGTTCGAAGTAAGTGTATGCATATCCAATGTGCAATGAATATAATATATGTATACATACATATATGTATATATATTTTGGCAGTAACTGATTAATTAATTTTTGTAGTATTGACCTCAATAAAAAAATTTTGAATAGTAATAAATAAATAAAAATATGTGTAATAATTTTTTTTTTTTTTGGATATATATAAAATATAGTTAAATACATATAAATATTTAGCTGAATAAGTAACATAAACCAACAGAAAAATTATGGAAATTATATATACAATTAATATAATGAGAATATATCGAATAAAACATTTCAAAGAATATAAAAACAAAATAAAAGTATTTTTATTTAACAAAAGATTTTCTGCTTCAAACGAATCAATTTTTTATTACTGGGAATACAATAAAAATCAGCTGAGTTGTAATAATTTAAGGAGTCTGGTCTTATAAGGATACTCAACATTTTTTGCATTTATTCTATTGTATTCTCTACAAAAAAGAACACACTATTCTCAGCGAAATGATTCGAGATTTTCATCGCAAAACCTTCGTTTTAACCGAACTAAATGATATTGTACTACTTACAATGGTCGGAAAAAGTATTTTGACAAAACTATGTGCAATGTTTGCAAGGATATGCTATAATTCCTAACTAAAGGTTAGTCAGAAATACCGCCCTCTGAAATGGAAAAGTTAATACTGTCTCATAAGCAGTGTCTATGTCAAGTCGGCTACAAGCACTCGTCATAGACAGCCAGCGTGGTCCAACAAAGTACTATTGACAAGGCTTTATGTTGTTGCAAATTAAGTAAATTGGTGCTGGTAGGTGTTTATTTAGTTTAGATAGCAGTCCTTGGGGCCATACTTTGTCAAACCTGACGTGCATCGAGAAAGGCAGCTGAGCAATACTCTTTGCATTCGAATACTTTAAGTATATGTTGGACCACTCTGTGGCATTGCTCAGGTGTTCCATGTAACCTCTTGAATCGAAACCATCATCCAGCAGCGGTAGCAGTCTCATCAAAAATATTCTTTCAAATATCTTCGAGAGAATGGCCAGCAGGTTAATTGGATGGTAGGAGCACGGGTTGTCTTCTGGCTTCCATAGTTTGGCTATTATGATGATCTCAGCGCACTTCCATTGAGCTGGGAAGTGACTGAGTCTCAAAATTACATTGTATATCGCGACAAGTAGTAATAAGGTTGTTTTTGGGCAGCGCTCGGATGGCCAAAGAATCTATCATACCCAGGAGATTTGCTTGCAACAAATCAAGCAATTTCATTTTGAACTTCATGAAGCTCGGCAGGGCGTATTGGCAGATCCATCTGGCATGCAGAGTCAATGAACTTGATCGTATCTTGTTCATAAGTGTGGGAGTAGAAGTTGAAAGGACTGAAGGTTGCTTCCAGAGCTTTGTCTTCGCTAGACCTATACCAGGTACCATTTGGACTCTGAAGAGGCACCTTTCTCCTTGTTGGTCTTTTAAGATATATTGTCGCTCTCCATAAATTATGCACAGCGTTCCCTGATTCAACTTCTGCGAGAAAATCTGCAGTTGCCTTGTTTTTTTTTTGCCCCAGCCAGCAGCTTTGTCAGCTCGTTCGTTGCTCGATTAAGTACCGTCTTATCCCTTGGATTTCTAAAGAGATGCCAGACTCTTTGTAGTCTTCTCTTATCTCGCACCATATCAGCAATCACAGGAGACCAGAGGAGGAGGTCCCGATTGAAGTGATAATTTCCGCCTGAGAGGGTGGGCGTTGAGTGGGTAGCGGCTTCATGGATATTTATTGCAGCTTCAATGTCGGCGCCAGAGTTAAGCTGAATATTTATGCGTTCAAGCCATGTTCGATATTGGTACAGGTTGGTGCTTCTTCTAAAAATTCTCGCAGAGATCATGAAATGATGTAGTAAACATTTTGATAGGATCATTTCCTTTGCTCTGGGCAATGTCCAGTAAATCGGAGATCTTCTGAGGATCTGTGGGCCATTACATAGGCTTACCTGTAGAGTGGTTAGTGAGTTGCATGGTCCGCATGCAGTTCCTCTCGTTGAAATCGCCGTATGCTATAAATCTCTGTCCAAGTCTACCAACTAATGCTGGAGTATTTTTAAAATAGGATTCCTTACTAAGAATTATCTCTGGAAAGAATAAATGAATGAAAATTGCTTAAAATTTTGTTTTAAATTTATTGAATAATACAAATATCTGTACCATATATGTATGTATTTTAAAATGAAAGAATGCCGAAGGCTCTTTATGTCATTATAAAAGTATTTATCAAAGTACGCAAGTGTATCACTTTGAACAAAAAACAAGTGTGATCGAACCACTTTGAGTCACCCACCATATGTTTTTGATATATTTTGATCATATGGCTCATTCCTTGGTCTGGAACAAGGCCTATCTAAAGCCTCTGCTACTCTGTGGGTCGTAGCAACCAGTTATATAACGCAACTCCATGTCGAGCTCTCACTCCACTAGCATTTGGGTAACAACCACAGCCACTACGATACTCCCTTAAAGGGCCCGTCTCCGGTGGCCAGGAAGGAAGCAAGTTTCATGGGCTCCTGACCACCCGTGGTACCAGAAAAGAGCCTCTGGTGAGACTTCGTACCCGAGGTAATACCATTTTGAACCCCAAACAGTTCTTGGGTTGGTGGTCCAAAAGTCAAAACATAGCTATCTGGAATAGAATGCAGGCATAACCCACAGATGGCACAGTATACACTATATTCATAGATACACTGTTCGGAGCGATGTCTATTCCAAACACTCACCATTCATATAATCAAAAATCAGTCGAATTATGACCCCACTGTCACAAGGACTTTAGCTAATAGATAGACTGAGACCATCACTGATCCAAACGCCTGTGGTACCAGAAAATACCACTGGTCAGGCAGAGTGACAAAGTCACTACAAGTACAGCTCCATGTAGCTGAGGGACTAGTGACTCACAGACAACACTAGTTCCACCCTATACACACACACACACACTCACAAACACGGACCCCTCAGGTTACGAGCAGTGGTTTGTATGGGAGGTACCCCCTTGTGTTCCAATTAGGCTGGCTCCGACAAATTTTCAGCGTATGGTTAATAGAAACATATATGCAAATTTTCAGCTCTCTAGCTCAAAAACTGAGGGACAGACAACACTAGTTCCAATCTATACAAACACATACCCACAAACACGGACCCCTCAGGTTACAAGCGGATGACGCCTCAGAAATACTGCACTTCTGGAGAGTGCCTGACTAACATCATAAACCCCATTGACTTACAAAATACCGAACGCATTCAAATCTCTCAAATAATCATATAGAGGACATTCACAGAGAACATACCACTTTGCCCCGCTCGAGCCACAATTGCATTCCGCACTATCATTCTGGCCCCTTAAATGCAAAAAAAAACATTAAGGAAACCATGAACAGGAATCCGAGTCAGAGGTTAAAACCAAAGTCTAGTCGACTGCCTGCGAATGTTAAATTCCGGCTCTGTCAGATAGTATTGTACAACAATGCTTGAAGTTCTGCAAGCAACCGTTACCAGTCAATTAGATGGCATCGATCACGCGAGCGTAACTAAAAGCACTTGATCAGGAGACTATGAAACACGGCGGAGGATGTGTTATAGATTGGATCAGAACAATATTTAAGTATTCTTCAAATCAACTTTCCCAAATTTTGTTGACGAGTGAGCATATCCAGCTGAAGAAATCATTTTCCAGCAAGATCAGCAGGAGATCCGAATCACACTACAATGGTGGCTGAAACTTGACTAATGTTGGCAAAGCATTAAGCATGAAACGATCCATAAACTGGTGGAGATCAAGCCCAGAAGGATTGATAGTGTCGTCTATATACATATATAAAACCGGTGTGAACGGAAAAGTGCATCAACGTGATTTAGTCCGGTGTGAATTCTATTAGTATCTTTTGAAGATTAGATGAGCGACTAACTGAACTCAACTTGAATTTGTGAGCCAACCTTTGTACTCGTATCATGTGATATGATCATAAGTTTGATTTCCTTCAAAAATGTTCATCAATAAATCTCAACAACAGTCAACAATCACATTTAGACAATTTCATTTAGTTTCCATTTATTATTATTGTAGTAAGTATTATCGATTGTTGTCGATCACAAAAAACAAAACTCTTCTGAACGATTACGATGAACTTTGAACCGATGACGAACAACAAACAAAAAATGCCGCATAAAATATACTTAAAACAAAAAAAAAAAAAGGTTAAATCATCATCCACATCAGTTTCAAATTCGCCTCATCCCCAGACCAGACCAGACCAGACCAAAGCTTATGTTGGTTGGCCTTTCTATGGTAAATCAAATCAAGTCAAGTCAAAAGTCATTTTTTTATTTGTTCAACAATTGTTTATCATTGAAGAGAATTGAAAATATTTTTAAAACAAAGTCAATTGTTCTTCGTCGAAATCAAATTAATAATAATAATAACTAATTCAATAAAATACAAGTAAACAAAAGACTATAAGCTCAAGCATGGTTGTACCGAGGGGGCCAGGGAACCTGGATCTAGACTGAAAAACTTAGAAATCAATATTACATTATAATATTGTATGTATATGACCTGATATACTCTTACCTATGCTACAGAAAATATCTGGTTTTGTTCCCCCTAAGCCAACAACTCTGCATACGCCCATGAGCAAAAGGCTAGGCATATCTAATCAAACCGAATAAAATGAAATCAAGAGAGCAGGTGTGGCGTCTGAGTTTTGAACATGACGACGACGATGATGATGATGATGTTGATAACAATGGAACTAAAACTGGACAATCAAATTAGGGTTCGATTTCGATTTCAAAAGGATCAATAAAATTTGCATTAAAAGAAATTTTTAACTCTTTAGGAGAAATCATCATTGACTATGCTAAAGATGTAATACTCTTCACGCTTTTCGGGTTGCATCCAACTTTCCTTTCTTAGCATCACTAAATTCTCTTTTTTCTAATAAGAACATTAATTTAAATGGGGGTTTGTATGGGAGGTACCTCTCCTGGTAACCCTTGGATCATGAACTTTACATCAAATATAAATCAGAAACTAATACTGTCCATATTTCAGTTCGTTACGTCAAAAAACATTTTCTAATAAGAAATTTAGTTTAAAAGAGGGTTTGTATGGGAGGTACCCCTCCTGGTAATCCTAGGATCATCAAATTTACATGGCTGATGGCTATAGATCAGAAACTTTTAGTGTCTAAATTTCAGTTTGATACGTTGAACAACAAAAAACTTTTTCTAATAAGAACTTTAATTGAAAGGGGGGTTTGTATGGGAGGTACCAGTCCTGGTAATCCTAGGATCATGAAATTTTCATGGTTAATGGACACAGATCAGAAACCTATAGTACCCAAATTTAAATTTGATACATAAAAAAACAAAAAACTTTTTCTAATAAGAACTTTAATTTAAATGGGGGTTTGTATGGGAGGTACCACCCTTAGTGGTCCGATTCGGCTGGTTCCGACAAATGAACTGCGTATGGTAAAAAGAAACCTATGTTCAAAATTTCAGCTCTCTAGCTCAAAAACTGAGGGACTAGTTTTGATACAGACGGACAGACGGACTCGTCTCATCGAGCTGATCACAAATATATATACTTTATGTGGTCTACGACGTCTCCTTCTTTGTGTTACAAATTTCATGAAAAACTTATAATACTATTCACTTCCGTGAAGAGTATAAAAAGGTAGAAATTTCCCAACACTGCTAAGAACACCAGTCGACATTTGATTATAAACCTGATCTTTTTTCTATCTGATTATAATCAACTTTGGTTTCCATAGCAACAACCCTCAGTGACGTCACTTTTCTCCAAAACAAAAAACAGCTGTTCATAATGCAAAAAATCCGGTAACGAAAAAGTGTATCCGGTGTGAATTCGGTATTATTTAGCCCCCTATCAGTCAGGGTATAGATGATCTGTGTAATTCACTCAGCTTATCCACTCTTGATGTATACTCAAATGATGTATCGTCTGTACAATACTTTTGGTGTGCTTGCAAAATAGTTTTGACAGACATGGTCATAGAAGCAATAGAAGTTTCTAAACTAAGTATATTCATTTTGACATACTGCGAGCAAGGCACAGTCATTTTATTAAAAAGTCGTACAGCAGCGTCTCTGTATAAAATTTTTTAATTGCGGATTCAGTGAAAATTTAAGAATAAAAATAAAAATGAATAACGAAATCAAAAATAAATTTCCATTCGTGGGCCTAGTAGTAAACGTAAGTAATTAGTTTAGCGTAAATCGTTAAATCCATTTCTGAATACTTTTTCTTCAGGAGGATTCGAATGATATGACTGATAGCGAACTTTCTAGTGATGGCGACGAGAAAAACGTAAGTAATTAGTTTAGCGTAAATCCCTAAATCCATTTCGGAATACTTTTTCTTCAGGAGGATTGGAATGATTGGACTGATTGGACTGATTGGACTGATAGCGAATTTACTAGTGGATCTGAAAGTGAAGATGACGAGAAAAACGTAAGTAATTAGTTCAGCGTAAATTCCTAAATCCATTTCGGAATACTTTCTCTTCAGAAGGATTCACATGATTCGAGTCATACTGATAATTCTATGGGAACTGATACTGACGACGATGATTCCTTGGGGGACCAATCGGAAAAAATGGCTTTGAAGTCATTTGTAAAAGAATTCGCAAAGACTGTAAAACACTTCGAGGACGGCGTAGTTAAGGGTCCGAAACTACCATGGGGCAGGCCGAGAGAATTACCGGAACCCGTATCATCTGTTAAGGAGTGTGCACCAGGAATCATAATTAAGATTCCGATTGTGGGCCTAGCAGAAAACGTAAGTAATTAGTTTAGCGTAAATCCCTAAATCCATTTCGGAATCCTTTTTCTTCAGGAGGATTGGAATGATTGGGCTGATAGTGAATTTACTAGTGGAACTGAAAGTGAAGGTGACGAGAAAAACGTAAGTAATTAGTTTAGCGTAAATCCCTAAATCCATTTCGGAATACTTTTTCTTCAGGATGATTGGAATGATTGGACTGATAGCGAACTTTCTAGTGATGGCGACGAGAAAAACGTAAGTAATTAGTTTAGCGTAAATCCCTAAATCAATTTCGGAATCCTTTTTCTTCAGGAGGATTGGAATGATTGGGCTGATAGTGAATTTACTAGTGGAACTGAAAGTGAAGGTGACGAGAAAAACGTAAGTAATTAGTTTAGCGTAAATCCCTAAATCCATTTCGGAATACTTTTTCTTCAGGATGATTGGAATGATTGGACTGATAGCGAACTTTCTAGTGATGGCGACGAGAAAAACGTAAGTAATTAGTTTAGCGTAAATCCCTAAATCAATTTCGGAATCCTTTTTCTTCAGGAGGATTGGAATGATTGGGCTGATAGTGAATTTACTAGTGGAACTGAAAGTGAAGGTGACGAGAAAAACGTAAGTAATTAGTTTAGCGTAAATCCCTAAATCCATTTCGGAATACTTTTTCTTCAGGATGATTGGAATGATTGGACTGATTGGACTGATAGCGAATTTACTAGTGGAACAGAAAGTGAAGGCGACGAGAAAAACGTAAGTAATTAGTTCAGCGTAAATCCATAAATCCATTTCGGAATACTTTCTCTTCAGAAGGATTCACATGATTCGCGTCATATTGATGTTTCTATTGCAACTGATACTGACGACGATGATTCCTTGGAGGACCAATTGGGAAAAATGGCTCTGAAGTCATTTGTAAAGACTGTAAACCACTTCGAAGACGGCGTGGTTAAGGTTCCGAAACTACCATGGGGCATGCCGCGGGAATTACCGGAACCCGTTCCATCTGTTAAGAAGAACGACGGTCTGAAAAAGTTAAAATTCGCCGAGGAGTGTGCACCAGGAATCATAATTAAGATTCCGATTGTGGGCCTAGCAGGAAACGTAAGTAATTAGTTTAGCGTAAATCGCTAAATCCATTTCTGAATATTTTCTCTTCAGGAGGATTCGAATGATTCGACTGATAGCGAATTTCCTGCTGATAGTGAAAGCGATGGGAAAACCGTAAGTAATTAGTTTAGCGTAAATCCCAAAATCTATTTCGGAATATCTTTTCTTCAGGAGGATTCACTTAATTCAAGTGATAGTGAAGCACAAACTATGCCGTCTTCAAGCCTCTCAGAGACACCGATGGACTCAAATGATATATAATTCGGTGATAAATGCACAAACATCTTTGGCATTACATGTGTTCGGTCCTTGGAAACTGCGATTGATTGACACGAAAGTCATAATCTTAATAAAATGATAAAAATCAACTATTCCGGCAAACAAAAGCTAGCTTATCTTTTCGCCGAAAATAATACTTTAAAAAACTTCTAAAAACTATTCACAATTCAAACTAATTGTTCTTAAACACAAACACAAATTCTACATTTACATACATTAAAATTAAAATACAATTCTATATGCACACCTAGATTTTCCTACACTAATAAAATAAAAATCATCCATATAAAGAATAATTGCTCGTTTAAATATATTAAATATAATTAATTAATAATTCAGGTGGAGCTCCCCATCGGGTTCCCATTTAAGAAACAAAATCAAATGCATACCGATTATCTGAACATCCAGAATGCGAAAATCTGTGAAAATATATTCTCGGCTTGATTTTGACTTGCTCTTATTCAAGAGTGAAATAGTAATCGGTGTGGAGAATGCATTCAGGTGCTGTCGCCTAGCATCATTTTATAATCTCTGATTATATTGGATAGGAATCATCCTATGACATTAGATTGTGAAAGGTTACATGAATTCGCAGTCATTTGTTGCATTGTATTTCGGATCTATTCAGGTTGTCAATGTTGAGCCAACCAACTACAGCATTGACAATTTCGCCAGACATAAATTTTTCCTGTGATTTTCAATACTAAGTTTCATATTTGAGGTAGCCACATACACAAGTATGGGCTCCCAACTCATCGTCGCTTATCGCTGCATATTGGATATTTCGCTCCAAGATGCTCTAGTACTGAGTCGGCCAATATAAGTAGATAGCATTGCATTACTTCATTAGGTTCTGGTACAATATTTAGAAGTGCCTAAACCAAAGTAATACGATTGCCTAATGGGTAATCTGTGTTAAGAGCAGATATCCAACAGCTTAACAAAAGTTCGTTTTTGAAAAAAAAAAACAAAATTAAATTTATAGTCTTGGTAAAACCAAATCACTTTTCTTTTTTTCAATTAGGGTTCTGTAAGTCCCACGGAACAGCTGAATAGTGTAGTCAACTTTATTCTCGAAGGATTTGAGGCCAAGGAGTACGTGGTGGCAGTGTATCACGATCGAGTTGGCCACGACGGGCAGCTTAGTAAGCTCAAGAGTCTGTTGCCGTCTCAACTGTGGTAGTAGGCATCTCAATAATAAGTTTTCCTCACTGGTACTAGATCGTGTGGAGTCTAGCATCAAGGCCACTGGAGCAGAATTACCGCTAGAGAATCATCAGGATGTTATCATTGTCATGTGCCCCGTTTGGAGACGATACGGCCATTCCGCCAGAAACAGGTGCATTTACAAAGCCACAGACACACTGCAACAATACGTGCATAATTTTGAAGCCTGGACAAGACAATGGAACGAACATTAGAATTACCATTAAGAAATGTGGCAATGTGACGTACGCCTTACGATTCGGGATATAAATACCTGGGTATTACAAATATGTATATGTATCACGAAATCCCTCGGAAATTGAATTGGGAAATTTGCGTTGGCGTTGGTATATATGAATGAATGGAAATGCATATTTCCACAGCAATAAAAGCTTCTGCTCGGAAGTGTACGGACGGCATAGCAGCGAAATCGAATGTAATATAATAATCTGTAAAAAATCCAACCTTGTAATTTAGTTGCTGAACATTAAATCATACAATATATATATATATAAGTATTTATTTCATGACAAATAAGTTTTCTAATTAAAAGTATTAAACTACTGTTTTAAGTATTTAGGCAGTAAGTACATAGAAGAATAGTTTATAGTTGTTATTTATATACCAATCACATACTTTGATATATGTTCATATGTATGTATATGATGGCAAAATAGTTAGTGCCACAATTATACTTACAATTTTACAATGAACAATTTTTTTCTTTTTTTTAACTAAGTTTTGTCGACCGGTTTTGTTTGGGGTTGAGTTAAAATTTATAATCAAATTTCTCTATTTAAAGTTGCAATGCAAAACAATACAGAAATTTTATTTGGCTTCGCCGAAGCATAAATACCTTACACACATGTACATATGTATGTGTGCCTTAATAAAGTGCTTAATAATTATTACATATTTTGTTTATATATTTTTCAATTAACAATGCTTAAAACTTAACATCAGAGAGTATAACAGTTATGAAAAGAACTGAGTGCTGCCAAGGTGCTGATCGTTGCGCATTTTGCATAATGCATCCCTGGTCGATGATCAGCTGATCAGCTGATCAGCTGCTGAATGAGAATAAGAATAAAAAGACTAAGGCGAAGAATTAGAAATAAGAAAAAAGTAGATTGATTAAATGCAACTAAACAAAGTTCCCATGCAAATATTTTTGGATAATTAAGAAAAGCATGTAATGGCCGACAAAAGAAGGACAAAAAATATGGATTTCTGGAACGATCAAGCAGCTGGTGATCGTCTGATAAGTGTGAAGCTTTCATATTATGTAGTATTCTTATTAGTGATTTTATGTGTTTTTCTGTTGTGTTTTGTACGGCAACAACAACAACACAATACACGTGTCTATTCCTTCGGGGACTACTTCTTCCAATAAACGCATAACTCCTATTTCGATATAAGTAAGTACTTACATATTGTACCGTTACATGTCTATACCAATTTTTATATTTAAAGCTTTTGAAATTTAGATATTTGTTGGCAAGAAAAAACAAGACGATCGAACGAATGGACAGCAAACATACTTAGGCCCAATCGATTCTCTTCATAAAACTCATTTAATTTCTATGCATGTACTAGGGTCTCAGAAAAACAGTTTCATGCATTACAAACTTTACAATAAAGTATAAATGGTATACGAGTATTCTCTAGTCATATGGAAATTTTTCTAATATTTCTTTACTGATTTAAAATTTGTTATGACGCCCCTTTGTTGAAAGTTACCTTTAAGCATACTAAATTTGCTAAAAGGTAGAGTTTGTCTCTTATGTACATACATACATACGTACGTATATAGTATGTAACATATGTACATATGTATGTATATGGAGTATGCAAGTACTAGTTAGAAAAATTGCTGTTAGGGTTAGTATTAGTACGGTTGGTGTTATCTATTCATATCCTGAACGCGAAAAAACAACTTTTGCAAATTACTTCTATGCAAATGCACATATGTAATTTGTAACGTTGTCAGTGTAAGTCTTCTATGACCTCGCATGTCTAGGCGGAAGTCGTTAAAATTGCCATATTGTTTTTTCCAGCTACCGAGCACTGTCATCATCATCATCACCATCACCATCATCATCTCTATCGTCTCTGGTATTAGCATGACCCCCATGTACTATTTGCTACAATATTTACATCGAAATCGACACCGACACCAACACCAACTACGCCTCAGTCTCAATTTCGATCTTTGTCTTGTCCTGGTATTGTAAGTATTGTTTTAGTTCTTCTTGTTGTTGTTTGTAGTAAATGTATTTAAATAAATTGAGTTCAGAAAACCAACGAACGTTGCTGCCAACGGCTTTCTAAGCTGTCTTCCAACAATTTGGACAATTTCCCATACTACTTACTTACACATTATGTACATACATATGTACATATCAAGCAACACTATCAGCTACATTGAAATCAACTAACTTACGTATGTATATAATATATGTCTATACTATATACTTGTACATATGAAAATGAAACAAAAATTCTATTACATTAACTTTTATGGCAGAGGCAGGGGAGCCATCGACTTCAATTTATGTTTGTATATACAACCTACTACTACTATTAAGAAGATCGATTGTTGTCTAATTTTATTCTCTTTATGCCTTAAACTTTTTACCTGCTTGCCATTAGCAAAAGATCTATTTATGAGATGGTGACAGACCATACAAATCCATATGTATACTAAGGAACTGGAAAGCTAATAATTTTGCAAGAGATGATACAAGTCTATCATTTGTGAACAAACTGCAAACGTCATATAATCGTCGATTCTTCTTTGATGATTATACTCTTCACGGGAGTGAATCCATAGCCATCAATCGTGTAAATTTCTTGATTACATCTTTGGCATAGCCAACGATAGACTTCTTTCTGGTTTTGTTTTAAATTACTTTTATTTATTGCATCTCCTATATTTTTTTTATGAATAGGACTAACAATAATAATTCAACTCTTATAAACTAATATATCGGTGTCCTTCCTGCAAGGAAGAGGATGGGGTTCGCTTAACACTACGAGCCGATCTGGTCGATCGTTGCGATTCAGATGAGATGAGCTCCTTGTATAGGCAAGAGCTCTGGCTAGGGGTGTGTAACGTGTCGACCTAGTTTGTCCATATAAAGATTTTTACGCATAGAATGGTGGCACTTCCAGGTCTTTGTGAATGTCTTCATTCCTAATATACCATGGAGTTCCTGTAATTATCCTAATATTATTATTCTTGGATGTGTTCTTTGTATACTTTCGATGTTATTCGTGCTTGCGCTACCCCACAATTCAGAACCATAAGTCCAAATTAATTTTTTTTTTAAACTTTCTTATTGCAAAAAATTATTTTAAATTATATTTATGAATTACTACGTGAAAATTGAAGGGGGAGGATGGGTGTCTTGGCATGTACTACGGGTGGTGGGGTTGGTAATGGTTAAAGCAGCTAGACAATGGCCCCTCTTTCTGTTTTATCCCAAAATCAATGAATAAGTTAGAAAGACTGCCTATGTCTATGACAAATTGCAGTTTTAAAGGATTCTTCCTCACAGTGCTCCATAATTTTCATATTACCCACTTACGTTTCAGATAACATAAATATTTGGATTCCCAACTAGATTTTATTAAAAAACCTATTTATAAGAAATAAAGAAATTATACCTACTATTATTTGGTGTGTAACAATTTTTGAGGACCAAGTCAAAATATAATTGATTTTATGATAGCATAGCAGCAGTTAATGTGTCTCTGGATTTTATGCAAAATCATATCTTTTCACGGGTCTTTGTGTTCGTCTTAAGACGGGTGCTTCTTGCACTACTGGTATTGTTTGCTGTTCGGTTTTCAATAGGAATGTCGAACCTTTGCACATAAATGCACATAATGTACAGTTGTACCAGCTATGCAACACAATGTTCGATCCATGTATTGGCTGATATAAATTCAAAACATCGTATATGACAACTCAACTGCAAAACTTATTCCACTGGAATAAACAAGACGAGTATTTCCAGTTGAATGGTTTTGATTAAAAGTTATATTTACATATATTAGTACGCATTTTCTCCTCTCAATTGAATTCAAATAAGATAATAATAATTAATTTTGTCCAGCTGATGACAGTACACTTCAGAATTGATCGTTGTATTGTCCGGTAGAAGCTCAAACACGATTCCTTTGAAATTCCACCAAGCCGATCACTTTTTTATATGAATATCGGCATTCGAGGTGCTCTTACATCCATGATCTTCTGCGTTTAACATTGTTGATGATGCGCTTCATTTTCTTGCCGTTTGAGAAGCAAATCGCAGACGTCAACGCGACGTCACAAATTTTTTTTCGTATGAACATGGTAAACCCATATGTTCCACTTTGGGATATAACCTAAGCGTTTCAAATGATAAACGATCGAATTCAATAAATTTAATTCGCCGCTTGGCAAAGTCATCATCAGCTTTAACTGGCCTTCCAGAACATGGTGCATCTTCACCATTAAAATTCCCGTATTGAAATTTTCGAAACCAATTTTGACGCTGGCGTACTGTCAACACATCCACCCCATACACATCGGATAATTCTTTTCTTGCTTGAACAGCATTTTTACCTTTTCGATAGAAAAAAATCTTTTCACCTTCCATATTCGATATTCGCATCAACCAAAAACTATTGCGTTTAATCAATCGATTTTTTCAAGCAAGCGTTTCCAGATGAACAGTCAAAACAGTCAAAATATATATGTAATGATTTGCGGCTTAGGTGTATTTGTCTTGGCTGTGGAAAATACAATTAAAAGTCCAATTACAACGCTTAAAATAGCATGATTTTTAAACAGGTGTTTCCACTGTTTTTATTTTTAAGATGTCAACTGTTTTCTGTTTTGATTACACGGACGCATGAAACGTTGTTCGTAATTGTGAAAAGTGAAAAAGAGAAATTTGTGAAAAATGGATAATGCACGAGATTTGTTTATGTTTGCAATATTTGTGAATTGTCCATATATACACATATATAGATGTATGTATGTAGATATTATGAATTGGCTTAAGCGTCGTTCTGGTGATGTAGAGTTCGAATTTACTCAATTAGCAACTGGCCATGGCTGTTTCAGACAGTATCTCCACAGGCTTGGGCTCGCTGCAGATCCGTTCTGTGGTCTGTGCAGACATCTTGTGGAGTATCTGTTGCATCTTCTTCATGAGTGCCCCCGTTTCGAAGCGGAGCGACGAAGAGTGTATGCGCGCCTTGGATCACCTTGCAGCTCACATGAGATTGTAAGGCGCATGGAAACATCGGTGGATGACTGGGCATACTTCTCTTCTGAAATTGCCAACATTATGAGGGGTGCTTCAATGTACGAGCGAACAATGGCGCCTGCTTAATTTTAAGCATACTATCCCTCCCTATGAAGGAATGCTTCGGCGGTGCCGTAGGGATTGAAAGGGGCTTGAGGCGATAGAGGGTTTTTTAGTCGGTAGGCTAATGAATCCGACATAACTTGTGGCACGGGCCATAGGTAACTTTGGAAGATTTTTACTGTTTTGCATAACAAAAAAAAAAAAATAGATGTATATAGTTTGTATCTATTTTTATTGAACTCATTAATGAGAAAATATACGTGATCGGCATACAGAATAGTATATTAATTTTAATGTATGTAAATGTAGAATTTGTGTTTGTGTTTAAGAACAATTAGATTGAATTAGGAATTGTAATTAGAAGTTTTTTAAAATATTTTTTTTTTGCCGCAATAGTTGATTTTTATCATTTTATCAAGATTTTGAATTTCGTGTCAATCAATCGCAGTTTCCAGGACAATTTCCAACAAGGTTGGAATTATATATCATTTGAGTCCATCGGTGTCTCTGAGAAGCTTGTAGACGGTATAGTTTGTGCTTGAGAGTCTGTTGGTTTTAGAGGTTTCTTTGCCAGGTCCAGTGGCGATTTGCCAGCATGGGCTAGTTTTGGTATTTTATTGGGCAACAATACAGATTTGTCCCCTGGTGCACACTCGTTGGCAAATTTAACCCTTTTCCGACTTTCGTTCTTCTTAACAGATGGTACGGGTTCCGGTAATTCTCTCGGCCTGCCCCATGGTAGTTTCGGAACCCTAACCACGCCGTCCTCGAAGTGTTTTACAGTCCTTGCAAATTCTTTTACTAATGACCTCGCAACCATTTTGTCCAAATGCTCCTCAAAACTATCGTCGTCGTCAAAATTAATTCCAATAGAAACATCACTATCACTCGAATAATGTGAATCCTTCTGAAGAGAAAGTATTCAGAAATGGATTTAGGTATTTACGCTAAACTAATTACTTACGTTTTCTGCTAGGCCCACAATCGGAATCTTATTTATGATTCCTGGTGCACACTCCTCGCAGAATTTTGACTTTTTCAGACCGTCGTTCTTATTAATGTAAACCACGTCGGGTTCGAAGACCTTTACAGTCTCTATAAATTCTTTTGCTAATGACTTCGCAACCATTTTTTCCAACTGCTTCTCGAAAGTTTCATCTTCGTCAGTATCTAATCCACTAGAAACATAACTATCACTCGAATCATTCGCATCCTCCTGAAGAGAAAATATTCAGAAATGGATTTAGCTATTTACGCTAAACTAATTACTTACGTTTTTCTCGTCGCCATCACTAGAAAGTTCTCTATCAGTCATATCATTCGAATCCTTCTGAAGAGAAAGTATTCAGAAATGGATTTAGGGATTTACGCTAAACTAATTACTTACGTTTTTCTCATCGCCTTCACGATCAGAAGAAAATTCGCTATCAGTCGAATCATTCGAATCCTCCTGAAGAGAAAATATTCAGAAATGGATTTAGCTATTTACGCTAAACTAATTACTTACGTTTTCTGCTAGGCCCACCAATGGAAATTTATTTTTGATTTCGTTATTCATTTTTATTTTTATTCTTAAATTTTCACTTAATCCGCAATTAAAAAATTTTATACAGAGACGCTGCTGTACGACTTTTTAATAAAATGACTGTGCGTTGCTCGCAGTATGTCAAAATAAATATACTGAGTTTAGAAACTTCTATTGCTTCTATGACCATGTCTGTCAAAACTATTTTGCAAGCACACCAAAAGTATTGTACAGACGATACATCATTTGAGTATACATCAAGAGTGGATAAGCTGAGTGAATTACACAGATCATCTATACCCTGACTGATAGGGGGCTAAATAATACCGAATTCACACCGGATGCACTTTTTCGTTACCGGATTTTTTGCATTATGAACAGCTGTTTTTTGTTTTGGAGAAAAGTGACGTCACTGAGGGTTGTTGCTATGGAAACCAAAGTTGATTATAATCAGATAGAAAAAAGATCAGGTTTATAATCAACATGACCAATTTATATGGCACAATTGTTTCTAATGTCAGACAGAAACTATGGTGATCATTATGTCATCTTTGAGCCTGGCACCCGTAATACTGGTACAGCCATTGCTGGCTAGAAAAGAATATAATTTGCTGTGCTGCTTTGTTGGTTGTGTTCTGGTTGTGCCCTCTTCTTATAAACAGATTTTTCTTTATATCTTCTTACCTACTACTATGTTACTATTTCTCTTTATCTCTCTAAAGATGTCATTGGTTTGTTCTCTACAAATTCTGGACAAACCTTCACTAGACGCTCGCTGCCTAATAAGAAATCATGTGATATGCTTGGCTATTATTATAAGTATGTAACTGTGTATTATGATCGAGAACGATATGAGTCCAGCAGCTGTTTTTGCAACAAATAACAGTAAGTGAATACTTTTTAGTAGAATGTTTTGACCATTTACTTCTATTTTCTTTTTTAGATGTTAAAATCATCGTGTGAGTTGTTACAAACTGCACTGTGGCCTCACAACGGGCACCAACTTTTTGCCTTAGAGGAGACAGTTGTTGGACTATAAATCTCTAATGCCTGGCGGCCATAATTGTGTATGCATATTTAATCATCATCATTAATTGTAATCTTATTTTTATCACAGAACTCTTTATTCACTAATAGATGCAGCTTACGAAATATGTATGTATGTATATGTTCCTCGATTGGCATATTTTTAAAGTCTTTTTGAATTAAAGTTGTTTGCACTTTAATCAATCGACTGACTGGCATCAGTTTTTTCCTTCAAATTTCCTTGTTTAGAAACACTTATCTACTTTGACTTAGTTAAGTTAACAATATTTTCTATTATTTACATATATCTACTTTTACTTAGTTATAATAATAGAAAATATTGTTTGCGAATTCTATAATTTCGTTAGAAAATAGCAAATCAAAAGTATATTTTTCTATTTATTTTATTGAAAAATTGTAAAACAGCTGATTATGACAAACACATACGAAATGTCAATAAGAATGCACCTGTAAATGTTAGTTAGTCTAGGGACTGGTTTAAATGCGAATCGAACGAATTCTAGGCATTTATAACCAACATACTAATTCATTCCATTAATCGATTGTCTACAAAACACATTGAGAGAGACAATGAAAAACTATTTTTTGACAATTATTCACTTGACAGAATTAAGTCACAGACGAAACTAGTGTTCTTCCATTTGTTAAGCGGGTTACACTACATTTTTTGCCTTAACGAAAATTAATTTTTAAAAAAAATTATTAAAATTGTAAAAAACAAAAAAAAATTCAAGTGTTTTCAATTAAATCTCGTGCCATATTGTGTAAGTGCAATATAATTTCTAATTTTTAATAATCGATGCAACTGAAAAGCTTAGATTAAGTTCCATTAGAAAACCAATTAATTGTAGAGAGCGAGTGAGAGAACTGCATATCGGACGGATCTGCGCGATAATTGTCACAAACATATTTTGTTTTCAATTAAATATCGTGCCATATTGTGTAAGTGCAATATAATTTCTAATTTTTAATAATCGATGCAACTGAAAATCTTAGATTAAGTTCCATTAGAAAACCAATTGATTGTAGAGCGAGTGAGAGAACTGCATATCTGGCTATTGGAGTTCTTTTGACGGATCTGCGCTATAATTGTCACAAACATATTTTGTTTTCAATTAAATCTCGTGCCATATTGTGTAAGTGCAATATAATTTCTAATTTTTAATAATCGATGCAACTGAAAAGCTTAGATTAAGTTCCATTAGGAAACTAATTAATTGTAGAGAGCGAGTGAGAGAACTGCATATCTGGCTATTGGAGTTCGCTCAGTTCTTAACGGATCTTGCGCCATAATTGTCACATACTTACATATTTTATCGAAAAAAAAAAGGAATAAGGCAAGTCTTATAAGTACATTATATACTTTTAAATATGTAAATCATTTTGTTATATATATATAGGTATATACTTGTGCTTGATAGGATGTCTGCCAACGGAATTAACAAGAACCTTGTGGAGCGTATTCTCAAAGTTTTGGAATGCTCAGTTTGTCTGGAAGTGAATTTTCCAAAAAAGAGTCTACAATGCGTAAATGGACACATCACATGTGAGTTATGTGTCATAAAGATCTTGGCCGATGCATTCTTGGCCAAAGGAACAGCAACTTGCCCATTGTGCCGGGTTAAAATAACTTGGACCAATATGATTGAGTGTAATATTGCAAACAGTGTTATTGATATATTACCGGCGAAATGTTCAAAGTGCAAACAAGTTATGCCATCCCACAACTTTGAGCATCATCTTCAGGAAGAGTGTAGACATCGTATGATCAGATGTAGTTTCTGTGAATTCGGATGTTTGTGGACCGGATACAACAATGATTTCATCTGGCATGAGTTCACTTGCAAATTTAGATTCTACATACGTATCACTGACATACCGAGTACACAATATGTGTTTGATCTGAAATTTTGTCGACATTTTAATTCGACTGAGAACCGCATTCTGTTTACATCAGATTCATTCACTGCATTTAATGCAACTTGTCAATTCCGTGGTGAGATGCAATTAAACCGCGAGAGAAAAATTGACATTACATTCAGCTTTGATAGAGAAACCACTGTGCATCAACCTGTTCAATTCTGTATCTCAGCGCATCCTCTGGAAGATATGGACTTTAAGTGCATCGCGTTCCGTCATACATTCAAAGAAAAATATACAGTTTTTCAATGCCTCCTAAAACAAATATTTTCATCATATGACATCAATCGCTTTTTGGCCAAAAATATAACATGGCTAAGGGTCTCCATGGAATAAACATAATACAAGAAACAAGGAAGACAAGCATAACCACTTTTGACATCTTTTAAACACTGGATAGAGGCAGCGAATCATCAACTCTTGGCACACGCAAAACAATATACAACATAAAACCAAATATACCAATAAGCATATAACTTAAGGACTTTGAGCAAAATTTGTAGCTTCTTTTGCTTGGGATGGAAGTCTTGTGATAGAAATCATTATCATATACCACGGTTAAATATTATTATACATAAATATTACAATACATACGAGTATATCTATAAAATTATTTATAACAATAATGCATTTAATTAAACAATTTTACGCCATTTATTTAGTCCAAATTTATTGTTTGTTTATTACTCATATTTATAATGTAATACTATTATATGTGTATGTAGTAGTACGAGGAGATTGTCTAAAGAAAGTGCATAGTGCCTCAAGAACCTGCCAAATCACCAGGTGAATTTATTGTAGATTGAAGTTTCGAATCTTTATCAAGCGAGGCGAAAAGAAGTGAATCAACTATGGAGTCAGCAAATAGCGTCCTTCATCTGGTAAATTCAGCTAATCCAATTGAATTGAATCGAATTTGAATAGAAAACTCACATAGTTCACTGTGACTTTTATTATTTTCAAAAAGGGAAGTTGAATCACATGAGATTTTTAGTATTTCAAAAGCTTCTGTGGAGAGAGAACAAAAATTAACATTAGAAATTAAAAAAAATATATAATATTTTTTGATTTTGATTGAATTTTAACGATAATGTCTCGCGTCTTAGCACAACGTTACAAAAATATAATACTGAAGAAAATAGCTGCATTGGGCGTTTGGAAGAACTACGTGCTGCCCATTAATGGAATTGTTTCATATGGGGTTTTGGGTGCCCACTTGATGGCGCCCAATTTGGTTGGTCTTGGCATGAGACGCTGTAATGCAGCTTCAATACTTCTAACTTCGACTTTATTTACGACAAGTGTTTTCCTTTATGATCGTCCTCAATTCGCAATGTTACCAAGACCAGTGCGTGGGATTTTCGCTTTCTATGGCGCTTCGATGTACAGTTTGGGCTCGATGTTGTGCTGGGGTTTGCTGAAAACAACAATACCATTAAACGAAAACTGGCTAGAGATTGGATTGGGTTTCTTTACTGGTGCTGCTATTTCAAAAATATCCTACGATTTTATGCAATATTGTGATGATTTCTCTTTGCCCATCGATGATCACGCCGACGACGATGACGACTCCACCGATGACGACGACGACAACAACAACAACAACAACGAAAAAGTTGTTAAAAAAGGTCTGAAGGAAGTACCCATAAGCCGTGCCCAAGAAGTATATATTGAACTAGTGCCTGGCCAAAACTTTTTCTATTAAGAACGGGAGATGATCGATCGAAGAATATTAATGCTGTCAGTTATATACATATAATTTCTATTGTTTATTTGTTCATCTAAATTTGTTGTACCTGCTGCACTTTTACTATTATACCATAGTACGACAAGGCGGGTCAGAATGTAAAATCTAGAAGCTTAAAAAATAAATTAAATTATTATATTTCTGTTAAATACTTCAGATATTATTCTTTAATTGTAGTAGTTGTCTGTAAAGGAGGACGACATAGGTATGTAGTTATGTGTGTGTGTGTGTGTGTATTTACTAAATATTATAATAAGCTAAAACATATGTAAATCTCCTTACTCAAGGGACGCTTCAACAACCGATTGCCTTGCAACTTTTGCATTACAGGAAAAGCAGGAAGCAGTCATACTACATACATAGTACCAAGATGAGGGTGTACAACTCTCTCAACTGGGCCAAATGTGCTTAAATATTGTATTGTATGTATGTATATATGTATAGATAGATGTGTGCATGTTAGTCTACCATATCTAGTATGAATATCTAGCTTGCTAGTCATATACAATAGTAAGACAAGACGAACAAATGTTCGAGAGAATGAGTTTCCGTGGATTGCAATTTATTTAAAGTAACATTTTAGTGTTTCCTTCCGTTAAAATTCTACAGTCTTCCTTCCTGCAGGAAGCGGAACAACCGAATGTCGGCAGATAAAAATTGCCACAATATTCGGTTTGGTTTCGTTTAGCTTAACTTAGCTTAGGTTAGCTTAAGGTTACAGTTATAAATATAGATAGATACAGTCTGTCTGTAACTGTATACAGTTACATTTATGGTTAGTTTGGTGAACAATGAAAATGGCAAATAGAGCGATTGTGCCCAAAAAGAAAAGAAAAACCTTCATAGATTCCAAACTATCGTAAACAAAAGTCTCTTAAGTTAATGTCATGAGGTTGGTGGTTGGTGGTAGATAGTAGGTGCTTAGCAATTGACTACTAATGCCTATCATACACACATATGTATATGTATGTATGTAAAGGTTTAGATAAATAGATGTATTCACATCTAGATCCACTATGTACTATTGTGCATGCATTAGGGTGGCCCTGGCCCATGATAAAATTATTCAAAAATATCTTGCATTTGTCATTTATAGTATAAAGAAGGGCTGTCCAACCGCGGGCCGCAAACGGCCCAAATGAAGTCTGATCGCCGTTGAAACACACTGTTGACCCATTTCACTGATGATTCTTCCAAAGGTTGGACAGCCCTGGGATAAAGAAATCACAAAAAAAAAAACCGTTAAATAACAATTTTGATAAAAATATGAATATATTTTTTGATTTTTTGTAATTTCAATTGAAATTTCATGACGTACTATTAATGGTTCAGTTCAGTCTCAGTCCAAGCGTCTGTTATCGGTTCGGAAATTAAAATGGACCGACAAATAACTTTCAGTCATCAGTGCATTTCTCTGTCATCGATTATGTTATCGGTTCGGATTTCAAGGACCGAGACTGACCGTGTAAGACGCCTTTTAGTTTGTGTCGATAACCGTATGTACACATACTCCGAATAAGTATAGGAAACTCCGAAAAGCAAATCATCAAATCCATTTTTTGAAAATAATGTTTAATTTCATGAAATATTTCGCAAAATTCTCTTTTCTTTTAATTCATGAAAATATTAATTGGTGAAACTCTTACAACCCTCAAAACACACATAATCCAGTAACTAACAGGTGACATCAGACTCAATGTATGGGTAAAATAATAAGGGTATTCACGAGCTGTCGAGAACGTCGTAGTATTGTCTATAATTTCGACAGATCGAAACTTTTCGAGCCAACTGAGTCTCGAATAATATCGACGACCGTATAAAAGTGAGGGCTGCCAACTGTGTGCCAATTCTAAGCAGGAAATAACCAATTGGAATAGTTTCTCTTACTAACACGGACGATTTGCCAGAACATAATTTCGTCCATCGAAATTTCTGTACTGAGTGCTGAGTATGACAAACGTTATATGTATACAAATGAAACGTGTTTTAACTAATATTACAAACAACAATAACTTTAACATTTATTTATAACTAATTCATTTATAATGGCACCGGTGGGCACATATCTCAAGTACGTAGCGGCCAGAACTGCAGTCAGATTCCGGGTGCTGCATCTTCTTAAGCCCTGTGTCGCCGGCCACAGCACTATCCTACAAGTAGTGGAAATTCAAGCTGATGGTGGAGTATGTGACTACGGTGTGTCAGCCCTAAATTGGAATGACAATTTTAAGACAAAATTCCCGGCTAGAGATGATTGGAAATGGGGTAACGTCATTAGACGGGACTAGCTTTCGATCTATACTGATGGATGCAAGACGGTAGAGGTGCGGGCATCTTCTCGGAAGGGTTAACAGCTCATTTCCAGGCAGAAATCTACGCAGTCTGGCAGGCGGCAAAATTAATTAATGCCTTGGGGGAGACACCGAGGCATATATCGATCTATGTTGACAGCCAGGCCGCTATCAAAGCTCTGTCGGCCCACAGCATCAAGAGCAAGCTTATACGTAGTACGGTAGAAACTCTTAATCATGCTCGGCAACACTCTATCATACTCATCTGGGTACCGGGTCACTCTGGTATCGAAGGAAATGTGATGGCAGACGAGTGTGCTAGGAAAGGCTAGCACTGCCCATGTCTCAAGTAGTCACCGATGTTTATAAACCCTTACAGGATATACTCTCATGCCTGGAAGTGAAAACCACAGATCTAGCAGGCAGGAAGTGGGCAAATGTGTCTGCCTGCACTGTTGCAAGGCCACTCTGGCCAATGAGAACCTCCGAGCTCCTTCACTTTTACAAGGAAAGGGTTCGGATGTTGGCGAGAGTCATAACGGGGCACTGCACCATCGGGCTGATGGCCTACAGGATACAGGTTTCACACCATGACTTCTGTCGTAGCTGTGAAGACGAAGAGGAGCCGGGGAGCATCCAACACCTCCTCTGTGATTGCCCTGCTCTTCACAGTAAACGAATCCGGTTTCTCAGGAAGCCGTTCTTCGAAGAATTGGGTAGTTTGGCAAAATGTCCTGAACCTGGCTCTGGTCGTGGACTCCTCAAGTTGGTCTTAGAGATAGAGGCAGATAGCTAGACCAACCTTGGACTGTTGTATGATTACCCCTAACCGTCTTTCCCCTTCCCTTTTTTATCAGGCATCACAATGGGCTTTTAAGGCTTCTGGATGAACTCGCAAATAATTGCGAGCAGCCTGCATAACCTAACCTTACCTAACCTAACTTAATTCATTTACTATAATACAATAGTTTCTTCTAGTGAAGTCTTCTTTTGCAGGAGTTCCTCAGGGCAGTGTGCTTGGGCCGATTTTATATAATATTTTCACATCAGACATGCCTCTACCAATACAAAGGAACGTAAGTGTGGCTACTTATACTGATGAAACCTGCTGTCCTAGCTACTTCTGGCTGTCCCATTGAAGCAACCAGTCTGATCCAGTTATACCTACACCACATGATGGCTTGGTCACAGAAATGGAATATTCTCATCAACCATGAAAAATGTGCTAACGTAACATTTACACTCCGGAGGGATGAGCACAGCATCGGCATGCCACATAAGAAAGATTCAAGTAATGCAAAATAAAACTTTAAGCACAATTGTGGGAGTTCCCTGGTATGTCCGCAATAAAGCCTTGCATCGTTATTTACTCGTCCTATTTGTGCTAGGAGATGAAATAATTATACATACCAGTGGATACAATGACAGATTACTAAGTCGCCCAAATGTAATAGCAAAGACTTTGGCTACATATACTCGTAGGCCCTTGAAAAGACTAAAAAGATCTCAGAAATTTTCAATTTTAATTTCTCAAATTTGCTACAACAAACAATAGCTGTTTTTTTAAGCGTAATTGCACTGTAAACGAGCGGATGGGGACCCTAGACTTGCATGGCATACTCTGGTCACTACTAACAGTCACCATCAGAGAAAAGTAAAAATTTGATAAAAACAGTCTGTGATTGGCCAGAGATCTCTTAAGATCATGTAAGCATTAATTATCATCATGACTTTTTACATTACTTCGATAGACTGATTGGTGGGAATAAGGTATCATTAATTTGTCAATTTTTTTTTGAAAACATTTTAAAAGCAGACAACCTAGAGCGGGGGATCACTAGGGCTAAGATTGTTTTTCATACAATAGATCATATATTCATTAGAGGAAGTGCTATGCATCCCATTATGCAAACACAAAGACCAGCTGACCAAATTTTAAGAATCGCCATGGTTTATAAGAAACTTGTCTAGCCTAGAATTCCTAGTAATGGGTTAACTATAGTATTATAATGATAACATAGGTACTATGTGTTTTAGGCACACTCCAATGTCTATTCATAGATACATATAAATAGATAAATAAACATAGATACTTTTCTATATTTAATGTATATATGTACTTGAGTATGTATTTTGTATATACTATATACATATGTATGTGTGTATGAGTTCAAAGATTTTAGTTTTGGTGGACAGCAATGGTGCACACAGGTGCAACATTGCATGGCGCTGCGGTGATATATCTTTCTTGTTTTCTAGCTATAAATGTTCGTTTGTTCGTTCATTTGAACGTTGCTTCGTATCTATATTGTGTATCTATGATATGGTATGGTAAGGTAAGGTATGGTTTTGGTTAGTGTGCCCTCTTATGTCAGTTTGAGGCAAACAAACGAGTGAAACGATTCGTTGTACTTGTACAATAGTTTGGTAATGCAACAGGGAGTGCATTAAATGTCTACCTTTAAATTGTTATTTACGCTATAAACAAAAGACACCCAACCAACCATCCGACTAACTAACCAACCAACCCACTATAGTCCAAGTGTGGGCAGGTGTTTGGTGCGCTTGGTGTTGTTGGGTTTATTTAGTTTCGTTAGTTTCTCACTTAGTTCAGTTCCACTCATTTTAGTCTGTAGATCGATAGTTTTGGAGTGCATTGTGATAAAGGAAAATGCTATTGGGTAATGCCATCGATTTATAAATTTCCCCAAACTGTAGTTACAATATATGGTATTGTATTGTGTAGTAGTAGTAATTTACTGTTGCTATTGTAACAAGGGTTTCTCATCTCAAAATCCTGTTGAAAAAGAGTTGCTTTTGTAAGCAATTTTTTGAAACAATCGAATCGAAGAAAATGTTATAATATAATTCCATTATGTATAACATAAAAATGTATAAATTACGAAAAAAAAAACATAAAATGCTTCGAAAGCCTCAAATGAGGATCATTTAGACATCGATTGAGGTTCTGATTGCGGTTGTGGTTGTGGTTGCCTTGAAGCATGTCGCATTTTGTCGCCCTCAGTTGCAGCGTCATCGTTGCCATCAATATCATCTTCATCATCAACAACATCATGGACTTCTTCGTCTTCATCATTGTCATCATCAACATTAACATCATCAGCATCATCTTCATTGTCGTCATCAAAGCGAGTTGTAATTTTTCGTGCCTTGACCGCCCCTTTCAATTCGAAGTTATCAGATTAGCGCTTTGCGTACTTTTTAAAACTTCAACATTCTTCTTCATCCGTATTCTGCCGCACCACACCCGGTTACTTGTCTTTAAGCTTTGCCAAATCCATCGATATTGTCCAATCAATATAATTTTACACTGAAAGAAAAAAAAAAATAATAAGAATCAATATTAAGTTAATTCCATACATACTACTATTATTAGGTACTCCGTAATTTCAAGAAATGTCAAAAAAAAGATTTTAAACAAGTTACATTAGTTTAGTAATGAATTCTTGAATTCAAAAGGTGCTGGTCTGCGTAGGCTTCCAAAATGGAGTAAGTATTTCTCTCGCTAGGTGCATCCGCCTTCTTAAATAAAATTCCTGAACAGAAAATTTCATTGAAACATTCATTTCAGTATCGTGGACCTCATTTAGCTCTGCCGTTCCACAAGTCACATCCTGCAAATATTTAAAAGAAATTTAACAAATTAATTAAGTTGAAAACAAATTTGAATCTTCGAATATGTTAAAACTTAAATGGAAGCAGGTTGGCTTATCCAGGCATTACGAGTTGTTTTGTTACTTGGTTGCTTATACTTAAAACAACTGAAATGTTGAATTCTTTAAATGCAGATTACCGAGAAAAACATTAAGCTACACTTGTTGTTAGTTTTTTTTTTTTTTAATAATTTCCAATAAGGCCAAATAGCCATAACAAAAATTAGAATTGGCAATTGGATTCCAAATGAGGAGAAAGAGATTTCTGGCACATACTGCATTGTTTCGAATTCTATGACTGACATTATCATTACCAAATGAAGAGATCTGCACGATCTGCACTTCTAGAAAGAGTCAGGTGTTTACTAAGCAGAAAATCTTGCACAAAATGCTTATCAATTAGCCAATAAACAAAATACATACCGTCTGCCTCGAATATAGTGATAGTTCAGCCATTTTACACAATTATATTAGAGACCCGTAGTGAATCCCAATTTGTAAGAAAGATGTGTAGTATGTCAGAGTAGTTACCATATGGTTAGTTCTAAATTATTAGAGATTATCTAGCAAGAATACGAATGGGCTATTGTTATTATAAGTCATAATGGATATTTACCATAGATGTGCTGAGTAGTTAGACAGATAGATTCTTAAAAATATGTACATTTAGCTCAGTATAATTCGATGTGGTTTGACAAGTTTAATGTCATTTGCCAACTTTGCATCGACTTCGCTGCTAAAGATCAACCTCAAGGCGACATATATGTACTCGTACGAGTACATGCATACTCCCCAACTTCATTGTGTTGTTGGAAGTGACTAAGGATATGTGAGAGTTACCATATTGTTATTCTTTTCATTGTTGTTGTTGTTGTTGTTGTTATACGATAATCTGCCTTAAATTGTTGCGCGAGATCTGAAAAAAAATCGAAAAAAAAATATAAGAAAACAGTTTAAAAAGTCAAGTATTATATTGTATACGATATTATACTATACTATAGTGTACTCGTCGTACATTGTATGTGTGTGTGTGTGTACTTCATCGAAAAGACATGAGACGACATAAGACGCGAATCGTCATTATAATCATAAGAATCGTTGAATCGTTCATTGGTACTAGTGCTGATGGCGATGGCAATGGCGGTGGCTATGGCAGTGGTGGTGGTGGTGGATATTTACTTTGAACAGGTACTTGCAGCAACACAAATAGAATCAAGCATACAGATACTACTTACATTGAGTTCCATTTAGTAGTACTATGTAGTATATTGTATGTACATGGTTGGTTATTGCCGCAAGAAGATTGCAATTGCGATTCTCGCTGTTCTTGTTGTATTTTTTAATATGCTGGACCTTATGAGCCTCTTTTAGATTTTATTTTTTTTTTGGGTTTTGCTTTCATTTGAGATGCAGCTTTGGTGATAGTGCTGTGTTTTTTTTTTTTAGGGAAGAGTACAAAGCATCGAGGAAGAAATGTACTAGCTTACAACTCCTACACGGCAATTTGCTTTGAGTTGCGAAAAATGCCAAAGCAGCCACCGGCATAACCTTCTGCCACTCACATTGAAGTCATAATGAAGGTGGTCGGTTGATCGGTCAGTCCGTCGCATTGTCGTTCACTTGGTTTATCGCGCGTATAGCACATTGGGACAACATACAGCTTCTCTTTCTTCATTCGTTACTGTTGCTGCTGATGCTTCTGCCGCCTCATCATGATCAACCATCGTCATTGCCATCACCAACTATGTATAACGCCAAGCTAACTTTATGTCTAGAGAGCATCTTCGTCGTCATCATCGTCGTCGTCTTGGTCGTCGTCATTTTGAAGAGCAGCATTATTTCATAAAACCCATAATTACACAGGTCAACACAGCAAATGAAGGAACGAGTAAAGGACCATACAAATGAATGATGCCATCCATGTAAGTCTCCAGCATCATCAACAACAACACAAGTTATTCTAATGCAATAAATTCCATCGTAATAATTTGTGAAGCTGCCTCTGGAATAGAGTAAATGGGAGTACTCTGTAATTTACTTTAGATTGGGCGAGACAAAAAGGCACAACCAGAGCGAAGCACGTAAGAAGCGACAAGGAATGATACCTAAAGCAACATGACACATCAAATCACTGGACACTCTATCCTAAGACTCCACCACACTTTACTTCACCATAATCAGCTAAGCCAAACCAATCCAAGTTAATCCAGTCCAAAATAAAGCAAATCACATTGTCTGGAGTGCAAAGAATGTGTTTATATTGGATTTACTTATTATATGATATAGTATTCCTTATCACATTCTAGAAATCATAAATACTAAAATAAGATACATAGAAAGACCACTCGAATCGTAATCGAATTCACCCGAAGATCATGCGGAGAATTGCACAAAATATAACATAGATTTTATTAATCATCTGGCTGAACAGTATGCCAAATGTTCTGCCATTAGACTTAGCACCATAGCTCGCTGGACTAGTCACATACAGGGCCATGCAAGCATTCTGGGACGCGTTCCATCTGTCCCCGCGACAGCCGACTATGTATGTCCCTCACCCTACTTTAACCGAAAGTTCTCCCCTCACATCCCCAGTAGGGAGGATTGGCTGGACGGTACAGTTCTAAAACCTAACTCCATTGACATATACACAGATGGCTCCAAATTGGAGCAGAAAGCCGGCTGCGGCATCTTCTCGAACAACCCAAGCTTTAAGCTCAGCTTTCGCTTGTCTGACCACTGTAGCGTCTTTCAAGCAGAAGAAATGGCCATACTAATGGCCTCCCGGTGGCTTCTAGATAACTACACTCCGAGGTCGCATATTCATATCTACACAGATAGCCAAGCGGCAATAAAGTCCCTCTCGGGTGTATTCACTACATCCAAACTTGTCCCCAGATACTCTAGCCTGTCAAGTACCCATACATGCCATATACTGGGTGCCCGGACATAGAGACATTGTGGGTAACTGTGAAGCTGACGAACTAGCCAAAGAAGGGCTGTTACGTGAGGATGTAACGTCTCCTGCTGGAATTCCGTTAGCAACACTGAAGCTCACTGTCAGAAAATTCTACCAAGTGAAAGTCAATTCTCTCTGTGTAGAAGAAGACACTTGCAGCATAGCGAGGCAAACCTGGTCTCTTATGAACAGAAAACAAACCGACCAACTGCTAATCTCGGTAGAACCTCAATAAGCAAAACCATAAACGTACTAACGGGCCATTGCATCATAGGCTAACATGCTGGTAGACTTGGGCTTCCGCATTACGATTTCTGCCGTAGTTGCGGCTCTGAAGAAGAGGAGGAGACTGTGCTTCACCTTATGTGCCAGTGTCCATCCCCCTCCAGAAGAAGACGGAACCACCTAGGCCCTATGTTTCTCTCCAGCTTTACCGTACTATCATTCCTACCAATCAAGGACATAGCTAGGTTCATTTCGGAATCCAAATGGTTCTCCGCATTGGACTAAGGGGTTCCGTGTCAACTCTTTGCTGGTATCACAATAGGCCATACTCTCTTTTTTGTGCCTAAGTGAGCCTCTCGTCTGAGGGCTGACACCTAACCTAACCTAACCTAATGGAGATGAAGAAACTGATGACGTGGTACTCAATTCGACGAAAATTACAGCAGAAGGGGCTATGTCTGCATTCAATATTAATAGACGGAGCAAAACAAAGCTTCCTTAGAGGATGTTATGACGCCCCAGAGGCGCACTGTACAAAACTAACAAAAATTGAAATTTATTTTAATTCCAAGTGTAAGTTTTCATTGCGAGCAAGAATTGCGGTACTTGAATGGACACTTAAAATTGAATTGTATACTTTGCAACCTTAATGAAATTTTGGAACATTATTCGTTATAGATATTTTGAGAAATATTGTATAATTTAGATCATTGTACATACAACAAGATGGAAATATTGTACCAAACTGGAATGCTACCAATAGCCTTTAAATTTTTCAATGGGGTATGGGATACGACGACTTAAGACAAGAGAAGACACGACACGACAAGACAAGACACACCGACTCCGCCTCCTCATAGCCACCTTCGCATTTTATTGTATTTCATTTCATTTCATTCAAGATCGCAATTATTCATTAGCGTCCTTTTCTGGAAATGCAATATTCCCATGTTTTTATGCTGCTGCTGCTGCTGTTGTAGCTCCATCAAATTTCTTCCCGCTTTTCGCTTTTGTCTGTCTATTTGTCTGTCTGATCCACAACAAACCAATCTACACACACAACCGATCGATTGGGTTACTCCTTGGAAGGGATGGGAAAAAGGAAATGTGAGAGACATTTGTGTTTTTTATTTTGTTTTGTTTTTTTCTTCATTTTTGGTTTTCTGCGAACCATTTTATTGCTCAGGATGAACGTTTTTTGGAGCAACAAGAACATCCAGTCATGGCAACAACTACAATAAGAACACAACACAACACAAGAACAAGAACAGCGCCAACTCAATTATAAAACTTGAACTCAATCTCGATCTCCGTCAACTGTCGTTGGACGTTATTATTATTGTCTTTTTTTCAGTTTAGTTGTTTTTTTTGTTTTTTTTTTGTATTCATTTCTGGTCTGGTCTCATCTCATCTCATTTCATCTCGACTCGTCTTACTTTGTTCCTTTTACTTTATAGCTCCTTTGCCTTCTGTTTTCTTGTATATATGTATATCTTGGGATCCTTGTATCAATATGTATTTCTGTCTTGGATGTGTTCTGTTGCTTTAAAATTCATTCATTTGCCACCACTATTTTGCTGTTGTTGGTGATGGTGATGGTGGTAATGGTGGTGGTGGTGTGTGGCAAGTTGTGTGTGTGTCTCTGGGAATGACAATCTGCAATTTGCTATCCAAAACCATTTAAAGTAATTTATTTTTGCCAAGCGCACGAATCCAAATAACTTCCTTCCATTTTATATTATCCGAAACCCATCGCTCTACCTCTTCTCTTCTCTTCTCCACTCGACTCCACTCCACTAACCGATACATATCTGTTAGTCTCTGTTTTTCTGTATCTTTGTTAACTTAAACTGACCAACACTCACTTTTTCGTCGTTGATCCTCTAGTGATCGTTGTCATCATCATCATTATCATCATCATTGTTGAACTCAATGTCGAGCAACGCAACGCATCGCATACGTCGTCTTCTTGAATCATTCAGATTCAACTTAATTCGCATCTTTAAGGCCCTTTTTATATCTTTAGCTCCCTTGGCTGCTTTCTTTAACTTTATGTTATTGTAGTCAGCTTTGAAAATACTCTGCTCCCTTCAATCTTTTTGCCAAACAACATCTCTTGTCACAGCTTACTACTCGTACATGACTGACTGACTGACTGACTGACTGAGTTTTTGTAGTATACTCGTACTTATGTATCCATTATTCTATATTTAATTTCATTTACAAAATTAACAAAAGATAAAGAAGGCCTGCCTCTTCTCTAGGTCCATGTTTTAATGTCACACATGTTATACTAGATTACAATCATTATTGATCAGTATTAAAAATAGCTCAATTAGGTCATTAAAGGTACGTTATGATACCACAAACACACGGTGTCCTATAGCTTCGACTGAATAGTTAAGGACACGCAAAAAACATCTGAAGTCTAAGCTTTTCAGATAGTCAAGTATTATATAAAATAAGTATCAACCGTAAGGCTCATCTGCTGTTTATCCTAGTAAAAACTCCAACCATGTGCAATGTCTACTAATCAGACAGTGTCACCACTGAGAAATCATCTATCTGCTCAAATGTAAGCAGTAGAAAAAGTATTATTTCAATGCTTAGGGTCTTAAAGTAGAATACGTGAGTAACTAAGTTAACTCAAACCAACTACTGCCTAGAAAAATTTAGAAAAATAAAACAATTTTCTGTTCGACTATAAACATAAAGAAGGCGTTGTTATGAAACAAACATACATACATACATGCAAAGATATATATGTATATGTAATGTATATGTATGTAATAGATGCATAGATCCATGCATGCATTTATTTATCATGATGGATCATAGTTCACTTAACCACTTGCATTATATTTTACCATGAAGCATACACACTCACTCACTTACTCACTCATGCCTTTATTCATTCATTCAGTCAGTCAGTCAGTTAGTCAGTCAGTCATTCATTCATTTATTCATACACTCATTCAGTCATTCAAGTCACTCATGATTTTCATGTTAATTCCTTCCACTGTGTTATCAAAACAATAATGTCCAACAAGTAGCCGCCGTCCATAATTGCGGTATCATTGAGGTTCGGTCCGTTCAGAAGCGTATTACCCAAACTGCCTAACAACAAATATATGTACAATAGTAACAACATACATAAGTATAACTACTTGCAAGTAGGCGCTCGCTTGCTCGTTTTGGTCGCATTCAAGCTCGAGTTTGAACTTAAGCTTTAACCTGGACTAGTATGAATATGCGAGGGCGTTCTAATAAGTTACTAAACTAACCGCCATGTGGAGGTGCCACAGAAGCAATATACATACTTTTTTAATATTAGAAACTAGCTGCAAGTTTCCGCTTATATGTATATAATTAGATACATAGATAGATAGATAGATAGATAGATAGATATATAGATATAAATATGTGAGAATTTAAGAATGTCCCAGGACATTGTAGTAAAATCAAAAAAAAAATTCCATGGGAGACTTGGGGCTACTGCCACACAAAAGGACCATTCCTCTGCGTAAACTGAATTCCAGAAACACACACGTCCAATTTTGTAGATATATGTATGTGCAATATATAGACTACAATACATTTAAATGACTGATGTAGACGTATGACTATTTGAAGCTTTGGACATAGTAAAATTTTGTTAACTTAATAATAATCATACACGTATATATGCTTTGCTTTCCAGATTTTGGCCTCTGTGACTAATATCTTTGTCCAAACAACATGTAGAAACTGATCAGTGGTAAGAGATTTATAAACAACCAGAGAAATAATTGGGTATGGTATTTTTGAGGCTTTGAATAAGATTATTGTTCGTAAAGTGTATCAATGGTTTTAGTTAGAAAACTTATCAAACTACCCTAGGTATATGGCATGTGTATCTATATGGGGCTGTACTATGAATGGTTGTTTGGTTGGGATAGTTGGTTGGATCGTATGGATGGCATAAATGTATGAAATATGATGGTCTTCTTGTTTTATTATTCGTTAGTTCGCTCGTTCGTCGTTCTTATTTTGGTTATATTTTTTGCTGATTTTTTATTATTATTTTGCGTTTTCATGGCTATAACGATCTTTAAATCGAGCTGAGTGAGCTGGTGCCGTTGTTAGTGCTGGTAAGCTGCTGTTGCTGCTGTTGCTGATGCTGCTGTAGTGAGTGACCAAGTGCAGTAAAGTGGTTTTAAATCGTGAGCTTACATGCCCACTAAAGCTAGACCATAACCAATTTACCACAATACAATCCATTGAAAATGGGTATGGGTGGCGTTAACCCAACTGTATGACCTGCAACCATATATACAATACAAAAAATAAAAACAAAAAAGCCACCACATGTAACAACAAGTTGGCCTGATGCTTTCCTACACAATGCATTCTAGAATGTGTGCACATGAGACCAAGATTCACTAAAGTGATGGTTACTGGCTGCTGCTGCTGCTGCTGGTACTGCCGTTGCTAGTGTTATCCAGTCTGGCTGCCTGGTCAGGCGTGGCATGGTCTTCAGTTGTTCTGATCTGACGTTGTTGTTGTTGTTGTTCATCATCAGGATTTGCACCACTTAACGTAACCGATTTTGTTCGATTGCCAACAACACACACATACATGAAGAGTTTTGAAATTTTTATAAATTGTAATTTGTGAATTCGAAATCCATTGCAATGTCTATTGAATGTCGGTTGTTGTCGTCTATGCTTCTGTTTTAATTTGAGGCCGCCAAATAGTTCGAAGCAATTCATAAATAAATGCAAAATTTTTCAAAAAAAAAAGACACAACTCCCTATCATATTATCCTCCTCATCCTCCTACCCCCAATTTATGATATGATATGATATGAGTTTTTATTTGAACAATAAATTTAGAATTGGCACTTGTTTTTGAGCGATTGTCTTAGATGTAAGTAGCTTTGGGGCTAAGCCAAATAATTTGCTGTAAAACAAAATATTGTGTTGGCCTCACCGAATCATTAATACACTTTATATGCGGTATTGAATTGGGGACTTGTTTATGTCATAGATAAGTACAATAGATGGATGGGATCAAGTGTGCACTCCCCCGACTAAATAAATAATTTTAATGCTGGATAATTTTTGAAGAATCTGCATAACGCTACACTCACTGGTAAATTCTTACCTTATTGCCTAGAGCAGTAAGCAGCAGCAGCAGCAAATCTTTATTGATTTTTTGATTTTTTTATGGACTTGCACATTTTAAATTTATTTAATGAGAAAAGGTAGAATGCAATTGTCAGTTTGGGAATCACATTTTGTTTGAAACAGTTGTTGCCTAAAGGCAAATGTGGTCTAAGATGGAGCTTCTGTATATTACAAAATTTAATAAAATTTATATAACTGACAATTCCAAATGCTATAGACATTTTGTATTAATATACTAAATATTTTAAATGTATGAGACTTTTTGTCCTTAAAACTAATGATGCATTATCTTTTACTCATACAGTAGATAGTATCTTTAGCCTACCTTCTGTACGTCCATACGTCCGTCCGTCCGTCCGTCTTTCTTTCCTTTTAGACCAAAATACTAAACAACTTCCTCCCACCTCAGACAAAGCCAAATGAAAGAACGCCTTCTTTGGTTTAATGTTGAGCTTTATCTTAGGCTCGAAAAATTAACACAAAAAAAAAAAAAAAACATTAAAAATGAAAAGACAAAAACACAGAACTTGGATATTGGATGTGGTTGAGGTTGTCTGAAGTTTCTGGCGTTCAGTGGAATTTTGTGCAATGGGCGTGTTTCAAAAGTCATTTGTTTGTGAAGACAGCAGACAGTTAAAAACTACAAGAACGACAGCCAACAGCCGAAAGACCGTTGACGATGACGGTGACGGTGACGACGACAAAATAAGCAGCCGAATAAAATGGTTTTGTCGTAGCCCCAAAGCCAGCGGCCAAAATTAAGAAAACCCAAAAAAAAAAAACATAAACTGCAACAACAATAAAAATAATGAAGGATGAAATCACAAGAGCTACGTACATACAACATGAGAAATAAATGCCGCACGTTTAGCAAATCATTTGAGAGAGGTGGCAACAACAACAACAATCAACAGTGGCATAAGAAATTCAAAATGCCATAGGTCCTAATTCTATGAGTATTGAAAGCAGCCAAGCAGACAAGCAGCCAATCAACCAAAACACAAATATTAAATCGTTTCTTAGATTTTATTGAATATACACGTATGTACTTATTTTAAAACTTAGTACGAGTACACTACTCAAGGAGACCCATAAGAACATACATATTTCCTAATGATGTACTTTAATGATATTAATGAATTTTGCTTATTGCTTCCCCATCTGGGCCCATATATGTATATAGCCAGACTGAATTTCCTAGTTAATTATTAAAAAGAACAACAATATATACATTGGTATAGTTTGGGGGATTTTGCGATATCTGAGAACATTAAGTTAATTGACCTTATCAAAGATATTGTTCATAAAAAACCAGTGCATCTTAATAGATCTTAATAGATGGTATCTATTTGATATTCTTAACAATCTATGAGCTGTTTATTTTGAAAATGGCATAAGTCACTTTAGTTTTTGTTAGAATATAGGTTTATTGTCTTAAGCTTTATTATCTGCTTCTATGATAGTCAGAAAGAAAAGAGATCGATCTATGTGTTCTTTGTGACAGTTTGCTTATAGCATGTAAAATGTCAGGACGGCTCACAATAGCTAAATACATAAGCGAACCAATTAGTGACTGATATTGTACGATATTTACCTTAGATGGTATCTATTTGTTGTCGTCTTTGCATCCCACTTGAAAACCAGGTTCGAGAGGTGTAGCAACTTGACGACAAGTTCGCATACCATACTTGTACAATAGAGTGTCTATATACTTTTTTCTGGCATAGTGACACCGCGCCTTGTTTGCCTTCTCGATCTATTTCCATGCCTAGGAAATAATGTAGGGGGCCGCCATCATGCATCTGGCACTTGGATGATATCTTACTTTTTATCTTGACCACGTCTTTTTCACATGGACATATGATGATTAAATCGTCTACATATACAGCTATGTAGCTAAATTGTCGTTTATCTTCTTTGAAGTACAAGCATGCCTCATTTTTGCATGGTTTGAAACCAATATTCTGCAAAACTTCATCAAGCATACTGTTCCAAGCACGTCCCGATTGTTGAAGACCATAAAGCGTCTTTTTCAGTTTCAAAACTTTGTTTGGATACTGCTTACTCACAAAATCGTCTTCATAAAGCTTGCTATTCAAATACCCATTTGAAATGTCGACTTGGTGCATAAATAACTGTTGTTCTGCAGCTATTGCGAACATCATTCTTATCGTTTCGTATCGAATTACAGGTGAAAAAGTTTCCAAGTAATTAACGCCGAATTGTTGCCCACAGCCTTGTCGAGATTTGAATCTCTCAATTTCTCCATCTTTGTCTCTTTTAATTCGGAAAACCCATTTTGAACCAATTACCTTTTGCCCTGGAGGTAAATCGCACAATGACCATGTGTCATTTGCAAGTTTCATTGATTTTTGCCAATCGTGTGCATGTTGGCCCTTCAATGCCTCTGCAACGGACTGTGGTGTTTCAACATCATCAAAATTAGTTAGGTGATTCAGCACGATGTACTGCTTCTTGGGTCTGCCGGGTTGACCAGTTCGTATAATTTGTGGTCTACCGGGGCCTCGTCTTACTTCTTAATCACCCTGAACGTCTTGTAGGTGACCTTGATCAATGCGCTCGTCGTTGCTCATATCTTGTGAATCGCCTGCTTCTACAAACTGCTGCTCTTCTTCGCTGGAGTCTTCGGAGTCTCTTGCGTGTACAAACTCCTCATCCTCTTCACCGGAGTCATGATTGGTGTCTTCAACTAGAGCAACTGCTTCTACCGGTGCAACTGCTTCAAGTTCTGGGGCTTGGTATGACTCAGTTTTTAAATGCTGAAAGGTTTTGAGTTTTAACATGTTTAAAAATATTGATGCCAACTTTCTTGAAGAATTACTTGTATCTGTTACCCAACATCATCAACATTTAAATAAAATTTTTTTTATACGAAGGTGGGTCAATAAGTCCTTAGAAAAAAGCATTAAAACAATTTTTTTTTGGTAAATTTTTTTTTTTATTTTTCAACATGATCTCCTTAGAGCTCTATTCACTTAGTTAGACGTTTCTCTAATTTTTTTAACCCGTCAGAAAAATAAGATTTTGGAAGGTCCTCAAAATAAGCATTTGTTTGATCGATGACTTCTTCATTTAAAAACGAACGTTGTCCACTGAGCCATTTTTTCAGGAAAAAGTCACTGGGAGCTAAAATCTGGCGAATACGGTGGATAGTTGACAAAATTCGAACTTTAATTCTTCAATTTTAGCCATTGATCGTAAACATTTGTGAACGCGGCCATTGTCCTGATGAAAGTGGATTTTTTTTCTGTTTAAATGAGGCCGTTTTTGTTCAATTTTTTCTCTTAACTGGTCCAATAAAGATGCATAATACTCCCCTGTTATTGTTTTTCTTTATTCCAAATAGTCAACGAAAATAATTCCACGTGCATCCCAAAAAACAGTAGCCATAACCTTAGCAGCTTATTTTATGGTTTTCGCCTTCTTTGGTCATGGTTCGCCTTTCAAAATCCACTGTTTTGATTGTTCTTTCGTTTCGGGAGTGTAGTGGTGAATCCATCTATCCATTTCATCTACAGTCACAAACCGACGAAAAAACTCATTCGGATTACGTTGCATGAGCGAAAACAGAGCTTTAGAGGCAACCACCCTATTGCGTTTATTGTCGACTGTGAGCAAACGCGGCACACATCTTGCCGAAATCTTTTTCATACACAATTTTTCATGTAAATTAGAAATGACGCTACCTTTTGTTATCCCTGTAACCTCAACTATCTCACTCAACTTTAATCTTCGATCACTTAACACCATATCATGGATTTTATTGATCATTTCTGGCGTAGTCACCTTTACAGGTGGTTCATCCTTTGTTGATGTACGACAAACAAATTTTTTTTCTTCAATGCACAAGAAACACACAACAACTCTACCAATCTGGCTGAAACTTCACAGCATACCTAGACGGTAGTGATGCTGTATGAAAACAGACCGTTTACAGTAATAGTCGCGCTATTTGTTGGATTTTCTGAAGACTTATTGACCCTTGTAATAAAAGCAATGCATTTATTAGTTTTATTTTTTGAAAAATTGACTTATGCCACATTCAAAATAAACCTTGGTACCAATTAACGAAATAAATTGATCTATCTTTCTCTGGGTAATTAGGATACAACAATGATGTATGTATGTACACATTAAAAATAACCAGACTATTTAGAAGCTTCTTGAATGCTGCTATTATGACGAAAGAATGAATGCATAATAACAAAATAAATAAATGAACAGTTAAATAAAAAAAAAGGCATGTAATTAATAATAATTAATAACTGGAAAAAAACAGACCTTTACACATGCTTAAGATCCTACATGTACACATGTATCTGTTTACCTACCTAGCTTTTCAACTACCTTTTTGCCTGCCTGCCTGCCTGCCTACCTGTACCTTGATTAAGCGAAACCGGAAAGGGGTAAAACAATTGTTAAAGACCTTAACTTACATCAGCAGGTAGAATTGTGCGGGCGGTAGATGAGCGGCTCGGTTGGTTATTCGCGGACAACCATTATGAATACGAAATGGCAGTCACATAGACGGACACATGGACAAATAGACAGACAAACAGTCAGTCAGTCAGTCAGAGAGATACATATGACAAGAGAACAGCAAAATAAGTGTGAGTATCATATTTTTGTTATTGCAATTGGCAGTTTGGCTTTTATTTATATTGAAATTGCGTGCAAAGGGCGTTTTCTTCTTCGAACGACAAATCCAGACAGACGCAAACCAAACGATTGGATTGTCAACCATATTGTATAAGGCATATAAAAGAAATGAAAAACATAGTCAAAAAAAGAAAGAGGTAAAAGCTTATACCCTTTACATTTATAATTTTCTATTTTTTTTTTATCATGGCCTATAACACTGTGCGACAAACGACAAATGAAAATGAAATCGAATAGTTGCACGGCCAACCGAATCCTTACTTGAATTTGTGTGAGTTTCTTTGAAAATTTCATCAAAATCGGTGTAAATATACATAAATAGATGGTACTTTTACGTACTAGACGAAAAACGATTGCATGCATAAGGTAGGCATTGATCATACAAATATTTGCGCAAATGTTACGAAAAGAGAGAGAGAGAGAGCGCAAAGCATTTGTGTCGTCGATGGCACTGTTTGTGAGCTTGTTTTGATTTTTGTTCAAATCTTTACTCTCATTTTTGCATATGTGTGTGTATTTATCTCTCATTCTTGTGGAATTTTTGTTGTGAATAGACGCATGTGTAAACACGGACGATTACAACAACCATTTGCGCAAATATTTGTATGGTCAATGCCTACCTTTAAGTGATCAGGTGAGCAGCAGAAGGAAGAAATGTTGCAGAGTGTAATTAAAATCATGTATTTTCGTACCTTGATCGATGTAATTTCTTTATAATCAACAAAATCCAGAACGAATTACATTGTTTTGCATAATACGAGTACTAAGTTTCAGCTTTCTCAATGGGCCAATAAACGAATATGGCGACGTATATCTATTGCTATTGTTATCTTGCTGATCCGGAATATAAGTACATATTTTTTTGTTCCTATTTCACTCTCATACGAGGTGTTTGTCCTTCAGTTATGCTTAACAATACTGTCATTCCGCAAGTTGACAGTGTCAAATATCTAGGAATGACTCTCGACAAGCGTCTTACCTGGAAATCACACATCTCATCCACTAATGCAGCTTGCTATGGCGAGCATCAAAAAAATTTAAATATTGCAGAACAAAGCACTGCGTCGTATTACCTAAGGAACTCTGCAATACACAACGACATTCAGATGCCTACTGTGAAGGACGAAATAAATCTACACAGCAGTCGCTACAATGACAGGCTGAATTGTCACCGCAACCCTCTTGCAGCGGTGCTTATGCACCAAGAGTTCTCAAGGAGGCTCAAACGTCATCTCTCTTGTGATCTTGCGACCAGATCCAATCCACTTAGCCCACACACATAGTTTAATCATAAGGTAGTTAGTACAACTAATGCTGGTTGTAACATTCATTTGCTCAAACTTAATATACCCTTTATCACATATACTAGTACCAATACAAGAAATTAAATGGAAGGTATACCAACATTTATTTCATATAATATATGTAAGTATTATGATCGAATGTTTCGAGTCATAACTGCCAACAAAAATAACAAAAACAACAACAAAAATGTTAACAGAAACAATGACAGGGAAAGAACAACAACAATATCTATCTACATAAATACAATATTACGAGTATAGGTAGTATAGGTATGTAGTACATATAAGCAAAGCGGTGACGATTACAACCGGCCAACATGGAATTGTGACGAACACAAGGACGATAACGACAACGACAACGACGACGACGCCGGCAACGACAAAGTTAACATCAAGCTTTATACAATAATATTGGTAAGTAAACCATGGAGTGGGACACCCACTTTGAAGCTGTCAACCGACCGTCTATCTCTCATCGTTACAGCAGGCACTTGTCGGTAAAAGACAAAATGCTTTTGGTTCCCCGTTCTGCGGTACATTTCGTTTCAGTGTTTTAGTTATGAAAAGTCACTATTTTTGAAATATTAACGACACCAAAAATGTTGTGACTTGGGTCTCTTCAACTTGGTGGGACACGGAATGCTAAACAAACGCCAATAACACGAAGAAACCAACCAAACCAATCGACCAATCGACCAACCGACCGACCGACCGACTAACAGTCCGACCAACTCTTAGACCATTCAACTAAACGATCAACTGACACACGGAACTTTTAACCAAACGAACGAACGAACGAACGAATCTTGACATGTAATGTCATGTGGGTATAGAGATGGAAATGGTCTTGGTCTTGGAATATTTCTCTTCCTTTCTCCTGTTACCAATTGTCTGCCTGCCAGCCTGCCTGCGTGTGCATGTGAGTGCGTCACTTATATAGTGAAATGTCGAATCGTTCATGAAATAAATAATATTTCAAATGACAGTAAAGCAGACGGACATACAGATAGACAGACAGAAAAGAGATAGCCAGGAACGCAAACAGGCAGGGAAACAAAAGAAAATCGAGCACTGTTGTACTATTCCCACATTAGACCGACCACTCATACATAGCAGACATCAGATACCAACCAGTCTAGTCTTTATATCTGGCATATATACCAGTGTAGAGAGTGTAGGAGGAGTTGGAAGAGTTAAAGCCAAGGGACAGGGAGAGCTTTGAGTGGCAACTTTTAAAGCTGTCAACCGCAAGTCATGCCAAGCGGGTGACAATAACCACAAACTTGGAGAACTCTCATCGTCAACCAGATGGGCGCAAGTAGTTCCATATACTAAGGATTTTAATGGTACATTTGTGTGGCAAACTTAGATGAATTATTAGTTGTTGGATGGCTGGCTAGTTGTTTGATTCCTTTATTTATTTATTTATTTTTTTTTTTCTGTAGAACCAGTTTAGTTTGGTTTGGTTTGGTTAGATAAATGTCAGGGTGGAGCTTGATTGTGTCGACCATATATAAAATATATATTTCATTTTTCTGTTTAATTGGTTGCATTATTTATAAACAAGCAGATTGTTTGTTGTCCACACAGCAACGAAATGAAAAGTAATGTAGTTAGTTAGATAGATAGTTATGTATGTGTGTAGTTAAAAAGGATATGGGTATGGATTTGGTTTGACCAACCCTTTCGACGAGTAGGGTTTGACATATGCACTACATACATGTATTTATGCAAACTTAAATGTTTTGTCCTATCCTGTCCTGATGGCAATGAACATAAAGACAAAAAAAGGTATCATGACTTATGTTATTCTATTGCACAATATTAATACGTGTAATATACCATAGTAACATAAATGGAAAGATTGGTGTGGCATTAGGATAGACTTCATATGAAAACGGTATGAAATATTTATGACTTCATTAAATCAATTTTGGTTTTATATATTATATACACAGTGTCCTGTGCTGTGTAACGGATTCAAGAAGATTCAATGATCCATGCCTGGGTGTACTCTTTCACCACCGACTATGCTTTAAGTTGCATAGCCATGATGCTATGCTGGCCATGATTCACCCAAATCTAGGGGGAACAAGACAACAATCTTGGGTCCAACCTGGATCGGGGCACTTGCAACCAATTCATACCTTCATGGTATAAGAAGTGCTCATAGGGTTGCTAACCTGATGCTCTGTAGACTATATTGAACAGTTGCAGATGATGCAGCGGGTGTACTTGCAGGCAGACTTCCAATTGATCTGACTCTCAAGGACAAATATCTCGCGCAAGCATCTTCTCAAGAAGCAGACATAGAGGAAACTAAGACCAGATATTTGAATGTATGGCAGTACAGGTGGATTAGGGCAGAGGCACTTAGGATACACCAGCTCATCCTAGATATTACAGATTGGCGTCGTTCTGGTGACGTGGGGTTCGAATTTATTCAATTCACAACTGGCCATTGATGTTACTGGCAGTATCTTCATAGGTTTGGGCACGCTGCACTTCCATTTTGTGGTCTCTATAGAGATGTTGTGCATGATCCGGAGTATCTTGTTCCTGAGTGCCTTGGATTTCCTTGCAGCTTGCAGGATATTGTAAGCAGCATGAAAACATTTGTGGACGACTGGGCATTCTTCTCATGTTTTGGCAGTGCCGTAGGGATTTGAGGTGATAGTAGGTTTTTAAGTCGTGTTTTTTTTTTTTGTCGACCAGTGTAATTGTGTTATAGATAAGTAGAATCTTTCGAAATTTCATTTTTGTGCTATGACAACTTTTTTAGTTTATAACATTTTCTACACTCTCTTACTGTTATTAGTCATCTATAGAACCGAGATTAATGAATCTTTTTAAGATTCCATGCCTGTCCGTCTATCCGTCCGTCCATCAGTGAGCTCTATCTCATAACCCGTTATAGGTAGACGGTTAAAATTTTCACAGAGTGCATATTTCTATTGCCGCTATAACAATAGTTCATACATTTTTTGGAAAATCCATTAGAAAAGTCGGATTTTCCATTATTTTTACACATAATCAAAATATTGTATCAATGACACTTTCTTGTGCATGCCAACATGCCTAGGAACCCATAGAATTTTTATTTTCGATCAATATTTCATTAACAGTCCACGGGTTATCGTTTGGTAGTATGAGGAATTCTCAACCTTTTAGATTGCTTCAATAGCTGGCTAGGAAACTGAACATACACATATTTAACCTGAAAGCAAATTAATTTTACATAACTTCAGACAGAGGTACAAGCTTTACGTCCAACCAATTTGCATGCGGAACCCTTCGTGTGCAGATCCGACTCTCACCGAATCGTTTTTTTATTTCTATTATCAATAAAATTGCATTGAACTGATATTTGTACATACATAGGTTCATAGGGGAAGGTCATCATGGTTGGGAAGGTCCCAGGATTCCACTGTTCCGATTTCGCGGTATTGTAATACGAATTTTATCAAAATATTCATTGAGATAGTAAACTTTGATTGCTAATTTTGATTTCTTTAAGCGAAAGCGGCACATGTTTTAATACTGTTTTTGGGTCAATTTTCATGGCAAACAGTGAAAAAAGAAACCATAGCATGTTCAAGGTAAGTTATGTCTCGGAATAACGTTTGTTATCAGACTTGGGCCTTTTTTTCTCAGGGTTGGGCACCCATAGTTTAATGCATAGAAGCGTAAAGACGTTCCCGAAGTTGCTGCGGAAGATGCCGAACCATTCATGGATCCTTTCACATCAATGCCTTCTTTCACATCCAAGAGTTCATTTCGTGATAACATATTATTTCATTAGGTATTTGTAAGTCATGCCGGATAGGATAGGATATCCATTCTTCAACTAAAACATTACCCAAACATTAAACTATTGTAAATATAATTGTAAGATGTCTCGAAGGCAACTAATTAACCCAAGTTTTACTATATTGATTCACTAAATTGTCTTCATATACCAAAGTACTGCTGCATCTGTTTAGACTGTCAAGTACTTTCTGTTTCTCAATCCTTTAATTCCATGTACCATACTTGTATTATACTCGTATGAGTACTATTATTGTAAGTATTACCGACCCCTTTCTTTAATTTATCTTTTTTACTTTACGGATGAAATCGAATTGAATGCCGCTAGGTCTATGGACAGGACAGGACAATCAGTAGTTGAATCAAATTGAATGTAAATGAATGGCTGAAATGCTGAAATACTGAAATGCCCACCCAAAACCAACTCAACTTAACTCGATCCAATTGAGTCAATTTGACTTGAGTTGAGTTAAGAGTTTATCTTGTGCATAAATAACTAAGTACAGTGAACATTTTTAAATATGCACGGACACACATCAATGCTAAGCAATTGATTTCTTTCGATACATCAATGTCCATTTCGTTCGTGTTACAAATTGAGGTCGTCCACGATTCATAAGGGTGGTGGTGATGGTTATGGTGATGGTGGGTGAATCTCCTTTATTTTTTTTCTTAGTTGTTATTCTGAGTTGTGCCGGAGGGGTTAATGCTGGTGGCACAAAATATGGCAATGAATGTGACTCAAGTGTATGCGATAAATCTTTCACTGTATGCTGATTAAGGTCCTTCTTTTTGTTGTCCTGTTGTTGAATAAACCAAAAATCCTTTTACCCAACTCACTCAAAACAACTGGATTTCAGTGTTGAGCTTTTTTGATGGTCTTCAGCTTATAAGTACCTAATACCTGGTTGGATTAGATCAGATCAGATAATGGTGATGGTGAGAGAAAGACTGCATTTGTTATTTATTATATTTTTCTTTTCTCTACAATACTTATTTATTCCATCATCCATCCATCCATCTATCCATCTGTTTATCTATGTAGTATCTTACTAATTTGACTTGTGAACGATAGATAGTAGAGCACACAGCATAGTATCACTTGATATCTGTCTTAGTACATATATTGCTATCATTTTCTTCCAATATTTTACCTTTCACACTACACGTAATGTGAATAGATACTATTGCTTGGGCTTGATGTTTGTAACCGGGAGACTCTATAAAGTATACTCTGTACATAGTACTTACTATATGAGAATGAGGAGCAGGTATTTTGCAGAGGTATATTGCTATAGCAAGTAAACTTTAAAAATATATTGACTTAATATACATATGTATGTACAAAAATTGGTATGTAAACGGTATGTCAGCTTCAATGAATCGAAGTTAATGGTTTATCTTGTTTTTTTTTTATAACTAATCACTCAGTGAAAGGCATCAGCATCGGCATCCTCTTTCCTTTCATTTCTTTGCTTATTTAATTTGTTGGTTGCTAGATTGGTTTGTTGGTTGGTTGTTTGTTTGGTTGGTTGGCTGTCCAATCAATTGTTATTGATTTAAGACCAAAGATGACAGCAGACAGACACCTCTCACTAAAGAAAGCCTCCAAGATGTTTACACTTAGTTTAGCGTAGCGCAAGGCTACCACAGCCTCACGGCCATTTAAGTATCTTGGGCTATGGGCTTTTATGTTGCAGTAGGGCGGTATGGCGGTATGGCGGTGTGGTTCCTTCTTATAATGTAAATTGATTAATTATAGTAATATTTCATAATTAATTTATATTAAGCATTGCGATAACATTTGATATTACATGCCGCAACAGTCTGTACAGTAATTGAAGCATGAACTTACTAAAGCGTTTCTATAGCCTACGGTGATTTTTATATGAATACGAGTACTCGTACTCGTACATTCAAACTTGTAAGACTGTGAGCTTGTGTTCTCCTACTCCTGCTCGCAGCTCCCAGCTCCTAGGCTTTGTCTTCATCATTTTATTATATCTTTATACATATAAGCCACTCATGGCCACCTCATCCACCATCATCATCATCATCATCATCATGTGAGTCTCCTCGTGAAATCTTTCACCTACATGCATGATGAAGTTTATTGAATGTGAGTACATACAATATTATATTTGTGTGTTTGAAAGTATCTGAGGAGTGCGTGTGAAAAAGGCGCTAAATACAAGCCGGAGGCGACAATTTTTTCTTTCTTCTCTGCTTACCACCATAAGGAATTTGTATCTGTATCATCGAGATATTACAAAATGATGAGGTCGCATCTACTTACTTACATACACTACTAGCATAAAAACTCATTTGCCTTCAATCAAAAACTAAACACAAATACTGAGTGTTGTGTGTACCACATCAAAATTTGTTTCACTTCTTTGTTTTTTTTGCTTTTCTGAGGGGGTTGGAGGTTTCTTGAAAAATTTCTTAAATGATCTGCCCCTTTGTTTTTAACTTTAAGAAAAAAAACAACGAAGTAAATTAAGAGTTTCGAATATATGAATTAGTCGCGTTGAGTCGCGCGTAACCGCTGCTGCTCTTCAATCTTCAATGTACAATATAATACTTTCCATCTTTCGCTGCTGACGCTCTGCTCTTCACTTCACTTCACCACTTGTAACTTCCCATCACTACACTCTTCACTTTAAGACCCTAGTATTGTTTTTAGTTGGTTTATTCTGGCGTTAAGCCAAGCTGTTTTACTGTATTTCTTCCCCCTAACTGCTTATCATGGACTTGGCTTAAACATTTTTTTTTTTTTTTGGTTTTTTGGTTTTTTTTGTTGGTCAAACGTTTTAAAGGAAATTAAGTGGCAGTCAGTCAGTGGCCCAGAATTAAGAGGAATGGGAATGGGAATGCTTTGGTATGGTATGGAATCCATGGTATCGAAAACACGGCGCATGTGTCTTAGTTTTTGGTCTTTTGGATTTGGTTTGGTGTGGTGTGGTGTGGTGTGGTGTGGTGTGGTGTGGTGGCAGCAGCTGTAAACAATTACTTTGTAAAGCTCATTATGGGGACGCCATAATGGCCGTGAAGTATAACTGACCAGATATAATTATGTTTTTTGTACAATCAAAAGTTGTGCCAACAACTAACAGCAACAACATGAATTAATATTGAATTGAAGTAAGTAAATCAACCTAACGGTAAGAAGTTTATCTTCATACTGAATAAAAATGATAGCACTTTTCGTCAGATAGATCCGATTATCGGATACACTGTAAGCCATCATATTTCATAGACTAGTAAAGACAATATTTCATCTTTCATCTTTACTTCACAATGTTCCATATTCATTCAGTAGAAATATTTTGAATAAAGCAAAGAAGATTCTAAATATTTAAAATCTAAGCTCTCTAATCCGTATGATGAGCAGGGGTGGCGAGCAGAGCAAGGACCCCCCAAGCACTGGCGCAAAAACCCAAGTAATATGTAACCTAGATTTGAGACACTTAAGCATCATAAAAGCATACGTATTTGGTTTCATCTATAGCATAAAAAAGTTAAAGAAAAGGACTGACTGTGAACTTTTGAAGTAATGCAGTAACTTGCAATTATCTTCAACCGTACGAGACATATCTGATAGGGATGGACATGAATTGCATACATATACTAACGAAGTAGTCCTAAGAATCATTGTATAGGCACGACACCTGTAACAGTTGCTTCTGCAGAAAGATTTTCAATTAAAAATGCCATAGCTCATTCGTAAAATTATTATGATACACTTATCATCATATTAGTCTTTGAAAAATCTTCAAACATAATTTCTGAATCTCTGATCTGAAGGCAGGGACCCTTGCAAACAAACATCTAACTGCCCAGAGCTTCGGAATGGCTATGGCCGCCACTAATGATGAGAGTCTATTTTGCATATCATGGAATAGTCGAATTATGGCAGCTGCAAAAGTTAATCTACCTATAAGTAGAAAGAAGGAGATATGCGTTAACATAAGACTAAAGTGATAATAACTTTCACATCAGTATGAAGAAATGGAAACCTAATAACTTAATTCGACAGAGTAACTCATTTTGAGGTATGTAATTTGTAACCTTAAGCCAAAACAGGAATGTCTTGAATAACAATATACTAGTACTAAATATGTTTTTCTTAATTAAATTCCAGAATATGAAAGGATTAATTACACTAAAAAAGTGAACTGCTGCAAATGCTTTCCGTTATTTCTTAATCCCAACATAATTTGCCATTTAATTAAGATTCTAAAATGATTCGTCAAATATAATATATAATAAATCGGTACCTGAAAATTAAAATGAAATATGTAAATGCAATTGCATGCCAAAAGCATCTTGTACACATGTTTCTTGACAATCCTTATTTTAATAGTTGTTACGAGTACTACTACTACGGAATGTGACAAAATGAAGTCTGAAGATAGTTTTGTAAATCGCTTGCATTCGTTAGTGTTTCCCCGAATTGCGTTCTTCGCTTTAAAGTCACCAGCGACTATAAATCTAGATCCAAGTGATCTTGACTTTGTGTCTAGGAGTGCTATGCAGAACTGCTACAGTAAACAGTGCATTTGCGATCTTGTAGTTGACCATAGCGAACCACTAGGAGGGGTAACTGCCATACAAACATAAATTCAAATTAATGTCCTTATTAGAAAAACTGTTTTGTTTTTTGTCTTTTTCAACTGAAATTTGAACACCATGAATACCAGATCCATATTCACCAATAAACAAACTCATTCACAGAAGTGTGAAGAGTACATATTACATCTTTGGCATAGCCAATGATAACCTTATTTCTGGTTTAACTTTATTTTATTTTTATCATTTGTCATTATACCTGCAATTCACTTAGTCTGTGAATATTTCAACTATCTACCTATTATGATTCATGAGATAGAGCTCACTGACGAACGGACGGACGAACGGACGGACGGACAGCGAAGGCTTTGTAATATGTATTGTCCCGTTGGCCCTCTTTGGGTACAAAACCCTAAAAATATTAGTCAATTGAAAAAAAAGACAAGTTCGATTCAAATTTTCAGCTGCTCCTTCAAACACCAAAAGAGAACAACAACATAGTCCTTGTAAGCAAAGAGTATAAAAACATATACAGAGAGTATATAGATTGAGATAGACTGAGTATTTCTATCCCAATTTCAATTCTTTCACCATGCGATGTCCATGAAGCCATTATATCTACGACGTACTACGAATACACTTTATAAGAATCCAATTCAAGGTCTCATTCATTCAAGTTACAAACTTTTGGTATCAAAATTGTTGACTTATGTAAATGCAACAAGTTCCTTTGGCAACATGGACACCAATGACTTTGCTCAGTTTAATGAGAGGTCGATTGATCGATCCATTGACTTTCCTTACACACTTATGGTGGTAGTATGCATGCTATAAACCTCAAGTAAAGCATATTGTATTGTGAAATAATAATTTCGACAATTTCTCACTCCCTATGATGTCGAAGATACCCAGCTACATACATGTGATGTGTACATATGTATGTAGTTGTAAACAATATACGAGTATGTATTCTCTCTCATGTAGTACCAAGTATAACTGAATGCCCTTACCATATACAAAAGTACAATTTATCAATTTCGAAAAGCACTCAATATGACAAAAATTGAATTAATGATATTCAGTTGGAATTTGAAAACACTCATCATCATCATCATAATCGTCGTCGTCGTCGTCATCGTCGTCTTGACCATCAACAAACATTTATGGTCATCATCAACGCAACTCATGCCGCAAATAGCTCTACTATGGTAAAGAAAAAGGCCAAGAACTGATATGGTTGCTTATATCGAAATAAAATGAAACCAAACTGAACTGAACTGAACTAAACTAAACTGAAAATAACAAATCATCAATTGACAAAACGTTGGGCATCACTAAAAAGTCATTATCCCAACAACAGGATACAATGGCCGCACTCTGGGTCCGTCCAAGACGTCATCATCATTATCAGCAGCATCATGATGAACATCATTATAATGCAATCGAAGATCAAGTCACAAAAGTGCGAGCGTGTGATGGAATGAACGAATAATGGACAATTGGACAGACAATGGATGATGGACGGACATACAGATGGACAGACAGATGGACAGAAAATGAATGACGGAACGTCACTGTCAGCTTCATAATCGTCGCATTCGTCATCGTCATATCAGCCGCACACATCTTGTAGCTTGTGCGAGAACAGTGGTCATTATCTGCACAGATTTGTATCTGAGTAACGCTCAGACCTCGACTCTATGGATGTGTGTTTGTCGAACGATGAACGAGATGGACGAGATCTCGGTAACAATGCTAGGCGACAGCAACAAATGAACAATTTTGTTATTCAACGCAATCATTGCCAGGATCAACGAACACGGTCATACGACATATGAACATAATATCTACAGAATGTGGACATGAACATGAACAGGCAAATAGAGGCTTGGATAGCCGGTTCGATGGTTATATGGATGGATAGATGGATGAATGTATGGATGAAAGGAACAAACAACATACTAAATCCACTTTGACTTAATGACAATGCAGTAGCAGGTGGACAACTAAAAGAGATACAAAGATAGAGAGGAAGCGACCAAGAAATTGAAAGCGATGATGCTGATACGGTAAAGAACAAGGAGTAAACACAGGATTTTCGTATATTGAAACTTCAGTTTGTCTGTCCGCTGTCAGTCAGTCAGTCAGTCAATCTGTCTGTTTGTATTTTTACCTGCTTTTGTGTCAAGGCATTGATTGTATGGTACGAGTATGACTGACTGACTGAATGACAGACAGACTGGATGACTGACTGGGTGACTGGCGTAGAGCACATTATTCCAATTCCAATTTCAATTCTGATGGTCATCATTTTTATCATTAACTTTTTAGCAACGGCGGACATGATGCTCAATCGTCAAACTGAAAGCGTCGCCTCCTTGACTGAATATACACTCGTGCTGTACAATATATGACCAATGACCAATGGTTGTTGGTTATGGTTAGTTTCTCTACTCTACTCTCCTCAATATCATTTCCATACTATCTGTGATGACCAAGTGAGAATTGAAAACAGAATAATGAATATAAATCATCATCAGAGACGCATGTCAAATTTATATCTTGACCCTTTGAGCGCTCATCGTTGTACAATAGTATTTGTTGTAGTATTACGAGTATGTTACCTTCTTGTTATTATAGTACGTACATATATACTATATACAAATATAGTTTTTTTTTGTAGTTGAGCTATGTCATTCAAAATTGTATAACATGATAAAAATAATTAAAATGCAAGTAAAGCACAATTTTATTCATTCATCTATTCATTTGACCACTAGTTTAACTTAGTATTTCTATAAAAAAAAAATTATATTAAAATGTTTCATAAATCAAAAATGGAAGCATCCTATGACATTCAGTGACAAAGTAGCATTCTACTGATGAAAGAATTTTTATAATTGGATAAGTCGTTTCGAAGATTACCCTTATCATCTAAACAAACATTACCTCTTTATTATATTAGTATAGATATAGATTAGTATAGATATGTGTAGTACAATATTATCATTTTAACATACTCGAAATTCGATTCATTTAAATGGGGTCATGTTTTCATTTCAGAACCGTTGATGAATTAAAAATCTTAAAATATAATACGACTCCATGTTCGTAAAAAATCATAAAAATTAAAGACACTAAACACTCAAGTCTAGCAACTTTCAGCTAGGTCTAATAATTAACGAAAGAAAGACCAAAGTATTGTGGTTCACAACATCTGACGCAATGAGCCATAGACTTGGCCAAAATGTCACCTTCGGGGAATACAACTTTGAAGTAGTTGCAGACTTCACGTACCTGGGCGTAAATATAAACAACAAGAACAAAATTGTAGAAATAGATCAACGACTTCTAGCTGCAAATAGACAGTACTTCCGCCTAAATAAATTCCTGAGAAGCAAGAAGCTCGAAAGAAATACAAAAGTGTCTATATACCAAACGCTGATTGCATCAGTTTTAATGTACGCCAGTGAAACATGGACACTGTCTAAGGCAGATGAAAATAACATAAGAAAAGTTCTTCGAACCATTTTTGGAGGCGTACGCGAAAATGGAGTATGGAGAAGGAGATACAACCAAGAGCTTGAAAGACTACACAAAGGGGCCAATATAATAACGCAATAGATTAAGATGGGCCGGGCACTTAATAAGAGCAGACGACACTTATCCTCCAAAAAAAAAATCCTATTTGGCAAATGCCGAGAAAACAGATCAAGAGGATGCCCAAAACTAAGATGGATTGATGGAGTCAACCAAGATGCGCAAGATCTTGGTATTCGGTCATGGAGAGCAAAGGCACGAGACAGATCAAGCTGGAGACTCACGCTGAAGCAGGCGAAGACTCGACAAGAGTTGTAGAGCCAATAATGATGATGATGATTAACGATTTTGCCCATCTCAAACCTAGAAGGGTACATAGACATTTTTAAGCACTAACCTTTGAATGCTAAGAGAGTTACTTTTGTGAATTATTATTATGCTAATGTGCCCAGGGTCTTCAAGCGAGAAGTCTTTGAGGCCTAAGCTGCGCCAGTGTTTGATTTATTGTATCACAAACATTAAATCATATTCAGTGGACTAGTCTTAATATCGACTATACAGATAATATGTTTCAACCGAAGTTTCTCGTTTACTGGAAGAAGTAGTACCCATATAAACTTTGCTCTTTCATTTTAATGGTCCACAACAAATTGGATTATAACTACTACTAGATATTATTGATAAAGCAACCGCATAAACTTTTTTGTATTGAAAACTTTTGCAATTTTTAAGATATTCGAACAAAAATTCACAATAAGTATATAGTATATTTTCCTTAAGCATTATAATTTCTGTATCTGAGAGCAAAGTTAAAGTTCTGAATTGATTTAATTTTTTTATTTTTTTTTACAACTTTAATTGTGTTTTCTTTTTCTATCTTTTGCTAGAACTGTGATTTCTCATTCGTTGAACTACTTATACTATTGTACTACTAGCAACAACCATTTCAATCTAGTCTATCTAGTGTCTTTTACAATGCCAAGTGTGGTGGTGGTGGTGGTGGTGATGGAGATGATGGTAGTGCCCAAGACAAAACGCACATTTGATGAACTAAAGTCTTGTTGAGTCTTGTCTGTGGATATGATTTTGTTCAGCTCAGTTCAGTTGGTTGGTTTGGTTTGACATGACTTGCTTTGTGTCTCTTGATATAACCTATTGTATATAGTATACACACCCAGGCTGAGTTGCCTTGAATCGACTTGAAAGTCACTTCATTTCGTTTCGTTTCGTTTCGTACGACTCAGTCAGTTTCTTGTTGTCTGAAAGCGATTCGTTTCATTTGGATTCATCTGTGAGTGTGTTAATTATTCGGTCCCATCTTATTGATGATTAATTACTTGAACATTTTTGATTGAGCAGTCTTTTTGTCCAAAAGCCACCAAAATTAAATGTTGGGCCCACGGGGGATGCACACACACACACACACGCACACAGACACACACATTCGCTCACTCAATCTGCTCTCTTATTTCATGCGTTTGCACAATCTGAAGGTGCGTGCGTGTCCGAATATCTATCTATCTATCAGTTTGTCTAGATTCTCAATCGGAACTGCTATGCTGCTATGGACACACTAACAGCTGGCATGACTAAGCGTTGGATTTCCTACTGGGCACTCTCACATACATATGTACATATACATACATCATATACTTGATTCTCTACTACTACTGCTATTCATTGGGGCATGGGGGGCGTATAACTAATTTATGAATAACATTTTTCATTTGACTAAAGTAGTAGATGAAGCCGACGAACTAAAAGATTTTTACTTGTGCATCATCATCATCATCATCATCATCATCATTCTCATCACTATCAACATTATTTCGATTTCGGCATCCCACCATTTCACCATGTCGTCGTAGTCGTCGCCGTCGTCATCGTCATCTTGGTCGTCATAGTTGTCTTCATGGTCATCATCATTGCTTTTGTTTTCTATAGACTTGAACTTGTACCCACCAGACGCCGCTCATCATTATCAACATCATCTTCGTCATCGTAGTGTTTTATAAATTGTTATTTTGATTATATTTTGGATTTAGATTTTTACAATCATCGCGCTTGATTACATTTGGGATTATGCAGTTTAGCCGCCATTGACGCCATTGATCTATGTATATACTCATATATGTTATGTACGTGATGTTCCCCCCTTTTATGTACGGTTTGGTTTGGTTGGGTTGGGAATCGGAACGAAAATTGTAATTATAATTACACGCATGAAATTGTATCGAACAATAGACATCTATCCATCTATCTATCTATCTATCTATCTATCTATCTATCTATCTATCTGACACTTAAATATTTTGCTCTGCATTCTTTAAGATTAGTAGCAATGGTCACCACCATCTACTCAATTTTTATATCTTCTTTGGACAAAAGTTTCTCTCTTATGATTGAATACAAACAACTCTTTTGTCTGTCCGTCTCTTATCTACAACAAGTTCTATCACAATTGTAAATCTTAGCAATATTTTGTCGTAATGTTCCAATTAGTAACTTTGTTAAATGCCTAAAGGAATCGAATGACAACATTGCGTGTGCATTTTTAATATCTTAACTAATTTAAGGCCAAACTAAAAACGGATTATGGATTATAGTATGTCTAAACATTTAGCATCCCACCAGGACATAGTACAATGTGTTGAGCTTATAGTTTTCTACATATTGGCCTGATTAAACCATCATGACTTTGTTATAAAACTGGACAAGTACCGTTATTGATGAGCTCTCTGGTTGCCCAAATTGCTCTTCAATGTTTTAAGGTTTTATAAAATTGTATTAATATTTGATTAGATTGGATATGTGTGTCGGAAGGAGGACTGAATGCTTGTGTAAGTTAAGCCCTGGGCAAAAAAGCCGACTACCATCAGCAAGTATGCTGCTACCATATTGATGATTTGTTCAAGAGAGTGTACGCCTTTGTCTTAATCCCACAAATTTATACCATGTCCTAGATGTTTCTATACTCTTCACAGGAGTGAATAGTATTATAAGTTTGTCATGAAGTTTGTAACACTGGGAAGGAGAAATCGCAGACCAAATAAAGTATATATACAATAATTGATCAGTGCGATGAGACTAGTTGATTTAGCCATGTCCTTCCTTGTGCCCCTCAAACTGAACTCACATTTGATACTCAAACTGTGTTCTTTTTATATACTCAAACTGTAACAGAAAGAATATAGTGATGCTAAGAGAGAAAGCATATCTGATATGTGGCATTTGTTTTTGGTTTTCATTATCAAAAAAAAAGCAGCAATGATAATGACGACATTTATTCGGTCGGATACTAAAATAAAAGGAATAAAAATTGAACATGAAATGAAGAAAATAATCGAAAGCAAACCAAACTTGACAAAAGGCGATTGTAATGGGTTCTGTATCTTTTTTTTATATTGTATATTTTTGTATTATTAAAAAAAAAAAAAACTCTTTTTTGCAACACAAAAGCAGGCGACAGGAAAAAGAACTGCATGACGTTGGCTTATTTAATCGACCGACCTAGGGATGGACGGACAGAAAAAAACAAAATTTCGGACAGACTTCGAGAAAACAGTTCAGTTCAGCGCCGTGAACAGTGAAACCTGTTGGTTAGTTAGTCGGTCGATTGGATGGTTGGTTGGTTGGTTTTGGCCTAAACCATGATTATCCGCATGCAAAGGTGCACCCCGTGGCGAAGACATTGGCGCCTTGGTTAACATCGTAACCAACGTATGAATATGAAATGAACAAGAACAACCGAACAACTTGAATACCTTACACGGCTCACTATTGGAACATACAATACTACATAAATATAAAATACTATAGATGGTATAAAAAAAAAAAAGAAAGAAAAAAAGAAGTGTGTTCTCATGGATTATTATAGCTGAATCAATTTTATGGTATAAGTAGTATGGTGGTGGCATGGTGTAGTGTAGTATAGTATAGTATAGTGTGGAGTACCGCTTGCCGACGCTCTGATCATTCAGTTTTAATGAATCTGACGACAGGACACAAATGATCAATGCTCTTCACATAATACCGAGAGACTGTAGTATTTTTGCTGCGATCCAATTATAAATTACGATCACAACAAGAGACAAAATTGCAATTTTATGCGTTTGCTACGTACAGTTTTGGTTAGGGTTTACTTGTATGCCCGATTTTGACATTATAGATAGACTAGGGAGCGAAGTGGGGAGGGTGGGTAATTTACAATAAGATAGAGAGACAAAGGGACATACAATATTTCTTGAATACGACAAAATATTTCATAAAATAAGTTAAAACGCTGTTGGAGACTTCGACAAACATTAAGAGATGACAACGAAAGACGACAATATACCGACAACGATGACGACAAACAAGGACTATAAAGTTTTTGAAATGGAAGTACAAAATAAACTCTTTAGTATTACATCGAAATAATAAACAAAATAATCCAAAAAAAATAAGTTTAAGACCAACAAAGCACAGTTAGATATACTAGATTGAGATAAAGATAAAGAGAATAAGATAAGATAAGATAAGATATAAAATGTGATGGACAAGTGTCCATTCCTTTGTGTATGAAAAGCGGAAACTCTAACTATCAAGGGGTCCAATGTTTTGACTCTGATTATGATGATCATAATAATAATAATAATAATAATGGTGAGCCTTCAACATTTCAAATTTCATTAGAAAACAATTTATCAAAAGTTTTGCAAGCTTTGCAAAGATAAAATAACATTCAACATCTAACAATAATGTAAGTCAACAAATCATATTGATGAAGTTTATTTTTTTTCGCCCCGCATTACAATAAAAAATAAAAATAAAAAGGAAAGGAAGGAAATACCCTTTGCTAAAAGTTAAAACCTTGGATTTGTACGCAAACTTAACACCCGAAAAACCAACGTAACCAAATGCAAAATACTCACAAGCAAAGCAAATCCAAAAAGCTGGACATCCCACTATCCTTTCACACTCCACTCCACATCATGTTCTTCACAGTTGACTACTAATGGATTGCAACGAATTTACAGAGCACATTGAATCAATCTATCCATCTAAACTGTCCATTTAACATATTGTAAAAGGGCCATAGAAACACAATATTTTCACGCACAACACACAACACAACACAAAATTGGAAATGGAATGGGTGGGTTTATAGAGAAGAGTTGAGAGAATATGTCAGGGAAAATAAGAAAATTCCTGAAAAGCAGGCTAAACATATTTTAACAAAAGACACACACAAACAAACACACGTACAGAGCACTCAGCAACCAGCACCCAGAAACAAAATGAACAAAATCGAAGATTTTGAATTGAACTCTTAAGAAGAAATCAGTAACAATAACATTTTGCAAAAACTCAACCGACGAAGGACCAAAAGTAAAAAAGTAACAAAAAAAAAGAAAAATTCTATGATGATGAGAAAAAATACGTGAAATAGTTCAACCCTTAAATAGCTACTCTTTTTCTAAGCATCTTGACTAACCTGAAAACAAGCGACTGACCGAACTACCAAACGTCCAAACGCCCAACCGACCAATCTTACTACTAAGTAGACAACCAACACCATAATTTTCGAAAGAAAAGAAAACTTCTTGACTGCTGTAAAGAATGCAAGAATGCGAATGCAAAAAACAACATATCTTCTATTATAAATAAAGAAGGCAATAAATGCGTAAGTGAGTGAGTGAGTGAGTGAGCTTTGGTGAAATGTCAAGAACTTTGAAATTTGATGGCAAACTACACCCAAAAAGAAAACATAAAGAAAAAAAGAATCTCTTCCCCTTCTGTTTGGTTTAAATAGATATGTACACGTAGTAGTAGTATAAGAAATGTGGTCCATTAGATTCCCTGTGCAACTTGCTGTGCTAACATTCGAATTTTATCTTAAGCTTGGAAGAGAAATAATGTCAATAATGACACATTGTCGAGACCACTTTTAGAAAATATTTTAGTATATAACAAATTATTCATGATTTGAAGCATTTTAAGCTTTCTGCACCCTATTAAAAAAGGCTACGCTGTCCGTCCGTCCATCCGTCCGTTAGTGAACTTTATATCATGAACCGTAATAGGAAGACAGGTATATCCAATATGCACAGTGCGCAGTCTTTTTCTTTTGTTTCTCATGTTGGTTAATTATTTTGTAGAACATTTTTAGGCTCACATTTGGAACAAAAATAAAAGCAAATTTACTGTACAAAACTTCAGACAGAGGTACAAACTTTACATCCAGCATATGTACATAGTGTTCAACCTTGTGCGGTGCTACGAAACCCTACGAGTGCGAGCCCGTCTCCCACTTGATTGATTTTTATGAATCTTTCAATCTAAGAACAAGTATTGCAATTGGCTTTTTAAGATTGACTTAGTAAGTATGATATAGACCACTTTTAGATGACATTACTATAAACAAAGTACCACCTAGGGATCCCAGGCATCTTTTCAAATGAACTCTTATCACATCAAAGTGGCTATTATTTCCTATTCCCTTTTTTATTGTGTTCTATTAGTTAGTTCTATCAGTCTTATGTTGGATTTTCAAAGGAAACTCTTAGCGCACCTTAAGTTGCATAGGGCCTATAACCTTGTATGATGTTAGCACATGTGTACACGCATATATGTATGTTTGTACTTTCAATACACTAAAGAATAAATGAAGAATTCAGTATAACAAAGAAATGCGGATATTGTTATATTGTTGTTCTTGTTCTAGTTGCTTTTATTGTTGTTAATGGGGCAGGAAAATCAAGTGAGTGTTTGGTCGGCTTTAGCCATCATTGAAAGCCGAAATTACCTTGATGTGCGTGCAAAAAGAGCGTAAAACCTCAAACACATAAGAACAACTCAAAGAAAAACAACACAAAAAAAAAAAAAAGGAAAAACTCCCACACGCATGCAAACACCCACCCACCCATTGATTTTAGATACATAGAAACACACACGTGTTATAGTTCAACCGAAAACGGAAATCTAATAGACCAAGGCATGCATAAGTGATGAAGCGAGAAAACACTGCAAGCTATTGAAAGCATGTCCTCGGCATGGCAGACAAGTGTAAGGCTACTTGTATTTGGGTCCGTCCATCTATCCATTCATTCATTCATTCATCTGTTGGAAAACGAAGTTAAACCCTTTTCAAATATTGTTGCCGCTTACGAAAATCTTCTTATCAGTTTTAAGTTGTTCTTATTGTTGTTAATGGTGGTGGTGGTGGTACTACGTGTATTTATACGCTTATATTTTTGTTTTTTTTTTTTTCTTGTTTCAGTTTTTCTTTTTCAACTTATCAGCAGCCTCAGCCTCTCTGCTGATCTAGCCTTAGTTACTTCTCAACCAAGTGTCCGTCCGTCATCAAGACTCAACCTTTTTGTCTCTCGTTTTTTTTTTCGATTGTTGCTTTGGAAGTTGTTGAGCCATGGCTGATGCTTGTGACGCTCTTGAATGACGCTTAACTCAAATGTTCTGTGTCCTGCTGGCCGACCTGCCTGTCTATCTAACCGACCACCCGCCCGCACGCCTGCCTGCCTGTATGCTGTATGCCTGACATTACGTACACATGTTATGGCCAAGATTACCATGTCAATCGGTTCGTTGAACGATTACTCACTTTTGCCATTTTTTGATATGTTATTAAAAATGCCCCATCATGTTCTGGTCCCCTTACTTCTTTATGAAAAAAGAATGCAGAACGGATTTTTGGCATTTTATCTATGCTGCTATTCGGCCACATGTGAACAAATCAAAATGGTATAGAAAATCAAAATAAATTTAAATTTCACATATACTCAGAAGAACTCAAACTCAATGAAATTCAAGAAGTACTACTACTTATGAATCCTATGTCTAAGAAGAAAGTGTTTTTCATTTGGCATCTATCATCAATCATTTCGTAGCTTTGGCAAATCTTGATTAAATAATATTAGTACGAGTATTTACAAGAATATGTTTGGGTGATCAATGAATATGATCGTGTGATTTACTACTATCCAGAATATTTCAAACACTATATCTCCAAAATTATGAAGGTCATATGTGTCATATTTCCATTATAAATGTCTGGCAGTAGGTACAATAATATATATTCTCAGGTATTACTAATATTCTTATTAATTTTTGGCTGCTTAAACTTGAGCAAATCTTCCCACACTTCTTGATCAAACATATCAATCTTTCATTTCCTGCCCTTGCCCATGCCCATGCCCTTGCCTATGCCCTTGCCCTTGACTGCGAGTAACATGTAGTATGTACGCATTCATGAAGCCAGTGTTGATTGTTTACTTGATTTATGAGTAGGTGGCCGACCTCCTTCTTATTTTTCCCCCAAATTCTTTCTTCCGAATACTACTTTTACCAACCAACTATTTATTTATTCATTTATTTGATGTTATTGTCAACGCTTGATGACTTTTTTATATGTGTTCAACGATAAAAAATAAACTTAAAACCGTAAAAACAATTGGTAAAGATTCAAGCATCGAAACTTCGGCTCCAATGAATCTAATAAACCTTACACAAAAATATTGAGTTACCAAAAAGAATAGACACTCGAGCTCCCTACCCTTTATCAAGAAAAGGAGTATGATGATGATGGAAATACCAACGGATTAATGGCAGCACTTCTTGAAAGACTAACCCGTTTTTATGGGAAACCGACTATCTTAATAGAATGTTAACATTTCTATCTATAAACGAACTATTCCAACTAATAATTAGGTTACTTTAAAAGACAGAAATCTTAGTTTCGTTCTAGATCATTTCTATATTTATACCGATATTATTTGTTCTACAATGTGTTACAAATATTATGGCAAAGTCTGGTAGGTTGACTAAATAATTGAATAACTGAATCTAAGCTCACTTACTCCTCTACGTGTATTGTGTAGAGTGCCTTTTGTGTTTATCGTCATGTTGGTAGTTTTGTTATGGTTCGTTGTTTTTGAATGATATAATCGTCATTTAAGAGAGCTAGCCGAATACATGAAACGAAAAGATGTTGTTAGTTGCTTCCACTTTTGTCACAACAAGAGACTACTACATACTTCAAAACCTAACCTAAATGACATATAATTTTGATTGATTACAAACAGACTCAATCTCTTGCCTCGGCCCTCCATCGGTTTAAGACACATTATTATAGTTTTTCACAATACAAAATACTTGGGTCAGTCATTTTGGCTTACCCCTATCCGGCTCCTGCCTTAACGTGTGTGTCGGCAAGTGAGAGAGCTCTTAAGCCGATTAGCTGCTTCGACTTTGATTTTGACTTCAACTCCGATGACTAACCTACATACTACATCCGAGCATGTATGAATACTCATTGAAGTATTGTATATAGTATATTATGTTTGAGAATTCCATAAGTTATCCAAAAGACTAAGCAGCCAAGCAAACAGTCAGGGAAGTTATTAAGGCATTCAGACAGTCAGGCAATCAGGGAGGCAGTCAAGCCAGATTTTGAGTTGATGCGACATATCGTTTTGCTTTTCTTTGTGCCACTGCCACTGTCAGTGCCGCTTTATGTTCATTGAAATGCCTTAACAACCATTTAGCATTCTCTATATCGCATTAAGTGTCGTTTAAGCTGTAAACCTACTTCTGTATTCATTGATTATAACGCTAACATAACACAAAGATACACATACCGACACTGACACTGACACTAACACTGCCACCATCCGCATCCACAATTTATCTGATGTGTTTATTAGAAGTACGTGTACGTAAAGTATTGTACCACAAATACCCATAATCAGAAGATTTAAAACTGTGTGTACCTCTCATACTACATAAGTATCTGAAGACTAAAGGAATAGAAATTACAATATATTGTGTAAAGTTATATAGATCCAATTTTAACATATATGTATAATATGTACTATGTTATACGAGTAGTAAGTAAAATTCCTTCACTTGATTTGGTGCAGTTTCCATTGCGAATATTATGGGATTCAGAAATATCAACTAGTTCCTATTAGAGAAATGGGCTAAACGAACCGCCGAGAACGTTAAAATATATAAGTAGCTTCAAATGCACAAACTTAAAGTATTTCTAGATCAGAAGCTCACTTTTAGGCTACTTCTCAAATCATTATCAGGAGGTCAGTCAGAAAAACCTATCAAATCCCAGCTATAATTAATTTTTAACAGCAGATCTAAGCTGATAACCAATGGGAAACTGTTGCTATACATTAGTATAACTAAGCCTATATGAATGGTGTACATGCATAACATACATATGTATATTATAGAGAGAACAATCCAAAATGCTTCTAACAACTGTTAATGCGGACTGGTATATAACTAACTACGATAATCATAACGACCGTGGTGTAACAATGATTCAGGAAGAATTTATTATCAGGAGATATCACAAAACTTAAGAGCGACGTACCAACGTAGAAATAAATGACTGTCCATCTCAAGAATTAACTGGATGTAGACGCATAATAAGAAGCAGACCAGTCCTAACCCATGTTATGGTTGGCGGTACCTCGCAAGAATTGGGCAGCCGCAAGGAGTACTTAATAATCATATAGTTAAGTTTGAGTCCGACTCGCAAATGAAGGGTTCCGTAACATAGTGTAAGGCAGAGCTGTCCAACCTGCGGTTCGCAAGCCGCATGTAGACAAAGTGGAGTCTGAATCCAGCCCAATGCGGTTCAGAAGCGGTCGAAGTAACAACACGGAAGAAACAGAAATTTCTTTGTACCGCTGCTCTGCGATTTTTTCGCACATTGACTCAATGCAGATTCTTCCAAAGGTTATTCATTCAATAGTAAAATTCAATAATTGGTAAGCACTCTTTGGGCTTAAGTCTTTCCATGATGAAATGGTAATGCTAACTGAGCATGTTTGATTTTGACATATATCACGAATCACGCGTCAGTTGCCAAAAATACAACACTGAAAAAAAATCACCCTTTATTTTATTATCAATACGTTTTTTTTTTTTAATATTGTTTGTCTTGTAACCTTTATACGAGGACGATTCATTAAGTACCCGTGTTAGAAATGAAGACACCATTTTTTTCAAAAAAAAATTTTTTATTTTTTAACATAGTCCCCTTTTAGAAAGATACACTTCTCCCAACGTTCCGGCCATTTTTTTAACCGCTCCAAAAAATAGAATTTGTCGAACTCTCCAAAATACGCCTCTGTTTTAGCGATGACTTCCTCGTTTGAGCTAAATTTATTTCCCGCGAGCCATTTCTTCATGTTAGGGAACAAGAAAAAGCCGCAGGGAGCCAGATCGGGTGAATACGGGGGGTGCGGCAGCGATTCATAACGCAATTCATACAGTTTGGCGGAGACAACACCAGATGAATGTGCTGGTGCGATATCCTGATGAAACGACACATTTTTTTTTCGCCAAATGCGGACGTGTCTCCTTTAATTTTTTGTCGAAGCGGTCCAATAACTCACTGTAGTATTTTCCAGTGAGCGTTCTTCCTATTTCTAAAAAATCCATGATGACGCCCTTCGCATCCCAAAAAATCGTCGCCATGACCTTACCGGCCGATGGGACCGTCTTCGCCTTCTTTGGTGCAGATTCACCTGGAGAAATCCATAAATCTGATTGTTGCTTAGTTTCTGGTGTGTAATAATGTATCCAGGTTTCATTAACGGTGACAACTCGACGCAAAAAGTCCTTCGGATCTCGCTTAAATTGCCCCAAACACTGCTTCGAAGTTAACAGCAGCATCCGCTTATTGTCCAGCGTGAGCAATCGCGGCACCCATCGGGCCGACAATTTTTTCATCGCCAACTTATCATGTAAAATATTAATTGCCATTCCGGTCGGCACACCTATCATGTCATGGACTTTTTCAATGATTTCCTCGGTAACCACGTCTGCCGCGCGTCCTGGTCGTTCCTCATCAAAAACGGATATTCGCCCACGTTTAAATTCGTTGAACCAATATCTAACTGTGGTCATAGATGGCGACGTGTCCGCATAAACAGTATCCAACTTTGCTTTTATCTCCTCGCAATTTTTCCCATCCAAAAACAAAAAGCGAATTACTGAACGATACTGCTCTTTGTCCATCTTAGCGAAAATCACGAAACACGTCTGACTCGGATGGCTGCCAAATTGAAATTAACCTATCAATCAGTCTGAAATTTGTATTATCGTCGTCTGATAGATGGCAGCATACGATGATAACACTAACTTCACTCAGGAACGTACTCTACCGTCAAATACGGGTACTTAATGAACCGTCCTCGCATATAGTATATTTAAAACTTATAACTAAACTGAGGCTTCCCTCAATATGGTAAGGACAAGTCAACAATTTTTTTGTGGAAATCAGTTTACATGGAGATCTAGGGCTATACGAACATATTACAAAGATTGACATAATCATGCCAAATGAATGCTATTGACTTTGGTTCAAAAGGGCCCTATTATTGTATTGCTTTAAAAAAAATTCCATGATAATTGACAATTACAAAGAAATAAATAAACGATTGGGTAGAAAAAAGTGCACCAATTCGAGGGAAGACCGCATTATTTGCAGTAAATTCCTACATGATCATATTGGGTGTGCTAAAAATCAGGGAAAGCGGGTCATCAGAACATCTCAACACTTCGCATATATTGATTGTAGTGTTGTACCTGACTAAGCCCAGTGTTAAAAAGTCTCATGTTAGCATTGCCAATTACAATAAAATATCGATTGACACTGTTGCCAACTCTCGACAATTATTTGTACAGTTATCGATGATATTGTCATTGTCATTTTTTAGTACAAAAGTTTTGACGCATCAATATCTCATTGTGACTTCTGCCTTCCTATTCGAGCTTTAAGTAAACCGGTCTGTGACAATTGTGAAAAAATCAAAATTAAAATAATAATAAATACAGTAATAAATATATAATCCAAATTAAATCTATAATAAACACAATTATGGGGATTGTTATAAGCTCAATTTTTGGCAATATGTAAGTGTTAAATATTTTTAAATTTTCTATTTTTTGTTAATGCCGGCTTTAGCCATTTGTGTCATTTTAATCGTGCCCCGTGATATTTCCTTGTGATTTTGTCTTTATTAATTTTTATAGATATTTTTTTTTATTAATATACAACTTTTTGATTGAATTATTTTGTTGCTTTTTGTCCGTGCAAAAAAATGCAGAAAAAAATCCATTTTTAATTTTGTTTTTTTTTTTGTTTTTTTTTTTTTGTGAGGTTATGGTTCTTATGGACATTTTGTCTTGACATTCTCATTCTTATAGAAATTCATATTCATTTCATAATATGTACCCATGTGATATCCATCTGTGGCTGTGAAATAGTTGATCTTTAGGAAATTCTCTAATCACCCTCCTGTATGTGAGTGGGTTTTTTTTCGTTCTTTTATTTAAAGCAAGAATAAGAAATATATTATACAAATTAGAGAAGAAAAAAGGGGTTGTACCAGTACCTTATGAGACTAGCGATGAGCAAAGCTTCGTAAGTCTGGTAGCGGCAATATTAGCCGGCGTCTTGGTTGCGGCGGGATCTCTCCAGGCCATGTAGTTTCTTCATGATTATAGCTGCAAACTTGGAAACCGCATTCCACTTGGACGGATGTTCCAGCTTGTGACCAACTAGGTTCGTGATAATAGACTATTCTCCTAGGGCATGTCTCAACTCAAGCCGCTCAATATCAAATATAACGTGCTCGACGTCTTCCTCATACTGATTGCCGCAGTGCATACACTATGGGGTGTCTTTGTAGTGGAACCTGCATAGGTACTGCTGGAAGAATTCATGACCGCTAAGGAGCTCTGGAGGCCGTGATCTCCATGCATAGGCCTCTGCCGTCTCCATGGCGAGTAAGCAATTTCAAAGCATTTTCAGCAGGTACTTCGACACTCCAAAGTCGGCAAGCGCTTTCATGATTCTATCCCTCTTGCCGAGCTGAAGGCATTCTTAATGTCGAGCATGATCACTAGGCAGTATTCTTTGTCTCCGCCTGCCTCGGATCGATTCCTGCGCATTCAGAAACATCGTCGATGGTTGAATGGTTTTTCATTATCCAAACTGGGACGTGGAGAGGCCGCCACATTGTTGAATTTCTGTATCGAGCCTGTTGACTAGGGTTTTTTCCAATACCTTGACTGCTGTGTCCAAAGGGCACATTGGTCTGTACGAAAAAGGTGTGTATGTGTGTGTGTTTTTTTTTTTTATTCGGTATGAGCCAAGGAGGTGTAAATCTTCGAAAGATCCCAGCAAACCGACCTACTGGAATGAACGATTCACCGGACAAGCACCGGTATCATGTGGTGTCTACGTACTAAAACCACCCCCTGGACTACACTGGATCTTTTTTTTCAACCCTGGCGGGACCACCAATTGAGGTATTACTTCGCCAGGGAGAGCAGGTTAGACCATACTTCTGTTCAGTTCCTCATCGCTGCGGACCTGCTGCATTATTACCATGATTATCCCGCACGCTGTGTTCCAGGAGTCTTCATCCTTTAGCATGTAGTTAATGATGCCATTTGGTGTAAGGTTTCCACCTACCTCAGCTGTGATTAACTCTCTGAGTTGTACAAACCGGGAACAATCCATGAGAACATGGCGAGCATTTTCTCGCTGGTTTGTACAAAACAGCCAATAGCCAATGATAGCCTTCTTTCTGGTTTTATTTTCACTTTCCCTTTTCAATGGCGTTAGTGGTGAGTGAGTAAATGGTTATACCTATATCCATCTGTTCCTGTTTCCTTATATGTGCTGTGTAAATTGAAAATTCTGTGAATGAAGGTTTTGAATAACTGAGTTCCGCACCTATCAATAGTCAGCGTCCTACTTACATATGACAGAAAATCATTTAAGTCGGGTCGGATTAAATGTGATTTCACTTGCAAACCGAATGTTCACAAAATCAGATGCAAATCATCTGGACTGTCAAAATTTGCAAAAAAAACAACAACACCCGACAAGATTGGATGGATGCAAATCAACTTAACTATGTTATGATTTTATAGATGCTTATGATGAAATTTGGCCTTATGTTCGGCGACTGCTTTTAATCGGAATTTTCCACTTGTCGCCCGTTGTGTAAGAGCTGCGTATATTCAATTCAATTTTTACTGTTATGCTCGATCCTGATACCTTAATAAATACAAGTGAGTGACGATGACTCCTCTTAGGTCTGTGTTTCCTCATTGGCTATCACACCTAAATACAAACATTTTTTGGTATTTTCGCATTGAGTTGCGGCATTGAGTTATGACTCTCACAGAACATGGATTGAGAATCACTGTGCTAATACAATATTTCAATTTAAATCTGGGAACACCACGTCATCTGGATAGTAGTAGTAGAGTTAAGAGGAGCAGCAGGTTAGTTTTAGTTTGTTACTTGTTGTGTCGGCATCGGCGCCTTTGTCTGAACCGAAGTGAGTGACCACAGCAGCGTTAATAATAAAAACAACGTGAGAGCATGTTCAATATGCTACAAAAGTATATATTGTATTACAAACAACGAGACATACCAGCATACTCGTACTACTACTAATACTACTACATACATTGCAGGCAAGTCTTCTTTAAATCGAATCGAATGCTGCAATCCAATTCAAGCAAACCAAACCAAACCGACAATTGTCCATTTGTTCGTCGTCGTCGTCGTCATCGTCATCGGCGTTGTTCATGGTTTAAAACTAAAGCTAAATTGAGGTACCATTACAGCTGGCATGTGTGTCCTCCACTCCACATGATCATCATGATCGGGCGAGGGACAGCAAGGGACTTTAGCACTTCTGCGGAACGTTAAAAGCTCGCACATGCATACTCTGTATGCACCTATGTACATCATTTCTGCAGGACGGAAGGAAGGAAGGAAGGAAAATGGTTCTGTGTTGTCTATATGATGTCTCTTTGTTACCGTTGTCGATGTCGTTGTTGTGCGTTCTGCTCAATGATACAAATATTACAACGGGGCGCAACATTTGAGAAATAATGGCGACAGCAAACGGAACACAAAATATCTGAACAACAAAGACAACCAACCAACAACTGCATCAGCAGCAACAGCAACAGCAGAAGCAGCAACAACCACAGTACTCAATGTTATGTTGTACTAAGCCAGAGGTTCTTAAACTAGTATATTCTGCAAAACATTTTTGTCATTAAACTGAGTATTGAAGGTATTGATGAGAATTTAGACTTCAAGTAAAGGCAAATGAAAATTCCCAGCTTCACAAAAAAATTCCACTTTAATTTATCATAATACTCGTACATGCTCTTAATGCTTATCCAAGGTGAGATATCTTGGCATTTATGATTAAAGAGAAACACATGCATAAATCTTATAGCAACCATCAAAATCATTTATTTAATCTGTTGTAAAAAACAAGATTCTGAAAATTCAACGGATGGTTAGACATGGCCATAGAACAGACCAAAACGTCTAGGTAAAGCGATGTGGGTCAATATTTTGTCTAAGATGAGTTTATACATTTAATAAATAATTTTTTCAATTATTCTTATTGAAAATTGTCGTCATCATATGACACCATATGACACCTAAAGATAATGACATAGAATGCCATTGAAACAAGTGCAGATACTTATTAGAAATAACTATTGGTTAAGGTTGATGATTCCGAAACTTTAGTACAGGCATACATTCAACAAAAAGGACCATCAAAATATCCAGAGTAGATGCTCACGCGCCCTTGCCGCCTACAACGACTTCAATATAAAAACAACAGGGAGGCGGGCAGGCAGATAGACCGACCGACCGACAGACAAACAGACAAGTCACCGACAGGGTAACTAGCACCAAAAAAAAAGCAGGAGCAGATGCATTTATGTTATAAGCTAAGCTCAACATTAATTCTCTTAAGGTTAATGAATATTGTGTTCCATACACAAGTAGTATTTCGAATAGACATACTACAGAAAAGAAACTACCGACGTAGACTCCCATTGCAGCTTCCGACTAGTAACCGTTTTGCCAACTGAAAAACAAAAAAAAAAAATGTATATATTCGTACAACAGCAGAAGGCGTATAATATTGAAAAGGAAAAACAGCATCAACACTACAAAGTCAAGCACACAAACGACAACGACCACGACAACAACATTATGAAAATGATGATGATAATGATGATGGAGGTGAAGGTGATGATCGTATTACTAGCAAGACTTCATAGAGCGCTATGAAGCAAGTGCACAATTTCCATTCAGCACAAAATCGAAACACCAAAGAGGAACCCAACCGAACCCAACCGAACCGAACCGAACCGCACCGTACTGAAATGAAATAAACTGAACTGAACTGAACTGAGCTGAACCTCCTAAGTGTAGGCGTAATTGTTTTTATGTAGAGAGACTTTAAACAAATATTGCAATCATAAAGGAGCAATAAAGCGGCCCAACTGCCTAAGAAGCAACACTGAATACTACACATCGTCGTCATAGTCGTAGTTGTAGTCTTGGTCCCTTGGGTTGTATGTTAACGCATGGAAGTAACCAAACCAAACCAAAGAACCAACCAAAGAATCAACAAAACAACCAAATAACCCATAGTCATGTCGAAGTCGTCATAGTGCTGAAGTTATATCGACGCCGCCAATGTTGCTTTGTTGTGTATGTTGGCTTATTGAAAACGACAAGACAGACGGCAAGTGCGGCTGCTGCTCCTGCTCTTCTACCAATTTTTAACCTTACCTTATTGCTTTGCAAAGTCCCAGCAATAGGAACAGAGCACAGCAGGAATAACAATCTGCCTACATTATTTTTGTTTGCACTTAATGCTCGATCGGAGATGAGTTTATTTCCAATTTTATGCTAATTAGCTTGGATGGGATCAGAAGGAGAGTGAGTAGCTTTCATCGTTTAAGTCATGTCAAATTGATTTGAATGGGCTTAAGTTTGTCAGCAGTTAAGAAACACTCCTAGTTCTTTTTAGTACGAGTATTGCACATACTTAGTGCTATGTATTTTCTTCCAAGTAGTAGCAGGTTTTTGCAACTAATAATGTTCATTGATATAATAATATATACATATATAATTTATAATTGATAAAAATGGTAAATGTTATAAGGCATTCAGTTATCTTGATGTTTTATTAGGTAGGATGGGGATTAGGTTACTGGTTTAAAGCAGGAGGGAAGATCCAAAGTTATGGAAGCGCGTGGAACGGTGGTTATAAGCAGTGATGGTCTCTGCGGTGAATGAATGACATCGTTACGAACTTAGAAGGGGGCACCTACTAAACTGCGAAAAACACTTTGGATTGAAATCTTTTGTATAATCTTAACATAACAGGCCGCAGTAGAACCTCATAACTTAGGTCCAGATTGGCCATAGAATCGCCTTGTAGAGCAGCAACTTATTGCATACTGACAGCTTCGAACTAAGCCTAAGGTTGAGCTAAGTCCGCTTGTTGGAGAGGTGTTTTATCCAGAGTAAGCCCTAAGTATTTAACGCTAGAGGCCATGGGGAGTTTAATTGTGTCTATTTAGACTAACATAAGGCAGTTACGAGTCCTAAGTGTAAATGTCGTGTCATGAGTCGATTTATCGGTGTTGATGGCAAGGATGGTAAAGGCAAACAATTCCAGCTGTAGTTCGTATGCCAGGAATGCTGTATCGTCTGCTTACGTATTTTATTTTCCATATTTAATACCTGCATATCTGCTGTGTACTGAGGATGTATAGTATGTGACCCAGAACACTGCCTTGAGACACACATGCCTTGATGGGTTTAAGGTCAGATTCCAACGCGCAAGTCTGACTTGAGGAGCAGGTAGTACGGAGCAGGCATGTTCTTTTTGATTTTGTACTATAGTAGACCTGGTTGCCAAACTCTGTCAAACGCTTGCTTAACATCAAGAAATACTGCAAAGCAATACTTCTTGTTCTCCAGGGCATCTAGAATATGTTGTACATTTTCCAAACTCCCAAAATAGTCATATTACAACTGATTACCTTTTTCCCGGAGAAAACCATGTAAATTATCTTATGTATACTTGCAATAGATTTTAAGAACATCCTCCTCTTAAGTGACTGTATATAACTTAATAAATTTTTTTTTTTTTTCTTCATTAAATTTCAGTGCTATTCCGGAAGTTGAAGACTCGGACGAATCAGAGTAAAATATCTTTGATTTTATTATAAAATATTTGTTGTACTAATATTACTAAATTCTTATTCCATTTTCAGTGTCAGTGTTAATGGATCTGAAACCAACACTGTTTGTGAAGGAAGTGATTCGGATGTAACTCTTACCAACAAGTATGATTATTACATTGTTGATTTTTTTATTTTTTTTTTTTTAATTATTATTTTGTTGTAGTATGTCACCGAGGAAAATCGATGGAACTAAGTATGTATATATAAGTATTTGTTTAATCATCCATTCTAAAAAAATCTGCAAGTTTCACAAGAGTATCTCAATTACTAAAATATTTTTCATAGAATCTTTTGTTTTCCGTTTAATAATAGTTGCCATTAAATTTTAACACGAATAACTTTTACAGAACATATTTTATATGATTATATATATATATATATTATTGTATAACAGACCTTAAAGATTTTTTCTTATATGTAATAGCAAATGACCTGCGGATGTAACCTTAAGTTTCTATACCGATCTCTTATCAAGTTTGTGTTTTATTTCAGTACTGGAAAAATCTATAAACGTGATATTTCCATTCGTAATGTTGATAAGTGGATCGATATGAGTTTCAGGTATGGAAATTTTATTAATTAAATAAATGTATTAATTTCTTGTACAATAGTAAAAAACAGATGATAGATCTTAATGATTTGTGTTTTGTTTCAGTGATGAAGAGAGTGATGAATCCATTATAGATCTTTTGGATACGAGCAGCGACAGTGAATACGAAGATGCACAGGCCGCCATAGAGCCGAAAAAAAAATATTGCTAAAGAGTCTAAATCAACTGCAAATCCCAAAACAGATGCAGAAAAAGGAAGAAAAGGATGCAATGAGTAAGATTGTTTATTTTTTATATAATTTTCATACTCCAACTATTGTACATTAAAAAGCAGATATTGAAAACAATCCATTAATCGCTTTATGCCTACCCAGTTTTGTTCATATGTTACATATTTGCAAATTTCTACCTCATTTGTTGTCATATTCAAATGAATGAACTTATACATGATCATTTATATATAAATTAGGATAAGAAAAATAGTTTAACAGCCATGAACTCCAACACCGTTTGACCGATCAGCATGAAAATTGGCATGTATATGTATTTTTTCATGTAGAAGGTTTTTGCACACTTTTTTCATATACAGATTTGAGAAATTGAGTAACTGAGTAACTGCAGAAACTGCTCACGAATGTAAATGTTCTTTTCTCAACACATAAACACACGAGTCAAAATTATAATGCACCAAGCGCTAATAAGAACGATTATAACATATGAATGTCTTGTTTGGTTTAACATCTCACCTTCGTACATGGAAAGAATAAGGCTGTTACACAGAACTCCACAAAGCAACTTTATAAAATTTGTTTCAAATAAAGTTCTTTATGAGGCAGCACAAGTGCTTAGAATAAAAACTTCATAATAAATCTTATCCGCAACCATATCTACAGAAGCATGGATACTCCCGAAAATAATTTAATAATGGCACCCTAATATACAAAATTTGAGTATTTTCAAACAGCTCTAACTAATGGCTTTGTTCCACCGGAAGCGTTCTTGTTTCTAGACACTAAAAGGCTAATCCAAAACCAATTTGGTTGCTCGGTATTTTATTATATGTACATGCTACACAAAAATCAATAGATTTCAATATTTACCAACAGCAAAATTAACGTTTTGACACTACTTTCCCGATAAAAGATTCAAAAATGAAAAAAATGCATTACACTTCGAGATTGAGGGATACAAATAATGCTATAGTGAACCGATTCAACAGACTATATTGATCTTTATTTTTTTCGTTATTTTGCAGCTTCATTCACTACTCCAACTAGACGACGACGACGACGGCATCAACAACAATAACGACGACATCAACACCATAATCATCATCATCATCATCTATGGTAAAATGTATAACACTTTTGATTAAATTAAGCAGGATGACCCAATTGTGAAAGTTTTTGTAATATCCACACGAGATCGATCAGCCAATTGTGAGTCGGACTCGCACACGGTGGGTTCCGTACCATCGTGACAAGATTGAAATGATGAAATTGACAAAATGCTCATGCTCCAAATATTTAATTATTGATTTGACTTATGTTTAAGGGGTAGAATCAGTTTCATACAGCATATCAACTTTGATCAAAAGCAAAAGTGAAATATTCGTACAGCCTACTAAATCAAATCATGCTATAATGGACCGATTTAACCTAACCGACTATATTGATTTTTAATTTTTTTTTTTTTTGTTTTTTGCAGATACATTCCTACTTCCATTAGACGACGACGACAACAACAACAACAGCAACACCATCATCATCATCACATTTTTGATGAAATAAAGGAGGATGACCCATATACTTACACAAAGTTTTTGTTAAATCAACCGATATTTTGAGCAATATGTATTTTTTAACAACTCCTTATACAATCTCTCTAACACATTATTGTTATACAACCAAATAGAAAAAAAACACAAATATCTCAATAGTTGTATATTAATGGTTATAAAATCAAGAAAGAAACCAAAAAAAATGTTGAAAATTTGTAATTAAAAAAATATCTCAGGAACTAGTATATACTATACTCTTAACCATACGAATGTTTATAAAATAAATTTTAAATGAAATTGTAAATGAAGTGATTGTTTTCTTCTCGGAAAGCTGTCAAGATGAATTTCTAAGTAGAACCATGATATGATAAATGACTTTTTTGGCACTTCTTGTACAATATACCATTGATGGAATGAATGTTAGTTAGTTTGGCTTTCTTAAAAGGATCAATGTACAAATATGTACATATTACACAGTACTGATTGACAACTATCAAAAAAAAAAAAAAAAAAGCACAAAAAAACCCAGAAAGAAGGCTATCATTGGCTATACCAAAGATGTAATGCTCTTCACGTTCCTCCGGGTTGTATCCAACCTTACATTTTTAGCATCACCATATTCTTTCTGTTACAGTTTGAATATCAACAAAGAACACAGTTCGGGGTTTGTACCCACCCTAGAAGAAACCTATGTTCAATTTCGAGCTGGTCTGCAATGTCTCCTTCTGTGTGTTACAAACTTCATGACAAACTTATAAAACTATTTACTCCCGTGAAGAGCATAAAAATTTAACGCCAGTTGAAGCACATTTCAACCTTAGTCAGAAGGTCGTACTACATACTATGGCATATGATTTATATGCGGATAGCTTGCGGCCATGCGTAAAGCGTAAACTTCTCAATGTTACCAATGGATGGACGGATGGATGGATGGATGGATATATGGTTCGATGACAACCCAACGATATATGGATGGATCAATCTTAGCTTTTGTCAGTTTAGTCATCACACCATCATGAGAAGGTGAAGTGCGTTGCATCGTTTTGAACTTGAAATATTCTACTTTTTCTATACTGAGCCAATTGAATGTCTAACTGAGAACTTATATTGAGTAACTGACAAGCTCATTTGGCTGACAAGTTTATTTCCGTGAGTCATTAGAAATTGTTTAAGTCTTACAAATGTGCTGCTTGTACTGTTGTTTGTTGTCTCTGAATTCTAAAAACAAAAATTAATATACATAAATTTTGGCAGATCATTTACTCGTCGTAGTACAAAGATAACAAGATTGTAAGTTTATGGTATTGTAGGATACAAAACCATCCATCCAGGACTTACATATTCTGTAATTCTGTGTGTTCTATGCAAACTTTTCTCTCAGTTTGATTTGAATTAGAAAAATAATGGATTTCACTCAAAATATAAGGGGACAAAAAGAATAATAAATACTTCAAGTTTTAATAATATACAGGTGAGTCAGAAAGGACGGACGTTTTTGAAATGGCTAGTAGTTCCCCCACAAAGGGCCGACAGGTGGGGAGTCGGTACCGTTATGTTCGTCCGGTTATAGCATTTTTTTTTTGTCAGTCACCGCCATGGCCCTGTGGATGTTGGAACACCGCGTTTACGCTTACGAGAGTTTCGTGCGAAATAACGAATCGATAACCGCTGTTCTGCGCGAATTCCCACGCCACTTCAACATTCATCGGAACCAAAGAGTACCCACGCGTAACACGATCCTTCGGTGGGTGGAAGCACTTCGCACCCGAGGTGTTTTGAGCAACAGACGTCCCCCAGGGCGTCCACGAACGGCTCGAACGCCAGAAAATGTTGAGGCGGTCCGCCAAGCTTTCATGCGCAGCCCAGATCGTTCTGCCGCTCAACTTCGCTTGAGTAATCCATCGGTAAGGCGTATTTTACACAATGAACTGCATTTCCACCCCTACAAATTGGCAATTGTTTAAGAGTTGCAGCCAAGGGATTATGAACAACGGGAGTCATCCACCGTCACTTCCCAGGTCGTGTGATTTTCCGATTTGGGGACATTAATTGGCCACCTCGGTCACCTGATCTCTCCAAATGCGATTTTTTCTTGTGAAGATACTACAAACTTCGAAACCTCCAGGAATTGAATGAAGCGATTCACGAGGTAACTGCCAGAATCGACCGGCAAATGCTCGAGAGAGTAGACGCAAACTTCGTGGAACGGCTTCAGCGCTGCATTGCCGGTGGGGGTCACCACATGCCCGATACATACAATATGTATATGAAGTCACTATCTATCTATTGTTTTCTTACACTCACTCAATCAAACCAAGAAGCAATTACTCAATCTTCAATTGATATTGATTCAATCTCCTTAACAACTAATATTCAAATCAAACCACATTGAAGCAATCAACCGGCCAAACTAAGCAATCAAAGGTACTAATCATTTATAATGACTTTCTTCAATGTCTAGACGACGACTTTTGGAAATAATACTATACACAAATTTGTTTTATATTCTTGGTCTGGGTGTCCCTTGCTTTGAATTTTGATTATATTATATTTTTTTAAATTTTTTCGGAAGCTAAATCGTGTCGTGATCGTGTCAGTAAAATATGTAAATTTAAGCCTTGGCCTTGGTAAATTGTTTTTTTATTGATTATAATTTTCCATTTTAAAGCAATTTGCGGTCATCTTATTATAACCCTTTCTTTACCCATATATAAGTATATACCATACATATTTACATATTAAAGTATGTATGTATGAAGAGATGAGATGAATCGATCCTATTACAGCAAATGTTCATCGCTTCATTTAGATGCCTGCTGCTCGGCAACCACTTATAAATGCTAGAAAGAAAGAAGAAATTTGTTATTTATACCTATTGACTTTTTTAAGTTTTTGTTACGCTCCTTTTTTTTTGGGGGGGAACCACAATTCAGGAGATCGAATGGAGAGTTAAATGAATTCGTATGAAAAACTGACTTGACTTGACTTGACTTGACTCTCTATAAAAACATTTCTCTCCAAACATTTTCCTATAGAGAACTTTTCAATGAGAATGTTAGTTAATCTCTGTGTGTATCTTGACAGCACCAATTTGTATAATTTATGTAAATTACAGAGTCAAATCAATGTTTATTAACCGAAGAAAAAAACCAACAAAAAAATTAAATGAAACTGCAAAAACGGGATAAAAACATTTGACCTCAACAACCAACCGACCGTTGGTCAAAGATCAATTTAATTCGAATTGGGCATAGAATATATTTATTTAATATTTTATACAAGTTTAACAAGCACTAGCTACTGGGGCCTTCGACTACTGATTTAATTACATCTATGTCCTAATTTTTTATGTTAGAGTACTTAGAAATATTATAGGATTTGGAAATGTTAAGGGATGTAGGATTTTTTAATAGTTGGGATGGAATTTGGGAAACAAAAAGGTAGGTCCTGATGCTCCCCAAATTCTGGCAGGAGTTTAAAATATGGTCTACGGTCAGATCGGCTCCAGAGAGGGAGGGCATGGTGGACGGACTGTTCCATTGTTTGTGTGTGAGTATACAATGCGCACGCGAATTTATGTACTGCATATCCGCCTTGTTAAGTTGGCAGGTAGAGACATTTTAGAACACGTCGGGTTGTTGGCAGAATACCAATCATTGACTTGTGCCCATTCAGACAGCCTCTTCGAGCAAAGGTGACGAGGTTCTTTAAATCCTTGGAGATGACTTTTAATATTGATTTTGATTGGTATCTCAACTGAAATGATTAACAAGATACTCATCTGATTAGTACTAGACCAATATTTCTATTATATTTCTTAAAATTTTTTGATATTCAAAATTTTTTCAAAGTACTTATGTGTCGGCTACCCAGATGCTCTGCTGTCTCCTCTTCTTCATTACATAGTCTACATTGATCGTTTTGACTGATCCCAGTCACTCTCTTTCATGTCCTGTTAAGAAACCTGACACTATGCGAATGCCTCTCCGTATTAGTCTCAATAGTTCTTGCATTATTTTACGAGATCTAGTTGCTGCTCTAATATTTTTTGTATTTACCCAATATTGATGCGATTTATCATCAAGCCATTGTTTGAGTTTAGTTTTTGTAGAACTCCAAGGCAGCCCGATGAATGGTTTTTGTCCAATGAGGATACTAGCAGTTTCTTTCGTGGTGAGTACATCTGTCTCTTCGTTACCTAGATAGACACTATGCCCGAGTATCCAAATACACACCCAGGTATTTATATCCTGAAAGTTGTTCCAGCAGTTGGTTGCCAATAAAGACTACCGGAAAAACATCCGGCGTTTCCGTGGATTCATAAATGCACTTGTTTCAGGCGAGGTTGGCCATATCGTCTGCAAATGTGGCAATGATAAGATCCTGAGGATCCTCTAGCGGTAATTTTGAGCCAGTGGGCATGTCGTGCGCAACAGATCTATGTGTATGCAAGCTTTTCATAAGTACAAGTACATGAATATTACGTTTATTAAACATTCCTTCTCTGTGAGATACTTGTCAAGATGCTGTTGGACGACATCTTCAAAATCCAATATTTAACCATTTAAGAAGTTAAAGTTAAAGACTAAATTGTATTGTAAATGGCAAGTGAACCGAAAGAAAGTTTAGGTTAAATCCCTGCAGTATGATTGGTGGCAATAGTCCCCGTTTCGATATTAATTCACTAGCCCCTTTACTTATTATGTGGTGACTAGTGAATTCAGTAGTCACAGGTTATGCAGAGGCGAACTAGTCAATGCTGGTTGTGATATTACATTACTGGTGGCTAGTGAATTCACTAGTCGTAGGAAATGCAGGCGGTGGCAGGGTGGACGGTGACATAACTGGTGAATGGTGATGACCCCTTCAAATCATCAAATCAAATCAACCCATCGCCATGTTAAATTCATCAATTGAATACATGTAAAAGTGGCATTAGCCATGAACCAGTTTTGGACCAGTGATTCATAGAGCAGGGATGTAATTGTAGCAACAACAAACTGCGCAAGCATTTGACATTCATGATGGATTTTTGAAGAACCTAATACTATAGAGAAATGTACTTTGAATCCCAAAGGTATTGTACTATAAAATTACGAATTTATTGCATTAGAATTTGCCTCTTTGTTATATGATTACAAGTATAAATTCGAAAGCATAATCATCTTTTCTTTCTTCCTTCCATTCTTTCTTTTCTTTCTTTTAAATTATACGCACTTTCAAAACTAGCAATTGAAGTCGAATGTTTTACGGTACTTAAATTGAGCTTACCTTATGATTGGTAACAGCTAAGCTCAGGAACAGAATCAGAGAGATAATCGTCATCGATAACCGTCACTGGCGTTGATTATTTTTTTTTTCGATGGATGGTCGATGGATGGTCGATTGAGTGAAGAGTGAACGCATATGCGAAACAAAAGGAGAGATTCTTTGTAATTGGAGAGTATGCAAAGAACAGCATCAAATCAATGTTTATAGTATCAAACCAAACCCGAACCCAAGCCCAAACCAAATGTGATGGTTGTTGTATCTTAATTTAAGCGATAATGATTATGCGTTACGTTGCGTTCTGTTCTGTTCTGTTCTAAGTTGTATTTTATTTTCCCAGATTCAGAAGCTCAACCAAACTGAATCGAACTCAACTGATCTCAACTGAGTTAAGTTTTGGTTAGTTAGATGCTCATTTCAGCTGAGCTGAGCTGCACTAAGTTGAATCGATCCGATACAAACAGAGCCTTGATATGGATGAGAACGGCATTGGGGTTATTGGTGACGTCGGTGGTAATATACTTACTACTGATACTAATGACTGAAGTTGCTATATTGCTGATGTTGATGCCGGTCTCGTTGGTTGGTTGGTTGGTTGGTGGTAATGGTGGTAGTGTTGTTGGTGGTGGTGGTAGTGTTGGTATTGTGTTCTTATGTGATTTGTGGTCACTTGTTGTAGCAGCTTCTGTGCTACGTTAATACCATAGAAACCAAAAGACGATGACGACGGGGACGACTTCTTTTACTACATTTGACTTGAAGGCTCATTACACGCAAAATACTAAACCAACCAACCAACCAACTGAGAAGACCAAGAAAAAGAATTTAAAAATTCTCTTGAAACCTTTTGCTTTTGGTTTATCTGTGGGAAAATTTTGTTGTCCATAATTTGCATTTAAGTTGAATGAAATTTGATGTTTTTACCTTTGATTTAATATTACTGCTATAGTAGCTACTGATGCTGCTACCGATGCAATGGTTTGTCGGTTTGTCCATTGGATTGCTTTGGTTTGACTTGGCACTACCATTCTTCCCATACATCAATAGTAGTAGGTAGTAAGCTATGGTTATGTGGATTCAGAATCAGAAGCAGATTCACATGCAGGAAATACTGTAATTGACTTTTATTGGTAAACCCTTTTAATATACAATTTTGCACATGCATGTTGCCACCACCATATCATGAACAAATTACTTCCAAATCCACTGTGACTGCTGACTGGTAAATGGTAAATGGTGTATGTGGTGTATGGTAGTATCTGGCTGACAAAAGTGTTAGCTAATAGCTGAGACTTCTTGCATTTTTAATTATCCACTTGCGTAATGCAATTCTATTGTTGTATTCTTAATTTTCTTATCACTATCACTTCCCATTCCTCATCTATTTTATGTACTACAAGAGTTGACCGGCGCGCGTTGCTATGCCCCCCAAGTGATGTTAGGCATTGTTCTTCTCATTATTGTCTCATTCCTGTCTCCAAGGTAATGAATTGGCGAACGACTGTGTCTCTACAGAGTATCCTTTCAGTACTTTAAGCGAAAACCAGAGATCAAGCAAGTAGGAAGTGGGCAAATGAGCCCTGGTAGGACACCATGGCCTTGCTACCAACCAAAAAGAACATCCGAACTCTTACACTTTAACTTATTACGGGGCACTGCACCATCAAGCTGATGACCTATAGGTTGCAGGTTCCACAACATGACTTTTGTCGTAGCTGTGAATATGAAGAGGAACCGGAGAACATGCAACAGCTCCTCTGTAACCATTCTTTAAGGAGTTGGGTAATTTGAAAAAATATCCTTAGCGAGATCTGGCTATGTTCGTGGACTCCTCAGGTTGGTTTTAGAGAAATAGGGTGTTCTCAGGGACCAACCTTTGATAGTAGTGGATTACCCCTTTCCCCTCACAATTTATCAGGCATTACAATGGGTCTTAAGGCTTCTGAATGAACTCGCAATCAATGACGGGCGGTCTGCATAACCTTAATCTTAACTAAAGAATTGAATTATTAAACTTGATGTCACTTTTTAATAAAGTTACCTATAAAAAAAAGTTAGAATTTTATACGAAAATTATATCTCAGTAGCCTGAGTTAGGGTTGCAACATCAATGTTAGATGTTTTGATGTCATCGATATATCGGTAACAAAAACATCAATGATTCATTCCAATGTATCGATGTCAATGTTGCATCCCTACCGTACACGTATCTGTCGAAAGGAAAATAGAACAGTAAACAAACTCTCAAACACTATTAGTACTAGTGTTGCCAAATGTCCCGTTGTTGAAGCCCTAGTTCAACAATCTGGACAGTTCTCGAATGAATTCTGGCCTAAATAAAAATTGATATTATATAAAGATTGTCGTGAAGCCTAAACACAAATTATTATTATAAGAAACGTCCAACCTAATACGACTCTTAACGCATTTCCAATGGAGTCACTTCCAGACATTGTTCGCTGTATGCTATGCAAGAAACTGCCGGAGCCTACGGTAGTGTTTCAATGTCGTCGGTGTAGCAAACTACAATGCGAAAAATGCATCCTTGACCTGTTTGCCAATGCAAACATCGAACAAATGGAAGCGAAATGTCCAATATGCGACTGGGTTATGAAATGGGACAATATGATTCGAAATGTGCTGGCAGTTAATGTCATTAAAGAGTTAAAGAGAGTTGGCCCTTATACCCAGACCGAACAGCATGAAAGTCAATGTCAAATTCAGACCCTGAATAGCGGCGATGTTCAAAACAGAAAACGTCGAACTATTATGATTTATAAAAATCTAAAGGCAACTGCCGAACGTGTTTCTAAGCATTACATCGAAGTGGGAACAGAAAATAGTCAATGGTTGCGTAGACAGGGAACACGTATATACTTTCCCCGTAATTACTTTTATGGCCTTGAACTCGAATGGAAGCTCTGTGTCAGATATGAAATCGGCAAAGGATTTAAGTACAAGTTGGTTCTGCTTAGTATACCAGAGTATCTATTTAAATTACATTATTGCATGAGGCCAAGAAAGAAGGAACTCGTAGTAGCAGAGCCTAAAATCTATACGAAAACATTTAAGAAGTTTAAACAGTCAACCAATTTCAAGAATTTAAATGTGGTCAATGATTTGGAATGCAAGAGATTCATGACAAAATTGAGTGCAGAATTTTGTCTATACTTATTCTTGAATGGAGACCCCTATGGTGGTGGTAAAGGTGCTGGTGAAGGTGGTGATGCTGGTGCTGAAGGTGGTGGTGAAGGTGGTGGTGAAGGTGATGCTGGTGCTGAAGGTGGTGGTGATGGTGATAATCGTGTTGGTTTATCCTAAAAATATGTTTTGTGTTGAAAAAGTTCTGGTTTTTGTTGCCTCTGTAAAAAATATCTTAATAAAAAGAAAAAACCCAAAAAAAAAAATGGGGCTTCATCGAAAAAAAAATCTTTTGTATATAATTTAAATTCTAGATATATTTCTCCCGGTCTCAAGGAACCAGGTGAGTATGAGAAATACGTATATAGAATTTGTTGTAAATTTCAATTGTGAAACATTTCCAGCTTATAATAGAAGTAGGTTGATACCCTTTGCACTTCGATGTGATCTAGTAGCAACCCCGTGTCATTTTTACTATGATCATTTACAGCACTTGTATCATGATCTTTGTAAAGCATAGAACCGTGTATCGGAGACCCCCAAATATACTTAGAATAACAAAAAACTAATTTAGAAAGATATTCTCAATAAGAATGACATTGTCAGGCGGTTCAAAAATGGATTACAATTCCTAGGCACTTACCAATTAGATTTAAATAAGTACACTCCACGCCACTTAAATAGGACACCTAACAAACTTTTTTTATGCTTAATTTTGCAGATCCAGAAAAAACACCTTGGATTGGCGCACTGTCATGTTGGTATGTCCATTGCAAGGGTCCAAAAAGATTGTGGAAGAATGGAAATGCATTTTTTAAGACACCATTGTATGCCATCGCATTCATTTTTGTTGTTAAATATTGTAACTCACATGTGCCGTAATACGAGATCGCTCCCCATACCATGACACCTCCAACCTTGCTCTGTAAGCGTTCCAAATGATGTTCTTCCTTTCGTATGTCATGGATATAATGAATTGAATATTTTTTCCATCTGAGAATACGACGCGATGCCACTCCACAGTCCAGCTCATATGGTTACGGCGTTGCTCCTTTCGAAGTGCATTGTCAAAAATGCGTTCAACTCGGCGTACTGGCCTCATATGATGCGAGCGCTAGAGGCAAAAAATACGCCTGAGTACCTTCAGAGGATTGTAAGAAGCTACCTGTACGAACGACTGTTGCTCTATGATAAGGATGAAGGTCCTAAAAGCTACGAGGTGACTGGTGGAGTACCACAAGGCTCAGTGCTGGGTCCAATCCTATGGAACGTACTCTACGATGGAATATTGCATCTCCATTCCCCAAAAGAGGTGCAAATAATTGGATATGCTGATGATATCGCGGTGACGTAGTAGCAAAGGAGCTACATCAAATCCAGAGTTCATGCAGAGATACGACAATTAGAATAAAAAACTGGCTAATGACGGCAAAGCTCCACGTCGCAGGGAACAAGACAGAAGCGGTGCTTATTACCAGCAGGAAAAAAGTTGAGTATATTTCTCTGGATATGGATGGGTATACCATTACGACGCAAACATCGTTGAAATAACTTGGCGTGATGGTAGACACGAGACTCAATTACAAAACACATATCGAGAAGGTAGTATGTGAAAAATCTGCACGTGTCAATGCGGCCCTATCCAGGATAAAGGCTACCATAGGAGGGAGCTCCTGGTTAGCCAATCAATTGTGATGTACGCAGCACGTCTATGGGGACCTGCACTAATGCTTAAGACGTATTCCAAAATGGCATGATCGGTGTTTCGGCTAAGTGCCATCAGAGTTGCCAGTGCTTTTCGCACAATTTCACATGAAGCCGTTGGAGTCATAGCAAGTGTAATGCCAGCAGACATAATGGCTCTTGAGCTAAAGAGAGTGTATATGGCAGAAGTAAAAATATTGGAAGGCAGTTAACGACAACTGAGCGAAAAGAGGAAAGACAAGTGAGTCTAAACGAATGGCAAAATTGCTGGGATTCTTTAGGCAAAGAAAGATGGACACATCGACTAATTGGAAATGTGCAAACGCGGGTGCGTTTGGCAAAACGGATTTCTATCTTACGCAATTCCTGACGGGACACAGCTGATTCAGAGAGTAGCTACACAAGTACGGTCATGATGATGGAGTGGCTTGTTCTTTCTGTGGTAGTAGCAAAGAAAATGTAGAGCATGTATTCTTCTACTGTCCAAAGTACGCAAAAGAGAGGGAAACCCTGGAAAAGGTCATGGCAGATCGACTAACACCAGAAAACATAGTCTGGCATATGCTGAAATCAATGCAAGTGTGGAGTATGGTGAAAGACCTGACTGCAATGGTACTTCAAGAATTGAGAAGGGAAGAGCGCCAGAGAAGTAGCAGTAGAGCTGTGAATGAGGTGATGTGAGCCTGGGATTTAATGCCTAACGGTAGTTCCGCAGGGTAACTAAAAGCTATAGGTGACGGTGTAGTACGTAGGCGTATTGTTATGCGAGTCCGGAGTAATGAGATTATATTACCTGGGCGTGGTCCCGAATGAGGTGTACCTAGCAGACAATATGAATTGTGCAGGCCGTCAGTGATATGGAAGATTACCTCTTTGACAACTCAAAAAAAAAACAATATTCAAATGTTGTGTACGGGAAAACGTTATTGTTAAAAGGTACATACATATATTATATTTTAATTCTATATTTCTTTAAATCTTATATTGTTTAACATTCGGGCCGGACAACGTTAGTTTTTTGAATGCAAAACAAAGTTTGTCGCGTCAACTATTGAGTGACATTTCAAAGCAGTTTGCAAGCGTTAAACAAACAGATTAAAGCCGTTCATTATTTAACACAAAAAAAGCAGAGTACACTGCAAAACAAGCAGTTTTTTAGTCAAAACAAATTGTCGATAAATTTAAATTTATGTTGTACAAAAACCGGAAATTTGCGTTCTCTATCAACTTCATTTCCGGTTTGTTTTTTGGTCATGTGCTCATCGAATTTATGGTTTTTTGCATTCAAATGAAGTGTTCGACATGAAAACATGCAAAACCATTATAAGAAAACTTACAACACTACTGTCAGAGCAACAAACGAAAAACAACAGCTGTTGGCATTTATAAAATTATAAACAAATATTTTCAATTCTTGTAATTGGAATTGATTTCAATTTTAATGTACAAATATGTTATTGTTTTCATTAAGCAAAATGTAAGTCACAATAAGCAAAATATAGAAATTGATTACGATAAAACACAACAAAATATGTGAAGAATACTCATGTAGTTAAGCATTTACTTATACTGTGCACAAGTGACAACAAAACGAAAAAAAAAAGAAAAACTAAAGGATTAATGAATGAATGAATGAATTACTAAGACACCACACATAATCTTTTCCTTTCACTGATTATAATCAAACAATGAACGTGCCGACAGACACATAGTGACCTATTAAACAAAAATACATACTATAAAATAAAATTATCTATCTAAATTCTTAACGGTCTTTCTTTTAGACAACGCACACACACACATACATACACATGATCTTTTTAAATGACTTTGATAAGCAAAATACAATAGAACTAAACAAAAATATACTTAAATGATTAGTAATAATAATAATAAAAAATAAAATAGGAAAACCCAAAACACCAGTAAACAATTATAATGACTAAAATCAGGTGAATCCGACTATTGAATACTCTGCTGCTCCACTTGTTATAAACTGACTGTGATTGCTGTATATAACGAACTCTCTCCCCTAAAAGCTTGAAGCGAGTGAAAATGTTTAAGCAACATTTGAAAAATATCATATTGTATAATCGGACTCCCCTGGAAGGAAGCATAGCAAACGGATTCCTTAAGCAATGACTTTGTTATAGAGGAGTCCAAGATATTTGCTGAACAGTTTCATCATTATCAACATGGGCATAGACAATTGGACACTTGGAATTCAAGATCATAAATGGTCAAACAATTTGCGATTCACATTCTATGAGTCAGTATTCAAATCCAACTCTGCAGTAACGAAAAATATATATAAATAGAAAGACAGTAGAAGTGAATAGAGGTGTACCAGGACTTTACGGAACTGCCGTTTAACAAAGCTTCATAAGGCTGAAACCGAAGAATTTATCCGTCATCTTGGTTGTGGCGGGATCTCTTTAGGCCACGTAACTTCTTAATGACTATGCATGAGACTCAGGAGGTTATTGGCCGCAAGCTGTTCACTTAAGGCCGCTTTCTACTCACTACTCTACTCACTGATTACGGCAGTGGGGACACCATAGTGTTACCGTGTCCTATCCAGTCGGTTATGCTGGAGATTAGCCTATAAGTCCAGCGTTCTTTCGTTGACGCATCCCAGCTGGTCTGCCATGCCCTAATGCTTGAGCCTCTCGTTTAGGTTTTCCGAGCTCTTACCTCCTCCGGGGGCAGCAATTTCCAATTATAGGCCTCCGCTGTCTGGAAGAAAATCTATCGGCACCAGCCCAGCGAGGACTAAGGTAGCAACCTCGGATACGATGCGAAAGGCGTCCATTCGTTTGCCAATTCAAAACCATTCGTATTAACTTATGTTGTTATGCCCACAACATTGAATTGACCCGATTCAAGTACAGGGTATAGAAAAGAATTGTTATTATTGCATTACTATGTTGTTACGTATGCATATGTATATTTTTAATTATACATACTTAATAATATGTGATATAGAGAATTTATATACCATAACAGATAGATATGTACGTTGTCACCTACTATAATATTATCTCTAATAAAAGTACTTACTACTTACTTATTTACTTACATTTGGACGAGGGTAGACTCAGAAACAAAAGACCTGACGAATGGATAGGTGGAATAGTATAGTAACCAAACATCAATCAATCATCAATAGGAGTTAGTAGCTCAGTGCATTTGTAAATATGAATAGAATTGATGAATTGGAAGGTCTTAGCTTAACCCCTTCTTATGGAGAAGTTTGTTCCTTAATTTACAGCAATTTTGCGTGCCAAAGCATAAACAAGACCATATGCTCAATGTCGGTATGGTTGACCTAAATTTATGAGAATAAGTCAGAAATGATTAAGAAAATCCACAACCGTGTTTCTGATGATCACCATAAACTGCTTTGCGGGTGCATTGCATATTGTTAGGACCGGTACTACTACTTACTGATCATTGAAGAACTGCATCCGCTGGACATGCCGATGGCAACAAAGGAGTGGGGAGACAGAAGAACTGACAAACTGTGCTTAAACAAATCAACGATTCTTCTGTGGTGATGGAGGTGATGGCTGTCAGACTGTACTGAGCTTGATGAGTAGAAATGAAATCATGTTAAGTTGGACCTTGGGTATTTTATTAAATTCATAAATATATTATAGTATGTACATATGTACATGGGTTTGGTTTGGTTTTGCTGGACTGCTTAGGGAACGCGAATTAGAATTGTGGAATATTGTGGCTCCACAACAACTAACCTAACATTTCTAGGCTGTTTACATGTGTAACTACTCTCGTTAAACTGAAGGCGGCAAAGCCGGCAAGAGACAATTTATGGTTTTAATTTTCTTGACTTAATTTAATCACACATGTCTACATATATACTACATAAGTATGCATGAACGTACTTAAGGTCATCAATGTGTTAGTGTGTTAGTGGTGACATAAGTATGAGCTACTTTTATTGTTATTGAATAAAATTTATCCAGGAGACTACTACAATTCATTCGTTGTTCTATTGTTAATTTACAAAATAATAAAATATAATAATACAATATAATAGCAAGGTCATTTATACATACATACATATTATGTATGCATGGATGTGTATGTACAACATACAAACTTACTTGATTTCTTGACCAAAAATGAATGCTTTATGACTCCACTCCACTCCTCTACCAAATACTACCAATACTAATTTAAGTAAGTCATGTTTGCGTTTTATGTGCTCCGTTCGTTCATTCGTCATTCATGCTGTTGTTGTTGTTGTTATTGTTTTTGCTGTTCAACTTTTCAAGTTTCAAGATTTTCAATGTTTCGGAGGAGCGCACAACACCAAAGCAAAGCAAAGTAAAGTAACTTTGGGCCGGCCGTTTGATTTCGTTGCCAATCGTAATTTGGCGTTCATCGTCGCTCGTTCATACGCGTTTCGCAGCTTAACTCGACGGACGCAGCAGCAGCAACAGTCGTAAAATAATAATAATCATCATCATTATCGCCGTTTCGTGTTTTTCAATATTTTATTATTCGTGTTTGTTTGTTTTTCAAGTGAAGACGAAAGACCGACCGACCCGACCCGACCGTCCGCGTTTGGTTTTTGTTCGGTTTCAAATTCAAACAATAAAATATACAATTTACAAGCAAGAAACATAAAGCGGGAAGGTAAATAAATAAAGGATATGGAAACACAAAACAATACCATAAGCGACATAAAAAGAGCAAGTTGCAAAAAATAAAAGTGTAATTTGTTTTTATTGTATTGTATAGTATTTTTTTTGTTTTTCTCTTGAGTCAAATATTTTTGTGGCAAAAACTTGTTGCGTTTCTTTTTAACAAAAAAAAAAAAAAAAAAAACCATTCTAATGGAATGTTATGTGTGTTGAAGTATATATTATATACTTATGTATACAAGTGTGTTTATGTATGTATGTGTGTGTGTGTGTGTGTATGTTTATTGGCCTTTGTATATGTTTGCAAGTGTGTCTATAGCAGCAACAACAACAACCAACAAGATTAACACCAATTACTAAGCACTTTCAAAATACTTCATTGTTCATTTTTATTTTTTCAATGAAACCAAAAACAAAGTAAATAATTCCACCCATTCGTCGGCATTCAATAAAATGAGTTTCTTTCCAACTTGTTTTTTTTTTTTTTTTGTTTCCTAGTGTGAAGCTTTAGATAACGTGAAATTATTTTTTAGACCAAAATAAACATGCCAAATCCAGAAACATCATCAACAGGCATCGTCACCATCACCACCATACAAGTACTAGCAGTCATTGTCATCATCCTCATAACTAGTTGAATATTATCAGCATCGCATGATGCCGCCGCTACTGATGCTTCTTTTCACTCTTTTTTCTTAACTTTCAGAGAGAAAGAGTCTGAAACATACACACATGCACGCACACAACACACTCGCTCACTCGCTAGCATCAAAGACATTTCAAGCTCAAGCTCTTTCTTTGTTGTGTGCAGTGAGTGTAGTCTCCTTCTACTCACTGCCTCTTGTATTGTTAAGACAGGAATGCATTGTTCATATGAGACATACAAGCATGCTCTCACTCCCCAAAACTTACTCACTCACGCACTTATTCGCATTCATGCAAATGTTGTCATCATAATGAGCAAAGCAAGTTAATGAGCAATTAATTGTTGTTGCGTTGTTACATGATTAGTTAGTTTCTCTGTTCATAATATTCAATATTGTACATAATAAGTACTTATATATCATTATTTGTTGTTATTTGTTTGACTATCATCTCACACTCTCACTCTCTTTTAGGGTTTTTTTTTCATATACATTCTATATGTATACATTTACTTAAAGACTCACAGAGGCGTCAAACAACGTCAATTGTTGATTTGCTAAAAATATTATATTACAATACAATACATTAGTATAATTAATGATCTTTTGTTTTCCTTTTTCTTACCAAATAAATAACAAAAGTAATAAGAAGAAGACCAAGTAAACATAATGAAAACGAAAGGAAAAAATATTCAACAAAACAATTGAAAGACAAAGAATTATACATAAGTACAGTAAAATCTCCCGTGAGCGAACACACACCCACGGTTCCAGTGAAATCCGTCCGTCCGCGGGAGATGTTCGCTTGGGGGAGATGTCAAAGAAATATAGCATGGTTGGCTTGCTTCCACTTCAGCTGCTTATCTGCAAGACGACTTTCCAACTTGTTTAACTTTTCAAATAATGGAAAGTCATCTCTTACAAATTGCTTCAAACGGTCAATCTGCTTGAAAGCCTTGTCGTATGAGTTTATTGAATCAGTTGTCAAATAGGTGATTATCAGATAATGACTGTGAGGCATGTGGCAGAGATAAAAGTATGTTTTTTTTTTTTTTTTTTTTTGGATTCGCCATGGAGGTGTAAATCTTCTAAAGATGCTAGCAGACCGACCTACTAGCATGCACGATTCACCGGACAAACAGTCTCATGTGATGCCTACGTACTAAAACCACCCCCGGCCTACGCTGGCTCTTTTTTCAACCCTGGCGGGACTGCCAATAGAGGCATTACTTCGCCAGGGAGAGCTAGGTTAGACCACTCTTCTATTTATTTCTTCATCTCTGCGGACCTGTTGCATTATAGCAACGATTATGCTGCAAGCTTTGTTCCAGGAGTCTTCATCCTTTAGCATAAAGTTAATCACGCCATTTGGTGTAAGGTTCTCACCTACCTCTGACGTGATTAACTCTCTAAGATGCACAAATCGGGTACACTCCATGAGAACATGGCGAGCATTTTCCGGCTGGTTTGTGCAGTACAGGCAATGCGGGTCATCTGCATGTTTGAATCTGTGCAGGTACTCCCGAAAACAGCCATGCCCTGTGAGGAACTGCGTGAGGTGGTAATTCAGAGTTCCATGTTTTCGGGCCACCCAGACTCTGATGTTGGGTATTAATTCAAACGTCCAACGACCCTTGGTTGAGCTTTGCCAACGCTCCTGCCAGGAGGCAGTTAGTGTGTCACTCTGATCATGTGTGGCAGACTCTGCCCGTCTCGAAGCATATATCGCCGCCAACTCATTAATGTCCATGTCCACCGGTTTACAGTTTGCAATGACGCTTATTGCGTCATCTGAAACCGTTCGGAACGCGCAACATACCCTTATCGAGTTTAGTCGATACACGGAAGCAGCTCCTTTAATGTATGATTTATGTTTCGTTGCACAGGACCACACTGGTGCAGCGTATCGGATGATCGATTTGCTGACTGCCGCAAGCAGCTCACGCACTGGTTGTCTGGGCCCTCCAACGTTCGGCATAAGCCTTGCTAGGGCTGCGTAGGTCTTTGACGCTTTCTCGCTTGAGAATTTGAGGTGATCCCTGAAGTTGAGACGACAATCCAGTAGGACCCCTAAGTACCTAATGAAAGGTGCGGACGTTATGTCTTGTGCCCCGACTCGTATGCTTAAGGTTTCAAGTTTCTTCCTGCTGCTGATTAAAACTAGCTCAGTTTTATGGTCCGCTAACTCTAGACCAGTCTGCCAGAGCCAATTTTTGATATTTACCACGGATGAGTTGCATTTCTCCTGGAGTTCCGGGAGCGTCTTTGCCACTGCGACTACTGCAATGTCATCTGCGTAGCCAATTATCTCTACTTCATCTGGTAGAGACACGCTAAACACTCCGTCGTACATCGCATTCCATAAAATTGGACCGAGCACAGATCCCTGCGGTACACCAGCAGTAGTGTTGTATCTTTGTGGGCCTATTTCAGTGTCATAAAGAAGCGTTCGATTGCTCAAGTATGACATCACCATTCTAAGAAGGTACTTTGGTACACGGAGATTCTCCAAGGAGCGTACTATATTGTACCATCTTGCCGAGTTGAACGCATTTTTAATATCCAGGGTAACTACAGCGCAATACTGTTTTGTGCCCCAGAGCCATCGTTCACCAGCGATTGCATTCAGAGCGATATCACGGACTCTGCTTACTGCATCGATGGTACTCCTGTCCTTCCTGAAACCATACTGGTTTTTGTGTAGTCCATTCGGACCCTCTGTGACCAATTCGAGGCGCCGACATATGATACGCTCCAGTATCTTACCCATTGTGTCCAGCATACACAACGGCCTATATGATGATGGCTGATCCGGCGGCTTGTTACCTTTCGGTATCAGCACCAATCTCTGCCGCTTCCAGCAAGAGGGAAAAATACCCTCTTCCAGACATGTATTCAACACTCTAAGGAAGACGTCTGTATTCCTCTGTATTGCATGTTTTAGGACACTGTTGGGGATTCCATCCAAGCCAGGGGTCTTCTTGCTGTCTGTTTTTTTGGAGGCGTCCAGAAGCTCATCTGCCGTAATTGTGGGAATGGGCTCCAAGACAGCTTCCCTTGTCCAATGTGTGCGCTCATGTTGCGGGAAGAGGTTTCGCACAATATCTAACATAGCCGCTGCACCGATCGGCGCTGGGCCGGCGACTCCTCCCAGGCGTCGTTTGACAAGTTTGTAAGCTCCTCCCCAAGGGTTGTTGTTGAGGTCTTCACATAGGTCCCGAAAGTGTATGCTTTTACTCCTTTGGATGGATTTCCGCAACTCAGCACGTTTCGCCTTGTATTCGGCCTGCCGACGTACAAAATTTTCTGATCCCCTTGCTCTTTGTGCTTGCCTTCTACATCTGATGCACTCCCTTCTTAGCTGCGCTATCTCAGCATTCCACCAATAATTTGGTGTATGCCGATTATTTCTTCCTTTTCTGGGCATTGAGGCATCGCATGCATCAGTAACAGCTTTCATTAGGCCCTTAACTTGTTGCTGTGCAGATCCCTGCAAGTTAACTCCTTCCAGCATGTAGTCTAGCATGGATATGTCTAGCATGCCTACTTTCCATCCGTTCTTTTGAGCTTTCGCGCTTGGTCTACAGCTACGGCGAGGACATGCATTCGTGGTGTTTATTTCGATTGCATTGTGATCGCTGAGTGTGAGGACATCTAGTACTTCCCATTTTGAGAGGTGGGCAAGAGACCTACTGGCAAAACTAATGTCAATGAATGACTCTCCGCGGCTATTTTGGAAAGTCACCTTGTTACCCGTATTGAGGAGAGTGATGTCTAAGGCGGCAAATGCCTCCAAGATAGCCGAACCTCTAGCATTAGTTCTGGTGCTTCCCCATTCAATAGCCCAAGCGTTGAAGTCCCCAGCAATTAGAAGAGGAGATTTTCCGCGAGCATTGTATACAAGAACGTCGAGGAACTCATTGAAAGTTGCTAGGTCGTCACTTGGTGGTGCGTAGCAACTGAAAATGTGGATCCCCTTAACTCTGGCATAAGCAAATCCCTTGTTGGTCGATGGGCCACTGGATTCTATTGGGAGTTGGCCACAGGCCCAGATTGCGGCCCCTCCCGTCTGATCAGTTACCCACGTGTTATTCGCCTGAGGTACACGGTAAGGTTCACATACGACTGCAACATCAATGCGCCTTTCAGTAATGGTCTGATACAATAGATCCTGGGCGGCCCTGCAGTGATTAAGGTTGATTTGGATCACCTTAACCATTTTTGCTTAGCTGCAACATCGCTCTTTTATACATAGGACACTGGAAACAGCCTGTAGCGTGATTTTTGTCCCCGTCTTCACATATTGAGCACTTCGGTGCTGCTTGGCAACCTCTGGCTATGTGGCCTTTTTTGCCGCAACGTAAGCATTCGCCTGTGCGATCCACCGTGCTTTCGCATTGGTGGGAGACATGCCCGTAGTTGAGGCAGCGATAACATCTGATCGGTGCGATATTACCGCGTATCCTGCACCGAACCCATCCAACTCGTATATGTCCCGCATCCAGAATCAGTTTGGCTTCAGCAGCAGGGAGCTCAATAGTGGCAGTTTGAGTCCCATATCTTGCCCTACGCATAGACTTAACCGCTGACGCCTCCATGTTACTGAGGGCTGGAATTTGAGTGCGTATGGCTTCGCACACCTCCTCTCGTGTGGTGACTTCGTCCAGGTCCCAACATTCCACCAATGTTTGCTGACAAAGAGTCTTAACTGAAGCTTTTTCCTCCAAAGCTTTAATTAAGGCTCCTTCATATTCCCTTGCTCTGGTTTTGCCTCCTCCTTTTAGCTCCAGCAGAAGCTCTCCTTTGCGGGTTTTCCTTATTTTGTTAACTTTAGTGCCGAAATCCTCCAGTTCTGGCTGCTGTTTAATCAGCCTAAGCATGTCGGCATAGGTTGCATCACCTCGCTTGGAGATAACGATGGCATCAGGGCGCATCCGCTGTGTCTTCTCCATTTCCTTCTTCTTCCGTGACTTACGTCGTACCTCTGTCCACTCCTTGTCAGGTTTGGTCCTCCTGACCTCTGCATTCTTCCCGCTTTCCTTCTTGCCCTTCTCAACTAGCGGCGGCTTCGGTGCACTTTGCCCTCCTTTCAAAGAGGGCTGCTTTTTTTCTCCTTTAGTGTTTCCTCCAGGTAGCCCCTCAGATAGCTTAGATAAAAGTATGCGAACCGCTGCAAATGTAACAAAAGGGAATCACCGATTTACATACAAGTTTTGTTCGCGAAATTGAATTTTAGCCGCCTGCGAGAGAAGCACTTATACTTATATGAAATGTAAATTAATGTAGTGTCCGCGTCCGGCCAAAGGAGCGTCCGCCCGCCGGAGCGTATTTTGTTCTAAAAACATGGGACCAAGAAATTTGTCCGGCCACTAGATATCTGCCTGGGGTAGGTGTCTGCAACTAGAGATTTTACTGTATATTCATAAAAGACCAAAAAAAGCTTTGATGTGTTAAAATATTCGTTAAAAAAATTAAGAACAAGGAAATACTAGAATTAAGATAAGATATCAGATTTATATACTTATATAGTACAATACAATGTATACATATGTATGTAAGTATGTACATATTACAATTTGATAAATTTGACTTAATTGTGAGTGGTTTATGAATGTGCATGATAATACATAATACTAAATAATTTCAATAGAAGAAAAGGAAAATTATTATAACTTCAACCTATGACATAACTTTATCATGATTTTTGTAATATTTAGAATTGGGAATCAACCTTCTGTCTTCCTATATATATGTGTACAGTGAAATCTATAGTCATGGACAGAAATCTATCGTGGCCGGACAAATTCCTTAGCCCCATGTTATTGGAACCGTAGTTGTCCACTCACCGGAGATTTTAATGTAGTTATGCAACTATTATCCACTTAGAATTTAAAGTTTTTTATAATGCTCCGGTACAGCTTAGGTATATACGAGCACCTATGTATGTCATCATACAAAAAACCTTTGATCATCAATTTGACACATATTCACATGCAGTCTAAGGACTTACATAAGTCGGTCAATCTTGTTTCTCTGATTTTGGGGGAGCATCCCAATTTCAAGCTTAAAAAAAGTTCTCTCGAAACAAATTTTTGTTTCATCTTCAGTCCAATTTTTAATAACAAGATACACATAATGCATTTCTGAATCGACATTTATAGTCCCCAAAATAAATATCCATCACCTTAGCCCCTAGTAGACAACAAATTATCTGCAAATTTTATAAAATCTTGTGGGTGTTTGTTTTTTTTTTTTCTTTTAAAATCCGTACCCGAAGGGTGCTAACGGGTACACAGACAGTTAATATTCACAGAGTGAATTGCCACCACTTTAAGAACAAATAATAAACACAAAATAAAGGGGTTCCCATACAAGAAACGTGTTCTGTGTGTGAACATCAACGCGAACATCATTTGCTTGACAATTTGAAACAGTTAGTATTGTAAAATGACAGATTGATACGGTCGTGGCGTTGATGGTGATACATAAGTACTTGTTTAGAACACGAAAAACAAGTGAAATAAAAAAGAAAACACAGTATGTTGAGGAAAGAGTGGTACTCGAGATTTACCCGATATTACACACAATTGTTGTTGGACTTACCCATAATTTCCTCTTGGATATGAATGGAAAAAAGCTCCGCTTGAATTGAACGCGTTGTCTGCTCTATATGTTTTATACTCTTTGGTTGAAGCGAACACAGCAAAAATTGAAAATTTTTATTTTTGACGAACAAAACAACGAACATAGAAATCTGTTCGCGAACACGTGCTCTTGAACAGCACCAAACACGTCGAAAAAGACCGCCAACACGAGCAGATCGAACGTGCATGTTCGTCGTGGATGGCCAGCTTTTGTGGTCAGCATCTTATACCCTTTCCTTAAGCTTCAATTAAATCGGTCACAGTTTTGTTATTAATATTTTCATAGATGAATGTTTATATTTATCTTGTTTTTTTTTTTGCAGGTCACTACTATATGTACTAAAATTCCAACAACAACAACAACAACGAACATTATATATTCTTACACAATTTTATAATATTTTTGACTTAACCAGCAAAACGCAAACAACTAAAAGGTGAGTGTAAATTGTTGTGCGGTTTTTACACCCTATTTTTTTTTTCCTTCTTTTTTCTTTGTGGTTTCAAAACAAGCAAATTTATTATATATAAAGTTATTTAATAGATTAATCTATGAGTTACCAAAACAAACCCATAGATTGTATTTACTCCGAAATCGATATCGACATCGACATCAACAACAACGACAATTAAGTGAAAAGAGAAGGTTACTATTACTTACAAATTGCCACAACAGCACCAGCAACATCAACCGAAGTATTATAATCCAAAATAAAACAATCACCTATAATTACGAACATATAAACAACAACAAGGCCAACAAAATGGGTTCAATTAATTGTAAGGAATATAGTACAACGAAAAATGATACACCAAATACCGATACAACAGAAAAGGGTAAGTAATATCGATATGCAAGTCTATCCTAAGATTATCGTAGAATCACAACACAAAACGACAATGAAGACAGAAAGACTAATAGGTTAGACGCAAAGACTTTGAATTGCAAATATATATAAGTAGATTGGATAAATCGTTCACTTTCAAATCTGGGTATATTTAACAACAACTTGTGTGCAATCTCTAGATACCTAACAACAAAATCTCCGGATCTGAGCTGAGTGATTTCTCTAGGTTATATAATTTCATAGTCTTTGGTAGAAGGTACAAGTACAATTGGTTATGAGTATAGTATAACTAAACTATCCATAAATCTAATATGTCTTTATGCCCTTAAAATCGACGAATGAAACTTTCATGATCTTGATAAATATGTTCTTATGTTCCACATTTGCTAACGAATTTTCCACTCATTAATCTCTTTTGCTACATTAAAAAATACTTTTTTGATGGAGGATTCCAATCAAGCCTTTAATGGATAGGTTTGATAACATTGTAAGTGAGTTATTTAACTAAAACAAAAACAATAAATTTGATGATACTTGTAGTATATGTATTCTTAAATTATGAATCTGAGTCATAGATCCGAAGTGTGGAGGCTTTTAAACCTTCTGTTACACAATAATTTATAGTAAAGGGCCTTAGCAAGAGGATCGCATGCACACTCAGACCATGTCATTGTAGTGACTGGTGTGGCATGGTGGTTAATTTGCTCATTAACAGAAAGTATACTTGACGTACCAAGGAAAATCCGTGATGTACAGAAGAGCTTTATTCTGCATAGCCTGAATGCGATTAACCGCATTATTGACAGTGCTACCGGTTCGAATTAGCCATCGTAGGTTTTGCAGTTTACTTTTACTTGTAGCTGATATACAAGCATTATCAGCTAGTAGCTTAGACCACGCCAAACGGAGATCCAAGTTCATGCCCAAGTATTTAACAGATAATTTTTGAGAGTAACAGAAGGATATCATTTTAGTGAAACGAAAAGCAACAGTGCTGCGATTGTGCACTATTAATACCGATGTTCCAATGCCTGCTATAAACTTACTGCATAGTGAGAAAAGAATGTATCTAACATAGTACTTTTACCAACTTTTTCCTAACTGTATTAAATGTGACTCTCTGTTGTTCCATTATAAAATTAATGTCACTATGTACGTTCTAATTCTGGCCCGGGATGATGGGCCAAGTTAATTCCTGTCGACAAGTCTAAATAACATTTATTTTGATTTATCAATTTTTGTTCTCCCAAAATCAACCATTTTCAATAAAATACTGCTTCAGATGACCCGAGTTTCCATAGAATCCATTTCTTTATATTTGTTTGCATGGTATACTGGACTAATCGCTCCGATTGTCCTTTTTCTGAGTTTATAAATGCTATTTTTCAAATAATAATGAAATGATGAATATTTTTTTAATGCACTGTTTATTATATGTGGTAGGAATTTTTACTGATGGCTAATAATGTGGCCTATGGCTGGGATGAAATGGAGAATGAGAGAGAGAGAGAGTTTATCATTGATAATTGTTTAACTGTAATTAATAGAGTACTAATTAAACTATAAAGAATTGAAATTGTTATTTTGCGTGTTATTAGAAATAATAGTGGAAGAACTAAATATGTATTATCTACTACCTATGTCAGTCAGTTAGTCATTCAATATATAATACATTATTCTAACTAATCATCGAAAGAATAAGCCCAGCACTACAAAGGAAAGGAAAACTTTAACATATTTTCTCAATAAGAACATAGTACTACTTATTGTATAGTTTAAAATGAATCTAATTAAGACTATAAAGCTTACAACTTATGTATAACTAGCTGTCACGTCGCTCCTTGAGTTTTAATTTTTTTGTGAAATCCAGTGAGTAATCATCATCCTTCGTTATAAGTTTGTCATTTAATTTGAGTTTGTATGGGAGGTACCCCACCTGGTAACCCTAGGATCATGAAATTTACATGGTTGATGGATATGGACCAGAAACTTGTAGTGTCCAAATTTCAGTTCGATACGTTAAGTAACCAAAAACTTTGTCTTATAAGATCATTAATTTAAAAGAGGGTTTGTATGTACCCTCCTTAGTGGTCCGATTCGGCTGATTCCGACAAATGTGCAGCGTATGGTAAAAAGAAACCTATGTACAAATATTTATTGGGTATCAAGGAATAATTGTGTAAAAGAGTACCAGAATAAAAAACTAACTTAACATTAACTTAAAACTAAGGAACCAGGGAACCGGAACTTCATTGCTCTCATCATAGACAATTCGCTCACTTAATATCGCGTTCTCATTTTTCTCTTTTGGAATCTGGAGTCAGTAATTCTCGAATAAGTTCGTATTGTTCCAACAAAAGAATCCAACGAAATTGTTGTTGGAGACTTGTGTATTTTTAGTCAATCCTTGAAATTTTATGTGAAACATTAGTTAGGCTTCTTTCAGATTTAATTATAATGGAATCGAGATTTTTGAAAACCACTTCTTAAGTTAGATTACATTGCATAGATCTACCTAATCCACATGGAATCTCTTCCTTGATTCAGAGTAAAATCTCTAGTTGCCGGAGAAATTTCTTAGCCCCAATTATGTTTTTAGAACAAAATACATTCTGGTGGGGTCTGGTCATCAAACAAATTTCATTGGAACCGTAGGTGTTCGCCCACAGGAGATTTTACTGTATTAGAACATCAAATGACTGAGGTCTTAAATATAACATATGAGTTGTTGTGAGTGCCAGACACTTGAAGTATAGGATATGTATTCCCATTTTGAGTTTTTAAAACATTTCATAAATTTCATCCTGTCTCCAGTCCCCTCTTAAGCTGCTGGCATCTATCAGTGACACCTGTACCACTTTTTCATCTCTATATGTACAACATACATATGTACATATAAGTATTTCTTGTTAAACCAGTCACCACCACTTGATTCATTAACAACAATGAGGGCATCAGAAACACCTGTTTTCCTTGTAACTTTACTCATTACTCTTTGCTCTTTACTGAATGCAAGTGTCCAATCAAGTGCATAGTGCATGAAACTTATTGTCTCTCTCTCTCTCTCAATCTGTATTTATCTGTTGCATGGTTCTCTTTGCTCTCAATTATTGCATTCATTCATTTACTTCTTTACTTCACTTTGGGGCCTTGCAAAAAAGCTTTTGATGCCCAGTTGCCAAACAAACTTCAAAGAGAAAACAAGTGAATTTCCTATATAAGTGATTAAAAATTATTTAAAGAAAAAAACAGAAGAGAATTCAATTGCATTAAAAGGTGAGTTGAGAGTGGCAAATAATAAATTAAATTTGTTTAAATTATTTATTGTTGTTTATGTATACGACGAGTATATGCAAATCTAAACAAATTTAAATGCAATAAAAATCAATAAATAGTAAAGTCCCCCACCGCAGCAGGAACTGAAAACGAATCTTCTTCGATTAATTGGTCACTAATAAATTGTAAAAATAATTAATTAAATAATTAATTAATTAAAACAATGTAATGTAATGATTTTATAAAAATTGTCAAATCATCAGTCTGCTGCTGTTGCTATCATTCCATTTTAGTCTGTGTCTATCAAATATCAAAAATCAATTAAATTGTATCTATCCACATATTTATGTATGCACATATATACATAGATACCTACAACATACATACATATATCAATTTAGTCGTCACATACTTGTTGTGTGTGAATTATGTATGGGTTTCCCTCAACCTTCAATGACATCACAAAATTCAAATTTTTACACAATACGAGAACATATTTTATGTAAATTTACTTACTTGGAAATTCCTTTTTGATATACTGTGTGTGTATTTAAATGTGGAAAATATCGAAACAAAACAAAATAACAAAAATATGACACATTAACCGGTTTCTTTTTTCTTCTCTTCTAAGTAATATTATGAGAATAACAACAAATAAAATACAATAGTAAAAAGAAAAAACAACATAAAACATTCAAGACATAATAATAATATAATAATATTTTTTACTCTTTTCTTTTCGTTCTCTCAACCACTCAATCACTCAATCACTTCAATTCTATGCTCTTTACTTCGCTTAGTTGGTATAAAAAGCTTCTCAATAAAACTTTTGCTTTTTTCAGTTTGTGGTTTATGTGTATAATTCTATTCAGTTTTAAACCAAACAGCCTAGACACAAGTTTAATTTAGTTTTTAAATAATAAATAAATAAATCAATCAATTTGATTTCCACGGAAAGACAAGAAGAATATCCATAAAATTATAAGGAGAAAATATTGTGCATTTGAGTGAGTGTGAGTGAGTGAGTTTCTTTGGTTTTCTTAATTGTTTTTATTCTCAACATACTACACTTAATAAAAAAAATTATTTTAAATACATTCATTCACTTTTCTTAATCGAATTCAATTTACATATATTATTAGTACTACTCATGGACGTAGCAAGAATATTTATGTATCTTATTACACTAATAAAGGGTGGACCATCTATTGTTCCAATTTTGGTGTGGTCATAAAATGGACAAACATTCATTTGTTTTCTTGCTTTATTTGTTAGAGTGATTCTTCCGATTAAGTATGAAGAATGATTTCATTCAAATGTTGGCCTCGGCTGGCACGGCAGCAGACCATCCTTGAACCACGATTGCCACTTAAAAAAATCAGAATGCGCCAAAAAAAAAGAGACAAAAACTAGAAAGAAGGCTATCATTGGCTATGCCAAAGATGTAATACTCTTCACGCTCCTCCTACAACCTACCTTTCTTTCTCTGATACTCTCTGTTACAGAGCACAGTTTGAGTTACATTGTATTTTTATTGTACTTATACTCATTATAGGTTTGTCATTTAATGTGACTTTGCATGGGAGGTACCCCTGCTGGTATTCCTAGGATCATGAAATTTACATGGCTGATGGATACGGAACAAAAACTTATAGTGTCAAAATTTCAGTTCGATGCGTCGAAAAACAAAAAACTTTTTCAAATAAGAACATTAATTTAAAAGGGGGTTTGTATGGGAGGTACCCCTGCTAGTATTCCTAGGATCATGAAATTTACATGGCTGATGGATACGAAACAAAAACTTATAGTGTCAAAATTTCAGTTCGATGCGTCGAAAAACAAAAAACTTTTTCAAATAAGAACATTAATTTAAAAGGGGGTTTGTATGGGAGGTACCCCTGCTGGTATTCCTAGGATCATGAAATTTACATGGCTGATGGATACAGAACAAAAACTTATAGTGTCCAAATTTCAGTTTGATACGTCAAAAAACAAAAAACTTTTTCTAATAAGAACTTTAATTTAAAAGGGGTTTTGTATGGGTGGTGCCCCCCTAGTGGTCCGATTCGGCTGATTCCAACAAATGTTCTGCGTTTGGTAAAAAAAAGCCTTTGTACAAAATTTCAGCTATCTAGCTCAAAAACTGAGGGACTAGTTTTGCGAACAGGTGGGCATGGCTAAATCAACTCTTCTCATCGAGCTAATCAGAAATATATACACTTTATGTGGTCTGCGATGTCTCCTTCTGTGTGTTACAAACTTCATGGCAAACTTATAATACTATTCACTACCGTGAAGAGTATAAAAATTAAAGGGGTCCCCATACAAGAAACTTCAAACATCTTTTGTTTCGGTAGAATGAAATTTGACATTGGCATCATCAATGGCGTAGTAGTAGTGTTTTGCTACTTTCCAAAATAAAGATATGTCCTCTTCTTTTTTAAACTTAGCGGCAGTTATGAAATAATTTCATCCGGATCCGATTCAATACTCAAAATTTGTTAATAAAATGCAATATTGCTGGTGTGATCATAACAAGAGGCTTAATATCCTCTCTGTCAAATTCAAAACGCAGAACTCTTTCCCGAACCAGCTCCAAGTAAAATTCTCGCATCGTTTCCTTTACTTGCAAAATTCTAAGCTCTTGGTTACCATGTATTGGTGGGCTTTAAGTCTATTTAAGAATACAATTTAAAAAATACGAGTATAAGTATATTTTGGTTTCGGGTTTAATCATTAAGTTACCTACTCTACTGCTTTTGGCTTTATATTATCGACTTATAGGGACAGAGCTAAGAAAAATAATTGGAGTGTGTCCCATTGCTCAAAAATACACCCAATAACTTTCTCTTAGGACAGTCCTCTTGTCATGGCTATCCCCAAAATGTTATGTGTGGCAAATCATAAGCAAAAAAGAACCAATTCCAATAAAAAAGAGGCAGTGCGCCAACAGGAAAAAAAACACCCAAGTTTTGGCGCAAAAACAACAAGTGTGTCAACCGTGCCTGGAACACCAATTTTTAAGCACTTTCAATTTGAGTAATTTCGGCGAAAATATTCTGTTTCTAGTGATCAGGTGTTTAGGGATTGTCAGCATAAAGTTTATCTTTCAATGCACCCCACAGAAAAAGTGGGTTCAAATCGCAGTTGCAGGTCAATGGACATCGCTAAAACAGCTAATCACACAGTTGTGTAATCCTGTGCGCAGAAGAGTAATGCTAAGCGCGGCGGTATGGCAGCGTTCCAATGAGATACTTTACCATTCTTCTTGAATCGTGGCATTTCACAGTCTACACTCCGACAACCTTTTTTTCTTCACATCTGTCCAAAGATTTTCAATGAAGTTAAGGTCAGGCGACTGGGCCAACCATTGTTTTGCCCACATACTACTATGTTTCTTGTCAGAAAATCCATTTGAAGAGCATATTCTATTCATTACTTGAGCTAATGTATTCATTTGTCAATCGTTTCTATTATTTCCGCTGCATGAAAAACTACCCCATACTATAACATTCACACCACCATGCTTCATAGAAGGATTTTACTTTCGTCAGTTCTTAATACATTGTGTCATTTTTCTGCTGTCCAGTTGAAGTAAGTTTTGACAAACTGTAGGTGAGCCTGTTTATGCTTTTTTTTGTCAGCAATGACACTTTCCGCGAACTTCTTGCATATAATTTGCTCTCTAATAAGGATCACTGTACTTATGGAAAGGCTCAGCACTTGTTGGATTTGTTTAGAGGACGCTAACTATGCAACGATCGATCATTGAAACTTGGGACCACGGTTTTAAAGTTATTTTTTTTTTTTTTGTAATTAGGAGCATTAGAAATCATCTGATGAGAGCATCCCATCAGCGATGTTATCTCCTTGTAAGTTTTGCCATTTTTTCTTAAATCTTTAATTATTTGACGCTCTTCTTCGGTGCAAATACAAAAGTATCCCCCAGATAGAAGTACATAATCAAAAAAAAAAAAATCGAATTCAAAAACTGCAAAGAAAAAACCATAATAGGACACTGGCGAATTGTCACTAGACTGGGGTACCCGCAAGCGGCTTTTGTTGAAATTATAATAATGAAGAGGAGGAGGAGAAAACAATCAGTGACCTTCTCTGCTCATGTCATGATGATCTCAAAGACGTGGATATGAGGCATGATACAAGAAAACAAGGTACCGCCAATTTGACCGTTTTAATTGCTATTTTTTACCAACACCTTGTTTTCCAAACTAAAAAGCCTTATAGACGGTCAGTTCAATCTCAAGAGAGTATTAGACGAATTTGAAATGTCATCAAGTCTGCAGGTCTGTGTCTGTCTGTCTAATACTCGCTTCACTCTCAGTCCATGTTATCGCTTCAGAAATCGAAATGGACTGTCAAATAAGCTGGGCCATTAGTGCGGCGATATCATGGACTGAGACTAAACTGACCCGTCTAAAAGGCCTTTAAGTTTTGACTTCATAACACTAATTTACAAAAATTTGCAATACTTTTTCACGTAATGTTCAATATTAAATGCGTTTTTTTTTTTTTTTCAACGTTTACTACACTAACATTTTTGTGACATTACAGCATGTAACTGTAAAAAATTGGCACTACCTTGTTTTCTTGTATCATGAATGTCACGAATCGCTTCAGAAAACGAAATGGACTAACCAATATGTTTGGCAATCAGTTAATTTCTCTGTTATTACACGGTCAGTTCAGTTTCAGTCCATTATCATCGACTCTAAATTCGAACCGATAACAGAAACGATGTCATAGACTTTGGTTCTGAAGCAATCGATAAAACTAACGACAACTAGTGTGCAAATAGAATGAAACAGAAACAGGTGTTGAGAGATAGAGATAACGAAAAACAGAGTGTCTGAAATTTGAAGTTTATGTCAACATACATATTTTCTACAATAGAATTTTCATTGTGTTTTCTCAGCTCAGCTGGTTTTTTTTCAATCAGTTTTTTTTATATTTTGTCTATGTTTTCATCCAAAGGAAAAATAAAATTATATCAATAATATACTAGTTTAAATCAACCTGTGTTCACTGTTGTCCTGTTTGGCCTGGTTGTGGACAGAATCTCTAAACGTTTTATTAAATTATCCAAATAAACGCGTTGCCGTGTCAATTGGGTGAGTAACTCCTGGGCATTTAATATAGTAGTTGTACTTTCATCTGGCCAATGGCCAACACCACCACCACCACCACTAGCACCATTACGATGGCCACCATCACTTGTCAAAGATATTGAAGTTGGCGTTGATATACTGCTACTGCTACTGTTGGTGTTGGTGTTGGTGTTGCTGTTACTCTTGAGACCAGGCCGTATGAATGACATGAAACGTTTGATAAGCGATGGTCTTCGTGGTTCATTGCCGCCGCTGCCGCCGCCTTTATTCTTTATTGGCTCCTTCTCTACTGGCATATATTGTTGTTGCTGGTTATGATGATGTTGGTGTTGGTATTGCTGTGCTTTTTCTTTAGTTATTTGCGCTTCAAAACGCACATTCATAGCCTCAATTTGCATCTTAAGCTCATCCAGCTTACGTTGTAGTTTCTCAAAATCCCGGCTTACATCAATTGTTGGCGTTGATTGTTGTTGATGCTGTGCTTGATGATGATGGGAATGGGAATGGCCATGACCATGTTTGGTTAATTCAGCAATTTTTGTTTGAAATTTATTCTGACGTTGCTGGAGTTCATGAAGCAATTGTTCACTTTCATGTGTTCGCACTGGCAGACTTAGTAAATGCTCAATTTGTTCAGCTAAACGCAAACTATGCAATTGCATAGTGGTCAATGGATCAGCATCGACAGCGACACCAACATCATTGACAATTTGTTGAGTTTCGATTTCAACAATTGTGGCAGCAACAATGGCCAATAATAGTAATAACCAAAAACCATATCCAATAGGAGTAGCACCAACACCACCACCACCACCAAAACCAATGCCCCCATCACTTGTAATTCCACCGATCTTTCGATGATGATATTGATTCGTTTGCGTTGTTTCTTTCTCGAACATTTGTTTCGTACTAAACTGATGCTGCATTTCATTTCTTCCATTCCAACTCAAACAATCATTTCATCAGACATCATTTCTCCAACCAATCATTATCATCATGATATAATCATCATTACTATTCTATTTTACATTGAGTTTTGAGTTTTCTTTCATAATTATTTCAAGATTCATGAAATTTACATGTGGCAGACACAATCAAATCAAATAAAATTCAAAGTCAATAAAATTTGTAGATTTTTTCTCTTTTTCTCTTGTGATTTTGTGTGCGTTTCTTTTTTCTTTTTGTTTTTCTTTACTTTACTTTACTTTACTTTCGAATTTATAATTTTATTCATTTCTTTTTACAGGCACTGCGGGTTCTTATCAATCCAAGTGTGAGTCACCAACAGCAGCAAGCGGCGATATCGGTGGTGGTAATAACAACACAGGTAACACAACAACAACAACAACAACAATAATGATGAATGAATACACTGAACCTGTTCGGGTGTGTGAGGCATCCGAACTGCGTAATGATGAAATGAAGCAGGTCGTGTTCGATGAAGATACACGTATACTAGTGATCAAACAGGATGGTCTGGTGAAAGCCATTGGCTCCAAGTGTCCACATTATGGTGCACCTTTACACACTGGAGCCTTGTCTAAGGGTCGTGTACGTTGTCCTTGGCACGGGGCCTGTTTCAATATTAATACAGGTGATATTGAAGATTTTCCTGGTCTTGATTCATTGCCTTGCTATAAGGTGCAAGTGTCTGAAGATGGTGGTGTTATGGTGCGTGCCAAGCGTTCGGATCTTGTTACAAATAAACGTCTCAAGACCATGGTGAAACGTGATCCCAATGATAAGCGTTGCTTTATTGTCGTCGGAGGTGGTCCATCGGGCGCTGTTTGTGTAGAGACTCTACGTCAAGAGGGCTACACAGGTCGTTTAATAATGGTTTGCCGTGAAGATTATTTGCCATATGATCGTGTCAAGATTTCAAAGGCCATGAACTCGGAAATTGCCCAATTGCAATTCCGTGAAGCAGCCTTCTATGATGAATATGATATTGAGATTATGCTGGGTGTTTCGGCCGACAGTTTGGATACCAAACAAAAAATCTTGAACTGTTCGAATGGTTATGCTATCAAGTATGATAAGATTTATATAGCAACTGGCAGTTCCCCCAAATTACCAATGATACCTGGTCTCAATTCGAATAATATTTTTACACTACGTGAATATGCGGATGCTATTGCCATATCCGACGCAGTTACTGAGGACACTCACGTCGTATGCTTGGGTTCGGGTTTTATTGGTTTGGAGGCAGCCGCTTATTTGGCCAACAAAGTGGCATCTGTAAGTAGTAGATTTCTTTGGAATTTTTGTAATTTAATAACTTTGACTTTGTATTTTGTATTTTTGGTGACTAGGTGACTGTTATTGGTCGTGATTGTGCTCCATTGAAAGCGGTTCTTGGTGTGGACATTGGTGAGCAGATTAATCAATTATTTGAGGATAATGGCGTCACAATGATTAATGAAAGTGGCATTATTGAGATACTCGCTGATGATCAGGAGAATGTTAGAGCTTTGCGTATTATCGATCCGACACCGGTTGAGGAAGAGGAAGAGGGAGGAGAAGAAGAAGAAGAGGAGATTAAAGAAACAAGCAGTGTCGAACTCTTGTCAGATGCTGTTGACGACAAAGAAGCTACAACTCCAGCAGATACCAGTGCTGATGAGGACAAAAAATCTACTACATCAGCTGGTGTCAGTGGTGATGAGAACAAAGAATCAGATGTCAAAAAAAGCAGAAATGAATCTATTATTAAGAAAATTCCAACTCTAGAAATACCATGTGATTTACTGATTATGGGCACTGGTTCCGTATTGAATACAGGTTTCCTTGAGGGTTCCGGTGTGCGTGTGAATCGCAACGGCTCCATTAATGTAAATCAATTCATGGAGACAAATGTTCCTGATGTTTATGTTGGTGGCGATATTGCCAACGCACGCCTCCATACACTGGGTCGTGAACTTGTCAGCATTGGTCATTATCAACTGGCACAATATCATGGTCGCATTGCTGCCATTAATATGTGTGGCACTGCAAAGAAATTGGAAGCGGTACCATTTTTCTTTACCATGCTCTTTGGTAAAGGCATCCGCTATGCTGGTCATGGCACTTACTCTGATGTTGTCTTTGATGGTGATTTGGAAAACTTTAAATTTGTTGCATACTTTGTGAATAGCAGTGATAGTGTTGTAGCCGTCGCTTCGTGCGGTCGTGACCCCATAGTGGCACAATTCGCTGAACTCATGTCACAAGGCAAGTGTCTAACACGCGCAAATATTGAGGATCCAAATAATCGTCAGGCATGGACCGCTATGCTTACAGAACCAACGGAAATATGAAAGTCGGTGCGTTACTGCTGTCTCAGGCATCTCCATCATTATCCATAATCATAATGTTATTATTTTCATTTGTTTTTTTTTTTGTTATTTAACTTAAAATCTTTAATCAAAAACAACAACAACATAAGTTTTATTGCTACGATCATATACTAGTATAATAAGATGATGTATGTATGACTCGTTCACTCATAGCATATTTGACTTTTTGCCTACATTACATTTGAATAATTAGAGACAAGCAAATCCATTTAGCCGCCTTCATTCATTTACATAGACTCATTGGGAAAATCTAAATTAAAGCTTGCGTCATTTTCTTGACCGCTTGCTAAGTGAATACATTTTTTTTTTATTATTAAAATCAATTCTTGTCAACAAAAATAAAAATTATTTGTGTTACTACATGTATTTGTGTTTATTTTTAATTTATTTTATTTATTATAATTAATGCTAACAACTACAAGATCTTCGACTCGACTAACCATCAGACAAAACGAATCATCATCTGTCGCTCAGTTTGTGGCAGCAAAACATTGAATCATTGGCAGTAGTATCTCATTTTGATTGATGCCCGCATAGAGGCCCAAATAAAAAATATTATTATAAAATTTATGCATATGCATTTATGCATATTTAATAATTCAAATAAATTGGTGTCTATGATATCTTTATATACTGTTATACTTATAAGTATAACAGTAACAAAAACTTAATAAAAATATTACACATTGGTAAACAAAAAGAAAAATTTTAAAAAATATATTAAAATTACATATATCTTAAAGAAAGAAAAGATACTAACAAGAATACTAAAAAGAATATGAATAAAATTATTACATTGTAAACAAAACCATAACTTAACCACAGTATTTCACAATTAAATATTTAAAACAAACTACACAATATAAATAATAAAAAACTTACTACTTACTAAAATGTTCCAACGATCTCTTCTTTGATAGGAGATCGTAATACATATTTATTAGATGTCATGTTTTTCAAAATAAGTCCATGTAAATTTCATTAAGAACAACATACATATGTATAAAAACCCACTCGGTTGCTTGGACATTAATTAAATAAATAAATAAAATATCAAAAAAATTAAAAAACTAAAAAGTTTCATTGTAAACAAAACCAAAATTCAATTACACCATTGCCAGGTACCAGGTACTACACTACATTCCACACTCGCATCGATTGCAGCAGGTAATGGAACTGCCATGACCTTTTCCAAGTCAGGTTTCCTCTCCTTTGCATACTTTCGGCAGTAAAAGAAAACGTGCTCTAAATTTTTGATGCTACTACTACCACAGAAAGAACAAGCTACTCCATCATCATGTCCGTAATTTTGTACATAGGTATTCTCTGAAGCACCCGTGTCCCTTCAGGAATCGCGTTAGATGAAAATCATGTTCCCGTTTCACCCACGTTTGCTCATTTCCAATTAGTCGGTTGTGCGTCCATCTTCCTTTGTCTGAAGTATGCCAGCGATTTTGCCTTTCGTTTAGACTCACTTGTCTTTCTTCTTTTCGCTCTGTTGTCTTTAGTTGCAGCATTCCAATGATTTTGCTTCTGTCATAGTATCTACTAAGCTCAAGAGCCATTATGTCTGCTAGCACGATGAATGAGTGTTTCACTATTCCACACTGCTTTGATTATGATGGAACAAACACGGTAAAAATCTAGTAAAACACCGGAAAGAATGATATCATCCGGGTTGCATCCAACCTTCCTTTCTTAGTATCACTATATTCTCTCTGTTACAGTTTGATTATCAACAAAGAAAACAGTTTGAGTGGCACTTTTATTGTACTTTTAATCCTTACAAATTTGTCATTTAATTTGGGTTTGTATGGGAGCTACCCTTCTTGGTAACCCTAGGATCATGAAACTTACATGATTGTTGGATGTGGACCAGAAACTTATAGTGCCCCAATTTCAGTTCGATACGTTAAAAAACATAATACTTTTTCTAATAAGAACATTAATTTCAGTGGGGGTTTGTATGGGAGGTACCCCTCCTGGTAACCCTAGGATCATGAAATTTGTACGGTAGATGGATGTAGATCAGAAACCTATACTGTCCCAATTTCAGTTCGATATGCTAAAAAACAAAAAACCTTTACTAATAAGAACATTAATTTAAAAGGGGGTTTGTATTGGAGGTACCCCCCTAGTGGTCCGATTCGACTGATTCCGACAAATGTGCAGCGTATGGTAAAAAGAAACGTATGTGCCAAATTTCAGCTCTCTAGCTCAAAAACTGAGGGACTGCTTTGCACACATACAGACGGACATGGCTAAATCAACTCTTCTCATCGAGCTGATCACAAATATATATACTTTATGTGGTCTTCGATGTCTCCTTCTGTGTGTTACAAACTTCATGACAAACTTATAATACTATTCACTCCCATGAAGAGTATAAAAAGCTTATATGTAGTAAAATAAATTTAATAATTATGATAAGAAGACTTGATCCAAAAGAATCAAATCCTTTGTGAGTGTTAGTTATCCTCCCATCATTTACGGATAGTGATGATAATGACAAAGAGGGGCTTAGAAGTAAATGAGAATTTTGAAATGTTTTGGAGTAGTAATATACCTCTTCTGTTCACTTGACTTTGAAGTGTCCTAACGGCTCGTTGCATCTATCAACTATTTTTTTGTTTCACAGATGACGAATCAGTTGATCATTGTTGAAAATTTTATTAAGAGTGGTATGGTTCTATAAAAAGTTATTAGAAAGAAAGAATGAGTGAAAATTCGTAAAAAATTCGATACATTTTACAATTTACCTTCAATAAGGGGAAAAATATGACGGAAAAAGGTATGCTGTTTATGGTGAAGGTACTCACTCTCCAAGAAATAATTAGGGCGCTTTTGTTTTGGAAATCTTGATGTGAATATCATGATCAGGTCGGCCTATCCTTAGTGATAAAGTCAATGAAATCATGGAAAAAGTTTAGCGAAATCAGCATATAAGCAGTCATGACATTGCTAAGAAACTTAACATCAACAACAACATAGTTTTAAGCCATTTACAACGACCTGCTATGTTGGGGTTCCCCATGAATTGTTTGAAAAAACATTTATTGACCGAATTTCCATATGCGCATCGCTGTTGAACCGGAATGAAATCGAAGCCAGGATTGAAGGTGATGCTGTGTTTTTCGTCGAATTGGAAGGGTGTCATTCATCATGAGCTAAACTATGGATTCGAACATCTACTGCCAACAATGTAAGCGCTTGAAGCAAGCAATTAAAAAAAGCGGCTAGAATTGATTAACAAAAAAGGTGTCATGTTTCATCATTACAACGCTGGACCGCATACATTTTTGACAACCCGGAGAAATTTGAAAGAACTTGGTTGTGAAGACAAGACATGTGAAACCCAAGAAATTCTACACTGATGATGTTAACCGAGAAATAATTTAATTAAATTTAATTTAAAGACCAAGTGTTTTTTCCTCAAACCAATATGTAATAATAATCACTAGGTGAGGATTGGGAGTTTCATATCCCACAGTATGTTCTTGATTTAATAAAAATAGTGAAGACTCACGTCTGCCTGGGATGTCAGTCATTCATGGAGCGGACTTACTCATTTCATTTCTAAGTCTAATAAAGGCCTATTTTGACAACATCCAGTGAGCGGTGGTACCCTTATTTATTCGTGCCCTTACTGAATCACCTTGAAGTTTATATAAATTATATGAATCAATCCAATGTCCACAATCTTAGTAATGCACAGAAGTAGTTTTACTGTCTCCTTTCCTGATTTTTTTCATCATGATGTGACTCTTATTTGGTTACAATACGTCCAACATGTAGCTTCCCTAATATGTTCTAGGATATAGTGTTTAGTGCTTCTTCTTCTTCTTCTTCTTCTTCTCATTTTCAACCTCAATAGTCGTAGTGTATTAGTGCGTTTAGTTTTTTGGAGTCTACATTATTTATGTGTTGTTTTTTCCATTTTACATGGTGTATTTGTTAATTAGAAACTTGTACTAGGCTAATAATGCATGGCTAATGGCAGTGTTTCCCTATTTCCATTTGGGAGGCTAACATTTTACTTTGTGCCTAACATCTTTGTCTGCCTTATGATCCATTCGAAATTTATGTTGAATAATTGTGACATCCCGTCGAATAATTTATAAGAAGATATTACTGTCCGAAAAGAATTGGATTGACCTATTGGATTTTAATAACATATCCTAAAAAAAAAGCTCTTGACTATTCGAATAAAGCAATGAATATGAATAAATGAATAATCCATAGACTGGCTATGCCGTCACAACTCTATCTCACATACAAAATAACTCAATGAGTATAGGCCCACTATACGGTGCCTCTTTTTTGAATATAAGCCCTCTACGTACTCACTTATCACAGTTTCCAAATCTAAAGTAGAAAAGATATTTCTCCTCGTAACAAATTATCATCTCATCAAATCGATTAAATATAACACAATAATAATAATAATATTCCACAAAGTCATTATTCTGTACAACCATACAATTATATAATGCTATTTTTGCGACAATATTATTGAAATAATTAATTTGAAAAAAAAAAAACATAAGTTGAAAACCTAGTAGCTCGTAGTTCTTATTATCTAATAATAATATAATTAAATAAATAAATATTTTCTTAACCGCTGTTCAGTTCAACATCCGGTATATAATTTATACAACACTTTCTGTATCCGGTCATGATACTTCCGTTTCAAATGCAACCATTCATTACTCAGTAATTGGCTCGTTCATAGTCTACCTATTTATTTAATAAGAGGGGCAGTGTTAGTGCATCTACTACCCAACCCAACTACAAACTACAAGAACGCCCAACGAATCGTCGGAAAAATTACAGCACATCTTTAAGTTAATCCGCGGCGTAGCCAACACAAAAACTCACAAGTGCATGAGAAAAATTTAACGAAGACAAGAAAGTTGGCAGAAAACATTCCAACGGCAAAAATAATTGCGCGTTAATAAGAACCCGAAAAAGTGAACTGAACTGAGCAGAACAGAACAGACGTAGAAAGACGAAAGTGACGGACAAAAACAACACAATATGAATTTATTTGGTTTCGGTCAATCTGCTGATATTGAAATAGTCTTTGACGGTGCCGAAAACAGAAAAACCGCTGAGGTCAAGGGAGAAGATGGCAAAGTCGAGAAGATGCTATTGTATTACGATGGTGAAACGGTGTCAGGCAAGGTGAGAGAGAAGGGAAACAGAAACTTAAATAAACTTGTGTAACAGATGCGGGCGGCCACTCACTGTCAGTCAGTCAGTGCAGTCAGAAAACATATGTTGATGATTAACCAAGAACAAAATCAAAGTTAATGTGTTGCCGCCTGCCCATTGGAGTAGCCAGTAGCAACAGCAGATTCATTGGTTTTTTTTCTATGGTTTTTTGTTGCACTTATCACAAATCATATAAGGCACACAAATACAGAACACACGCACGCACGCACATACGCACACATCTATACAAATGCATAGTCATCAAATGTGTGTTGTTTTTCATATGATGATGATGATTGAAACAAAGCTACGCTTAAAACACTAAACTACTTTCCTTTTCTAACATCATCATCATCATCATCGTCGTTATCATCATTGAAAACATATAATAGATTTATAATAATTGAATCTAATTTTTTGTTTTTCTTATGTTTATTTTAGGTCAACGTAACACTAAAGAAACCCGGCTGCAAATTAGAACATCAAGGTATCAAAATAGAATTCATTGGACAAATCGAATTGTTTTACGATCGTGGCAATCATCATGAATTCAAATGTTTGGCCAAGGCCCTGGCACGTCCTGGCGATTTGTTACAAAACACCAGCTATCCATTTGACTTTCCCAATGTGGAGAAACAATTTGAGGTCTATGCCGGTTCCAATGTGCGACTGCGTTACTTTTTGCGAGCGACAATTGTTCGACGAATAAGTGACATAACACGTGAAGTGGACATTGCTGTGCATACGCTGTGCAGTTATCCGGAAATGAATAATCCGATTAAAATGGAAGTTGGCATCGAGGATTGTTTACACATCGAATTCGAATATAATAAGAGTAAATATCATCTAAAGGATACGATTATTGGTAAAATCTACTTTCTGCTCGTACGCATTAAAATTAAACATATGGAGATAGCGATCATTAAACGGGAAACGACCGGTTCGGGTCCAAATGTCTTTACCGAAAATGAAACCATTGCCAAATATGAGATTATGGATGGGGCACCGGTTAAAGGCGAAAGTATACCAATACGTGTCTTTTTGGCTGGTTACAATTTGACACCAACCATGCGTGACATTAATAAGAAATTCTCAGTTAAATATTTTCTAAATTTGGTGCTGATGGATACCGAAGATCGGCGATATTTCAAGCAACAAGAGATTACATTATGGCGCAAAGCGGATATACCACGTTATCATGCTGCGGCCCAGCAACAACAAATGCAACCGCAACATCAACAAGTGCCACAACATGCACCACCACATTTGGTTGGTGGACCAGCAGCGCCAACAGTGGCACCATCATTACTAGCAGCAGCGGCAGCAGCAGCAGCAGCCGCCGCCAACAATAATAGTGGAGCATTGGTAATTGGTGGTGGCAGCGGCTCCATTGACAACGAAGCTGAATTAGGCATTGGAGGTGGTATTCTACCTGGATTGACATCAACGATGACGGCGGCGGCGACGACGACGACAAATGAATCAAAAATGGGACTTTTCACACGTGAAAGTCCCAATCAGGAATTTAGTCAACAATTGGATTCCCCATTACCAACATCACCGGTTACACCAACATTACCAACAGCAGGACCAATACCTAATAGCAGCACTACATCCACAGCTACAGCTACAGCAGTTCCTCCTGTGCCCATTGAACGTGGCATTGGTGATGGAGCTGCTGCAACAAATACATCGCCTGTGATGCTCCTAACAACACCGCCACCACTGCCAGTAACAGGATCTGAACGTAATATTGAATATTTAGAACAAGAGCAGCAGCAACTAAAGCTGCAGCAATCAGCGTCTCCTTTGGCGGAAGAACGCAGTTCAAAGCAAACGCAATCACAACCGCCGGTGGCGCGTAAACGTGACCTACTCAATAATAGCAACAGCAACATTAACATCAACAGTAATAGCAACAGCATCATAGAAGAAAGTGATCCACCACCATCATCATCATCAGTATTGATCAATAATGATGTCAATGATAATGACAAGAATGATATTGTTGCTGTTAATAATGATAATGATGAGGATCTTACTGAAATAGCTTTGCCATCACCACCGTTACCAGTTCAAGCAGCAACCGGAACATCAGCGGTGTCATCGTCATTGTCACCATCATCAACAGCTGACAATGCGTCGAAAAAGGTGGCCGTAACTGCTTCGCCATTGTCTGCCGATTGAGTGGAAATTGATCAACCAGCAGTAGCAGTTAATGATGCAAGACAATGACAAACATTTCATTTGTTAACATTTAAATCGTCGTCGTCATCATCGTCATCATTGTCACCATCATCAGCATCATTACCATCATCACCAACATCATCACCATCATCATCGTTGTCATCATCGTCGTCGTCGTCGTCGTCATCATCAAAGTCCTTGATGCTATGCTGGTAAAAGATGAGTTCAAGTGCTTATAAACAACAACAACAACAACAACAACATACATATAACAAATAACAAACAAACAACTATTTTATTTAACAACAAGAAACAAGAAAAAAAAAATATTTTTTACATTAACAAATATCATAAAAAGAAACTAAAATCGAAAAAAGATTAATTAAGAAAAACAAACAAACAAACAAACATATATTTAAAATATTATTGTTTACGTTTGAAAAACGAAGCAAACCCTAAGTCCTTACTCCTCCCCCCATATGTTGTTCATACATGAGGGAGGAAATCTTTAAAACAAAATGTAAGAAATTAAAATTTCCAAAAAAAAAAATGAAAAAGAAAACAAAAAAAATTCTCATTTTTAATCAATTATTAATTATTATTATTTTTATTAGTATTTCTATTTCTATAATTATTATTATTATTATTACTATTGCTATTATTCTTTGTATTATTTTCTCTTATAGCAAGTTTCTCTTTCTCTATATATATATTTCCCTGTATTTTCTGCTAATTTAAAAAATTATAAAAAAAGAAAACACAATAATTCCAAACAAAAAACCTAAAACGTATGACTCATAAGAGAACAAAGAAATTTATATACATATATACTATAATTCATTACTATATGTTAAATCGGTTAAAAGTTAAAGAAATAGAAAAACAAAAAGAATGAAAAGAATATATTTATTTTTATTTTTTTTTTTAATATTTTATTTCAATAAAATTGTATTTTATTTACTTAATAAAATATGTTTTTTATTTTATATTCATAAAAAATGTGAATGAAAACATAAAAAAAGCAGAAAATTCTTTCAAAAAAAAAAAAACCACACAATTAAAATTAATATAAAAAACCACACAAACACAGAAATGTTATTAAATTTTTTTTAGGCAAATAAAATAAAAATCACTTAAACTGTAAAAGCGTTTTAAGCTTCGAAATTTATACATTATATATATAAAAAAAAAATAATAATAAGATAAGAATAATAAAGAATGATGAAGAAATACTCAACAAGTGAGTGAGTGAATGGACTAAGGAGACTAAGTAAGTTACATAAAAAGAGATATCCCAATATCAAGTGATGATCTAGAGGAGTGAATATGATATGGAAGGAAATATTATATTTTATTTGCAATTTTTAGGCAAAGAGAAACAAACAAAAAATTATAAAATAAATAAATTTATTTAAAATAAATTTAATAAATAATATAATTTTTAGTTTAGAAAAACGAAATTCGAATTCGAAACACATGAAAAAAAAAAACAAAGGAAGACATTTTATATAAGTACTTATGTAGAAAAAAATTAAATAAATTTGGTTTCTACCAAAGCTTCTTATATAAATAAGAATAAGTATATATGTATGTATGTATATACCTTTCACAACATTGAATAGTGTAATGAGTGGAGTGAAGTGAGCGTCTTACAGATTACAGACAGTCCCATGGGCGGACATCTACGGTTTCAATGAAATTGTACGTCCACAGGATGAATGTGGGAATAAGAAATTTGTCCGGCCACACGAGAGTTATTCACTTGGCGGAGATTTTACTGTAATTATTATTGATCAAATTGTTTAAATTTATACTTACATGTGTAAAGAATGTCCAAATTTGGGGTATCTTTTGAAAATTTTAAATAAAAGACATAAATTGTGTGACATCTTTATTTACAATAGTTTTATTTGGAAATTAAAGTATGTATCAGTGATGCCATTTTACCCATTTTCCGGACAGATCTGTCCTTCAATCCAAAAGACAACAATAAGGTTACTGCAATTTTTGTAAGCACCGTAGATGAAGAGGATTATGACCTGATAGATGAGGCAATAAAAATCATCTAATTTTTAAAAATAAATTTATAAGACATAAACTACAAAATAATCTGTCCTGATTTTGTGATAGGGGGGTAGCTGGCATCACCGGTATGTATGAGTGTGTACAGTGGCTCACAGCTTATTTTATGCTACAGCAAATTGAAACTTTGAATCGGTGCTGTTTGGAAACTAATAAAGATATAGAAAAAATTTGAAAGTCATTTTTTAGGGCAGTCTTTCTTTTATTATTTTATTAATGATAAAAAAAAATGTCACAGCTTATTTCATGCACTCCACAGAAACTAAAAAAAAGGGTGAGGGTATAACCTCCATTCAATTTTATCTTTACATCTTTCAATCTATTTCCCATTGAAGCAACAAGTTTTTGGGTGGTCTGGGTGGATATATTTTGCCATTCTTCAAACACTGACGTTTTTAGATCATTAAGGCTTGAAATCTTGACTTGAGGACAATTCCAAATCACTCAAAATTGCACAAAAGCTGCTTTGTGTTTCGGATCATTATCTTGATAGAACCCAAGTTTTCAGCACTTTGGATTACGTTTTCTTTGAGAACGTCATTGTTCTATCAATAAACACTCTTCTTCCGACTCCTGAAGCAGCCATACAGTCCCAAAGCATAACACTATAACACTTCCTCCAACATGCTTCACGATTGGTTTTTAATGTTGGTTTCGTAGCTCTGTATTTGCCCTACGCCACACATACGCCGAAAATATTAAATTTTAACTCGTCTGCATATAAGACATCATTCCAAAAGGAAATGGGCTTCGCCACATGATCCTTAGCAAACTTAAACCGAACATGCTGAGTCTTTTTTGAGATAAAAGGTTTTTTGCGTGCTACTAGCATTTCTTCCTGAATTCATCATCTACATCCAGGGCCAATTTTGGTGCAGATAGCTTGGGATTGACCTTGACCCACTGTACATTGGCTCCGGTTAATAATGAAAAGGCATGTCTTTCAAATAACATCCTCTGCTAGCTCGACAAACCGTTTTACCAAAAATTTGAATAATCATTTCGATGATGATGATTGTCTGGTTTCATATTTCAATGGTGGGGCATATGTATGGTAGAGTGGTGGTCTCGCACAGTGCGCAGGTGACGTGATTTGTTCTTATCGAATATACACTCCTGCGTCTGCAATTCGTCAGCGTATGAAGAAAAAGCGTTTCTTAACTTGGTTTTTACTCTGTTGGAAAATCGAATCTTCCAACGGGGGAGTATGTTTGGTTTTAGCGAACTCGTTTCATAGTTATATGGTGGTGCATATGGTAGAGGGCTGTCATGCGCTTGCACAGTGCAGGTTCGAATCTCGATCAATTTGAATGTAGTTTTTTATCAAAACCTATTAATAGTTCAAGAAAAGCTCTTGGACTCAACAATAATCATAAGTGATATTTACCATAATAATGATACAATTAATGGTATTTGCTCGATAATGTTGTCTTTGAACAGTTTAAGGATTAAACTTTACTTCTTAAAAAACCCCATAATAAGATGAAGTTCAAAGTTATTAAATCGGTGGCCAAATCCGAGAAATTATTCGATTAAACTTCTCTTTCAATAGATCGATTGTTTTCATAACTGTGTGGCATGCTGCACCGTCCTGTTGATACCACATAATCTGCACATCAATTTCTTCCAATTGACTCCACAAAAAGTATCTAATCATCTCTCAATTACATTGCCATTTTGATTTTCGACAGCAACTTTTTTTTTTTGTATGTTTAATTGGCTTTTCAAACAGTTCTCTATGATTTCCTTTTGGATCAAATCCAACGGAGTTGTTTATTGATATAGCCAGCAATTTCAAAGTGGAGTTTCATTGGTGAATATAATTTCTGAGAAAAAAAATAAAAAAAAAATCTCTTTTTGATTTTCTATGGCTCAATAAACGAATTGCCGGTCAGATGGTCTTAATTCTTGTGTTAACTGTAATTTGTAAGGCTTTTCCTGAAGATCTTTGTGTAAAATATTGAACAAAATTGTTGGTTAGATTAAATGAAGTTTTGAATGCAATTTTCTTCCAATTTCTTTTGAAAAACTTTCACCATATTTAATATACATAAATTTTTCACCTGTGTAGTGATCCGGAATGTATTTACTTTATACATGGTAAATTTAAAAAGATACTACCTCAATTTTGAACTCCCTACACAATATTATTATTATTATTATATCTTTCTGAAAAGTTACTTTTGTTGTTCAAGTATCAAGAAGTTTATAACACACAGAAGGAGACATCGGAGACCCCATAAAGTATACATACATACATATATATATTCATGATCAGATCGATGAGACTAATTGATTTAGCCATGCTTGTCTGTGCATCTGTTTTTTGACTTATTGAATTGAAATTTGGACTTTGTAATTGCCTAATTCAGCATATTCAGCAACCATGTAAATTTCAAGATTCTAGGATTACTGGATCGCATACTCGCATACCGATATGTGTTCTCAATACACCAATATACATATATAACGCCATATACACATATGACGCATACTTACATACATATGTATATCATAGAGTCAGTACCCTGCAGTATGAATCACTGGTCCAAAACTGTTTCGTGGCTTGTCCCTTTGGAATCAGCAGTTGTTCCATTTCTATCACTTTTACACGCAAAAAACTGTCGAATTAAACATGGCGATAGCATTGCCACCGCCTGCATTATCGTTCACCAGTCATGTCATCAGCTATTGCCACCGCCTGCATTACCGTTCACCAGTCATGTCATCAGTGAATAGGGGCAAAATGAAACCCATTGGTATTTTTTTTTTTTTTTTTTTTTGTTGTGCGAAATAAGGAGAGAAAATATTTTTAAAAAAATACTCATGGCCCGTGCCACGAGTTATGTCGGATTTCTACCGACTAAAAAGCACCCTATCGCCTCGGGGGCGTATGTTGCTGTTAATTTGTAAATTTTCACATTTATTTTTTATTTTGGATATATGTAATGGAGTAATTTTAGTACAAAAATGCATTATCCAATTGGATAGATCAATAACTCAAAAACTAAGAGTTTAGTTTAAATAGAAACAAATAATGGAATCGATTCGATTATGGTAGGTAGATCAGACCCAATCGGACGAAGTCTCTTCAATACGCTAATATAATGATATAATGATTATAGTGATAAAGTGAGTGGAAGGTATAAATGACAAAACAAATTCAAGACAATTGGTAATTTTAGCGTTTAAGGTGAAAATTAATGTGACCCCGTACTGATAATTATAATCACACTAAATAACAGAGTACCGGACAAACCACTTATACAGTAGCTTGAACTGAAACCTCTAAAGAATTGCTAGGTTTGAGTTGAAGGTTTTAGTATAGCCTTATACAGTAACAGCTTATTTTGCAGGTTGATCATCGAGTTTGACACTAGGAGCGAACTCATTCTTCGAAGTTCGTTTGGTCATAATGTGCGGTTGGCTGCCACATGAAACGCCTGTTCGGGATCAGTCCATGGTTGTTGTTGTAGTTGTAACAGCAAGGGGACTGCAAATAGTGGTACGCATGCAAAAGGATAGGGGTAAAGGTAAAAAGGAAACAGAGAATTAGTGTGCAGCAAAATTATAAAAATAAAAATAAAATGGAAAATAATGAATTAAATAAATTAATTAAAAATAAGTTAGTCAAGTAAGAAAGTAAATGGGTAGAACTCTAGCCTAAGTATCAAGTCCTAAAAAGGAAGCCACCTCTATCGGTTGAAGCCATAAGTCAATTGGAGTCAGTAGGGTAGGTTTTTTGGGACAGTTAAAAATGTGAACAGTGTTGTGAGAAGAGCCACCACACTGCGGACAGCGATCATTATATGATAGGCCAATTCGTTCCCTATAGCACTGGAGGATAAGGGACCAACCCGACCTTAACTGAGCTAAGGTAGTCCGAGTACTACGAAGAAGGTAACCTCTCGCTATCATAAACAGCTGGAGGACGGCCTCTTAGTACAACATTGTTCTAGTGTGACTCAATAGCATTTTCAACTGCCCTCCGATGTAATTCTATCAAGAGTGTCGCCTAATAAAAAGGCTATGTCTCCTTCGTAAGTCCTAATGTCTCTTCTGATATGTCTGGAGGAATAACGCCCATAATAGTGCTATAGTTGGGATGCGCACTCATATGTGAAGCCAACAGAAACTGCTTAGAAAGCAGTTCACTATGTTGGCGAACCGATAATGCTGTCGCTTTCTGATAAAGATGGTCAATACTGGCCATCTGGAAGCAACCGGTCACTGTTCTAAGGGCGTTATTTTGACTGACTTGAAGGCGTCTCCATTGAGTATCACTGAGGAAAGGAGTCCAAACAGGACCAGCATAATTTAAGACAGAACGTACTATAGCTTTATAAGTGGTGTTTAAAACCTTCTTCTCCTTTCCCCAGGAAGTTCCTGCTAGGGCCTTGAGCACTTTATTCCTCTTCATCACACGATTGAAGGTGTTATTTGCGTGTGTGGAGAAAGTAAGCAAGATATCAAATGTAACACCAAGAATCTTCGGGTGGGGTGATTTAGGAACCCTTAAGCCCTCAACAAAAATGTCCAGATCCATCGTTACTTCCTTAGTCCAGCAAGTGAAGATGAATGCTGTTGATTACGACGGTGAGAGCTAAAGGTTGCGGCTACAGTAAAAGTCTGAGACTTCCCTGAGATATTTATTTACTAGGCCGCAAATTGCGTTCACATCAACACCCAAAGAAAAAATGGTGCAAACATCTGCATAGGTTACTAGCCATGTAGAGGTTAAAAACCAATGCGGATAGGACACCTCCTTGAGGGACTCCCATTTTAAGCTTTCTAAACCTCGATCACATACCTCTGAACTCAACAAATGCCTTTCTACCATGAAGGTAGTTTTTTAGCCAGCGTTTGGTGTTAGCGCTCAGTGTGGTATCAAATAGATCTTGCAGGAAAACTGCATAATCGACAGTGTCGAAGGCTTTCGCCAGATCTAAAGTTACCACAACTGTCCTTTCGCATGGCCTCGCATGGTTCGTGGTTGAGTCCATTGGCTATGTGCGTAGTAACCTCACTTAATGCCGAGGTAGTGCTGTGCATGTGCAGTCCATGGTTGATGAAAATGTTAAGGCATGTCGATAAGGTGGTTCAGGGTGAAGGCAACGTGTATGAATTTCTCTCCATTGACGCAGATGTTCCAACTCTTCAGCCAAAGCTTCATGAGGCCCAACTGGTCTTGATTTTGATTTCTAAAGTGACTTCCATAATACAACAATTTATTTAAATAGAATTTGTAATGGAATATTCCTTACATGGGCAAATGTTTCTCTGATCATCATTGGATTCTTTAAGTATACTATAATAATATCAAATTTTGCGTAAAACAAGTGTCATGAAGAGAACCTCAAAGCATTGAATAAACAAATCATAAGTTAAGATTAAGAATTCAAGGCGAATGAAGTCTATACAGATTCTACTGACTACACTAGTACCATCCAGTGAATCCAGCTAAGCTTAGCATAAGGTTAGTCTACAGAAAATGAATATGCATTGTTCTCTCTGAGTTAACCGATTCACCTTACATTTCTCAGTTTGATTTATAGAATTGTTTTCCTAGTATAGGAGACTTGATCAGATTCCAATTTCTCTTTTATGTAAGTACACTGTAGTACATATGTATGTTTGTAAGCCTTTACAGAAGGATTTTAGAATTTTCTATTGCCTACTTGTCTATTGGACATACATACATATATAAATTTATATTCACTTTTATTGGTTATTTACCAAGATCTTCGATCAAAGAGTTAACACTTATGTATTTTCCATACTTGTATAGGTCAAAAAACACACCGAGAGACCATGTGCTGTGGGCTCTCTTCTTTATCCTTTGACAAACATTCAGGGAAACCTCTTTTTAGCGCTTCCCTTTTCTATTCTATCAACATATGTTATATATGTATAACATTTCAATTTGTAATCCGGTATTTCAAACAGAAATTATTCACTATTTTAGATTTCTTAATAATAATGCAAATGGTCTGATCTATAAGTGTAGAAAACAATACCGGGAAACCAATAAGATTGCCACATGATGGAGCTTGTTTTTCTTAGTGTTGTTTGTCTCATTCGATACCTTCTTCTCTTGATATCATGCTAGTTGGAAAGTCTATTGATATGCTAACATGCTAAGAATGTAAACAGATCATTATATAAATTTACATATGGTCATATGGTAAATCATAACACCACAAAATGTTTTTGATTGAACATAATTTTAATTACCATAAAATTAAAAGTAATAAAATAAATACAACATCATTGCACGCATAATAATGATGTGTAATGTATTTAATCCCAAGCTTCCTTCAGTTTAAGTTGAGCCAGACGTTCTTCAATGGTTACATGTGGCTTCATTTTGCTCAGTGTTTGCTCCAATGTCCATTTCTCAATGAGTTTTTCACGTTTCTTCAAATCTTTTGCATGACCAGATGATTCTTCCTGCAAAACATATGATTTATATAATTTTAAATTGCATTATTTATGTCATTTATCCACATTTTTACCAATGTTAGATAAGGATGCCGCAATAATAACATTATTTGTTCCTGACGTTCATATTCGCGTTGCAGCGTAGCCATGGCATTTTTGCTCACTGGTTTTATTAGACGACGTTTGCCACGGAAAATGTGACCTGGGACAGTCTTTTTAAAGAAATTCACTACAGTTATATGCATTTTTTTATTTATCTATTTCAATTTCAATTATTTATATAAAGACACAATCAGGTGCTTTTGTTGTTGTTCTCTTCGGTTACTTATTCTGCTTCTTCTTATTCTTTGTTAGCATTCACATTTTGTATTGACAATTTGCAAAATAATGTAAGTAATCAACTACTTACTTGTAATTATAATAATGAGTAATAAGTGTTGTAAAATGCATTAATTATGATTGCATACTGAAAACTGAAAGTCAAAATGTTCGTTGTGAAATTAATATATATTATGTACTCAATCCAAATGGGATTTATATTAAATTTATATGAATTATGACAATTGAGTACTAGATAGGGCATTAAGACTCCAAGAAGAGTACAAGGAATCGACCTAGTCCTATGACAGTCCAGACAGTGCTTTGAAATTTAAATGCGTTATGTAGACTATGTTTCCTGTTGCTATGCATACCCTCTTATAAGGATCACTTTTAATATAGAACCTCCTGTCTTATGCAATAGCAAACCGCCTAAATAGTAGTCTTATTTTTGTCTAAGAATCGCCCAGTCAGTCCTTGCAGTCTCTGTATGTACATAGGCATGCAGCTTCTTAATCCGTGCAGGTGTTCAACCGAAAAATCTGGTTGTGCATCAAAAACAAATGTATTTGAAACTGGTTGCCACATTATGTTGCTCCCCATTGTGTAAATCATCAAAAGTCTTTATTAGTGTTGACCTCACAGACCTGAAAATGTGTATTGCTATCTGTCAAACGGCGCGTGCTATTCAACATAACCGTTGTCTCTTCTGAGTGCAATGTTTGGCAAAGTGTGTATTAAAAGAGGCATTGCGCGACAGATTCCTTAGGAATTAAATTACTGACACATTTTGATTCTGCTTTTTCCATCAGCTTGTCGTTTAGCCAACCATATACCGTCTCCCCCACAACGTTCGTCGCAAAATATGGTAAAAGCGAGCGATTGCTGCCTAGTGTCGTATCAGTAGCTTGATTTCTTTTATAGTTAGTTTAGTTGAATTGCAATGGAAGCGTAAATGGTGGACAATTTTAAATTCTTTATTCCTTTACGGTCTTCTATAGCCACACTTGGTGGGGCTATCTGGAAACATGTCAAAACAGATCAAAGGTTGGTTGCATTTCAATGTTTTATCAGAACCATCTGCACTAGAAAGCAAAACTGTTATCACTTTGTCAGTACAATGGACTACTTCCAAAGCAGTTTCCGCCGGCATCTCAAAAGCTTCACAATTTTTACATATAGCTCGCTAAGAGATTGGGATTTTACCTTCTTATTAGAGAAGACAATCTTTTGGCCACATTTAGCTTAAATAAGAAATACGTTCTTTTCTTTTTATAACAAACATTTAGTATTTTTTTTTTGTGAACAAAATTCTTATGACAAACTAAACTAACATATGTTTATGGAAGTTATCAGTTGGAAGAACTAATTGTACTTCAGCTCAGCTAGATACGACAGTGTTTAGTTCACGTACTTGAAGGCGTTCATTTAAAGCAGCTTCCTTGTGTCGGTTTATGAAATGTAATACTTCAAATGCTACCTCAACCATAATTAGAATAATGATCATCCATTCCAGGCGGATATGATGGGCATCGTTGAGATTATGCGAAACCAATTCAGCCAATTCGGAACAATGGCTAATCTTTTCGTTCATGACTTTAGTGCGTCGTGTGATATTAAAGTATGAACAAACTTGTAAGTACAATTGCTCGAGTTCTTCACGATCCCAATAGAAATCGGGTGAATCCAATAAATCTGATGATAAATTAATGACATGACGCAATGCAAAAAGTTCACCCGTCTTGCGTAGAACTTCGGCACGTGAGATACGTAGACGGCGTCCACGTTTCAAGTCTTCAGTTATATACTCCATTGAATCGATATAACGATCGAGTGTTGACTCCCACATGCCCAATTTAATGGATTGGGCTACCGCATTCGAGAATGTGTATTTGTAGAAGAAATTATTCTCATCCGAAGATATAAAGAATTTGCCATTTTGAAAGAAAGCACGAGAAACCTTATAATTGCTTTCGGCAATCAAATCACCCTCGACATCCACTGCCGATGTTGTGATATAGGAATAAGGCATCATTTCACTTTCTCCATGTACCAAAGCACTTACGTACGGTTCGCGTTCAAACATTTTCAGAAATGATAGCATATTATTGGCCTCGGTCTCACCACAATTCCAGAAGACAACAGAACCTTCACGGAAGAAGAATATTTCACGCGGTTCCTCACCCGTTTTATACTTGGCTGTGACATAGAGAACATTTTGTTCAGAGCTCAGAGTCTCAGTAGAAAAGAAACGTTTAGGCTCATAAAGTTTCTGTTCCTTCAGTGCAATATAAAGAGCTTCCAGGTTGTATTCCTCGGCAGTTGTATAACCATTGACATTAAGAAAACCCAATGCTGAGAGATCATCAACAGCTAAACGTTTTTTGCGCGCAGTGCGTACCGCACGAAGCGGGGCATTAGTTGTTGGTGACTCATCAATGGGAATGTCTTCGATGTGCGGCAAAGGTTTTGCGCTAGTTGCTTTCACTGATGAATTGCTTAGTTTAATTGGTTTCACAATTGTGGCAGTTGATGTGGCTTTGGTGCTCGACTGTTGGGTTACACTTGTGCTTGTAACATTTACACTGGCGTCTGATGCATTGGCAGTTGGTGCATTGTCGGTTGATGCACTTGTATTTGTTGCACTGGTGGCGGTTGATGTACTAGCGCTAGCAGACCGACCCGGCGTATTAGGTGAATTTGTACTAAAATCTTTGCTTAGTATTAAATTTTGATGACGTTCCCACTGCTGCTTCTGCATTGATTTTGCAAACATTACATTACCATAGCCATGTGTATAATGTTGCTTTTGCTCCTGCTTCAGGTGTCCAACAACAGGCGAAGAAGATAAGGTACGCAAAAATGCCGTATTTTGTATTGCTTTGATTTGCATTGTCATGACACTAATACGTGAGCGCATACAATTCCTTAATGTACCATCAACTAGGACCCGTGTTAAATTCATAATTTTGCTGATTAGTTTACCATAATTTCGAACTCAAAAGGAAATATCGTTAGGACTGCATGCCATTGCCAAAGTCACCGGCAAAACATATGATTTCATCAACTAGTATTGAAAAATCTAAAAACTCACATATAGTGTTGGAAAATATGCACAGAGCACATAAGCAGAGTTGCATTTCGACTATTTTTACTCTCTCAGGGTACTAATTTACTCTCTCAAATTCCAACAACAATTTATTTTTACTCTCTCCAAGTCAAAGCAAGTGTTACAAGAGTATTCAACTAGTAACCAAATAACCATTAGTGGCTGCTAGCTAACTCAAGTACTCAGTGTAGTTATTCATCCATCACAGTGACACAGTCCAACAACGTTAACGTTGACTGCGCTGTTTTCCTTCCTTTTTTTGTTACAAAGGAAAAGTAGAAACTCGGAATCATTGATGAACTTAAGATTATTAATATTTACACCTTTCAAAACGTGTGTTCATCTAAATCTTACTACGCGCACATACATAATTTACTTTGGTTAACACAACGCGTTTTTGATTTACATCAGCATTGAAACATTGGAGGAAAAAAAAAAACGAAAAGAAAACGCATAAAAACGAAAAGAAAGAAAAGAATAGGAAAGAAAAAACCTATCGACTCGACTGATGATTTTTGACGACGGCAACGAGATTTGAATTGAAGGAACTCCAAAACTAAGGAACCTCTGATTTTATTTTCATATTTCAAATTTTTCTCCAACATTTTTTGTGTGTACCAAATTGAAATAAAGTTTTGCGTGTGTGTGTGTGTGCATAGTAATTTTAATCAGAAATTTTGTGAAACAAAAAAAAATTTTCTGCTTTCGTAAAATACGAAAATATCGGAAAAAGTAAAATAGTGGTGTACAGCATAAGATTTTTCGGAAAAAATATGTATTTTAATTAAATATACACAGAATCAGAATCGTAGAAAACGGACACGGAACTTGCAAATATTATAATATATTTATTACTACATACACAATATAAATCGTCAAGTTTTGCGCATAAAACTAAGCTTCACTATTGCATCGTTTATATACTTTGCATTGCATTTTTGTTTATTCTACATAAATTGACTGAAATTGTTAAAATTTACTTGAATTCAACGAAATTTAAAGTTTCTCGTGTGTGGTGGTGGTGTCTCCCTCTCTCTCTATCACGCTATATTACATTCAAAATACAATAACTACACATATATAGATATATATATATTTATATACTTATATCGGAAATAACTGCATCATCAGGTGGAGGCAGCAAAGTAGCAAAAAAGCAAGAAAGCCAAGAAAGACGAATCGAAACAAAAAAGGAAGGAAGGAAGGAAGGAAAGGAGTTAAGGAAAGTAGGAAAGCAAGTTAAAACCTACACTAAAGCAACAAGCAGCTAACAGGCACAAACAGCAAGTATAAACCCAACAAATATGGAGAAATTGCGTATGATGAAAAATCATCGCTCCGAGATTATTGTCGGCGCCAAATACCGAATCATACGAAAAATAGGTGAGTCAAACAATGATGTCTGATGGCTATAGAAAGAAAGAAAAAAAAAAAACTGTAGGGGGGTCAAGCGAGAGGGTAAAATTTAATGCAAAAGTCATCTGTATACATTAGAAGTGGTTTTCTCCGTATTCCACACTAAGTATGTAGATTTTACTATGCTACATAGAAAGTGATTGTGGTGGTGGTGGTGGTTTAATCATGTTTTACAATCAGGTGGAAGAGGGGGAGGAGGAGTAATTGATTAAAATTTAATGCAAAAATCATTAATGTATTACTATGTTTTGCTGTTAAGTTCTATAATACAATACATAAATATTGTTAATGGTATTGTCAGTCAGAGTCTGAGAGAGAGAGGGTGTGAGAAAGAGAGGGGCATAAATTGGTGGGGGTAATGTGTACTTATGGTATATCTATAAAATTGAACTCTGTAAGCTTTGTAAGCTCTTTGGAATATATACAAATCAATGTGACAACTAATGTCACGTTTTTGGTGTATCTCTTTAACTAGATCCGATTCATCGTCTTGTCATATTGATAAAAAATATAGTAGCAATTTTATTTCTACCTTTCTTCCGTCTGGGAATACAAAATTACTATATGCCCTATTTGGTTTGACAGGGACGGGGGTATGGGAGATGGAAACTAATCACTTTGCCATTGTGGCCTCCTCAGTTTGAATCATCTATTGAAATTTTGTATAGAGAAGGATTTATTATTAAAGGACAAAGAAATGCACATGAGATTAGATTAGGAGAGAATTGCAAACTAGTCACATCATCATCATCGTTAGATACTATTGTGTTGATAAGTAAAGGGAATAAAATATCACACAAAAAAAACAAATATAAAATGTTAATAAAAATTGTAGAAAGTTGATTATATTAAAAGGACAAAGAAATACACGTGACATTGTGTTACCTAAATGGGAACACAATAATAAAATAGCAAAGGGGCTTAGGCAGAATTGTAGGGAGTTGATGGTTAAAGGATAGGGTGGGTGGGTGTCACTAGACGTCAATGCGTGCTCACGTGGACTTGATAACGTGGATATACACGGGCTTAAAATAAATAACAAAAGGAAAAGGAAAAGAAAAAACACATAAAATGTTAAAGGGGAACTGTTTGTTGCATAGAGTATTGTTTTTGAGTTGATGACGGAGTTAGTTGATTTGATTGGAAAAGGGCTAAGAAAAGCACATGGCACTAAATGAATGGAAGAACGGTACAGTGGGACGGGACGGGACAGGAAGTGGCAGTGGCTTCGTTTGACATTAGCTGTCATTATCAGTTATTGAAACAGTCGTCAGTTACTAATAATAACAAGAATTTTCATAACAAGAGCAGAGCAGTAGCAACAACAACAACAACAACAAAATAATAATAACACTATGTATATGAAACCATATTGTTGCTACTTGCATCTGCATCTGTGGTAGCAGAAGCTACCTGTTTTTTTTTTTTTTAATAGTCAGTGGTGTGGTGGTGCTCTCATATTGCTTGGATTACGTGCAAATGCGCACAATATTTTATTCTTATTCTTGTTTATTTTTTTCATTTTTTAGAACTTTGATAAAATCACTTGCTTGTTTTCGGTCGGCTGTGTTGACTTGACGTCTGTCTGTCGGCAGCTTGAATGTTTTGATGTTTGGGAAGCATGGGTTGAGTAGGGTTAGAAGAAAATGTGATGATTAATACACACACAAAATCATCGTCAGAAAATAAAACATTTGTTGTTCTATTTAAAATTTAATTGGTTTAAAGAAAACAGACTTTAACAAGAAATATTTGCATGGTCATGAGCATGGTCTTTATCAATTTTAAGAAGAAAAAAACATTGAGAATTTCCAATAAAACTAAATGAATGATTTTTCTATTTTTATAGGAAGTGGTTCTTTTGGTGATATTTATCTAGGCATGAGTGTACAATGTGGCGAAGAAGTCGCCATTAAAATGGAAAGTGCCAATGCTCGTCACCCACAACTTTTATATGAATATAAATTATATCGTGTGCTAAGCGGTGGCGTTGGCATACCAAGAATTCGTTACTATGGTAATGAAAAGAATTTCAATATACTTGTGATGGATTTGTTGGGACCATCATTGGAGGATCTCTTCAATTTCTGTTCGCGTCATTTCACAATTAAAACGGTTTTGATGCTGGTCGATCAAATGATTGGACGCCTTGAATATATACACTTGAAGTGCTTTATTCATCGTGACATCAAACCGGACAACTTCCTAATGGGCATCGGTCGGCATTGCAATAAGTTGTTCTTAATTGATTTTGGTTTAGCTAAAAAATATCGTGATCCACATTCACGTGTTCATATACCATATCGTGAGGAAAAGAATTTAACTGGCACCGCACGTTATGCCTCTATCAATGCCCATTTGGGTATTGAACAATCTCGACGCGATGACATGGAGTCCTTAGGCTATGTCATGATGTATTTCAATCGTGGCGTTTTGCCCTGGCAAGGCATGAAGGCTACAACTAAGAAACAGAAATATGAAAAAATCTCCGAAAAGAAGATGTCAACACCCATTGAGGTCCTCTGTAAGGGATATCCAGCTGAATTTTCAATGTATTTGAATTGTTGCCGCAGTTTACGTTTCGAGGAGCCACCAGATTATATGTATTTGAAACAATTGTTCCGGTAAGTTCACAATTTCATTTAATTTAATCGATATCTTATCAAAATTACATATATTATTTACAAAAGATACCCATAGGCAGCCTAGATTGAATCTCTGACTGATTCCATGTACATATGTAGATGTAGGGGGCAGATCCTAGACAATGAAATGGAATTGTTGTACCTCCCATACAAACCCACATTAAAGTTAACTCAAGCTGTACCATATCCATCAACCATGTAAATTTCATGGACCTAGGAGGGGTACCTCCCATACAAACCCACATTTAAATTAATGTTCTTATTAGAAAATTTTTTAGTTTTTCAACTTATCGAACACTATAAGTTTCTGGGCCATATCCATCAACCATGTAAATTTCATGGTCCTAGGATTACCAGGAGGGGTACCTCCCATACATACCCACATTTAAGTTAACTCAAGCTGGGTTCTTTGTTGATACTCAAACTGTAACAGAGTGACAACCCGGGGGGCCGTGTAGAGTATTACATCCTTGGCATAGCCAGTGATAACCTTTTTGTCTGGTTTAAAGTTATGATCATGAGTTATAATGCTTGTAGGAATCAAACGTAAGGCACTTAGTTCTTATTATTAACTGTAAATTAGTTAGTTATAGTTATTATTAGTTGTTATTTAATAAAATAACAAAACAAAAGCACTGGAGGATAAGAGATCAGCCCGACCTTAACTGAGCTAAGGTGGTTGAGGACGACCTTGTTTTGGTATAACCCTAATGCATTTTCAACTGCAGTATTGTGGATCAATGATCTAGTTTGAATTCGTTAACAAAAACAGTATGATAACGAGTCATAGCAGACGACACGATTCGAACGACAGCATAAGCAAATACATGACTCGATTCAAAAACACCATGATTCATAATAGTGTTATACCGAGTCATACCAGCAGACACGAGTCGCAAAGTAGCATAGATTCGAGGCAATGAGCAAGCAAGGTAAATTAAACAAAATGTCTCGGAGTGACTCGTTTCAAAACACTTGTACAGTATTCTAATTGGCAAATGCCTGTTTATATACAATAGATAATTTGTCCCTGACGGTTCCATTATTATGTTAATATGTACACACACCGGATTGTCATAAAATAACCGAACTGTCATCTATTAAAGTTTGGTAGTATTAGAAAGGTGCATTTTTCTTCTTTCTATCGAAGCTAAGCTCAAGCTGATTCATCGTCATCCATTAATCACCCACTGTATTCGTCTGATCTATAATCATGCGAGTCTTTTTCTGTTCCCTTAACTGAAAACTGCAATGAAAGAACTTACATTCCAGCCATTCAAGCAGTCGTGACGCAGGTGCTTAAGAACAAAAACAGACTTTTAAAAGCCTATCGTTTCAAATGTTGTATTGATTCAAAAGCATCCAATCTATATATAGATATATACAAAATCGTAAGCCTTGTGTCTGTGCACGCTAATCTCAGAAACGGCTTCACCTATTTAAATGCGGTTTTCACTGGTGTATTGTAGCAAGCTTTGCGTTTATTTTATCGGAATCGACCGACTTAATCAAAAGATATTCATATTTTCAATTCTGTTGCCAACAGATTTGGGTGATTTTCGAATGTTTTCCTCTTTTGCAGTGCAGCAACATTAAATAGCAGATGAGTAGGAAAAAATTTAATAAAAAAGCAAGTTTCGTATACCCCCCCACGCGTACTCGTATAAACTTCGAACACACAATGCCATGCTTGTTTTATTGTATACCTAAAAAGTTTGGTTATTTAATGGACGGTACCGTGTACGTAATAGTATTGAAATCGTTTCATTTCATTTGAGTTCCTTATGTTAGCGCTTCTACAATATGCTGGCAGGAGGCAGGGGTCAAAATGTCATTAACACTGAAGAAACGATGACACCAAGGGCTAAGGCATCTTTGCAGTCATCAAGCAACTGTGCGAATGTCAATATATGAGGCATAATTATGTCGAAATGCGACTGTGTTTTCACCTCTAAATCCTCCAATGGACCAGTAGTTGTTGTCTTTGTTGAAGACAATGCGTTCAAATTGCTAGTCTTGCTACTGGACCAAGATTTGTCGACACATGTTGTCAGTAAGGCTATCTAAAATACAAGTTAATTCATAGAAGGCGCATTAAGCATTCCAAATTAAACTCTTAGTGTAATATTTTAACTCAATCATGGTCAGTCATGTGTTTATCTAATCTAGTTTATGGGATTTTTTGTACAAAATTATTTGTATATAATTGTAATTTATTATTCTTTGTCTTATTATAATATTTATTTATTTTCTTTTTGTTGTTTTTTTAGTATACTTTTCCGTACATTGAATCATCAATATGATTATGTCTATGATTGGAGCATGCTGAAGCAAAAGTCTCATCAAAGTCAACCAAATCCTGGTTTAATGGTTCAACCGGAGAATCGTCCAGAAAAGGAGAAGGACAACAAGAGCGGCAAGCCTATACTTGCTGATTAGAAGTTAGTAAAGTTTATTCTGATAATGATAACAATCATTATCACTATAATGATAATGATAACGACTAGAATGATGATAAAAGAGAAAAAAAGTGATGTTGAAGTTGAGAAGAAAAAAATTTTAGTGGTAGTTGCAACAAATATTAATTTAGGATTAATTATAAACAAACAACATGATGAACAACATAGGGATGATGATGATGATGATAAACTGATACATGATGATAATAATAAACGAAGGCGAAGAAGGAAAAGAAGAAAATAATGAGTAAGGCGAAAGCGGCAAAGCAGCAATTGTCAAAATTGTAAACATAAACATGATAAACTAAACAGAATCAGAATCAGAATCATCGGAACCATCACCTATGTTGAACAAGAACAAGAACTTCAAAAACTGAAAGACGAAGAAGGAGAAGAAGTTTGTCAAAAAAGAAATTTTTGATATGTTGGATATTATTATATTTTGTATTTATTTTTATTTGTTTTTTTAATGCACGAGAGATGAGACCGACCGACCTTAGACAATTAACAAAAACAAAATCAAGAATGAAGTAGAAAAAGATCAACTGCCAAAACAACTATAAACATCAGGAATTGAATGAAATAAAAATTTTTAGTAAACTGCTACTACAACAATGCTTACTTAGATAAGTAAGCATATGCAAGATCTTACCAACCTCCAGTAACTAACCAACCCAACCCAACCCAACCTTGATTTGTTTTGATCCATGATTACCAAACATTGATGATGAATGTGATGATAAAGAAAGAACCACATACACACACACACGTACACTAAACACAACAATTATAAAACTAAAAACTAAAGCAACCCAATCAAAAACCATATATAAAAAAATCAATCCAATCAAATCCAATGAATATATTAGATAAAAAGAAATCCATTGGATTCTATTGGGAAGAAAAAAAAACAAAAATACACAACTGTTTTGTATTGTTCAATTTTTGAAGATCGCATGCAAAAACCGAAATTTACTGAGTTCAATGTCAACAAGATGACTAAATATATTTCAAAAGCGCAACACTACACATCTCCTTAAAAAATTATATTTTGTTTATGATTGTATGATTGTGGATTACAAATCAAAATTTTATAATAAAAAAGACTCTCAACTCAACTCAAAGCGTTTCGATTCGTTTCGTTTCGATTCAATCGAATTTGTTTCTTCCATGCATGTCCATTTATAGTTTTAATAGAGAACAAACTGCGTTAGAGTTACTCATGCCAAAAATGAATGAATGAGTTTTATAATAATAATAATCAAAACCAAAAGTTCTGGTTATCGCACTCATGGCGCGAAATTCTATTTCGTTGTCAAAAAAACTCGTGCACTCATGAATGATCAATGCGCTTGTAGACATAGTCCCATAAATGTTTGCAGTGTCATGAAGAGTACTAGTAAAACTTCATTTGAACGATAAATTTTAACTGTAAGAAACAATTACAGCTTTTTGTAATCATGCACATCGAAAGGAAGACGCAGAAGCAATAGTCAAACCCAGAATACAAAATGAATGAATGAGTTTTATCAGTGGCACACGAGTTACTCAACTAACTATTCGAATCAACTCGATTTGAATGATCGATCGCACATCTAGTTAAATGTTTATTCAAATTTAAAAATCTGGTTTTTGGTGTTTTCGCACACAAGTTTTTGAGTTTCATTCAGTGGTAATCAATGTGTCTATTAGTTTGAGTGCGCTGATGCAGCCCTCTAATACATATGTCTATTAGAATAATAAGATTGGATGTACTACATATTTGAAAACTTTTGTCAACCAGTTACACATACATAATTAGTTATAGTTTTAGTAATCGTGATCAATGTGGATTTATTGATTTATTGAATTAAAAAAAAAATGGAAATAAATTTAAAGTAGGATAATAGACAGAAGAATGTATATTAGTGATGTAATGAATATCGAATTTGCATGTCTAAAAATTTATATTCGTTACAACAATACTAGTATGTAAGAATGAATGAACGAATGAATGAATGGATGGCTTAGTTGATTCATCTTGGTACATTCTTCAAGAATATATATTTAAGGTCTTCACTCAAATGTGTAAAGAATAGCAACGTGTATTCCATACTGTAACTGTGTAAATCGTTTATTCATAATGCCTAGGCATTAGAAATTCACAAAGTTGGCAGCCATCAGAGTATCCACAGTTGTTCTTCACTACTCAATCAAACGGCATTGCATAAACTTTTTTTTCGTCTTGAGTTAGTTTAAATAGTGTAAACTATACGTGGTATGTTTGAGTGAAGATCCTAAATATGTATATACATAAGTGTATATGTAGTATAAAACATATGTAGGATTCCTCTTCCTTACTACTAGTACTACTACTATTCTCTGTGTTTTTTTTGTTTTTATTAAAGTTTAATTTACTTGCACAAATTTATATTTAGCATAAGCAATTCATGGCATACGTATAAAATTGAACAATGATTATATTATGATGTGTGTAATACAATTATAACATAATAATTTCACATAGATCTTAATTTACATACTTATTTATATTTAAGAAGAAGAAACAGTGAATTTGTGCTTGAAGTTATGTATCATCTTATTCAATAATCAAATGAAGAACAGAAATGATTAAAATTCTTGAACCAATTAAATTGCAGATACAATTCAATGAATACTATTTCTAACTACCAATTAGTAGGTGATGTTGTGAATAAATGATATTCTTTACATCACTCACTACTAGTACTTAGCACAAGTTCACTACTACTATATCTGTCTATCATCAATATCAACTGGTTTGGTTGATACAGAAAATTATTATTAAATAAATTGTATAATCCGGTTTGAATTTAAGTAGCGCTTAAAAACAGAATTAATGTTGATTGTAATTTTACACAAAAATAAATTTGTAAATATTTATAAGAGAAAAGTTTAAAAATAAAACTAAAGAAAATAGAAATTAATTCAAAATAAAATATCACAAAATATGTTTATCATTCAAGCATAGAAACAAAAATTAAAACAAACAAAAAAAAATGGAAAATACCCAAAAAGAACAAATTCAAATAGTGAGTGAGTGGTGTCCATGCCGACAAGCCAAAACCACATCAGTTGTAAGTAAGAAGTGTAAAGATTGGCATAATATATATAAAAGTTTAAAAAAGAATTAAAACACTGAAGTGTGAATTGTAGTTAGAATTATAATGATGAAGCATGTTGCACATTATATTAACCATATGTATATGTATGTTGTTCATGAATCAGACAACAGAAATTGAAAAAAAAAAAAAATATTAAATAAAATAGAAAACTGAATAAATATTGAAATTGTGAAAAGAATCCAATTAAAAACAAAAACTGATATAAGTAAAAATATTAAAATATACATCAATAAATTAAAAAAAAAATATTATAAAAGAAATAAATAATAAATAATAAATTTAAAAACAAAAAATGTAAATTGTGAAAAAAAAGAAAGACACAAATTTTTAAAACAAAACACCTAGATTTAATTAAAAAAAGTAATTTAAATTACACAAAATAATCAATATAATATATATAAAAAAAAAATAAAAAATAATAAGAAAATCATTTAGCATTAAATAAGAAAATAAAAAAAATTAAACATTGAAAAATTGTACTAAAAATTAAGACAACAGACTTTGGTCCAGCCAAAGCTTATGCTAAACGCTTAGGATATTGAAATTTATTGGTCCATACTAGACATGTGAACGATTGCAATCCGTTTTGCACTTCTGTTTTGTATCAAAAATACGTAGTGATACTTAATGCAATCATTAATCATTTTTACTAACACAAAGCGTACGAAAGAAAGAGAGAACAATTTTTTTAGATATCAATTCTAAATAGTTAAAGTATTGAGTGCATACTACATGCACTAAGAGTAAAAACGTTGTTGTTGCCTAGGTGAGAGAGAGTGCTCGCATAACACAAAAATGTTTCGTAAGAAAACAACAACAACGTACATCTTCATCCTAGCGCCTCTCTCTCTTACACTCTATATGTCTCTTTGTTAATGCGTGGTACTTTTACTTGCTTGGTTGTTTCGATTGCATTGGTTGTTTCGATTACATTGCATTGGTTGTTTCGATTGATTCAGTTATTCAAATATAATCAGATATTCAATTGTAATTGTTTCATTGCCTGTAGAAGCAAGCAAAAGAACCAAAGCAAGCAAACCTACCACGCATTAACAAAGTGTCATATAGAGTGTGAAGAGACATATAGAGTGTGTTGTTGTTTTCTTACGAAATATTTTTGTACTGCGCTCACTTCACCTCGCTCGCCTAGTAAACAGTAGACAGCAACAACGTTTTTACTCTTAGTACATATAGTATGAACTCAATACTTTTCATAATCGTACTCAAAATTATCATTATTCATTTTTATCCATAAAACTTGAGCATAAAACAAATGGATGGAAAGAGTATTCATACTACAGAAGCAAAATACTACATTTAATCATAATCGCTGCAAATTAGTGTGGTAAATCAAGGACAAGTTTTAGAGTAGATTATTCAAAAGCAGTTTCAATTGTAATCGAGCACATGTCTAGTCCATACTAAAGGCATGCGGTGCATTGATTGCAACCACTGTTCCCATTACTTATGTTTCATTATTTTATGATTTGCAATAATAATCACATTCAGAAAAATACAAGTATCTGAGAGCAATCCATTTAAAAGAATTCGTCTTTCATCGACTCATTCATATATTTTCTTTAGTAATTTAAGCACACAATGAATGCATGAATGAGGGATGAAAAAGAAACTTGGAACAACAATAACGACTAAAATAGTGTTAAAAATGCTTAGTCCCTTGAGTGACGTTCCACTGTGGTGTTCTTTTTCTTAACTCTCTCTCACTCTCTCTCTCTCTTTGTTTGCAATATACAAAGCACAAGAACAAATGTTTCAACAAATCTTTATGAATAAGTTTATGAATGGTACTCAAATCACATGATAATTATTCAATGATATTCATTATAATGATTTTGGATTGCCACATACCACAGAACCACAAAATTAGTGAAACTCGAAAACAATTCAAATGAATTTGATTGAAACAACTAATCAGTTTATAATGAATGAATCAAATGGGCCATACTCAGAGAATTGTACTATTTTCATTTTTTAAGAAATTTTTGTTTGAATTTCCATTTCCCAAGTTTTTTTATATAAAAAAAGCATTCATATTGGTCTGGTGAGGTTATATAATAGATATTCTAGCAAATATTGGCCAGATATACATACATGTATGTATATATGTTCAATATTCTAGCAAATATTGATTGGATCGAATTAATTGTGTTAAATTTTGTAATTTGATTAACATAAAGTATACAAAGTGAGTATGCATTTATGGTTTTCTGTTGCTGTTTGGGGGAAAGGGAGCAGAGGAGTAGAGATGAGCTAAACAGTGATTTGAAAATCACAGTGATTCTAAACTGTTATCGAGTCACAGTCATTTGAAGGTAGAGACCAGTTTACTTTGTTTAATCTATGATTTGTAATCACAGTTTATGGAGCAATTGAACCAAATTGAGTCACAATCAATCAAATAAACTGTGTCTCTCTTCAAATGACTTCGACTCAATCACAGTTTATAATCACTGTGTGACTGTTTAGATCATCTCTACAGAGACTATAGCTTCCAGTATACGAGATCTCAATCTCAAAGGTTTTTTTTTTTTTTTTTGCAAAAAGGTCTAAGCAATCAAACTGCATAATAAGACCACAATTTACAAAGGGGATTGTCACACTGATCATGGGATCATGACTGTAATACCATGGTATGGGAAGGTGTTGATTGACATGTAAATTTCTCTTAAAAATCATTATACTAATTATTAAATAAAAAAAATCATAAACATTTAAATTAGAAATTTGAAAATATACAATAAAATAAATAAAAAATTAATTAATTAATTAATAATATACAACAACAAAAAAACAAAAATGTATAAATGAATAAATGAACTGAACTTAATTTTGTCTAAAACAAAAATAAAAAAAAAAAACCACACAACAAAATAAAGAAACAAAAAATAATTATAATAAAACATCTCACAAACACAAAAATAAAACTAAAAAAAAATAAATAGATAAATAATGTTATAATGTTATTAATTGTTATGAACAATAAAAAATAAAACATTTAAAAATAAATAGAAATAAATAATTAACATTAAAACATAACAATATGAAAAAATACCATATAAAATATTAAAAAAAAAAAAAACAAAAGACAAGATAAGAACATTTTTTGCACTCTTTTTTTTTTAAGTAACAAATTGTAATTAACAAAAACAAGAAAGCTCCAAAGGACACTAATTAGTATAGACGGATAAATCTTCGAATATTTGAATATAAATATAATGTACCCTGTATCCCTGAATTCCAAATCATGTCGAGTTGAAGAGGCTTTCAGGCTGATAACCGTCTTAGAAGGTATTTCAATATCTTGTCATTAATATGGTTGGTTGGTTGGTTAGTTGGAGTTTTGGGCTTATTATACATATATATGCATACATGATATTTTCATTGTTCAAAAAAAATGCAAGGCTATGTAAATTTCAAACCAGAAGAACTACATCTGCTTCCAGGCCCGGTAATCAAATTTGTTTTATTGTAATTATTATTTGCTTAAAGCATAAACTGCACTCCTCTTCCGAGTTTTTTTTTTGTTATAAATTGATTAACTAATAAATGTAAATCCAATTTTTCACATTTATCTCGATAAACATGTAAAAGGGCTAACATAGTTGCCCTCAAAAACATACGTCTTAAGTCGCCGATATACCGATAATCCTCTTTCATTTAAACATGTTGACCTTGCCTGCTATCGTCTGCACAAATTCTGGGATGAGACTTGCACACCATTCATATTTTTTTTAGAAACTCAACTACTATATCCTTTAATGAATTTATTTTATCGTTTTGCTTCTTCAATAAATCCATGTCGAATTCTTTGTAGCAGTTTATTATACTATCAATCCAAAACGAATCGCTCCAATGTTAAAAAAAAATCGCCGAGCGACTTTTAAGCGTTTCTAATAATAATTGGTCGAAAACTTCAAAATACTGCTTTCTAAAACAGTCTTTCTGGTGCTACATAATTTTAAATGAATAAATATGATCAATTAATGGTGATTCCCACCATACCCACATTATCTGCCGGGCCTATCTGCTTACATAAGCTTTAGAGAATTTCTAGATTTTATATACTATTGTGGAATATGTAAAATGTGCATATTTTGTTCTATAAAAGTTCCAAGTTGCATGGAAATGTATGTGGAATATGGTAAAACCAAAATTCTGTTCAGGTCTTTCCAAGAAACAAGCAATCATTTATATATGGATTTGAGCTTATAACAAAGAGTATGAAATCTATAGAACAGACAAAGTGATGTGTCTCTTAATTGTGAAACCCAGCAATCTCAAGGAAACATACACACAATTTGTTGTTGGATTTACCCATAATTTGTTGTTGGATATGAAAGGAAAAAATGCTCCTCATAAATTGAGTGATTTGTCTGCTCTATACATTTCATACTGTTTGCTAATACTCCTTACTTCTAGTAGTATTCTTTGGATTGTATTGGATTCATGTAGTTCTTTGACTTGATGTAGCCACTGAGAAAATAGTTTAGATCATTTATAGGGATACTTTAATTCATTAGCTTTCATGAGAAGAACGTCACTTCATTCATCTTAACAACATACTATGTATCTTTGTTCATATGAAAATCATTTAATTCCTGCCATAAATTATCGATAATGGCTTCGGCGAGGGTCTCAATTCCCATCATGTTATAGGCATTGGGGGATACAGGGTATAAAATAGATACAAATATTGGAAATTTATTCATTTTTTTTATAATTAAAACTTATAAATATACATATATAAATAAATAGTCTTTTAATAAAATTTTTAAACATTAAAGAAGATGGAGAATTATTGTAATGTGCAACTGCCTAAAATTTAAGTGACCCAGTATATACACGAATATATATACATACATACATATAAGTAAAAAAATGAGATTAAAAATATATAAATGAATGTCTAAATAAAATAATCAATATATATATATATATATGTCTAATTAATAAAAAAAAAAAAAAACATAAGAAACAATAAAATATGGAAATAGAAAGCTGCCTGCTTCCCGGTCCCCTTCCAACTCCAACTTCCCCTCCCCTGATCTGATGTATATGATCTAACAATTGATCTTATCTCATGTGTTATTAAAAAATCAAAAAAATAAAAAATAAATAAATAAAATATAAATAACCAACAACAACAACAAAAATAGAATAAAGATACTCGTATAAAGAAAAAAAAATCATGTAAAAACTAAAAGAAGAAAATTTTTTGAAATATTTTTTTTTTTTGAAATCATAAAAATAATTTGAGAAAAATATTTCACATTAACATTTATTAGTATAGAATAAAAAAAATAATTATGAACCTAATAATAATAAAGAAGATGATGATAAAGAAGAAAATGAATAATATATAATACATAATAGTATTGTTAAGAAGAATAAAAAAAAAACTAATCATTTCATTTATTTTTTTTTTATTAAACAAATTCAAACACCACAAATCCATAACATATATTTTTTTTATTGTATAATAAATTAAGTTAGAAATTCATACATTTTTGTTTTTAAAGACAAAGAAATAAAAACAAAAAACAATTTTTATATATTATTATTTCTATGAAAATTTATTCTTTTCAATTAAACTGAAGCTAAAGGGGAGAAGTAGAAAAAGAAGAAGTTGAAGAAGAATATTTTGCCACAAATTAAAATAAATGTAAAATTACAATAATTAATTAATTTAATTGGCAAACAAGCAAACACAAATAAAAAAAAAGAATTAATTAAGTATAAAGAAACTATAAAAATAAAAATAAATAAATAAAGAAAAAAAAAACATTAAAAATGAAGACATATTAATAAACAAAAAAAAAAAAAATTAAATAAAAAATTAATAATAAATGGTAAAATTAATGTAACAAAAAAAAAAAAAAAAACAAATAAAATAAATATAATAAAATTATTAAGTGTAATAAAAAAAAAAAACAAATATTCTTTCTTATGATTAGGTTAGGTTTTTTAAATTTTTTTTATTAGCTTTGGTATTCATTTATAAAGGTAACCAATCCACACGTCCATGATTTGATCAAAGATTCTGAGAAAAGAGAGAGCTGAAGTGATTTGATTGGATTTGATGTGAAGCGTGTACAATAAGAGGTGTTATTTTGATATTCAAAAGAAATTAGAATTTTTTGACATAAGTGGTCGGATGTTTATTTCATTATAAAGAGGAAGGTATGCCGTTAATAATGGAAAACAACATCAGCCAAATGGCCACCACGACCACGCTTACAGAACCATATCCTTTTCATGAAGTTTTTTATAACCAAATCGCAAAGTGTTGATGATCGGCCGGCTTGAGTTCTTGTGTTAACTGAACTTTATAAGCCTTAAGACCCAAGTCTTTTTGCAAAATACGGAGTAATGACATTTGTGGAATGCCCAATTCCAAAGAATGATGAGCTCTAACGTAAGTGTTTCATTAAATTTCAACCAAGAAGTGCCGGAATTCAATAAATATTTATGTTAAGTGAATTAAATTACAAATATACTTGTACTTTTCTACCGTGATGGATTGGGATTTATGTGCTGTAAAAACCCAACTCTTAATCCTTTATTTTGATCAAGTGAATTCATAATAAAGTCAAGTGAACAATAAAAACAAGACTCTTTTATTGAGGCCTGGGGCCCACTCTGTATTATGTCTTCTTACTATAATCTGTCATATTGCTCATTACTCTTAAATCCTGATGGTTTCCGAAATGGAGAACAATAAAAAAGCACGTGTATTTGTCTTATCTAATCACCATAATTATATTTAGGACTGTGCGGATCACAGCGCCCTTTTTACAGTTTTCAATACTAATATTATATTTGTGTGGTCTTACAACTATCTTCTTGGTCTGGAGTGAAGATCTATCTTAAGCCTTTGTCGCTTAATGGATCAAATCTGGTTGAATAACTCAACTTCACTTTGACAGTGAAGTGTACCCTTAGCATTTGGTTGATCACTCAAGCCTGCAATATGTACTATATAGTTAGGTTTAAATCTTTGGAGTATATTAACATTTGAAATGAACGTAGTACTTACCCCAATGTTTATATATTTCACAGATTTAACTGAGAGTTACGTCCAAGAGAGTGATCCAGTTCGTCAATTGCATGAAGTGTGTGTGTCTATCAGCCAATTGAGTCGCCTCCATTGAAGCATACATACTATGTATTGTATTTCGTGGTGATGATTAATGATAGGTGGGGATGCTTGCCACATACATAAGGACCCATTGTGCAGTACCTAACACAGCATGCACAGCTTTTCTATTAACGAAATTTCACTCAGTTAGTCGATGGACACATATACTTACAAACGTATTTGGCAATATTTTTTTGAGTGACCAGCATGATGTTGGTCTTGTTAGCAGGGGCTTGATATGTCCCGTTTTCTTCTTGTATTTGCAGTCCTTTTAAAAGTGCCGCCTGTGTGGGACTCACACCTTGCTCTTCAGCACTCAACATCGCTACTTGGCAGCACACACTTCTTATTATCAGGAATTATATAAAATATCTTTTGTGCGAGTTCCTCAGTTCATTGCCGCAGTAAATCCAAAGGTTTTAATTTAGAACAGGGCTGTCCAACCCACGGCCCAGACGGACGAAGTGGCAAAGAGAAATTTCTTTGGGCCGCTGGTTAGGGTCAAGTTCAAGTACGCTGTGGAAAGTTATTTTTTGTTCACAGTCCTGATTTAGGAGTGAATAAGTATCTTGTCTTGGAGAAGCTGATGGCATACTGAACATGGATTATGAAACCCATAACAACACAATTAGTATGTCCGTTGAGCCAACTGATTTTTTGAAACAATTATCAACACTATATTGCTACCGAACCAAAAGTACAATAACATACAGAAGATAGATCATTTGGGCATAAGAAATCTTTAATATTGTTTCACTCAAAACTTTACAACTTATTTTTAGTTTAAATGCAATAGAATTGAAGAAAAATGTTTCATCTGCACTTCACCATCACCTTACAACACTTACAACATTGTATTTTATAACATTGGAAGTGACTTGCTAAAATTTTATTGTGAATACCCACCCATACACGGTGTAGCATGATGCACGCAGCCGTTGTGTGGATACACGTTTAGCCCACACATGGTGCTTTATTCATTTGTTTTCAATTTTGTCATGGGTCTTCTCGATTTTGCTTAAACTACATAAATCAACCACCGCATTAACTAAGTGGCAGCTAGAGCATGACAAAAAATATGATTTAATTTATTAATTTATAAATTTTAAGGCAACTCCAAACTCTTATCATCCCTTACTCAATATAATCAATAGTCAATATAGAAAAAAATATTATTGAAAATTGGTAAAATATCATGTTCAATCTTGTGCGCTTGATTTGTCAGCGCCAAAGAAATTCAAATATATCAATAGAAAACAACAATATTGAATTAACGTAAATAAGGAACGATTCAATGTAACATGAGGCAGTTCAGTGCTCAAGAGACTTCACAAACTGTCAGTTTGAGCGGTGCTACACGCTGCATAAAAGTCATTTTGATATAGTAGTGTGTACCTGATTTTTTGCGAAAAAGTTACCATATCTCCATATTTTTTTTATATATTGTAATTCATCGAAGAACGAGTGACGCTCGTTGACGGCGTTTAAGAACAAGTGATTTCAATGTGTCTAATGCATAAAAATTCCAATCAATACTAATAATACTAATACTTGTCAGAGGCTGATCGCATAAACATATAAATATATAAAATTATATTAAATTAATCATTGCCAAGCATATAAAAGGAACTAATCATTCCGTTAAAAGATATATCGCAGCGCCCCCACAAACCTACGGTGCAAAAAAAAACTAGAACATTGCGCGTCTTACTTTGTTCATATACATAAATACAACGTCGAAGCTTTATTATTTTATTTTGTTGGAGAAATATGGATTATTCATCCGTTAAGGCACTACGTAAGGCCAATATCAATGAAATATACAAAGATATATTTTATACTAATAGCTATGGGCTTTGTGATGCGAACACCATACGAATTGCAAACATTAAGTTTGTATTTGTAATTGATCAAAAACTCGCACAATGGCCAAATGAACATCACGACAGGATTCCTGGAGTCAATGATTGTTGTAATCCAAATCGTTATGGCATTGGAGTTCGGACAGTTGATTTAACTTTTGGTGGACGTAACGAACCATTAGAACACCTTTTACCAACTTGCGAACGGGTTGCACGCATCTTGGCGCACGCCAGATGCTCCGGAAATCGTTCCTTAATTATTGACTACAATGATGATATGCAAAGAGGAATTGCCATAGGTGTGGCATACCTCATTTTCCATAAGACTCAAAATTACTAGTAAGTATTATTATTATTATATACAGCAATTTAAAATAGGATAATGTTACTAATACTATTGTATAATATGAATACAGTGAGGCCGTGGTGGAACTAGTTAGGAACAAACACATCACGGAAGATTTGAATGAGTACTATTCACATTTATTGTATCACTTTGAAACTCGCGTAAAAAATCTCGGAAATCCCAATACACTCCATGTGAAGGAAGATAATCTCGCTTTAAAAAATATATGGAATACTAAAGTTATCTGCACCAAAAAAAATTTGTCGTATATAAAAAATGACGAAAAAGAGAAATTAATGATGATCCAGCATCTCAATGCTGGAAAACCAATGGAAGATTTCGTTTATGAAGACGAGAATGAAAACAATAACGAACCTAAAGATGTGAGCAGTGGTGCAGGTAATTGGAACGATGCCTATGCTGATATTATAAATTGTAAGCACACTTTTCTATATCAATCTTAGTTATTACTGGGAATTACAATACTTACTTATTCATACTCAACATCAACTCATCTTCACTTAATAAATGTAACCATATCATAAACTTTTTGTAATAAAATAAATATGTGATATGTTTTGATAAAACATAATCAGATGTGTGGTTTTCTCATCATCCTATGGATCTACCAAATCGCTTATTTAATAGTTATGTTATTAGAATATGATATGATGCGATGTGATAGGATAGGATAGGAATAGAATAGGTAGGCTGCTCTTCACATTGTGATGGCTGATGGCTTGGACTGCTCTCAACTTCAGTATTGGATGACCACAGGAAAACTGGTAGCAATCCAATAAGAGGATATTTATTTGTTAGAAACAATTGCTGGACTCTGATTACATATCTACATATAAATATTTACAATACCATTCAATTTATAAATTATAAGACATTTTTGGATATTCAAATGCTGCTTCCTCAGGAAACATGGATTTAAAAGAGGACGAAGTCTGCAATCAGCTGAACTAGGTGAGGTTGGCGATTCGTTCAATTCAATTCGTGCCGCCCACTTTCCACAATTCTTAAAGTCAGACCCGGAATTGTGGTTCACCCAGGTGGATGCATTGTTGCACGTAAACGGATTTATGTCAGACCTGTCAAAATTTTACACGATAATAACTGCACTGTATTGGATAGTTCACCATCGGTAACCGATTGTGAAGCAGTTAACAGAACGGAGGACGATGTGAAATCAATATGCAAGAGCTCATCAAAAAGTTCAATGAATGAACACATAATGGTCAGAAAAAAGTGGTGACCAGAGAAACAGTCATCGCAATCAAACACGCTCTCCAATTCCAAGATAACAACAAACAACATTCGCTTTGGGTCCGCAGCAACAAAATGTGCTCCACAATGCAAGTTCGGCGGCAAAGGCAAGCCACAAGCGGAAAACTTCGTGGGCTGCCATCACAGTGTTCGGTTGGTGGCAGCCACTCGAAATTAATTGTTACTAAAAACGCCTACTCATGGGGGCAAAGTTTATGGGTAAACGAGCCAGGAGCTTAGTGCTCAAGACCGTCCATGTAACAGCCGTGCCCATGGGCTGAATGGCACTGCGTGAGTGTGTCTGATAGCGGTGAACTCCGGATACCTGGCGACCTCCTACACTTGTGGAACCAAAAATATGAATTGCAATAAACAAAATAACATGCAAAATAGAGAACAAAACAGAGAAGGACGAAATGGAGCTCGGGATGAGCTCCGAGGACAAGTTACTGGCCTCAAGCCAGGAACTAGTCGCGGCTGACAGCTAGCAAGAAATAGCGCCAAACCCACAAAATCAACAAAAACGGCAAAGGAGAGCGCCAGCCATAGCGCACCTGATCCAAAGAAGGGCAAGTCGGAAGCACTGGTCAGGAAGAACCTGTACCAAAAAGCCCATTTCATTGCCAAAAATGAAGAGAGTGGGACGGTACTTGAGTTCGACCACGCCGACTAAGTCAAATACCAGGCCGTGGTGGACGAGTACGAGGAGTACATGACCACTCACGTGAAACCTGTAAAGGCGACTAAGCGTAATCGATCTCAAAATGCGACCATTACAAATACTAGGAAAAGTAAAGTAGCCAAAACAACAGACAACAACAATTACCATGAGGCTTTTCAGCGACGTCGCTCGGGATGAGCTGACGGTGGCACTCGTTTATGAAGTCACCAACCGCCGTTGGAGAAATGGGGGGAGATTGAACCCAGATTAACAGATTCGGTGATAGAACACCTTCTCTCTGATCTGGGTTCGTCTACACCAGGTTTCGACTCTTCTGCGGTTTTCCGCAGCTGCAGGGTGATCAAGTGTGACGAGCGTCCGTCTTTGGAGTTCCTGAGTAAATGGAGGGCTTAAGGCTTAAGCTCATCCCAGCTCGGGACATCCCAAGGCGGCCGATTATGAAGCTGGAGTATGGCAAGGTGCTACAGCTTCTGCAGCGGCAGAATCCTACCATGCCTATGAATGTCTGGATTGTCATCTAGGATGAAGGTCAGTAAAAGAGCTGCATGTCTCTACTCCTCTCCATCAACGAGGATTCAGTTAAGGAGCTTAAGAAAACGGACCACAAAATGCGGTTTGGCGTAAGGGACGAACGAACAAAATGAGTTGAATGACTCGTTTTCATAGTGTATACGGTGTAATTGCCGGCTGTTAACACTACTTAGTGCGCGATTGTGAAGTGCCTTAGTTTGAATATTATTTAGTCACTCTTTCGAGTCATTTCAACAATTTCATCAAGATAGAAGTGCATGGTTCAGTATAAGTGGATAATAATCAACACATTTACCAAACTAATCAACCTGTTTCCTGCTGTTTATATTGTTTTTCCAAACCTAAACATTTTTGTTGTATTGGAAGAAGAAGAATTGGTAAAATGGGAAACACTGTGTTTGTGGTACCACAACAATGGGCCTTAAGTGGTGATAACTTAGCTGATCTCCAACTTATCTTTATCTAGTAGATTGCGACATTCAAAAAGAGGGGGTTCATTAATATATTCATCAAATCATCTGAATTAAATTTGTCAAACTGACAGCTGTCTTCCTAGGTACTTATTGATGTCCAAAATATGAAAAGGTTTGACATTTGAATGTGAAAAATAAAAATAGAAATTGTGTTGTGCTCCTGTATTGTCTTTAATTACTTCTAATTCCAATTCCACTTGAAATTTGTTAAATAAAAAAATTAAATCCTAAAATAAAAATATGTCCACCACAACCGACCAGATGACACCAAAACAAATTTGGGATCCCAGGTGGAAAAATATGAAAAATATGATGCCGAATATTGCTTTTACCAATGACTTTGGTAATTGCAATGAATACACATTGCAATTTCATCAATTCAAGTCTGTTATTATAATTGATCGACACCTTCAAGAGCTCAAATTTCCAAATCAAAATGTTCATCCAATGGTTTTGTTGCCATATTTATATGGTAAGAGCTTTGAAGAATGCTGCACAGAGAGTCCTGGAGCAAATGGCTTGGGTCCTGGCATTGAAGTGGTTGATATAAATTTTGAAGAAGCGCAGCAAGAGGCTTCAAGTCTGTTATACCTCTTACCAATGCTTGATCGTACTGCACGATTTCTATCACATTCCAAAATAAATAACAAACGTGCACTAATTATCGACTGCAAGGATGGTGAGGAAAGGGCCATTGCCATTATTATATCATTCCTTGTTTTTCATTTGACAAATCATGTTCCGTAAGTATTGTAGTGAACTTTATAAAATGAGCAATCCAGTCTTAGGAGTATATTACAATACTACATGAGGTTTACAGCAAAATTTGCTCTTCCGATTAACTTTTTCAAAAATTCACCAAAATTCCTCATAAGCTCCCACTTGCTGAATTGCCACATTATCGTGTTAAGCAGGCTCAGTATATGTAAGGACCATGAGAACGATGATGGTATAGCTAACGCTATCGGCAGGGTAACCCCCATGCAGCTAAGGTCGAAAGAAAGAGCAGTATAAACCAGAAATTACAATGGCTAACAGGCTGTAAGGCTTCTGGTTGAAATACTAAAATTAAGATTAGGACATACTCATATATGCCCACTTCATAGATAAAAATTCATCAAGCCCCTTTGCCAATAAGTATAATAATAATAGCATTAATATAATATGTAGTATTGATATATAATCCAAAGACTGGATTGTCATCCAAAAAAATCAATTAATTTACATATATTTCCTTATTTTCTATTTCATAACAATGCAATCCAATTGGCCATCATTAACAATATTCAAAATTCCAATCTATTGTCAATATTATCTCATTCAAAACAGTGAGGCATTTGCCTGCTTAAAGCATTTCTATAAGGATACACATTTGAATCAATATTACACAAGTTTAATGTATGACTATTTATATTACATATGTCCTCCATTTTTTCCTGAAGAGTTTCAAGTAACATAACAATAAAAGGATCGGATAACAAAAGGGAGCAATGGACCAAACAAATAAAAAATCATTAAACAAATCGAAAATTCATATTCTCTTAATATTAATAATGTAAACAGAAGACATACTTACGTACGTACGTACATTGGAACATACATAATTATATAATCAAAAATATGTACTTTATTAATAATATTATGTAATATAAATGGAACAATAAAAGACAATAAACAACATTTCAAAATTTCTTATACTAAACATTTGCATCTTGCATTCTTTTCTCTTTCTTGAGTCTCTTTATTCATGTATCCCACTGCAGCAAAGAGCATCTAGCCTAGTTCTATAGCCTAGACTAGAATTGCTGTTCTTCTTCTTTCTCGGAATACCCAACAATAAATTGTGTATAATTTTGTTGTTAGGTATCCCGATCTATATTTACTAGAGGAACCGCATTCTAGAAAAAACATTTATTTTTTAAAGTGCTAATACAATAACTTCTCTATGTGTTCTTTGCGAAAACTCTATAAAACGGCTTCACACAACTAATGAGCGTACAGCAATAGAACAGAAGAGAGAGGCACACAAACCTCTCTATTCTCCCATACTACTGCATTCAACATTAGATTTGAGATTGGATACATCTTGCGAAGAATACCTTTCAATTGGTAGTTTTTTTTGTCAAAACTGGTTCAGTTGTGTAAGCAGGAAAGGATTCACAAATTCAATGTTTGCCGTTTAATTATATAATAATAATAATAAGAATATAGGACGAGAAAAATAGTTTAACGGCGATGAGCTCCAACTTGCAAGGTTTTATATGTTTTAATGAGAGCGAGAAAGGAACAATGACTACAAAAATCAAGCACCAACATCACGACGGGGCCGTTGCAACGCGTTCCTTCCTACGCCAGTATTACATACAATTTATTGTTGGGTATGACAAAATTTAAAATATGAAGAAGTGTTTTCTTTTAAATAGCCATTTGTCCAGTCTACACTACTACTTTCTGTTATACACACTCTAAATGAATACTACTCGTATGCGCGTAATACGAGTATGAATGTGTATTGAGTAATCAGTCGTATACGCACTGATATTAACAATTCACCGCGTACTCTTCAGTATGCTTTCATTACAACGTGTCCAAACTCTAATATGAACCTGACACACGGACACGGTAGCAGCCCCGATTACTTGGATATTACTAAAAAACGAAAAGGTTGTCAGTCTTCTACGCACGCATTTTGTCGTCAAAGACTTTCGTGTTAACCTTGAAAAAATATTTAAATACTAATAACATCAAGTGAAAAAAGTATATTAAATTATAAAATATTAAATTAAGCAAGCAAAAGAATTTAATTATCATTGGCAACTAATGAGCGTTAGTTAAAAGGAACTAATTACACCGTTAAAAATATTACGCAGCGCCCCCACAAACCTATTGTCACAGAAAGATCTAGAAAACTGCACGTACATACATAATTAATTTTATTTTGTTGAAAAATTATGGATCCCATCGAGGCACCATGTTTGGCACATATCAAAGAAATATATCCCGATATATTTTATACTAATAGTTATGCTCTATGTAATGCGAAAACCATAAGAGTTGCAAACATTAAGTTTGTAATTGTTATTGATCAAAAACTTTCGCAAAAAAGAGAATCTCACAAGAGAATTTCTAGAGTCAATGATTGTTTTGATCCATATCGTTATGGCAGTGACGTTGAGACAATTAATATAACTTTTGGTGGACCTGACGAATCAATAGACCAACTTTTACCAACTTGCGATCTGGTTGCACGCTGCCTGGGGTATGCCAAAAACTCCGGACAACGTTCCCTAATTATCGATTACAATGATAATGTACAAAGAGGATTAGCCATAGGCACGGCTTATCTCATTTTCCATAAAACTCAAAACTACTAGTAAGTAATCTTATTATTATAGTATACAGCAATTTAAAGTAGGATAATGTTACTAATACTATTGTCTATATACTATATGAATTTAGTGAGGCCGTGGTAGAACTAATGAAATCAAAGAACATCACGGGAGTATTGGATGATTACTATTCACATTAATTGTTTGACTTTGAAACTCTCGTAATAAGTCAGAAAACAAACGATGAAAACAATGTGAAGGAAGATAATATCGCCTGCAACACAAACATATGCTGCACCAAACAAAATCTTCCCGATATGAAAAATGAAGTAGATAATTTGTTAACTGAAGATTACGGTATGAAAGGTGACGCAAGTGAATCGAATGATGCCAGTTCCAATAGCTATGTAACTCTTTATCATTACGAACACACTGTTCCATTTGATCCTAATCATACAGTAAAATTATAATGATGAACAACAATCAACATTAAGTATTCCTGTATACACATATACATACTCATTCACACTCATCTTAACTTAAAACTTAATAAATGTAACCATATCATACTTTTTGTTTTTTATAATAAAATAAATCTGTAATATGTTTTGATAAAACAGAATCAGATAGATGTGTGGTTTTGTCCTGATATACTACTCTATAATATTGTATGGATAATTCAATATTAATGAGGCAAAGAACATTTCGAAGCCTTACGGCCCATTGTAATAGCTGGTGGCTTGGACTGCTGAGGAACCTGGTAGCAAACCAGTAAGAGGATATACATTTGTTAGAAACAATTGCACTTATTTTACATTACATAACATAATTCTAATTCTTTACTGAAATATATCTGTCTACATATCTTAATATAAATATTTACAATTCCATTCAATTTACAAGTTACAAATAATTTTTGTTTTAATTTTTCAACAAATCAATGGATATTATTTTTGTTCTTTATTTATTTCTATAGTTTCAACACTCGTAAAATATAAAAAAATAATAATAACAATATTACACAGTTAATAATTCGATTTTTGTTGTATATTTTTATCTCCTTATCATGAAAATGAAACAAGGCAGAAGAACAACTTTGATTAACTTCGATTTCACCGAAGCTTACATACCTTTCACACCACCGCATAGCTGAGGAAATGAAGATTGGAATACCAAATGATAATGATGACTCAGAAAAATTTATGAAAATTGGTAAAGTCTATAGAGAAGGTTCATAAACCAAAATTCTAGTGATCTTGAATGCTGAATAGTTGACAGACTAAGTCAATTCACTCATTGTCCAATTGTTCATTTGTGGGATCTCCTCCTCCGAAGCATGCTTCTAGTTCTATGCATTATAATTAAATAACATAATGTGATAAATGTTAATTAATTGGGTGTGAAAGATACACTAGTAGCAGCAGTTATAAAATTTAGAAATTTTCAATTTTGTTTGTTTTTATTTCTGTTCCTTGTTCCTTGTTTCTTGTTTCATATCATATTTAAATTAATAAATATTCATACGTTTTATTGTATTTTAGCTGGTATTTCGACGCATATAATATCATCGGTATTTTGATCTTGTAATTCCCATTTAACTAAAACGGAAACCTAAGAAACAGAAGATTATTATTAATTATTAACAAGCAGATACTTAGATATGAAATACCTTTGGATATGCCTTTAAAACTGGTAACGATGCTGTATATCTATAAGTTTCATTTTTCTCCAATGGACATTTAAGGCCACTATCAACACAAGCATCAGGATTTTGCAAATGGAATGGCATTTCAATGCCTAAAACTTTACCATGTACAACAGTTTTAACTGAATTCACTTGCTCAGCTGTTCATCAAAAATACAATAAAATACAATACACAATAGAAAGATGATTGCAGATTGAGGATTGAGGATTGCGGATTACTTACCAAGTGCAAAATCAATTGATATGGAGACGTTTGTATTACGTTTTAAAATGCATTCAGCTTTTGTTGTATCACAACCCGATATTGTTACTTTTGTAAATTTACCAGTTTTGGAACCTAGAAAATAATAATAAAAAACTTAAATTATAGTCTTTGCAGAGCTTACACTTTAGTCCAGATAAATGATTTAAATTATTGGAGGTTTTGTAAAATTTTACACGTTTACACAGTTTGATCAATAGATCAACTCTAACAATACAACAAAAAACATTTGGAGAACTACGAAGGCAAGAAAAATGTCTCATTAAACCAAAGAGGGGACCATGCCTTCTTATTGCCAGATCAACTAATTCCTTTTTTCATACCAACGGGTGCATGTGCATGTCTGTTTCAAACAAGAGTATGGTATTGAAGATCTTATCAAAATTAATGCATAAAACCAAACGAAAATTCACAGCTCGGACCCATTATTTGGAATATATTTGGATCCAAACTTCAATTGGGGATTTAATTCCCAGAATTTTAATATAATCAGTTTCTGCTTTGACTTCAATTTGCAAAACAATGTCATCGGAATCGGATGTACAATGGTTAGACTACCACGATGGGGAATCGGATACACAATGGTTAGACTATCACCAGTGGAGAATCTGTGGACCAGATAACTTCAAGAGTGCCTGTGTATGTGACTCTAAGAATATTCCCTTTAAAAGCGGTTGCGGTGTGATCGCCACAGTACACTACAATATTTTGTCTATGCACTGACTATACTGTTCTGTAAAAACCCAACACTTAATCCTTTATTTTGATCAAGTGAATTCATAATAAAGTCAAGTGTACAATAAAAACAAGACTCTTTTATTGAGGCCTGGGGCCCACTCTGTATTATGTCTTCTTACTATAATCTGTCATATTGCTCATTACTCTTAAATCCTGATGGTTTCCGAAATGGAGAACAATAAAAAAGCACGTGTATTTGTCTTATCTAATCACCATAATTATATTTAGGACTGTGCGGATCACAGCGCCCTTTTTACAGTTTTCAATACTAATATTATATTTGTGTGGTCTTACAACTATCTTCTTGGTCTGGAGTGAAGATCTATCTTAAGCCTTTGTCGCTTAATGGATCAAATCTGGTTGAATAACTTAACTTCACTTTGACACTCAAGCCTGCAATATGTACTATATAGTTAGGTTTAAATCTTTGGAGTATATTAACATTTGAAATAAACGTAGTACTTACCCCAATGTTTATATATTTCACAGATTTAACTGAGAGTTACGTCCAAGAGAGTGATCCAGTTCGTCAATTGCATGAAGTGTGTGTGTCTATCAGCCAATTGAGTCGCCTCCATTGAAGCATACATACTATGTATTTCGTGGTGATGATTAATGATGGGTGGGGATGCTTGCCACATACATAAGGACCCATTGTGCAGTACCTAACACAGCTTGCACAGCTTTTCTATTAACGAAATTTCACTCAGTTAGTCGATGGACACATATACTTACATACGTATTTGGCAATATTTTTTTGAGTAACCAGCACGATGTTGGTCTTGTTAGCAGGGGCTTGGTATGTCCCGTTTTCTTCTTGTATTTGCAGTCCTTTTAAAAGTGCCGCCTGTGTGGGACTCACACCTTGCTCTTCAGCACTCAACATCGCTACTTGGCAGCACACACTTCTTATTATCAGGAATTATATAAAATATCTTTTGTGCGAGTTCCTCAGTTCATTGCCGCAGTAAATCCAAAAGTTTTAATTTAGAACAGGGCTGTCCAACCCACGGCCCAGACGGACGAAGTGGCAAAGAGAAATTTCTTTGGGCCGCTGGTTAGGGTCAAGTTCAAGTACGCTGTGGAAAGTTATTTTTTGTTCACAGTCCTGATTTAGGAGTGAATAAGTATCTTGTCTTGGAGAAGCTGATGGCATACTGAACATGGATTATGAAACCCATAACAACACAATTAGTATGTCCGTTGAGCCAACTGATTTTTTGAAACAATTATCAACACTATATTGCTACCGAACCAAAAGTACAATAACATACAGAAGATAGATCATTTGGGCATAAGAAATCTTTAATATTGTTTCACTCAAAACTTTACAACTTATTTTTAGTTTAAATGCAATAGAATTGAAGAAAAATGTTTCATCTGCACTTCACCTTCACCTTCACCTTACAACACTTACAACATTGTATTTTATAACATTGGAAGTGCTAAAATTTTATTGTGAATACCCACCCATACACGGTGTAGCATGATGCACGCAGCCGTTGTGTGGATACACGTTTAGCCCACACATGGTGCTTTATTCATTTGTTTTCAATTTTGTCATGGGTCTTCTCGATTTTGCTTAAACTACATAAATCAACCACCGCATTAACTAAGTGGCAGCTAGAGCATGACAAAAAATATGATTTAATTTATTAATTTATAAATTTTAAGGCAACTCCAAACTCTTATCATCCCTTACTCAATATAATCAATAGTCAATATAGAAAAAAATATTATTGAAAATTGGTAAAATATCATGTTCAATCTTGTGCGCTTGATTTGTCAGCGCCAAAGAAATTCAAATATATCAATAGAAAACAACAATATTGAATTAACGTAAATAAGGAACGATTCAATGTAACATGAGGCAGTTCAGTGCTCAAGAGACTTCACAAACTGTCAGTTTGAGCGGTGCTACACGCTGCATAAAAGTCATTTTGATATAGTAGTGTGTACCTGATTTTTTGCGAAAAAGTTACCATATCTCCATATTTTTTTTATATATTGTAATTCATCGAAGAACGAGTGACGCTCGTTGACGGCGTTTAAGAACAAGTGATTTCAATGTGTCTAATGCATAAAAATTCCAATCAATACTAATAATACTAATACTTGTCAGAGGCTGATCGCATAAACATATAAATATATAAAATTATATTAAATTAATCATTGCAATTAGCAAGCATATAAAAGGAACTAATCATTCCGTTAAAAGATATATCGCAGCGCCCCCACAAACCTACGGTGCAAAAAAAAACTAGAACATTGCGCGTCTTACTTTGTTCATATACATAAATACAACGTCGAAGCTTTATTATTTTATTTTGTTGGAGAAATATGGATTATTCATCCGTTAAGGCACTACGTAAGGCCAATATCAATGAAATATACAAAGATATATTTTATACTAATAGCTATGGGCTTTGTGATGCGAACACCATACGAATTGCAAACATTAAGTTTGTATTTGTAATTGATCAAAAACTCGCACAATGGCCAAATGAACATCACGACAGGATTCCTGGAGTCAATGATTGTTGTAATCCAAATCGTTATGGCATTGGAGTTCGGACAGTTGATTTAACTTTTGGTGGACGTAACGAACCATTAGAACACCTTTTACCAACTTGCGAACGGGTTGCACGCATCTTGGCGCACGCCAGATGCTCCGGAAATCGTTCCTTAATTATTGACTACAATGATGATATGCAAAGAGGAATTGCCATAGGTGTGGCATACCTCATTTTCCATAAGACTCAAAATTACTAGTAAGTATTATTATTATTATATACAGCAATTTAAAATAGGATAATGTTACTAATACTATTGTATAATTTATATGAATACAGTGAGGCCGTGGTGGAACTAGTTAGGAACAAACACATCACGGAAGATTTGAATGAGTACTATTCACATTTATTGTATCACTTTGAAACTCGCGTAAAAAATCTCGGAAATCCCAATACACTCCATGTGAAGGAAGATAATCTCGCTTTAAAAAATATATGGAATACTAAAGTTATCTGCACCAAAAAAAATTTGTCGTATATAAAAAATGACGAAAAAGAGAAATTAATGATGATCCAGCATCTCAATGCTGGAAAACCAATGGAAGATTTCGTTTATGAAGACGAGAATGAAAACAATAACGAACCTAAAGATGTGAGCAGTGGTGCAGGTAATTGGAACGATGCCTATGCTGATATTATAAATTGTAAGCACACTTTTCTATATCAATCTTAGTTATTACTGGGAATTACAATACTTACTTATTCATACTCAACATCAACTCATCTTCACTTAATAAATGTAACCATATCATAAACTTTTTGTAATAAAATAAATATGTGATATGTTTTGATAAAACATAATCAGATGTGTGGTTTTCTCATCATCCTATGGATCTACCAAATCGCTTATTTAATAGTTATGTTATTAGAATATGATATGATGCGATGTGATAGGATAGGATAGGAATAGAATAGGTAGGCTGCTCTTCACATTGTGATGGCTGATGGCTTGGACTGCTCTCAACTTCAGTATTGGATGACCACAGGAAAACTGGTAGCAATCCAATAAGAGGATATTTATTTGTTAGAAACAATTGCTGGACTCTGATTACATATCTACATATAAATATTTACAATACCATTCAATTTATAAATTATAAGACATTTTTGGATATTCAAATGCTGCTTCCTCAGGAAACATGGATTTAAAAGAGGACGAAGTCTGCAATCAGCTGAACTAGGTGAGGTTGGCGATTCGTTCAATTCAATTCGTGCCGCCCACTTTCCACAATTCTTAAAGTCAGACCCGGAATTGTGGTTCACCCAGGTGGATGCATTGTTGCACGTAAACGGATTTATGTCAGACCTGTCAAAATTTTACACGATAATAACTGCACTGTATTGGATAGTTCACCATCGGTAACCGATTGTGAAGCAGTTAACAGAACGGAGGACGATGTGAAATCAATATGCAAGAGCTCATCAAAAAGTTCAATGAATGAACACATAATGGTCAGAAAAAAGTGGTGACCAGAGAAACAGTCATCGCAATCAAACACGCTCTCCAATTCCAAGATAACAACAAACAACATTCGCTTTGGGTCCGCAGCAACAAAATGTGCTCCACAATGCAAGTTCGGCGGCAAAGGCAAGCCACAAGCGGAAAACTTCGTGGGCTGCCATCACAGTGTTCGGTTGGTGGCAGCCACTCGAAATTAATTGTTACTAAAAACGCCTACTCATGGGGGCAAAGTTTATGGGTAAACGAGCCAGGAGCTTAGTGCTCAAGACCGTCCATGTAACAGCCGTGCCCATGGGCTGAATGGCACTGCGTGAGTGTGTCTGATAGCGGTGAACTCCGGATACCTGGCGACCTCCTACACTTGTGGAACCAAAAATATGAATTGCAATAAACAAAATAACATGCAAAATAGAGAACAAAACAGAGAAGGACGAAATGGAGCTCGGGATGAGCTCCGAGGACAAGTTACTGGCCTCAAGCCAGGAACTAGTCGCGGCTGACAGCTAGCAAGAAATAGCGCCAAACCCACAAAATCAACAAAAACGGCAAAGGAGAGCGCCAGCCATAGCGCACCTGATCCAAAGAAGGGCAAGTCGGAAGCACTGGTCAGGAAGAACCTGTACCAAAAAGCCCATTTCATTGCCAAAAATGAAGAGAGTGGGACGGTACTTGAGTTCGACCACGCCGACTAAGTCAAATACCAGGCCGTGGTGGACGAGTACGAGGAGTACATGACCACTCACGTGAAACCTGTAAAGGCGACTAAGCGTAATCGATCTCAAAATGCGACCATTACAAATACTAGGAAAAGTAAAGTAGCCAAAACAACAGACAACAACAATTACCATGAGGCTTTTCAGCGACGTCGCTCGGGATGAGCTGACGGTGGCACTCGTTTATGAAGTCACCAACCGCCGTTGGAGAAATGGGGGGAGATTGAACCCAGATTAACAGATTCGGTGATAGAACACCTTCTCTCTGATCTGGGTTCGTCTACACCAGGTTTCGACTCTTCTGCGGTTTTCCGCAGCTGCAGGGTGATCAAGTGTGACGAGCGTCCGTCTTTGGAGTTCCTGAGTAAATGGAGGGCTTAAGGCTTAAGCTCATCCCAGCTCGGGACATCCCAAGGCGGCCGATTATGAAGCTGGAGTATGGCAAGGTGCTACAGCTTCTGCAGCGGCAGAATCCTACCATGCCTATGAATGTCTGGATTGTCATCTAGGATGAAGGTCAGTAAAAGAGCTGCATGTCTCTACTCCTCTCCATCAACGAGGATTCAGTTAAGGAGCTTAAGAAAACGGACCACAAAATGCGGTTTGGCGTAAGGGACGAACGAACAAAATGAGTTGAATGACTCGTTTTCATAGTGTATACGGTGTAATTGCCGGCTGTTAACACTACTTAGTGCGCGATTGTGAAGTGCCTTAGTTTGAATATTATTTAGTCACTCTTTCGAGTCATTTCAACAATTTCATCAAGATAGAAGTGCATGGTTCAGTATAAGTGGATAATAATCAACACATTTACCAAACTAATCAACCTGTTTCCTGCTGTTTATATTGTTTTTCCAAACCTAAACATTTTTGTTGTATTGGAAGAAGAAGAATTGGTAAAATGGGAAACACTGTGTTTGTGGTACCACAACAATGGGCCTTAAGTGGTGATAACTTAGCTGATCTCCAACTTATCTTTATCTAGTAGATTGCGACATTCAAAAAGAGGGGGTTCATTAATATATTCATCAAATCATCTGAATTAAATTTGTCAAACTGACAGCTGTCTTCCTAGGTACTTATTGATGTCCAAAATATGAAAAGGTTTGACATTTGAATGTGAAAAATAAAAATAGAAATTGTGTTGTGCTCCTGTATTGTCTTTAATTACTTCTAATTCCAATTCCACTTGAAATTTGTTAAATAAAAAAATTAAATCCTAAAATAAAAATATGTCCACCACAACCGACCAGATGACACCAAAACAAATTTGGGATCCCAGGTGGAAAAATATGAAAAATATGATGCCGAATATTGCTTTTACCAATGACTTTGGTAATTGCAATGAATACACATTGCAATTTCATCAATTCAAGTCTGTTATTATAATTGATCGACACCTTCAAGAGCTCAAATTTCCAAATCAAAATGTTCATCCAATGGTTTTGTTGCCATATTTATATGGTAAGAGCTTTGAAGAATGCTGCACAGAGAGTCCTGGAGCAAATGGCTTGGGTCCTGGCATTGAAGTGGTTGATATAAATTTTGAAGAAGCGCAGCAAGAGGCTTCAAGTCTGTTATACCTCTTACCAATGCTTGATCGTACTGCACGATTTCTATCACATTCCAAAATAAATAACAAACGTGCACTAATTATCGACTGCAAGGATGGTGAGGAAAGGGCCATTGCCATTATTATATCATTCCTTGTTTTTCATTTGACAAATCATGTTCCGTAAGTATTGTAGTGAACTTTATAAAATGAGCAATCCAGTCTTAGGAGTATATTACAATACTACATGAGGTTTACAGCAAAATTTGCTCTTCCGATTAACTTTTTCAAAAATTCACCAAAATTCCTCATAAGCTCCCACTTGCTGAATTGCCACATTATCGTGTTAAGCAGGCTCAGTATATGTAAGGACCATGAGAACGATGATGGTATAGCTAACGCTATCGGCAGGGTAACCCCCATGCAGCTAAGGTCGAAAGAAAGAGCAGTATAAACCAGAAATTACAATGGCTAACAGGCTGTAAGGCTTCTGGTTGAAATACTAAAATTAAGATTAGGACATACTCATATATGCCCACTTCATAGATAAAAATTCATCAAGCCCCTTTGCCAATAAGTATAATAATAATAGCATTAATATAATATGTAGTATTGATATATAATCCAAAGACTGGATTGTCATCCAAAAAAATCAATTAATTTACATATATTTCCTTATTTTCTATTTCATAACAATGCAATCCAATTGGCCATCATTAACAATATTCAAAATTCCAATCTATTGTCAATATTATCTCATTCAAAACAGTGAGGCATTTGCCTGCTTAAAGCATTTCTATAAGGATACACATTTGAATCAATATTACACAAGTTTAATGTATGACTATTTATATTACATATGTCCTCCATTTTTTCCTGAAGAGTTTCAAGTAACATAACAATAAAAGGATCGGATAACAAAAGGGAGCAATGGACCAAACAAATAAAAAATCATTAAACAAATCGAAAATTCATATTCTCTTAATATTAATAATGTAAACAGAAGACATACTTACGTACGTACGTACATTGGAACATACATAATTATATAATCAAAAATATGTACTTTATTAATAATATTATGTAATATAAATGGAACAATAAAAGACAATAAACAACATTTCAAAATTTCTTATACTAAACATTTGCATCTTGCATTCTTTTCTCTTTCTTGAGTCTCTTTATTCATGTATCCCACTGCAGCAAAGAGCATCTAGCCTAGTTCTATAGCCTAGACTAGAATTGCTGTTCTTCTTCTTTCTCGGAATACCCAACAATAAATTGTGTATAATTTTGTTGTTAGGTATCCCGATCTATATTTACTAGAGGAACCGCATTCTAGAAAAAACATTTATTTTTTAAAGTGCTAATACAATAACTTCTCTATGTGTTCTTTGCGAAAACTCTATAAAACGGCTTCACACAACTAATGAGCGTACAGCAATAGAACAGAAGAGAGAGGCACACAAACCTCTCTATTCTCCCATACTACTGCATTCAACATTAGATTTGAGATTGGATACATCTTGCGAAGAATACCTTTCAATTGGTAGTTTTTTTTGTCAAAACTGGTTCAGTTGTGTAAGCAGGAAAGGATTCACAAATTCAATGTTTGCCGTTTAATTATATAATAATAATAAGAATATAGGACGAGAAAAATAGTTTAACGGCGATGAGCTCCAACTTGCAAGGTTTTATATGTTTTAATGAGAGCGAGAAAGGAACAATGACTACAAAAATCAAGCACCAACATCACGACGGGGCCGTTGCAACGCGTTCCTTCCTACGCCAGTATTACATACAATTTATTGTTGGGTATGACAAAATTTAAAATATGAAGAAGTGTTTTCTTTTAAATAGCCATTTGTCCAGTCTACACTACTACTTTCTGTTATACACACTCTAAATGAATACTACTCGTATGCGCGTAATACGAGTATGAATGTGTATTGAGTAATCAGTCGTATACGCACTGATATTAACAATTCACCGCGTACTCTTCAGTATGCTTTCATTACAACGTGTCCAAACTCTAATATGAACCTGACACACGGACACGGTAGCAGCCCCGATTACTTGGATATTACTAAAAAACGAAAAGGTTGTCAGTCTTCTACGCACGCATTTTGTCGTCAAAGACTTTCGTGTTAACCTTGAAAAAATATTTAAATACTAATAACATCAAGTGAAAAAAGTATATTAAATTATAAAATATTAAATTAAGCAAGCAAAAGAATTTAATTATCATTGGCAACTAATGAGCGTTAGTTAAAAGGAACTAATTACACCGTTAAAAATATTACGCAGCGCCCCCACAAACCTATTGTCACAGAAAGATCTAGAAAACTGCACGTACATACATAATTAATTTTATTTTGTTGAAAAATTATGGATCCCATCGAGGCACCATGTTTGGCACATATCAAAGAAATATATCCCGATATATTTTATACTAATAGTTATGCTCTATGTAATGCGAAAACCATAAGAGTTGCAAACATTAAGTTTGTAATTGTTATTGATCAAAAACTTTCGCAAAAAAGAGAATCTCACAAGAGAATTTCTAGAGTCAATGATTGTTTTGATCCATATCGTTATGGCAGTGACGTTGAGACAATTAATATAACTTTTGGTGGACCTGACGAATCAATAGACCAACTTTTACCAACTTGCGATCTGGTTGCACGCTGCCTGGGGTATGCCAAAAACTCCGGACAACGTTCCCTAATTATCGATTACAATGATAATGTACAAAGAGGATTAGCCATAGGCACGGCTTATCTCATTTTCCATAAAACTCAAAACTACTAGTAAGTAATCTTATTATTATAGTATACAGCAATTTAAAGTAGGATAATGTTACTAATACTATTGTCTATATACTATATGAATTTAGTGAGGCCGTGGTAGAACTAATGAAATCAAAGAACATCACGGGAGTATTGGATGATTACTATTCACATTAATTGTTTGACTTTGAAACTCTCGTAATAAGTCAGAAAACAAACGATGAAAACAATGTGAAGGAAGATAATATCGCCTGCAACACAAACATATGCTGCACCAAACAAAATCTTCCCGATATGAAAAATGAAGTAGATAATTTGTTAACTGAAGATTACGGTATGAAAGGTGACGCAAGTGAATCGAATGATGCCAGTTCCAATAGCTATGTAACTCTTTATCATTACGAACACACTGTTCCATTTGATCCTAATCATACAGTAAAATTATAATGATGAACAACAATCAACATTAAGTATTCCTGTATACACATATACATACTCATTCACACTCATCTTAACTTAAAACTTAATAAATGTAACCATATCATACTTTTTGTTTTTTATAATAAAATAAATCTGTAATATGTTTTGATAAAACAGAATCAGATAGATGTGTGGTTTTGTCCTGATATACTACTCTATAATATTGTATGGATAATTCAATATTAATGAGGCAAAGAACATTTCGAAGCCTTACGGCCCATTGTAATAGCTGGTGGCTTGGACTGCTGAGGAACCTGGTAGCAAACCAGTAAGAGGATATACATTTGTTAGAAACAATTGCACTTATTTTACATTACATAACATAATTCTAATTCTTTACTGAAATATATCTGTCTACATATCTTAATATAAATATTTACAATTCCATTCAATTTACAAGTTACAAATAATTTTTGTTTTAATTTTTCAACAAATCAATGGATATTATTTTTGTTCTTTATTTATTTCTATAGTTTCAACACTCGTAAAATATAAAAAAATAATAATAACAATATTACACAGTTAATAATTCGATTTTTGTTGTATATTTTTATCTCCTTATCATGAAAATGAAACAAGGCAGAAGAACAACTTTGATTAACTTCGATTTCACCGAAGCTTACATACCTTTCACACCACCGCATAGCTGAGGAAATGAAGATTGGAATACCAAATGATAATGATGACTCAGAAAAATTTATGAAAATTGGTAAAGTCTATAGAGAAGGTTCATAAACCAAAATTCTAGTGATCTTGAATGCTGAATAGTTGACAGACTAAGTCAATTCACTCATTGTCCAATTGTTCATTTGTGGGATCTCCTCCTCCGAAGCATGCTTCTAGTTCTATGCATTATAATTAAATAACATAATGTGATAAATGTTAATTAATTGGGTGTGAAAGATACACTAGTAGCAGCAGTTATAAAATTTAGAAATTTTCAATTTTGTTTGTTTTTATTTCTGTTCCTTGTTCCTTGTTTCTTGTTTCATATCATATTTAAATTAATAAATATTCATACGTTTTATTGTATTTTAGCTGGTATTTCGACGCATATAATATCATCGGTATTTTGATCTTGTAATTCCCATTTAACTAAAACGGAAACCTAAGAAACAGAAGATTATTATTAATTATTAACAAGCAGATACTTAGATATGAAATACCTTTGGATATGCCTTTAAAACTGGTAACGATGCTGTATATCTATAAGTTTCATTTTTCTCCAATGGACATTTAAGGCCACTATCAACACAAGCATCAGGATTTTGCAAATGGAATGGCATTTCAATGCCTAAAACTTTACCATGTACAACAGTTTTAACTGAATTCACTTGCTCAGCTGTTCATCAAAAATACAATAAAATACAATACACAATAGAAAGATGATTGCAGATTGAGGATTGAGGATTGCGGATTACTTACCAAGTGCAAAATCAATTGATATGGAGACGTTTGTATTACGTTTTAAAATGCATTCAGCTTTTGTTGTATCACAACCCGATATTGTTACTTTTGTAAATTTACCAGTTTTGGAACCTAGAAAATAATAATAAAAAACTTAAATTATAGTCTTTGCAGAGCTTACACTTTAGTCCAGATAAATGATTTAAATTATTGGAGGTTTTGTAAAATTTTACACGTTTACACAGTTTGATCAATAGATCAACTCTAACAATACAACAAAAAACATTTGGAGAACTACGAAGGCAAGAAAAATGTCTCATTAAACCAAAGAGGGGACCATGCCTTCTTATTGCCAGATCAACTAATTCCTTTTTTCATACCAACGGGTGCATGTGCATGTCTGTTTCAAACAAGAGTATGGTATTGAAGATCTTATCAAAATTAATGCATAAAACCAAACGAAAATTCACAGCTCGGACCCATTATTTGGAATATATTTGGATCCAAACTTCAATTGGGGATTTAATTCCCAGAATTTTAATATAATCAGTTTCTGCTTTGACTTCAATTTGCAAAACAATGTCATCGGAATCGGATGTACAATGGTTAGACTACCACGATGGGGAATCGGATACACAATGGTTAGACTATCACCAGTGGAGAATCTGTGGACCAGATAACTTCAAGAGTGCCTGTGTATGTGACTCTAAGAATATTCCCTTTAAAAGCGGTTGCGGTGTGATCGCCACAGTACACTACAATATTTTGTCTATGCACTGACTATACTGTTCTGTAAAAACCCAACACTTAATCCTTTATTTTGATCAAGTGAATTCATAATAAAGTCAAGTGTACAATAAAAACAAGACTCTTTTATTGAGGCCTGGGGCCCACTCTGTATTATGTCTTCTTACTATAATCTGTCATATTGCTCATTACTCTTAAATCCTGATGGTTTCCGAAATGGAGAACAATAAAAAAGCACGTGTATTTGTCTTATCTAATCACCATAATTATATTTAGGACTGTGCGGATCACAGCGCCCTTTTTACAGTTTTCAATACTAATATTATATTTGTGTGGTCTTACAACTATCTTCTTGGTCTGGAGTGAAGATCTATCTTAAGCCTTTGTCGCTTAATGGATCAAATCTGGTTGAATAACTTAACTTCACTTTGACACTCAAGCCTGCAATATGTACTATATAGTTAGGTTTAAATCTTTGGAGTATATTAACATTTGAAATAAACGTAGTACTTACCCCAATGTTTATATATTTCACAGATTTAACTGAGAGTTACGTCCAAGAGAGTGATCCAGTTCGTCAATTGCATGAAGTGTGTGTGTCTATCAGCCAATTGAGTCGCCTCCATTGAAGCATACATACTATGTATTTCGTGGTGATGATTAATGATGGGTGGGGATGCTTGCCACATACATAAGGACCCATTGTGCAGTACCTAACACAGCTTGCACAGCTTTTCTATTAACGAAATTTCACTCAGTTAGTCGATGGACACATATACTTACATACGTATTTGGCAATATTTTTTTGAGTAACCAGCACGATGTTGGTCTTGTTAGCAGGGGCTTGGTATGTCCCGTTTTCTTCTTGTATTTGCAGTCCTTTTAAAAGTGCCGCCTGTGTGGGACTCACACCTTGCTCTTCAGCACTCAACATCGCTACTTGGCAGCACACACTTCTTATTATCAGGAATTATATAAAATATCTTTTGTGCGAGTTCCTCAGTTCATTGCCGCAGTAAATCCAAAAGTTTTAATTTAGAACAGGGCTGTCCAACCCACGGCCCAGACGGACGAAGTGGCAAAGAGAAATTTCTTTGGGCCGCTGGTTAGGGTCAAGTTCAAGTACGCTGTGGAAAGTTATTTTTTGTTCACAGTCCTGATTTAGGAGTGAATAAGTATCTTGTCTTGGAGAAGCTGATGGCATACTGAACATGGATTATGAAACCCATAACAACACAATTAGTATGTCCGTTGAGCCAACTGATTTTTTGAAACAATTATCAACACTATATTGCTACCGAACCAAAAGTACAATAACATACAGAAGATAGATCATTTGGGCATAAGAAATCTTTAATATTGTTTCACTCAAAACTTTACAACTTATTTTTAGTTTAAATGCAATAGAATTGAAGAAAAATGTTTCATCTGCACTTCACCTTCACCTTCACCTTACAACACTTACAACATTGTATTTTATAACATTGGAAGTGCTAAAATTTTATTGTGAATACCCACCCATACACGGTGTAGCATGATGCACGCAGCCGTTGTGTGGATACACGTTTAGCCCACACATGGTGCTTTATTCATTTGTTTTCAATTTTGTCATGGGTCTTCTCGATTTTGCTTAAACTACATAAATCAACCACCGCATTAACTAAGTGGCAGCTAGAGCATGACAAAAAATATGATTTAATTTATTAATTTATAAATTTTAAGGCAACTCCAAACTCTTATCATCCCTTACTCAATATAATCAATAGTCAATATAGAAAAAAATATTATTGAAAATTGGTAAAATATCATGTTCAATCTTGTGCGCTTGATTTGTCAGCGCCAAAGAAATTCAAATATATCAATAGAAAACAACAATATTGAATTAACGTAAATAAGGAACGATTCAATGTAACATGAGGCAGTTCAGTGCTCAAGAGACTTCACAAACTGTCAGTTTGAGCGGTGCTACACGCTGCATAAAAGTCATTTTGATATAGTAGTGTGTACCTGATTTTTTGCGAAAAAGTTACCATATCTCCATATTTTTTTTATATATTGTAATTCATCGAAGAACGAGTGACGCTCGTTGACGGCGTTTAAGAACAAGTGATTTCAATGTGTCTAATGCATAAAAATTCCAATCAATACTAATAATACTAATACTTGTCAGAGGCTGATCGCATAAACATATAAATATATAAAATTATATTAAATTAATCATTGCAATTAGCAAGCATATAAAAGGAACTAATCATTCCGTTAAAAGATATATCGCAGCGCCCCCACAAACCTACGGTGCAAAAAAAAACTAGAACATTGCGCGTCTTACTTTGTTCATATACATAAATACAACGTCGAAGCTTTATTATTTTATTTTGTTGGAGAAATATGGATTATTCATCCGTTAAGGCACTACGTAAGGCCAATATCAATGAAATATACAAAGATATATTTTATACTAATAGCTATGGGCTTTGTGATGCGAACACCATACGAATTGCAAACATTAAGTTTGTATTTGTAATTGATCAAAAACTCGCACAATGGCCAAATGAACATCACGACAGGATTCCTGGAGTCAATGATTGTTGTAATCCAAATCGTTATGGCATTGGAGTTCGGACAGTTGATTTAACTTTTGGTGGACGTAACGAACCATTAGAACACCTTTTACCAACTTGCGAACGGGTTGCACGCATCTTGGCGCACGCCAGATGCTCCGGAAATCGTTCCTTAATTATTGACTACAATGATGATATGCAAAGAGGAATTGCCATAGGTGTGGCATACCTCATTTTCCATAAGACTCAAAATTACTAGTAAGTATTATTATTATTATATACAGCAATTTAAAATAGGATAATGTTACTAATACTATTGTATAATTTATATGAATACAGTGAGGCCGTGGTGGAACTAGTTAGGAACAAACACATCACGGAAGATTTGAATGAGTACTATTCACATTTATTGTATCACTTTGAAACTCGCGTAAAAAATCTCGGAAATCCCAATACACTCCATGTGAAGGAAGATAATCTCGCTTTAAAAAATATATGGAATACTAAAGTTATCTGCACCAAAAAAAATTTGTCGTATATAAAAAATGACGAAAAAGAGAAATTAATGATGATCCAGCATCTCAATGCTGGAAAACCAATGGAAGATTTCGTTTATGAAGACGAGAATGAAAACAATAACGAACCTAAAGATGTGAGCAGTGGTGCAGGTAATTGGAACGATGCCTATGCTGATATTATAAATTGTAAGCACACTTTTCTATATCAATCTTAGTTATTACTGGGAATTACAATACTTACTTATTCATACTCAACATCAACTCATCTTCACTTAATAAATGTAACCATATCATAAACTTTTTGTAATAAAATAAATATGTGATATGTTTTGATAAAACATAATCAGATGTGTGGTTTTCTCATCATCCTATGGATCTACCAAATCGCTTATTTAATAGTTATGTTATTAGAATATGATATGATGCGATGTGATAGGATAGGATAGGAATAGAATAGGTAGGCTGCTCTTCACATTGTGATGGCTGATGGCTTGGACTGCTCTCAACTTCAGTATTGGATGACCACAGGAAAACTGGTAGCAATCCAATAAGAGGATATTTATTTGTTAGAAACAATTGCTGGACTCTGATTACATATCTACATATAAATATTTACAATACCATTCAATTTATAAATTATAAGACATTTTTGGATATTCAAATGCTGCTGGAAAATACGAAAAACTTAAGAAAGAGCTGATCACTCGGTTTGATGAGTGGAATATAATTACCAAAACTTCTCATCGGATTGGACCTGGCTAACGAAAGGCCCAGTCAACTTTTAAGAGAGATGAGGGATTTGCCAGACAAATCAATCTCAGCAGATGCACTGAAAAAGTTGTGGCAGCAACACATAGGATTATTTTTACCATACGTTGCACATTTGCCGGAATCAGCTGAATCGCACCACTAGGGGGAGTACCTCCCATACAAACCCTCACTTCAATTAATGTTCTTATTAGAAAAAGTTTTTTGTTTTTTGACATATCAAACTGAAATTTGGATACTATAAGATTCTGATCCATATTCATCAACCATGTCAATTTCATGATCCTACGGTTACCGGGAGGGGTCCCCGGGAGGGGTCCCTCCCATACAAACCCTCATTCAAATTGATGTTCTTATTAGAAAAAGTTTTTTGTTTCTTGACGTATCAAACTAAAATTTGAATACTGTAAGATTCTGATCCATATTCATCAACCATGTTAATTTTATGATCCTACGGTTACCAGAAAGGGTACCTCCCATACAAACCCAAATTAAATGACAAACTTATAAGGAGTAAAAGTACAGTGCCACTCAAACTGTGCTCATATTTGATACTCAAACTGTATTCTTTATTGATACTCAAACTGTAACAGAGAGAATATAGTGATACTAAGAAAGGATGGTTGGATGCAACCCGGAGGAGGGTGAAGAGTATTACATCTTTGGCATAGCCAATGATAGCCTTGTTTCTGGTTTTTGTTGACATGGTTTCGATTGTATAAATCAGTCATTAATGGTATTTCTTAAAGAGCAGAGTGTACTTATTGTAGAACAGATACATTTTTGTACTACGTTAACATTATAGTAGCTATGGGCAAGAGATGGTAGTGTAAACTGCTGTTCACCTTCATTGGCCTTCTCAACTTCAGACTGTTCCATTGCAGTATATTCAGAAGTAACATTCTGCTAGCGTAAAGCGGGAGTGTGTGAAAAGAGTTCACTTTGTTCCATACAGCTTCTAACAATAAAACTGCATCCAAAACATTAATTTTTGATCCTTTTTTAATCAATGTTTTGCAAGATTTTGGGAACATGATAATTTGCTATAGTGACTTTAGAAAGAACGTATTGTATATTGGCTTGGTCCATCGGTTGTAAGACAACTGTAGCATTTGGTGGAAGAAAAATTAGTTTTATCTGCTTCATTCCATCAACATGCGGATCACCTGGACAGTTATCGGTCACTAAAACATATTTTTCGGCCTTGTTATTGAAGTTTCTTGTCCCACTCAAATGTCCAATTGTCCAATAACAAGCGCAGTCTTTTCTTTTCGGTTCGGTTCCACTCATATTTGCTGCAACCATAACTGTCAAACGATCTTTTGACAATTTGCCATTTGAGCATTTTTCGCCTGTAAACTTAACACTCTTTGCTGGTATTAGTTACATTATAGAACAGTCCAGTTTCGTCAGCATTTAAGTTATTTTCGGGGAGGTAGCACTAGCTCGATCGCCGAACACTATGTCGCTCGCTACACACACAAATTCGTTAAAGGTAATGTTGTTATAAACGATTTTGACAGTATTTGAATTAGCTCCGAAGAATATTAAAAAATTAAAATTCATTATGACTACTAGACTCTTGAAGGAGCTGTAATTATGAGATTTCTTTCTTTCAACATTTACAAAGTGACTAAGTTCCTCCCTTCCGTTGCATTGCTCAATCTTATCTTATATGCAGTGATGCCATTTTAGTCTTTTACCGGACAGATCTGTCCTTTTTTTAACATCCCCTATCCGGAAATCTATCCTTTTTTAGTTTTAATGTATTATTTAATTATTTTTTTTCAAATTTTGTGAATATGCTAAAATTACGCAAATAATAGAAATAGTCGTCATGTATTGGGTTGTGCTCATCACTAATATCATAACTTAACATTGTGGCTGATCACATGACCAAAAACGGCACATGACCCGAAGTCATGATGAAGTGATAACAGCCATTTAGGAACCCGAAAACAAGTTCAAGTTGACAAGACTACAAGTAGACTCTGGAAAAAGGAATTTAAACAAGTGAAGAAGAACAACATAAACAAACATGCCGAAAGAAATATATAAACAAAAATTTCGCGAGTCGTGGCTAAATCAGCCTGATTTAAAAAGTTGGGTGAGCCGCGATCCAAAAGATAACAATAAGGCTTACTGCAAGTTTTGTAAGTGTGGGATTAACTCCAAAATTGATCAAATACTTGCGCACATGGCCACAAAAAAAACATGTGGTTAATGCCCAGCCATTCACACAGACAAATAAATTATCGTTATCACCTAAACCAAGGAACGATACTGCTGTCCAGGAGGCGGCGCTAGTAATGTTCATTGCCCAGAATGCTGCGATTGAACCAGTCGCCTATTTAAGCGACTTGTGCAAACAAAAATTTGGCGCATCGCAATTGCGTCGGACGAAATGCACACAGATTATTAAAAACGTGTTAGCCGAACATTTTAAAGAAGATCTTCGGAAAGATATTGGTGATGCAAAATACAGTCTGCTAATCGATGAGACGACGGATGTAAGCATTACTAAGATTATAGGTAGGACGCACTTATTATATTATAGGCAGGTAACACTTATGAGGTTCCAGATTAATATCTCAACATGATTGGCACTAGTGCCTTCTACAGTAGTGCCGTAAAAGAAGAGGATTATGACCTCATAGATGAGGCAATAAAGCTCATTTTATATAAAAAAAATAAATTTATAACTTTAAAATTAATAAAAATAAAAATAATAAGGCATAAAATTTTGTCCTGTTTTCTGTCCTTTTTTAACTATTATTTGTCCCTTTTTTCCGCTTTTTTGAGGTCGGTTTGTCCAGTTTTTGTGATAGGTTGATGGCATCACTGATTGGCACCCAAAGGTCTCTGTGCAGCACCTCATTTCGAACGTAGAACGGAGCATTCGCTATTCTCCTCAGATGCTTCGATTGATAGCGTTGAATTATTTCTATATTAGAGTTAGCTGCTGTACCCCATAATTGGATTCCGTATGTCCATATTGGTTTGATTATTGTTTTGTACAAAAGGACTTTATAGCGCAAGCTGAGTTGGGACCCATTACTTAACAAGCAGCTCATCCTCCAGTTTTTCAGCACGAGTCGCTTCTTCTTTCTCTTAATGTGCTCCTGCCAGTTAAGCCTTCTGTTCAAAGTAAGACCGAGATACTTAGCATAACTTAATCTTATCATTATTTGTTTATTTAATTACAATGTTAATGTCAATGACGAATGTCATCAAATCTGGACACATCACATCATTACTATCGCGTTCATCTAACATCTTGTGAAGCTTGAAGTTTCTATGATGAAGCTGGGTTTTGTTGGCTTTCATGCCCTTAACGGAAGGAGACCAAGAACAGTGCCTTTATAAAAGCCTATTCGTTTAAAAAGAAGACTTCACATTGCCAAAAAATTTGTAAATGAGCCAGAGAGTGTATGGAGTAATATTTTATGGATGGATGAGACAGAAATCGTACAATTTGAATGCAGATAACCATGTAAAGCCGTCAAGCATGAAGACGAGAAACTAACGTTGTGGGAATGCTTATCTTGGAAAGGCGTAGGATCTTTAATTAATATCGTTGGTATAATGGACGTGAATTATTATGTTGCAAGAGTCATTCAAGAAGTAATGTTGCCTTATGCGGAAGAAGAAATGCCAATACGATGGGTTTTCCAACGAGGCAATGACCCAACACGTCACACTTTCAAAAAGGCAAAAAAGTGGTTCGAAGACAAAAACCTCCGTGTTTTGGAACGGCCGGCACAATTACCTGACCTAAATCCTACTGAGCATCTTTGGAGGGATGTTAAGAATGGTGTAAGGACCGACAAACCAAAAATAATTTCAGAGATGTGGACCGCTGACAAGAATTCTTAGGATAATGTCCGTTTATCAAGATGTCGAAATTTAATAAATTCTATGACGTCCAGAAGCAAAGAAGTGATAGCAAATCATGGTGCTCTTATTATTTCGAACAGCTGATTTTGGATGTTTTATAACAAAAGTGCTAAAATTTAAAAAATAGAGGTTCATTTCCCTAATTTTTTCTTTTTCATTTATTAAATAAATATATAAGTATTAAAAATACCAAAAAGAAATTTCAGAAAATATAATACTTTTATTTTTACACCACTTTTAAATTGTACGCCGTTGTTGTTCTTATATTTTCGAACTCGTTTGTAAATAAATAACGGAGTAATAACGAAAATGTATTCAGTTTTATGAGCAAACAAACTTAAGAAGAAGTACTCACTATATGGGTACTCGTTCCCTCTACTTGGGACACCAGCTGAGATAGTCAGCAAACATTTGGAATCTGGTCCATAGCAACATAGTCTTCTTCTATTATTAGAAGATTACATAAGATTAGAGTCCTATAACTATACACCATTTAATTATAAGCGAAATCGTGTATGCAAAATTCTAGGATTGTCCCGGAATTCTGTAATATCTCATGCTCCCATCATAACCAACTGCATATTCTTTATTTACCAGTTATTTTTCGATTTTCTGAGTGTCTGTCTATCAATCAAAGAAACTGATACTACAACATAAGTATGAGGATGGAGAATACCTTTCCGAATTACCATCAGTGTCTTCGAAGGTTTTCATTTCCCTTTATCCATCCAAGAATTTCAGTTTTATTCAAATTAAATTTCAAGAATTTTATTAATTTGGAATTAATAAATACATAATACATAAAATTGTTATAACGAAAATAGGGGTTGTTTTTTTTTTGTATCTTTATAAGAAAAAAGATTTTATGTTTTTTTTTTTAGGTATCCTTAATTTTAAGCTGGTGGCTGCTACTGCTACTTTTCGGTTGCTTTATGGCTTGTTTCTCATCATAATAGTATTGATTTAAATTCATTACGCATAAAAGGTTGCTAATTTCTTCTTGATAGCCATGGGATACAACTTTCTGGCCCAAATACATGAGATACTGTATGAAATCATCGAACTGCTTTTCTTCATACAGAAGTCTTTCATAACGTTTATGTTCATATACTTGAGTCTCTGGATTCAATAGAAATGCATCAGCTTTCAGAACACTAGAAAAAAGAAAAAAAAAATTTATTGAAAGAAAATCATCATCATCATCAATCATCATGATCAAATTCTACTTACTTGTAGAAACGTAAGGATATTTTAAGCATTGAATTAATTTGTTTACTTATATTGTCGCTGCGACGATTCAATAAACAAAGAAATTTAATCTCTTTTAGATAATTCGCATGTGCCTGATATAACATTTCGACATCGGCCACTTTACATAGAGCAACTTTGAATCGCTGCCATGACGATTGCAAGACATTTGCATATAAATAACTTTGAAGGCTACCAACAAAATGTGCCAACTTATAACGTATAAATTGGACACGACGAAATTGAGGTGATGTTGCTAATTTTGGATCGCGCGGACCTTTCAAATATAGATAGGCATGGTCCAAACAATAATTAACGCGACGTATTTTGAATAGAAATTGAAAAATCATCTTATAATGATCCATAGCTTCTGGTGTCAGTATCAAACTTAAGGGCCATTCCACCCGATATGATAAAATGAGTACATCTAAAACATTTGGTGAAGTTAATATGAACTGGTCGGGTATTTCAAGAACCTCAAATGATAGATTATCTGAAAATTTTGAAGTATCTGTAAATAAACAAAACAAAACAAAAAGAAATTAATTAAATAATATTATTATAGTATCATATTGAAAATTCAAAATCTCTCACAAATGATGACCGGCCTCATCGATACATAGTGCACCCACCCTGTTAAGTTATCCCTAACCATGCCATCCACCTTAGATTAGATTAGTGAAAGCGCTGGAACTAGAACACCTCGTCACTGCAGCCTTACTCTCTCTTCCCACTTCTCCTACCACTCTACCTTTCTGTGGACACACAATGGACATTTAATGGCCTAAGTTGGCAGCTTTTGGTATCTCTAACATACACCTTACCTTAAATATAGATTGTTTCCAAATAGGAGTAGCTAAAATCGATCACTTTCGAAATGTAGGTCAACTTTATATTTTAGTAGTATGTAACTAATGGGTGATTCATTAAGAGGTTTTTTTGTCAATTGGATTTCTTTTACAGATCACGCGAGACTAGTGTCATGCTGTCATGTTATTTTTATTCAGTAATGTTTGACAAATCATCATGGAAAAGACTCACACCGCAACAACGTCTGCGAATTATTCAGCTGTATAACGAAAATCAGCGATCTGTCAAAAATGTTTTTCGGCCACTTCGAGACCAATATTGCCAAAACCATCCGTAAATTTGAGTCGCAGTGTACGCTTTTGGATGATACGCGACCGAACAGACCACATCCAGCCCGTAGTGAGGAGAATATTGCGGCTGTAGACGAGAGTGTGGCTGAAGACCATGAGCAATCCATTCGACGCCGATCTCAACATTTGAACTTATCGTATGCAACTACTTGGCGAAGTTACGATCGGGATCTTGGTTTGAAGGCTTACAAAATCCAACTCGTCCAAGAATTGAAGCCGCCAGACTTGAATTTACGCTTAAATTTCAGTCAATGAGCTCTGGAACAGCTCAACGAAGATCCGCTATTTTCGCGTCGAATTTTGTTCAGTGATGCGACACATTTCTGGCTCAATGGCTACCGATACCGCACCATGATAATTGGCTTTTTGTTGCCTGAAGTTGAAGCCCGAAGTGTTGGCGATATTTGGTTCCAACAGGATGGGGTAACGGCACACACAGTGCGCGACACAATGGCTTTATTGAGAAATCATTTTGGCGAGCAATTAATTTCGCGTTTCGGACCTGTCAATTGGTCGCCTAGATCGTGAGATATCACACCTTTGGACTTTTTTCTCTGGGATTATGTGAAGTCAAAAGTCTTCGCCAATAAGCCAGCTACTATCCAGGGCTTTGAAGTCAACATCACTCGCATAATTGGGCAGATACCGGTTGCAAGGCTGGAAAGAGAAATCCAAAATTGGACCTCCCGATTGGACCACCTACGGCGTAATCGCGGCTAGCATTTGAATGAAATTATTTTCATAAAGTGAATGTCAGAGAATGTTCTTTCAGGACTTAATAAAGATTCGGCCATCCAATTATTCATTTCTGTGTTTTATTTACAATTTAAAAAAAAAAACTTCTAAATAAATCACCCTTTACAATATATTTTTAGTCTCTTGAGCAAATCTGATGGTGAGTCACCCGTTTTGTTGGAGCATACTCGAATAGATGATGGTATACGGTGCTTCAAATGTGGAAAAAAAGTACATATTGGGGTTAATTGCACGGAACAGGGAAACGATAATATCAGCAACATTCATAATTGTACTTTTTGTGGCAAATCGGGTCGTGATGAAAGGGAAGAAGGATAAAACGTTAATATCTGTAAAAATATTTCGCTATCAAAGAATTAAAATAGTTGTTTACTTGATACCGGCTCAGATTGTTCGGTTAGATCTGATATATCTGATATAGCAGCAGACAAAGGTACATACGAGTATCACTAAAAAGAGATCGTTACTTTCTTTCGGTGGAAGGAATTGGCAGAGAGTGAGTATTACTAATGGAATGGGTGATTAAAGTGGCAATTGTTTTCAAAGAAATAACCGTGAAAGTTTTTGCAATCTGAAATTATTGTGGGCAGACCCCACCCCACCTTGATGTAGTAAATGCTGGTGGTTTCACACGTTGTTATGTACCCAGAACCAAACAATTAACGGCTTTCCGACTTCACGAGTGTCCACTGGTTCCCTTAGTATTCGTTTGACAAAGAATGCAGTTGTGAATTATAGGACCTTGTCACAAGTAGATTATTTGAGTTGTAATATGCTTTAGTTAAGTATTGTAAGTTAGGAGGAGACCAGCTCCTACTCTTTCATATTAGTAGTAGATTGATTAGATCATATTTGTTAGATAAACTTTCAATTTAGAATTCAATATATGTACTTATGAATGTACTACTACCTTTGGTCTACTGTGTTCTATCTTAACTATTGTATTTCGAGAAATGTTCAAGGCTATGTAAGATGACTTTAATCCTTCATTTCATTAATCCAATATAGAATTCATTTTCATGAGATATTTTGAATATGGGTAAATTCATTTATTTGTTATAACTTACTTGATGATGAATTACTAATCGCTTCATAAAGTATGGTATGCAATATTTGAAAACTCAGCAATTGTGCTGGACTGGATCCATTTTCCAGTCGACTTATTATACCCTGGGTAATGACATCACTAAATATACCATCCATAAGAAAATAATAATCACGCAAATTACGAAAATGTTCATAGATTTGCGTATCCTCATATAGGATTCGCATAAGTTCATTGCGTACCAAACCATAGTGTACACGCACTGGTATCATAACGGATTCACTTAAAAAATGTTGCATTATTAAAGTATCTTCAAAAGTCATACAAGTAAGCTTTTTTGTTTTTATCCTATTATCATCATCATCATCATCATCATATTCTCCAATTGTGCATTTAACATTAACCGTGGTGGTGTTGATGGTGGTGGTGGTGTTGAAAGCAGAATCTTTAAATTTGGGTATGAGTAAACGTGAATTGACATTTGAGAAAGCAAATTTTTCATCCAACAATTTATATAGTTGCACATAAGGTGGATTTTGTTGTTCTGGATTTTCATTTTTATTTTGACAAAATTTATGATATTCTTGTTTATATTTTGCACTTATTAATGAGATGCTTGCAATTGCATTTCCAACACTTGGTTGGTTTGGTTGAGTATGATCATTATCATGAACATAATATTCAGAGGCCATTTGTTGTTGAGATTCTTGTAAATGATAAACATAATGATCTTGAGGTAGAGGTGACGGTGATGGTGACATACTATCATCTGAACGATCACATGATATCTCTTTGATGTCTTGAAGTAGAGAAGAAGATTTAACAGCAGATATGCTGTTGTTATTATTATTGTATTCATCTAAACATTGATGATGCGATGTTATTGTGGTGGCTGTGCATCCGATAGATATGTCTGAAGTTATTGACATTGGTGTATCAGCATCTAAATTATCATCTTTTTTATTCATCATTTGTTGTTGTTCTGGTAATTGTAATTGTAAATTTGTTGGTATTATTCTTTTATTTCTTTGATGATCATTATGATGGTGATTACGATGATGATGATGATGATGATGTTTTTTTACTTGATTCATTTGCTCGTTTTTCTGTATTTCCTTTTCCCCTAAATGTTCAGTCTGCAATCGCATACCATATTCACTTTCTAAGACACGCTTACGATTAATTTCTCTTTGTGTAAGTTGTGGTGTTGTGGTGATTTGTGGTTGGGGCTTCTCTGGTTCTTTATGTCTATTATCGCCTCCTTTATATGTCAGACTCGAGTGATGCATATTCAAACGATTTGTTCGTAAATCATTTAATTCTTTATGATTACTATCTGATGGTAATGTATTCAAATTGATATCAGTATCAGTGCCAGTGTCAGTACCAGTACCACTAGCAGTACCAGTAATTGATGATGATGATGGATGTTCTTGCAATGGTGTACTATAAGCTTCAGTCATGACACGCATTCTATTACGTTCCAAATCGGTTAAATCCATTTTATCTATTGCTACAAATGCAGCATGTGGTTGTGGTGGCTGTGATAATGGCATATGAAACTCTTCATTCATGACACGATTTCTATTACGTTCCAATTCAGTTAAAGGCTTCCTTTTATTTTTGATGATTGGTGTTGTATTAATCTTATTAAAATCTTTAATCGTATCACATGGCCAGGTATCACCCATCATTTGAGCACCATGACATTCTTCATTCATGACACGATTTCTATTACGTTCCAATTCAGTTAAAGGCTTCATTTTATTTTTGTGGATTGGTGTTGTACTAATCTTATTAAAATCTTTAATCGTATCACATGGCCAGGTATCACCCATCATTTGAGCACCATGACATTCTTCATTCATGACACGATTTCTATTACGTTCCAATTCAGTTAAAGGCTTCCTTTTATTTTTGTTGATTGGTGTTGTATGAATCTTACTAAAATCTTTGATCGTATCACATGGCAAACTATCGCCCATCATTTGAGCAGGATGACTTTCTTCATTCATGACATGATTTCTATTACGTTCCAATTCAGTTAAAGGCTTCCTTTTATTTTTGTTGATTGGTGTTGTATTAATCTTATTAAAATCTTTAATCGTATCACATGGCAAACTATCACCCATCATTTGAGCAGCATGACATTCTTCATTCATGACACGATTTCTATTACGTTCCAAATCAGTTAAAGGCTTCGTTTTATTTTTGTTGATTGGTGTTGTATCAATCTTATTAAAATCTTTAATCGTATCACTTGGCCAGGTATCACCCATCATTTGAGCACCATGACATTCTTCATTCATGACACGATTTCTATTACGTTCCAAATCAGTTAAAGGCTTCAGTTCATTTTTGATGATTGGTGATGTATCAATCTTATTAAAATCTTTAATCGTAACACATGGCAAACTATCACCCATCATTTGAGCAGCATGACATTCTTCATTCATGACACGATTTCTATTACGTTCCAAATCAGTTAAAGGCTTCATTTTATTTTTGTTGATTGGTGTTGTATTAATCTTATTAAAATCTTTAATCGTATCACATGGCAAACTATCACCCATCATTTGAGCAGCATGACATTGTTCATTCATGACACGATTTCTATTACGTTCCAAATCAGTTAAAGGCTTCTTTGTACTACTCTTATTGAAATCTTTAGTCGTAACACATGCTAAACTATCGCCCATCATTTGACCAGACATCATGCGATTTCGATTTTGTAAACAAATCGATATTGGTTCAATATTTGAATTAAACATATCCAAGTCAAAAGATTTTATATGTGAAATTATTTCATTTGATTGATGCTGCTTCTGATGATGTTGCATATCTTCTAGATCAACATCTTGCTCATGACCATTCAATTCAATTGTAATACTTGATTGTATTTGTGTAATGAAATCATTATGAGTCAAGGCTTCATATACATAGCCTTCAAGAAATATGGAATCACATGATAGTGATTTTGTTTCTAAAAATAACTCAACATCTTTTCTCATGATTTTAATATCATTTATATCCAAAAGTGATACTGATTTCTTTAACAATTGCTTATTTGTTTTATCTCTCAATGGTTTCAGACCATTTCCTTTTGTTGTTGCTTTTAATATGCCTTCTTGTTTTTTATCATCCTTATCAATATATTGACTTAAAATTAGTATGTCGTCGTTTTTGAAAAAATAACTAAAATTCTTCAGGTACGCAATACGTTCTCGTAAATTTATATTTCTCGTTAAAAGAGCTTGTTCTTCCAACATTTCCAATTCTGTTTGCATGCAAATTTCTTTAAAAACTATCTCTTTACGTTCATTTCCTTTCCTATATAAATCATCTTCTCTTTGCTTACGCCAAGTATTTATCATGCTTCTTTTCTTTAGTTGTTCATTTCGTTGTTGTTCCTTCCAAGCTGCTAAACGCGATTCATGTCGTTGTATAACTTGGTTTTTGATAGCATCTTTCTTAGCTTTACGTTCATCAAAAATTGTTTGCATATTAACAATTTTACAATGTACACGTGATTTTTCCAAATATTCTGACCAATTGTTTTTTGTCTCCTCCAATTCGGACTGATTAAAGCACACTTTCACTTCAGGACATTCAACATCGAACAGTGGATGCTAATGGAGAATAGAATAGAATATAATAGATTAATAAAAATATAACATTTAATTAATTAGTTTCCTCTTTTCCTCTTATAAAGTATATACTCAAATATAGAAATACTTTATTTTCATATTTAAGAATGTCTTTGCTTGTCCATAAAAATACATATGTATGAACTACTTTAGGATAGGATAGTACATTATAAAGGAATCCCCATGTGGGTATATTGAAATCAGACAATATGTACAGCAATTCTGGCAACATCAACAAACCTCCTAAGTAACCCATCCCAAGCAACTTGATAAGCTTGACTTCTGGCTGACTAAATGGAATATATGTAAATATATGTCACATTCTCTATGAGAAAAGGGGACTGCCCCAATGTGAAAATAAATCAAGTTGTAATTCACACATCAAACTGTGTTAAATATCTCAACATGCATATTGACAGAAGATTAACGTTGACAGAACATATAAAAACTAAATACAAGCACCTATTCGACGTTCAAACATCGATACTACAAAGGTTTCAATCATCTGGGAGTAATTTGCAGCGCACCATGGTTGTGTAACCAATAAAAAAATCTGCACAAAGACACAAATATACCTCTTGTCAAAGAAGAAGTTCCAATTACGTTAATAGGCTATGTAATCATAGTAATCACCTAGCTGTTAATCTACTGGATAATAGTTAGGATACTCGATGATTAAGTTACCGTTATATTAAAATTTATTAAAAGTCGTAGGTTAGGTAAAGTGGCAGCCCTCAGACGAGAGGCTCACTTAGGCACATGAGGTGAAGCACTGTCTCCTCCGCTTCTTTAGAGCCGCAACTACAGCAGAAATCGTAATGCGCAAGCCCAAGTCTGCCAGCATGTTTGCCTATGACGCATTGACCCGTTAGTACGTTTATGGTTTAGCTTATTGACCTTCTACCGAGATTGAGCAGGTGGCCGTTTCGTTTCCTGTGCATATTAGACTAGGTTTGCCTAGCTATGCTGCAAGTGTCTTCTTCTACCCAGAGAGCATTGGCTTTTACTTGGTAGAATTTTCTGACAGTGAGCTTCACCGTTGCTAACGGAATTCCAGCAGGAGACGTTACATCCTCACGTAACGTCCCTTCTTTGGCTAGTTTGTCCGCTTCACAATTACTCACAATGACTTTATGTTCGGGCACCCAGCATAATTGTAAGGGTACGTGACAGGCTAGAGTGTCTAGGGAAGAGCGGCAATCGGCGACAAGCTTGGAAGTAGTATATACACCCGAGAGGGAATTTATTGCCGCTTGGCTATCTGTGTAGATATTAATATGCAACCTCGAAGTGTAGTTATCTAGAAGCCACCCGGAGGCCATTAGTATGGCGATTACTTCTGCTTGAAAGACGCTACAGTGGTCAGACAAGCGAAAGCTGAGCTTTAAGCTTGGGTTGTTCGAGAAGATACCGCAACCGACTTTCTTCTCCAATTTGTAGCCATCTGTGTCGATGTCTATGGAGTTAGGTTTTAGAACTTTACCGTCCAGCCAATCCTCCCTACTGGGAATGTGAGTGGAGAACTTCCGGTTAAAGTAGGGTGAGGGACATACGTTGTTGACTGTCGCGAGGACAGATGGGCCGCGTCGCAGGATGCTTTCATGGCCCTGTATGTGACTAGTCCAGCGAGCTATGGTGCTAAGTCTAACTGCAGAACATTTGGCATACTGTTCAGCCAGAAGACTGGTTGGTATCCAGTTGAGGATTGCAAACAGCGCTTTGGTGGAAGTAGTCCGAAGGGTCCCTGTTATCATAATGGCTGCCAAAAGATTTTTGGTTAACTGCCTTGTGGCACGCAGGCTACCAGAAAACGGCTACAGAAGATTGGGCTCCACCACAGCTGCGTAGAGCCAGGTTGTGATACGGGGGTTAAGACCCCAGCTAGCACCCATGGCTCTCTTGCAGCAGTAGAGAGGGTAAGAGGCCCTTCGTGACCTTTCCAGGATGTTAGCTTTCCAACTTAGCTTGGAGTCAAGAACTAGGCCTAGATACTTCGCTTGTTGGCTTATATTTAGGCGAGTGCCTTCGAGTTTTGGTGAGAAGTCGGGATTTTTTTACTTCCTTGTGAAAAGCATGGTCTCAGTTTTCGAAGGGTTAACTGAGAGACCAAAGTTCCGACACCATTCAGAAACAATGCTGAGAGCATATATTAAAAGTCGTAACTTTTTCTAATAAGAGCATAATTAAAGGGTGGTTTGTATGGGAGGTACCCCCCTAGTGGTCCGATTCAGCTGATTCCAACAAATGTGCAGCGTATGGTAAAAAGAAACCTATGTTTCAGCTCTATAGCTCAAAAACTGAGGGACTAATTTGCATACATACAGACGGACATGGCTAAATCAACTCGTCTCATCGAGCTGATCACATATATATATATACTTTATGTGGTCTGCGATGTCTCCTTCCGTGTGTTACAAACTTCATGACAAATTTATAATACTATTCACTCCCGTGAAGAGTATAAAAAGAGAGCGAAGCGATGCAGTGTTGCATTTTAATGTAACTACGCAGACAATTCTGACTAATTACCCATTAAATTGGGTTTGAGTTTGAAGAAGATCGTAGGAGCTTGTAGAGGGAATTCGTAATATTTTGTTTATTATTATTATTGCTTATTATACATATTAATTGTTTATGAATTACGGAAAAATATATGGATCGTTTTGGTTCAAAATTTTTAAGATGATGCGCAATATTCCACTTTTATCTGAATTAAAGTCCATTTAGGCAAGGACATCCAGCCGAAATATAATGAATTTGATATTGAATGATACAAGGTTCTTCTTGGCGACGCAATTACGAAGATTATTATATTGAATCACGATCATATCTCGATGCATCATAAATCTTGCCATTTACTTTAAACCATTCTTCTCTAAATAGTCCCGTCTTGACTGCGTTGATCACTTTTGCTTCTAGTTCGGCTTTAGGCATTGGATATTTCATATTGATGTAGTCTACTATATTTGCAACTGGTACCGGTATATTAAAATAGTCCAATGCCTCAAAGATTTCCATAATCAAAATTTCTTGCTCCATTTTAAATGTAAAATTGAACAGTCAATTTTTTACTCTCAAAAAAATTGTGTTACTCGACAGAGAGTTGATGTAAAACTAAACTTGATCTAGAGAAAATAATGCTTTGTTACTATTTTTTCAAAGGCTGCTTAGAGGATATCTGAAAAATAATCTCAAATTAAAGAGAGCAAAGTGGTTGACAGAAGCATTGTTGTATTTTAAGGCCCTGCGCGGAAAATTCAAATAGTCACCAGTAAATTGGGTTGGAGTTTGAAGAAATTCATATGGTATCAAAACAAGAAGTATTGAAGACTTAAGAAGATTTTATAAAAAGACTATAAACCTCACCCATAAAAACTATTTAGACAAATCCTCCCCGCTATGCCAAATACTGCACTACAAAGTAACCCACTTCTGTCTTGCATACACATATGTACATGCTATCAGCCTGCCAACACTTCAACAACATAAAAAAAAATAGTTTTTTCCAACTTTACCCCTGACATAAGAATATGTTGGAAATATCATAAAAAACCATTTATGCTCAACTTCCGTTCAACATCAGCAAAACAAATAAGGCACAGATGGTGCTTCAGGCGGAAGCGTTGTTCTCAAGCGACGTCAGATGGCAGCCCCATCCCTTGAGATCGCTAGCGGTAGGCCAATCACCGATTACTGTAACCAACCCAAGGAAAAGCCTCGGATAAAATAAATGGCGCTAAAACAACAGCCCAGGATCGTGTGTGATGGAAGAAGCCTTGTGGAGGCCCCATGCTCCAACTAGCAGTGTTAAGGAAAAAAAAAAGAAAAAATCATAAAAATTATTTAAAAAACTAGACCTCTTCCTCTAATCACTCCCTTCGTACGTTCCCATCTACTCATACTGCACACATCTTTTCAATCATTCCTATATAAGTAAGTACTCCCGCATAGACCTATGTTAGGTTAAGGCCTCGTTGTCATAGCTGTAACACATTATTTGGGTCCTATTTTTAATAGTGTATAAGCATTTAATAAATAAAATATTAAAGTTGGGCCTTTATAAAGATGTTTCCACAATTTTTAAGCAGTTAAAGTTCTTCAACTGAAGCATTGACGGTTGCCTAAAATTACACTACTTAGACTAATCCATGTCCATCGACAAACGACAACAATAACAGAATATAGTTGGGTAACACAATCAGAAACCTGGCTACTGCCTTTAAAAGTCTTTGTCATTTCAAAAATTTGAAGACATTCTCAGCAGCAGAAATACTTTATGTATATCTAATAGACAGCTGCATGAGCAGAGACTCTTAAAATATATTGACTGGACAGACCCAATCAATTTAAGTGGTGTGCCTCTTAATTAACAAATTGTGTGATTGATTACTCGAGATTTACCAAAGATTACACACACAATTGTTGTTGGATTTACCCATTATTTCCCTTATGGATATGAGAGGAAAAAAGCTCCGTTGTCTGCTCTATACTCTTTGGCATGAGTGCACTAAAAACCGCGTTTGACTTACTTATGTATGTCAAAAATAAGTGAATGAGTTTTGTAAGCGGTTATAAGAGTAACTAATACAGTAGTTACCAAAACGAAATGAATTGAATGGATCGAGAGCGGTGCACAATAGTAACCAAAACCACATGTATTTTGATGAATGGATAGAATGCGGCGAACAACATAGCATAGCACAACTCTGCTGCTATTTATAGGCTGCGAAATTGGGCAATCAATCATAGTATACACATCTTGTTTCGCTCTCAATCCTAAAATTACATTATCAACTTTGCACGTTCACAAAAAAAAACATAAGGAAGACCCCAATTTCTGCTACCAGCTTAAATACTGAATTATTAGTGTTATCTCATATGATTTTGAATGTTTCTTTCTTTTCACTCACTGACTCACTCACTGCTTATCAATCATTTAGAAAGCTCGCACAACTGATAAAATTACCATTCTAACCAAAACTACATGGGTCACTCAGTACTACGCTAAGTGCGCAATTTCGCTTATCTTCCAAATATGCTCTTAGGTTTTGCATTAAAGGTATAATTTATAATGTATAGTGCAGCCTCAAGAACTTTAGAAACAATCCAACATCTTGTCCTTGGTTACCCTCGGCACCTGTTACTACTACTTAGGCGAACTAATAACCCTAGCTAATGGGACTATTAATTCTTTGGCTAACTTCAAAATGCTATATTACTTCTTAGTTGTATGTCGTCTTAGGATTAGAGATTAACAAACATAATACATATAGTATATGTATTTATACTATAATTATTTATAATTTAAAACTTACATTGGGTTTAAATGTTTTCAGTAGCATTGTGTATTTACCACAATTGAGTATTGCTTCTTCTTGACCAATTAGAAATAATGGTATTGCAGATTTCCTTATATTATGTTCTTTATTAAAGAAACTTTTTCCACCATGTGTTACAAAAACATTTTGAATGAATAGATCCTTAAAAGGATCATTAAGTATGGCATTTATAAACCAACGTTGAAGAAACCTAAATAATAAATACACAATAATCATTATTATACAACAATATATAGTTCATTATTTTCCTATACTCACATGAAGTAGACTTCACACATGCGTTTTAACAAAAAGCTAAACAACGTGATGAATTCCGTTTTTACAGATTTTCTTAACTTAGACCATATATAATTCAGAAAATAGATACCCTTATTGTCCAGATCGTGGCTTTCTGATAAAATACAAAAATAATAATAAAAATAAACAAGACATAAGACAATAATTTCAAATAATAGAGGTCAAAATGATCCTCGAAGAAGATACTTTCTTTAATAAAACTTCAATCAAATCAATATACTCGTATCTTTACAGAAACAGGAAGTCACTGGCTTCTATTGAAAATAAACTTTTATTAGTAAAAATGATATTCATTCCAATTATCCTATATGGTTTGGAAGTTTGCACAATCATGGGGAAATTCTATCTCAATTATTATATTAAATATAGCATATTGTTAATTGGTATACGAACACCTATAAAACGAACTACCCTATGTCGAAGACGCCTTTATAAAAAATTTATTCAATCGTTCAATAACGACTTGGACAAACGCTGTTCATCGGTAATTCTGAAAGGCAAGTCCCCCAGAAAGCTTCTGTTAAGTACTTAGGCATAATTCTGGATCACCATTTGACGTGGTCCAAACATGTAAATATGATCACAGCTACTTGCAGAAATAAGCTGAACAAATTGAGGTGGCTCATCCGACCCGGCAGTACATTGAATCTCTTTGCGAAGGTTACGATTTATAAGGCCATAGTTGCACCATCACACTTGGGTTTGGATCTATGTTGAGAGGATGTATTGCTCCTTTCGACAAACTAGGACGTCACTATAAACTAATTCTCGAATTAATATCAGTTTTATGAGTTTTATATAAGCGTAATGAAAGAGCTGATTATCTGGCCAAGCATATAGCTGATATCATCTATAATGTGGTGTGTGTTAATCAAAGCTCACTCAAAAAGGGTAAAAGTAATAAGATGGGTTTTCCAAAAAAAAAACTAGCTTCTTCTAAACAAGTGATTATATTCGAATTCTATATGTTTATTTTACACGTTATTGTGACTTTAGGTATCATCGAAGATTGGCAAGTATGCGTGAACAAGCGAAGAAATGCTTCTGAGCCATAGTACTTGACGAGACTGTTCATGTTTCCGAGCCTTTGAGTCTGTGTTCTAATTTGTTGGATTTGCACGATAGTTGAAGTAAACTTAGTTGTCACAAGCAAGCTTAAGATTGTACATGAATGAAGAGAAGTCACGTTACTATATGTTTTCAAAAAGAATCAACATTATTCGAATGAATGATGAAACTAGTCCCTATGTAGTATTATAGAAATTCCCTACTTTCTATGTCTTACTCTTTGCATAGAGGGAAAGAGAGAGAGAGAGTAAGCGAGAGAGAGAGAGAGAGAGAAGCTTGAAAGCAATATAAAATTTAAAACATTGTTTCAAATCGATTAAATTGGAGTGTGGAGTGTTCAGTTATTATGAGGCAATTCAATCTCCATTATTTTGTTATGTATTTTCTAATAAAAAATTATCTATTAAATATTATTATGATCATATATATGTTTATTAAAGATAGCATTGTATTTACCAATTCGAATAGATGTCAAAAGCTTCTCCAAACAATTTATTTGGCTCATATTTGTTCTGATATTTATATAGAATTGTGATAATAGAATATTGTCTTGTTGCATCATAACAAACTGACGAAATGTATACAAATATTCTTCAATAGCTCGGCAAAGACTCTTATAAACATAACTATTTGGATGCATTGGACTAATCGCATCCAGAATCACTTTTTTAAGTGATTTAAAAGATTTGCCACACAATAAAAATGGCGCAACATAACTCTTAATTTCCGTAGGCACAATTCCATTTACACTGATATTTTCCAATATATGAAAATTGTAAGTTTTATCATCGCGTATAAATAATTCCGATTGAAAGCCCACTGAAAATTGAATTGAAAAATATTGTAAATAAAATTATTGTATGTACCATTGAATTAATCTCACCTGTTAGTAATTTTAAATATCTTATAAAATCTATTGATGACAAACGACGTAATTCCAAGTGTTTGCCATTTTTTAGAGCCTCATAAAATAAGAGGTCACAGGAAAAATTTGTATCCGATAAAAATTTTCTCATATACGAAGTGGCGTCACATTCATCACTCTCCATTGAAAGAACTCTTAATGATCGTTTCTTTTTAAATTCATCATCATCATCATCATCATTATTGTGATTATTATCATTGTTTGACTTTAATGAAGTAGAAGAACGAGTTTCTGGTTCTTTATTTAAAGGTGTTTGGACTTCTTTGGAAAAACCAAATTTTTTATGATTTTCTTTTTTAACTTGTATGGGAAAATTATAACAAAAATTGTCTTTATTTTTTTCTTTATTTTTTAATTTCATGGCATCGATTGATGCCTTTGCAAAAAAGTTTGGTCTCTGTTTAACTTTTGGCTTTTTCATATAATGTTCATAATCTGTTGACGGTAAGGTTAGATTATTTTGCAATGGCGATATTGCGATATTGTTATAAAAAAAATGTGGTTTCAATGCAATTCTCGGTGGCTTTGAGTCGCTTTCAGAGATTTTCAGCATCATTAATAGAAAATCATCTTCCAATGGTGTCATTTGTTGGCAAACTTCTCTATTTAGCAAATCTTCGACTTGAGTTAAAGCTTCATAGTGATCTGATTTTGATGTTGATGACATTCTAAGTCCATTTCTAACTCTGCCAGCTTGGACAAAACGCATATCGAGTTGAACAGTGCAAATCTGCTTTTGAAGTTCATCTTTGGCCTTTGATGGTGTTGTTGTTTTATCCATGGGATGTTTGGTAAGTAGGATTTCATAAATCATACTACGAAATTTTGACACATCTGTTTCATCCTCACGTCCAGAGCCATTGATATCGCGCGAAATGCACTTGCAAAACAAAGTAATAAGCCCGAAAACATTATCCTTGAGATTGTTGCAGCTGTTGTTGTTGGGGTTGCTATTATTATTTTCATCTGCCATATTACTACTGTTTTGTATACTCTCTATTAATTCATTAATTTTTTTTTTGACAAATATGTATATGAGTACATATGAATACGCCGGTGATGATTAAAACAAAAATCAAGATTATAAACTATAAACACTAAAATTAAACTAGTTAAAAGAAGTATCCAAACAAAACACACACAGTTGTCTCGCACTTTTCTCACTGGCTCTGGTTCTCTCTTGATCTGATGATATCGCAGAGGGTATGTTTTTTTTTCAAGGAAAAGATATGAGGGTATGCTTATTTTCAAGGAAAGTGACTCGTCTGACCAATCGATAACTAAAATTGATGTAATCGAATGAAAATGAAACAAAACAATTATCGATTCTGAGAAAGAACGCACATTTATTCTAGCAACAAACAACAAATAAATCCAAGCAATTATATGAATAAAATTATTAAATCTAAATGACTTATATTAAAAATTAATATTGATTATTTTGGTGTTGTTTTGTATTAATTATCTTCTATGACGTCACATTGGCAACAACTCTGCTTGTTTCATTTGTCATTGCTGCCATCTGCCATTGTAGCCATCTCTAAATGAAAGGTGATAAAAACGAGAACATATTATGTATGTCTCATATCCCATTTTGTTCCGGTCTTCTTCTTTGCTGTTCTTCTTCTTTTTGCACATAACCAGCTAAAATTTAGAAGCTTAACTAAATTCGTGGCGTGCGAAAAGAAAGAAAGATAGAGTGGTATGGATTTATATATAAGTATATATGTGTTTTAAGTTTTTTTTGCATTAATAACCATTGCAACACAATAGTAAAAAAAACCGCATTGCATTATATTAAAGTGAGAGGTAAGTGAATTAGTGTAACGCTAGCCCCTATAAAAGTGTAGCGTGTTTTGTTGTTGTGTAAACGTTTACAGAAATTTGAGAGGTGAAGTTAAATTTAATTTTACTTTACTTTTTTTTTTTGTTCTATAAAGCCGCCAGCTGTTGCCAAGGCAAAGTTTACCCCAAGTGAGCCAGTGATCGTAGTATTTGTTGTCAGACTACGTTAACACTGATAGATAAATAGATAGAGGATACTTATTCATTCATAGGTAACATCAACGGCTTCATTGGCATTCTGACGTTTACGTAGATTAATAAAAATACGTAATAAGTACAACTAGAAAAAAAATAAAAAGGAAAAGAAAGAAGGAAGCCGCCACAAACAAATGCCGACACCGCCAAAACTTGTTATACGATAAAACGTACAGAAGAGAAAGGAGAGAGAAACAGAGGTACGAAAGGAGAGCAACAAAAGACGAAAACGACCGGCATAATTTGTTGCTAAACTTTAAACGCAAATTAATATATACTTATAAAAAAAAAATAAACTAAACTGATTTGTTTAGAAAAATACAACAATCATGGACGAAGAATTCGTCTTAAAGCAGCCAACTGACAGACGTCTAGGCAATCCATCCGAATTGCCACCGGGGCCACCAGGTGCTGATTTCTATGATTATGGTAAGTATCTATTTATGCTTATGAAGGATATAAATTTTTGGACTCATTATACCATATATCATTATGTTTCCATTTAGAAAATGATTCTTTTGAATTTGCAGATTTGAAGAACACGCAAATGCCAAAATTAGATAAAGACTCAACAAACAATGGCACGAAATTTGTAGGTGGACGTCGTACACCGCCGCCACCACGAGTACAAAGTCCGCCAAACGGCGGAGGAAGCAATGAAAGACGAAAATCATCGTCGCGACGTCGTTCAACATCACGTAATGTACGTTCTCCGTCGCCAACGCCGCATCGAAGACGTCGTTCGCCATCGACACGTGCTCGCAGTCGTTATTACTCTCCACCTCCAGAACATCATCATCGACGTCGTTATGATAATAGGCGACGCTCACCAGATCATCGAAGACGTTCACCACCCCATCGACGTGGTGGTGGCAGTTCTATTGGTCGCCGAGACCGTGAACGTTATCGTGGTGGTGGAGGTGGCTCTGGAGGACGTGGACGTGGTGGTAGTAGCTCCCATTCACGTAGCTGTTCACCAAGGCGACATTGGTCTCCAAAAAGAAAACCTTCAACACCACCACCACTACCATCATCATCATCGCGTATGCATCAACAGTCGTCGCTGCGGCAACATCATGCAAATTCAGCCATACCACCATATGGTGTAATGCCACCACAAATGTATGGACAATCCTATGGTAATCCAGTCTATGGTAATCATCAATATGGAATGCCAACACATGCATCAGCATCGTTTGCAACACCATCCTCTTATGGCCAGCAGGATTTTAATTCTGCTGCATATGGACCACCAGCGGGAACATGGAGTATCAATGGTAATTTTATTTGTTATTTGACTTACATAATTTCTGACTAACTAACTTACTATGCTATACTGCTATACTATATATATGTAGAATATGGACAACAAGTTTGGATACCTCTTAATGTAACGATGGCACCACAACAACCACAGCACCAACAACAAATGTTAGACACTCGATCACGTCTCATGCAGCCAGTAGATAATAGCAACAACACTCATGTACCAACATCATTGCAAAGGCAACAACAAGCAGAACAGCAACATTCAGTAGCATCATCAACAACATCATCAACATCATTACATGTAGAAGCAAATGAACAACAATCAGTCACACAACCAACAGATTCTAGTAATAACAATAATATTACTGCTGCTACTACTACTTCTAAACAAGACGGTATGTAAATTATTTGAAATTTCAATTCTCTTTCATATGATAAACTCTCACATAATTGTATCTTTATTATCATTATATTCTTATTATACACACACATGCACACACAAATGTGCATGTTTGTACGTGTTTATTGTGATGTTGTTGTACGTCGTTGTACGTATTACTAACCTCCTATACGTATACGTAAATATATTTAGTGACCGCAAATTTAATTCACATTTTGACGATTACAACTTCAACAACTTTTAACCTTTAATCTATGTATATATCTTCTATTTGGACCAATAAATGTGTGTGTGTGTATGTCATGCATGTGTGGGTGGTCATCATCAACATTAAGTTCCTGCATCTCACATGATGAATAATGGATTGATTGATCTGATCGATTGATTTTAAGATGTTTTCATTGTACTCGTCTTCGTCTTCATTGGAGATTATATTGAAATATAATATAATTATGTATATAAACATGGATAAATGACTGTAATAATTTAGTGGATTGATTCTCTCTCAACTGGATTCAACTATTCTTCTGACTGATTACTGATGATGGTGATAAAATACAAAACTCTTCACACAATATAATCTAATATGATATGATACGATATGATATGAGATATGTACATACTACATATATCACTGATCATCGACTCTCTTTGTGTATCTTCAATCTTCTATTTATCTCTTGAAATTAATTAATAATCCGATTTGATCTCAACTGAACTGAACTGATTTTCTTGATTATGTTATACAACAAAGAAGGAAAGTATGTACAAACAAACAAACACCCACCCACCCATCAACCACCATCAACATGTGTATGTATGCGTACGTATATCATCACTGCATCATCTGCATATAAACAATTTATGGATCTCATTGGACCAGGCTCGCCGGGGTCTTGTTTGTTGTTCATTCGTTCGTTCGTTCTCTCTCTCGTAACATTATAGTATATGCATAACTAACAAAAAAAATATATAAACAAAAATTGTGAGACATAGAGAGAGAGTGACAGAGAGAGACACACAATGAGACAGACAGAGAGAGCAAGAGATTGAGAAAAACAGAAATCAGAAGCGTAACTAACTAAATCGAATGCACCTTAAAAGCATTTTGTAAATGAAATTTTGAATTCAATTTTACAAACTGAAATTATATAAATTAATCTATTTCTTTTTTCCTTTATTTTCAAATCAATTCTATCAACATACATAATGAATGCTTAAAATGTATAGCTGTTGCCCAAGAAGCTGAAAATCAACGTGATGAATTAAAAAAGCAACGTTTAAATTATATTAAGAAAGTGTCATTGCTGCGTCATGAATTGAAAGTGCTTAAGGATCAACGCTTGGATCTAACAGCAGGCACTCCACCAGCATCTCCAACAACACAAAGTTTCATTGATGAAAATGATCGTTTGCAGGTAAGACACAACAGCAGCATCATTAAAAATTGTAAATTTGTTTGTATTTATTCAAAATTTTATATTATAGTCACAAATTAAAAAGAAAGTGGATACCATTGAGAATGTTATTGATATGTTAACTGGTATTATACGTGATGATGATGAAGACGACGATGAAGATGATGATGACGGCGGCGGCGGCGGCGGCAACGACAATGACGGCAATGATAATGTAGAAGATAATAATAATGGCATTCATAAAACTAATGATAACGATGAAAATGGTTCTAGTGAAGAATCATCACATAATATTTACAATAACAATAAAAAAGAAATTACTGGTCCAAGTACACCCAAAACATCTCCCAATCAATGTGATCGTTTAGCATCATCATCAATATCATCACATCAACAACCTGATATTGATGAAGCAACTGGTACTACTGGTGATGATGATGATCTACGCAAATCCAAAACAAATTCATCAACAAGCGATAGCTCACCTGATAGTACTTCATCAACAAGTGATTCGGATACATCGGCTTCTGGTTCTGGAAGTGATACTACATCGGATACTGAAAATGGGAATGATGTTAGCCCAACTCGTTTAAAGAATCGCGCTATAAAATCAATGAAATCAAAATTACGTAATAAAGCAGCAGCCGCTTCAGCAGCATTACAACCCACTAAAAGGTAAATAGTAATATAAAAACATATGATAATGATGTCAGTAGAAGCTCACAAAATTCCAATAGAAATACATTATGTTTGGCTTGGTTTTCAAATCCTATTGTAGTTCGAATTCGAAAGAATATTATTCTAATTTCTATCCCTTTGTTAAAGACTCATTGACATATGAAACAAAAGAAAGATAGTTACGAGTAGAAAGAGTTAAATTTCTATTAAAAACCAAAACAAAAGTAAACCATATATGTATTTAGTACATATTGTAATTTGTATATTTTTGCTTCTTTAAAGATGATTGATGATATTATCATCTATATATATAATATCATAATGAATTGCCAAGAGATTGGGTAGGTTAGGTTGTATTTTGCTTAGTTGACTTTGCACCACCAAAAAATTTAAATTATTAGGAAGCGATATCAACTTCAACTCATCTTCGTCAATGGAATCGCATTGTCATCACCAAAAGAAAATGCTGACTGTGGATCGATCTTTCTCAATTAAATTTCTGTTATTCTTGGAAAATTTGATTGATTGATTTATTTTGGTTTTGCAATTTACCATAATACTCATTGTGCTGGTGCTCAGCACTTTCGATCAAGATTTTATGAATGAACCATTCATTGTTTGTAGCTTTTAGTAAATTTTCAATGTTTCCTACCTGTCAGAAATCTATAACCGATTCAAACTGATTAGGCCTGAAAACGTTTTATATACCAACACACAGCAAGCGGAACTCAATGAAACAGGCAAAAATGTTCAGTGTTTTTATATCGTTTGGTGTGTGTTCATAATTTTGTTTTCAACAGACGAAAGGCCAGCTATCGATACCGAGACATGTTTTTCTATGCAATAATCGAAAGCGATGCAGCTTGCGGTGTGTGTTAAATACAAACTATGTTTAGCCGGGACAACCGCAACAGTATAGCCTGTAAAAAAAACTTGGAGACCTGATAAAAGCAGTTTAATAAGTATAGACACATTGAAATTCTGCATTTTGTCAAAAAAAAAAGGTACCAGCATTATTCATTCCATATATGTATGTATACAATCTTTAATGATTCTAATTTTTAAGCAATTGAGAGTTCTAATTTCTGAGCATCTACTGTACACAACAAATATTAGATTACATCAACATTCGTTAATATAATTTAATCAATTTATATATTTTTATTCTTGTATTTTGGTTTTTTTTTTTTTTCAGTACGCAAGTGTATAATTATGTATTTTTCGATCCTGAACAACATTGGTGTCCCATGTGCAATGTTTTTCCAAAATCAGCAAGAGATTATCTTAACCATTTACATTCAAAAGAGCATATGGATCAAGAGACTATTGAAACGCCATGGCATTTACATATTGATCATGATGTAAGTAGAACAATACAAAACAAAACAAAACAAAAGAAACCTTTCATTTATCATATATCCACCTGAATTTCATTAAAATTTGAAACATATAATCATATGATAACTGAATTGAATTGAACTGGTACAAAAATAATATTATTATATGTAATTGTTTATTGATCAATAATTCATCTTTAAACATATGTTTATACTCTTCACGGGAGTGAATAGTATTATAAGTTTTCCATGAAGTTTGTAACACACAGTAGGAGGCATCGCAGACCTCATAAAGTATATATATATATTTGATCAGCTCGATGAGACGAGATGATTTAGCCATATCCGTCTGCATGTATGCAAACTAGTCGCTCAGTTTTTGAGCTAGGACGGAAACAAGTTCCGTGGGCTCCTGACCACCCGTGGTACCAGAAAAAAGCCTCTGGTCAGACTTCGTACCCGAAGTACTACCAATTTGAACCCCAAATAAATCTCCATTGTCACAAGGACTTTAGCGAATGGATCGTAAGTTGAGACCGCTACTTTTCCAAACGCCCGTGGTACCAGAAAAAATACCTCTGGTCAGGTAGCGTGACAAAGTCACTACCAGTACAGCTCCATGAAGCTCAGGGACTGGTGCCCCCCAGACAACACTAATCCCACCCCATACACACACACACACACACACACACACACACACAAAACACGGATCCCTCAGGTTACAAGCGGACAACGCGTCAAAAATACTGCACGTGCAACATAATCATACCCCTAAAAGCTATGACGTTAGTTGCCTATGTTCTTCGATTAGGAAGATCTGACATGTGTAATCTCTTGAGCCGCCTCGCTGTTTGAGAGTTGTCAAGAAGACTTATGGCCAAGTTATTGGTGTGCTGGTTGTGCGTTTCGTTGTGACTTGTGCTGTGTCTTGTTATCTTTTCCTTGAAATTTGGCATCATTGAACATATGATAATGAAAATGTCCTTTAAGAAATCATCTCTCCTGTTGATGTAATCATATATTATAAAATCCGTTTATTCTCTGTTTGAAAATAAGTTTCAAAGTTCTCTTTTTCACAATATATCTAAGTGAAGTCATTGTGTTTGTTTCGTTTCTAAAAAAGGTATGGTCAGCATAAGTGGTTTATTTGACATTCTATTTTTATGACAGAATCTTATTTGGGATCAGATTACTATAAATACGCTATAAAAAAGTATATGTAAAGTTAGTTTATTTCATATACTGATATATACTATACAAAAAATTTTTTCGTTACTCGTGCGGTGTCATTTGATTATCGGCGCTGCTTTGTATTATTATTATTCTATAGCAATATATATTTTCTGCTTGCTGTTGATTAAATCGCTCATCAGTAAACTCAACTGGACGGCCAGAACGAGTTGAACGTCTTTAAGTTCAAAAATTTCCATATGCAGCACAAATATTGTGTTAAAAGCGAATTCCGATAAATTCGAAATTGCAAGGGAACATCATTTTTTTTTTGGATTTAATGAGGTTTTCGATTTAACGAGGTTCATAAACATATTGTTTAACTTTATAAGAAGTTGCTTTGCTGTAAACAGCGTACATTTAAACTCTTTTTTTTTATTTTCAATGATATTAAACAGATTAACAATTTCCTTGCGGAATAATGATTTCATATTTTTTTTTTATAATACCCTGGTCAGGCGGCTGCAGTTTGGATGTGGTGTGTTGGGTGTCAAAAACATTACTTTGCCCATAAAAAGCAATATCTTTCAACTTTTAGCTTTCATGGTGTCATTCAACATGTGAAGCCATTCGTTAAATAGATCAATTGTCTTATTCTTTCGGTAATGCATTGAAAAATTACAAATGTTTTTGAGGCACCTTGGCACCTTTTGCAGACTTTCTAATTAGTAGTAGTTCAATTTTTTCATTGTCATTCATGTTTTTGTAGCAAATATTAAAGTAACTCGCTCTTTATGCTATGCTTATCATCATGACATTTTTCATTTCTAATGTAATACGTTCGATCTGGCAAACATTTACTATAAAACTCTACATTAAAGATGTCTTTCGTCTCATTATTTTTGATCAGAACACTTAATTTTTCTTTCTAAGTCAAGCAAACGCCTTTATTAACAGCAGAACTTAAATTATAACCACTGCTTGCTTTATAGTTCTTTATATTCATTGCAGATCTTTTTCTGATAATACTACAATATTTCGCTCCCAATGGGAACAATACTTTGCCGGCATTCTGTAAGCCACAATTGTAGTGACTTTTCCATTTCCGGATATTCAGGTTGTTTCTGACGCTTTAGTTTACTGCGTGCGGATGCTTCCATAATAAATTTTTTCTTCTGCAGAATTGAAATGATTGATAATGTTGATAAACCGATGTCGAATGGTTTCGCCAGCTTAATTCTTTTTGCTCCATTATTATAATTGCTGAAATTGTGTTTTGTTGTTGAGAAATTGATAATTTTTTATGCGTTCAGAGTCAAGGCGGCAAAATTGTTTACAAAAGGTAATAGCAGTTAAACTGAAAACGAATTCCGCATTGAATTACTACGATTTATAAGAGAGAGGGGTTTAATTTTCACTGAATTGCAAATAAAATTTATACGAATTAACGAAGTTTTTTGAAGTGAAGCGACCAGCAGAGGGACTGTATCAGCCCATGTCCCATGTAGACTATTAACCAAATCCAGCTGTTTTATTTTTATTTTTGTGAAGCAATTTGCTATTGTCGGACTCTTGAAATCTACATATGTATATCTTATGTTTTTAATACATGATTGATGCAGTCCATAAGTGTGGTTTCATGTGGCGCACAAAAATATTGGACTACTTAAACACATTTACTGATGACGGCATTTTATTTATTTTTTTTTTTGTTATCAGTTTATATATCGGGAATAGCAAATAATAGCAAACATTTTTAAATGAAAACGACTTTATTGTTTTTCAAAATATTTACCATGATGATCAATGATGCACTTTTGCATTCATTCAAACCATTTGTCATAGCAGTTTTTACATTCCTCTTGATACACTTCCAAAACATGATTTTTTAATGATTCAACTGCTTTATCTTTGATATTCTGGAACAAGAAGAAGTCATTGGGTGCCAAATCAGGACTTGTACGCGGAGGATGAGTTATCAATTCGATGTTTTGACTGCTCAAAAATTCACCTGTTTGACGAAATGTGTGAGAGCTCGCATCATTGTCATGATAGAGAATGATTCGTCTTTGGCAGTTGGTTTTGTGAATTTCTCTGAAGACTTCCGGCAAACAAATGGACTTGTACCACTCAGAATTGACCGTCCTACGTTGCTCAAGCGGAACAGTGGTCACATGATCCATTCGGCCAAAGAAACAGGTGAACAATTACCTCGCAGTGATTCGAGCGCGAACAACTTTTGTTGCATTTGGCTAGTCTTGGAACACCCACACGGTTGATTGCTGTTTTGTTTCCGGTTCATACGCATATATCCATGTTTCGTCAACTGTCACGATTTTATACACGTCTTTTGAAGCACCACGATCGAATTTTTTAAGCATTTCCTTACACCAATCGACTTGAGCCTTTTTTTTTTGAGCTATTGATAAATTATGGGGTGTCCAACGACTGCAAATTTTTTTACAACTAAGTAAGTGTTTATGCAGAATCGAATGTATTGAAGTGTAATTAATGTGCAAGGATTCCTCTATCTCACGATATTTCATATGATGATCTTGCATTATCAGTTCATGCACTGCATCGATGTTTTGTGGCACAACAACCGATTTAGGACGACCTTCACGGAATTCACAATACCAGCGATATACTGTGGTTTTTGATGGTGCTTTATCGCCATACAAAGAACTGAGTTCATCGACACATTCTTGTTGAGATAATCCACGTCGAAAGATGTGAAAAATTATACAACGAAAACCTTCTCTTGAAATTGACATTTTTGGGCCAAATTGATTTTCTTAACTCACTGTAAACGAAACAAATAGCACTTGTAGTACATCAAAACGTTGTGAGCACGTTTATGCTCAAAAAATGTCAAACTTTATTATGGTGTTGCCAGATTTTAGCTATTGATATAGTCAGGCCAGATCCCGAAATATACAGAGTACCCCTTGTATGTACATTTGCACATATATGTGAAGTGAAGTAAGTCTGTTCAAAATGAAAATAAAAATTTAGGATTTACATATATAGAATCCAAATCTTTCTTAAACTGACCAGATTATAACGTTCGTTGGCCCTCGAGAACCATCTCTTGTAAGCTCTTTTATCTATGCAGTATTCTTGTCTTTGTCAATTAAGTCTTCATAGTATAATCATATCTTAAATTCAAAGTAATTATTTTCCATACCAGTCTCAGTACGCTCTCACTAAGAAAGTCATCCATAAAACAACATTTACTTCCACAACATTAGTTTGAATGACCATGCTAATATCCTGCTAACTGCCATTTGGATTGAATCGAAACTCTACCACTATCACAGTTTTGTATAGAAAGGAAGCTTTGCAAGTAGCGTTATTGTTGATATTATTGTTTTTACTAAACAGTTCCTATAGCCCCAATTCCCAGGTATTTACTTATGTATATGGGGACGATTTTAAAGAATCACTTGTTCATTTCGAATCCTCTACCTACCAAAATTGTATATTTGATGATTTGATTTAATTTGATAATTTTTCAGCCATTTCCGGCATATGCAGATGCACCTGTTAAACGTGTACCTGTGCGTGGCATGGAATTCTTGGTACCATCATCGGCTTGGTTTTGTAAATTATGCAATTTTTGGATTGGGGACTTGCATTGTGCTTCAGCACATTTAAAATCACAAACGCATTCCCAAAGATATGAGGTAAGGAAGGAGTAGATTTATTTTATTTATCATAATTTCAATATCAAGATTCCATAAAATGAATATGACTTATTTTGTTTAGGTATTCCTTAAACATAGTCCAGATTATGAGACTCGTTGGGCAAAAGATCGTCAAACTGCCCTTGATGCTCATCTAATATTGGAATTTGAGAAACAACAACAGAATAAAATTAAAAAAGAAGAAGAAAAACCATCATCAAAGAAGCGAAGTAAGAAAAGGTTTGTAGTATATTACATATAATTATATTGTATTCTGTCCTTTATCCAGATCTAATGATATTTATATTAATTTTAATAGTTCCGACAAAAAAGAGAAGAAAAAGAAAAATAAAAAACATTCAAAAAAACATAAAAAGAGTTCTTCGGCTTCGGCATCGGCGCCAGCATCAGGAACACTTGGCGCCACAACAACAACGACAACAACAACATCGCCATCATCAACCGATAATTCAACATCCGATGATGAGCATGTAAACCCAAAAAAACCAAAGAAGTCACATTTAGAACAACCAACACCACAGGAAATGACACGTAAGCAATCGGATAACACAAGTGCTAATGTTGTTGGTGGTGGTACATTAACACAATCATCATCAGCAGCAACAAATAATTCTGGACGTATTGGTCGTTGGACAGTTGCACAAGAAGGTATTAAACCACAAAATGTACCACAGTCACAATCATCAAAGAATGATGATGGTGGTGACGATAAGGCAAGTGGTTCACAACAGCCATCGAGCATTGTGCAGCCAGTGATAAGTGAAAGTGAAAAGAAATTGTTAGAACAATTAAAAGGTAAACTTAAACACAAACGTGGTGGCGGTGGTGGTAGTGGTGATGGAGATGGTGGTGGATCAACAGCAAATGCCACAAATAATGCCTCTTCTTCCTCAGTACGCTATAATGCATTCAGTGATGATAAATCATCACATAATAAACGTTCGACGACACGGCGCTCACGTAGTCCATTAACACAAAGCAGGCGCAGTATGACTCGCAGCCGCAGCCGCGGACGTGGTGGAGGTGGTGACTACCGTAATACTGCCGCTAACAATGACTACAGACGAGGTGGTGGTGGTGGCGGCGGCAGTGGTTTTGGTAGTCGCCGCAGTCGTACACGTTCACGCAGCCGCGGTCGCAGACGACGTACACGTTCGCCACGCAATCGACACAGTCGTTCACGTGACAATCGTCGACGCCGCTCCTCACGTTCAAGGACACGATCTCGTTCACCTTCAATCACCTATGGTATTAATCGTGGTGTTGCTGTTACTGCAAATAGTGTTGTTAGTGGTGGGCGAATTGATAAACCATTAGTTAGACATTCCGAATTTCGTCCGCGCAATAGCAAACCAAATGATAGTAAATCCAAAAAAGAGGCCTCTAAGACAATTAAACCAAGTAACAGTAATAGTAGTAACTCAGCAGCAGCAACCGCCACCGGTAAGAAGTTACCATTTATTGGTAAAATGCCAGTGTTCAAGAAACAAACTAGCGAAGCAGCGGCAGCCGCAGCTGTAACACAAGGTGCAACAGCTGTTGGTGCTGGGCAAGTGGAAGCGGCGCCGGCAATGATTCACAACAGCAGCAATGTGTTAATGGTACTGAACATGAAAATGGAGAGCAACAACAGCAGCGTCCAGCAAGACCAACTGCAGCTCAAATTCAAATGGCTATGATGGAAGATGTTTATGGTAATGCGCCACCATTTCATCCTGAAGCTGGCATGATGATCGATTATGATGAACTAATGCCGGATCCTGTACAATTTGCAAATTTAATAACACATGGACCACCACCGCCACCACCACCGTTCCCACAAACATCTGAACGTCGTGATGGCAAATCAAACAGATCAAGCGGTAAAATGAATATTATACAAAATGTTGATAGTAACAACAAAGGAGATAATATCATTGGATCTGACGATGATGATGATGCCGAAGGTTCAGCTGAAGATACTGATGGTGCTGATGTCTTGCCACCTGGCATAGATGAAAGCGACACAGATCATGTACCACTGCCACTTAGTGCCGAATCGGCACCACAACGTGAACTACCATCAGATTTAGCTGAGGCTCTTGATATTATATTCCCTTCTGAAAAACCCAATGAATCTGATGAAATCACTGATCACAACGACCATAATCTATTAAAAGCAGCAGCTACCTCAACAATGAATTTGATGACAACAACCTTAACACCAGTTGTAGCAACAATGCCAATGGACTCGGCTACTGGTGCATTGACAACAGAACAAATGATGGTCGATTATGAAATAAGACAAGACGAGCACGCAAGTCAAATGGCATATCTAGCAAAACAAGGCATACATATGGTTATGATACAACAACAACAACAGCAACAACAACAATCTTCTGCAGCTAGCGTGACGTCGTCGCCAACAACATCAGTAAGTTCATTAGATATAAGAGACCAAACCAAACATCACATGGTTGATGCTCCTCATCCTAATAATAATACATCTTTAGCTGCAAAACCATTGGTGACTCGTGACACAATTGCCTTAGTAGAGCAAACAGCTATGGACATTTGCTCAGATGAAGAACACGGAGAAGAGCATGAGAATCAAAAATATGAATCTATTTATGTAGCCAATGGTCAAAAGAAAATCGATAACACAGTTAAAGTGGTTGTGGTAGAACCAACGCATCCTTCTCCTGATGTTGCTCCAACTCCTAACACTATTGTCTCCAGTCATGTCTTATTGCCGACTGATATACCCATGCCACAGACATCGCCTCCACTGTCAACAACCGATGAAGCAATTGGTAATGATGTTAAGGATATGATGGAGTGCGCGACATCACCAACTGAAAGTGAACTTGAAGAGCTTGCCATGTTAGGTATCGATACCAATGACATGGCTGCTCAATGTATGTGAGTGTGAGTGTGAATGAGAAGTGGTGTTGAAGTTGGAGCGCAGACAGTGCAGATAGGTAACTCACAAATGCTTTCATTTTTTTAAATCAGACTGCAACTAAACACCTAACACCTTTCTAATCATCTTATTTGATGGATGAATGAAATGTTGGTGATCTTGATAAATCCAAATATGGAACAAGCAGGCAGACACTGAAGACGGTGACAAAAAAGATTGAAAGAAAGAAAGCACGTGGGTTCAACAAATATTTTTTTTAGTTTTTAAGCTTTGAATTATTTTTTATTTTAAGGTATACATATATAACATTAACCACAACCCCAACCACAGCAACAACAACAATAATTATGGAAGTATAATTAAAACAGCAACAATAACTTTAGGATATCTCCTTATGGTTTTTTTTTTAAATAAATTTTATATTTTGTTTTTTTTTTTTTTTTTTTAACGTTAAGTATTCAAAAGTATCGAGAAATTAATCATATACATACTTACCTTACTTACACATACATATATTTTATTTTATATTAATTAATAATAAGCTTAAAGAAATCTAAAACAAAAATATTTACCCACTCATATAACACATTGTAATTTCGTTAAAAAAAAAAAAGAAATAAGAAAAAGTTTTCCTTTTAAATAATTAATTTTAAAATTAAGAAAAAAGTCACATTTTTGATGAGAAAAATATTCGTAAAGAAAATTATAATTTTTCATAATATTTTTATCATTGCTCCATAAGTTTAATAGTACTTTCGAAGTAATCTGAACAATCATCTATATAATAATTACATAATATACTATACTACTTACTATATCATTTAATTATCGAACAAACGAACTAAAAGAAAAGAAATCCATGAAGTCAAGCAAACTATTATTTAATTTAATTTTATATTTCATTATCTTTCTATTTTTTAAAGTATATAAAAGAAGAATACGCGTGTATAATGTTAATATAAAAAATTAATGTAACTAAAATATTATTATTATAAGAACAACATAGTGGTTAATTTTAAACTCAATTTTGTTGCACACATATATATATGTAATATATGTATGTCTATATATCATGACTGTAAATAGATGAAAATATAAGCGTGAAAAACATTTCTTAAATAAAATAAAGAAAAAAAAACAAACAAACAAACAAATCAATTTGATATTTTTTACTCTCTCTATCTGGATATAATGTACGAATACAAGATATCGCTCCTAATTGGAGCATAGAGCGGAAACAAAAGCTCTCCAACGATTTCTATTAGTTGCTAAGTATTTTAGCTCATTCCAAGTAGCTACTTGGCTCTGCTCTCATTGTGGACGGTGCGTATCCATGTTTGACGAGGACGACCTGCGGATTCCATTGTAAGGCCTTCTTTGCTAGGTTGACATCTTCTCTTCGTAAAGTGTGGCATATCCAACTGCATTTCCGCTCCTTTATTTCGGCGCTAACTGGATGACTGTTGTTGTTCATTTGAGACCATTCTGGGCCAGAAAATACGGCATATAATCCGTAAACATTTGTTAGCGAAGGTTTGGAGTGTTCGGCATATGCGTTCTGATACTAGCCATGTCTCAGAATCATATAATAATACAGATTTTATGCTGGTGTTGAAAATTCTGAGTTTTGTTTGAAGCGACAGGCATTTGTGTTACCTGGAAGTGGTGCTAGTGGGGGCAAATTTCTTCTAAAAATCATAATATATCGACCAACTAGGATGTGCACGATTAACCAGACAAACAGTCTCATATGGTGTCTATGTATTTAAACCACCACCAGACTACACTGGCCCTTATTTCAACACTGGCAGAACTGCCAATTGAGTTATTACATCGTCAGTGAGAGTCTTTACGAATCTGTTGCATTACTGTAACGATTATACTGGCAGCTGTATTCCAGACATCTTCATTCTTTAACATGAAGTTAATAGGTTCAGGACTTTGACATGCGATATGTGGGACACTATCTGACTCTCCATCAGCTACGAAATCCGTTAAGACTATAGTCATCATCCAAATCATATTTCATATTGTTAAAGAGTCAGTGTCTTGTATATCTGGTTTCGTTTCGGATATCTTGTGTGATTATTACTAAAATATATTTATTTATTTATTTATTTACACCATAAGCTTATAGTTAACTTAAGCTACAGCTGATGGGGCTTTCAGCTGGTATACTACTATAATTATTGGATGACTTATTTCGAAATCGGAACAATAAAAAAAAAAAAATGCTGAGATCAATAATTAATCTCCAATCCATGTTAAGTTCCTTTGAAGCATCTGATTTGTAATGGTTTATCAGCAGACCGCAGAAGTTTTTACAATTGTTTTACTTGCATCAATCTGGAAATTGTTTAGCTATAGTGGGATTGGGGGCACTAAAATTCTTTTTTATCATGAGCAACCACTAATCAGCTTGTTATCTTTTTGAATCTTTTTATATATAAAGAAGACAATGGGCAATTTACAAAATTGTATTCGGGGTTACGAGTATCAAAAAATTATAAATGTAATATAATAAATAAGCGGTAAAATATTGTTCAGCTAATGGATTTGAATTCTACAGCTTAGAATAGTAGTTTCATATATAGATGTCTCTTTAATGTCTATCCTTCAATGATTTACAAACATCTGAACAAAATGATAATTCCTACCTATTCTATTACCATCTATACTACTAGGTATATCATAATATAAAAGTTATATTAATCTAAGATTAGACCTTGTTTGTCATGTAAAGTGTCTGTCAGTCGGAACCCCTATGCTTATAGACAAGCGTAGTTCAATTGTGTGTTGTCAGATAAAAACAAATATTCCATCATCATATGGCCTGACTTAATTAAATTAAGCAATGTAATGAACACGTAAATATGATTCAATTAAATTATGAATATTTTGAAGAATCATCAAATTAAGAAAGAAATACGGAAGTTAAGAAAGTATGTACATAGTTTATTTTCAAAAGCGATTCAATGAACTTTCCTTCTCAAGCTGACAGTGCGGATTTGTTTGCGTTGGTACGAGTATACTCGTATTGTACCTTTCACACTAATGTGAATGGATTTTATCATTTCGTTATGATATTTGTAACACAAAGAACCAAATCTCACAGATCTCATAATAATCTCATATGTGTAGGGAACTGATTCGTACCATGCCTGTCAGAGATATCATAATGATCAATTCGGTCCTCTACTGTGTACAACTCGATCGTTTGAATGAAGCAATCAAGACAGAGTGAACAGAATTGGATAACAGACCACACACATTTTTGATGGCCCGGAACAAATTGACGGAGCTTGGTTGGGAAGTTTAGATTGATAGTGATTTTGAATAAAGACAATTTTTGTTCAAAAATGTACAAAAATACTGCATAGACTTTTTATATGACCCAATATGTAAGGAATTGATCTGCCACTTCGTTTTCTATACATACTTCTAAACTCTACAGATTTTTTAAGCTTTCGAACTTAAATTAGATTAGGAGAGTTCATAAAAACAAAACCGGACCGATTAGAAAAATATTTTCTTAAGTATTTAAAGAACAGAATCATGTTGATTTGATCGATACAATTTCTGAGTGTAGGGCAGTAAGAGTGGGGGGGCTTACATTAAAAACGAGAAGAATAATCAAACATAAATTTTTGGGTGATTGGATTATCTTTTGTGTGAGTGCTGTATGCGGGAGTAGATTATCCAAAACTTATAATTTTTTGGTAATGTTACTTAGATTGTTGATATGAAATTGATGAAAGCAAATGCGTTTGTAAAGATTTCTGGGTAATCAATGGAGCAATCGGTATAGTGAGTGTAACTCTCAGTGCTATCACAATAATAAGGTTTCCAAGTAAAATGAGAGACAGATATGGACGGGCCTGGGTGGATCGGTTGAACACTACATTACGACAATGCGATAAAGCCAATATGTACTGCATGTCTGTGCTATATGTACAATAATATGCATATGCACTGTATGTGGTTTCCGAGATATTCGGTACTAAGTTAACAATCAATCGGTTCGGGTGTCAAGTTTATACAAATAATAAAGAACAAAGCAATAAATAGTGAACCAATAAAATTTGTTTTATAGATTATTTTCTACACCTGGACGATTAATCAACCCGAAACTTTGTATATACTCATACGATGTTAATGTTATCATCATTTTTTAAGAATTGGGATGTGCAAAAACAGAAAGAGGAGAAAACCATTTAGTGAAACAAAATGAAAGATAAGAAAAGTTGAATAAACAAAGCACAGTTAGAATTGAATAATGACACGAAGAATTTGATAATCGATGAACGAGCGAGAGAATAAGAAAAAAGAACGCGGATACACGATTGCTACTCATGCACACCCACCCACACGCACAGTGTTCCTCCTCTCTACACAGACCACATACTAAGCCCACGTTTCAGCTTTGCCTTTTGCATTGCCTTTGCATCTTGTGCTTTACTTGCATTTGCCTACAGTTTGTCATAAAAGTATTTTGTTCCTCTCTTTTGTCTATTCAATTTCGGACAACAAATTGCTGACAAAATTAAATCAATAATATAAAAATGAATAATATTTGCCACAACCACGCCACAAAATTTTCGATCATCTATCTGTAGGATCACAGCGGTTGTAAGACCTATCTTAACCTATGGAGCCCTAGTGTAGTGGGAGGTGACTTCTGCCATAGCTATGAAGATGACGAAGAACCAGAGAGCATTCAACTTTTACTCAATGATTGTCCTGCTCTTCTTAGTAGACGAACCCAGTTTCTCGAGGAGTTGGGTAGTTTTGCAAAATGTCCTTTAGAATACCTGGCTTTGTTCGTGGACTCCTCAGGTGGGTTTTAGAGAACTCGCGAAAATCGCGAGCGGCCTGCATAAACTTGCTTAACCATCTGAAGGATCGGAAATGCATGTAAGTGGTATTGCAACAAAGCAGCAGCATCAGATGAACAACAATTTGGAAAGAAGAATGACTGAAAATCATATCTGAAAGATGTACATACATAAATGTGTAAGAAATGAGTGGAATCTATGCCTAGAAGCTTAGAAGTCAAACTTATTGAAACTTATTTTCAAACAGAGAATAAACGGATTTTATAATAAATGATTACATCAACGATACGAACGAGAGACGATTTCTTAAAGGACATTTTCATTATCATATGTTCAATGATGCCAAATTTCAAGGAACAGATAACAAGACACAACACAAGTCACAACGAAAGGCACAACCAGCACACCAATAACTTGGCCATAAGTCTTCTTGACAACTCTCAAACAGCGAGGCGGCTCAAGAGATTACACATGTCAGATCTTCCTAATCGAAGAACATAGGCAACTAACGTCATAGCTTTTAGGGGTATGATTATGTTGCACGTGCAGTATTTTTGAGGCGTTGTCCGCTTGTAACCTGAGGGATCCGTGTTTTGTGTGTGTGTGTGTGTGTGTGTGTGTATGGGGTGGGATTAGTGTTGTCTGGGGGCACCAGTCCCTGAGCTTCATGGAGCTGTACTGGTAGTGACTTTGTCACGCTACCTGTCCAGAGGTATTTTTTCTGGTACCACGGGCGTTTGGGAAAGTAGCGGTCTCAGCCTACGATCCATTCGCGAAAGTCCTTGTGACAGTGGGGACATAGTTCGTTTTTGATCGTTGATCTAATGATTGCTGCCTTGGCAGAAGAGGTGGGAATAGACCTCGCTCCGAACTGAGAGAAAGCTATATCCAAGAATATAGTGTATATTGTGCCATCTGTGGTTTCTGCCTGCATTCCATTCCAGTGAGCTATGTTCGATTTTTGGGACACCAACCCACGAACTATTTGGGGTTCAAATTGGTAGTACCTCGGGGACGAAGTCTGACCAGAGTCTTTTTTCTGGTACCACGGGTGGTCAGGAGCCCACGGAACTTGTTTCCATCCTGGAGAGCGTTGACGGCCCCTCTATGGGAGTATCGTGGTGGCTGTGGTTGTACCCAAATGCGGGTAGAGTGTGAGCTCGACGTGGAGTTGCGTTATACCACCGGGTGCTGTGAACCACAGAGCAGCAAAGTCTTAGATAGACCTTGTTCCTAGCCAAGGAATGAGACATACGACCAAAATAAGAATGGCTTGAGATTGGATATATATATATCCAAGGGGACGTTGATTGACGTTTATCAATCCCCTGTGCTCGGCACCGTGATATTAAGTCTCTACGACAGGTGTTCACGTTAAACAAATTGACTTTCATTGTACATAATAATATATTAAAAAAATATAGATAAAAACCAGAAAGAAGGATATCATTGCCTATGCCAAAGATGTAATACTCTTCATGCTCCTCCGGGTTGCATCCAACCTTTCTTTCTTGGCATCACTTTATTCTCTCTGTTACAGTTTGAGTATCAACAAAGAACACAGCTTGGGTATCAAATATGAGCACAGTTTGAGTGGCACTTTTATTGTACTTTTACTCTTTATAAGTTTGTCTTTTAATTTGGGTTTTTATGGGAGGTACTCCTCCTACTCACCCTGGATCAGAAACTTATAGTATCCAAATTTCAGTTTCAATTTGAATGGTTGTTTGTATGGGAGGTACCCCTCTTAGTGATCCGATTCGGCTGATTTCGACAAATCGCACTTATTTAACTAAATTGTTACAACTCAAAAAACACGATTTTTGAGTTAATGATGCAGAATTATTCGTTATATCATGTTTTATACATATTGTGTGTGTGATGTAAGTTTCCCGATATTTACTTCAACAGCAAATGCATTAAAGTTGTTGAACACTAAAAATACTTGGGATAACTTTTGACTCCAAACAAGATTTTAAGCAGCACTATATTATTTTAAAAAAGCAATTAGAACCTAGACTAAATATTATTAAATTTTTTAAGTTCTAAATACTCCAATGTCCTTATAAACACCCTCGTCCTCATCACTCGGGCCCTTATGCTCTCCAAAATCGACTATGGTCTCCGTATCTTTGGATGGTGTGCTAAGTCACATATAAGGAAAATACATTCACCTTATTCGCAGCTGTTCGCCGATCGATCAACGCGCTCCCCACTTCTCCCACTGCCTGTATCTTGGCGGAAGCCGGGCTACCCAGCATTGAAGAAAGGATTGAGGAAACAACAATGCAGCTAATTCACAAGCTTTGCACGACATCTAACCGACTGCTAGCGAAGGTCTTTGTTGGCATCTTCGAACAAAAGCGGCATTATTAATGTGTCTCTACTATCAGACGATGCGCCACGTATAGTACGGATCTAGATTTGCAACCACCAAAACTTTGCAACTTTATAAAGGTCACGCCAGATTGGACTCGGAATCAGCCAAGAATCAATACTACTCTGCATGTAGCAGTTAAGAACAAACTACCAGCTCCCAATACCTAGCACGATTCCTAGTCCTGAAAGAAAAGCTCGGGGATATAAATTAGCCCTACACGGATGAGTCAAATACACAAAACACTGCTGTTGTCGACAATCTGGAATTGATCATAGTTGGGGGCTCTCTCTCATCTTATAATTCGATCTTCACCGTGGAAGCCTTTGCTTTATTAAAGGTCTGCCAATTTGCAATAAAAAAATGGGAAATTTGCAATATGTTCTGACAGTCTATCCTCTATATTAGCTATACAAAATCGAAAGCATAATGATCACACAATTTGGGAAATCAGGAAATTATGCACGCAACACCACAACAAAATCACCATTCTTTGGGTTCCCAGCCACCAAGATATTCGCGGAAATGAATGCGCCGATGCGGCAGCCCGGCACGTCAGCTCTGCCTCATCATACTTCTTCACTCCAACCAGCGCGAAGATTTACAGAACCTGGTTACACGCCATCTGCATACGAAGAAGTTGACCGGTACTCTTCCATCAACCCAACTTGCGGCAAAATCGGTCTTCCTACCAACGCATCCAGACGGGCATGCACAGTTTTCATTCGTCTGCGTATCGGACACACCCAAATCACACACCAACATCTCCTCAAAGCTTCAGTTCGTCCACCATGCCCTCTTTGAAGGGCCGATCTCACAGCAAATCATTTACTGGACTCTTGCCAACATTTAGAGAGCTTAAGGGTCTCCTTTTTTGGTTCCATAGCCCCATCCCAACTTCTAAATACTCCCTCACCCTTAAATATTTCCAAAATATATAATATTTGTAAAAAATCCAATCTTATAATCAAATTACTGAACATTAAATCTTAAAATTAGCATTAAATCGCGAGTCGAAGGCCCCAGCAGCTAATCACTCGTTAAAATTAGTATTAAGTTTAGTATTATATATAAAATTTATTTATGATAAATAAATTAATAAAATTCATGTTAATAACTTACATACTCTCCGCATGAGAAGAGAATTTTTCTTCTAAAATTAGCCAATTTGTGATTAAATTGAAATGCTCTTTTTTGAGTTATAACACTTTAGTTAAACATGTGCGAAATGTGCAGCGTATGGTAAAAAACAGAACCTATGTGCAAATCTTCAGCTATTTTGCTCAAAAACAGAGGGACTAGATTGCATACATACAGAGGGACAGCCGGACATGGCTAAATCAACTCGTCTGATCGAGCTGATCAAAAATATAAGTATATACTTTGTGTGGTCTGCGTTGTCTCCTTTTGTGTGTTTTAAACTTCATAAGAAACTTGTTTTTATTTTTAAAAATTTCAATAAACTGAAATAGTTTTGTGACACACTGTATTTGCTCAGAGTTTATTTTATTCAATTAATGGCAGCAAACGACAAACAACAATATGGCGAACGATTTCTGCTGTTCTCTCGCTGTTGCTACTGCTGCCGCTCTTCCCACTCACTGCTGCTTTCAATGATTCCGCTCAACGTCATCGCTTTCAACGATTCTGATTCCATTTAACTGTTGTTATCATTTGCTGCTTTATTCTATTCTACTTATTCTACTTGATTTTATTTTATTAGATTACTTACTTCTTTTATTTTTATGCCATTTCATTGTAGTGGCATTTTTTTCTTTCTTGACATTCCAAGTAATAAATCGAATCAGTAGATTTTTAGCAGTGCTGATGATCGGTGCTTATTTCTGATACTGATACTGATTCTGATTCCGAATTGCAATTCTTTTCAATTTTTCTTTCATATTCAAAGCAAAAGCTAAGCAACAAATTTATCAAATCAGTGTGTGTGTTTGTGCAAATTTCAAACGAAAGCGAAATTATATATAGAAATTTATTGTTTTATCAACATTAATTTATTTATTTTGAACTTAAACCAGTTTTTTTTTTTTTTGATTTGGTTTTGTTTTGTTTATTGATTGATTGATTAACAAAACATCATTATTATCAATAATAACTGAGCATACAAAGGCAGTAGATAAACAAATCAACAAAATGTTCAAAATTACTTATTTAGTTTTATTATTTGTTACTCTTTTGAGTATTTTTCAATTAAAGGAGATCAATGCTTTGGAATTCACCGATTGTGGTAAGTCTACACAAATGTCTACATACAAATAAATACATATACATATATATTTTACATGTACATACTTAAGTATAGTATGTATGTATGTACATAAGAAGATGATAAATGATAAATGAGGAGGAGGTAAAGGTAAAGGAGAAGAAGAGAACTACTGACTTTGAATAATGTAAAATTACTATTTAGGTTGTTGTTTGTAATGCATTCATTCATTCATTCATCATCATCATCCATTATATTGGATAGAATTGTAAAAGTAGAACAAGAAACAAATTAGGTAGTACATATTCAAAACTATGGATAGAAGAGTGAGAAGATTGGAATGGTGTGGAGAGAAGGATTGCGGTGGTCATCAGGGTTTATCAGTGTATGTTTTATATATCAGGGTCGTTGTCTCTTTGTTGTTGCAATTACTCTGATTGTGCAAAAATGAATAAAATAATAAACAAATAAAAAACTGAAATAACACAATGCTACTGATGATGATGATGATGAATAATATTGTTTATGCGACTTGACTCTTGTGTGATCTTACATGTAGTACATATGTATGTATTTATATATAGTATGTATTGTACAAAGGTTGTCATTCTTTTATTAATCTTGATTAATTAACTAAAGTGCAAAACGATCCGATATTCTTGTTAATAATATGTTTAAACTTTAGCAAATCCATCCAGCCTTTGGAAGAATCCGCAGTGAGTTGGGTCGCCAGTGTGTTTCAGTGGCGACTAAGAAAAAGAAAAAGTCGCAAAGCAGCGTGCCAAAGAAGTTTCTGTTTCTTCTCTGTTGTCACTTCGGCTGCGTCTGAATTGCATTCAGAAGGTTGGGCAGCCCTGATTTAAAGAATAATTCGTCTAAGTCTTTTTCCCAGTGTGAAGAGTGCTGAAAAGCGGGCCAAAAAAATTTCTGTTTGTCACTATGTGACAGCCCTGGTCTTTACGTTAAGATAAATAATAACAGGTACGGAGAAATCCTGTTTAACTGCTATCATCAAATCTATTGTATACATTCTTTTTCGTCCGTGTTGAGAAGTTTGTATGCCAGTAGGTTTCGGTGTGATCTGAGCATATCCTTGTAATTTTTGCTGAAGCGAACATCTTTTTCCATGACAATTGGCATATGTCAATTAGGGTTGCCAGATTTTTTTTCATACTGAAAGGGACACTTGCTCAATTTGGGATTACAAATTTTTTCACGGGACAAGATCGTACAAGTTTCATCATATCTTTGTTTGATTTTACACATGTGTAAAATTCAATGTCATCTGCGAAAACATACATAATTCGAAAAATTGGAGAACCCTTCCATGTTTTTCATCCACTTCTCAATTGCACTCATACTTTTGTCATCAAAATGCCTAGTCTTTTTTGATCTTTTGTAATTCCTCATATAACGAGTCTATTGATCGGTTCTTAACTTTTTGAAATGCTCGAAATTTATTGGCGAATTTGAATTATAAATAGCATCTTGGTGAGAATGTTGCTTCCTTAGAAATCGTATCGTATTGTCAAATATTTTACGACATTTTTGTAGAACTGTCGAAAATAGTTTTCGATAGATTCGTTTACATAAATACTTAATCCATCAGTTTTCCCGTGCATCATGCATCTTAAGAACTGATAGGGAATCTGCTTCAATCATTGTCATTGTTGATTCTATCGAAAATATAACATTATGAAGGAACGCATCCTCATCTTCGGATGTACTAGTGTTCTCTAATAGACATTCATCGCGGGATTCGGGTTCCTAAATGCACAAATGGCTTGTTTAGCAATGGTTTTTGCTTTAAAAAAATGTCTGTTCTATTTTCAAATTGCTTTATACACCAGCTGGGAGCACAACCAATTAACTTTGTAATATGATGGGACACTAATTTTATCATTTTCAGTGAATTTTCAACTCGGCTTTGCGATGCGTACTCGTGAAATCGGTTAATTTACACGAATTGAGATGGGTTTTTACGAGTAAATCAAATAAGGGTCAAATACGGAGTAAAGTCTGTCCCGGCGGGACGGGTGAAATTATGCTTGAAATACGGGACGTCTGGGAACCCTAGTGTCAATCGTCGTCACTCCGGTGACTTTGCAAAGTGTTAAATTTTGGTACCTTTGTATGAGTGTAGATTGTAGATCCAAAGCTGTATGCCATACGTCCATATGAATTCATAGAGCCGTATTTAATTTTATTGCCATTTAACCAATGCATGCGTATTATTTTTAGGTCTAAGTGCTTTCTTTTAGCGAGTATATGGTGTCTCCATGATAGTCCGATGTCCAACTTTATGCCATGATATTTGACACTATCGCTTATTCAAACGCAATGAGGATTTTGAGCTTCTACGTAATGAAAAAACCGTATATGTTCAGTCTTTACCACTATGGTACAATTACACATCCAGGTTTTAATAGACTACTGATACTTGATGACTTGGCCAATTAATTAATACCAGTATTGCTTCTATTTCTAAAATAACTTTAGCCTTCTGCCCGACTAAATTTAAGTTCCAACATACAATAGGTTTGTGTAGTGACATTCTCTATTATATTAAACTGGTAATGGGAACAGTTATGACCAAAGTCTGTTTGTTAATGATGTATGGGTCAAAAACGGACACTGGACTTCTGATATTGGAGCAGGATTCAATGGGGAAAACCCTAAGTAGTGAAGGCACATTGTTAGTATCATGGACTATGTGAACTCAGATTCTCAGACCGTAAATCATGCAATATGGTTAGCTATATCTAAGAGAAGAAATTAAATATGCGACTGTTAAAATTCACATCACATCTTTCTGATATCTGATAACAAGGCTGCATTACAGGCACTCAGGCATTTTCGAGACCAAATCAGATGAGATCTAACTATGTGAGGTAATCATGTAGTAGTATGTAGTAAATCGCACCAAAATTGGATGAAAACAAAAACAAAGAATATAAGAGTAGCAAAAATCTTCATGACATCTTTTGGCTTTGGCAAGAGAACTCAAGAGATGCCAGGGCTAACACGGAAACATATCCGTATAGTCTTGGGATTCTTAACAGGATATTGTAGAGTTATGAAGTACTTACACAATAAGCGAATAAGTCTCACCGATCAATGTAGATGATGTAAAGAAGAACACAAGAACACAGATTATTTTCTATATCACTGTGATGATGGTCTAATTTGAACCAGACTCCAATATGTAGGCCAATAATTACCACCTACAACTCACATACGACTCAAACAATTGCAGACTTGTTATCGAAGAAAAACTTGGAATTCCTATTGAATATCAAACTCTCAGAGAAGCTGTAATTATGGGCCTTGTGACAATATACTCAATTGAGGCGGCAGTTATGATGTGACCAGCTTCTTCTGCCGCATTTCCTTAATCTAATTTATATACATATTTCGGGATACAGTACGAGCTGCATATAATTTTCTGATTCAGCATATCTGAGGGGGAGATATATTGTTGTCGAAAACAAATCAAGTTTAGAAAATGACACAGGAAAAATATTGTACTTGAATATGATCGGATAAGCTTCACAAGATGTTAGATGAACGCAATAGTAATGATGTGATGTGTCCAAACTTGATGTCATTCGTCATCGCCATTAATATTGTCATTAAATAAACCAATAATGCTTGCACAACTTCTTTAAAAGGCAATCTTAATCGTTACTGAAATATCTTTGATAATAAAAAATTATAATTGCTCTTCTAGGACAGACATACAGATAAATACTGACAGATCGTCGTACTCCCATTATTTGTTGATATACCTAAGTACATACAAAAATTTATGATCATCACATAAGTACATTATGTATTTACTAAATGATTAAATTAAATAATTGCCACCCTCAATCATTCAGAGGAAAAATCTAAATTACATAGACATGAACAAAGTATAAATTTCAGATTAAAATCCCCTTGAAATGTTGACAATTTTTCCAACTTTGAATTGCATTACACTCAAGCAGACAACTAGTGTGAATGTTATTGTACAGCATAGAACCGAGCGTTGAAGACCCCATTAGGTATGCTTATAAGGTAATGATAAGCATGGCGACAATGTTCAGCAAGTTTGTTAGTAAACATTAATTTGATTAGATTAAGTGATGAAGTTTTCCAATATTCATGCTGATCATTTTCACAAAACACGGTTTTTTTAATACAAAATGATATCAGCATCAAAACGATTAAAATCGTCAGGAGGATTATATTGATCGGAAGACATTAAGTGAAGCACCAAATTCAGCTGATGTTTGGATGTGAATCCACTTCCAAATCATTAAGTTCAATACTCATTTTATATTCTGGCATCATCCTGAGACATAGTATTGGTTATTCAGAACCACGGATTCATTGTCGCTGGAACTGTGGGAACAGCAATGCCGCTTGTTGATGATCATCATTATATTCAGTGTTATGGTAAACCTCGGTACGTTCGTGATTGTCAGAATCGTTTTTATTCCGAATACTATGTTCTATGATCAACCGTAGCTCTTCGTCAATGTTATCAGCAGTACAGTGCGTTAGGAAGTTATGGTCCACAGCAGAGAACTGCAGCGGTGCAACGGAACAATAAGTACACCGCATACATACTTATCGTCTTTGTCAAACACATTTTTTGGTTAGTTAAATCAATTTGTTTAAATCAATTATGCCAAGAAGTCGGTCAAATATGGTATACATAGGTCGTAGAACAAGATACGCATTCAGATATCGTTTGCTTCAGAATGGTGAGACTGATGAAGAATTGGAAACCATGCAAAGAAGAAACAGGTCTCTATTATATTATAAAACACATTTCATAAAAGATTTTTATACACTGAATGCAAAAACATCCAACTACTGTCTAAGGATTTGGGTCCTAATCTGTTTTGCTTTTCTGTTAATGAAAGACCTACTTGCAGACATTGACCAAAGAAACAGCGATCAGCTGTCTTTATATGCGATGTATTGACTCAATTTCTTGTTGTTCACGCATGAGTGTGCCGAAAAGTATGTGTGGTGAAAAATAATGCACAAACCGTATACTCACATATTCGAGTAAAAAAACAATGGTTATCGCAATACAAAAATGCTTATGAGTATGGTGAGTGCATAGACAAAATATTGTAGTGTACTGTGGCGATCACACCGCAACCGCTTTTAAAGAGAATATACTTAGTCACAAACACAGGTACTCTTGAAGTTATCTGGTCAACAGATTCTCCATTGGGGATAGTCTAACCATTGTACATCCGATTCCGATGACATTGTTTTGCAAATTGAAGTCAAAGCAGAAACTGATTATATTAAAATTCTGGGAATTAAATCCCCAATTGAAGTTTGGATCCAAATATATTCCAAATTATGGGTTCGAGCTGTGAATTTTCGTTTGTTTTATATATTAATTTTGATAAGATCTTCATTTCCATACTCTTGTTTGAAACAGATATGCGCATGCACCCGTTGTCATGATCCCCTCTTTGGTTTAACGAGACATTTTGCTTGCTTCCGTAGTTCTCCAAATGTTTTTTTTGTTGTATTGTTAGAGTTGATCTATTCATCAAACTGTGTAAACGTGTAAAATTTTACAAAGCCCCCAATAATTTAAATCATTTATCTGGACTAAAGTGTAAGCTCTGCAAAGACTATAATTTAAGTTTTTTATTATTATTTTCTAGGTTCCAAAACTGGTAAATTTACAAAAGTAACAATATCGGGTTGTGATACAACAAAAGCTGAATGCATTTTAAAACGTAATACAAACGTCTCCATATCAATTGATTTTGCACTTGGTAAGTAATCCTCAATCCTAAATCCTCAATCTGCAATCATCTTTCTATTGTGTATTGTATTTTATTGTATTTTTGATGAACAGCTGAGCAAGTGAATTCAGTTAAAACTGTTGTACATGGTAAAGTTTTAGGCATTGAAATGCCATTCCATTTGCAAAATCCTGATGCTTGTGTTGATAGTGGCCTTAAATGTCCATTGGAGAAAAATGAAACTTATAGATATACAGCATCGTTACCAGTTTTAAAGGCATATCCAAAGGTATTTCATATCTAAGTATCTGCTTGTTAATAATTAATAATAATCTTCTGTTTCTTAGGTTTCCGTTTTAGTTAAATGGGAATTACAAGATCAAAATACCGATGATATTATATGCGTCGAAATACCAGCTAAAATACAATAAAACGTATGAATATTTATTAATTTAAATATGATATGAAACAAGAAACAAGGAACACAAATAAAACAAACAAAATTGAAAATTTCTAAATTTTATAACTGCTGCTACTAGTGTATCTTTCACACCCAATTAACATTTATCACATTATGTTATTTAATTATAAGGCATAGAACTAGAAGCATGCTTCGGAGGAGGAGATCCCACAAATGAACAATTGGACAATGAGACTATTCAGCATTCAAGATCACTAGAATTTTGGTTTATGAACCGATGTGACTAGCATTTGATTATTGATATCATCATAATCGTCCAACCTTCTCTATAGACTTTACCAATTTTCATTAATTTTTCTGAGTCATCATTATAATTTGGTATTCCAATCTTCATTTCCTCAGCTATGCGGTGGTGTGAAAGGTATGTAAGCTTCGGTGAAATCGAAGTTAATCAAAGTTGTTCTTCTGCCTTGTTTCATTTTCATAATAAGGAGAGAAAAATATACAACAAAATCGAATTATTAACTGTGTAATATTGTTATTATTATTTTTTTATATTTTATGAGTGTTGAAACTATAGAAATAAATAAAGAAAAAAAATAATATCCATTGATTTGTTGAAAAATTATGTTATGTAATGTAAAATAACTGCAATTCTTTCTAACAAATGTATATCCTCTTACTGGTTTGCTACCAGGTTCCTCAGCAGTCCAAGCCACCAGCTAAGCTATTACAATGGGCCGTAAGGCTTCGAAATGTTCTTTGCCTCATTAATATTAAATTATCCATACAATATTATAGAGTAGTATATCAGGACAAAACCACACATCTATCTGATTCTGTTTTATCAAAACATATTACAGATTTATTTTATTATAAAAAACAAAAAGTATGATGATATGGTTACATTTATTAAGTTTTAAGTTAAGATGAGTGTGAATGAGTATGTATTTTAATACAGGAATGTATGATTAGGATCAAATGGAACAGTGTGTTCGTAATGATAAATAGTTACATAGCTATTGGAACTGGCATCGTTCGATTCACTTGCGTCACCTTTCATACCGTAATCTTCAGTTAACAAATTATCTACTTCATTTTTCATATCGAGAAGATTTTGTTTGGTGCAGCATATGTTTGTGTTGCAGGCGATATTATCTTCCTTCACATTGTTTTCATCGTTTGTTTTCTGACTTATTACGAGAGTTTCAAAGTCAAACAATAAATGTGAATAGTAATCATCCAATACTCCCGTGATGTTCTTTGATTTCATGAGTTCTACCACGGCCTCACTAAATTCATATAGTATATAGACAATAGTATTAGTAACATTATCCTACTTTAAATTGCTGTATACTATAATAATAAGATTACTTACTAGTAGTTTTGAGTTTTATGGAAAATGAGATAAGCCGTGCCTATGGCTAATCCTCTTTGTACATTATCATTGTAATCGATAATTAGGGAACGTTGTCCGGAGTTTTTGGCATACCCCAGGCAGCGTGCAACCAGATCGCAAGTTGGTAAAAGTTGGTCTATTGATTCGTCAGGTCCACCAAAAGTTATATTAATTGTCTCAACGTCACTGCCATAACGATATGGATCAAAACAATCATTGACTCTAGAAATTCTCTTGTGAGATTCTCTTTTTTGCGAAAGTTTTTGATCAATAACAATTACAAACTTAATGTTTGCAACTCTTATGGTTTTCGCATTACATAGAGCATAACTATTAGTATAAAATATATCGGGATATATTTCTTTGATATGTGCCAAACATGGTGCCTCGATGGGATCCATAATTTTTCAACAAAATAAAATTAATTGTATAATGTATGTACGTGCAGTTTTCTAGATCTTTCTGTGACAATAGGTTTGTGGGGCGCTGCGTGATATTTTTAACGGTGTAATTAGTTCCTTTTAACTAACGCTCATTAGTTGCCAATGATAATTAAATTCTTTTGCTTGCTTAATTTAATATTTTATAATGTAATATACTTATTTCACTTGAAGTTATTAGCATTTAAATATTTTTTCTAGGTTAACACGAAAGTCTTTGACTACAAAATGCGTGCGTAGAAGAATGGCAACCTTTTTTTTAGTAAAATGCAAGTAATCGGGGCTGCTACCGTGTCCGTGTGTCAAGTTCATATTAGAGTTTGGACACGTTGTAATGAAAGCATACTGAAGAGTACGCGGTGAATTGTTAATATCAGTGCGTATACGACTGATTACTCAATACACATTTATACTCGTATTACGCGCATACGAGTAGTATTCATTTAGAGTGTGTTTAACAGAGAGTAGTATTGAGACTGGACAAATGGCTATTTAAAAGGAAACACAACAATAAATTGTATGTAATACTGGCGTAGGAAGGAACGCGTTGCAACGGCCCCGTCGTGATGTTGGTGCTTGATTTTTGTAGTCATTGTTCCTTTCTCGCTCTCATTAAAACATATAAAACCTTGCAAGTTGGAGCTCATCGCCGTTAAACTATTTTTCTCGTCCTATATTCTTATTATTATTATATAATTAAACGGCAAACATTGAATTTGTGAATCCTTTCCTGCTTACACAACTGAACCAATTTTGACAAAAAAAAACTACCAATTGAAAGGTATTCTTCGCAAGATGTATCCAATCTCAAATCTAATATTGAATGCAGTAGTATGGGAGAATAGAGAGGTTTGTGTGCCTCTCTCTTCTGTTCTATTGCTGTACGCTCATTAGTTGTGTGAAGCCGTTTTATAGAGTTTTCGCAAAGAACACATAGAGAAGTTATTGTATTAGCACTTTAAAAAATAAATGCTTTTTCTAGAATGCGGTTCCTCTAGAGACTCAAGAAAGAGAAAAGAATGCAAGATGCAAATGTTTAGTATAAGAAATTTTGAAATGTTGTTTATTGTCTTTTATTGTTCCATTTATATTACATAATATTATTAATAAAGTACATATTTTTGATTATATAATTATGTATGTTCCAATGTACGTACGTACGTAAGTATGTCTTCTGTTTACATTATTAATATTAAGAGAATAGGAATTTTCGATTTGTTTAATGATTTTTTATTTGTTTGGTCCATTGCTCCCTTTTGTTATCCGATCCTTTTATTGTTATGTTACTTGAAACTCTTCAGGAAAAAATGGAGGACATATGTAATATAAATAGTCATACATTAAACTTGTGTAATATTGATTCAAATGTGTATCCTTATAGAAATGCTTTAAGCAGGCAAATGCCTCACTGTTTTGAATGAGATAATATTGACAATAGATTGGAATTTTGAATATTGTTAATGATGGCCAATTGGATTGCATTGTTATGAAATAGAAAATAAGGAAATATATGTAAATTAATTGATTTTTTTGGATGACAATCCAGTCTTTGGATTATATATCAATATTACATATTATATTAATGCAATTATTATTATACTTATTGGCAAAGGGGCTTGATGAATTTTTATCTATGAAGTGGGCATATATGAGTATGTCCTAATCTTAATTTTAGTATTTCTAGTTTAGCTCCAATTTCAACCAGAACTCTTACAGCCTGTTAGCCATTTTAATTCCTGGTTAAGACTGCTCTTTCTTTCAGTGTTCGCCTTCGACCTTAGCTGCATGGGGGTTACCCTGCCGATAGCGTTAGCTATACCATCATCGTTCTCATGGTCCTTACATATACACGATAATGTGGCAATGAGGAATTTTGGTGAATTTTTGAAAAAGTTAATCGGAAGAGCAAATTTTGCTGTAAGCCTCATGTAGTATTGTAATATGATCCTAAGACTGGATTGCTCATTTTATAAAGTTCACTACAATACTTACGGAACATGATTTGTCAAATGAAAAACCAGGAATGATATAATAATGGCAATGGCCCTTTCTTCACCATCCTTGCAGTCGATAATTAGTGCACGTTTGTTATTTATTTTGGAATGTGATAGAAATCGTGCAGTTCGATCAAGCATAGGTAAGAGATACAACAGACTTGAAGCCTCTTGCTGCGCTTCTTCAAAATTTATATCAACCACTTCAATGCCAGGACCCAAGCCATTTGCTCCAGGACTCTCTGTGCAGCATTCTTCAAAGCTCTTACCATATAAATATGGCAACAAAACCATTGGATGAACATTTTGATTTGGAAATTTGAGCTCTTGAAGGTGTCGATCAATTATAATAACAGACTTGAATTGATGAAATTGCAATGTGTATTCATTGCAATTACCAAAGTCATTGGTAAAAGCAATATTCGGCATCATATTTTTCATATTTTTCCACCTGGGATCCCAAATTTGTTTTGGTGTCATCTGGTCGGTTGTGGTGGACATATTTTTATTTTAGGATTTAATTTTTTTATTTAACAAATTTCAAGTGGAATTGGAATTAGAAGTAATTAAAGACAATACAGGAGCACAACACAATTTCTATTTTTATTTTTCACATTCAAATGTCAAACCTTTTCATATTTTGGACATCAATAAGTACCTAGGAAGACAGCTGTCAGTTTGACAACTTTAATTCAGATGATTTGATGAATATATTAATGAACCCCCTCTTTTCGAATATCGCAATCTACTAGATAAAGATAAGTTGGAGATCAGCTAAGTTATCACCACTTAAGGCCCATTGTTGTGGTACCACAGACACAGTGTTTCCCATTTTACCAATTCTTCTTCTTCCAATACAACAAAAATCTTTAGGTTTGGAAATACAATATAAACAACAGGTAACAGGTGGATTAGTTTGGTAAATGTGTTGAATATTATCCACTTATACTGAACCATGCACTACTATCTTGATGAAATTAATGAAATGACTCGAAAGAGTGACTGAATAAAATTCAAACTAAGGCCCTTCACAATCGCGCACTTAGTAGTGTTAACAGCCGGCAATTACACCGTATACACTATGAAAACGAGTCATTCAACTCATTTTGTTCGTTCGTCCCTTACGCCAAACCGCATTTTGTGGTCCGTTTTCTTAAGCTCCTTAACTGAATCCTCGTTAATGGGGAGGAGTAGAGACATGCTGCTCTTTTACTGACATTCATCCTAGATGACAAACCAGACATTCATAGGCATGGTAGGATTCTGCCGCTGCAGAAGCTGTAGAACCTTGCCATACTCCAGCTTCATAACAGGCAACCAAATGCAAGCTCTTGGCCGCGTTGGGAAGTCCCGAGTTGAGTTGAGCTTAAGCCTTAAGCCCTCCCAAGCATTGATTATCTTAGCAATGGATTTACCCAGGCACTCCAAAGACAGACGATCGTAACACTTGATCACTCTGCAGCCGCAGAGAACCGCAGAAGAGTTGTAACCTGGTGGAGACGAACCCAGATCAGAGAGAAGGTGTTCCATCACCGAATCTGTTAATCTGGGTTCAATCTCCCCCCATTTCTCCAACGGCGCTTGGTGACTTCATAAACGAGTGCCACCGTCAGCTCATCTCGAGCGTCGTCGCTGAAAAGCCTCATGGCAATTGTTGTTGTCTGTTGTTTTGGCTACTTTACTTTTCCTAGTATTTGTAATGGTCGCATTTTGAGATCGATTACGCTTAGTCGGCTTTACAGGTTTCACGTGAGTGGTCATGTACTCCTCGTACTCGTCCACCACGGCCTGGTATTTGACTTAGTCGGCGTGTTCGAACTAAAGTAACGTCCCACTCTCTTCATTTTTGGCAATGAAATGTGCTTTTTGGTACAGGTTCTTCCTGACCAGTGCTTCCGACTTGCCCTTCTTTGGCTCAGGTGCGCTATGGCTGGCGCTCTCCTTTGCCGTTTTTGTTGATGTTGTGGGTTTGGCGATATTTCTTGCCAGCTGTCAGCCGCGACTAGTTCCTGGCTTGAGGCCAGTAACTTGTCCTCGGAGCTCATCCCGAGCTCCATTTCGTCCTTCTCTGTTTTGTATGTTATTTTGTTTATTGCAATTCATATTTTTGGTTCCACAAGTGTAGGGGAGAGTAGCTCCACAAAAGCAGGGTTAAAATTTAAACCGGAGGTCGCCAGGTATCCGGAGTTCACCGCTATCAGACACACTCACGCAGTGCCATTCAGCCCATGGGCACGGCTGTTACATGGACGGTCTTGAGCACTAAGCTCCTGGCTCGTTTACCCAGAAACTTTGCCCCCATGAGTAGGCGTTTTTAGTAACAATTAATTTCGAGTGGCTGCCACCAACCGAACACTGTGATGGCAGCCCACGAAGTTTTCCGCTTGTGACTTGCCTTTGCCGCCGAACTTGCATTGTGGAGCACATTTTGTTGCTGCGGACCCAAAGCGAATGTTGTTTGTTGTTATCTTGGAATTGGAGAGCGTGATTGATTGCAATGACTGTTTCTCTGGTCACCACTTTTTTCTGACCATTATGTGTTCATTCATTGAACTTTTTGATGAGCTGTTGCATACTGATTTCCAGCGCCGTAGTCGTGACTTCACATCGTCCTCCGTTCTGTTAACTGCTTCACAATCGGTTACCGATGGTGAACTATCCAATACAGTGCAGTTATTATCGTGTAATATTTTGACAGGTCTGACATAAATCCGTTTACGTGCAACAATGGGTGAACCACAATTCCGGGTCTGACTTTAAGAATTGTGGAAAGTGGGCGGCACGAATTGAATTGAACGAATCGCCAACCTCACCTAGTTCAGCTGATTGCAGACTTTGTCGCTGACCTGTGTGTGTAGTTTCGTCCTCTTTTAAATCCATGTTTCGTGAGGAAGCAGCATTTGAATATCCAAAAATGTCTTATAATTTATAAATTTAATGGTATTGTAAATATTTATATGTAGACATGTAATCAGAGTCCAGCAATTGTTCCTAACAAATAAATATCCTCTTATTGGATTGCTACCAGTTTTCTTGTGGTCATCCAATACTGAAGTTGAGAGCAGTCCAAGCCATCAGCCATCACAATGGGCCGTAAGGCTTCTCTTGCCTCTGTGAAGAGCAGCCTGCCTATTATATTCCTAACCTATCACATCGCATCATATCATATCATATTCTAATAACATAACTAATAAATAAGCGATTTGGTAGATCCATAGGATGATGAGAAAACCACACATCTGATTATGTTTTATCAAAACATATCACATATTTATTTTATTACAAAAAGTTTATGATATGGTTACATTTATTAAGTGAAGGTGAGTTGATGTTGAGTATGAATAAGTAAGTATTGTAATTCCCAGTAATAACTAAGATTGATATAGAAAAGTGTGCTTACAATTTATAATATCAGCATAGGCATCGTTCCAATTACCTGCACCACTGCTCACATCTTTAGGTTCATTATTGTTTTCATTCTCGTCTTCATAAACGAAATCTTCCATTGGTTTTCCAGCATTGAGATCATTAATTTCTCTTTTTCGTCATTTTTTATATACGACAAATTTTTTTTGGTGCAGATAACTTTAGTATTCCATATATTTTTTAAAGCGAGATTATCTTCCTTCACATGGAGTGTATTGGGATTTCCGAGATTTTTTACGCGAGTTTCAAAGTGATACAATAAATGTGAATAGTACTCATTCAAATCTTCCGTGATGTGTTTGTTCCTAACTAGTTCCACCACGGCCTCACTGTATTCATATTATACAATAGTATTAGTAACATTATCCTATTTTAAATTGCTGTATATAATAATAATAATACTTACTAGTAATTTTGAGTCTTATGGAAAATGAGGTATGCCACACCTATGGCAATTCCTCTTTGCATATCATCATTGTAGTCAATAATTAAGGAACGATTTCCGGAGCATCTGGCGTGCGCCAAGATGCGTGCAACCCGTTCGCAAGTTGGTAAAAGGTGTTCTAATGGTTCGTTACGTCCACCAAAAGTTAAATCAACTGTCCGAACTCCAATGCCATAACGATTTGGATTACAACAATCATTGACTCCAGGAATCCTGTCGTGATGTTCATTTGGCCATTGTGCAAGTTTTTGATCAATTACAAATACAAACTTAATGTTTGCAATTCGTATGGTGTTCGCATCACAAAGACCATAGCTATTAGTATAAAATATATCTTTGTATATTTCATAGATATTGGCCTTACGTAGTGCCTTAACGGATGAATAATCCATATTTCTTCAACAAAATAAAATAATAAAGCTTCGACGTTGTATTTATGTATATGAACAAAGTAAGACGCGCGATTTTCTAGTTTTTTTTTGTCACCGTAGGTTTGTGGGGGCGCTGCGATATATCTTTTAACGGAATGATTAGTTCCTTTTATATGCTTGCTAATTGCAATGATTAATTTAATATAATTTTATATATTTATATGTTTATGCGATCAGCCTCTGACAAGTATTAGTATTATTAGTATTGATTGGAATTTTTATGCATTAGACACATTGAAATCACTTGTTCTTAAACGCCGTCAACGAGCGTCACTCGTTCTTCGATAAATTACAATATATAAAAAAATATGGAGATATGGTAACTTTTTCGCAAAAAATCAGGTACACACTACTATATCAAAATGACTTTTATGCAGCGTGTAGCACCGCTCAAACTGACAGTTTGTGAAGTCTCTTGAGCACTGAACTGCCTCATGTTACATTGAATCGTTCCTTATTTACGTTAATTCAATATTGTTGTTTTCTATTGAAATTTTTGAATTTGTTTGGCGCTGACAAATCAAGCGCACAAGATTGAACATCATATTTTACCAATTTTCAATAATATTTTTTTCTATATTGACTATTGATTATATTGAGTAAGGGATGATAAGAGTTTGGAGTTGCCTTAAAATTTATAAATTAATAAATTAAATCATATTCATCATAGTCATGCTCTAGCTGCCACTTAGTTAATGCGGTGGTTGATTTATGTAGTTTAAGCAAAATCGAGAAGACCCATGACAAAATTGAAAACAAATGAATAAAGCACCATGTGTGGGCTAAACGTGTATCCACACAACGGCTGCGTGCATCATGCTACACCGTGTATGGGTGGGTATTCACAATAAAATTTTAGCACTTCCAATGTTATAAAATACAATGTTGTAAGTGTTGTAAGGTGAAGGTGAAGGTGAAGTGCAGATGAAACATTTTTCTTCAATTCTATTGCATTTAAACTAAAAATAAGTTGTAAAGTTTTGAGTGAAACAATATTAAAGATTTCTTATGCCCAAATGATCTATCTTCTGTATGTTATTGTACTTTTGGTTCGGTAGCAATATAGTGTTGATAATTGTTTCAAAAAATCAGTTGGCTCAACGGACATACTAATTGTGTTGTTATGGGTTTCATAATCCATGTTCAGTATGCCATCAGCTTCTCCAAGACAAGATACTTATTCACTACTAAATCAGGACTGTGAACAAAAAATAACTTTCCACAGCGTACTTGAACTTGACCCTAACCAGCGGCCCAAAGAAATTTCTCTTTGCCACTTCGTCCGTCTGGGCCGCGGGTTGGACAGCCCTGTTCTAAATTAAAACCTTTGGATTTACTGCGGCAATGAACTGAGGAACTCGCACTAAAGATATTTTATATTATTCCTGATAATAAGAAGTGTGTGCTGCCAAGTAGCGATGTTGAGTGCTGAAGTGCAAGGTGTGAGTCGCACACAGGCGGCACTTTTAAAAGGACTGCAAATACAAGAAGAAAACGGGACATAGCAAGCCCCTGCTAACAAGACCAACGTCGTGCTGGTCACTCAAAAAAATATTGCCAAATACGTATGTAAGTATATGTGTCCATCGACTAACTGAGTGAAATTTCGTTAATAGAAAAGCTGTGCAAGCTGTGTTAGGTACTGCACAATGGGTCCTTATGTATGTGGCAAGCATCCCCACCCATCATTAATCATCACCACGAAATACAATACATAGTATGTATGCTTCAATGGAGGCGACTCAATTGGCGACACACACACTTCATGCAATTGACGAACTGGATCACTCTCTTGCACGTAACTCTCAGTTAAATCTGTGAAATATATAAACATTGGGGTAAGTACTACGTTCATTTCAAATGTTAATATACTCCAAAGATTTAAACCTAACTATATAGTACATATTGCAGGCTTGAGTGATCAACCAAATGCTAAGGGTAAACCTCACTGTCAAAGTGAAGTTCAGTTATTCAACCAGATTTGATCCATTAAGCGACAAAGGCTTAAGATAGATCTTCACTCCAGACCAAGAAGATAGTTGTAAGACCACACAAATATAATATCAATATTGTAGTGTACTGTGGCGATCACACCGCGACCGCTTTCAAAGGGAATATTCTTAGGGTCACATACACAGGCACTCTTGAAGTTATCTGGTCCACAGATTCTCCACTGGTGATATTCTAACCATTGTGTATCCGATTCCCCATCGTGGTAGTCTAACCATTGTACATCCGATTCCGATGACATTGTTTTAATTCATTCAATTTAAGTCAAAGCAGAAACTGATTATATTAAAATTCTGGGAATTAAATTCCCAATTGAAGTTTGGATCCAAATATATTCCAAATTATGGGTCCGAGCTGTGAATTTTTGTTTGGTTTTATGCATTAATTTTGATAAGATCTTCAATACCATACTCTTGTTTGAAACAGACATGCACATGCACCCGTTGGTATGAAAAAAGGAATTAGTTGATCTGGCAATAAGAAGGCATGGTCCCCTCTGGTTTAATGAGACATTTTTCTTGCCTTCGTAGTTGTTCAAATGTTTTTTTTTCTTGTATTGTTAGAGTTGATCTATTGATCAAACTGTGTAAACGTGTAAAATTTTACAAAGCCCCCAATAATTTAAATCATTTATCTGGACTAAAGTGTAAGCTCTGCAAAGACTATAATTTAAGTTTTTTATTATTATTTTCTAGGTTCCAAAACTGGTAAATTTACAAAAGTAACAATATCGGGTTGTGATACAACAAAAGCTGAATGCATTTTAAAACGTAATACAAACGTCTCCATATCAATTGATTTTGCACTTGGTAAGTAATCCTCAATCCTAAATCCTCAATCTGCAATCATCTTTCTATTGTGTATTGTATTTTATTGTATTTTTGATGAACAGCTGAGCAAGTGAATTCAGTTAAAACTGTTGTACATGGTAAAGTTTTAGGCATTGAAATGCCATTCCATTTGCAAAATCCTGATGCTTGTGTTGATAGTGGCCTTAAATGTCCATTGGAGAAAAATGAAACTTATAGATATACAGCATCGTTACCAGTTTTAAAGGCATATCCAAAGGTATTTCATATCATATCTAAGTATCTGCTTGTTAATAATTAATAATAATCTTCTGTTTCTTAGGTTTCCGTTTTAGTTAAATGGGAATTACAAGATCAAAATACCGATGATATTATATGCGTCGAAATACCAGCTAAAATACAATAAAACGTATGAATATTTATTAATTTAAATATGATATGAAACAAGAAACAAGGAACACAAATAAAACAAACAAAATTGAAAATTTCTAAATTTTATAACTGCTGCTACTAGTGTATCTTTCACACCCAATTAACATTTATCACATTATGTTATTTAATTATAAGGCATAGAACTAGAAGCATGCTTCGGAGGAGGAGATCCCACAAATGAACAATTGGACAATGAGACTATTCAGCATTCAAGATCACTAGAATTTTGGTTTATGAACCGATGTGACTAGCATTTGATTATTGATATCATCATAATCGTCCAACCTTCTCTATAGACTTTACCAATTTTCATTAATTTTTCTGAGTCATCATTATAATTTGGTATTCCAATCTTCATTTCCTCAGCTATGCGGTGGTGTGAAAGGTATGTAAGCTTCGGTGAAATCGAAGTTAATCAAAGTTGTTCTTCTGCCTTGTTTCATTTTCATAATAAGGAGAGAAAAATATACAACAAAATCGAATTATTAACTGTGTAATATTGTTATTATTATTTTTTTATATTTTATGAGTGTTGAAACTATAGAAATAAATAAAGAAAAAAAATAATATCCATTGATTTGTTGAAAAATTATGTTATGTAATGTAAAATAACTGCAATTCTTTCTAACAAATGTATATCCTCTTACTGGTTTGCTACCAGGTTCCTCAGCAGTCCAAGCCACCAGCTATTACAATGGGCCGTAAGGCTTCGAAATGTTCTTTGCCTCATTAATATTAAATTATCCATACAATATTATAGAGTAGTATATCAGGACAAAACCACACATCTATCTGATTCTGTTTTATCAAAACATATTACAGATTTATTTTATTATAAAAAACAAAAAGTATGATGATATGGTTACATTTATTAAGTTTTAAGTTAAGATGAGTGTGAATGAGTATGTATTTTAATACAGGAATGTATGATTAGGATCAAATGGAACAGTGTGTTCGTAATGATAAATAGTTACATAGCTATTGGAACTGGCATCGTTCGATTCACTTGCGTCACCTTTCATACCGTAATCTTCAGTTAACAAATTATCTACTTCATTTTTCATATCGAGAAGATTTTGTTTGGTGCAGCATATGTTTGTGTTGCAGGCGATATTATCTTCCTTCACATTGTTTTCATCGTTTGTTTTCTGACTTATTACGAGAGTTTCAAAGTCAAACAATAAATGTGAATAGTAATCATCCAATACTCCCGTGATGTTCTTTGATTTCATGAGTTCTACCACGGCCTCACTAAATTCATATAGTATATAGACAATAGTATTAGTAACATTATCCTACTTTAAATTGCTGTATACTATAATAATAAGATTACTTACTAGTAGTTTTGAGTTTTATGGAAAATGAGATAAGCCGTGCCTATGGCTAATCCTCTTTGTACATTATCATTGTAATCGATAATTAGGGAACGTTGTCCGGAGTTTTTGGCATACCCCAGGCAGCGTGCAACCAGATCGCAAGTTGGTAAAAGTTGGTCTATTGATTCGTCAGGTCCACCAAAAGTTATATTAATTGTCTCAACGTCACTGCCATAACGATATGGATCAAAACAATCATTGACTCTAGAAATTCTCTTGTGAGATTCTCTTTTTTGCGAAAGTTTTTGATCAATAACAATTACAAACTTAATGTTTGCAACTCTTATGGTTTTCGCATTACATAGAGCATAACTATTAGTATAAAATATATCGGGATATATTTCTTTGATATGTGCCAAACATGGTGCCTCGATGGGATCCATAATTTTTCAACAAAATAAAATTAATTGTATAATGTATGTACGTGCAGTTTTCTAGATCTTTCTGTGACAATAGGTTTGTGGGGCGCTGCGTGATATTTTTAACGGTGTAATTAGTTCCTTTTAACTAACGCTCATTAGTTGCCAATGATAATTAAATTCTTTTGCTTGCTTAATTTAATATTTTATAATGTAATATACTTATTTCACTTGAAGTTATTAGTATTTAAATATTTTTTCTAGGTTAACACGAAAGTCTTTGAATACAAAATGCGTGCGTAGAGGAATGGCAACCTTGTTTTTAGTAAAATGCAAGTAATCGGGGCTGCTACCGTGTCCGTGTGTCAGGTTTATATTAGAGTTTTGGAACGCGTTGCAACGGCCCCGTCGTGATGTTGGTGCTTGATTTTTGTAGTCATTGTTCCTTTCTCGCTCTCATTAAAACATATAAAACCTTGCAAGTTGGAGCTCATCGCCGTTAAACTATTTTTCTCGTCCTATATTCTTATTATTATTATTATTATATAATTAAACGGCAAACATTGAATTTGTGAATCCTTTCCTGCTTACACAACTGAACCAATTTTGACAAAAAAAACTACCAATTGAAAGGTATTCTTCGCAAGATGTATCCAATCTCAAATCTAAATTGGTTTAGTGGTTTAGGTAAGAATAGGTGTTAAAAATAACCGCTTTCCGACAACAACAGCACGCAGACGTTGATGTTGTGAATGCAGTAGTATGGGAGAATAGAGAGGTTTGTGTGCCTCTCTCTTCTGTTCTATTGCTGTACGCTCATTAGTTGTGTGAAGCCGTTTTATAGAGTTTTCGCAAAGAACACATAGAGAAGTTATTGTATTAGCACTTTAAAAAATAAATGCTTTTTCTAGAATGCGGTTCCTCTAGAGACTCAAGAAAGAGAAAAGAATGCAAGATGCAAATGTTTAGTATAAGAAATTTTGAAATGTTGTTTATTGTCTTTTATTGTTCCATTTATATTACATAATATTATTAATAAAGTACATATTTTTGATTATATAATTATGTATGTTCCAATGTACGTACGTACGTAAGTATGTCTTCTGTTTACATTATTAATATTAAGAGAATAGGAATTTTCGATTTGTTTAATGATTTTTTATTTGTTTGGTCCATTGCTCCCTTTTGTTATCCGATCCTTTTATTGTTATGTTACTTGAAACTCTTCAGGAAAAAATGGAGGACATATGTAATATAAATAGTCATACATTAAACTTGTGTAATATTGATTCAAATGTGTATCCTTATAGAAATGCTTTAAGCAGGCAAATGCCTCACTGTTTTGAATGAGATAATATTGACAATAGATTGGAATTTTGAATATTGTTAATGATGGCCAATTGGATTGCATTGTTATGAAATAGAAAATAAGGAAATATATGTAAATTAATTGATTTTTTTGGATGACAATCCAGTCTTTGGATTATATATCAATATTACATATTATATTAATGCAATTATTATTATACTTATTGGCAAAGGGGCTTGATGAATTTTTATCTATGAAGTGGGCATATATGAGTATGTCCTAATCTTAATTTTAGTATTTCTAGTTTAGCTCCAATTTCAACCAGAACTCTTACAGCCTGTTAGCCATTTTAATTCCTGGTTAAGACTGCTCTTTCTTTCAGTGTTCGCCTTCGACCTTAGCTGCATGGGGGTTACCCTGCCGATAGCGTTAGCTATACCATCATCGTTCTCATGGTCCTTACATATACACGATAATGTGGCAATGAGGAATTTTGGTGAATTTTTGAAAAAGTTAATCGGAAGAGCAAATTTTGCTGTAAGCCTCATGTAGTATTGTAATATGATCCTAAGACTGGATTGCTCATTTTATAAAGTTCACTACAATACTTACGGAACATGATTTGTCAAATGAAAAACCAGGAATGATATAATAATGGCAATGGCCCTTTCTTCACCATCCTTGCAGTCGATAATTAGTGCACGTTTGTTATTAATTTTGGAATTTGATAGAAATCGTGCCGTACGATCCAGCATTGGTAAAAGGTATAACAGACTTGAAGCCTCTTGCTGCGCTTCTTCAAAATTTATATCAACCACTTCAATGCCAGGACCCAAGCCAATTGCTCCAGGACTCTCTGTGCAGCATTCTTCAAAGCTCTTACCATATAAATATGGCAACAAAACCATTGGATGAACATTTTGATTTGGAAATTTGAGCTCTTGAAGGTGTCGATCAATTATAATAACAGACTTGAATTGATGGAATTGCAATGTGTATTCATTGCAATTACCAAAGTCATTGGTAAAAGCAATATTCGGCATCATATTTTTCATATTTTTCCACCTGGGATCCCAAATTTGTTTTGGTGTCATCTGGTCGGTTGTGGTGGACATATTTTTATTTTAGGATTGAATTTTTTTATTCAACAAATTTCAAGTGGAATTGGAATTAGAAGTAATTAAAGACAATACAGGAGCACAACACAATTTCTATTTTTATTTTTCACATTCAAATGTCAAACCTTTTCATATTTTGGACATCAATAAGTACCTAGGAAGACAGCTGTCAGTTTGACAACTTTAATTCAGATGATTTGATGAATATATTAATGAACCCCCTCTTTTCGAATATCGCAATCTACTAGATAAAGATAAGTTGGAGATCAGCTAAGTTATCACCACTTAAGGCCCATTGTTGTGGTACCACAGACACAGTGTTTCCCATTTTACCAATTCTTCTTCTTCCAATACAACAAAAATCTTTAGGTTTGGAAATACAATATAAACAACAGGTAACAGGTGGATTAGTTTGGTAAATGTGTTGAATATTATCCACTTATACTGAACCATGCACTACTATCTTGATGAAATTAATGAAATGACTCGAAAGAGTGACTGAATAAAATTCAAACTAAGGCCCTTCACAATCGCGCACTAAGTAGTGTTAACAACCGGCAATTACACCGTATACACTATGAAAACGAGTCATTCAACTTTTGTTCGTTCGTACCTTACGCCAAACGCATTTTGTGGTCCGTTTTCTTAAGCTCCTTAACTGAATCCTCGTTAATGGGGAGGAGTAGAGACATGCAGCTCTTTTACTGACCTTCATCCTAGATGACAATCCAGACATTCATAGGCATGGTAGGATTCTGCCGCTGCAGAAGCTGTAGCACCTTGCCATACTCCAGCTTCATAACAGGCAACCAAATGCAAGCTCTTGGCCGCGTTGGGAAGTCCCGAGCTGAGTTGAGCTTAAGCCTTAAGCCCTCCCAAGCATTGATTATCTTAGCAATGGATTTACCCAGGCACTCCAAAGACAGTCGATCGTAACACTTGATCACCCTGCAGCCGCAGAGAACCGCAGAAGAGTTGTAGCCTGGTGGAGACGAACCCAGATCAGAGAAAAGGTGTTCCATCACCGAATCTGTTAATCTGGGTTCAATCTCTCCCCATTTCTCCAACGGCGCTTGGTGACTTCATAAACGAGTGCCACCGTCAGCTCACCTCGAGCGTCGTCGCTGAAAAGCCTCATGGCAATTGTTGTTGTCTGTTGTTTTGGCTACTTTACTTTTCCTAGTATTTGTAATGGTCGCATTTTGAGATCGATTACGCTTAGTCGCCTTTACAGGTTTCACGTGAGTGGTCATGTACTGCTCGTACTCGTCCACCACGGCCTGGTATTTGACTTAGTCGGCGTGTTCGAACTAAAGTAACGTCCCACTCTCTTCATTTTTGGCAATGAAATGTGCTTTTTGGTACAGGTTCTTCCTGACCAGTGCTTCCGATTTGCCCTTCTTTGGCTCAGGTGCGCTATGGCTGGCGCTCTCCTTTGCCGTTTTTGTTGATGTTGTGGGTTTGGCGATATTTCTTGCCAGCTGTCAGCCGCGACTAGTTCCTGGCTTGAGGCCAGTAACTTGTCCTCGGAGCTCATCCCGAGCTCCATTTCGTCCTTCTCTGTTTTGTATGTTATTTTGTTTATTGCAATTCATATTTTTGGTTCCACAAGTGTAGGGGAGAGTAGCTCCACAAAAGCAGGGTTAAAATTTAAACCGGAGGTCGCCAGGTATCCGGAGTTCACCGCTATCAGACACACTCACGCAGTGCCATTCAGCCCATGGGCACGGCTGTTACATGGACGGTCTTGAGCACTAAGCTCCTGGCTCGTTTACCCAGAAACTTTGCCCCCATGAGTAGGCGTTTTTAGTAACAATTAATTTCGAGTGGCTGCCACCAACCGAACACTGTGATGGCAGCCCACGAAGTTTTCCGCTTGTGACTTGCCTTTGCCGCCGAACTTGCATTGTGGAGCACATTTTGTTGCTGCGGACCCAAAGCGAATGTTGTTTGTTGTTATCTTGGAATTGGAGAGCGTGATTGATTGCAATGACTGTTTCTCTGGTCACCACTTTTTTCTGACCATTATGTGTTCATTCATTGAACTTTTTGATGAGCTGTTGCATACTGATTTCCAGCGCCGTAGTCGTGACTTCACATCGTCCTCCGTTCTGTTAACTGCTTCACAATCGGTTACCGATGGTGAACTATCCAATACAGTGCAGTTATTATCGTGTAATATTTTGACAGGTCTGACATAAATCCGTTTACGTGCAACAATGGGTGAACCACAATTCCGGGTCTGACTTTAAGAATTGTGGAAAGTGGGCGGCACGAATTGAATTGAACGAATCGCCAACCTCACCTAGTTCAGCTGATTGCAGACTTTGTCGCTGACCTGTGTGTGTAGTTTCGTCCTCTTTTAAATCCATGTTTCGTGAGGAAGCAGCATTTGAATATCCAAAAATGTCTTATAATTTATAAATTTAATGGTATTGTAAATATTTATATGTAGACATGTAATCAGAGTCCAGCAATTGTTCCTAACAAATAAATATCCTCTTATTGGATTGCTACCAGTTTTCTTGTGGTCATCCAATACTGAAGTTGAGAGCAGTCCAAGCCATCAGCCATCACAATGGGCCGTAAGGCTTCTCTTGCCTCTGTGAAGAGCAGCCTGCCTATTATATTCCTAACCTATCACATCGCATCATATCATATCATATTCTAATAACATAACTAATAAATAAGCGATTTGGTAGATCCATAGGATGATGAGAAAACCACACATCTGATTATGTTTTATCAAAACATATCACATATTTATTTTATTACAAAAAGTTTATGATATGGTTACATTTATTAAGTGAAGGTGAGTTGATGTTGAGTATGAATAAGTAAGTATTGTAATTCCCAGTAATAACTAAGATTGATATAGAAAAGTGTGCTTACAATTTATAATATCAGCATAGGCATCGTTCCAATTACCTGCACCACTGCTCACATCTTTAGGTTCATTATTGTTTTCATTCTCGTCTTCATAAACGAAATCTTCCATTGGTTTTCCAGCATTGAGATGCTGGATCATCATTAATTTCTCTTTTTCGTCATTTTTTATATACGACAAATTTTTTTTGGTGCAGATAACTTTAGTATTCCATATATTTTTTAAAGCGAGATTATCTTCCTTCACATGGAGTGTATTGGGATTTCCGAGATTTTTTACGCGAGTTTCAAAGTGATACAATAAATGTGAATAGTACTCATTCAAATCTTCCGTGATGTGTTTGTTCCTAACTAGTTCCACCACGGCCTCACTGTATTCATATTATACAATAGTATTAGTAACATTATCCTATTTTAAATTGCTGTATATAATAATAATAATACTTACTAGTAATTTTGAGTCTTATGGAAAATGAGGTATGCCACACCTATGGCAATTCCTCTTTGCATATCATCATTGTAGTCAATAATTAAGGAACGATTTCCGGAGCATCTGGCGTGCGCCAAGATGCGTGCAACCCGTTCGCAAGTTGGTAAAAGGTGTTCTAATGGTTCGTTACGTCCACCAAAAGTTAAATCAACTGTCCGAACTCCAATGCCATAACGATTTGGATTACAACAATCATTGACTCCAGGAATCCTGTCGTGATGTTCATTTGGCCATTGTGCAAGTTTTTGATCAATTACAAATACAAACTTAATGTTTGCAATTCGTATGGTGTTCGCATCACAAAGACCATAGCTATTAGTATAAAATATATCTTTGTATATTTCATAGATATTGGCCTTACGTAGTGCCTTAACGGATGAATAATCCATATTTCTTCAACAAAATAAAATAATAAAGCTTCGACGTTGTATTTATGTATATGAACAAAGTAAGACGCGCGATTTTCTAGTTTTTTTTTGTCACCGTAGGTTTGTGGGGGCGCTGCGATATATCTTTTAACGGAATGATTAGTTCCTTTTATATGCTTGCTAATTGCAATGATTAATTTAATATAATTTTATATATTTATATGTTTATGCGATCAGCCTCTGACAAGTATTAGTATTATTAGTATTGATTGGAATTTTTATGCATTAGACACATTGAAATCACTTGTTCTTAAACGCCGTCAACGAGCGTCACTCGTTCTTCGATAAATTACAATATATAAAAAAATATGGAGATATGGTAACTTTTTCGCAAAAAATCAGGTACACACTACTATATCAAAATGACTTTTATGCAGCGTGTAGCACCGCTCAAACTGACAGTTTGTGAAGTCTCTTGAGCACTGAACTGCCTCATGTTACATTGAATCGTTCCTTATTTACGTTAATTCAATATTGTTGTTTTCTATTGAAATTTTTGAATTTGTTTGGCGCTGACAAATCAAGCGCACAAGATTGAACATCATATTTTACCAATTTTCAATAATATTTTTTTCTATATTGACTATTGATTCTGTAGTAAGGGATGATAAGAGTTTGGAGTTGCCTTAAAATTTATAAATTAATAAATTAAATCATATTCATCATAGTCATGCTCTAGCTGCCACTTAGTTAATGCGGTGGTTGATTTATGTAGTTTAAGCAAAATCGAGAAGACCCATGACAAAATTGAAAACAAATGAATAAAGCACCATGTGTGGGCTAAACGTGTATCCACACAACGGCTGCGTGCATCATGCTACACCGTGTATGGGTGGGTATTCACAATAAAATTTTAGCACTTCCAATGTTATAAAATACAATGTTGTAAGTGTTGTAAGGTGAAGGTGAAGGTGAAGTGCAGATGAAACATTTTTCTTCAATTCTATTGCATTTAAACTAAAAATAAGTTGTAAAGTTTTGAGTGAAACAATATTAAAGATTTCTTATGCCCAAATGATCTATCTTCTGTATGTTATTGTACTTTTGGTTCGGTAGCAATATAGTGTTGATAATTGTTTCAAAAAATCAGTTGGCTCAACGGACATACTAATTGTGTTGTTATGGGTTTCATAATCCATGTTCAGTATGCCATCAGCTTCTCCAAGACAAGATACTTATTCACTACTAAATCAGGACTGTGAACAAAGGACTGCAAATACAAGAAGAAAACGGGACATAGCAAGCCCCTGCTAACAAGACCAACGTCGTGCTGGTCACTCAAAAAAATATTGCCAAATACGTATGTAAGTAAATGTGTCCATCGACTAACTGAGTGAAATTTCGTTAATAGAAAAGCTGTGCAAGCTGTGTTAGGTACTGCACAATGGGTCCTTATGTATGTGGCAAGCATCCCCACCCATCATTAATCATCACCACGAAATACAATACATAGTATGTATGCTTCAATGGAGGCGACTCAATTGGCGACACACACACTTCATGCAATTGACGAACTGGATCACTCTCTTGCACGTAACTCTCAGTTAAATCTGTGAAATATATAAACATTGGGGTAAGTACTACGTTCATTTCAAATGTTAATATACTCCAAAGATTTAAACCTAACTATATAGTACATATTGCAGGCTTGAGTGATCAACCAAATGCTAAGGGTAAACCTCACTGTCAAAGTGAAGTTCAGTTATTCAACCAGATTTGATCCATTAAGCGACAAAGGCTTAAGATAGATCTTCACTCCAGACCAAGAAGATAGTTGTAAGACCACACAAATATAATATCAATATTGTAGTGTACTGTGGCGATCACACCGCGACCGCTTTCAAAGGGAATATTCTTAGGGTCACATACACAGGCACTCTTGAAGTTATCTGGTCCACAGATTCTCCACTGGTGATAGTCTAACCATTGTGTATCCGATTCCCCATCGTGGTAGTCTAACCATTGTACATCCGATTCCGATGACATTGTTTTAATTCATTCAATTTAAGTCAAAGCAGAAACTGATTATATTAAAATTCTGGGAATTAAATTCCCAATTGAAGTTTGGATCCAAATATATTCCAAATTATGGGTCCGAGCTGTGAATTTTTGTTTGGTTTTATGCATTAATTTTGATAAGATCTTCAATACCATACTCTTGTTTGAAACAGACATGCACATGCACCCGTTGGTATGAAAAAAGGAATTAGTTGATCTGGCAATAAGAAGGCATGGTCCCCTCTGGTTTAATGAGACATTTTTCTTGCCTTCGTAGTTCTTCAAATGTTTTTTTTTCTTGTATTGTTAGAGTTGATCTATTGATCAAACTGTGTAAACGTGTAAAATTTTACAAAGCCCCCAATAATTTAAATCATTTATCTGGACTAAAGTGTAAGCTCTGCAAAGACTATAATTTAAGTTTTTTATTATTATTTTCTAGGTTCCAAAACTGGTAAATTTACAAAAGTAACAATATCGGGTTGTGATACAACAAAAGCTGAATGCATTTTAAAACGTAATACAAACGTCTCCATATCAATTGATTTTGCACTTGGTAAGTAATCCTCAATCCTAAATCCTCAATCTGCAATCATCTTTCTATTGTGTATTGTATTTTATTGTATTTTTGATGAACAGCTGAGCAAGTGAATTCAGTTAAAACTGTTGTACATGGTAAAGTTTTAGGCATTGAAATGCCATTCCATTTGCAAAATCCTGATGCTTGTGTTGATAGTGGCCTTAAATGTCCATTGGAGAAAAATGAAACTTATAGATATACAGCATCGTTACCAGTTTTAAAGGCATATCCAAAGGTATTTCATATCTAAGTATCTGCTTGTTAATAATTAATAATAATCTTCTGTTTCTTAGGTTTCCGTTTTAGTTAAATGGGAATTACAAGATCAAAATACCGATGATATTATATGCGTCGAAATACCAGCTAAAATACAATAAAACGTATGAATATTTATTAATTTAAATATGATATGAAACAAGAAACAAGGAACAAGGAACACAAATAAAAACAAACAAAATTGATAATTTCTAAATTTTATAACTGCTGCTACTAGTGTATCTTTCACACCCAATTAACATTTATCACATTATGTTATTTAATTATAAGGCATAGAACTAGAAGCATGCTTCGGAGGAGGAGATCCCACAAATGAACAATTGGACAATGAGATTTAATTAGATTGATTGACTTAGTCTGTCAACTATTCAGCATTCAAGATCACTAGAATTTTGGTTTATGAACCGATGTGACAAGCATTTGATTATCATCATAATCGTCCAACCTTCTCTATAGACTTTGCCAATTTTCATAAATTTTTCTGAGTCATCATTATCATTTGGTATTCCAATCTTCATTTCCTCAGCTATGCGGTGGTGTGAAAGGTATGTAAGCTTCGGTGAAATCGAAGTTAATCAAAGTTGTTCTTCTGCCTTGTTTCATTTTCATAATAAGGAGAGAAAAATATACAACAAAATCGAATTATTAACTGTGTAATATTGTTATTATTATTTTTTTATATTTTATGAGTGTTGAAACTATAGAAATAAATAAAGAAAAAAAATAATATCCATTGATTTGTTGAAAAATTATGTTATGTAATGTAAAATAACTGCAATTCTTTCTAACAAATGTATATCCTCTTACTGGTTTGCTACCAGGTTCCTCAGCAGTCCAAGCCACCAGCTATTACAATGGGCCGTAAGGCTTCGAAATGTTCTTTGCCTCATTAATATTAAATTATCCATACAATATTATAGAGTAGTATATCAGGACAAAACCACACATCTATCTGATTCTGTTTTATCAAAACATATTACAGATTTATTTTATTATAAAAAACAAAAAGTATGATGATATGGTTACATTTATTAAGTTTTAAGTTAAGATGAGTGTGAATGAGTATGTATTTTAATACAGGAATGTATGATTAGGATTAAATGGAACAGTGTGTTCGTAATGATAAATAGTTACATAGCTATTGGAACTGGCATCGTTCGATTCACTTGCGTCACCTTTCATACCGTAATCTTCAGTTAACAAATTATCTACTTCATTTTTCATATCGAGAAGATTTTGTTTGGTGCAGCATATGTTTGTGTTGCAGGCGATATTATCTTCCTTCACATTGTTTTCATCGTTTGTTTTCTGACTTATTACGAGAGTTTCAAAGTCAAACAATAAATGTGAATAGTAATCATCCAATACTCCCGTGATGTTCTTTGATTTCATGAGTTCTACCACGGCCTCACTAAATTCATATAGTATATAGACAATAGTATTAGTAACATTATCCTACTTTAAATTGCTGTATACTATAATAATAAGATTACTTACTAGTAGTTTTGAGTTTTATGGAAAATGAGATAAGCCGTGCCTATGGCTAATCCTCTTTGTACATTATCATTGTAATCGATAATTAGGGAACGTTGTCCGGAGTTTTTGGCATACCCCAGGCAGCGTGCAACCAGATCGCAAGTTGGTAAAAGTTGGTCTATTGATTCGTCAGGTCCACCAAAAGTTATATTAATTGTCTCAACGTCACTGCCATAACGATATGGATCAAAACAATCATTGACTCTAGAAATCCTCTTGTGAGATTCTCTTTTTTGCGAAAGTTTTTGATCAATAACAATTACAAACTTAATGTTTGCAACTCTTATGGTTTTCGCATTACATAGAGCATAACTATTAGTATAAAATATATCGGGATATATTTCTTTGATATGTGCCAAACATGGTGCCTCGATGGGATCCATAATTTTTCAACAAAATAAAATTAATTGTATAATGTATGTACGTGCAGTTTTCTAGATCTTTCTGTGACAATAGGTTTGTGGGGCGCTGCGTGATATTTTTAACGGTGTAATTAGTTCCTTTTAACTAACGCTCATTAGTTGCCAATGATAATTAAATTCTTTTGCTTGCTTAATTTAATATTTTATAATGTAATATACTTATTTCACTTGAAGTTATTAGTATTTAAATATTTTTTCTAGGTTAACACGAAAGTCTTTGAATACAAAATGCGTGCGTAGAGGAATGGCAACCTTGTTTTTAGTAAAATGCAAGTAATCGGGGCTGCTACCGTGTCCGTGTGTCAGGTTTATATTAGAGTTTTGGAACGCGTTGCAACGGCCCCGTCGTGATGTTGGTGCTTGATTTTTGTAGTCATTGTTCCTTTCTCGCTCTCATTAAAACATATAAAACCTTGCAAGTTGGAGCTCATCGCCGTTAAACTATTTTTCTCGTCCTATATTCTTATTATTATTATATAATTAAACGGCAAACATTGAATTTGTGAATCCTTTCCTGCTTACACAACTGAACCAATTTTGACAAAAAAAACTACCAATTGAAAGGTATTCTTCGCAAGATGTATCCAATCTCAAATCTAAATTGGTTTAGTGGTTTAGGTAAGAATAGGTGTTAAAAATAACCGCTTTCCGACAACAACAGCACGCAGACGTTGATGTTGTGAATGCAGTAGTATGGGAGAATAGAGAGGTTTGTGTGCCTCTCTCTTCTGTTCTATTGCTGTACGCTCATTAGTTGTGTGAAGCCGTTTTATAGAGTTTTCGCAAAGAACACATAGAGAAGTTATTGTATTAGCACTTTAAAAAATAAATGCTTTTTCTAGAATGCGGTTCCTCTAGAGACTCAAGAAAGAGAAAAGAATGCAAGATGCAAATGTTTAGTATAAGAAATTTTGAAATGTTGTTTATTGTCTTTTATTGTTCCATTTATATTACATAATATTATTAATAAAGTACATATTTTTGATTATATAATTATGTATGTTCCAATGTACGTACGTACGTAAGTATGTCTTCTGTTTACATTATTAATATTAAGAGAATAGGAATTTTCGATTTGTTTAATGATTTTTTATTTGTTTGGTCCATTGCTCCCTTTTGTTATCCGATCCTTTTATTGTTATGTTACTTGAAACTCTTCAGGAAAAAATGGAGGACATATGTAATATAAATAGTCATACATTAAACTTGTGTAATATTGATTCAAATGTGTATCCTTATAGAAATGCTTTAAGCAGGCAAATGCCTCACTGTTTTGAATGAGATAATATTGACAATAGATTGGAATTTTGAATATTGTTAATGATGGCCAATTGGATTGCATTGTTATGCATTGTTATGATATAGAAAATAAGGAAATATATGTAAATTAATTGATTTTTTTGGATGACAATCCAGTCTTTGGATTATATATCAATATTACATATTATATTAATGCAATTATTATTATACTTATTGGCAAAGGGGCTTGATGAATTTTTATCTATGAAGTGGGCATATATGAGTATGTCCTAATCTTAATTTTAGTATTTCTAGTTTAGCTCCAATTTCAACCAGAAGTCTTACAGCCTGTTAGCCATTGTAATTTCTGGTTTATACTGCTCTTTCTTTCGACCTTAGCTGCATGGGGGTTACCCTGCCGATAGCGTTAGCTATACCATCATCGTTCTCATGGTCCTTACATATACACGATAATGTGGCAATGAGGAATTTTGGTGAATTTTTGAAAAAGTTAATCGGAAGAGCAAATTTTGCTGTAAGCCTCATGTAGTATTGTAATATGATCCTAAGACTGGATTGCTCATTTTATAAAGTTCACTACAATACTTACGGAACATGATTTGTCAAATGAAAAACCAGGAATGATATAATAATGGCAATGGCCCTTTCTTCACCATCCTTGCAGTCGATAATTAGTGCACGTTTGTTATTAATTTTGGAATTTGATAGAAATCGTGCCGTACGATCCAGCATTGGTAAAAGGTATAACAGACTTGAAGCCTCTTGCTGCGTTTCTTCAAAATTTATATCAACCACTTCAATGCCAGGACCCAAGCCAATTGCTCCAGGACTCTCTGTGCAGCATTCTTCAAAGCTCTTACCATATAAATATGGCAACAAAACCATTGGATGAACATTTTGATTTGGAAATTTGAGCTCTTGAAGGTGTCGATCAATTATAATAACAGACTTGAATTGATGGAATTGCAATGTGTATTCATTGCAATTACCAAAGTCATTGGTAAAAGCAATATTCGGCATCATATTTTTCATATTTTTCCACCTGGGATCCCAAATTTGTTTTGGTGTCATCTGGTCGGTTGTGGTGGACATATTTTTATTTTAGGATTGAATTTTTTTATTCAACAAATTTCAAGCGGAATTGGAATTAGAAGTAATTAAAGACAATACAGGAGCACAACACAATTTCTATTTTTATTTTTCACATTCAAATGTCAAACCTTTTCATATTTTGGACATCAATAAGTACCTAGGAAGACAGCTGTCAGTTTGACAACTTTAATTCAGATGATTTGATGAATATATTAATGAACCCCCTCTTTTCGAATATCGCAATCTACTAGATAAAGATAAGTTGGAGATCAGCTAAGTTATCACCACTTAAGGCCCATTGTTGTGGTACCACAGACACAGTGTTTCCCATTTTACCAATTCTTCTTCTTCCAATACAACAAAAATCTTTAGGTTTGGAAATACAATATAAACAACAGGTAACAGGTGGATTAGTTTGGTAAATGTGTTGAATATTATCCACTTATACTGAACCATGCACTACTATCTTGATGAAATTAATGAAATGACTCGAAAGAGTGACTGAATAAAATTCAAACTAAGGCCCTTCACAATCGCGCACTAAGTAGTGTTAACAACCGGCAATTACACCGTATACACTATGAAAACGAGTCATTCAACTTTTGTTCGTTCGTACCTTACGCCAAACGGCATTTTGTGGTCCGTTTTCTTAAGCTCCTTAACTGAATCCTCGTTAATGGGGAGGAGTAGAGACATGCAGCTCTTTTACTGACCTTCATCCTAGATGACAATCCAGACATTCATAGGCATGGTAGGATTCTGCCGCTGCAGAAGCTGTAGCACCTTGCCATACTCCAGCTTCATAATCGGCCGCCTTGGGATGTCCCGAGCTGGGATGAGCTTAAGCCTTAAGCCCTCCATTTACTCAGGAACTCCAAAGACGGACGATCGTCACACTTGATCACCCTGCAGCTGCGGAAAACCGCAGAAGAGTCGAAACCTGGTGGAGACGAACCCAGATCAGAGAGAAGGTGTTCCATCACCCAATCTGTTAATCTGGGTTCAATCTCTCCCCATTTCTCCAACAACTTCTTACCGCCGTTGGTGACTTCATAAACGAGTGCCACCGTCAGCTCATCCCGAGCGACGTCGCTGAAAAGCCTCATTTTAATTGTTGTTGTCTGTTGTTTTGGCTACTTTACTTTTCCTAGTATGTGTAATGGTCGCGTTTTGAGATCGATTACGCTTAGTCGCCTTTACAGGTTTCACGTGAGTGGTCATGTACTCCTCATACTCGTCCACCACGGCCTGGTATTTGACTTAGTCGGCGTGGTCGAACTCAAGTACCGTCTCACTCTCTTCATTTTTGGCAATGAAATGGGCTTTTTGGTACAGGTTCTTCCTGACCAGTTCTTCCGACTTGCCCTTCTTTGGCTCAGGTGCGCTATGGCTGGCGCTCTCCTTTGCCGTTTTTGTTGATGTGGGTTTGGCGCTATTTCCAGTAGCCACCGACGTAGTTGTTGCTGCTGCTGTTGACGCTACAGCTTGCCCGCTGTCAGCCGCGACTAGTTCCTGGAGCTCATCCCGAGCTCCATTTCGTCCTTCTCTGTTTTGTTCTTGTTTTGTATGTTACTTTGTTTATGGCCATTCATATTTTTGGGTCCACAAGTGTAGGGGAGAGTAGGTCCACAGAGTCAAGGCTAAAATTTAAACGGAGGTCGCCTGGTATCCGGAGTTCACCGCTATCTGACACACTCACACAGTGCCATTCATCCCATGGGCACGGCTGTTACATGGACGGTCTTGAGCTCTAAGCTCCTGGCTCGTTTACCCAGAAACTTTGCCCCCATGAGTAGGCGTTTTTAGTAACAATTAATTTCGAGTGGCTGCCACCAACCGAACACTGTGATGGCAGCCCACGAAGTTTTCCGCTTGTGGCTTGCCTTTGCCCCCGAACTCGCATTGTGGAGCACATTTTGTTGCTGCGGACCCAAAGCGAATGTTGTTTGTTGTTATTTTGGAATTGGAGAGCGTGATTGATTGCGATGACTGTTTCTCTGGTCACCACTTTTTTCTGACCATTATTATCATTCATTGAACTTTTTGATGAGCTGTTGCATACTGATTCCAGCGCCGTTAGTCGTGACTTCACATCGTCCTCCGTTCTGTTAACTGCTTCACAATCGGTTACCGATGGTGAACTATCCAATACAGTGCAGTTATTATCGTGTAATATTTTGACAGGTCTGACATAAGTCCACCTGGGTGAACCACAATTCCGGGTCTGACTTTAAGAATTGTGGAAAGTGGGCGGCACGAATTGAATTGAACGAATCGCCAACCTCACCTAGTTCAGCTGATTGCAGACTTTGTCGCTGACCTGTGTGTGTAGTTTCGTCCTCTTTTAAATCCATGTTTCGTGAGGAAGCAGCATTTGAATATCCAAAAATGTCTTATAATTTATAAATTTAATGGTATTGTAAATATTTATATGTAGACATGTAATCAGAGTCCAGCAATTGTTCCTAACAAATAAATATCCTCTTATTGGATTGCTACCAGTTTTCTTGTGGTCATCCAATACTGAAGTTGAGAGCAGTCCAAGCCATCAGCCATCACAATGGGCCGTAAGGCTTCTCTTGCCTCTGTGAAGAGCAGCCTGCCTATTATATTCCTAACCTATCACATCGCATCATATCATATCATATTCTAATAACATAACTAATAAATAAGCGATTTGGTAGATCCATAGGATGATGAGAAAACCACACATCTGATTATGTTTTATCAAAACATATCACATATTTATTTTATTACAAAAAGTTTATGATATGGTTACATTTATTAAGTGAAGGTGAGTTGATGTTGAGTATGAATAAGTAAGTATTGTAATTCCCAGTAATAACTAAGATTGATATAGAAAAGTGTGCTTACAATTTATAATATCAGCATAGGCATCGTTCCAATTACCTGCACCACTGCTCACATCTTTAGGTTCATTATTGTTTTCATTCTCGTCTTCATAAACGAAATCTTCCATTGGTTTTCCAGCATTGAGATGCTGGATCATCATTAATTTCTCTTTTTCGTCATTTTTTATATACGACAAATTTTTTTTGGTGCAGATAACTTTAGTATTCCATATATTTTTTAAAGCGAGATTATCTTCCTTCACATGGAGTGTATTGGGATTTCCGAGATTTTTTACGCGAGTTTCAAAGTGATACAATAAATGTGAATAGTACTCATTCAAATCTTCCGTGATGTGTTTGTTCCTAACTAGTTCCACCACGGCCTCACTGTATTCATATTATACAATAGTATTAGTAACATTATCCTATTTTAAATTGCTGTATATAATAATAATAATACTTACTAGTAATTTTGAGTCTTATGGAAAATGAGGTATGCCACACCTATGGCAATTCCTCTTTGCATATCATCATTGTAGTCAATAATTAAGGAACGATTTCCGGAGCATCTGGCGTGCGCCAAGATGCGTGCAACCCGTTCGCAAGTTGGTAAAAGGTGTTCTAATGGTTCGTTACGTCCACCAAAAGTTAAATCAACTGTCCGAACTCCAATGCCATAACGATTTGGATTACAACAATCATTGACTCCAGGAATCCTGTCGTGATGTTCATTTGGCCATTGTGCAAGTTTTTGATCAATTACAAATACAAACTTAATGTTTGCAATTCGTATGGTGTTCGCATCACAAAGACCATAGCTATTAGTATAAAATATATCTTTGTATATTTCATAGATATTGGCCTTACGTAGTGCCTTAACGGATGAATAATCCATATTTCTTCAACAAAATAAAATAATAAAGCTTCGACGTTGTATTTATGTATATGAACAAAGTAAGACGCGCGATTTTCTAGTTTTTTTTTGTCACCGTAGGTTTGTGGGGGCGCTGCGATATATCTTTTAACGGAATGATTAGTTCCTTTTATATGCTTGCTAATTGCAATGATTAATTTAATATAATTTTATATATTTATATGTTTATGCGATCAGCCTCTGACAAGTATTAGTATTATTAGTATTGATTGGAATTTTTATGCATTAGACACATTGAAATCACTTGTTCTTAAACGCCGTCAACGAGCGTCACTCGTTCTTCGATAAATTACAATATATAAAAAAATATGGAGATATGGTAACTTTTTCGCAAAAAATCAGGTACACACTACTATATCAAAATGACTTTTATGCAGCGTGTAGCACCGCTCAAACTGACAGTTTGTGAAGTCTCTTGAGCACTGAACTGCCTCATGTTACATTGAATCGTTCCTTATTTACGTTAATTCAATATTGTTGTTTTCTATTGAAATTTTTGAATTTGTTTGGCGCTGACAAATCAAGCGCACAAGATTGAACATCATATTTTACCAATTTTCAATAATATTTTTTTCTATATTGACTATTGATTCTGTAGTAAGGGATGATAAGAGTTTGGAGTTGCCTTAAAATTTATAAATTAATAAATTAAATCATATTCATCATAGTCATGCTCTAGCTGCCACTTAGTTAATGCGGTGGTTGATTTATGTAGTTTAAGCAAAATCGAGAAGACCCATGACAAAATTGAAAACAAATGAATAAAGCACCATGTGTGGGCTAAACGTGTATCCACACAACGGCTGCGTGCATCATGCTACACCGTGTATGGGTGGGTATTCACAATAAAATTTTAGCACTTCCAATGTTATAAAATACAATGTTGTAAGTGTTGTAAGGTGAAGGTGAAGGTGAAGTGCAGATGAAACATTTTTCTTCAATTCTATTGCATTTAAACTAAAAATAAGTTGTAAAGTTTTGAGTGAAACAATATTAAAGATTTCTTATGCCCAAATGATCTATCTTCTGTATGTTATTGTACTTTTGGTTCGGTAGCAATATAGTGTTGATAATTGTTTCAAAAAATCAGTTGGCTCAACGGACATACTAATTGTGTTGTTATGGGTTTCATAATCCATGTTCAGTATGCCATCAGCTTCTCCAAGACAAGATACTTATTCACTCCTAAATCAGGACTGTGAACAAAAAATAACTTTCCACAGCGTACTTGAACTTGACCCTAACCAGCGGCCCAAAGAAATTTCTGTTTGCCACTTCGTCCGTCTGGGCCGCGGGTTAGACAGCCCTGTTCTAAATTAAAACCTTTGGATTTACTGCGGCAATGAACTGAGGAACTCGCACAAAACATATTTTATATTATTCCTGATAATAAGAAGTGTGTGCCGCCAAGTAGCGATGTTGAGTGCTGAAGAGCAAGGTGTGAGTCCCACACAGGCGGCACTTTTAAAAGGACTGCAAATACAAGAAGAAAACGGGACATATCAAGCCCCTGCTAACAAGACCAACGTCGTGCTGGTCACTCAAAAAAATATTGCCAAATACGTATGTAAGTATATGTGTCCATCGACTAACTGAGTGAAATTTCGTTAATAGAAAAGCTGTGCAAGCTGTGTTAGGTACTGCACAATGGGTCCTTATGTATGTGGCAAGCATCCCCACCCATCATTAATCATCACCACGAAATACAATACATAGTATGTATGCTTCAATGGAGGCGACTCAATTGGCGACACACACACTTCATGCAATTGACGAACTGGATCACTCTCTTGCACGTAACTCTCAGTTAAATCTGTGAAATATATAAACATTGGGGTAAGTACTACGTTCATTTCAAATGTTAATATACTCCAAAGATTTAAACCTAACTATATAGTACATATTGCAGGCTTGAGTGATCAACCAAATGCTAAGGGTAAACCTCACTGTCAAAGTGAAGTTGAGTTATTCAACCAGATTTGATCCATTAAGCGACAAAGGCTTAAGATAGATCTTCACTCCAGACCAAGAAGATAGTTGTAAGACCACACAAATATAATATTAATATTGAAAACTGTAAAAAGGGCGCTGTTCTTTACTGAGCTCACGGTATCATAAGTGGGTTTGTTGTTTTCATGATCATTGGTATGTGCGCATCTCTGTGATCCACACAGTCCTAAATATCATCACGGTGATTGGATAAGACAAATACACGTGCTTTTTTATTGTTCTCTATTTCGGAAACCATCAGGATTTAAGAGTAATGAGCAATATGACAGATTATAGTAAGAAGACATAATACAGAGTGGGCCCCAGGCGTCGTTATTATAAAAAAGTCTTGTTTTTATTGTACACTTGACTTTATTATGAATTCCCTTGATCAAAATAAAGGATTAAGTGTTGGGTTTTTACAGAACAGTATAGTCAGTGCAAAGACAAAATATTGTAGTGTACTGTGGCGATCACACCGCAACTGCTTTTAAAGGGAATATTTTTAGAGTCACATACACAGGCACTCTTGAAGTTATCTGGTCCACAGATTCTCCACTAACCATTGTACATCCGATTCCGATGACATTGTTTTGCAAATTGAAGTCAAAGCAGAAACTGATTATATTAAAATTCTGGGAATAAAATTCCCAATTGAAGTTTGGATGCAAATATATTCCAAATTATGGGCCCTAGCTGTGAATCTTTGTTTGTTTTATGCATTAATTTTGATAAGATCTTCACTACCATACTCTTGTTTGAAACAGATATGCACATGCACCCGTTGTCATGAAAAAAGGAATTAGTTGATCTGGCAATAAGAAGGCATGGTCCCCTCTGGTTTAATGAGACATTTTTCTTGCCTTCGTAGTTCTTCAAATGTTTTTTTTTCTTGTATTGTTAGAGTTGATCTATTGATCAAACTGTGTAAACGTGTAAAATTTTACAAAGCCTCCAATAATTTAAATCATTTATCTGGACTAAAGTGTAAGCTCTGCAAAGACTATAATTTAAGTTTTTTATTATTATTTTCTAGGTTCCAAAACTGGTAAATTTACAAAAGTAACAATATCGGGTTGTGATACAACAAAAGCTGAATGCATTTTAAAACGTAATACAAACGTCTCCATATCAATTGATTTTGCACTTGGTAAGTAATCCTCAATCCTAAATCCTCAATCTGCAATCATCTTTCTATTGTGTATTGTATTTTATTGTATTTTTGATGAACAGCTGAGCAAGTGAATTCAGTTAAAACTGTTGTACATGGTAAAGTTTTAGGCATTGAAATGCCATTCCATTTGCAAAATCCTGATGCTTGTGTTGATAGTGGCCTTAAATGTCCATTGGAGAAAAATGAAACTTATAGATATACAGCATCGTTACCAGTTTTAAAGGCATATCCAAAGGTATTTCATATCTAAGTATCTGCTTGTTAATAATTAATAATAATCTTCTGTTTCTTAGGTTTCCGTTTTAGTTAAATGGGAATTACAAGATCAAAATACCGATGATATTATATGCGTCGAAATACCAGCTAAAATACAATAAAACGTATGAATATTTATTAATTTAAATATGATATGAAACAAGAAACAAGGAACACGGAACACAAATAAAAACAAACAAAATTGAAAATTTCTAAATTTTATAACTGCTGCTACTAGTGTATCTTTCACACCCAATTAACATTTATCACATTATGTTATTTAATTATAAGGCATAGAACTAGAAGCATGCTTCGGAGGAGGAGATCCCACAAATGAACAATTGGATAATGATATTAAATTGGATTGATTGACTTAGTCTGTCAACTATTCAGCATTCAAGATCACTAGAATTTTGGTTTATGAACCGATGTGACAAGCATTTGATTATCATCATAATCGTCCAACCTTCTCTATAGACTTTGCCAATTTTCATAAATTTTTCTGAGTCATCATTATCATTTGGTATTCCAATCTTCATTTCCTCAGCTATGCGGTGGTGTGAAAGGTATGTAAGCTTCGGTGAAATCGAAGTTAATCAAAGTTGTTCTTCTGCCTTGTTTCATTTTCATAATAAGGAGAGAAAAATATACAACAAAATCGAATTATTAACTGTGTAATATTGTTATTATTATTTTTTTATATTTTATGAGTGTTGAAACTATAGAAATAAATAAAGAAAAAAAATAATATCCATTGATTTGTTGAAAAATTATGTTATGTAATGTAAAATAACTGCAATTCTTTCTAACAAATGTATATCCTCTTACTGGTTTGCTACCAGGTTCCTCAGCAGTCCAAGCCACCAGCTATTACAATGGGCCGTAAGGCTTCGAAATGTTCTTTGCCTCATTAATATTAAATTATCCATACAATATTATAGAGTAGTATATCAGGACAAAACCACACATCTATCTGATTCTGTTTTATCAAAACATATTACAGATTTATTTTATTATAAAAAACAAAAAGTATGATGATATGGTTACATTTATTAAGTTTTAAGTTAAGATGAGTGTGAATGAGTATGTATTTTAATACAGGAATGTATGATTAGGATCAAATGGAACAGTGTGTTCGTAATGATAAATAGTTACATAGCTATTGGAACTGGCATCGTTCGATTCACTTGCGTCACCTTTCATACCGTAATCTTCAGTTAACAAATTATCTACTTCATTTTTCATATCGAGAAGATTTTGTTTGGTGCAGCATATGTTTGTGTTGCAGGCGATATTATCTTCCTTCACATTGTTTTCATCGTTTGTTTTCTGACTTATTACGAGAGTTTCAAAGTCAAACAATAAATGTGAATAGTAATCATCCAATACTCCCGTGATGTTCTTTGATTTCATGAGTTCTACCACGGCCTCACTAAATTCATATAGTATATAGACAATAGTATTAGTAACATTATCCTACTTTAAATTGCTGTATACTATAATAATAAGATTACTTACTAGTAGTTTTGAGTTTTATGGAAAATGAGATAAGCCGTGCCTATGGCTAATCCTCTTTGTACATTATCATTGTAATCGATAATTAGGGAACGTTGTCCGGAGTTTTTGGCATACCCCAGGCAGCGTGCAACCAGATCGCAAGTTGGTAAAAGTTGGTCTATTGATTCGTCAGGTCCACCAAAAGTTATATTAACTGTCTCAACGTCACTGCCATAACGATATGGATCATTTTTTTTTTTTTTTTTTTTTTTTTTTTTTTTTTTTTTTTTTTTTTTTTTTTTTTTTTTTTTTTTTTTTTTTTTTTTTTTTTTTTTTTTTTTTTTTTTTTTAAATCCCAATCCATCACGGTAGAAAAGTACAAGTATAGTTGTAATTTAATTCATTTAACAGCATTTAACAATCTTGCTGTGGACAACAATGCGGATATGGTTTTGTTAAATCGGTAGCAGTGAATTTACATGGCTTGAGTGATACAAATGGTGGACATCTAAATAAGAAAACATAAATATTTATTGAATTCCGGCACTTCATGGTTGAAATTTAATGAAACACTTACGTTAGAGCTGATAATGCATTTTTGCCAGTACATGAATACTGAATACATTCCCCAATGGGTTCGTAGGTCTGACCAGCATTGAATCCATGACCCTTGATTTCACAATCCGCTAAAGCAGTTTGAAAACAAAGATATTATTTAGTAATTAAGTTACTAGTACTGTCTATCAATTATTATAATTATTAATTACATGACCAAGCAGAACACGCCATCAATAAAACGGCCAACATAATATAAACGATTTGATATTTCATCTTGTATTAATTTCAATTTAAAATTCGATTTTAGGTTTATTTAATTTTAATATAATTATTGTATAAGCAGTAAACTGGAACTGGATTTTGTTCGTAGTGCGTTTATTTGCTATAATCTGAATCGACTAAATGCTGGGATGCTAGCCTACTTGCTTTTGTCTCTATAAGTTCTTTCTGTTTATATAGCGAAACACATTTACATATATGTACAAGTATTCAATATTTAACTTTAAATCTTTCTCTTTATATACAAATATATACTTATACTCGTACTCATATACTTAAGTACGAGTACGCAGGCAGGCCTTTGCTATCGCCGGTAGTGTTTATTATATTGCATAGCTAACGAATGGTTCATGTCTTGACCGTTTGCCCTTTTGGTTTTTTTAGATTTTTGATAGTCAACGAGAAAAGCAAATAAGCAAGCAGCACTCATCATATTCTAATGGAAGTAGAAATTTATTTGAAATATATATATGTTCTCATCTCATCTCATCTCATCTCATTACATTTATTTTATATTATATATACACTATTATGGTATGTCATCATATCATTTTAGTCTGATGTTTGATGCATGATAGTATGAAGGCTTAGTCAGCAGGTGTAAAGACTCTGAAAGCGATGCCAGTGTCAGCCTAGGCTATCGGTAGGATCTCTCAACTGCTGAAGGTGACCACTAAAGATAAGAATAGTACAAACCAAGCATCACAATTATCCGAAAGACTTCTGGGTGAAATAGCCTAGCTTATCCAAAGTATTTACAAACAGTAAATATTGTATACCAAAAAAATTAGAAACTGAAATAAAACACAGATTTATTAGGGACATATTCATAATTTAAACAAATTATGAACGTAGCCATTCACATAAGTTATTAACAAAGGATTTCCAATCCAATGCTCTCTGTTCGTAACTCGATGATAGATTTCCCGGTCTCCCGGTTGAGCGTCCTGCGCCAGGTCATTTTAGGAATTGTTATCCGATCTTCTTGTGAATGTACGAATCAATAAAATTCGGACGCAGTTGATTGATTGGACCAAGGCGCCCTAGTCTGGCGGCAGGTGTGCTACTTTCATAGCCGTGTTTACTACCATTAGGCTTCTAGACTTGCCTAAACCGTGAGGCGAACATTTAGAATGCTGATGTTGTGCAGTTATCCCGCTGTGTGCTCGGTCGCCATTTCCTCATTAGTGAAAAACAGAGGGCACCACGACAAGGTTGAGGATGACATTTGTACAGAGAGGCTATTAGAGACGCATCATGCACATTTTAATGGTGTTAATTTCCATGAAATTGGCTTTATTCCAAAGATAATTTCTTGCCAATTATATGATTGAATATGATTTCTGACATATGGCCACATCGGCTGGCTCAGAGGAAGTCCAATCGGGAGGTCCAATTTTCAAGCACTGTATTTTAGTGATAACGTAGCGAAGGCAACAATCGTCTTAGACCTGAGACTTTACAAGGCCTCACAAAAAATAGTCCAGCGGTGTTAAATAGCATAAGTGTGGAGACCAATTCTTGGGTTCATTAGTCAAAATTATTCATTATTATTGTGTCAGTGATCATGGCCCTATAGCGGTTATCATTAACTGTAAAGTTCTGACCACCATCGTTTTCGAAGAAATATGAACTAATGATTCCACCAGCCCATGAATATAGACTTCACCATAAATTCTCCTGATGCATTACTGCACAGAACACAACAAATCGAGAAAAAAAACCCACCCAACTGTGTTTGAATGAAAATTTAAGCGTGTTAAACAAAAAATGGTATAAAATTTTTCACCATGTTAGACCGAGATCGTGTTGAATATAAATATTTGTTCATGCAAAACGGATTAAATAATTGCAATTAATTCGGATTACAAAATATTCAATGACATGATGGTATAATTTTTTTTTTATTAATCTAAATGACTGTAAAATTCGAGAGATGCAAAAACCTTTTGTGAATTTTTGCTTGTCAGACAAAAAAGAAAAGATTTTTTTTTAAATTTTTTTATTCAAATACCAAGGTACTTCTAAGACATAGGTCTTATACATTGACAGGGGAGAGTATTATTATGTTACTATTAAATTAATTTTAATTTTTGGTTAATGAGAACGTCGGGTTTGGCGTCCACGACGCAGATCAATAGGGTGGAGTCTTTAAGTCGCCTGCGACAGTTATGGTTAAGGAGTTTGTTGGCAAGTGGATTGTGGTGGGAGATCAGCCGATCGTTATATCTGCTAGAGATCATTATGTAGAGTACTATTGTTAACAAAATAGCCATCGGCTATTTTTCGAAGGTCTTTATTCTGGGTGACTTGAATACGTTTGATTTGCAAGTAGAATTCCAGACCCCATAACTATATACCGTATGTTCAGGATGGCTTGACGATTGCTTTGTATAGTGTCAGTTTGGCATTTAAGCTTATTAAGCTAGTGGGATGTAGCAGCCAGTTTAGCCTGTGAAGCTTGGTTAAAGATGCTTTGGTGACCACAGTAATGTGTCGTTTCCATGTTAAAAGTCTATCCAAATGTATTCCGAGATATCTTACTTACATCATCAGCCTAGGGAACGTCAACACCACCCATATTGACTGCGGGACACCTGTCATGACGTAGTGTGAAGCAGCAATATTGCGACTTTGCAGAGTTTAACCCTATATTCCAGCGCTTAGGCCATCTATGAAAGCTGTCCAGATAGTTTTGTGTGTTTATCGAGACTTGAACGTTGCAATTGCTTCTTGATAGAAACGCTTTATAATCAGCAAAGGTTGCCACCATCGAATCTTCATGCTCAGCTATTGGCATATCAGCGGTGTACAGTACCGGTCCGAGGACGCTACACTGTGGCACACACGCACCAATGTGGCGGATAGATTATCTATCATCCTTCACCTCAACCAAAAAGTGACGATCCAGCAGATATGATTTGAGAAGAAGAAACTGCCACTCTGGGAGATGGTTCTTGACTTTGACGAGTAGTTTTTTGTATGGAATCGTCACTGCATTTATTTGGAATAACATAGAAAAACATTCATGGAAAGAAGGGTTTGCTCTGCATCTGGTGTGATCAGAATGGTGTCTTGTATTTTGAGCTTCGGTTATTGCTGATCGCTAATGACAACAACTCATCGATTTAAACCGAGCACCGATGAAGAAAAACGCTATGAATAGACAAGCAGACATGGGAAAGTGATTTTACTTTGACCAGATGTGGTTAAATCAGTTGAGGAAACGTTGGAAGCACTAGCAGTCCCAGACTCTTGAGCCTCTCATTTGTTTCGTTCGATGCAGCACTGTGGACTGTTGAAACAGCAATTCCATTCTTATGAAGAAACCGAAAATTGGGTGATCCAATGGATTGCCTCAAAAGGCAAAGATTTCGTCGAGAGTGGATACACAAGAACCCAAAGAATTATTACTTACAATATATTATTTATATGCGAAAATTTGGGTTGAATGTAGTACTTATTTGTAAAATTGAATAATAGTGATGCAAGTCAATAGTGGTGTGTTGCCAGGGTAGATTAAAAACCATTTCTAATATTTTATTGTGGGCGACTTGAGAGGTGGCATTTAGCGACATCTGCCCAAACGGGAGCCACCTTAAAAAATAACTGCTTGGAAAAATTATCTAAATAGGATGAAAAAGTATAGAGGGGCTATCAAAGTGCCAATTCTTTTCTTGATGAAATAATTTTGTTCATTGAAGGTTAGCTTTTTGTCTAAAATTACCTTAAATATCTAATGCTATTTTCCCATTTGAAGCCTAGCTTTATATGACTGTTAGGGAGCTTTATATGTATGTATTTAGGCTTCCTGGTGAAAACTATGGCCTACGTTTTATCAGAGTTAACTAAGATTTTCCACTTTGAGAAATATGAGATGTGAGAGTCACAAGCTAATTGGAGCTTCTCAGCAATGTCTGCAGCTAGAGTTCTGAGCAGAGAGTCGCTGTGTCATCTGCAAATTTGAAGGTAGCGCAACCAGTCAGGGTACAATAATACATATAATATAATAATTTTGAATGAATCACTTCTATGATGACTTCATGTCATATACTTGTCGATCTAGTATCACTAAATATGTATATATTTCTACTATAGCAAAATAACATATGGTTATCGTAGAGGAGAGAGCTTTAAGCTTCTAGTGTATAAAATGTTAATTCTGAGAAAGGGATCAAAAGTTTATCAAAACAAATCTAAAATTCAACAGATGTAGACAAAAATAATAAATATTGAGAATATCATGAGGATTGAATGCGAGACTTGATGAACACAAACTTTCACCGACATGTCAAAGCAATTAACGCTTGTGCAAGAAACAGCAGAGAATGTAGGCCTCAAAATAAATATCAGCAAAACAAAGGTAATGCGTGTGAATACCACCTGCACGCAAAAGTTCCGAATCGACAGCATAGAACTCGAAGAAGTTGGGCCTTTTTGTTATCTTGGTGGCATAATATCTGCCAACGGAGGATCTAAACAAGCTTTCGGCACCCTCAAAGCAATCTGGAGTTCCTCAATTATAACACAACGCATGAAATTCAAAATTTTCAACTCAAATGTCAAATCCACTGCGAAACATGGAATCTATTATCTTCGGATATTCAAGTCATACAGGTCTTTACAAACCGTTGCCTCCGCACAATCCTCCTTCGCATCTTCCGGCCTGATAACATATCAAACTCCAATCTGTGGGTCAGTACCAACCAAACACCAATGCGAGTGGAAATAACAAAAAGGAAATGGGGCTGGCTTGCTCATGTTTTTAAGGAGAGCAATCGACTGGAACCCACGCAAACCTGGAGGAAAAACCTGGAAGCAGACGTGATAAAGGCCAACAGAAGCTGGAGCGAAATCAAGATGTTGGCGCTTGACAGAAACGTATGGAGGAAACTTGTTGTGGCCCTTTGCTCCTCCGTGGAACCATAGGGCTTTATATACATACTTAGTACATAGTAGTAACACATATCATACGAGTATAAACTTCTTCATTTTTATTAATGTTGAAACTAAAAACATTACATATTATTCGTTGAATTGATATTCCTGTATGAATAACACTAAGGATTCAAAGCTGCTCTACAATATATTGTACTCGTATAATCATAACAACATTTGATGAATGGGTCACTTTAGCCGCTAGACCTCCCGGCACCTTACATATACAATAATACTAATCATACAACAAATGAAATAAATTTTTCAATTGTCATTTGTGTGACGATCATACAATCACATCCACATCACACATACTTGTATGTACTACTTATAAGACAAGTTCTATAATCAAATCGGGCGACTTGATTATGCCTGAAATATGTATGTAGTTTTAGTAAGATTTTATTATTATATAGATGCATGCACATACATAGTTGACATAGTACATCATAGTACTATGTATGAATTTTCGCAAAATCAGGTCAAAGTCAAATCGAATCGATTGAATTCTATACAAAAATAATTTAACAAATAATCTGTTTATAAAGACAAACAGCTGGGAATGATGATATATAATATACTATATGATACATACTATCAAGCAGAGAGACTAACATATTGTAGTTTTTATTTTTTTATTAATAAAATGAATTAAAGGATTTTTATGGCGAACCAGACAGTAGATTATCTTGAAGATATCTTTATATCATCTATTGTGGCCTTAGATATTATTTCAACAAAAAAGAAATCTAGAAATCTTTGTCAAGCAGACAGGATCATAATGTTTTATTTCTTTTATTTCATTAACAATTTATCCGGGCAGACGTTGTTGTGCCTTCTATATAGATTAGGGCTGTTCAACTTTAAACTCTCGATCTGCATGGAGCGCAAATGAAGTCTAAATGTGGCCCAGATGCGGCCGAAGTGAGAACAGATAAGAAATAGAAGTTCCTTTAGCAATTTTCTCGCTCACTGCGGATTCTTCCCTGACGTAGATCTTCTTTTATCCTTTTTGAATAAAGAGTGCAATATGTACTATTGTTAGTACTCAGTTAAAAACACAAAATTCAAGATGCTGCAGTACCACAGCTCTCTTCCTCTATGCAAATCCAGAAATATTGCGTTTAATAGTCGTCTTTAGTTTAATTTAATTTTTAGTGAATATTTTCTAATTCTGTGAATCGATTTTGATACAATAAATGATATATGTATGTTACTCACAATAAATCTTGTTATTTTTTTTATATATATATAGAAAAATAGATTAATCGCTATACTAGCATTGATAGATCTTTTAAAAGCAGTCTTGTAAGTCTGTGCCGTGTCGCATTTTATATAAGAGCTGATGCTATTAGATTTGAATGAATAACTGTAGATAACTTAAAATCTCTATGCAGTGTAGCATTGCGGACAAACCGTAGAACTCTTGCTTGGCAAGCCTCAACTTTCCTTATGTTGTACACCAGACCAGCAGTGAATCCCCAAATTTGTATAGCGCAGAGCCAATTCAGGATCACTTATCACAATCAATCAAAGGATCATTATGGCGATATACTTACAGAAATGTATGTACGTACATACATCTGTGTGTCGAATTACAATTGGGTAAACTGTTTGCCTAATTTGTGCTGCTCTTAACACTGATGTGTTCACCTGAGACTTTATCGGTAAGGCAGACTTGATCGCTTTCACATTCCTTACACCTACTGAGCAGACAAGGTTGCAATCCAGCTAAAAAATGTTTATCAAATTAAATGTCAATAAATCAATATAGAGGGAATTCCCACTAAAAAAAAAAAAACACACATACACATATGTATGTCCAATCATCCAAAAATAGAATATCTTTAAAAAATTGGGATTAAATGATAACCAAATGCAAATAATTGAAGGGAAATAAAATTGCACAAACATTTCGTATTTCATTTTTAGACCAACCTTGAATCTCCGATTTTGGGGTCATCATTTAAGACTTACTAAGACTAAATGACAGACTGACGACGGTTGGCTTTCTTATGTTTAATTGTGTCTTAATTAATTAAACTACAGTAAGACCAAAACATATGCCTACACGACAAGATACAAAGAAGATACAATATATACAATTTATTTACAATTTTTTTGTTTTTGTTTTTCTTTTAATTTTTTGAATATTGTTTAAATTGTTATGAAGGCGTGAAAGACGTGTGAGTGTGTGCTGATTGTTTATGTGTATAATATGTAATAATAATAATAATGGATAAGAACATCATCATCACCATCATCATGATCATGATCAGTAACATCAGTAAGATCAGCAGCAACAATAATAATAATTTAAGTACTAGAATCTTAATATTATTAAATTCATATAAAAGCAACAACAATTAGTTATAATTGACTCAGTCGGAACTAAAACGTTCAACTGTAAAGTACAGAGATTGCTTTACAGCGGAACAAGGAAACCAAAGAACCTTATTTGGATTTAGAATTGAATTTTTTTTTGAATTTTTTTGGATCTTTGAACTTTTTAACACATAAAAAATGAAAATAATCTTTGGTGTTTTGTGTATTTGTTTGTTGGTTCTTTTAAGCGATTTTGCTTTGGGTGATCAACGTTTTCGCGGTAACGCTATACATCCAGGTAGGAATACCTAGTACGTATATATATATATGTATGTATACTGAGTACTTAGTTGAAGGAGTATTTTGCACATAATAATGAGAGAGGTTATTATTATTACTATTGTAATCGCTGGTACCAGCAAGGAATGGCAGAGTTGAATGCTTCTTGGCCAACTCATGCAATTAACCATGATAACCTTAGAGATTAAGGATTCCATTGGGTTTTTTAATCCATATTCCATTATACAAATTACCTTAGAATGGAAAGGCTTTTCCTAGCAATTCACATAGAATGTGTCTCTCTTTAACTGTGATACACATAAGGCCACAATGGCAGTTTAGATATCCTGTTAACATCTGTAGATCTTCCTCGGGTAGATGCAATTAAATTTGAGAATAATGAGAAATTAATAATACAAAGAGTTTCTAAGATGCAACCAATAAACTTGATCAATCGTTGGGCTAAGTATATATTTGCCATAAGGGTGTCAGTTTCCTGTTTTACTTTCGATGTTATAAATCCGCTTTGTACATTTGTACTACTTGATTGATCTGTACGACAGCTTGTCCTATAAGACTTTGAAATATTTAAAATTGTCATGATCATCATTTTAATATACTTACATACATATGGTGGGTAATGGCAGAAATCTATTTGATAAAACTATCAACATTATAGCAGCTCCTTGCAATAGTGAAGTGAGTATCCAGATCCAGATTATTTTAACGTTCTTTATCCCAAAACCCATTCGAGAGATTTATTGACAAGCATAGAACTCACTGGCATGTATTGCACATCTCAAAAAAAGACTATGAAAAGGATGGAAACGAGCTAGTCATCTTATACTGGCTGTGAGATCCTTTGCACAGTCATGAGTTCTTTGTCCGAGAAGAAACATACAATATTGCATAAAAATTGGTACAGTGGCTTGCAGAAACCTTGTATTGTATTCGATCCTGGAAATAAAGAAATTCAATCCATTATAAAAAGTATTTATTTATTTCTCTTGTTTTTTTTTATTGTCTTTTAGATTATCCTGGTCAATGTTACTATGAGGAATTAAAACAGGCTATACCAAAAAATCAATCATACAAACCCATTAACCGTGATGGGCTTTGTGTATCGATTTATTGTCGTCCAGATTTTGTGCTTCAAATGGATACGTAAGTCCAAAACAAAATTAGTTTCAAAGAAGAATATTTACACTTATCAATCCATATTATTTTCTTATAGTTGTTCGCGACACAATATCCATCCCAATGAGACATGTACAATTGAATCGGATTTACGTCAAGCCTATCCGGAATGTTGTCCCAAGTTGGTTTGTCAGAACGATAATAATTTCATATAAACAATAAAATATGTAAACACTTAGCATAAACCGAATCAGAACTGTAGACACAAACATATACAATACAATATATATAGAGTTACTTAATTAAGAAATTATGAGTGATGAATGTTTTTTCTTGTATTTCGAAATAAAATAAAATATTAAAATATACTATTCATATATGTAAATGTAATTCTACTTGTAATTTCATGTGGTAAAGCCACAAGCACATCACCTGAACAGTTAAGAAAAACAGTCAAAAGATTCATATCCAGAAAATAAACAAAATCTTGGGTTAACGATAAGGGAATATATACATATGTAATCAGATCAAACGAAACATTTAAGGAATCTCAAAAGATTGAAATAAAAAACAAAAAAAAAAGTCATCAGATCAGATGAGTTACAGTTATCAGTTAGAAAAGCATAGTCTTGATTTAAGGATAAGGAAAGTATATAATCAAATCAAATCAAATCAAATCAGATGTTTAAAGTAAAATATTGAAACTACAATACTCGTACCTATGTACGAGTACAATATGCTTCTATGCAATTTAAAAGACAACAACTTGCACAACCCACTTACACTTAATTTGCAAATTGTTTTTACCATAAAACTACAACGTAAAATCCTAAGATATATATGAAAAAAAAAAACACAAAATTATCATCTATTGTGTGTAAATTAGAAAGTATAGAAGAAGATGCTGAAGACGGGTTAAAAGCGGTGTTATATAGTTAGTAATGTGATGTGATGAGATGAGATGTGATGTCAAGTTCAACACAACAATAAAAAGCAGGCACTACACACCCACATCTAAACACGAGCCTAACCACGCCGCGCCTCACCGGATGACTTGATTTTGATGATTAATTTACAAAATAAAAAAAAAAAAAAAACAACGAAAACAGAAAAACACAAGATAGTATAGTAAATAGTCTGTTTAGTCTGGTGGTTCCAACTATGGGATACCCTATAGCTTTGAGAACGATTTCAAGGTAAAATTTCCGACCAGGATGGATTGGAAAGAAAACAGTTTTCAGAGTGTTTATGACATCTCAATCTTTACAGATGGGTCAAAGATGGGTGGGAATGTGGTGTAGGTGCAGGGGTGCACTCACCACAAATAAGCCTCGACCACTCTTTCCGGTTACCAGACGAGGCTACAGACTTTCAGGCAGAGGTCCTAGCCATTAGAGAGGCATGTCGGCTGGCAAGAAATAACGTACCAGAAGGGCGTAAGATAGCTATCTTCGTTGATAGTCACGCGGCACTTAAAGCACTGCAATCCACCACTGTGAAGTCCAAGATCGTTAAGGAATGCAAGGTCAGTCGTCAAGCTGATATCACTCTCTTATGGGTTCCCGGCCATAGGAACATTGAGGGAAATGAGAAGGCTGACGAACTGGCTCGTTTTGGTGCTACCCTTGATATATCGTTAGTTACAACGAAAATAGGTCAACAGAACACTCTCGGATACCGCAAGGCGGTTTTTACTGGTCACTGGTGTGTAGGGACTCACGCGGAGAGACTGAGCCATTGCAGAAGCTGCGAAAATGAAGAGGAGTCGCTCACTCACTTTCTATGTCAATGCCCAGCAAAAACTAGAAATAAGTTTCTGGGCAAATACATCATCAAGAACCTCTCGGACTGTTCAGTCACATGTCCAGGTGATTTATTAAAATACCGATCTAATGCTAATTGTGGCTCGCAGTGGCTATACGGGTCAGCGACCAACCAACCATGGGATATCCTGTGCCTCCAGCTATTCAAAGCTTAAAAATGACAATAGTTGACAGTTTAGAGTCTACTAGATCTAAATTTCACATAATTCTAATTTCCAAGAAAATCAAACGGTCAGACAGTAGGTTAGCCATAGACCTGACTAGATTGTTTTCATCCGATTTGACTGTTTCCTTATGCTAATCAAGAACTTATATATGACCCTTATGGGGTCTTACTCTCTGTCTTTTTGGACACACAAACTTATCTATGTACAATGTTAAAGAATCATCAGGTACCAAATCAATCGATCTATCAATGTTCAATGCAAAAATATAGATAAGTCTACCACCAACATCTAATAAAAGCTCGTGGTTTTTATAATTTAAAAGTATTGAAATGTGTCGACTCTCTGTTTGGAAAATTGGAATAAGGAAATTGGCAATTTTTTGGGTGTTTGAAATCTGTGATATACAAAATGGTGTACGTGACAGAACAGTACATTTCAGGGTACAATGAAAGTGTATAATACTCTACAATAGAATTAGAAATTTACAAACCTGTCTCTACTATATAATCTATTAGTCGGTCGGTCGGTCTTTCGTTTTACGTATTTGTTTGCATATGATTCCCAATATTAGAGAAAACTTATAAATATGAAACCGGTTCATCAGGCAAAACTTAGTCTATCCATATCACTTGATTGAAATAAACGCTTCATGTGTGGTGAAATGCAACTATATCAACTTGTATTCTCTATGCATCTCAGCACCCGCAGCATTGTGCTTCTGGCCTGCTTACTATGCTTTTCTATACTATTTCAGCAACATTATGTTGATGGTGGTAAGTTTTTGAAAATACATACTCTTTGTACATATAAATAGACTTACTTGTATTTAGCAACTGAACCCGTCTGTGCCTATCGTAATGCTGAGGATGAAACAATTTTCTTAAAATATTTGCCTTTGCTGCATAAGGGACAGGATTATGTAGATTTCGGAAAAGATGGCAAATGTTTGAAACGTGCCATATGCTCGGATACATTTAAAATTGAACTGGAAGAGTAAGTTAATATCGTATATACATATGTAAATAACAACTTACCATATATGTATATGTACATTCTTATCTTTTCTGTTTTACAGTTGTTCAAAACATAAAATCACTTGTGCAAATAAAAATCGCTTTCCAGGTGTTTTTCCAGCTTGTTGCATTAAGTGTTAAATAAACCTAATTAATAAAACACTTTTGTTGCTCAACCCGATGCAAATCAATCTAAACAAATGATGGCGATGATGATGATGATGATGGTGATTTTGTTATTGATATTTTAATAAAAGAATAAAACAGATTTTCATAAAACAAAAACAAAAAACTCTCAGATAAGAGATATCAAATCATTTATCTTTGAAATTCGATCTGCACTATTTATTGTGTATAATGTGAGTTCGAATTGTCTGTCAGTACAGTACATATAGTACTTTAGCATATCTGTCTTTATCGAACAGAGTTGTTGCTCTTTATAATCATCTACTTATTGTATTTTAAGGTGACTACATATTGTAACCTAATATCCCGAATGTATTGCATAGTTTGTGGATAGATCAGACAAATCGCCCACAATTTGCTGTTGGATATGAAACAGCTCCGCTTAAATTGAACGTTCGTTGTATGTTTCCTCGAGATTACACACAATTTGTTGTTAGGTTTAAAAATAAAGAGAAACACCACTTAAATTAAGCGATTTGTCCAGTCTATCCATTTTAATAGTATTTGCATATTGGAAGATTTTTCAAATCAATTTAGGTGAGTTTAGCTTGGAGTAGTACCCGGTACCAAGGCCAACCCACTTTGGATCCCTAGGAAGCTAAACTGTAGCATTAAGCAACCTCAGGAAACACTTAACATTCATGCCTTTTAGAATGCCAAGTTCATTAAAGAAGTATGAGTTTCTAAACTCATTCCTTTTGATAGCGCAAAGTAGCATTACTTTATATAGAAGAATATTGTTAATCAAAATAAATACAAAAGCAGGGGTACTACAAGTTCTAAAATATTGATTCACCGCTTTCGAAAGCAGCAACCAATTATTAATAAAAGTCAATTGTATTCTACCATACCATACCATACCATACCATTGAGATGAGCGGCGGTGCTATGTAGAGAGCTTCCACACTGTAAATTGCAGTTGTAAGTGGTGGTGAGACTAACATGTTTGCTGTACCGCTGAAGGATTAGAAACCCAAGTTTAGTTGTATTAAAATAATCCTAGTACTACATGAAGGCACAATTTTACTCTCATCTACAGGTGGTAGATGGAGCTTCCAACCCAGCTGAAACGTTCGTTGTTCGTTCAACTGGCAATTGATTTCAGGAACGACTGTATAGAGTCAAAGACAGTGAAATTAAATCTTGCCTCTATCACTTAAATTCTTAATTTTCGGGATTCCAACAACAATTTCATACAGTACTATGTTTGAATTAAAGATTTTGTGAATGAAATGTCCAGTCTATTTGTAGAGACTGTTTAATAGACAACGGAAATGTGGCACTAGACTGATGATTGTGATATGATGGGGATAGAAAACAGCTTATATAGAAATCCTAAAAGAGGAGGCCACCTTTCTCGGATGCAATCATAAGTCTATAGCGAATTGTTGTCGGATAATCGTATATTTTCTCTGTAGCAATGGAGACTAAAAGACCAGCTTAATCTTAACTGACCTAATGTAATCGTTCTAGTGCAATAAGGAAGTCTCACTTCGTTATCATCAACAGATGGAGGACACAATCTGCTCCTTATAACGTCTGGTATCATGACGAACAAGTCTGGGTGGAATAAAGCCCCTGAAAGTACTGAAGTAGTGAAGGAGCATGTTGCTGTTAAAATTGTTTTACCTTTGCATTCATTGTATTAAGTATCGTAAAGTAATGAACTGCATAATATGCCAGAATTCACAGAAATATGATCTTTTCTCCATTAGCATTCCATTGTCCATTGCAATGTGTTGTGATGCATCTGAAGGACTTGGCTTAGTATTTTCCATCTGCATGTTGTTCCAAACATCAGTAATTATACGAATGATGATAATAGGGAAAGTTTCTCTCACTATTATTTATTTAATGATGATTATGAGATAAGGACAAACAATGATATCGTTCGTCATAATGCTAAAAATACTAAATGTTATTAATGCCACCACAACACCATTAGAATGAGTCACGTTTTAATGATCATCTTACCATAATGAAAAGATCATTCATTTCCATCTTTGATTATAGCACGCTCCTCACCTCTTAATCTCTCTCCTTTTATGCTCTTCATCCTTTTGTTTGTTTTTTGACATATTTAAATATTATAGTATGCATAGATGATAAATTCAAAATTCTCTTTTTTTTTAATTTTTATTTTTTTGTATTTTATTTTTTTTTTTTTTAAGAATTTACATTTTTTTTTCTTTACAACGTTCGTTTTCTTATTATTTTACTCGCAACATTTTTTATTTATTCTTATTTTCTTTTTTAAATTACATTATCTCTCACGTTTTCCCCCCACTTTTGCAACATCTAAGGTTTGTTTAAGGTTTTTTCTTGTGTTTTTATTAACATTAAATTAAATTTAAGAAAAAAAAAAAAACTTAAGTCAGTTTCGCGTAGCGAAAAATTCATAAACTGAATATTTAAAAAAAAAAAACAAAAAAAAAGTTAACAAAACCGAGAGAATTTTTTTATTTATTATATTAATATATTATCTTTATTATATGTAGGTATATGTATGCAAACAAAACATAAGAAAATAGTTAAAAGTGTCAGAAATGAGACAAAGAAGAAGTTGCTTTAATTCAAGAAAAGATTTGAATGGGATGGCATTGATGATGATCGAATTAGGTTTATATACCTAGAAAAAACCACCATTACATCACCATATTCGATTGATCTGATTCAATCTTTTCTTTTCATTTCCCCGCATTATCAACTTCAATCATCTCTTTCTGATGTATCACTCTTTGTTTTCTATTGAATTTGTTTGTTTATTTTGCAAAACTTGATAGTTGCTTATTTTGCAAAACTTGAGTGTGTGTGTTTGTTTGTTTATTATTTAATGTTTGTTTGCTTTGCTTAAAACAGCTGTTTTTCTTAGTGTTGCTTTTCTTTTGTTTTTGTAGTTGTAGTTGTAGTACTTTACTCCTTCACTTGAAAGTTTTTTTGCTTTTTAATTAATGTAAAATTAAATCAATCTATCCTTCTCCCCATCCATCGATACATCCATCCATCCTTTATCATTAAGCGACGACTTCTCTCTTTCACTCCTCTCATATTTTTCTTTCTGGCAGCCTTCTTCTCCTTTACTGGTCACACTCCTCCCTCCACCACTGATATTAATTGCCGCTTAAAGATCCTCATCATCATCAGGCAAAGCAGTATCTTGTGCCTCTTGCAAATCACGTTCGATTTGCAATTGCCAGTCTTTGTCCATTTTCACTTCTGGTGGCAACAAGGCTGGCATAGCAACAAATTCAAGATTTGGATCACCAACAAGTTTGCGTGCAAGCCAGAGGAATGGTTTTTCAAAGTTATAATTCGATTTGGCCGAAATATCATAGTACTATGAATCCAGAATCGTGAAAAAAAAAAGAAAGAAAACAAATTATTTGTATTGGTATTGATACTAACACAATGCACAAGCACATTAATGATTGATGATCGATTGATTTAATTGAGACTTGGCTTACCTGCAAATTCTTCTTGCGATGGAACACAATGCTCTTAGCCTTAACTTTACGATCCTTAATGTCCACCTTATTGCCACACAACACGATCGGTATATTTTCACAAACACGAACTAAATCACGATGCCAGTTTGGAACATTCTTATATGTGACACGTGATGTCACATCGAACATAATAACGGCACATTGTCCCTGAATATAATAACCATCACGTAGTCCACCAAATTTCTCTTGACCAGCAGTGTCCCAGACATTGAAACGGATAGCACCACGGTTTGTGTGGAAAATCAATGGATGGACTTCAACACCCAATGTGGCAACATATTTCTTTTCAAATTCACCAGTCATGTGCCGTTTGACGAAAGTGGTCTTGCCAGTACCACCATCACCGACGAGTACGCATTTGAATGTTGGAATATCGCCTTCTGAAGCCATTTTTGTTGTTTTTGATTCAAGTCTATTGTTGTTTGTTGTAATTAGTGTGTTGTCTCGTTACTACAAAAAATTAAAAATCACAATTAATTTTATTTATTTTTTTAATTAAATATTATCTTAATAGAATATAGAATTGATATTGATGCTGATGCTGACAATGAATTGGAAAGTATGTGGTGTATTTTGTTGTGTTGTTACTGCCAGGCAGAATAAATGCGTACTGAATTGACTAAAGGAAACGAAATAGTAAAGTAAGTAAAAGCAGCAGGAAATATTTAGTTGTAGCAGCAGCATGCTGTATCAGCTCTCAGGCAAACTATGAGAAAAGCGCGCCAAACTAACAGCGTGCGTGGTAACTAAGGATTTCAAGAGAGAACAAATGCCTGGCCAAGAGAGAGCGAGAATAAAGAGCATGGGAATTTTTGCATTGATCTTCAAGAAATGAAACAACAGCTGTGCATATATATGTGTGTGAAATGACAAGACGACAGAAATGCAGCTGCCACTCACTATTCACATACATATAAAGAAAACAAACCACACAAATTAATTCTCTCCTCAGAAGGGGAAAGAAAGCATATTCCATCAAAGACTATTTATTATATGTTTTATACTCTTTGGCATATTCATTTACTTAAAGAGCAGCAAAATTTATTTAAGAGAATAAAACGAAATCATTCAGGCAATTCACATACAAAAATGGAAGTGGGAAAAAAAGACGCTACTCTTTGTTAATATTAATGAACGTAAAATTGATGGAGAAAAGGAATTTTAAAAAATATATTCGTACTACTTTTCCTTACTCCTCCTCCTCCTCTTTTTCTAGATAATTCCAATTTTACATTTACTCAACTCATTCATTCATTTGTGTATTTCATATGGTTATGAAAAAGGAAATGGAAGTTTCTTTTGAAGTATCAATCATAAAAACAAACAAGAACAACAACAAAATTACCGGCATCTACTCACAGATTGTTTTTGTGGTGTTGGTGAAGCGTGAGAAGAGAGTAAGATGTAGAAAACAGAAAAGTTGACTTAAAACAAGAGCGAAAGAGAGAGGGAGAGGAAAGAAGGCCATGCTGCAATCATCGTCAAAAATAATGCAATCGAATGTAAATCGAATGGAATCGTGTGGATTTTGCTTGATTGAAATGTATAGAAAAAAAAAATATATAAATAATATATACAGAATATATTTTAAAATTTTCCTTTTTCTTTCCGATATTATTATTTTTTACTTTTTTCTTTTCTTAAAACAATGACGCATCTGAATTGAAGTGTGATGAAGAAGACTGACACCGACGACAATGAAAAATAAATACAAATTACCACATGTATGAAAGAGAAGAACGATATAACAACAGCAAGCAAAACGCCGCCGCTGCCGACAATTCGTTGAGTGACTGAGGCCTGCTGCTGCCACCGCCGCAGTCTTTTTTTTCATTTTTGTCTGTTTTTGGTTCTTGTTCGTCGTCGTCGCTGTCGTGTTTAACCTCAACACAAATGTGTTGCGAATAACTTAAAGAAATACTTTTTAATTCCGATTCCGATCAATAATGATGATGATGATGCTAATTGTGATAATGAGCCAAAAACAATGCCGACGCACGACAATCGCAAACGAACAGAACACATGCTTTTGCTTTGGTGGCTTGCGAATTTCTTTATTCCTCCTATGTTTTGTCATTAAAATTTTAAAAATTAAGCCGCCGGATTATGCGTGGTTCTTTATTTTAAATTGCAAATAACAAGAAAATATGCATATATGTGGTGGGAAAGTATGAAGAAGCTATTGCAAATTTTGAAGACGCTGCGAAGGGAAGATGCCATCACACACACACACACACGCACAGCAAACAGAGGCCGACCACGCTGCCACCGGTGCTGATGACGCGCCCGCCACTGTTGCTGTCAACATACCAGACGACACAAGAGCGGCGCATTCACAAACACATTCACACACATACACACACTGAAATATTCGACGGCGTGCACGCTGTTTCCCATTTAATGTTCTACACTTTTCTAGTCTCAAATCACATTTTACTTTAAAAAAAAACACATTAAAAAAAAACTTACCGCTTATTTTGTTAATTTTATTTCACAAAACTTTACACTGCTGGATTATATTTTATTTTATTTTCCGCTTTAGCGTAATTTCAAACTTCAAAGAAAAAAAAATTAACTCTGGCAGCACAACACACTTCCAAACGATTTAACCAGCGAATGGCGTGAAACAATCGGCACATTAAGTCGGCGCTCAGTTAAGAAAGTGTTGCCACCGCCACCAAAGTCGACCCAGTATTGCCACCTAATGGAATGGAAATGTGAAAATACTAAATATTAATACTGACGAAACGAAATGAAGAACATAAAACAAAGCATTAAAATGTATTAAATTTAAAATTATAAATATATTTTATTATTATTATTATTAACTAATAACACAATCAAAGATGCACTGTTTGCTTAGACCGCTTTTACATTAACGAACTGTGCGGCAGAATTCTCTCAACCGACTTTTGCTTGTGGGCAAGCGCGCGCGCTGGTCGGCTATGTAGAGTTGTTTTCTTTCGCCTCTTTCGTGTGTTATTAAATATTAGCAGTTATTTTTGAAAGTGGCATAAGTCCACTTTTTCATGTTTCGCGTTTGAATTAATTTCAAAATATTGGCTTACGTAAATCAATTATATATTATAATATGCAATACAGTAAAGAAATGATGGAAAATGATAATACAAAAAAAAATAAAATGCTGATTCTAATTAATAAAAAATAAATTAACAAAGAAAACAATTTTTGTTTTATTTTTTTTACATACTCTTCTTCTTGGGTGATACATTCATTCCAAACAGAAATGTAAACAATATGCTTTGCGTTGAAACACACACACACCAGCATACGAAAAGAAAAATAAAGAAAGAAATGAGAAAAAGTATGGTTACGACAGTCGCACAATGAATAATCAAGCAAGATATGTATGTACAACCATCAGACAACAAAGAACAATCGACGATAAGTCTGAACAGCGAGTATGATAATAGAAAACAGGTCATACATACTAAATATTAATACTGATAACGAAATGAAGAACCTAAAACAAACAAAGCATTAAAATTTATTAAATTTAAAATAATAAATATATTTTAATATTATTATTATTAACTAATAACACAATCAAAGTTGCACTGTTTGCTTACAATAAAGGTGCTGCCCCACGATCATAGAAATAGTATGATAAAAAATATGATGAACCGTGTGGACAGCAAAAATATGTCAAAGAAATATGATTATTGTCTTATAAATGATGAAAAAATGTATCATATTATATGATCGTGTGAACACTTCATCATATAATATAATGAAAATTTAAAAAAAATGACGAAAATATATCATATTATATGACAGTTTATTATGATCGTGGGGCAGCACCTTAATCGTTTTTTTTTTTTGTATATCGATAGTTTGATTCTATCGTTTATAGCAAAGACTATGAATTTAGAATGGTCATGGTTTTTTGAGTTTTTCTGCAGGTTCGATCCGGTTCGAGAGCGGAATTTTTCTCGTCGCATCGAACCCGCATTTTTTCGAACTCGAATTGTCCAGTCTATCTAAATTCATAGTCTTTGTCGTTTATAGGGTGTAACAGGGTGACACAATATATACGAGTACTTTCTTCATTCAACTACAAAACTGTTAAAATTTAAACAAATATTTGAAATTGTTTGTATAAGAAACACAGAAATTAAACTTATTTGTTGATTTATTTTAGTTTATATAAATATGGATTGTTGTAATTGCAAGATATGATTTAGAACAATATGACTATGTACTATTCATATATTTGCTCATTACCAAATATATTCGTACAATGCCGACATAAGAGAAGCTATTCAAAATGATCTTCAGCATTGCCGTCACCGACACCATCGATATTGAATTCTTAATTCAAATAATTAGCAGCTCAAGCGCTAAATGTCATGAGCAATCGAACAATTATAGCGCTTTCGGTGAACGTTAAACGTAAATTGTGCATTTGTGGATTTGATAGACGAGGCGGCAAGTGCATAGGGATTTGTTTTCAGTACGATCCCTCCCAACATCATAACAACAGTCGAATGATTTTCTCTTGTCAACGAGCTCGACCACCAGATAACTGATTAAATGATCGTATTGTCGCCTTCAAGTGAACGTCAACTGGCTCTCGATCGAACTGACACTGAATCTGAATGGAGTTTTTGTGTCCACTCAAATAAAAATAATTGTATTTCTGTCTTGATTAATTTTTAATAAATTTAAAAAAAAAAACAGCGAAACAGATTGCATTTTTATATTTGTTCCGAAAAGCAGAGGGACTTTTATTCAACAGTACAGATGAATTGAACGGGTTAGAATATAAATGGGAAATAATAATGTTAGTATATTAGTAACTGAATTCACATCTCTTTGAAGTAAAAACATTGTTGCTTTTGATGCAATTTTCTCGCTCGATCCAATTTTGTCTCCAAATTCTGCTGGTCCTAAATGATTTTTCTTCTTGGTTGTCGTTATCATTATTATCGAACACATATGCTATTAAAATTTTAGTCAAAATATTTTTGTCTTGTGCTTCCATTTCACTGTTTTGTCATGAAATAAACTGGATTGAAGTACACAACGTCAACATATGAAAGTCCAATGTATTTGGTTTCATTTGATCATATTCGTTTTCATACTCGTATCTATCATACGAACGAAACGTTCATAACTTGTGAACACTCTTCATATGTGATGAAGCATCCATGGATCAGTTGCGAATAGGGTAAATTCAAATCATACTTGGTTATAAGCTTGTGGATCCTCCGTGGCTCTGGCTGGATAAAACGGACTGGCTTGAGCAATTACATCAGCATATACAACAACAGATTCTTTAAAAACTGCATTGTTTGTTTCATTTGTCTTCATCATCTCGTACCATGTGGTAGCTTTGGCAATAAAATTATATAGAAGACCTCCGTAGAGGTTCTGTATATCTTCTGTTATCGCTAAAAATGCAGATAATTTCATAATTTCTGGGTGCAGTTGCATAAGCGAAAATGCTTTCTTGTGTCTTGGATAAGTATATATACATATTCTGAAAAGTTCAAATGGTTGATTTGATCTGTGAGTCTGTTTTGCCACTACTCGATGATGCTTAAATTCAACATCCAGTTTTTCGCAAATTTTTTTAACTTTCTCGAAAATGTCCACAAACTTCATAGAGCTATTATCGCGGGGAGATTGAAGCACATCAGATCGTGTATTGCCTTTATATGCATATTTACTTCTTGGCAGCAATTACTAAAGGTGTCACAATGTATAAGAGGCGTGCACAGTGGGAAAACAGTGCTAAATTTTCTAAACACCACCTATGTGACATTTGCCATTGCAGCAGAGCCGTCGTTCTTTGGCCAACAAGTTTATTTAAATCAAAATTGCACTTGTAGATGAAGTAGGAGAAATATACCACAGCACGGCCAACCGGCGTTATACATATGATGGATCCCCAAATCAGGCAATTCACAAAATTATTTCGTTTATTCACAAAACACTACGCTTATATTCATCTGAAGCAGCTACAATTCTGAATCTTGGTTTAGAAAATATCCCTAAAATTGTAAAATTGCCAAAGAATCAAGAATGGTAAATATTTTAAAACTTGATTACTACCATTTTGTTCAGCAGTTTCACTTCAATAGTGTGCTTATATAGGGTGAGGCACATTGATTTTTTTTCTACATTTTATTTTAGTTAATAATATATTGTGTAGATGCAGATGCACCCTGCAGAAAGTAATCTGGTGGTGTCCATGTCTGTACTGCTCCACATGTGTTGCTATATGTCCTTATCTTACTACTTCTTATCTTGCAAGTACACAAGTCACATTGTCTACAACACTCCGATAGGCTCTGTAATTTCTCAGTTTAGTAATCAGGTGAGCACTCTAGATGCGGTACGACTTGATTGTCGGTGGCATATGATGCAAATATGAACAATGCTCATACTGTCTGAACTAAGCTTATGTAAATAGTAAATGGGAAATGGTAAATGGTAAATGAACAATACATAATATAAATAATATAAATAATCGAATCAAATCAAATTTAAACTTTATTTTATGAACATTTCTTTTTTCAACAATTTAAAAAAAAAAAAAAAACACAAAATCAATTTTGAACAAAATTAATGAATTTGTAATTAAATAAAATAACAGCTATCTATCTATCTATCTATATATCTATGAAGTATGATGTATATAATTCTAATAATATCTTTGATAAAAGGCACTTGTTTTGTTGTTGTGGTTTTGTGAGTTGTTGTTGTTGTTGTTGTTATACTTGTGATGCTTTTTGTTTTTTTTTTCTCACTTATAAAAAAGGTAAAATGTAATCTTAATATGAAGAAGTACTTATGTTTGTATGATTGGATGTGATTATAAATTAAATTTAAAAACAATTTATATAAGTATGTTACATACACATATACATACATATTCATATTACTGTATGTACAGGGTGATGGGGATGAGGGTTAAAGTTCTTCAAAGAAAGCAACTCTTGCCTTTGTCGAACCTGACTTAAGTTTTTTAAGTGTCGAGTATTTATTTTCGCCAGCCTTGATTTGTGCATCGCTTAATATATCCAAATTACTTTGGTTTTCTTCAATTTTATGTGGAGCAATTTCACTGCGCAATGTTTGCAATTGATTTTGAACTTGTTTCTGTGATTTCCGTATATATTCCAAATGGCTGCGCTCAATTTCATTTGTAATTTGTTCCATTTCACTGTCCGTTAATATGAATTCTTTTGGTTCAAAATCATCAAGTATTATGCCACCACCACTTGAGTTATCAGCCAACAAACCGACAACATCAACGCTACCAGAACCATTTGCATATGTTGTAGTGGGTCCCAATCCCGGTCCCGAATTCACCTCTCCTATCATGGGTGCAGTCAATTCAGCAGCACCAGCTGTTTCCATATCATTTGTTGAATTACTTGTTGTCAATGATGGTGTACTACTTGCTGTCGTATTACCCGATGGAGTATTATTATTTGCTTGCGTACTGCTATTGCTGCTACTATTGGCGCTTATGACATTTGACACAGTTGATGTTGTTAGTAAACTGTCGGTTGATGATTTACGTCCACGATTGAGGAAATTCAATAGGCGTGCGGTAGCCTCACGTTCCGCTAATTTGGCACAGAATAATTCTTTTTTTAATTTCTCAGCTTCTGCTTCACGTTTATCCTTTTCCATTGTCAATTGATGGACATAGAAATCGGCATCGCGTATTTTCTTTTCCAAATCATGTTTTTCGCGTTCAATTTTCATTTGACGTTCACGCAAACGATCCATTTCAGTTTTAAAATGATTCGCTTTGCATTCAGTCAATTGCATTTGTTCTTCATTGACGCGACTCTTTTCAAAATACAATTCTTTTGTTTCCTCCGAACGACGCTATATAAAAATAAATTGATATATATGATGAATAAATGATTCATTTACTATCGATTTAATCTAATCTAATGTAATCTAATCTATGAAACATCTAGGCAAACTCACCAATGCATCACTTGCCATACGCATTTCATCCTGTAGATGCTCCAAACGTTTCTCTAATTCAAAACGATCATGTTCTGCTTTTTCTCTTAGTTTCTTTTCGCGCATAAATTTCGTACGCTCAATTTGACGGCGTTGCTTCTCATCTTTGGCTTGAGCCTTCATCTGTTGTATTTCCATGGTGTCCGGTTTACGTCTTCGCATATACAAATCATGATTTCCCTTACACAAGTCAAGTATCTAAAAAACAAAACAAAACAAAACAAAAATCAAATCAAATTGAAAAATAAAATTCTAAATTTATATTGTGAAATATTCCAAATTACAATCGCAATAGCAACCAATTGTGTAGCTTAAACAAAATTTATATATTTTTTTGAAGCAAATTAAGACATTTAAAAAATGTGCCATTATAATCATTCGAATCACTCACGACCTTAGTCTTTGCCTTCGATTTTTTATGATTCATGATTATTGAAATCAATCATCTCCATTACCTTGACCCCAAGTCTCTGTCTACATAACATGGTACTATCTATCACTATTTCATTAAACATACTCAATGTAGAAAAATCGAAATTGCTTACATTAATCTTTAAGGTAACCGACTTCAAGTAACACTAATGGAACGCACATGACAAGCACCAGCTTTCATATAAAAAAAAGAATCATCAAAATCGGTTCACTTAGAAAACAAACATATAACTACTGGCCAGTTATTGATCAAATTTATAAGTGGACTACATGACAAGTACTACCTTTCATATAAAAAAGAATCATCAAAATCGGTTCACCTAGAAAAAAATTCTGAGGTAACAAACATATAACTACTGGTCAGTTATTGATCAAATTTATAGGTGGACTACATGACAAGTACCAGCTTTCATGTAAAAATAGAATCATCAAAATCTGTTCACCTAGAAAAAAATTCTGAGGTAACAAACATATAACTACTGGCCAGTTGTTGATCAAATTTATAGGTGGACTACATGACAAGTACCAGCTTTCATATAAAAATAGAATCATCAAAATCGGTTCACCTAGAAAAAAGTTCTGAGGTAACAAACATATAACTACTGGTCAGTTATTGATCAAATTTATAAATGGACTACATGACAAGTACCACCTTTCATATAAAAAAAGAATCATCAAAATGTGTTCACCTAGAAAAAAGTTCTGAATTAAAAATACAGTCATATACACCAACTCCTTCTTTTTCAGAAGTCGGTTAAAAATTACTACTTTTTTATTGCTTTAGACAAAGTGAAGGCTGCATGTTTGTTTTGGATGAAGCTTTTTTTTTATTACGAACTCATAGTATGAATTTCATATTGATGTTGTTTACTAGATCTCGCCTTGCTTAAGGCATTCTGAAGCATTAAGCTGTTTTGAAATCATGGTGTCATTTGATGTTTGTATTCCTTTTTCCCTATTTAATGATGCAACATCAAAGTTTTGATCTAATGGATGTAGATGCAAGTGCAATTGTGTATTTAGAGGAAAAGGATTACCTAGGCATGCAGTTGGCAAAAAGTGACAAACTGAGATGGCTAATTTCCAGTAGAAACAAACTCAGTTTGAGAAACAAGGTGTTAATTTACAAATCAATTGTCGCTCCATCGTCAGCATGTCACATCAAACATATTCAAATAATGCAAAAAAAAAAAAAAACACTGCGTATGATATGTGATTCCACAATTCATAGAGATCTTTACATCCGATTTGTACGAATACTCTTGCTATAAATACAGGTGCTAAATGAAGACTGAAGAGGCTCCATCCATATGAGCTTAAAGGATCAGAGAATTAAATAGATTTAAGTCAAACCAAAAATCATATATAATTATTGTTACCCATTGGTCACTGTCAATTAGTTTTACTTTTTGTTACCTATTGTAAGTCATTGTTTGAACTGATATCTATATACCTTCTACCCAATCCAATAAAATTTCTAGTCGTAGATTACAAATAAAAGTTATTTTGAAATTTAAAAAAACTCTATCATAATTGAAATTAAAGAGTTGAAAAAGTTCCTTAGTGACAATCTTCTGTTCAGTAAAACAAAATACCCAAAATGTAATGTACTGATGACTAAGTCATAGCCTCTTATTTGCAAGTGTCCTAGCTTAAGTTTTATATAAATTAAGGTACCTTATTATACTCTTCACGGGAGTGTGTCATGAAATTTGTAACACACAGACGGAGACATCGTAGACCACATAAACGGACATAGCTAAATCAACTCGTCTCATCACGTATGTACGCAAACTAGTCCCTCAGTTTTTAAGCTAGAGAGTTGAAATTTTGCACATATGTTTCTTTTACCATACGCTGCACATTTGTCGGAATCAGCCCAATCGAACCACCACCATTCTAATTAATGTTCTTATTAGAAAAAGTTTTTCTTTTTTTGCTTTATCGAAGTGACTATAAGTGAAACCATGTAAATTTCAAGATCATAGGGGTATCAGGAAGGGTACCTCCCATACAAACCCAAGCTGTAATTATAGGGTTTGTTGCAATAGGCACAATCTAATAATCCAATCTCGTCACATTTTTCCAATCATTGATTTGCAATTCTTCACATAAGCCCAGAACATTTTTACAATGATTTAAGACAAGCCGCCGTTAAACAAAATGAACTTTTACAATTAGGCAAAGAAGATCTCATATGATAAAGGGTTTTCCAATAATACTAAGGATTTTTGTTTATCAATTTCTTATTAAGTAGTTTGTGAATTGTCTTAGACCTTTGACTTAATGATATGTAAACGAACAAACAAACGAACGAACGAACAAGCGAAATGTGGTTGCTGTTAAGTGGATTTGATTGATCACATATATAGTATTTCATTTTAATTACCATTACCATTTTATTGATATGTAGATCTTGTGAATAGAATATGAAACTAGATACTTTTGCATCCACTAGGCGTATCGTAAATTTCTTATCATCGAAACTAACATGACGGATTTCATTCCATTGGAATGTCGTCTTCGGCGTCAATTTATCACGTTCATCGTATATATTAAGACCGACAGCTGTTACGCCAAGCCACAATTTGGTTTTATTTTTATTCTGTAAAAAACATTAAAGAAAAAACATAATAAAGACATAATCAGTTTATGGAAAACATATGACAAATGAGTGAATTTAAATCCGAATTTGTATACCGTAATAGGAAAATAGTTAACACCGTACATATCTAAATCTTGTGCAATTTTAAGATATTCCATTTCGACTTCATCACGTGTCATGGGCTCATGATCCATATACCTATAACCATATAAAGTAGAAGACATAACTAAACTAAATTAATAGGTTGCTTGCTTGGTAATGACTTGCCACTTTTCATCATGTACATTTGATGATTTTTAAAACATTAAAATATAATAATATAGTTAGGGGTTAGGGGGTTAATAGAATAAGAATAAGGTCAAAGGTGCTGTGCTGTCTTGTGACAAGTGGTTTTCACAGTACTCATCTTCTTCTTTTCTTATGTTGTAATTGATTTAATATCATCAATCATCAATACACACTAATAGAGATGTAAAGCAGATGCATTAAAACATCTCATCCAAGTTCCCCGAGTTTCTGATGAAGTGTGTGTTTGGCCTGTGTTTATTCTAATAGAACACAACTCTCTTCCTATTGACCAATTTTGGTCGATGATATGGACTAATTGTAGGTGTTTCACATGGATGATTTTCTTTCAATTCCACCAAACAAAAACACACAACAAAACCATCATGAGATTGGGCATCGTTTGGGCCATCGACCTTGTTCAAAAACGCCTTCATTTCCTTGTACATGAGCAATAATTCGCTAAAGGAAATGAGATCGATTCAATTTTGTTTTTAACAACTCATGTGGCATCTATTAATTTGATATGGCTTAGCTGGAACTTCCCTGCGATAATTCTGGTTCCGGGTTTGTGAACTCCAACTTAATGTTTAATTGTTGACTGCTGCCACTTGTTAACTAAACAATGAAAGTCAAAACTAAATCAATGATCAACGACCCATTGATGTTTTGTAGCTAATGTCACCCTGCCAAATGATGTATTGTACGTACACACAGTGTACACCAAGTGTTACTTTATTAGCTTGTTCCACACTGATCTTCATAATTCATTCTATCGGAAAAGCGGCAAGTCATTACCAATTGAATAAATAATAAAATGCTTACCATGTTTTTATACGTTCTTCCCACATTTCGGGTGTCATTTGATATTGATCTGTGACACCTTTGGGCAATAGTTCACCACCGGCCAGCATACCATCCTTATAGGTTTCATAGTCGTAGGGTCCATATTGGACATGTACAGCATAGGAGGCTAACAGAACTGAAGCTTCTGGCCGGCAATAGATATCCATCGATAATATACTCTGTTTGACTTGCAGAAAGAATAGATGTTGGGTGATCTCTTGTATTAGTTCTTCGCTAACATTTTCCGGAAAATATTTGGCATAGAAACTGAACATATAGAAATTATTTGCCTGCAAATGAACCCGTTGATCCTTGACTTTCTTTTCCATTTTTAGCCATGAGACATTGTTCCGTGTGTCTACATATTGTAAGCCAAAATACCATGATTCCCGTAGTCCAATTGTACGACAAACAAGATCAAATAGATCTTGACCTGTTGCTCTCTGTTCGAGGTCAAATTCAAGCTCCGAGTCAAATGTTATGACACGCACTGGCAATGAACGATTTTTCTTCGATCGAAACGGGCTCATTCTACAATAATTATGATATTAATAATTTTATCTATATTATTTTCTTATTCTTAAGTTAATGGTGTTGATGCTCTTTGTTGGTTTGTTTGTTTTTTTTTTTTTTTCGTTCTTTAGCAGCATCAACTGATTGGTATCAATAAGAGCAGCGCGTAAGGTTTTTATTGTTGTGCTGCTTCTGATTCCTGTTGCTTCTTTCAATTCTTTTTTTTCAATTTCTTTTTATTGAAGTCCTCAACATGTTTGAATGCAATATAATTTTGTTTTGTTTTCCTTCTACATACACATACACACACACACAGAGACACACACGCACTCACACAGTGTAACAATTTATTAATTGCATTTGGTTTAACTAATATGTAAAATTCTTTTCTTTCTTGTTTAAATATTTTGGTTTTGCTTGGTAGACCAAAATAAAACATTTTATTTCCGGTTAGCATTCATCACATCCGGTTATGAATTTTTCACTTGCCGGTTAGGAAATTTGAAATGCAACCCTGCTAATATGCAATAATTCACCAATTCACCATGAACGAATGCAGTTTTTTATTCCAATTTGAACAATTTGAAATATGAATATGTAAGGAAAATTTGTCATTGTATGTGAATATCATTTCATTGTAAGCACATGCATATATTTTGTCTTAAACAATATTATGTCACTGTCATTATTTTCAAAATTATATTGGTACAGCAATTTTTGTGCAACTCAATTTGCATTGCAATGAACAGTGATGTCAAGACACTTTTCCTTTCAATAACATATTCAGGGATATAAAAAGCTTTCGATTCCATCATGAATCGCCATGTCCCCTCTTCTTGAAGATAGTAGTGGATGAAATGAAATTTAAGTTGATTGAATAATAGATAATATTTGGTTTACTACCCCACACAGAGTCGTCCTAGTTGGTATCTAGGAGCTTGGAATCCACCACATATTTAATAAAAGTGTATAAAAATGAGAGGATGGTTTGCCAATATTAAATAATTTTATTCAAAATGATTGAATAGGCCGCACATTTCTTAATCCGACTCTGAGGGATCAAAAGTAGCCCATAAAGGTTCGATTATAAACTTAAGTACATACACACCTTAACCTTTTCCATTCTAAAATTCCAAACTTGGAAGACACAGTACTGCCGCCGTCTATCTAGATAAACAATATTTTCAATATTTATATTATAGCAAAATTTCAAAGGTTCTTTAGGGTCTAATGAAAAACCATTATGCTAAATAATACCCCCAACCCCCGAAACAGGAAGACAAATATATTTCGATGGTATAAAAATATATTAAAGTGTAAAAAATACAAAATGATTTATGTCATTCGGTTTGTGTATAAAATCTTATTAAAATATATAAAATTATTGTAATTTTTGTACTTCTCCCTTGGAATAACCTTTCTTAAATAGTTTATCCATCATATCTAGGTACTTCATTCCGAGATTATAGTAGACAAAGCTGGCTGCAATGCTGCATATAAATGCAATGCCAGTGTGGCTTCTGAAAGTTTTCTTGATGATGACCCAAGCGAGTACTGATGTCCCCAAGTGAAGGGCACTACCATTTACCGCAAATAAGCAACGTTCCACTGGGTGAACCTTGCTTAGAAACGCTCTACGGTAGAGTCCTACACAGTTCGCAGTTAGTATACTCGTTGCCAATACTGTTTGTAAGCTTACGCGGCAGTTTGCAACTGGCCGGTTTGGTGCAATTATAAGCGCAGCTAATGCATTGTAGGAAATGACCCCGTGTATGGGAAGCACTGCTTCCAGAAACACGTATTTTGTTTCCGCAAAGTAGCTGCTGTTTATTATAGTCCGCAGTTTTTCCATTTTTTGTGCTTTTTTATTTTTACTTTTTGTTTTTATTAATATTTTTTACAGTTGTGTGTTTCTCTTCCAAATTTTTTGTAAAACTAATCGGTAGAACATTCTTATATAGAAAAATTGTATAGAAATTTATATAAAGTCAAAGGTAACCTTGATTGAAAAGTTAAAAAACAACTACGGAGTTTCTATTTCAATTAGTATGTCATTTCTTTTAGATAGTGAGGTGTGAGGGCAGAGTTCGTTCCAACTAAAAAATTTAAATTTTACCTGGGGCTACTGAAACGTTGGCGAAACGATGTGTGAAGAAAGATACCTGAAAAATGGGCCAACGTCTTTCTTCTGTATCACGACAATGGGCCGTGTCACAAGTCGCTTCTTGATTTGCGAGTTTTTAACCGGTAGAAGTCTCCCTGTCTGTTTACATCCGCCTTACTCACAAGACTTAGCACCATGTGACTTCTGGCTATTCCAAAAAATAAAAACTGTGCTAAAAGGAAAACGTTTTGACTGACAGCATTCCTGCCATTCGCTGTAAGGCCTTCCGAATAAAGTCGTTTAGAAATGCTTTAATAATTCACTGCATTTTTTGATCACACCTAGTAGTAGTGGAACAGTTCCATTAATACCAATACCTTTTTTAACCTGCAAACAGTTCTATAACTAAACTCAATCATCTTTATCAATTCTATGAAGGAAGAATGAATGCTGATTGTAGTGTAGTATAGACTAAGTAGTGCCCCTTTTGTTCACGATTGTCCAACTAGAATGGAACCTTTATAATTAGTATGTAATTGAAAAGCATTGGTGGTTCTTTAAAAACAATCTGACAGCGCGCAATAAGTAACTATCTGGGCATTGTGTTCTCGTCAAAAATAATCATTGGGAAATATATCGACAATAGGAACTGTGTTCAGTCCAAAATAATATTGCATCAACGCTGCTTGGAATGCAAACCTGATAATTTAGTACAGCGAAATGTAAATGGAAACTTTTTGAAGCTATCAGCAGGACTATTAAATCTAGTTGAGCCCAAGTGTGGTATTTTAGGATACGCAGTTTGATGAGTTGGAAAGATATTTTATTAAGGGAGTGCTGAGGCTGCCAATGAGACAGAAAATGATATGATAAATACCCTATACCCTGATTAATACTGATGATAAAATGATTAGAAAATCATAAGAACATGCATACATAGCTATCAATCTGTTAGAAAATAGCAGCAGTGATACGTGATGACTGAGAATGTTTCACTCATTTGACTTACCATTTAGAGTATAATAATTTATAGACTTGAATAGCCCAATTTGCATTCCTGCACTTATGTAATAATATTCCCTCAGAAAATTAAGTGATTTTTTTTCATTAATAAATAAATATTGAGATCTTCTCTGTTCTGGACTTCCAGTTATTAAGGCATTATAGAGAACGAGAACGCGCATAGAGCAGCGTATGCTGTTACCAAAGGGCCAGCGATCTGATAAACATCTGTGTATATAGACATTTCACTAAGATAATAGCACAAAAATATACCATAAACTGGAAAGACTATCAGCACACATGCAAAAGGTTCTATCAGAACGGTTCGGCCACCTTTTATTAAGTAAATTGCCAAAAACCACTATGGTCTCTGTTTATTCGCTTCCAAATAGGACACACTAAACTGACAAATGATCACCGACCAAAACTTGATGAGGACTGAAGCGTACTATTTTAAAAATACAAAACCCTAAGAAAACATTAAATAGATAAAAAAATATTGAGATCTTAAATAAAATATTGTATATTAAAATAATATGTCCCGTGAGATTTTTTTGTAGGGAGTTGTTCGATTTGTCGCTTGGTATTTTTTTATATCGGGGGAAATCTGACTGTATGGTTTTTTTGCCGGCACTGTGATTAACAAAATCATCATACAAACAACACTGCTAACAAAAATTCCCGATTTGATCTTATTAAATCATCAAGAGACTAAGAAAACTGGTATTGAAGAAACTAAAATGAAGAAATGTAAATTTCGTGAAATAAAACTAATGAAATGGATGAGACTACTAGAAGTGATAGTGTTTATAATTTTTTTTTTTGTTTTTTATTTAATCTATATTTTTATGTGCGGATATTTTTTGATTTCAGATATCAGAACTGAGAAAATGTTGGTTAATTTTGCACATATTGGTTTGTAGGATGCAAACGGCTCAATAGAAAATTATGAAAAAAATACTAGGTATTCCTTAGATCATAAGAAAATGATTCCAAAGTTATTGTAGCGAAAAAAGAACAGCAAGAGATATTAAAAATAAAAAACCAGGGGTACCTGCTTTATCTCAGTTTTGGACGTTTCTACCAATTTGTGCATATGGGTACTGGGAATGGAATAATATTCCCAGTACTTACATATGTTCACAACTTGCTAGAAACTAAGCCTGAAAACGTATGGTGATATAAAAAACTGGGCATTTTTGACCAAAATTTAAAAAAAAGTAAAGTAAATGCAGGTGCCCATCGTTTTTCATTTCAATTATCTCTTCCGTTTCAATTATTTTCGTTAAATCTACTTTGGGAATCTTTTACTTAAGATCTAAGGAACACGTGGGATTTTGTTTCATAATTTCCTATTGACCCGTGCAAGTGATCAACATTTACTCAGTTTTGCTCGTTATTTTTTATTCTTTTTTTTTGATAGTTTTATCGTTATTTTTTTTACAGTTTATAGGTTTTTTTTTTTTTTTTTTTATTTTTGATTACACGTAAGTCAGTCTTTTTTTTTTTTGTTTTTTATCTAAATAGAGTAGAAATTATTGCATGGGGCCGTAGAACAGATGGACGGACGGCAATCGTAACCAGGCCATGGTAGCCTGAGTTGTGTTTGGAAATCGGCAGAAGTGCTGATTCATGGTTGCGTGGAAGCACCTGCAATCAGGCACATCGCTGGTCGCATGGGTCTGTTAGGAGGTTGGTTTTGTTGATTAGTTGTGAGTAGGCTTGCAATTTTGAATCGCAACGGTGATGGTTGAGTTTTGCTCCCGGTCCCAAAAGTTGCTAGCTGGGCACAACTCTGTCGAGACTTAGGTCTTGGGCTCCAGCGCAAATAATAATGAGACAGCTGTCTCTTCTCAATATAAAAGTACAGTGCAATTAAAACAGATATTATTCCATTTATTTTAGTCATCTATGTAGGAATTTCTGAGTTAGCTCAGTTGCCCTTACTGGCATAGAGAAAGACAAAATATTGTACTACACTCACATCCATAGCCTTAGATGGACCATATCTATCAAAACAATAATATTAAACCCCTATTTCTCCTATATGCTCCATCGCCTTACATTTGTCTAATTTCTATTAACAGTTAATACAATTCCAACGGTGATTTTTAATTTTAGTTCCTTTTCTTTGGAATCATAATACTATTATACTAGTTCTTGTCGTCATTGGTAGGTTGTCAAGTTCCGTTAGAAACAACAGGAAGAAATATTTATAAAATTATAAGAAAACAAATCGCTTCTCAAAATAATAGGTTTTATAAGTTTTCATTGTGGAGCTTTGTGAAGGCGACTGTACTATTTAGGTAAGAAGACAAAAATTTTGTAGCTCTTTTGCCTATTTTTTTTTCGATTTCGATTTAATAACGTTTTCTTTTTTTTTTCCGGAACAATTGAGACATCTCTTTACAAAAGAATACAAAACACAAGACAAATAACAAAAGAAAAAATATAAAAATGTAAAAAGAAGAAACTCCGAGGATATGCCACATCTTTCCATCCTTATTATAACTCTCTTCAAATTGAACTGAACATAATTGTAACATTAACTAAAAAAGAAACCTCGGTGGCGCTGGCTGCATTTTTTTATACATGTACCGAATAGTCCGAGAATAACGGAACAAAGAAAATGGACTGATAATGATGATTTGTTATAACACCAAGCATCAAGAACAAACCGACAGGAAAATCGTAAATTTCTTTAGGTATTTTGATAAACAATTTTTTTCGTTTCTTTCAAAATTTTGTGGTATTTCCTAAAAATGGACCCATCGATTGGTTTAAAGGGAAACGAATCAATATACTTATATTCTTCAGTTATATGAGATGAACTTAATAAATGTTTGGGATCGGTGTCTATTTAGTGTTTTAAAATCATTCTTGCTTATTCTAAAAGATCTATGAATATACTTAATTATTTGGGCACTTATTCCAATTCCAAGTAAAGTTCTTTTGTCATAAAACCGGTGAAAATTTTAAGTGAACAATGCCGATTTCACAAGATTTTACAAAGCTACCGCACACATTTTTCAGCATTTTGCAACTGGAAGGAGATTATATTTTGTGATGGAACGACATAGAGAGAGCTGAGATTTTACACATAGGTTCATTTGTCGGAATCAGCCGATTTGGACCACTAGGAGGGGTACCTCCCATACAAACCTCCATTTAAATTAATGTTCTTATTAGAAAAAAGAGAATTTTGTGATGCTAAGAAAGAAAGGTTCGATGCCACCCGGAGCCTTCTTTCTGGTTTTATAAATGGTTTTATAAATGATTTGCCATTTGCCATAAAACATTGTTAAGTCTTAATGTATGCAGATGATATAAAATTATACCTATCTATTGTATCTCCGGAAGGGGTGTATTAAATCAGAAGTACATTCCAAATTCAAATTTTCAACTACATGTGGATGACATTCAAATTCCGGATCTCCTTCACTGTAAGATATTACCAGCATTAGAGGATTTTATAATTTTTTTTTTTTTTTAAATGAAGGAGACGTCGGGGACCGAATAGCCTGAGAACAAACGGACCTTGATGTTCTATGAAATCAAAAATGAACAGAACAGAACAACAGAATAAAGAAAATTGAGTGATAATGATGATCAGTTATACATACGATTTGGTCTGCTCTTCTATCCTAAACAATAATCTTTTCTGCCACAGTCTGTTAGACAAATATTTTCAAATTGCAAACAAACAAACATGCTAAAAGGAAGCGGAAATCCTAAATGTAAAGACATGTATTTATGTAGTTTTAGTGGTACATACATATATCCAAATCATAATTCTTAGGTCATGACGTTCATTATTGGACTTTGTGGAGGTGCATCAGGAACTTTTCTTATTGATTTGTGGATTCATTTTAACATATTTTTAAGGATCTATTTGAATTAATAAATTAAAAGATAATAAAATATTATATTGTATTAAACATCTCTAATATTCTTTGTTCTCGTATAGAAATAAAATTGAAGGTTGAGTTAGGTAAGGATAGGTTAGAATAATGTGGTAGCTGGTACCAAGACCAGTTCACTTGTGATGCCACGGAAAGAAGAGTGGATGGTATGGAAAGGAAATACCGCCTTCAGTTTGGTCGCCAAAGCTTCTTTAGCATTAACAGAATGCACCACTAGCCGAAGAAGTTGACATTAGGACAGGAGAGGCTATGAAAACACATTTTTTTTTATATGCGTTTATGTGAGAATTCTAATCATGTGTTAAAAGAACACATTTAAGGGATAGGTTTGATAACATTGACAGAGAGTAACTAAACTAGGTTAGATAATATATAATACTTTATTAATATCTAAATCTGTGACGTAGATCCGAAGGGTGGAGCCTTTTTAACTTTCTCGGCCAATTATTTAAGTTGAGAGCTATAGCAAGAGGATTGGTATGTATCTGGAGTGCATCATTATATGTGACAGTTTATTTGCTCTTTGATTGACAGGATGCCTAGGTCACGGTGTATTAAAACTCGCTTGACGTACCAAGGCGCACCCGGGAACTGCAGAAGAGCTTTATTCTGCATAGCCTGAAGACGGTTTATTGTATATTTGGCAGCTAGTCCCCAGATCGGAATACCATATGTGTAGGATGGTATAGCCTTATATAGCGTAACCTTGGCGGCGAGACTGAGAGTGCTACCGGATCGGATAAGCCATCGTAGTTTTAACATCTTACTTTTACAAGTAGCTGTTATGGCGTTGACATGCTTTGACCACGTTAGCCGCCGATCCAAATTTAAGCCTAGATATTTAACTGATGATTTTTGGGGGATTTGAATGCCGTTTAGAGTAACAGGAGGACAGCGTTTATTGCGCAACGTGTAGCAGCAGTGCAGCGATTTCGCACTATTAATTTTGATGTTCCATCGTCTAGACCAGGTTTCAAATTCGTCGAGGACTCTTTGACTTCCAGCAGCAGCAGCTTGATCGCTAGAAGTGTCACAAAAAACGGTGTCATCCGCATAAGTGGCAACTAGAGTGTTTTCGTCTGTTGGCGTAGGCATATCACTAGTGTACAGCGTATACAAGACGGGCCCTAGGACACTACCCTGTGGGATGCCTGCTCTGATGTTGCGGATAGTCGATCTATCAACTTTGACCTCAACTATGAATGCCACACTCTATCAAAGGCCTGCTGTACTTCCAGAAACACAGCCGATCAGTACATTTTTCTTTCGAAAGACTAGAGGATGGCATTAACAATGCGGTGAATTTGTTCCATGGTGCCATGTCCGTGTCTAAACCCAAACTGATGGTTTGGAATAGCACACCTGTCACCCAATACTAACAGCAATCTACCAAGAAGTATTCTTTCAAACACTTTGGAGAATACCGGAAGCAAGCTGATCGGTCTATATGAATTTAGACTACTTTTCGGCTTACTAGGTTTGGGTACCATAAATATAACTGCGCACCATTACCAATCATTCAATTTGAATGATAAACAATAAAAGACAATAAGCAATTTTAATTTCCTTTCATAGCTTGTGTATTATCTGGATATGGATTGGGTCAACCCACTTATCGTAAAGAAAACGATTCATTCTTGAAGCATAAGATCACGGGCAATAACAAATGGCATGTCTAGAAGAAGATGTCTGCCAAAAAAGAAATCGGAGTAGTTGAAATTGAGCAATAGAAAGGCTATCAAAAAGAGGAGACCCATCAAAAGAATATGATGGTGTCAATTGAATGGGGTGAGTCTTCTCTGAGTTGCTTTCATGGAACAAAACCACTCATTTCGTTATTTAGAATGAGTAGCTATAGAAATTTAATGATCCCATTACACAGTAATGTCGTGAGATGATCAAAAATACGGAGATATGTTTGGCACTTGTAAATGTAGAGTCCCAACTTTGTACCATTAGACTTCTATTAATTTTATCTCTTGTAAAACTCTATCAATGATAGAACGTTTGCTTCCGAAGACCTCATCAAAAGGCATCTTGATATTTTTTTGGTGGTGCAGTTAGGGAAGTTTCATGAACGATATAATCACTTCATCATACATATATTGTACTTTATGAAATACACGCTTCCGAAAATCATCTATAAAAAACGACATTAATTATGCATCAACCCAACCCAATACGATACTGTTATTTCTATTCCTTCCCCTTAGAATGGCTAATATCGAACGAGTAATTTTTCTTTTAATATAATAATAAATTTTGTATTTCATATAATAATAGAATAATATAGAATAGAATAGTATAGAATACAGTTTACACAGATTACAATTATGGAAAAAAAAACAAATACATGGCAAGAAAAACCGACCATATATATTGATCAGATCGATCTCTCTCTTTCCTCTTCATGATGAGCTAGCTAAGATTACGCGAAATAAGAAGTAACATGTATTTATGCAGTATAACTTAAAATTGATGTTAGTGGGTTAGCGATCAATCAATCAATCAGTTTCTATTGCTAGTAAATCTATTGTTGATTGATAATGGTCAATTGATTAGAAACTAAATACCAATCGGACCATATCAAAAAGCAATAGGAAATTCATCTTCGGCACTGGTTGTCCACAATTCTCAACTTAGTGATGTTGTTGTTGTTGTTGTTTGGATTGTTGGTGCAGGAGTTATGCTGCTGTTGTCCTGTTGGACATTATTATCAATTACATTATTTTCATCGTGATGTATGATTTCAGCATCACCATTGCCTTCGCCATCAGCAGCATCAGTATCTTCAGTGATCAAAAGACCAGCACCTTTTAATTGTTCCTTATAATTGGCAATTTTTGTTTCTTGATCGCTAAGCAACTCAAGTAAATCATCTTGATCTTTTTGTAGTTTTTGTAAATTCTCACAGGCTGAGTCGGCACGCGTCTTTTCGTTAGCCAATTGTTGGCGCATTGTTTCGACTTCCTTGGCAAGTCGTAAATTTTCGGTAAAGTAAACATTGGTTTGGAAACGGGCTGCATTAAGAGCTTCTTCATTGGCGGCCGAGATGTTTTGGTTGGCTACATTTGCACTTGATGTGGCAGCGTCGTTTGAATTTTGCACTGCAGATAATTGAGCCTTCACCAGTGTATTTTGGTCTGCGAGTTGTGTGTTGAGCGTTTGTTCATTAGTTAAACGCTCATTTAGTTTTGTGTTTTGTTCTTCAAGCGAACGCACACATAGTTGCAGTTCCTGGATTTGAGCATCCATGCCGCGTATGATACCCTTATATTGCGCCACCAGAGCAGAAGCCTCAGAACTCAGTGTTAGCTCGGTTAACTCAATGTTATCAACATCAAAACCACTAACCAATTTTGCAATCAGAGCTTCAAGGCCTTTGTACAGCTTGCAGTATTCATAGTCGAGCAAAAGCTCAGTACTGTCCTTGGCACGGATTTGGGGCTGTTTGCAAGCACGACTGTATGCTTCATGGCGTGACACTTCGTTCAGTTTATTGCAAAATGTTTCCTGACCGATACGCTTAATGATTAATTGACTGATGTCCTCGCGACGTCGATTAATCAATGTGTTGTCATTGAATTGTATACAGAGACCCATTAGGAATGCACACATGCCCTGGACAAGGTACTCGCGTTCATCATGCTCATTGGCACTTATTTGTGCTGTCAAATACGCCAATGTACCTTGTGTGTCCAATAGGGTCTTCACAGCACTCGGACAATGGGCGAGCCAAACGCTGAGCAACATCAGGAGACCAACTTTGCTTTGCAGACGGTAGCTTTCCTGTTGCATTAGATTTGTACATTGTTCTAGCAATGTGATGGGCCTGTGACCACCAGGAGTAGCCAACAGAACACGCAACAGCTCTTCCTTCTGCGTCACATTTTCGACAAGTGTATGCATGAGAGCAACAGCAGAGAACCAATTCGCCAATGTATCAGCCGAAAAGAGACCAGTGCAAAGCAATTGACCAGTCGACAGTGATGACACATCTGTTGTGCTAGAGGGCAGCAAAGTCTGGACCACCGTTTGCTGGCCATCGGTATTACGGTAAAGAAAGCATTGAAAGCAATATAAGACAGCACAGCGCAGTGCCAGTATTTGTTTCTCATTAATCATTGACATCAACAAAACAACAATGGCTGGCCGTGGTGGATTACTTGGTGCCATTACTTTGCTTAGCTCATCCTGATTTTCACGATCGCCACGTACAACCTCAGCCACTGAATTAATCGTTTCTGTCAATATATCTGCTGGCACACCGCTACTCATGAGTATATCGCACAGAGCTTGAAGCAACTGTGACTTTTGCATGACACGTTGACACGAAGTAACCACATGTTGCTGATTGCCAGGATTCACTAACGAACGCACCACTTGCAGCATGCAGTGCAAATTCGATACCTTCTGTGGTGTCCAACCGTTCTCCTCGGTGTCCGGTTGAAGCACAAACATTGGTGCCAAGCGTTGTATGTATGAGCCTTCCTTAAAGAATTGTTGATTACTCGAATTGTTCTTCAGCAAGTTTATAAGCAATATTAGGCAATCCTCAACAACAATGCCACCATCTGAACAACCTTCGTCGCGTATAATCTCAAAGAGACGATCGAAAGCATTTTCAAAAGCAACAATTTTTTGTATATTTGAATTGCCCTTTGTCAGTTGGATTAACAGAAGAAGCACATCGTTGCGTATCACTTCACGGCTGTCTGTGAGTAAATCCATTAATTTGGACACTGCCATTGGGCTGACTAGGACAAGTTCTTGTAATTCACGCGTCTTATTCGAAATTAGTGTTGTTATCAATTGTATAGCTGCGCGACGCACACGGAAATCATATTCCTCCAAATAGCTCATAACCATTGTAACATGTTCGGGTATTTTAATGAACATCTCAGTGAATTGCTCACCCACGTTTACTGACACTGCCGGATTATCGGCTTCCTCATCGAATTCTTCGCTAGCCACAATATTGCATAGTGTATCCAGTGCATAGCTTATGATTTCTGCATCTTGTGCATCATTCTTAAGAACTTGTACTAAAGCCGACATACTTTGGGCACCAACTTCAATGCGATACTTTCGCGATAGTGCTTTGAGTGCTCGGCATGCATCCCGACGATCCTCGAGTAATGTTGATGATGATACACGATCCACAAGCTTTTCAACGGTATCGGCTGGGCTTGGTTGATGTCCGGGCTCACTGGTACCAAGCACTGTCTTAATACCACTTTTTAGGAAATCCATTTCTAATCAGCAGCTGCCTTTCTTTCTAAGTTCAATTTATGAAAAATATACTGCTTCCACAGGTCCTTGGACACATACCCGGCGGCCCTTCTTTTCAGTTCTTCGTTTTGTGTTCTATTTCATTTGATTAGTGTTGATGACACGTCAATTAATAAGAAATTAAGGGCTGAACTAAAATAACAAAAATTAGAGATGAGCAATTTCTGTTCTTAAAGAATAATATACTAAATAATGACATTAAAGTCATATCAGACATTATTAATTAAATTTCCAATTCACAAGCTATTTAATATTGGAATTGCATTATTAATTAATATACAGCTTTGGGGCATGGCAATTCAGTTATTCACCGAGATTTGAATGAAGAAATCTTCAAACACAGCATCCAACACTTCATTAGGTTTGATGCCCATGTCAACTACTTAGCAATCAGCATAGAGCTGGCAAAACATCGATGTTTCCATACAAACCAACGATGTTTTCCATACAAACAATCGATGTTTTGACAGGTCTAAATCAACCTGCCAATGTGACGGATGAAAGTTGAACTGTATGGATTCGTACTACTGCAGTAACAAGCGAACAGCACGCCAGCGTCTGGCGTGTTACTCTAGCATTATATGTGCAATTTTGCTCATCTCTATTTCAGCAGCCAATAAGAAGTTTCTTTTCTATTGAATTTCATTTCTCGTACATTCCATTTCTAGTACATTTTGCATGCTTCAATATTTACGTACGTATATTTAACTTTGAGCATATATGGTCACTCTTTTATTGTTGCTTCACGAAAGAGATTTGTTAGCAATAATAATATTTATATTATTATTGTTGTATTTGAAATTTAAACCTCGTGAAGAGAACTAGCAAAATCTTAAATATATATTGATGTGGAATACTGAAAGGAAAAGAAAAAAAATAACATGGAGGTGCCACAAAGTTGTGACAATGAAAAATTGCAGCAGACAATTAAAACAACAACATCGACAACGACATGCATCAACAATGATGATGATGAGATAAACACAACAATGTCGTCGTTGTCGTCGTCTTCGATGATGGATTGGACAAGATTCTCGCAATGGATCCATTGCATGTGTGTTGTAACATTTGATTTGAATTTGGGACAAGCTCTGGAATATGTATATCCGCCACAATTTTTGCCAACAGAACAAGAAGTTAGCAACATTTGCTATATGGCATTTCCCGACTCGAATTCTGGTTGTATGGGTGACACAAAGTTCCATATGCGTTTGCGTGCAGTATCAGCAGTTTCAGAATACCAAACAAACGATTCGATTCTGCAACTATACAATGGTGATTGTGGACCAACCTTGCGAGTGGATCAATCGCATTTTTGGGGTTTTGTGTACTTTCGTCAGAAGCGTGATGCTAATTTACCGCGCGGTTACTTTCAAAAGAGTTTCATTATTGTAACACGTCTTCCGTTCTTTAATCTATATTACGATATACTGGGACAACTAGCGCCAAAGTATTTCAACGATGGACCCACTGCCATTCAGGCTGCGTGCCATCAAATCAACATCCAGTGGCCAGCACTGTATGCTGGCTTAACCTTAGATCTGCCACTATTTGAATGTAAATATCAAATCACTATACCCAAGGGTAGTAGTAGTAGTCGAAAGTCAAATCAAGTGCCAGTGGAGCTTCGAAATGATGCATCTGCATCAGCTGCACTGCAACAATATAAACATAATGTGAGTAGAGGTGGAGATGGTAGCGAAAGTGAAAGTGAAAGTGAAGCATCGCAAAATACGAAAATTATTTCATCTGTTAACGAAATCGAGCTTTTCCACAGCTTGAGTTTTGTTGTTGAAAACTTGTACACATTATGGGAACTGGTGTTAATCGGTGAGCCCATTGTGGTCGTGGGTACTTCACCTGCTGATTGTTCGCATATGGTTCAGTCATTAGTAGCATTAATAGCACCATTGGAATACTGTGCCGAGGCCAGACCTTATTTTACAATACACGACAGCGAATTCAAGGAATTCACACAGGAGTGTACTGGCAAAGCATTGCCTGCTGTTATTTTAGGCGTAACAAATCCATTCTTTGTAAAACTCTTCAAAGATTGGCCACACATGCTGCGTTTGATTGATAATCAGGTAAGTGAATAAATCAATAAATCAATAAATCAAAATGTGGTGCCTAACTAATAGCATCAATGGCATCATATTGATTGATTGGATATGGTCGGTTATAAGTAATGGAATTGTTTTTTTTTTAATTTGCAGATGAACATGCAGCAACAACAATTCTTCCAGAAAAATTTAAGAAATTCCAATTCCTCGGCAACATCTTTTGGTACTACAACAACAAATACGACGACCACAGGCGGCGGCGGTGGCGGTGTTGTTAGCAATGAAGTCTATAAAATGCAACCGACACAAAGCAGTAATCTCACAAGTTTAACATCATCATTAAATGCTAATCATAGTCTTATCGGTGGTGGCAGTGGCGACGGCTCATCAAGCGGTCTTCATACAAAATATAAATCCTTCTTGAAAAAAGATAAATCCCTTATAAAGAAAGTTTTACTTGGCATAAAAACGAAGCGTCCCGAACATGTACAAACTGCTTTATTGCGTCGTCATTTGCTTGAGTTGACGCAAAGTTTTATGATACCATTGGAGCGTTATATGGCATCTTTGATGCCACTACAAAAGGATATAAGTCCATTTAAATCGGCACCAAATGCCAGTTCTTTTAAGTTGGATGATTTTTTGGCAACACTAGAATTGTCGGGTCCACATTTGACTTCGCCATTGAAGGGTGACTGGAAAGGTTTATATCGACGATTTTTCAAATCACCAAACTTCCGTGGCTGGTATGAGTCACGGCATCGCGAATTACAATTAACATTGCAAGATCTACAACTGCAAGCATTATCTGAAGCAAATCTGGAACATTGGGCACGCGATAAGCAAGAAGTAGAAATAATTGATATGATACTCAAGCTAAAGCAAAAATTGAATCTCTACACGGACAAATCTCGAATAGAAGGCGGCCACATAATATGGAGTAATAATAGTACTGCGACACGCGATCAAATACGCTCACAAATTCAATGCATGAAGGATCTGTTGCCACATGATCTTAAAAATGTTGTTAATCTATGATCGATTGAAGGATTGATTCGATATTTCACTCTCTATCTTCTTCTTTTTAGTGTTTTGATCAAAATAAATCGATAATGATGATGAGAATGATTATTATTATTGCCACCACCGAAATTGTGTGTGTGTTTTAGTTATACATAATTGATGATAAATACTAAAGGATTGGCAATTAGTATATTATACACACACACACCGCACACATATATAAGATTCATTATTTTAGCTAGACATGTATATTTTAAACAATTTTTTATATTTAATATTTTGCTTTGATAAACTAAGTAGTTAATGTTGTTATATATACATGCATACATACATACATACATATATGTATATATATAATATATGAAAGATATTCTTCTTCCGGATTCCAATTGCATATACTACATTAAAAACACTATTGTAACTAATTTAAAATTGCTCACACTCTCTTGGATTTCTCTGTTCTATGATATCCTACTATGTACTATGTCATTTTATATGTATGTTGATTGTATCCTCAACTTACTAATCTACTCGGCTGACTACACTCACTAACCCTAACCCTAATCCAAAGTTATGATTGATGTTTGTACTCGTATATTGTCTTGTAATGTATGAAGGGTTCGTGAAATAAATATGAAACGTGTATATTGAAAATCTTATGGCATTTATTGAATTTTTAGTTCAGTTTAGAATCGATGTTAATATAAGCTTAAAGATTGAATAAGGTGTAGTGATAGCGATGGATTCATTTGAACTCAGTGTCATACCATTGATAAAGTGATCATTTTAACAAATTTAAAAAAATATCTTAAACTTCTTTAAACAGACCTTCTGTCTCCTTCTAAAGGAGACAATTGATGCTGTGGCTAACGCATCTCATTTCTTTAGTACAATCATTCAATCTTCTCAATGAAGTCAATAAACAAGACTAGTCAAAATAATAATCAACAATTCTAATTCAACATAATGCTTGATGATCTAAGATATATAGTACTTCCCGAATGAACCAGACTTTGCCTGCCATGTACGTATATCCTTCTTTGGCTACATTCCACATCCAATGATTGCAAAAACAATATGCAATTTATTTGTAATTAAGTCAAACAGTGGCGCAGCTCAACTTTTTTGATATTGGTTTCCAGATAATTGACGAGATAAAACTATGGTTAACAATCCACCACTTCTCTAAGACAACCATTCAATTTTATTAAGGACAAAGACGCGGCTAAACCCCAATCCTTTCTTACAACCACCATACACTCTTGATTCCTCTGAGTGCTCGGATCAGTTGGACAAGGAACACTCACCCCTGCCGCGAGTCTGCAGTTGTACAAGCAGCAGCCCTTGGTTTCAATTGTACATGCTACAGCTCCCTTGCAGTTAAAATAACAACAAATCTTAAATTCATTAAACTACTCATTATTACCACACTGTCAAGTTCATAGAACCTGTGTTTTCTTATGTTCCTAAAGATGGCTAATAAGAATCAGACTAGCGGGAAATGTGTGAACGGCTATTTCAATGATGGAAAGAGATAGCGTGACTGGCAATGAGATATACACAATGTAATAAAACGGAATTTAGCCTGAGTTAATTTTTTTTATTTAAAAGTTGCCAAAAACATAATTGTGTGTATTTTTGTAAAACGGTGTGTAATCCCGAGATGACATCTATATGCTACCAAAACTGTGGCCCAATAGATCTATGCTGTCCATGTGTTATTGTGATAAGAACTCTCGTATCTTAGACTAGTATGGAAAATTTGAAGAAACTGAAATTAGCTTTCGATTTACATTTACTTACAGCTTCACTTAAGTGTATATTTGTTTCATTGAATGATTATTTTGAGTCAATGAAGGCCCATGGGGGCGATGTGAATATATTCATAGCAATAGTAGTAAGTATACATAATATGTAAACAAACAAACAAACATAGGTTAGGATAGGTTAAGTGGCAGTTCTCAGACGAGATGCTCACTTAGGCACAAAAAAGAGTGTATGGCCCATTGTGATACCAGCAAAGAGTTGACATGGGCACCCCTTAGTCCGATGCGGAGAACCATTTGGATTCCGAAATGAACCTAGCTATGTCTCTGATTGGTATTTGCATTCAAATATCTCATGAGGAAAATTTTTAACAGGAAACTAAATTTACATTTTATAAAATTTTCAGCATAATGAGCTGCTTCTAAGGCATCAGAAGCTAATGAAAACACGTTGCAGTAATCTATTTAAAGTTTTGACAGTCGTCTCTGCAAGTCTGGTCGTAACCTGTTGAATCGGAATGCCCATGAACTGAACAGGCAATTTATAATCATCGGAATAACTTGGAATGTTTTGGGACATCAACCACCTGTTAACAGTTTCTTAATAACACAAAAAGCATCTCAACCACCCAGTTAGGGTTGTGATACTGATACTACTCACCTTGTAATCTGTTTCACTTGACTCTTATAAACTTGTGTTTGCCTCATGTAGAGTGACTTTGCCTTACTGTCTGTTGCTCTAAGCGCTCGCTGTCCTTTTTAATTTTTGTATTAACATTTTATTTTACTTTCATTCCAATTACTTATTTTCAAAGTAGTCTATGTTCCCTGGCATATGTTGTACTTATACCTCCAGACACCTTTCTTTTACAACAAGAATAATAGCCATTTTGGCACGATAATCTCCCAAATCGGCTTTCATGACTTGTCTTTTCTTGATAAAAGGAGCCGTTTGACTTTTTAATGTTTTCATATTCTTCATTCTATCTTCCGCTGTGGTAAGAGACAATATTATTATTATGTTTTGAAAGAAAAGCTGCTCGCTTTATTGTGATGCCGGCTGCGACCTTACCGGCTTGGAAAACCCTAACGATAGGTTAGGCATCGCTCTCTGGGTCAACAAGTTGGCAATCGGAAATGGCATTACCATTTGCTTTGTTTTATTTTCATATAGATTGTGATACCAACTTACCAATTTTTTGACTTAATTTGCTGCTATTTAAAGTGCGAGAAAGTGCGGAAATAAAATTTCACTACCATTGACTAACGCAGAAGTCTTTACGTTGGCAAATAATATGGCAGATGAAGATGACCATGTTGAAACTGAAGGAGAAAATGTACAATTCCCTTTACAAAAACTATCATAGGCTTCTGACCACATAGATAAAGCCTTAGGTATTTTTGAAAAAATTGATAAAGACAAAGGCCGAGTTAAGTCAACAAAGAAATCGATGGGCATCAGCTTACAATGCTACAAGGAATTGTATACACCAAAAAAATTGTCTCTGACTCAGAAGCGAATCGATTAATTAATTCTTTAAGTCCACTTTATCATCAGATATTCCTTTATCAAGTCAGGGACAAAGGACGCAACGAAATGCTCTAGATGATGACATAACAATGCTCGTGGATGACTTACTTTACGATTCTGATTAAAGTGTATTACTTATATGTAAAGAAATTTAATGAAACGTAAATCGAGGGATTAAGGATTAAGCTATCGACCGTGTCTTGCTTCAAGGACTGCTCTATAAGTTAAAAGACATCTTACCGACTGTTCTTTTCAATGTTATAGCATCTTTCTTGACTAACAGTACTTTCTACGTCAAGTATAGAGATACTAAGTCGTTAATCAGATCTATACAGGTTGGTGTTCCCCAAGGCAGCGTATTAGCAACCTACTTCCAATTCCACCATCTTAGCCACTCAGTGTCATTCGCGTACACTGCGGTTCTCTGTTCTGACAAATCGACGACTGAAGTCGCTTCAGACCTATAGTCATACTTGAATCTTTCACAAGGTGGAAGGAATATCAAGGTGAACTCATGTAAGTCACAACTGTGTTCGTTCACCCTCAGAAGAAGTGATATACCTCCGTTAACTTTTGGTGGCCTGGCGATACCACAGTCTTCAGTTGTGAAATACTTGGGCTTTCACCTAGAGAAACGTCTAACTTGGAAATATCATATTACCACTACTGCTCGTTTCTGTTCCTACAAAATGAAAAAGTTGACTGAGAGAGCAAACTTAGTTTGGAAAATAAGCTTTTAGTATACAAGCAAATGGTTGCTCCTTCCTGGAAATATGGTATCCAGCTATGGGGTACATCACGTCCTTCAGATCGCAGGAAAACTCAAGTCCTTAATCTTAATACATGCAATTTAAAGAATGAATTAATACGTAAGTCGAGGGATTACGAAATGTCATTGATTATTTCATCAAAATCGACGTTCGACATTGTTGGTTGATGATGATCATCATTGCTGATGGCTAGTAGTTTAAATCCTTTTGAAACACACAAGCTTCTTTCCGTAATGGTAATCAACTTTTAATATGTCCAGTTGATTTTATCACTCAATTCATTTTAAGCACGAATTCCAACAACAACAAAAAATATTGGAAGAGATTCTTCTTAGTTATCAGAATATTTTTATTTTTTTTACATTCTTTAAACGTTTTTTGTATAGTATTTCTTTTAACTTTATATTTGCCGCATATCTAATGGCAGCACTTACGGTAAGGATGTTTCTTTTTACTTTACTTCTTATCGCTGGAGACAGAGCTCTTCGATTCCCTGATGGAAGCAGAACGGCGACGTTTGGCTTCTTCGCGTTTAGCCTTAGACTCCTTCTTGCGTTGAACCAAGAGCTTGGCATAATCGGCAGCAGCTTCCTTGGATGCTTGTTGACGCTTCTTCTTCAAAGCGTTACGTCTGCGCTTCCTTTGCAAAACGACTGGAGTAATCAGACGTTGGATCTTGGGAGCCTTGGAAGTAGCCTTCTTGTTGTCCTTGGCTGGCAATGGACGACGTACAACGAAACGACGGACATCGTCTTCCTTGCTCAAGTTGTAGAGCTTACGGATTTTGCTAGCCCTCTTGGGACCCAAACGACGTGGAACAGAAGTGTCGGTCAAACCTCCAATCTCCTTCTCACCCTTCTTGACAACAACGAGGGCCAAAACAGACATGTTGGCATCAACAATGCAACCACGAACGGATTTACGTTTACGTTCACCGGTACGACGTGGACGATAACATGAGTGTCCCTTCTTCAACAACAAGCGGACACGGCCTGTAAAATATAAACAAAATTTTTGGTTAGACCCATAATTGAAGAGTATGCAAATTGCAGAATTTGTAAGATTGCTTACCGTGGGTGAGGACACCCTGTTTCATGGGGAAACCTTGTTTGTCATTGCCGCCGGCAATGCGAAGATGATAGCCCTTCCATTCGTCACCAAGAATATCGGCTTCGACAGTTTGGCCCATACGCTTCTCGTAGAAGACGCGCAATTTGTGTTCATCGACAACTTCAAAGAGTTTTTGACATCCCGTTGCGGGATAAGAAACGTTGAGCTGCAATTGATCATGTCAAACTTTAGTATCAAAGCAACATTAAACCAAAAAAAAAAAACAAAAAAAACAACATATTCATAATCAGCTTGCAGCAGCAAGTAGATTGATTGTTCACAGTCACAAACAAAAAAAAAAAACACCGAAAATTTATCTCAAGTTTTATAAAGCATCGTTATAGCAATTCACTTATTTTCATAATAAAACTGTTTTTGTATCTGTCATTTAGTTAGTTTTTATAATATTTTAATATATTTTCAAATATTTTCTATAGTTTTTAGCGATAATTATTAACACACCTTCATTGTGAGAGTCTGTTTTCAAGGAACGCAGAAAAAAAAAGAAATGAAAAATCTGACAATTCTACCAAGTGACTTTTGTGAACTGTCAAAATGAAAAAAGTAAGGTTTACACTAAATACATGGCGTCATGATAGAGGGCGCAGCAATATTAATGCCACAACTTTGGCAAGAACTTAATGTAATTTTATTAATAATAAATAATTTAATAATATATTAGTTTAAATAAATAAAATAAACACAATTTCACTACAAATATAAAGAATATATAACATAAAGTTAAAACTGTAAGTAGTGTAAGCACTGTTTTCTTAAAATTTGAATTAAGTTGGCATCTCTGTTTCTTAATTTATGCATTTAACAACACTGAACATTATAAGTGCTCTCTCTCTTTCGTTTCGATGCCGCAAAAAGAGAACGAAATCGCCAACACGTGTTTTTGTTTATTTTATTGTGGATATTGTGTGAATTGATTTGTGATTTAAGAAAAATTTAATAAAATCACATATACCAGATTGAAAATATGGGAAAGCCAAAGAAAGCTAATTTGGCACCACAGAAAAATGTCAATTTAGAAAAACAATTGACTGAAGGCAAAGTATCCAAACAACGAAACAAAGATCGTTTCCATTTGCGTGCTGAGGAATCTTCGGTAATTGATAGCAAATTAAGTAAAAAGATTTTGTCGACAGCTAAACAGCAACAGTTGGAATTAAATGATGAGGATTTTCCCAGTTTGTTATCAACAGTGAGGAATGTTCGCTTCAATTTGGGTAAGTCATAATTTCCAGTGATTGTCAATTTTGATTTCGATCAATTTGTATTGATGAATGAATGCATTTATTTTTATTGTTACAGGAGATGCTGATGATGACATTGGTGATATTGATAATGACAAAAGCACTGCGAATTTCATAGACTATGATGAGGCATCACTTATGCAGGATTTGGATATCGATGATGAAGATGCCAAAGCCTTTGAACGTTTTCAGGCACCCAATGCGGGTAAAAGAACTTTACCATTGTCGCAAATAATTATGCAAAAAATTCAAGAAAAACAAGCTGACATACAGACACAATTCTCCGATGAGGGTACAATGAAAATCGAAGATCTTGATCCGCGCGTCAAGGAAATGTATGAAGGGGTGCGTGATATTATGAAACGTTATCGCAGTGGCAAAGTGCCGAAGGCGTTTAAAATCATACCGAAACTTCGCAATTGGGAGCAAGTTCTATTCATAACTGAACCTCATAACTGGAGTGCTGCTGCCATGTTTCAGGGTACGCGTATATTTTGTTCAGTGCTGTCGCAGGCGATGGCTCAACGTTTCTATAATTTAGTCTTGCTACCTCGTGTTCGTGATGATCTCTGCGAATACAAAAAACTTAACGTACACTTGTATAATGCTCTGAAACGTGCCCTCTTCAAGCCGGCTGCATTTATGAAAGGCATCATATTGCCATTGCTCGAAGCAGGCGATTGTACGCTACGTGAAGCAATTATTTTTGGCAGCATTATAGCGCGTAGTTCGATACCCATATTACACTCTAGTGCTTGTCTATTGAAAATCTGTGAAATGGGCTACACGGGTGCCAATTCAATATTCATACGTTATTTTCTGGACAAACGTTATGCTTTACCATTTCGTGTTATTGATGCAGCTGTTTTTCATTTCTTAAGGTAATTGCAAATGCAAATGGAACACAATTAAATTTAATGAATGATTTAATGTTTTATTATTTTAAATTTATTTCAGATTTGAAATTGATAAACGTGAATTACCAGTTTTGTGGTATCAAAGTTTTCTGTCTTTTGCTCAACGCTATAAAAATGATATCTCATCTGAACAGCGCGATGCACTTTTACAATTATTAAAGTAATAATACGACACCATAGTTCTTTCAGCAAAATATTTTATTTATCCATTTGCATTCCAATTTTTTTTTACATGTAGAAAGAAGAATCATCCAAAAATCACACCAGAAATCCGTAGAGAGTTACAAGCTGCCAGATGCCGTGATATTGAAATGATGGAAACTGATAATTCTATTACCTTTAAATCGGACACCAAAATGTTTACAGACGATGAATTGGGTTTTGATGCTGCTGGTGCTGTTGGTGGCGCTGCTATATAGTTTTATATACCTTATACCTAATACCTTTCACATAAGCATAAGCACACAGAGTCCCAACCAAATAAACGAAATAGTCTGTTTATAAGCAAAGTAATGTTGCAATCTTTGACTAATTGCATTGAATCGGATGGTTTCGAAGACAACACAACACCTTATCGGGTTCAATGCAATCCCATTCTCGCGCTTCAGAACAAAATGTGAATGGTATTTACATATTCGGTAAACCGAAGTTTATAGTCTATTTTTTATTTTTTTTTTAAATTTAATTAATTTTTTTTAGTTGCATTGCAATTTACAAAAATTGTGTTAACACAAATCAAATAATTTTGATAAACCTTAAGTTCTTTATAAAACAAAATCAAGATTATTATTTATACTATATAAAATATATACAAAAATAAATACGAACGATATGCTTTCGTAAATCAAAACAAATTATTAATGTGGATTCCTTCAAAGGGTAACAACCAACAGTTTGAGATTAAAATTACAATTTTAACAATAGTATCTATGGTCTTGTAATAAAGCTTAGGTTATAAGTAAGTACATACTTACATATATGTATGGTTAGAGAAGATGTTGGAAAAACTAAAGAAGGCGACATGACACTACATATTTGAATTGTGGATTGGGAAAAAGGACAGATTGTGATTTAGATGCGTATGTGCATCTTATTCCACAAGAAAAGCGCAGAAAATTAAACACGAACAAGGCATATTCTTTGGTTAAGAAGGGAATTATAATTTTATATTTATATAAAAAAAAAAAACGATCTATTGTATTAACATTTATACTTCCAGAAGAGATGGAGGCATGGAACAGCCCAAAGACCAAAATGGAGATAAAGCAATGCGCATCATCTGCTGACAAAATCTACAATAATATATTTGAAGATGCAAGCTCAAATGTTATAGAAGAAGAATATGCGATCAAAAAACTGAGAGAAAGATCTCGGCCGTTTGCAATGTGCTTTCTTGATTAACTGTAATGTACCTTGGACATAACAACAAGCAATGTCTGACGGTTCAAATATGCAGTGGAAGCATGCCATAGACAAGAAGATGGAGTCTCTCATCATCAACAGGACTTGGAACTTAGTGAGCCTACTGGGAAATAATACCCTGATTTCAAACAAGTGGGTCTACAAAGTGAAACAAAAAAAAAAAAAAGAAAAAAATCAAAATTGAATGAATCGAACAATTTGAAATTGATTATGAGACCAGTCCAAAAATTCACATCAACTTGGATGGTTTTTGCATTTTCTTTGCAAATTCGATTGGATCTCTTGCCATTAAAATAATTTGATGTCAAGACAACATTTTTGTATGGTGATCTCGAAAATGAAATTTTTATGCATGAGCCCGCTGCTTAAAGAGTTTGAAAACTAAATAAAAGTCTTTATGGATTGAAAATTCAAGCAACTGTTGGAAAATTTTAACATTAAAGCGAGCACAAGGGATTCATGCGTTTTCATTGGCAGGATTCAAAATGGAAAAAATAATACTAGTAATTTACATACATTGCTGATTCATTGTACTATCTGGGTATACAGACTCAGACTCTGCAATCGCAGAATACTCATATATGTCAAGAGTCATATTTTGTAGTGTCCTGGCATGGTTAACGCAAATCCAGTAAATACACCAGACTTTCCTCAATTTTATGGTGGCAATTAGCCATCATCTTATTATACTCTTCACGGGAGTGAATAGTATTATAAGTTTGTCATGAAGTTTGTAACACACAGAAGGAGACATCGCAGACCACATAAAGTATATATATTTGTGATCAGCTCGATGAGGCGGGTTGATTTAGACATGTCAGTCTGTCCGTCTGTATCAAAACTAGTCCTTCAGTTTTTGAGCTAGAGGGCTGAAATTTTGCACATAGGTTTCTTTTTACCATACGCTAAACATTTGTCGGAGCCAGCAGCCGAAGGAAATCAAACTTATGATCATATCACTATACGAGTACAAAGGTTGGCTCACAAATTCAACTAGATGTTTATTAGAATACATATAATTTTTATAGTGTGAGTTCAGTTAGTCGCTCATCTAATCTTCAAAAGATACTAATAGATGCACCGGTCTAGTACATTAAGAAAGCATTACTTAACCAATTATGTACCTTTAATTATGTAGTTATGGATGTTTTGCACTGTAGAGTAAAGTAATTAAAATACACGTAACTAAAACAAAGTATGTTTGTCAAATTGTCTTAGCCCCTGCAAATTTTAGACCTTTATTGTGTCCTAGCTGTGCCCACTACTTCGTACGCATTCGGAAATCAGCCAAAAAATAGGCAACAGAATTAAAAATATGAATATCTTTTGATTTAGTAGGTCGATTTCGATAAAATAAACGCTAAATGTTACACCAGTCAAAACGGCATTCAAATAGGTTAAGCCGTTTCTGAAATTAGCGTTAAGAGACAGTAAAAGGCTTTCCCCATACTACCTCGTACAACTATGAAGTGAATGTCCAATCGCATTTTCCTCATTCACTGTTTCATTTCGTGTGTTTTGAGTGTGCAGGCACAATGCTCATTCAATCCATTTCACACTGAATGAGTCAAACATTCGCTCATTCCTTCTCTCACATAGCATTGCCAACATCCAAATTTCGTCGTCTACACTTATATTGAGTATACATTTATGAATTACAACTTTTGTTGGCAATGTGAATGAGTGATTGCTCATGTCTGTACATACACCCCCCAAAAAACAAAAAAAATCTACCGATCGAATATTGTATTTAATTTATTTTGTTTTTACATTTTTATTAATGCTCATTAAAAGTTAATTACATAGATTTTCTATGTCGGCAATTGTTAAATTATTTTGCAGTTCTGTGAATCAGAGGGTGCTCCTGCGTTGACCAACTGCATTGGCTGCCGGTAGGGGGGCGATTGATGCCGAAGGCTTAACCAGTCCAAACGAATATATTTCGTTCTTCTGTTTCTTCGCTTCTGTGCGCAAATCTAGTGGCACATTGATAACTGCATTCTGTTTCTTCGGTTCAATACGTGGAAGTAGCGGCTCCCAGAAGCCATCAGTCGGTTTCGTCATTGCAAGATTCCAATCCAACGGTTTAAACGGTGGGAACAGATCATCATCTTGATCTTCATCGTCCACTTTGTTCGCATCGATTCGCTCCTTTTTGGAATCTGGTATATCTGATTCAATTGGTGCTTCTGTAGCAATATTGTCAGAAACGATAGTATAAGTGCGTTTTCTACCAGATACACGCTCAATCATCTTTTGTTTGTTGAATAGATTGTAAACTTTTTCCATTATTCTGGTTTTTTCTTTTTTTTTTTTTGTGCACGCTCTCGAAAATTCCTTTGATGAAAGCAACCAAATGACAAACAACCAAAAAAAAGGAAAGCCCTCTATGTTAACTTTTCCAGTTTTTTTGATATATTATCTTATTTGATATTAAATATTCGAATGCCTGAAGGTGGTCAGTCTGGGAATTATTAAGAGCATTTCGGTGACACATTGGTCACCTTACTCGTGAAAAAACCGCATTCAAATAGGTTTAGCCGTTTCTCAGATTAGCGTGCAGAGACAGTATTTAGTTTGTATCTATTTTTATTTAACTCATTAATGAGAAAATATGTGTCATACAGAATTGTATTTTAATTGTAATGTATGTATTATTATTATTATTCTTAGAAGTTTTTTAAAATATTATTTTCGGCGAAAAGATAAGCCGGAATAGTTGATTTTTATCATTTTATGAAGATTATGAATTTTGTGCCAATCAATCGCAGTTTCCAGGACAATTTCCAACAAGGTCGGAATTATATATCATTTGAGTCCATCGGTGTCTCTGAGAGGCTTGTAGACGGTGTAGTTTGTGCTTGAGAGTCCGTTGGTTTTAGAGGTTTCTTTACCAAGTCCAGTGGCGATTTGCCAGTATGGGCTAGTTTTTGTATTTTATTGGGCAACAATACAGTATTGTCCCCTGGGGCACACTCGTTGGCAAATTTAAACCTCTTCCGACTGCTGCTCTTCTTAACAGATGGTACGTGTTTCGGTAATTCTCGCGGCCTGGCCCATGGTAGTTTCGGAACCTTAACCACGCCGTAGTGGAAGTGCTTAAATTCTTTTCCAAATGACTTCAGAGCCATTTTTTCCAATTGGTCCTCCAAGGAATCATCGTCGTCGGTATCAGTTCCAATAGAGACACCACTGTCACTATCACTCGAATCATATGAATCCTTCTGAAGAGAAAGTATTCCGAAGTGGATTTAGGGATTTACGCTAAACTAATTACTTACGTTTTCTGGAAATTTTTTTTTGATTTCGTTATTCATATTTATTGTTATTCTTAAATTTTCACTTAATCCGCAATTAAAAAATTTTAAACAGAGACGCTGCTGACTGTGCGTTGCTCGCAGTATGTCAAAATAAATATATTTAGTTTAGAAACTTTTAAGCCACCGGCTTCTATGACCATGTTTATCAAAACTATTTTGCAAGCACACCAAAAGTATTGTACAGACAATACATCATTTGAGTATACATCAAGAGTGGATAAGCTGAGTGAATTACAGATCATATATCTATACCCTGACTGATAGGGGGCTAAATAATACCGAATTCACACCGGATGCATTTTTTCGTTCTCACCGGATTTTTTGCTTCATGAACAGCTGTTTTTTGTTTTGGTTATGCACACATGTGGAACTTTGCGAGCACGTTGGCACTAAAAATTTGTGAAAAATACGCGACTTAGAACATTTTGCAATATGTACATGCAAATATTTCCAGTAGCTCCCTTTTTGACACCTGATACTCATAGTCGGTACTGAAGGAAAAATCAGATTTTTCCATAATCAGGTAGAAAAAAAGGCTTACGATTTTATATATGACACTTTCAATCCTTCTGGGCTTGATCTCCACCAGTTTATGGATCGTTTCATGCTTAATGCTTTGCCAACATTAGTCAAGTTTCAGCCACCATTGCAGTGTGCTTCGGATCTCCTGCTGATCTTGCTGGAAAATGATTTCTTCAGCTGGATATGCTCACTCGTCCACAAAATTGGGAACGTTGATTTGAAGAATATTTAAATATTGTTTTGATCCAATCTATAATACATCCTCCGCCGTGTTTCATAATCTCCTGCATCAAGTGCTTTTAGATGCGCTTGCGTGATCGATGCCATCTGATTGACTGGTAACGGTTGATTTTTATTTCATCGCACCAAATAATACATTTTCAATCATCAATAGTCCAGCTGCTTGCAGAACTTAATGCATTGTTGTACAATACTATCTGACGGAGCCGGAATTTAACATTCGTAGGGAGTCGATCAGCCTTTGGTTTTAACCTCTGCCTCGGATTCCTGTTCATGGTTCCCTTAATGTTTTTTTGCATTTAAGGAGCCAGAATGACAGTCCGGAATGCTCCTCCCATCTATCTATCTATCTATCTATCTATCTATCTATCTATCTATCTATCTATCTATCTATCTATCTATCTATCTATCTATCTATCTATCTATCTATCTATCTATCTATCTATCTATCTATCTATCTATCTATCTATCTATCTATCTATCTATCTATCTATCTATCTATCTATCTATCTATCTATCTATCTATCTATCTATCTATCTATCTATCTATCTATCTATCTATCTATCTATCTATCTATCTATCTATCTATCTATCTATCTATCTATCTATCTATCTATCTATCTATCTATCTATCTATCTATCTATCTATCTATCTATCTATCTATCTATCTATCTATCTATCTATCTATCTATCTATCTATCTATCTATCTATCTATCTATCTATCTATCTATATAAATCTCTGAAAACAAATGAGATACAAAAATGAAGTTTAAAATAATAAATTTACGTGATTTAAACTATTTCCTTGCAAAATTTTGAAGTTCATAGGTTCTAAAACAAAAAAGTTATAGATTTTTAATCAGCCCATAGTGCGGCGGGAGCGTAGCAAAGCACTGCGGGCTCTCTAGTAATAACTATAAGTATTGTATTTTTAAATATTTTTTTTTTAGTATTTTTATTAAATTTTAATTTTTATTACATATTAATTTTTGGTTTTCATATTTTTTTCTTTTATTTAATGATATGAGCTTTTAACAGCTTTTTTTGGTTAAAAAAAAATTAAAAAAAAAAAATTATTAGAAGGGAAATATATTGTTTGTTTTTTTTTTTATATATAAAAAATTCATTTATACAATTTAATTTTTTTTTTGTTTATTTTGTGTTTTGTTCTTGTATTTTTAGTGATTATTTTAATGTAAAAAATAAATTCTTTGAATTTCTTGATTTTGGTTTTTTTTTTGTTGTGTTTTTTTTTTCGTTATTTATTAATTAATAAAAAGTTTCTTTGAATTTGTAAAGCTTAAAAAATTCTAACGCATGTGTAAAATATGAAATTATATGTATACAATATACAATAATATATATAACAATTATTTATATTTTTGTTTATATTTTTTATAATAAAGTTTGTAAAAATCTTCAAATAACAATAATTTTTTTATTAAACTAAAAATTGTTGTATTTCTTAATTATTAATTTTGGTTAAATTTTTTCATATTTCTTGTTTATTTACAATTTTGATGATTAAAAAAACAACAAAAAAACATTTTGGATGTCTCGTAATATGTACTTATGATTTTTCCTTATAAAATTATCACCTAATTTTGATTTTAATGACTTTGACTTCTTGAATACAAAAAAAAAAAAAAGAAATCCAAAATAGGAAACGAACGAAGGAAAACAGAATTATATACTTTTAAATTTATGTATGTATGTATATATCCCGTACCCGAACAACGTAGGGTCTTAGGTCCTAAGCGAGTTTGTATAGATAATGGTTAACGGATACTGTTCCTGTATTATAACTAGAAATCCTATGTACGGGTACATGAAAACAACTATCAACTTTTCATCTCAAGTGAGCATGAGTGAGTGAATAGTTATTTGATGTGATCTCTTCTAAACCAACTTACACATACTCGTGTAAAACTACGACACTACCTAGTGATATTTTAAGGAGTCTCATCTAGCTAACTCAAGCATCTTCATTTTGCGGTCTTTCAAAACTATTCGTATTTTGGGCGACTGGAGCACTTAAATTCAGCATACCAGTTAATAACAGTTGAAGTACCATGACTCTTATCAAACCACTCTCTGAATTCAACAGTATTTTTCCCCATCAAAAATAATGTTTATGAACACAGCACATTCTTTTTACCCTAGCGCGTATCTTGTATGTTTCTAAATGTTTATCTTCATATATTTCTTCCAAATGGCTCGATGGATTTTGACAGTTGAGGTATCATTATATGCGTCTTGATAACCCGAGTGTCCTTAGAAAAAGAAAGAATTGGCGGATTTTTGGAGCGAAATAGTAAAATAAAGTTGTTCTTATAAGAAAAACTTTTTTGTTTTTTGTCTTATCGAATTGAAATTTGGACAATATGAGTTATTGGTACATATTCACTAACCTTGTAAATTTCAAGATCCTAGGCAAACTAGAAATACATACAAATCCAAACGCAAATTAAGGTTTTTTAACAGAAAAACTTTTTTTTAACAGTTTACAAAACCAAAACTGTTGACAAAACTGTTAATGTTAATATACTAGCAGCGCCATCTGTTGCACATACTCGGCGAAACCTCTCGGAATAAGAATTGATTACGAAAAGTTTCATAAAATGAAATCATCGTGATGGAGGGAAAGAGAGAAGAATGACTATATGTTTTTTTTTGTTACCCATTGCATTGAAAATTACAAAAATGGGATCACTAAAACCAATGTAATCTGTTCACTAAATGCCAGTGTGTCATGAAATTTTGACACTTATCGTATATTGAATGCATCATAATCATATATGAAGGTCTGTAAAGGGTGCTGCATTTATGGGTATCACATCAAAGACATATTAAGTGATTTGGTATCTTTATCATTGGTCCTAGTGTCCTAGTTTCTAAGAAACTACAATTGAATATAAAAACATATAGCTATGTAGCATAGTTTGATATGTAGAGTCTTTTGTTTTAGAGCAGACTCCTAAATAAATAATGAATGGTATGTAAATTTGTATAAAGATCCAAAGAATAGGATGAAAGAAAATGACCACCTTGGAATTAACTAAAATTTTAAACCGTGTAAATAGTACATGTGTAAACGAATTACCAATCACACCAGACTAAAACCTTTCTTTGGCCCAGGTCAAAAGTCGGAACGAAATGAGTTCCACCCCTTCCACTGAGAAATGATGATGATTTTGTTACTAAAAACTGAATGAAAGACCACTTTTAATGCTTGCTTTGTTAGAATTGTTTCTCGAGACTTGTAGACCCCCCTGAATCAGTTGTCACACAACCTAACCCAGAACTAAGAACACAGAATTCCCCACCAATAGAGATCAAGAACATAAAATTTGTTTTTTGATTGCTACATTATTATAAAATATTTCTACAATATATATCACAATATATAGGTGCTTGTAAATAATGCAAGGGTACAGGGTACTAGATAATCGAGACCACCCGACTACAGTATACTTTTTTGTTTCTTCAAAAGAATGGCTGACATTAATGGACCGATCTATCTTATTCTACAGTAATAATACAATAAATAAAGAAAAAAAAAAAAAGAAAAATAAATAATAATAATAATATATAAGTACATAGTATATAATGATTCGACTAGCTATATAGTATTGTATGTATGAATGTAGATATAATTAGATACTAGTAAGTAAGTTTGTTTTTTTCAAGAATTGGTAACTTAATGTCTATATTTTTTTTATGCTTGCATGTAAGTACACAAGATATTGTTATTTTATTTATCTTTTACTATAGTAAATTGATACTTTTCTTATATCTTTTATCGAAAATTTACACTTAAATTTAAATAGAATATGAGAAGTACTATGTATGAGTATTTTTTCTCTTAATTCATGGGTTTTTTATTTTTAAATTTTGATTAGAAGAACAAGATTTTACAACGCTATATGATTTAATCTTATTTTAAAATGGTATATTGTAAAATTAATTTAGTTAGCTGTTAATTTAGCTGTTTTTAATATAGCGTTTCTAATACAGTCAGAAATCACTTATGACATCAATAAAATGCTACTAAATCCATTGCTATGGCGACTCCAATTCTTTCAAATCAAGTACTATGCTATGACTTGGTTATGGTTTCTTATCAAAAAGAAATCATTAAATGTCTATTGTTCAACTGTTGAAATATAACAGCTATTTTCCCCTAGTACCGTGTTTTGGCGGTAGGAGAGAAAAGTCATGTCAACCGGGCATCAAACCCGGAAGACAATTTTACTGCCTCTTACACTACCAACCACTTCTATAGTGTAGTATGATGGTCTTACTATTTTTTTATGATACTTGACTTGATGGTAAACTTGTTTGGGTTTCATATCTGTGATGTAAGCATTACACTAATGGCTCTTAGTATTTTCCTGCCAAAGAATGTGTACTGCGGTGCACAAAAGTTCAGTTTACGGAAGGGGCTTAAACAATTGAAATTGTAATACGTACTACTAGTATTATAAACTCCAATGAAGCAGTTCTGATTAGAATTGGTGATAGCCGATTCTAACAATTGCAATTGCACAGTTCTTTTAATTTATATATCTGCTTAAAGCACCTCGAATTTCATTATACGAGTATATGTAGGTGCAAGTATAATGATGGATAATGCCATATAATGGATTTATTATTGTGTGATTTTGTGATTTTGACTGTACATGTGAGTATTTTTATCCTTCCTCATTGTCTCACGATCATGATTTTCTAATTAAATTAAATTAATTTAATTTTATTAATTTGTCTTATCTTCAGTTAATCATAATCGTGTATCTTTTTGTATATTTGTATTCAATTACAACTAGTAAGTATATTAAGATAGGTTTATGTTTTATTTGTATGTATTATTATTATACTTATTTATAACAACCCAGAATTTTTGAGAGTAAATATTTGAAAATGCATTACTGGACAAGTTTTGATTAGTTTGTTTATAAATTTTGTTTTTTTTTCCGGTTGTGTTTTAAATTGTATTTATTTTTTTAGTTTAGTTGGTTGTACAATGCAATTGTACGTACAAAAAAAAATTACAGCGCTTTCTTTGAAAAGAAAGACAAAGGTTATCATCATCATCTCACCATCACCATTCCGTCATCAATATTTAGCGTTGTCATCGCCATGATCTTGATGAAAATCTCCATTGGCACTGATATAAAAAGCTGGGCATGCACAAGGTCAGCAATAAAATAATAATCACTGTTAATAAACATGGTCGACACGGCGTTCCTGTTGCATGTTGCATAGCAGCTGGTGTCTCACCTATAAAAGAAAAGATTGCATTACAACAACTACAACTAATATCATCAATAGTTAATATTAAAGGATTCCAGATCTAAGTATATGTTGGCAAAACAACATCCACATATTAAAAGAGGTTAACTAATAGGTATTGATTAGTGGGAGCCTTGAGCAATATAGAATTTCTTAACTCCAACTAAAACTTAAAATAGCGAACTAAGTTCTTAACACTGCATTTAAGAAGGGGAAACCACACTTGTATTTAGGACCTGATGCCATAAAAACTTATGTTCATAGTTACGAGAAAATTATAGAAGCTCTTGCTGCCATATCACATGTCCAAGAACAGAAAGACGTCGTCAAAATCAAAGCTGCTAGACTTTTAACAAAGATGGGAAGTCAACGCTACTAATAAATTGTTGCAACATCCTAAAATGGATCTTTCTTTTGCAGTGGAAGCGCTGAAATCACTTAGATTATTCGTAGAGTACCAAAAAAGAAAAATTTGAGGCAGACGAAAAAGGAGCGCAAATATTATCAGAATATATTGAAAAACACACTCTAGATCTAGATCTAGTTTTATTCCAGTAATTGACCAACTTTCAGCATCCCTGAGTGACAGTATTCGAGCTTAAGACTTTATCTGTGTTCGATTTAGTTTCTTGAGTCATTTTAAGTGTATCGGCGCTGCACAATATAGATAGATAGAAATAGTAGATCGATATTTAGAAGGCAGATTAAATTATAATTTAACTATGTGTTAAAATTGAATAAACCGAAGAATTATAAACCATTTCAATATTAGAACTGCTTCACCATAACATACTGCTGTGTACGACATTTTTGACCCTTTGGTTAAGTGGTTAGTGGTTAGTGGTTTTGATTTTGAAAAATAATGAAATAGATTATGTCCGATCGGCATCAAACTTCACAGAAACATTCTCCAGGCTTATCTAGAGTTGTCTTAAAAAAAATGCATCAAAATCCATTGGGTAGTTTTTGAGTTCATCGCGTTTAGATAGACAGACGCATCGGGGGACTTTGTTTTATAAAATCTGTTGCAATAATTCAAAACATCTTAACACAAAATCTGAGTTTGAACGGCTATCATATTAAACGTTTCAAAACACCTATTTCGGCTAAAGATATTTCGTAAAATACGGCTTAGAAACATAAGGTGCATAACGAAATTATACGAAACGATCAAAATATTACTTTAAACACTCGTCAAATCGAAAATGTTGTTTTATCAACTCACACAATGGTATAGAATGAGAGTGCACAATGTACTGTGAAATAGAGAACCGTTACGTTCTATTTTTAGCCACTGCTGGAAAGGTACCATTATATTTGCAACTTAATGTCGTTTTGTTGCTACAAATTGTGATCTTTAGGTGTGCATATCAACTTTGTTTGATTGATAATTTTGAAGTTTCATAAAATTTATTAAAATGCCACGCCTCTGGCTTATTCATTAGCCAAATTGCAAAATTAATTGGTCGAACATGCTGTGTAACTAAGAATTTTATAAAAAATCAAGAAGGATACGGCAAAAATAATAATGCTGGATGAAAACCAAAACTGTCTGGCCGCAACAAGCGTCAAATTTTGAAAAAAGCAAGTAATTCCACCTTGTCGTGTCGTCTACTTGCAGCATACAGCAGCATTCCAGTGTCCCCAATGTGCGTTTGGCGTACTTTAAATACGTCAAAACATATAGTGCGAGGAGTAATGAAGAAGAGGCCAACTTTCAAAAATCACCACAAGGCAGCACGATTTGAATTTGCTTTTAAAAATCTTGATACGTGCTGGGACTTGGTAAGAAATTGTTGTCTTGCAATTCGCATGCAACATAAGTTTTTTAAATATTTTATTTTTCTTAAAAAGGTTATTTTTTCGGATGAAAAAATGTTCAATTTGGATGGTTCAGATGGTTTTCGCGGCTATTTGCACGATTTACGCAAGGAACCCCTCGTATTTTTGAAACAGAATTTTGGAGGTGGTTCTGTTATGGTATGGGGTGCTTTTACCCTTGAACTCCGCTTTGTGACTTCAAGAATGTCAAGCGTAGAGTATGTGGGTGTATTGGACAATACTCTCCTACCATTCCTACAGGATAACAGGGAAAGTTCTTACATTTTCATGCAAGATAATGCGAGAATTCACACCAGTAATCACACGATGGCCTACCTATTGTCAACCTCTGTTAACACTTTGGACTGGCCTGCGTGCTCACCTGATCTGCACCCTATCGAGAACATCTGGGGAATTCTTGTACATCGTGTTTACGCCGGAAATAAGAAATTTGATAATGTTAGTGAAGTAAAACATGTCATTTTAAGAGAATGGGGAAAATTGGACCAAATCCTTTTGGCAAATTTAATAAACTCAATGAAAAGGAAGTTATTCAATGTGGTAAAGGTAAAAGGTGGCCCTATTTAGTATTCGAACTTTTTTTAAGCCATTTTCTCAAAGATTAATGTTGTTATAAGCTAAAAAAAAAGTTTTCGTATAATATCGTTACACTCAAAAAGTGTAGTTATATATCGTATAATTTTAGTGCATTTGTGATTTGAAACCAAACAGAAATCATTTTATACGAAATGGGCAATATTTCTCATTTGGCTGACCATCGTTGGATTATGAGATTCTTAACAAGAAAGCGAAATTCAGTTAGAGTTCAGAAAGGCGTAAAATGTCTAGGGTTCGGATAATGACCGCGAAAAAATGTTACTCAAAGAATCGCGAAGAACTGTTATATTCAAGTAGTACATAGTTACCATTTAAAACGTGGACAACAACGGCACCGGTTATATCATTGCCAAGCATACAAGTATAATTTCCAGTATCATGACGATTGGCATTAGCAATATAAAGACGACTTAATGCCCGACCAGGCAGCATATCCGTTTTAACACTAAAGAAAACAACAATCCAACAATTTATACCAATATGAAGACTGGTAAATGATGCCTATATGTATGTATGTACATACCTAATTCCACCACGACTGGTATCATAGTTTAATAGACGTGTACCATGTCTCCATGTGATATATGACGATGGTTGTGGTATTTTTGATATAACACATTGTAGTTCAATTGTACTACCAGCTTTGTAGTATTTCTCTGGTGTGGCTGAGCCTCGTTCATCGAGAATTTCCACATGAGGAACTAAATATAATAACATTGAAATGTATCCGTAAATAGACAAAAGTATTTTACATACCAATTATAGTTAAATATACTAATAATACTAATGGCGGATGTGATGATACTTGACACTCATATGGACCCTCATCATTTTCATTGGCATATTGTATCAAAAGTTTCCAATCATTTGGTTCTTCAAATTCCAATGAATAACGTGAATCTCCGCTATATGTGTGTTGACCAAATGTTATTAATGCCAATTCATCACCTTTGCGTCTCATCCAAGATACCTAGAACGTAGAATTAAATATAGAATTTAATTTAGATATTTATAATTCATAAATCAATCAAATCACTTGTAAGTACTTACAGTCTTCCCTTGCAAATCATTGACACGACAATGTAAATATACGCTCGATGATAACTGGGTGCTAACATTAACTGTTGTATATGGATCGGCAAAGAATGGAAATGGTTCATGTGTTGTTGTTTCAGTTACTTCGAGCTCCTCATCCTCGGGTGTGTCAGTGAATGGTGATGAAAACTCTTGCCAAAAGTTTTTAGGAAATGAGTCGAAGGGATCACCAGCTCTGGGGCGTTTTACTGTAAAAGCAAATATCCATGTATTTTCATTATATTCTACATATAAATTAACAATGAAGCTAGCCTTAATTAAATTGGTTATACTAGTTTCTTCAGCCGTAAACTTAGTATTGTATTTCTTATGAATTTACAAATACATGATGTTGAGATATTTATTGCATTTGTTTATTTTACTAGATACTACTGCTTAAGCTGATATAATGTTGAGCAGATACACAATAAGTATTTTGTATGCTGTCTTTAGAGAATCTTCAATGAGTTCTTCTTCTTAAGAAAATACAATATATATATTTTTTTTTCTATGAGGTAGGTCTCGTGACAGATTCGCTGTTGTCAAGTAGATTAATGGCTAATTGATTGCTATGACTATGTAACCTATGTATATATTTTTCTGCGTGTTAAGGTGTTTATGAATAATGTCAGTAATGTTTGTCACGTACCAAGGAGCATTGGCATTTCTTTTGAGGGTTTTATTTTGATACCTTTCTATGTTTGAATTGCTTGCAGTGCCCCAAAGATGCATGGCATAAGTCCACACCGGTTTCACTTTGCAGAGGCAAGGCTTAGTTGCGAGTGTGATCCAAGCAGGCAATACATTATTCTTGTTTTTAGATCGAGTAGCAGCTGCTTGGCCTTGATATGAGTTTCCCATGTAAGCCTGTGGTCAAGATGTAGTCCTAAGTATTGTATTTGACTGTGGAATAGCTATACCATTACGACTGACTTGTGGATAGTTTCCTCTTCTCAAAGCCCTTGTTTTTCCAATTTGTTAATCATGTCTTGTGATTCTTCTGCAGGAGTTTCGCTTGTTGAAATGATTGCCGTATCATCAGCGTACGTAGCCACAATATAATGATAACGTCTAGGGGCTCTGGTCAGGGTAGCCCTGCCTAATTCTTTTATTTTGTACTGTTTATTTACCCCTACTATTGTATACACTTTGAGCTCAATAAACCATATCACATAAACACTTACATGGTGATGATGTGTTGCCAATGTGGTAAAGCGAGGAGTAAATTATTGCAAGTATCCAAAATAGTCGGGATTCCATAGCTGTAAATTGAAATTAATTTAAAAAAAAATTGATTAACTTTGATATCAGAGGATTGATTGTTAATGAAAAAAGTACTCATTATAAATAGTAAGTTTTTACAACAATATTGTAAGAGATGCTGAGAGTTACAGTGCTTAGATGTAGGCAACATTAGTGATGTTGAATATTCGCATATTTCTTGACATTCGCATTTGCAAAATTTATGCAAATATGAGCGTCATAAGTATATATTATTAGGTAAATGAAACAAGATCATATTACTTTCTTGTGCTTTTTATTAGAGAATTTTTAGTATTTTTTTACATGAATACACTTTTATTTTGATCTAAAAATTATGATCTTCTTTTGTAAACTAATCCAATAGAGGAATATAAAATTCTAAAAATATGAGCATCGAAGCCCCACGCCACTAAAAATTCGCTCGCTCGGAACAGTCATCAGTGGTGTGACCAAGGAAAAAGAACCCGGTACTTGTGCTTGTTCACCTTCCACCATGTTAAAGGATCAACATCATTTGTCAAGCGTATATTCCGTAATTTTATTTCGGACTGAAAGATGAGCAGAACCTTGGTTACCAAGTAGAGGAATGTCATCTTCTCCTTCACTGTCACTAGTATCTATTAGTGAAGTCATTGTTTCCCTGAAAGATACTCGTTCATTGTTTAGACAATCTTCAGTTTTTTCTCATTTGAACAACGTAAACTTGAAGATTCATTTGTTGTACTATCTACAAAATATGCTGTATAACACGCTCTTTAGTTAATGTATTTTTAAAAAAAATTACTTTATACCTTGGCTCATTGAAGGTTGCTGTGATAAACAATATTTCATTTTCTAATACTGAAAATTTGCAATTGAGTTCCTTTTTCAAAACGAGTGTCGGGCCACCATGTGTTCATCAAATGAATCAAGTTTGTTCAGAATTCTTGCCAAAGTACATAGTATCTTTCGAACAATGTCAAATTCATAGCAGATAAGCTGTGCCTTATTTCAATTTATAGTTCTGTACCTCCAAAAAAAAAATACCCTTTACAAAGAGTATAGAAAAGTAATGAAGTTTATGCATTAATGATATTGCGAATATCGAGGGCAGGTATTCGCATTCGCGAATGTTTAAAAATTGACATTCGTTACATCACTAGTCTACATAGTATCTTTAATCGGCTACACCAGTCCCGTGATGTAATTTAAAATGATTTAGCCAAAGTCTTTAGCAAATAGATAATGCCTTCAAAGTCTACATGACTACATGACGATTTAATATTACGGTTGAAGAAAAATCATATAAATAATTTATGTTGAAAAATTGTGGTGTAAGAATTATTTTTTTATGATAGAAGAACCTAGAAGGATTTGTTAACTTTTTATGAATAAGTTTTATTTTTGAATGAAGTTTAAGATATACTTGCTGTATAGGGACTAAAGAAGTCTATTTAATTAGAAAATTTTAACAAAATGGCGACTTCAAGTAGCGCAAATGGAACACGCATTATTAAGGATAAATCAAAAACTATTGGTCAGATCTTGATCAAATTTATTTGAGACAAACACCAGCTTTTAAATAAAAATTTGAATCATCATAATTGGTTCACCTAGAAAAAGTTCTGAGTTAACACACATAAAAATAAAAAAATATATATATGGGAATTGATAACCTCCTCCTTTTTTTAAAGTCGGTTAAAAAGTGAGGATTTCAGGTCTAGTACGGTTTAAGATATGTACGCAGAGTAGTATATATGAGTAGATGAAAGCCAATGATGAAATTCAATTTACTTAGGCCATATGAACTCTAAGTCTTAGAGCAAAGCTACCTCAAATATGCTCCGAAAGCAATTAATTATCATTGCTTCATGAAAATATCATAAAGGAGATTTAAAGTATACATACTTGAAGTTTTAAATTTTAGAAGTGATTCGCCACCCAAAAAATTTAAGAATATCTGTCTTAAAAAACCGACATCCATATTTTATAGGTAATTTTGTTAAGCGCATATATGTAGCGCATTGGTGATTGGTTGTATCTTCCTCTTTATCTAAAAAAGCTTCCATAAATGTTATTCGCGAAAACCTCCAGTCTGGCGACATGTCTGTTAACTGAGCAGTGCTCGGTTCCAGATGGAAAGCATCCATACTTAAAGGGAGACAAAATTACAATTTGGGAATGGAATCTCTAGCACAATCATCAATCAGGCCATTATGTCCACCCTTTTTAATCAATCGTTTCTTTTACTTATTACCGTTTCCTCAAAACTGTTGATAGCTGAGAGTCGTCTGAAATATTGGATTCCCTTAAATTTTTTTTGGTTCGTTCGGATTTCGTTTTACATTCCCAAGATTTGCAAAATACTTAAGCAATACATTTAAATTGAAATAATTTTTGGCGTCACTATAGACAAGTCGAAGCCGACAGTGAAACTACGCAAAAATAATTTTGAACAATGGTGAACGACGTGATGTTTGAAATTTTTGTTCGCATGTTATAAGTATATATTTTTCCTCGCTCGATTAATGAAGTGTAGTCTTATGTCAACTTATTGGACCGTTCAATTAAGATGTATAAGAAAAACATCCGCTTTTGATACAGAAAAAAATCAACAACCAAGACATTTCTATGAGTTAGGATAAGAATTGCTTCCGCTTCCGCCTACAGCATGTTTGCCGGATTTAGAACTCAGTGAGTGTTTACTATTTTCAATAGTACAATAGTTTTTGTAATGATGAGATCATTGCTAAAACGAATAGGGTCGGAGCAACAAAGAGAGTTAGGAAATACAATAAATACAATAATATTGGACTAAATTTCTTCAATGGAAAGGTGATTATATTAAAGAATATAATAGTATATGAAAAAAAGGTTTTCTCTTGGCAACTTCAAGCATTAAGGTATATTTATAGAACCAGAGACATTGAATGCTGAACATTGTTGGTACTTTTAAAAGAGCGGATAGCAAAGAAACCTCACCATTGAGCGAATAAAACATGATGAAGAAGAAGGAGGAGGAGGAGGTAGAGGTGGCAGCATTGTCAGATTTTATTAAGCGGATGTTGAAGCAGCAAGCAAAGTTCCTGCACACAATATCCCTTTTAGAATATTAATACATACCTACCATAGTGTGAAAGGTATAAAAATCTATTATTTATTGATTACAAAACAAAAGATTAACTTCCGATTAACTATGGTTTGTTATGGAAATGAATTCGCTAAACAGACTTTATCAGACTGTGAATCGATGTAGTATATACATTACGACATTATCTTTTGTAACATACTTTATTAAAGTAAAGAAGGCTAAGCTTGCATGAAATTCTTATTAGCTGACAAAAGAGGACAGCATCTAATAGGATAAAGAATAGGAAGGATAAGCAAAGCTCAAAGATTTAACTTAACTATTCATATACAAACATATGTACATCCATACATACCTATATATATGTATACCATATAATATTTGTAATTTAATGATGTTGTGTCACACCAACATCATCATCGTCATCGCCATCCCGAATGTATAATCAAAAGGAAACACATACAAGCAGTCACACTGACAGACAGATAAATATGTATAAAAAATGTATATTTCAACAATTGCACACAAGAGCTCTGACACCTGGTCGATCCAGTGTTAGTATTACCAAATGCGAAAAGGGATATACGAATTTATTTAACAGAGACGCTACAGTAAGCAGCATACGCCTCTGCGTTTTAGTTAACTCCATGCTTGGCTAGAGATGTTATGCTTCCTTAAATATACATACAGATACTATATACAGTTATTCATTCATGTAGGTATATACATATAGTACTACTAATGATAAAGAGACCGTTGAAACGAATCAAGTGATTTCGTCTTTTGTTTGTTTTTCTTTTATTTTGCTAAGCGAAAATGCGGAAAGTGCAAAAGGTGCTAACTTTAAGCTAAGGATATATCAATATTATCACACAAATATTGTGTATACTGTGGTGTTAGGGCAGGCATACAGGCTGAACATACACGACAAATTTGCTGGAATTGAAATACAATTGTCAACAATAATTTCTTTGGTAGGGCATCATCAAGCTCTTGAGAATTGAGCCATGGCTTAAGAGATGGACACATTCACTCTAAGACACTCATCTTGGTCCAGCTAAACGGAAACAACATACCCACCTACACCTCTCAGCCAAGTACCTTGGATGGACAATTGATAGGAGGTTGATATGGAGACAACACATCATAAACAAACACTTAACAGGATGAGTTGGCTCATGTGGTACAAATCAAAATTAAGCGCAAAAAACAAGCTACTTCACTATAAAACCATTCTCAAACCAGTATGGACTTATGGCATTTATCTGTTGGGTACAATTGATAGGTGGTTGGACTTTTGGTATTGAACCTTGGGGCACAACTTCAAAAGCAAACGCCCGATTCATACAAAGTCTCTAGTTCAAGGTCTTAAGGAGGCTTATCAACGCTGAATGGTATACTATAACCGCAACTCCGTCATCCATAGAGACTTGCAGGTGTCAACTGTAAATGAAGAAATCGTGAACCACAGTCAAAACACATATTATCCGGATTGAATCTCATGAAAATAACCTTGCCGTCAATGTGTTGGACAATAGACTGCTCTTGAGCAGAGAGAGAGAGATATTGGCGATATTGAATTACTTTGGCATATAACTTTTCAGTAGATAGCTGCTTTAAAGACATATGTTTGTATTACCCAAGACTATGAAATGATTATTCTGGACAATTTACTAAGGAAATCGTATCTCCATTTCTCGGGATTTCTCCATATACCCAGCAGTAAATAGTGTGTAATTTTGTGTGAAATTCCGAGAATTTCTTTAGCGAATTGTTCAGTCAGTTAAAGACTAAAGTCAGATAACTCTGTTTTAAATCATTTTCCTCTTATACCATCTACCACATATTGCTAGGACTCGCATCCAAAGATTATTTGGAATTTATTGGTTGCCGATAACTCAGAAAAGTACTTGTCAAAGTCAATGTTTGGCTTTTTTTTTTGCCTCACAACTGAAAAGATATTTAAGATATTTGTTTGGTGTACCAAGCAAATTGGCCAAACATGTTCGCCGTTTATGGTCTACCATAAATGTTATGAGCTAGCCTCAGCTCAGAGTTCTTACGAATCGTAAAAAAAAAAAAAACAAGAACAATAACAAAAGTTGAGGAACTAAAGGAAGGAGAAAACAAAAATGAGAGATGATGATAAGCATTCATTTAGTTAGTGAGTTAGTCAATGAATGCTTAACGGCGAAAGAGAGAGAGAGTGAGATTCAGAGGAGGAAAAGGAGAAATGGTTAAACGGACAAAATGAAATGAATGAAGACACACACATACATGTATGAGTAAAAAAAATGCAAGTGAAATGAAATGACAAACGGACAAACAAACAAATGGCGAAGTTCAGAAAAGCGGAAACGCGCACAAAAAATATTACATTAAAATGTGGAAAGCAAACGGATTTCGAACAAATGGCTAAAGAGAAAAACAAAATAGAAGAGAAGAGAATGGAATGGAATAGAATACTCATAGAATGAAGAAAAGAATGAAGAAAGATTTTGTTTTGTTTGCTATTTTGTTGTTTGTTTTAAGTAGATGATGATGGTGATGCTGAGTTGATGAATTAAAAAAGTTAACAAAACTTACCGCTAAATATAAATGCACATATTTGTTTTCGGTCTCTTGTTCGGTCTACTTTGGTGGTATTTTGTTGTTGCTGTTTCTGTTGTTGTTAATCTTCTAACCCCTTGGATCTAAATTGGATTTGGTTTTTTTTCTCGATCCCTTGGTTATATTGTGTATTGTATACAAAAGAAAGTTTTTTTTTGGATACTTGGTTTGGATGAAGTTGCTTACATTCAATTAAATTTAGTTGAAATCAATTCGAAAAGAATTTTTTTTATACATTATTTTATTTTAATTTATTTAACATTACGATGATCATTGTTATTTCTTTCTGCACAGAAAATCACTAAAAAAAAAATTAATGAGAAAAGTCACAAAAAATAAAAAAAAAATAATACCGACGAAACGCAATAATTAAAAAATGACTTTTTTTTATCTCAAAATGCACATTTTTGCCGTTTTTTTTTTCTTTTATTTATTTAATTGTTTTTTTTTTTATTAAATTATTTTAATTTTATAATGATTATTAATTACATTATAATTTGTTTGTTTTGTTGTATTTTTTTTTGTATGGGATTTTTTTTATTTTGTTTGTTGCCATTTAAATATTATTTGCCTGTTTGCTGCCTACACTCGGTCTGGCCAATAATGTTGGGTACTACTAGGAAATGTAGGTCATAATACTCGAGCCCAAAGCCGACGCCAACGCTAATGCCAACGAAGAAGTCGTACTGATGATAATGATGATGATACTATACGGATGATGATGAGAATGGTGCGTTGTTGTGGCTTCCGTTGCAATTCTTGCAATGTGCATGCAGCTGCAGCTGCAGCAGTAGCAAGCACATTAGATATGCTCTTGTGCCTATGACTCCTTGGTTCCTCAATCTTGATAGTTAGTGGCTTTCACCTACCCTATCCTACCCTACATATATGTGTACAATATATACATGTATGCATGCATGTGTTATGTATATAGTTTGATTTGGTTAAAGACAACCACAAAAGGATAATACCCAATGATGTTTGTTGTAGATGCGACTACTGGTCCCACTACTGCTACCACTATTGTTGCTATAGCTACTGATGGTGTGGAATCAAGTTAGGCTCGACTAGGCCACGCCAAGTCATGCAAAAGCGCAACCCTCCTTTTGTCTTGTATTGTTGTGTTGTGTTGTGTTGCGCTGTTATGGGTTTGGTTGCTCTGGATTGATTGGCATTTTGATAGGGTATGCTGCCATGCCATGCAATGCAATGCATTGCTTTGCTACTCATCACTACTTGAGTTTGTTCATTTTATCTCACCTGATTATGCATGCACACGATTTTGGTCTGTATCCTCTTCTAATTATTTTGCATAGACAACAATAGTGTAGCAAGAGGCTATAGGTATGTGAGCTTATGTGTTTAATGGTTTTAAATGCACAACCAGAACCACATTCTTTCACACACACACACACACTCACATATATTGTAGATATATGTTTCTGAATAAAGGTTGCTTTAAAGATCAAATCAACTACTTATATGACTAAGCTACAATTACAAATTTAATGCTTTTAACACCAAAAAAAAAATTAAAACAAAAAATATAAAAAAAAATAGGAAAGGAAATATTCAAACTAATAACACACACACACAGACAATCATAGTCATACACTCAAATACACTCACAGTATTCGAGTAATGTTTGTTTTATTTCTTCCTATCTCTATCTCTCGGATTATATGTTTTTTTCTAATTTTTCTCTGTTGTTGTTTGTTGGTTGGTTTGTTATAACTGACAACTGGGGCCACGCGCACAGCATCGTTGTATTATCTACCGTCAGACCGTCGGAACTTCAACCGTCGGCTGGCGATTGTCGACCGTCGGTATCAATTGAATGTTGTTTGCGCGTCCGAAATTGCCGCAAGACTAAAAGCAATGCTACGCAATATTTTTTAAGTGCGAAACAACTTTCTTTTCCTTCGTTTATTATTCGGTTAAAGTTCTTTTCGTATTTCGTAAGCGGAACGTCGTGTCTCTGTCATCAGTAGAAATCGCAATCGCACTCACTACCAGCATTCGCACTCAGCATCATCATTATCTTCGTCAACAAACACAGTCTTGGGCATAAGTTTTTTTTATTCCTGATAAATTTCACATTATGTTTTGAATATCTGTAATATTTAAGGGTTGTTAACAACTATCTAAAGGAATATAATAGAGAGCATTTCATTGAAACATTACGGAGTTCGATTTAGAGATGATTACAACCCGATCAAGTGCAAGTCGGACTTATACACAAAGTGTTCAGCACCATCACACAAGATTTTTTACTATGCATGCACATTCGTTGGACGTAAAGCTTGTACCACTGTTAGAAGTTATGAAAATAAATTTGCTTATGTTTTTGTCGCAAAAACAAAATTAACCAAAATTTACAAATACGAGAACTTCTTCACCATATCACACTGCATTATCAGGCACACACAAAATGTCGTAGACAACTGAAAGCAGTGTGACAATGACATGATACACTGTTTTGATTATATGATAAATAATGGAAATTCCGATTTTTCCAAAAATTGTATGAAATGTTGTTATTGCGGCAATAGAAATATACACTCTTTGAAAATTTTAACTGTCTACCTTTTACGGTTGATGAGATAGACCTTACTGATGGAGGGACGGACGGACAGCTTAGGCTTAGTTATTACCCTCGGAAAATTGGTAAAATATTTATGTTGCCCTTGAACATTTTCTCTTTATGGTTCATTATTTTTTGTATGTACCGATTATATAGTGGAACATCCCCCTTGCTAGATTGCCACCTTGGCGTATCAGGGTAGCGCATTAGAAGGTTTAAGGTGAAGTTGAAAGCAATGCCATTGTTAGCCCAGGCTATTATTTTGAAGGCGAACATAAAAGCTAAGAACAAACCAAACCAGTCATTACATTGGGCTAAAATGGGCTTCCGGGATAACTCGTTACTTATGACAATTAGATTTTTTTATAAAAATTGGTATATTTTTTATTAAAATACTTATGCCTATGACTGTAGTTGTTGTCTTTGTCATCGTCATCGTCCCAGTCGTCATTCCCATATTCATTCCCAACTGCTGGTGTTTGCTATTGTGATTTTGCCTTTATCACTTTAGTTGAGGCCTCAATAAAACACCATATTCCATGTGGGTACCGCCGCTCTTTTTTCTTTTGCTCTTTCTCATCTTATACTTTGTTTTTCTTTGATTTCGTTTTCTTAGGCTTTTCTATATTTTTTTTGCATAAAGCATCATCATATTCTTATACGAAAAAATTTGTTGTTCTCGTTTAAAATTTTTATTTTTATGAGATAGCACGCTATACCATTATCCATTATCCTGGTTCCAAAAAAATGAGAGAGAGAAAGGCATAGAGAAAGACAGAGAGCAAAGCCAAGAGCAAAAGAGATTGAGAGAAAAAAAAAAGAGTTATGCCTTGTGCTTAATGGTATGGCATATTTACAGGACTCAGCCAGCACATGCGCTTTCGCATTGACTTCATTTTAAATAATAAAAATGTGAAAGAAGCTTTAACGGCCCAATACACTGCAGAAAATCAATGTTTGATTTGATTCGATAAATTTAATCGATAGATTTGATTGCATACAAAATATTAGGTACTCTTTAAGAATCCAATGATGGATATAGCAGCAGAATCCAAAGTTGAAAGCCTGAAATGATTGACAAGCCAAGACTTTAAATCTTCAAAACAACATCAGTGATACACAAGATAAAATGATTCCAAGAAAATATATTTATCTCTTAGAGTATAATAATTGTTCATAAGCTTATGGATGTTTCTAAAGGCAACACACAATTGTGCTTAAAAAATTCAAAGATAGGATTAAGTTAGGCATATGTCTAAGAACCCAAGGATAACGAAATTCTTACAAAAAAAAAAAAAAAAAAAAATCATAAATCATAGATGATTAAACCTCATTGTAATTGTAAGATTAGAAAAACAAAAAAAAAAAAATTTACTTATGTCCCAACCATGTTCTTAGATTACTGGAAAAAGTAGTGCTCATTGGAAAATCATTTGAGTGCATCAAATATATAGTGAAACAATTTATTGAATTGTATTTATTTAAAAAGATATGTCCATATATCAGAGTTTGTTCTGTCATACATGAAATTAAGGTTCCCCACTATGATGGATAGGACTAGGATAGTCTCAAAACCTAGTCCACCGCATTTTATTCATTGTAACACTAACAGCTACCGTCAACTTTTTTAATTAGCATTTTCAACTTGCCTTCTAGCCCTCTGCTCTACCAAACAAAACAATTTAAAATGGAATATGCCAGAGATGATTCAAAATATTAGAAACCCTCTTTTAGGAAATATAATGAAAAGTTAATTTATGTTTTTTATTTCATATTAACAAAAAATTTCGCTTTCAACAGTTTTTTGTATGATTGTTTGACCAAAAATAAACGTATAAAGAATACCAACAAATACAAATTATGATGGTACTCTTTAATCTAAAATACTTATGGTAGGCTCTGCAGTAAGTTATCCAATTCGCTCTCACTGACAGATCTAGAAATTATTCCAGTATAGATTTTGACTTTGGAACCCTTGCGTGGCGGACCAATCAGTTTGCTTAGCCTTATTTGAGATTTTTGCATCGTTTCATTCAGTTCCTTAATGTTTCGTTCTACAATCTTTGCTCCTGTTTCAATTTCCTTTAAACCGCGTTTAATGTCAAATACTTCAAGACGCAGTTCATTTACTAAAGAAATTATTATAATTAACATTAAGACCACAATATTGGGTATACTAAATAGTATGGTGGTTTGAAACTTACTGATTGACATACGACGACGCTCATCCATTGTAACAAACAAATTTAAATTTATTATATAATGTTTCTTGATTAAATAATATTTTTTAGAATGTTAGATAGTGTTATTTCTAAATTCCCAAATAACTGACTAACTACTTAATAATGAACATTAACAATCTGTCATAATTTGACTAACGAAATCAAACAAACATTTCTAAGGGATTGTGATTTAAATATTTATTTTAAGGTCCAACGACACAGCAAGCTTTCAATGGCTTCCAATGCTTCAAGTTACAGAGCAAGTTTCTCACGCTTCTCAACGTTAACAACGAACAGCTGTTGTGAAATAAAACAAAATTATTTTTCTTTGATATTGGTAATCATTTAATAAAAGAAACAAAAATGAATACCGCCATGAACATCGATTTATAGATTGTTATCTCTTCAATATGTTTTTCATAAATGTTAAATAATTTTTCACTCCACTTAAAAAAAAAAACGGTAAATAAATGACATGACATTGCTGTTTGCCATTCACAAAAACAGCTATTTGTATTTCACCACAACAACAAACAGTAATTTCTAGGTTCGAAAACAGCTGTTTTCGCTTCACGAACCAGTCTTTCACGCATTCACAACACTGGAAAGCCTTTCGGTTCTAACAAATCTGTGTTGTTTGCTTCATATTATTTCATATATTTCAACTATTGAAGTCCAAGCGTGCATAGCTTACGAAGCCACAAAGCGTGCTGTGTCGTCGGCCCTTCACGCGTTCTAAGAAATCTGTGTTGTTTGCTCATACTAAGTATTTCATACATTTCAAGTATTGAAGTCCAAGCATGCCGTGTCGTTGGACCTTAATACTATAGACTATTTTAAGTTTATGATTCATTGAAGGTACAATTAAATCAAATGACAATTTTGTCATTCACCGGCGCAAAGCTACCTTAACATCACCCTTAATTGAGAGTGACAATTGTCAAAAAAATATGGCAAACAATTTTAAAGTTATGAGGGATCGATTAATGGAATGTAAGTACTTACAATGAATTGATATGCTGTTCATCATCATAGCAAAGGGTGGGCCATCTATTGGTCCAATTTTGGTTTGGTTATTAAATGGACAACGGGTTAATTTCTTTTCAACGAATTCTACTTCATTTGATAGAGAGATTTTTCCAACTATGTATAAAGAATGATATTATTCAAATGTAGGCCATCCTGGAACACCAATTTTCCTGCACTTCGTCCACTGTTACCTGCTCAATTTGGGCAATTTTGGCTCGATTTATCTGTTTCAAGTGATCAATTGTTTGAGGATTGTTGACATAAATTTTATGTTTACCGTGTAATGTAAGTTGCGCTGTCTTGTTGAAATCATAGATAGGTTAGGTTATGCAGGCTGCTTGCAAAAACTCGTTAGTTCACTCAAAAGCCTTAAAAGCTCATTGTGATGCCTGATAAAAACGTGGAAGGGAAAGGAGATTAAAAGGGGTTAGGGAAAATCCACAACAGTCCGAAGTCGATTCCAGAGATCACCCTTTTTACTCTAAAACCAATCTGAGGAGTCCACGAACAGAATCAGGTCCCCCAAAGGACATTTTCCCAAACTACCCAACTCTTCGAAAAACGGTCGTCTACTGAGAAGACCAGGGCAATCACAGAGGGCGTGATGCAATACAAAGGTATAGCTCCTCTCAACTTCCGAACCATTTACTTGTTGAAATGTGAGAGCTCGGAGGTTCTCTTTGGTTGATAGTATGGCCGGAGTGTCGTTGTGACATTACAGCCAGACTCATTTGCACACTTCCTGCCTGCTAGATCTCTGGTTTTCACTTCCAGGCATGAGAGCATATCCTGTAGGGGTCTGTGAATATCGGCAACTGCTTGCGACATAGGCCTTTCTCATTTCCTTCGATACCGAAGTGACCCGGCACCCAGATGAGTGTGATGGAGTGTTGCCGAGTCTGGTTAAGAGTTTCTACCGTATGATTTTGCTCCTGAAGCAGTGGGCTGACAGAGCCTTGATAGCGGCCTGGCTGTCAACATAAATCGATAAGTGCCTCGGGGTCCCTCTCAAATCATAGATCATCGAATCTATATCTTCCAATTCCTGCCATAAAAAGTCAGTTATCATGTCTCTTACAATGAAATATTAAGCATACGTAAAATAGAAAATTGCTTTTTAATATTTTGTTGTAAAGGAAACTGCTTTAACGACTTAGTACTGCAAAAATGAACTTCTTTGCCTTATTTTAATAAAATTTCGTTCATTCATAAAAAATTCTTGAGCCCCTCAAAAATTTTACTTTATTTTTTTAAACATAGAATTGCCAAAACTTTTATTGCTAATATAATTTTTAATTTTTATTCTATGCAGATCAAAGAATACTTCAATGAGAGGAATTATGCTTTATTATGTTTATAAGAATTTTTATTAATATTAAGAGTCTTTTGAATCTGAAACTTATCTAATGTGAATGATGAATCTGATGCATTTTGATGAAATTGCTTATATCAGGCTCGAACTGAATTAAAAACAACCGTGAATTGCCGCGGTCTGAAACTTGCAGCTGATTTCTTTTATTAGTTAGCAACATTACTACTAATATGATGATAGCAATACTATCAGAAATTGTTGAACAACCAACCAGAACTCATTACACAGTTAGGGGATTGGCTTCTGCAGCCAAAATTATTGGTTTGTTGTCAATTCTATGAGTTTTCTTTGATCTGGAGTGATCCTGTCTTCTGTAACTTCTTCTGCCCCCGCCTGGAAGCCTCCAGCACCTTGGGAACCTATGATTTGTACTCAGAAAATTAGCATTAATTTTTTTATTACGAAAAAAATAAAAAATAAGATAAAATATTACGTATACGTAAAAGAGAAAATTGACTTTGTAAAGGAAACTACTTTAACGACCTGAAAATTTAATTGCATTTGCAATAATACAAAAGATCACTTAAAAGAATCACAATTCCACTTTACACGTACCGGAACAAGGGCGTATAGTATAGCGTTTCTAACTAATGAAGTGAAAATAATGTGAAATACATTGATTAATGTATTAATATTATGTACAAAATTAGTGACTGAATTAAATTTTCTAACTAGTCAACTTAATCGTCTGAACCATCTGATATCTCCATAGTGTCACTTTCCAAGGTTTTTCTTTTATACTTTGCAAATCCGGCTTGCTACGCTACGCCCACTATTTCAATTAACTTAACTATTTTCTCTTAATCTCTTTCTGTTCTCAGTGAACATCATCTATACCAAAGATGTGCAAAGAAAAATTTGTTTTTCCATTGTCTCTATCACTCTCATCCATAACGTTGTTGCTCTCATTTGTTTGTCCAGTCCGTGCGTATATACAGAAAGAGAAAAGAGCGCAATACTCTTGTGCGTATTCAGTTATCAATAAATGACAGGAATAAATATGTACAACAATAACAACGAAACACAAAATTCAAGAGCAGCAAAACATAAAAACGTACGAAAATTGTTGTGCATGGTTTTGGAAAAAAATTAATCCTTAAAAAAAAAACATATTAATTGTGAATGAAACAAACACTTAATGTTACTCAAAGCTTGCTACAATACATCAGTAAAAACCGCATTCGAATTGGTTAAGCCGTTTCTGAGATTAGTCTGTACATTAACACAGACAAACAGACAAACAGAAACGGCTCGTTTATATATTATATTTATATATCTGGGCCCACGACTTCGTATGCGTTGTATTTGAAATATGTTTGTAATAGCGTGTATGTTGTTAACTTCTTTCCTGATTATCATATGTTAATGTTGGCACGCAGCAAAAGAGGAAAACATTCGAAAATCAGACAAAAAGTCGGCAACAGAATTAAAAAGATGAATATCTTTTGATTTAGTTAGTTGATATCGATAAAATAAACGCTAAATGTTACACGAAGCTTGCTACAATACACCAGTCAAAACTGCATCCCAATAGGTTAAGCCGTTTCTGAGATTAGCGTGCACAGACAGGAAAAGACTTACAATTATGTATTTATATATAAGACAGATATAGATGTTTCCTTCGAAGCAATGCTGCTTATGTTTTGACATATTCGTATTCGTAAAATTCTAATTTTATAAGTCAAATACGCAATAAAAAGAGATAGATAGAAAAAAAGACAATCCCATGCTTTTTTCTTTGTCTGATGAAACAATAGTATGTTTTTTCTTATGATGGAGTTGACACCAAAGCAGGCAAGACAAAATACATACACAGTTTTATGACTGGCTGTCGTCAAATGTACGTCTTTGCATACAACCAACATTCAATCGCAAGCAGCATCGTTGTCGATTATTGCGTAATTTCCTGTGGCGCAGCCCACACCGCGTAAGGCAAAACAAAAAGACAAGACAAAACAGAAAAACATGTCTCGTTGTCGATAGCTGGTACCAAACGAAACAAGAAGATGGAACGTTTTATTTTGTTTCATTAATTTCCGCTTGGTGTGTGTTGGAATAGAATACATTTTTTTGCCTTATGAGTCATGGAAGTTTTTTCTCAGCCTTATAGTTCTGTAGTTCATGTAGTTCTGAAACGCAGCACAAATCTGCAAAACGCAGTACGGATATGAGTAAATATTATGCATACTACAAAAATGTTTACCAATGGAAAAAATTTATTTTATTTCACTAGATGTTAGCTTCTTCACAAAATTTCGTATTAACTATTGAAAATTTGTAGACCTTCGAGACAATTTTATTATGTTATCTCCACCCTGTCCGTACCTGGTAACGTCCTTGCACCAGATAGTCTTCAGGCTTCTAACAATTGTTTCTCTTTTTCTACTTTTCTATTAACTGAATCACGTTCAATTGTTTCACAAATCCAATCAGCTTTTTTACATTGACATATTTTTTTTCCTTCTCCTTTTATTCTAGTCTTCCTCTTGTTATCCATCTGAATGTTCTAGGAACATGCATCATAGCGGTCTGCACCTAAGAGGCACATGTCGATTCGATGTGTAGTAACAATATAACATCAAATTAAAATAAATATTATGTATACATAAGGGGGGCAAAGATATTTTTTTTATAAAGAGATTTGTTTTTGCAAATTAGAAGTGAATTAATGGATTTGATTAAACTTTTGTCAATTCAATTCAACGCCTTCGAACTGTCAACATTATTTGTATGATTTGAAACACATTATTCCTGGGTTTAGAGCAAAACAAAATACAATACAATAGAGCAAGTATGCCTTATCTTTTCCCATATACAAAGGCTTTTGAATAAAAACCGTAATGCATTGTACTGTATTGATTTTAGGAGTAGCGCAAACATTCATGTGCGAATGTATGTACATCACTTGTTGTTAATATATATAACTAATAGAGAATTTGTTGTGAAACAAAAACCGGCCCTCTATAATAGATGTTGGAGTTCTAAAGGATAGCTTCTAGGCCCAATTCTGTACGTACTATGTACTTCGTATATGCTTAAGAAAAGTCAAATAATGACAAAGAATCTGTACTCACACAAACTCATAACTGGAAACAAATATTCTCCAACATTATAAGTGTAAATGTTATCGAAGGTTTGACTCAAATCATAATATTATTATTATATCACTATTATTCTATGGATATACCCCAGCAAAATGAAATATAATTTTTGGACATACATTTAGATAGAAGACTTATATGAAACAATCATATTGAAACTTAAGAAGGCTAGAATGAGTAAGCTGAAAATGAAAATCATGTAGTGGATGTTTAATTTGAAATCATCTTTATCTCCAGAGTACAAAGTGTTCTTATACAAAGCTGTGCTTAAAATGTGACACACCCACAACCGTCGAAAAACTGCTGCTAGTTCAGTCTAAAGACTTGAGAATTGTTGCATAAAAACAATTAACATCTATACATACATGACAGCTGCTGTTGTATCCCAGATGAAGTGAGGAAACATTTCCTGCGCTAACTTAAAGACCATCTCAATGTATTAGCTTTAAAAATGGAGTATGGAAGTAAACCTAATGAAGTCAGAAATAATGGTGTTCAGAAAGGGATGTGACTGTGGACTTACAAGCAAGTTCCAGCGGTATTTCTTGAAAAGAGTGCTGAGGCTACCGGACACAATCCCAAACTATGCATTGTCATTGGAAACTAGTCACTTCTATACATAAGATCTGCATATGCAATACATCACAAAGATTTTATTGTCATATAACGCAGATAGATTGCCTCATAAGTTGTCAAAAGCGAGAGGGGCAAATAAATTTAATCAGTTGGGAGCAGAACACAATATAAGTTTTCAATGGATTGCTGGGATAGAAGAAGACTGGTGTAATCGTTGCAATCATCTCATTGTGGCATTAAAAGCGGGGTTCATGAAGTACAATGCTGGAAAAAGTAGCAGGTAGCACAAACCGCTTTTATAAATACCTGCAACCAGCAGCTGGAGAAAAATATTTCAAAGCCAACCTAACTCTACGTGAAATAACGATGATAATAAAAGCACGCTGTGACATATTACCACTTAATGCAAATCATTTCGCGCCAGATATGTCAAACATGTGTACGCTATGCAACTGGAATGATCAGGAAACACTGACGCACTTCATATCAAGATGCCGTGTTTTAAATGAATTTAGGGTGTCACATTTTAAGAAAAATTCAATTGAGCAAAATGAGCTGATAAACATATTAAACGATGACCATGAAATCAGTTGGAAGACTCTATAGAAAATTTCTAATATCAGAATTCAGCTAACGGCTAACAGCCATGCTGTAAAATCACCCCTCGTATTTTTTTTCTTTTTTCCAAAAATGTATAAATTAATATACGAAAAAATGAATAAAAAGAAGTACTACTACTACTACTACTACTACTATATTAGCTTTAACTTTGCTCCGAAATGGAGGATACGCTTGAAGAAAAAACTTAAATCAATTAGTATATAAGACCCTGGTCACAGCTGAGATCACAAATAACTAAACAATCACCCTTACGGAAGTGAAGGTTGTCGTTCGCTTCTTAAAAACTAAAAAGTCTCCAGGTCCAGATAATATACCTAATATCTGCCTGAAGCATCTCCCCTTACGTGCTCTAAATTTACTTGCTCTTATTTTTAATAGATGTATAGACATTGGATATTTCTCACGCAGCTGGCGATTGCAAAGCCAGGCAAACCTGTTGACTCACCAGAAAGCTACCGCCCTATAAGTCTCTTGTGCGGTTTGTCCAAAATCTTTGAGCGAATAATTAAAGGAAGGTTAAACACATACATTGAAAGAAACAACATTCTCCCGTCTTTTAAATACGGCTTTAGGCCCACCCTCAGCTGTATTCATCTCCTCAATAATTTCAAACAATTTGTTACAAACAAACTAAAATCAAAGGATTCGGTAGGCATGGTTAGACATTCAAGCTGCTTTTGATACAGTGTGGCCTCAATGGCCTCATACACAAGCTAATGCAAACCGATACCCCTCCTTGTAAGAATGATTCGCAGTTTTGTTTCTGCAGTGTATATATGGATGGTGTAAGTTCAGATAGAAAATTGATAACGGCTGGTGTTGCTCAGGGCTCAGGACACATACGACAATCCAACTCTGAACCATTGTCATGCATTAATCTTCGCTGACGACACTGCCCTCTTCTGTTCTGGTAATATCCCTAGTATTATTCATCAAAACCTTGAGGATGCTTTTGTCAACTATGATAAATACTTCCATAAAACCAACGCCATATACTTTGCCCGGATGCGTAAGTCCTGCCATTTACCCATCACTAATCTATTGCTCCATTCCCAACCAATAAAATTAAATATCTTGGCTTAAATATAGACAGCAAACTAACCTTCCAATTGCATATAAATAGGACAATTGATAATAATCCTTTATTCCTTTATTAATGGGAAATCTAAACTTTCAATAAAAAACAAACTTATATTTTATAAATCGATATTCGTTTCAATTATGTTATACGGCTCGGAGGTTTGGGGTGACTTGCCGAAAAGTCACCGTAATAAACTTCAGATCTTACAAAATAAAATGTTAAAAATGATATTTAATCTTCCTTTTTACTACTCCACTTCCCTAGCCATGATAGACGAAAAAATCCGACAGATTACTAATAGTTTTAGTGTAAGGAATCAAATAATGCACTTTCCAAGTGTAGATCGGCACATCCCCTAGTTTCCTTACTCTAAAAAAGCATGTTCTCTATTTAATGAATAATCTATTTTATAATTATTTTCTTAGTTGTTAAGTTGTCAAAGAAACTAAACCCTTTATAAGCGTAAAGTCATCAAAATTGTAAACATTGTACTATCACGGGTTAATAAAAAAAGAAATTTCTTTTTTAATTAAAGAAGAAATTGAGAAAAAAAAATTATATAATTTCAAATACCAAATATTAAGTATACGTAAAAAGAAAATTGACTTTATTTGAATTAATAAAGGGAACCTGCAGTATAGAACTGCTTTACCGTTGTTCAGGAATGAATATGGTTGCTGTTACGATGGCACTGTTGTCAGGGGGACGGCACAATATCTTGCCGGAGGTAGAATGGTCAGGAAAATGTTCACCATATTCGGTTGGCGCTGGTGTCAGGGCGTCAGAAAGAGTATGAAGACGAGTCAAAGCAGTCTACGAAAAATAAAAATGAAGACTTTCAGAACAAAGATAAATTGTTCGATAGGTCTCCTTTTCCTCCCACTAAAGCGAAATTTGTTGTCCGCAATCATCGTCTAAAAGAAAATGCTGGAAGCGGCATAATCAAGGCCGCCAGAAGAATGTTCAAATGGAAGAACATCTCAATAATAAAATACAGTCCACTCAATAATAAATCGAAGTCGAAGGAACAACTCATTTTGCCAGTGGCAGAATGTTCAGGAATGAACATGGTTGCTGCTACGATGGCGCTGATGTCAGGACGACGGCATGATATCTTTCCGGTGGCAGAATGTTCAGAAATGAACATGGTTGCTGCCATGATATCGTTGGAGTGCGGCGACGGCGCGATATATCATAAAATTAAGATATATGTATAATTAAGATTAAGAATACATATAAAAAAAGGTAGTCTAAGTAACACCAACATTTATGACCTTCATAAATGATGACAGTTAAGGTAGGTAGCATCATAAAATAACAGTCTGCTACTAATTAGGGTTTTCAAAAGTAGAACCAAAGGTAGACAAATTCCTTAGATCACAAGGTATTCTAAGAGAACATTTTTACTTAAATAAATAGTATCAAGCCAAACTCCGTGCGAACAGTACATGTGTGCGAATTCACTTGATCCTCAGTCAGAATAGAATTTAGTTCTATCCAACCGTATTTGATAAATATTATGTATACGTAAAAGGATAATTGAATTTAAAAAAGGCAACAGATTTAATAGCTCCACCTTACACAATGTCTAAGTACAAATATATAAGTTCATCTACATAAATGACAATAATAAGAATTGGCATTCCAATTAAATGGACACAGATAATAGTAGAATACAATAAGTAGAATACAATAAAGTATACCAAATGACAAGAATATTCTATTGTACTAATTATGAATAATCAAAGTTTCTTTTGTTTAATACAATACGTTTGTTTGGAGAAATTTTACCTTAAAATTAAATCTATAACTATACTACCAGGTTTATTAATAATCAGTTTTGCATTTTGTATTATGAAATTGTTTAAGCAATTATTGTTCATTGATTTAGATATGATTTGATTATGTAAAGAGATGCAATCAAAAATTCAATAGTTCATGGCAATTATGTGAAACAATTAAATTTAAATTAGTCTGATCAATATATTATGGATAAACAACACACAACAATACCAACTGCAATGGATTTGCATTGAGTTGCAAGTAATTGGAGCAATTAAGTCTCAATAAGCTGCATAGCCTCAAAACTCTTTGCTGTAACTGAAGCTGACATATCAACACCTAAGATTGATGTACTTCATTGTGAAATAAACTAACTTCCAAAAATAAAGATAAACTAGGAGAGCCTCAGGCCAACACAATCGACAGCAATCTATAAAACATATATATTTTTTAAATTGCTAATAGAAAAACTTGTCTATAAACAGTGTTCTATTAACACACAACCAATGAGCGTACAGCAATAAAACAGAATAACAGAACACACCTCTATATTCTCGCTCCGAACAGTGAGAAAGCTATATTGTATACTGTGCCATCTGTGGGTTTTGCCTGCATTCTATTTCAGTGAGTTATGTTCGATTTTGTGGACACCAACCCACGAACTATTTGGGATGTAAATTGATAGTACCTCGGGTACGAAGTCTGACCAAATGCTTTTTGCTGGTACCAAGGGTTGTCAGGAGCCCACGGAACTTGTTTCCGTCCTGGCCAGCGGAGACAGTCGCTCTATGGGAGTATCGTGGTGACTGTGGTTGTACCCAAATGCGGGTAGAGTGTAAGCTCGACGTGGAGTTGCGTTATACAACCGGGTGCTGTAACCCACAGAGCAACAGAGGCTTAGATAGGCTTTAACGCTCTCAGGTCATAATTTATTTATTAGAACCAAAATTATAATTATAAATTATAATCTAGTAATTTTTAATGTGAGCAATAGCGACAGAAGCCTTCACCTCAGGGGGAGAGTTAAGAACGATAGAGTAGATGAGCAGACTTGAACATCCAGAGACTCTTGGATCGGCTCACTAACCTGTGAGTCTAACTGTGATTGTGAGTCATTTGCAGATAGCTGCGTGCGGCCGTATGCAAATGAATGCGACATACCACGTTTGTTCGCATTCGCTTCTACGTACACATTGATTGAACGCATGCGTTCGCCTAGTGTGTACTTATCTTAAGGAAAGGTAGCAATCCACTCGTCTACGATTTGATCAAATCTTCTAAGAAAAAAGAGAGCTGAAGTGATTTGAATTGATTTGATGTGAGGATTGCGCTGATTTGACGTTCGATCAAATGTTTCAGTCAAATCTGATCTTCTCTCTTGATTTGATTTGATTTGATTTGAAGTGGATGTGTGGATGACGAAATCATCTCGTTATGATGAAATCTTCGATGCGAACATTGTGCATTTCTTTTCATTATACTCTTCAAGGGAGTGAATAGTATTATAAGTTTGTCATGAAGTTTGTAACACACAGAAGGAGACATCGCAGACCACTTAAAGTATGTATATAAGTATATTTGTGATCAGCTCAATGAGACGAGTTGATTTTACCATGTCCGTCTATCCCTCTGTCCGCCTGTATCAAAACTAGTTTATGAGCTGGAGAGTTGGATTTGTCGGAATCAGCCGAATCGGACCACTTTGGGGGTTACCTCCCATACAAACCCAAATTAAATAGCAAACATATAAAGAATAAATGTACAATAAAATTGCATACACAAACTGATGTGATGCTAAGAAAGGAAGGTTGGATGCAACCCGGAGGAGCGTGAAGAGTATTACATCTTTGGCATAGCCAATGATAGCTGGTTTTTCCATAAATTTCTAATTAGCCGTTTGCCATTATGTAAAATGGACGAACATTTACCCATTTTGTTCGCCACTGTAAGTGTTGCCATAGTATTCTTCTTTGTGATGGATACAAATGGGTGCATTATTATTGTACACATACTCTAGATAAGTAGATTTGTGCAATGTTCATATCTTTTAGTATTTATACTTCTAATAGGATATTATGATAATTAGTGTGTGTAGAAAAATGTTATATTGAAAGGAATGACTGACTGCCTCCATCAGTAATCCTTTGAATGGCTTGTTGCTTTTTGCTTTTTATTTCTATATTTGATTCTCTGAAAGATAATAACATAAGTAAAAGAAGCTTAAGTCAGTATGTGGAAACAGATTTTAAGATTACAAAATTTCAGAGAATCAAATAAGTATAGAAATAAAAAGCAACAAGCCATTCAAGGGATTACTGATGGAGGTAATCAGTCATTCCTTTCAATATAACATTTTTCTACACTCACTAATTATCATAATATCCTATTATAAGTATGAATACTAAAAGATATGAAAAAAAAAACTACTATTAACATTGCACAAATCTACTTATCTAGAGTATGTGTACAATAATAATGCACCCATTTGTATTCATCACAAAGAAGAATACTATGGCAACACTTACAGTGGCAAACAAAATGGGTGAATGCAAAACGGCTAATTAGAAATTTCTGGAAAAATAACTGGTAATTCTGTTAGTTAGTTCATTAGCAAAAAAATGAAGAGATTAACTAGCAAGATGGTGACTCAAAGAATACTTTCCTGAAAAAACTGAGTTAGCTGTCATAATCACCATTTCAGTTGAAGGATTGGCCATTGAAGAAGGGATAAAGTGCTCACCAGGGGCGGCATTTGGAGGTGACGAGCAGGACAACCGCCCAGGTCCCAGATCTTGCAGGCTCTTGTTAAGTACTAATTGTACTAATGTGTGTTTGAATTTCGAAGTTACAACTGAAATTTGATCTTAAGAGATGCAGCATCGTCTTGTGTTCAAGCAAAATCGTTTTTTGGTTTCTTACAAAAGCTGTAAACTCTGTTTTCTGGCTTGAATCAAAGGTGGGCTATTTTAAAATCTCATCGCCAAAACCACTTTCTGAAACTGGATGGGAATGCAAGGTGGAATGGTTGATGGCTGTTTAATATGAACCAAGCGATGGTTTGAAGATTTAGTAGAAAACTCGACAGATTGTGCGTTGGTGAGTGAATGCCATACTATAGAAAATTTAAAGTCGTGAGATGTGGACGCGTGAGAAGAAATTATGTTAACGAAGCTCCTGAATTATCTGTAAAAGATATTTTCAAAATAAACGATTTCTATGTCATTGTCGACAATGTGCGAGCAAGTTGTCGATTTATAGCCACGACACCTGCAACAGTTGTGTCTGCAGAAACAAGATCGGCTTTCAGCTCTTGCTATTATTTCAATTGAAAATCACGTAACTTAATCGTTAAATTATTGTGATTTAATTAATGATTTTAGTCTTAGAAAAAGCCGCAAACATTATTTCCGAATCAATGATTCGTTTAAGACATTAATGCACCTTAGTTTATCATGATTATTAATTTGTTATATTGTATTTATGTATTGTATTTGTGAAAAACTAAGGCCACCCCTGACACTCGCTTTTCTTTACTTGTGATAGAGTGTAGCATCAAAGGAATAATATTCCTAGTACCCATGTTCACAAATTGGTAGAAGATATACCCGTTAGTATATGACATGAAGCAGAAAGAAGACTACCATTAGCTGAGCCAAAGATGTACAACTCTTCACGGTCCTCCAGGTTGCATCCAACCATCCTTTCTTAGCATCACTATATCCTCTCTGTTACAGTTTGAGTATTATTAATTATTTATTTACAATCTATCTTCTTAATACTTTAGAACATATAACAGAGCTAATTAAGCTCCAACAAACTTTATATAAATTACCAAAATCAGGCAATATGGGGCACGGTAACTATTCGTATGCGTGACTGGTTGCCGACCCAGTGAATATTATTAAAACACTTTTTGTAACTACAACAAATAATGGGCAATACAACAAAGCTCATTTTGCACCAAGTTTACTATAGTAAAATAAGGCTTAAAATTTGAGTGTGCATAGCACTCACGATACTTTGTTGTGAAACACTTTGACTATGTCATAAGCATATCGATGTGTGCCCGTGTATCAGGCATGTAAATTTTATGCCTTTAATGATTGTGTTGGTTCGTTGTGTTAAGCACTGGCTTACGGTGCACCGCAGTGCGTACAACGCAAAAAAACATTACTAAGTACCTGCCTTGACTGTATTTTAAATCATCTTAGTGAATAGAAGCTTAGCAGAGACTCCACAAAGTATATTATACTATAAGCAGCATCACATTCGTTCGATCATAGTGCACGCAGAAGCGGAAGACGAAAGAGCGTGCAATTGCGTGTATAACGACAAATACTAAAAAATAAAAATAAAAACATAGCGAGGTCCCCATACAGACCTAAATTTAGAATAATGTTCTTCTTAGAAAAACTTTTTTGTTTTCTATCTTATCGAACACTATAAATGTGTGATCCATATTAAATAACAATCTTAATTCCAAGAACTTACGATTCCTAGGAAGGGTATCTCTATTTTGTTCTTTTATTTATCGAACTGATATTTGGACACTATAAGTGTGTGATCTATATTCACCAACCATGTAAATTTCAAGATCTTTAAATAACTAGAAAGGGTAATTCCTATACAAACCAAATTCAAATTAATGTTCTGATTACACTGATCAACAGTATTTGTGTCACAAGAACTATTTTAGTGCCTATTTATTAATTCGAGGTCGCTGATTCCGAATCTGTCCTTTATTCTTTCTTTATTATTTGTAGCATACTTTTGGGGGGAATTGTTACAGTTACTTTATGCGTGGTTAAATATTTCATCTTTGCGACAAAAACATATTACTTAATTTTACATAATTGCAGACAGAGGTACACGCTTTACGTCCAACGAATTTGCATACATAATGTTAAAACCTTGTGCGGTGGTACGGAACCATTCGTGTGCAAGTCCGCCTCCCATTTGACCAATTTTTTTTTATTTTTGACGTTTTATTAATATTTATTGACGTTGTTAGTCATTCTCATGAGAAAGGTGACCAATGTGCCACCCAAATGCTCTTAATAATTCCCAGACTGACCTCCTTCAGGCATTCGAACATTTAATATCAAATAAGATAATATATCAAAAAGTTGGAAAAGTTAACATAGAGGGCTTTCCTTTTTTTTGGTTGGTTGTCATTTGGTTGCTTTCATCAAAGGAATTTTCGAGAGCGTGCACAAAAAAAAGTGAAAAAAATATGGAAAAAGATAATCACAATTTATTCAACCAACAAAAGTTGATTTCGCGTGTATCTGGTAGAAAACGCGCTTATACTATCGTTTTTGACAATATTGCTACAGAAGCACCAATTGATCCAGATGTACCAAATTCCAAAAAGGAGCGATTCGATGCGAACACAGTGGACGATGAGCCACTAGATTTGCGCACAGAAGCGGGGAAACAGAAGGACGAAATATCTGCAGATGTTGCAAATAACAATGCAGATTCGTTTTGACTGGTTACTCCTTCAGCATCAATCGCCCCCCTACCGGCAGCCAATGCAGTTGGTCAACGCAGGAGCAGCCTCTGATTCACAGAACTGCAAAATAATTTAACAATTGCCGACATAGAAAATCTATGTAATTAACTTTTAATGAGCATTAATAAAACTTGTAAAAACAAAATAAATTAAATACAATATTCGATCGGTAGATTTAGTTGGTGGCCTTCATTAAAAATAAATTTATTTGAGAAAACCAGAAAGAATGCTATCATTGGCTGTGCCAAAGATGTAATACTCTTCACGCTCCTTTGGGTTGCATCCCACCTTCCTTTCTTAGCATCACTACATTCTCTCTGTTACAGTTTGAGTATCAACAAAGAACACAGTTTGAGTGGCAATGTATCTTTATTGTACTTATACTCTTTATAAGTTTGTTTGGCAGGTATCCCTGCTAGTAACCCTAGAATGAAGAAATTTACATGACTTATTGAGACGAAACAGAAACTTATAGTGTTTCTATAAGTCAAAAAACAAAATACCTTTTATAGTAAAAACATTAATTTAAAAGGTGGTTTGCATGGGAGGTACCGCCCAATGGTCCGATTCGGCTGATTCCGACAAATGTACAGCGTATGGTAAAAAGAAACCTATGTGCAAAATTTCAACTCTCTAGCTCTGACTGAGGGACGAGTTTTGATACAGACGGACAGACAGACAGGCGGACATGGCTAAATCAACTCGTCTCATCTAGCTGATCACAAATATATATACATACTTTATGTGGTCTGCGATGTCACCTTTTGTGTGTTACAAACTTCATGACAAACTTATAATACTATTCACTCCCGTGAAGAGTATAAAAAGATAAATATTATTATTATGTTAGTACGAGTATAAGTAACTCCGCGTAGTCTGCAATTGTTTAAAATATGCAATTAATGATGATTTAGCATGTAGTATTACAATAATTGTAAAATATTATTACGTATACGTAACCAAAGTTGACTTATCATAAAATTGATATGTACCATAGTATATCTATATAGGTATTTCTAGGTATGCATGTACGTACTTATACTATATAGATAGGAATGACAAACTTTTCGTATTGTTGTGTTATCAATGGCAAACACTTTGCCATAACTTTACATTAGTCAGCGCAATTCTCTCTCCGTCTCAGCAAAGATATCATGTTTATTGAGTAGGTACCTATTACTATCTAGACCCATCTATGTGGGCATTAAAGAGCATTCCGATATGGACACAACTCTCTGGTTGGACATTACTAAATTATATTTTGCAGCTCCTATGAAAACTCTAAAATATGATTTACCTTATCGTTTTTTTTATCTTATAAATATTGACAAGACACAACACAACAGAGGAAGAGAAAGAGGACGGGGCAGAGATATTGAGAGAGAGAGAGAGAGAGAGAGAGAGAGAGAAAGAGAAATCTATAGAGAGAGGGACAGATAAGGGGAGAGAGAAATGTTCATTTGCAATAATTTTCTTGTTTTTATTTTGACAAGACCTAACGATACAAACATTTCGAACCACTTTGACAGTTTATCAATAGATCGGTTTGCGTTGACTTAAAAAGGGCTATTTTTTTATGAATTCTTTTCATTTTAAAACAATTAATAAGCAAAATGTTCTTTTTAAATGAAATTTTATTGTGCAAAGAGAAATGTTGATGTTGATTTGATGAAAAGTGAATAATAAATGATATAGAAATTATTGAAACTAAATACTATAAGAGAAATATATTGGTGAAAAATTTAACAATTGCAGCAGCAAAGTGTATTTCATAATATTCATAAAGGATTAATGTACTTTCATTCAAAATGGTGAGTTGCATATTCATATGAGTACTATAGTACAATAGTTAATGGCATGTGGAAGATGGTTGATCAAATCTTAGTGTCAATCTTTCTCCTTTCTATCTACTCATCTAAGTACTATATTTGGTATAAGCATAGATTTATTAACAATAGTATATTGGATATTTATTGACAATGATTCATATGTCTAAAAGTATTATATGATTTATGATATCGATGAGCTAATGTTGTCCACTTTAGTGTTTTTCATTAGAATTGAGTTTCAAAGAAACTATAAAACATTTCACAGTAATAGTTTTGATAACCGATTCGAACCCTGTCATTGTCATATTCCCACCTATTATATATGGAGGAAAAATTATATGTATTCTGTATAAGGTTGGGCCATTTTAACTGGGCGCCACTGTACACACAGACCTGCACACTTACATATATCATACATATACTCGCTGTACTCGTACACAGAGTTTTATGTACTCATGTGAAAATGTACGTAAATAAAGATAAGGGTATATGTAATAGATAATAACAACTGATAATCATTGTCACCGATAGTACCTGCTATACTATTATATTATTGTTGTGTAGAATAAAGTTTTTAAGCTTTTTGTTTTGTTTTTTTTTGTTCTCTTTTTTTTTTTGTTTCTCAAATTCTTGTCTTTTTCTTGTATTGGACAAAACCTTTAATGGGCAATATTTGGTTTTTGTATTGTTATACTCATAATGTACATGGTGTAGAATGAGAGTTGGACACTGATAATATAGATAACATAGTATTATAGAATATTTCCTCGTTCAAACATGCTTACACTTACTACAATAGTTTAATTTGATCAATTCACTACTGTGACTCACTAAACTAATTTTTTTTGCCTAGTGCTTCCTAGGTTCTCTCGTTTTTTGGCCCACTGATTAACAATGATAACACGAGTATGAGCATATGGAATTTGGAATATTAGGCAGGCATTGGGTTTCGTTAAGTTAAAACAAGTTATTAGTACTTAAAAAGCATTACGACAACGTTCGCTTCAATATTGTTGGTCGTGTTCGTGGGTCATGGTTTAGAGCTAAAATATCAAAAATCTTATGACTAAGTATCGGAGTATAGTTTGAAAAATATTGCTCTAATTGGCAGCTTTAAACTGAAAATTATCTTATTAGTTTGTTTGTTTTTTTTTTTTGTTTTGATAAGCGCGATCAAATGTAAAAGAACAAATAGAACACCTTGTTTTTTAATGACTTCACTTAACGAATTTTATTAAATCGAAATACAATTTGTAATTACACTTATAAAATACCTGAATATTGATATTATGGATTGCCTATTGGATACTTTTTTTGGACGAAGGGTAAGCAATACATATTGTAGGATGTTTATCTTTGAAAGTACCATAAACTCTAAAAGTATAAAATTGTTTTTATAGTTTAATTTGTACACCCATGTCCAATATAATAAGAACAAAGTTGTATATTTTGTAGGTTAATTCATAATTTGCATACAATGGAGATTTTTCCCAGTCTTTTTATTACTTATGTGGTATGTGTGTATCAATAGATAAGCATATGAGCGAAATCAAATTATATTTTAGTGAAAATATTGTCTAGTGCCACTTAGTTTTGATTGTCGACCAATATTCGGCAAAATAAGGTTCCCGCATACATTTTTTGAGGTGTACAAATGTAATAGAGCCATAGGCCTAAATAAATGGTAATCGAAAGCTTCTAAGTCAGGATAATAATGATTGCACCTCATTCCAGATGGCAAATGGTTGCATGCGCTTGGCAAGCATTGTTTTGAAGCAAAATCATCTTGTGTCTTAAATTTCAGTGTTTTTTGAGTACTGCTTAGCTGAAATGGAACAATTTGACTAGATTCTCAGAGCTCATTGTCCAGCAATTTTGCCTAATCCCATAGCATAGCTACTTTTCATGGAATTTCTGCTTTGGCAAAATATTACAAATATTGGTGTCGTCCTCACTTATATCCCTGCATTATGCTTGGTGGCAATAGTCCTCGTTTCGATAGTAGTTCACTAGTCCTGGAGGCTAGTAAACACACTAGTCCCTGGTTGTGCAGATGGGAACCAGTAAGTGCCAGTTTCCAAAGTGTAAGTCAGCAGCCCGTTTTCGCATTATTGTTGGCTAGTGAATTCACTAGTCATAGGAATTGCAAGTGCTGGCAATGACTGACGGCACAACTGGAGAACGGTAATGAATGACCAATGACATCGCCATGTTAAATTCACCAGTTGGATACTAGTACTGCTTCCAAAGGGACCAGCCACTTACCAGTTTTGAACCAGTGATTCATACTATGACATATAACAATTTCAGCTATATTCAGTTGATACAATTATAAATTACTATTATTACTATTTTTGTCCATTAGTTTTCTAATCGAAAATGTTATGTGTTTCTGAAAAAAAGAAATGAAAAAATTTAGCTAAGCTAATAATAGTATATGTGCTTTTAATTTACTTGGAAAAAATCATAATAAAAAACTTAATTCAATTGAGAATTGATAAGAACACACAATTATAATCGAGGTGTATAGGTGTAAGTGATATGGAAAATATGATTGTATTTGTATGCCATAATACGTACATTTGTCGGCATAAATATGATTACAAAAAATATACAGCTGTTGACAACTAAACTTGGAAACGATCTTTTTGGTTTGCTTTGGTCTCCATTTTGGACATCTAACATAATTTCCAAACCACATAGGTCCATTTATTGAGAGACCAATAATTTATTTTTTTTTTTACAAGTTTTATTAATGCTCATTAAAAGTTAATTACATAGATTTTCTATGTCGGCAATTGTTAAATTAATTTGCAGTTCTGTGAATCAGAGGCTGCTCTCCCTGCGTTGACCAACTGCATTGGTTGCCGGTAGGGGGGCGATTGATGCTGAAGGTGTAACCAGTCAAAACGAATCTGCATTGTTATTTGCAACATCTGCAGATATTTCGTCCTTCTGTTTCCCCGCTTCTGTGCGCAAATCTAGTGGCTCATTGATTACTTCATTCTGTTTCTTCGGTTCAATACGTGGAAGTAGCGGTGCTCGTGAAGCAGTATTGTCAAAAACGATAGTATAAGCGCGTTTTCTACCAGATACACGCGAAATCAACTTTTGTTGGTTGAATAAATTGTGATTATCTTTTTCCATATTTTTTTTTTTTTTTTTGTCTTTTTTTTTGCACGCTCTCGAAAAATTCTTTGATGAAAGCAACCAAATGACAACCAACCAACCAAAAAAAAAAAAGGAAAGCCCTCTATGTTAACTTTTCCAGTTTTTTTGATATTGTATCTTATTTGATATTAAATGTTCGAATGCCTGAAGGTGGTCAGTCTGGGAATTATTATGAGCATTTGGGTGACACATTGGTCACCTTACTCATGTGAATGGCGAAAAACGTCAGTAAATATTAATAAAACGTCAAAAATAAAAAAAAATTGGTCAAATGGGAGTCGGATTCGTACACGAAGGGTTCCGTACCACCGCACAAGGTTTTAACATTATGTATGCAAATTCGTTTTACGTAAAGCGTGTACCTCTGTCTGAAATTATGTAAAATTAAATAATATGTTTTTGTCGCAAAGGTGAAATATTTAACCAGCGCCCAAAGTTACTGTAACACTTCCCCCCAAAAGTATGCTACAAATAATAAAGAAAGAACAAAGGACAGATTCGGAATCAGCGACCTCGAATTAATAAATAGACACTAAAATAGTTCTTGTGACACAAATACTGTTGATCAGTGTAATCAGAACATTAATTTGAATTTGGTTTGTATAGGAATTACCCTTTCTAGTTATTTAAAGATCTTGAAATTTACATGGTTGGTGAATATAGATCACACACTTATAGTGTCCAAATATCAGTTCGATAAATAAAAGAACAAAAGAGAGATACCCTTCCTAGGAATCCTAAGTTCTTGGAATTAAGATTGTTATTTAATATGGATCACACATTTATAGTGTTCGATAAGATAGAAAACAAAAAAGTTTTTCTAAGAAGAACATTATTCTAAATTTAGGTCTGTATGGGGACCTCACTATGTTTTTAACGGTATTTTATTTTTAGTATTTGTCGTTATACACGCAATTGCACGCTTCTTTCGTCTTCTGCGTGCACTATGATCTAACGAATGTGATGCTGCTTATAGTATAATATACTTTGTGGAGTCTCTGCTAAGCTTCTATTCACTGAGATGATTTAAAATACAGTCAAGGTAGGTACCTAGTAATGTTTTTTTTGCGTTGTACGCACTGCGGTGCACCGTAAGCCAGTGCTTAACACAACGAACCAACACAATCATTAAAGGCATAAAATTTACATGCCTGATACAAGGGCACACATCGATATGCTTATGACATAGTCAAAGTGTTTCAAAACAAAGTATCGTGAGTGCTATGCACGCTCAAATTTTAAGCCTTATTTTGCTATAGTAAACTTGGTCCAAAATGAGCTTTGTTGTATTGCCCATTATTTGTTGTAGTTACAAAAAGTGTTTTAATAATACTCACGGTGTTGGCAACCAGTCACGCATACGAATAGTTACCGTGCCCCATATTGCCTGATTTTGGTAATTTATATAAAGTTTGTTGGAGCTTAGTTAACTCTGTTAAATGTTCTATAGTATTAAGAAGATAGATTGTAAATAAATAATTAATAATACTCAAACTGTAACAGAGTGGATATAGTGATGCTAAGAAAGGATGGTTGGTTCCTGGAGGACCGTGAAGAGTTTTACATCTTTGGCACAGCCAATGATAGCCTTCTTTCTGCTTCATGTCATATACTAACAGGTATATCTTCTACCAATTTGTGAACATGGGTACTAGGAATATTATTCCTTTGATGCTACACTCTACCCCATGTAAGGAAAAGCAAGTGTCAGGGGTGGCCTTAGCCATTTAGTTTTTTCACAAATACAATACACAAACACAATACACAAATACAATACACAAATAAAATAAAACAAATTAATAATCCTGATAAACTAAGGTGCATTAATGTCTTAAACGAATCATTGATTCGGAAATAATGTTTGCGGCTTTTTCTAAGACTAAAATCATTAATTAAATCACAATAATTTAACGATTAAGTTGCGTGATTTTCAATTGAAATAATAGCAAGAGCTGAAAGCCGATCTTCTTTCTGCAGACACAACTGTTGCAGGTGTCGTGGCTATAAATCGACAACTTGCGCGCACATTGTCGACAATGACATAGAAATCGTTTATTTTGAAAATATCTTTCACAGATAATTCAGGAGCTTCGTCCACCTCTTCATAAACATAATTTCTTCTCACACGTCCACATCTCATGACTTTAAATTTTCTATAGTATGACATTCACTAACCAACGCACAATCTGTCGAGTTTTCTACTTAATCTTCAAACCATCGCTTGGTTCATATTAAACAGCCATCAACCATTCCACCTTTCAGAAAGTGGTTTTGGCGATGAGATTTTAAAATAGCCCACCTTTGATTCAAGCCAGAAAACAGAGTTTACAGCTTTTGTAAGAAACCAAAAAAAGATTTTGCTTGAACCCAAGACGATGCTGCATCTCTTAAGATCAAATTTCAGTTGTAACTTCCCAATTCAAACACACATTAGTACAATTAGTATTTAACAAGCGCCGGCAAGATCTGGGACCTGGGCGGTTGTCCTGCTCGTCACCTCCAAATGCCGCCCCTAGTGAGCACTTTATCCCTTCTTCAATGGCCAATCCTTTAACTGAAATGGTTATTCTGACAGCTTACTCAGTTTTTTCAGCACAGTATTCTTTGGGTCACTAGTTAATCTCTTCAATTTTTTTGCTAATGAACTAACTAACAGAATTACCAGTTATTTTTCCAGAAATTTCTAATTAGCCGTTTTGCATTCACCCATTTTGTTTGCCACTGTAAGTGTTGCCATAGTATTCTTGTTTGTGATGGATACAAATGGGTGCATTATTATTGTACACATACTCTGGATAAGTAGATTTGTGCAATGTTCATAGTAGTTCTTTTTTTCATATCTTTTAGTATTCATACTTTTAATAGGATTTTATGATAATTAGTGTGTGAAGAAAAATGTTTTATTGAAAGGAATGACTGACTGCCTCCATCAGTAATCCTTTGAATGGCTTGTTGCCTGTTGCTTTTTGCTTTTTATTTCTTTATTTGATTCTCTGAAAGATAATAACATTAGTAAAAGAAGCTTAAGTCATAAGTACTGCTAAGTATCTGGAAACAGATTTTAAGATTACAAAATTCTAAATTTTAAAGTAAAAGAAAATTCTTAATGAAATTAACTTTTCATTAATAAAATCAAAATCACTATTATATTATTACGAAGAACTTCATTAAAACAAATCTGTCGTTTTGAAAGTGGATATTGTTCTGTTGCAGTTTGACAAATTTGTCCTTATGTAAAGCCCAAAGCTATCAAAATTTTTCATCACTTTTCGTTTTTGAACGATACTACATATTGCTTTCTTGGCGAAGTTGTACAAATAGCCAGTTTGAAACTTCGGTTAGCATCCCGATTGTTATTGAGCCAAACCTGGAGTAGGGTTGAATGACTCGAAACTTACGTCTTTGAAAATATCCAACAAAATTTTGAGAATGGGCAAAATTTGGCAAAAAACGTTAAAGAAACATTTAAATAGACATATCAAACTTTAATCACAAGTGCTTACATTTTGGCACAAATTGGCACAGAGTTAGTTTTCAATCCACGAGACACGGCCAAGTTGGTTAGATTTTTTCTATTATAACACATCATTAAAACAATTCACACAAATACAAATTAACAAACATTGACACTAAACATATATGTATTATACACTTCCTACATACCTTGAACTGTTTTTCCATATTTTACAGCAATTTTTAATCTACTCAAAACAATTTGCCAGCACTACAAAGTTTTTCACATTGTTTACAAAAAGAAACAGGTGATAATAAGGTTGTTACCAGATTATTTTTAAATTTGTGAAATTGAAATTAAATAAAAAATCTCTAATAATGCTGTAACATTATTTGGATGTATCTGATGGTCTTTGTAACGGTGTAAGGCTCATTGTGACAAATCTGAGTCATAATACAATATAATAAAGGCAAAAATTATCACTGGTGAACAGTCTGGCAAAGCGGTACATACATATACCAAGAATAACTCTTGACTCCAGCATTTGACAGTACACAAATCTGCAGGCCAAACATTCGAATTTGTCGGTGTGGACTTAAGTTTGTCAGTTTTCATGCATGCATCATTTTCCAGAGTTAAACGATCAACTACGTTAAAAGTACTTCTTCTAAATGAAAATCCTCGACATACCGGCAACATAGTATAGAAAGAAATACTATTATCGGTTTCGTCTTGGTAAAACTGAGTAAAATTGTTTCTAATAAAATGTTAAACCAAGACATGTGTAGATAATATCGAAAAATATTAATATTGAATCAGTAATACAAATGTGATGCGCATCTACAAATATTTTCCAAAAAACACGAAACACAAGCAAAGCTTGGTCAGCTCGGTACTTTATTTGTATGAAAGGAGTTCATGCTAAAAATTGTGTGAAGTGAATTTCTTATTTTATAGTACAAAAATACACGGTACTTCTCGATTCGTTGCACCGTAACCTCAATTTGGATTCTATTTAAGATCAGATCGGCAGTTGGCTCACATATTTATAAAAAGTCCAAAGCGACGTCACTTGTTGAAACGCTTCTTGTGTCACGTGGACGATGCTCAGCGAAGCCTGCCTTCTGCGGTCCACGATCCCACATACCCTTTTCAATAATATGTACTTATTGTAATTGCTTCACAAATAAACCATTATGAGCACTGATTAAAACCTACCAATAACACTGAGTGACAACTTTTTTTATTAACATGGAACTGCTGAACATGAAAATGTAATCGGTTTTCTTCTTTCTATACACGCTATACACGGCAGATATCCCAATAATTGATTCCAATGAAACCACTATCGCTACTTATGCAGATGACACAGTCATCTTAAGTAACTCCTTCTCAGCCCAAGAGGCTTCAGATGCACTTCAGGAATATTTGCAGAGATTTCACGCCTGGGCCAAGCGTTGGAACATAGGTATAAACGCAGAAAAATCAGCGAATTGCGTATTTACTCTGAGACGTGGCACTTGCCCTGTTGTAAGATATGACTCCAGTATCATTCCACAAGTGGACCAAGTCCTTTACCTCGGTCTGTTTCTAGACAAGCGACTCACATGGCGAGCTCACATAAAAAACATCAGAGCATGCTGTTATGCAAAACTGCGTAGGCTCGACTGGTTACTACGGCCGCCCAGTAAGTTGTCACTTAATAATAAGAGGACAATCTACAGGCAAGTCGTGGCTCCTGTCTGGCGTTATGGCATACAAATCTGGGGTACCGCTTCTGCCACCAACTTATGAAAAGTTCAAGTCTGCCAAAATAAGGTATTGCGACGCATAACGGAGGTCCCCTGGTTTGTACGTAACGCCATCCTACATAGCAGCAGCCGCCACCAGCAGAGATTGCAGACTCATCCAAACAACTCAGTGACGTTCCTTACTCATGGTGGCGACGTCGATTGAAGAGGCTCCACCCTAATGACCTAACAAGGTTGCCAGCTAGTTAGGTATACATTGCGATGTTACTGTTCCCAAGCAAGTCACTATTCTCTATAATCAAAATAATATTTAATGTAACTCAAGTTACGAAAATGTTTCAAAAATAAAAAAGAAAAAAAGTTTTCTTTTTGCACGAACCATTTAAGTTATGAAACTACTACATCTATGTATGACCCCTATGTATTCTGTAACTACAGGACCGATTTTAATGAAATTTTCAGGGAAACTCAAGGGTAATAAAAAAGTTGTTTTCTTTGTGTTGTAATTTTTTTTTTTTTCACACATTGTAATTAAAAAGAATTGTTTCTTCTACAATTGAATGAACCTCGTAAATTGTTATAATATGTACAATATTTAATGTGCCATAAGAAATTATAGTAGCGCATAGATACAATAATAACAAGTTCATTTGAAGTTTTCTCATACCATGTTTATCGTTTATCATTATTAGCACCTCTAAAGCGCCCAAAATAAACAAAATTTTAAACACTCTTTACTTGTATTGTTACTGTTTTTATGCTTGTTAAGATTTTGTTTTCTTCAAAAATTTCACCTTTGTGTTTTGGAACCCGATAACAAAAGATCTTTTTAATGCTCAAAAGTAAACAAAAATTTATATTTTGAGCAGCAAAATAGTAGAAAATGTGCAAATGATTCAAGCTTAAACTGTTCAAGAGAACATTAAATATTTTCATGAGATTGAGTCTTATTGAGAGAGAAAGTGACAAGTGAGAAGTGAGAAGAGAGAGAGAGCTACTAGTGAGAAATGGAGAACGTGATTTAGAAATCTATGCTAAAGAGGAGGAAGCTCTTTAGCAATTTCACTTCAGCGTAGATGTTGCGTAGATAAAAAATCAGAAATCATTTGGTCAGATCAGTCGATCTTAGTCGGCGCTTCGATGCGCAACTCGCGGAAATGTAACGTTAGACGAGACCTTGTGAGGTCATCAAGAAAAAAAAAAAACAAAACAAAACAAAACAAAACAAAAAAAGCGAATGAACGCAAGAAAAAAAGAGAAGAAGACGAAGACGTTAAATAGAAAAAAAAACCGAAAGAACGGTTATGCGGTAACCCAGTAGTAGCCAATTAACATTTCACGCTTTCAAATTAACGCAATGTAAATGAACTGCAAAAAAAAAAAAAAAAAAAATGTAAAATAAAAACAGAACTACTGAAGACAATAATAAAACAAAATAAAAACTATGAGCAAATAAAAGAACATAATCATAATAACAAAATTTAAATAAATTTCAACTTTGATTACAAGACCAGACAAAGATAATAAAAAACAAAAAAGAAATGAAATATAATAAAATAAAGTGAAACCAAAACAAAACAAAAAGACAGAAGAACATTAACTTTGGTTCACCGAAGTTTAAATACGATACCATACCATACCATGCCATCCATTCTTCAGCCCCAAATTCTACACTCGTCTTTATTGTCTTTTCAAATCGATTTATGCCATAATGTTTTTCATGGTCATAATCAAAAATACTCAAAGGTATCACAGTATATACATATACATATGAGTATATAGTAGATATATCAAACAATTATCATTGAGCGGAGATCAGTTTAAAATAAGATGCCAACAATGTTGTCTTTGAAACGAATTTTATATACCGACTACATATTTTTGTAATAAGATATGTCTGTTACCCAAATTTCTAAAACTTACAAAGAGACTCTCATCACCTGGTCACAACAATGTAAAAGATATATCTTGATGATAAAAGAATTGAAATTGAAGAAGTTCGGAAAAAGCAGCTGTGAAAAGTGTATAGTATAGACTGCAATAGAGCCTTCGATTAGGCTTGGTAATTAGTTTCCCTCATCCTATCAAATTCTTACCAATTATTACAGAAGATTAAGATACTTTTGACTAAAAAAGCTTACTAATCAAATGACTTACTTACTAATTGCAAACCTCAGTACAATATTTGGAATAGTTGATGCATTTTACCTCTTTAGATTTCACATAAAATTACGCTTTTGTATCTTTTAAGAATCTTCAAAGCTTTGGGTTCAGACATCTCTATCAAATGCGAAAAAAATAGGAACAAATTAGTTCTGATATTTTATTTTAAATTAAAATATTTAAAATTTGCACTTATGTTATCTAGAATGCTTATAACTTGTCTTAAATGAATGAAAGGTTGTCCAGATTGTCCATTAGTACTGTTAATGAATGTAAATGAGGGCACAAGAGGAATGGGAGATCATAAACTGGTCAAATTACATATATGGTTTTAAAACAATGACTGTCAATCAATAACTTATTCATTCATCTATGTGATGTTCATAAGTATTTATAACAAAATATACAAAGGACAATATTTTGATGAGTATTACCATCCAACTTAAGAGGATTCCGTGTCTGGTATTCAGTGGGATTGTGAGTAGTTATTTGATGTTCCTGGACTGACAAGAAATTAAATAAATAAAATTAAAATAAAATTCTATCATGCATGTGGCAGAAATCTCCTTCAACCACATATCAAGCTAATTCCAATTCTCTGGTGCCAGAAAACTCTTTCGATGGTTTCGAAAACTCTGACGTTTATAAATTCGGTGTTAAATTGTTTCTTGTTTGAAGTTATAAAAAAACAAATATGCCAACTGTTGTATCTCATTAAGGAATTCAACATTTCAGTTGTTTTAAGTATAAATTGGCATATTATTATTTATACTTATCTTAGTTTGAAATATGAAATCTCCGCGTTTTCTAGCACAACTACAGAGAAATTGAAATCAATTTGGCATTAAAACCGTCTTCGATTTCTGGCACATGCCTGAATATTGTAAATTATTACAATATAATAAGGATAATCGTATCAATGTTCTGTGCTTGGATAAGTGAAGCTATGTTATTCATATACTATATACTTGTTTATAATAAATTAAATTAAAAAGAAAAACTGCAAAAAAAAAAGAAAATAACATCAAGGAAGAAAACAAAAATCAGTTAAAATTATATTACAATTTTGTTTTAATAAGTTGAGTTGGAAATTGGAAAATGATATTCATTGGACGCTATGAACATTCTGGTGGTTATAGAAAAGTACATACTGGTAATAGAATTGCTGCCTGGTTTGAAAAAGATACAAATGTACAAATTCAAGAAACTTTATCTTGGAAATGGCGTAAGGTGCGTATAAATATGATAGTTTTTAGCAATATTCCAGATATTTTTACTATCGTTTCTCAGTTTGTCATATACTCGTATTGATTAAAGAAACTAAATAGAGCATTTCATCTAATAGATTACAAATTATTTCAAATTTAAATGCTCTTAACTCAAAGAAGGTATATTAAGTTTGTGCGGAATGTTATTGAATACTTGTATATAATATTAATAATATTGTACTTAAGCTGATCAAACAGTAAATCAGTATCTATACAATAACAACTTGATAACATGAAATGAATATGCTAAGTGCATTTGATAATATTCATTCATTAATTATGAATTGCTTGATTTTATAACAATGTCAAGACCATAATATGTTAACAACTATGTAGATATTTAAATACTCACACTATGTGTATAAATGATCAGAATGTAGAGAAATTCGGTTAGGTGTCTTTTGAATTTGATATTTGATATATACTAGTGGTATGTTTAGAGCCCACAAAATTCTACTAAAGACAACCATTAGTATATTGTTACCATGGTCTGGAGATACTATGCTGTTTTAGTGTATTTAATAGTCGGATAATTTATTAAACTATACTCGTATAATGATTTTATGTTATTCATATAATATCATTCATTGCTTTCCTTATAGTACTTAAGAAGGTGTTATTTACATTACACACAAACTTGATAGTATCCATACCGTATGCCTCTTTCCACAATCTTTCCAATACATACATATGTACATACTATATTGTACGTACAATTGTTAATGTATAAAAATTCGATTGAAAAATTTAGCTGGCATTCGTGATTTGCTAATTAAACTGGTAAATATGTGTGCATATATTTATTGTAAGTAATACAATATTATTTGGTATTATAATCAATAACAGTTCAAGTTTAAAATATAATAACAGCATCAACCGACATCAACAATAAATGAAATAGTACATACCATATAAATATTTTCAACTAAATGATGTATATATGTCGATATATTTTAACATTAAGTTATTATTACAATATATGTAAAAATATTTATTTAACTCCCACCCACTCATGTAATTCATTTTGAGTCATATAAGCAGTGAAGCCATCAATCTATCACAAAAACAGGACAGACCGACCTCAAAAAAGCGGGAAAAAAGGGACAAAAAATATTTAAAAAAGGACAGAAAACAGGACAAAATTTTCTGCCTTATTATTTTTATTTTTATTAATTTTAAAGTTATAAATTTATTTTTTTATATTAAATGAGCTTTATTGCCTCATCTATGAGGTCATAATCCTCTTCTTTTACGGCACTACTGTAGGAAGTACTAGTGCCAATCATGTTGAGATATTTATCTGGAACCTCATAAGTGTTACCTGCCTATAATATAATAAGTGCGTCCTACCTATAATCTTAGTAATGCTTACATCCGTCGTCTCATCGATTAGCAGACTGTATTTTGCATCACCAATATCTTTCCGAAGATCTTCTTTAAAATGTTCGGCTAACACGTTTTTAATAACCTGTGTGCATTTCGTCCGACGCAATTGCGATGCGCCAAATTTTTGTTTGCACGAGTCGCTTAAATGGGCGACTGGTTCAATCGCAGCATTCTGGGCAATGAACATTACTAGCGCCGCCTCCTGGACAGCAGTATCGTTCCTTGGTTTAGGTGGGAACGATAATTTATTTGTTTGTGCGATTGGCTGGGCATTAACCATATGTTTTTTTGTGGCCATGTGCGCACGTATTTGATCAATTTTGGAGTTAATCCCACACTTACAAAACTTGCAGTAAGCCTTATTGTTATCTTTTGGATAGCGGCTCACTCAACTTTTAAAATCAGGCTGATTTAGCCAGGACTCGCGAAATTTTTGTTTATATATTTCTTTCGGCATGTTTGTTTATGTTGTTCTTCTTCACTTGTTTAAATTCCTTTTTCCAGAGTCTACTTGTAGTCTTGTCAACTCGAACTTGTTTTCGGGTTCCTAAATGGCTGTTATCACTTCATCATGACTTCGGGTCATGTGCCGTTTTTGGTCATGTGATCAGCCACAATGTTAAGTTATGATATTAGTGATGAGCACAACCCAATACATGTCGACTATTTCTATTATATGCGTAATTTTAGCATATTCACAAAATTTGAAAAAAAAAAAAATTAAATAATACATTAAAACTAAAAAAGGTTAGATTTCCGGATAGGGGATGTTTGACTTTTTTCTCCGGATAGGTCAGTTAAAAAAAGGACAGATCTGTCCGGAAAAAGGCTAAAATGGCATCACTGCTTATAAGATAAGATTGAGCAATGCAACGGAAGGGAGGAACTTAGTCACTTTGTAAATGTTGAAAGAAAGAAATCTCATAATTACAGCTCCTTCAAGAGTCTAGTAGTCATAATGAATTTTAATTTTTTAATATTCTTCGGAGCAAATTCAAATACTGTCAAAATCGTTTATAACAACATCACCTTTAACGAATTTGTGTGTGTAGCGAGCGACATAGTGTTCGGCGATCGAGCCAGTGCGAAATGTTTGGTGACTTCTACCTCCCCGAAAATAACTTAAATGCTGACGAAACTGGACTGTTTTATAATGTAACACCAGCAAAGAGTGTTAAGTTTACAGGCGAAAAATGCTCAAATGGCAAATTGTCAAAAGATCGTTTGACAGTTATGGTTGCAGCAAATATGAGTGGAACCGAAAAAAAAGACTGCGCTTGTTATTGGACAATTGGACATTTGAGTGGGACAGGAAACTTCAGTAACAAGGACGAAAAATATGTTTTAGTGATCGATAACTGTCCAGGTGATCCGCATGTTGATGGAATGAAGCAGATAAAACTAATTTTTCTTCCACCAAATGCTACAGTTGTCTTACAACCGATGGACCAAGCCAATATACAATACGTTCTTTCTAAAGTCACTATAGCAAATTATCATGTTCCCAAAATCTTGCAAAACATTGATGTAAAAAAGGATCAAAAATTAATGTTTTGGATGCAGTTTTATTGTTAGAAGCTGCATGGAACAAAGTGAACTCTTTTCACACACGCCCGTTTTACGTTAGCAGACCACCAGAAGTAAAGAATGTTACTTCTGAATATACTGCAATGGAACATTTTGAAGTTGAGATAATAGTGCTATAGTAGCTTGTGTACATTGATAAAAATTTACACATTTGTGAGCTGTTTAAAGATGATGATGACATTTTAAATTCTGTAAAATCTGATCAAGATGAAAAACAAGATGATGAGGCCAATGAAGGTGAACAACAGTTTACACTACCATCTCTTGCCCATAGCTACTGTAATATTAAGGTAGTGCAAAAATGTATCTGTTCTACAATAAGTACACTCTGCTCTTTAAGAAATACCACCAATGACTGATTTATACAATCGAAACCATGTCAACAAAAACCAGAAACAAGGCTATCATTGGCTATGCCAAAGATGTAATACTCTTCACCCTCCTCCGGGTTGCATCCAACCATCATTTCTTAGCATCAATATATTCTCTCTGTTACAGTTTGAGTATCAATAAAGAACACAGTTTGAGTATCAAATATGAGCACAGTTTGAGTGGCGCTGTACTCTTATTGTACTTTAACTCTTTATAAGTTTGTCATTTAATTTGGGTTTATATGGGAGGTACCCCTCCCAGTAACCGTGGGATCATGAAATTAACATGGTTGATGAATATGGATCTGAATCTTATAGTATCCAAATTTTCGATATGTTAAGAAACAAAAAACTTTTTCTAATAAGAACATTAATTGAAGTGATGGTTTGTATGGGAGGTACTCCCCCTAGTGGTGCGATTCAGCTGATTCTGGCAAATGTGCAGCGTATGGTAAAAAGAATCCTATGTGCAAAATTTCAGCTCTCTAGCTCAAAAACTGAGGGACTAGTTTGCATGCATACAAACGGACAGACGGACATGACTAAATCAACTGGTCTCATCGAGCTGATCACATATATATATACTTTATGTAGTCTGTGATGTCTCCTTCTGTGTTTTACAAACTTCATGACAAACTTATAATGCTATTCACTTCCGTGGAGACTATTTTAAGTAATTTTTCAGTATACAATTTGAGGAACTTCTTCTCTTTAAGATTTTCTTTAGTACGGATATCTGATAAATAAATATAATATAATATGATTGATGATGTGATCGCTTTCAACGACTATCGGTTATAACGACTGTATTTCACCGGTCCCTTGAATGTCATTATAAGTAATTTTGACAGTATATCTATTGGTTCTAAATAATCCATAATACATATTAGACAATCACAAAGGCATAACAAATGTTCAGCTATTTTCAAGATTTTGAATACTTTAATTACAATTACATTCTTACTTATAAGATGACATCAAGATATGGACACGTATATGATGAAGTCTTATTAATATTGTATCTTTTTCTATCAATTCACTCATACTGCATTGTTTTCCTAATTGAAGTTCACAAATTAAACAGAAAATCTTAAATTTAATTGACAGCAATCATCAATTTATGTTCATTCGTATAAAACTTTCGTTTGGCATTACTTTATTTAATTATGAGTTTTAAAATTATGATCATTATACAATAATTTCTTTCATTCAATTGTTTGATTCTCTATAATTACTAGGATCGATCTGTGCTCGAAATTCGACCACCCCGAAGAGAATTTGACATGAAAAACAATTATTGGTTATCATTTAATAATGTTCGACCCTTTCGTTTATCATATATGCTTCTTATTAAATTAATTTTTTGCAACACAAAATTTATGCACTCGTATATGCGTAAGTGTTTAATTGAAGAACACAGTAAGTAAATATACTTACATATATTTTATGATATTATATACTATATAGTTTATATTTCTTTTATATACCCTTATTGCATTCTTCTGTTTTCTTTTATTTCCCCAACATTGCTTTATTTGCATGAGAGAGAGAGAGAGTGAAAGATATGTCTTCATCTACACTCATGTGTTTGTGTAGAGTGTAGGTGTGTATGGCTTTCTTATAGTTGTTTTTTGTGAAAACTTTTAATTGTTTTTATGCCAAAAATACCCAACAGATTTTACACATCTACAAATGAAAACCTATCGAATGGTATATTTCTTATCAATGCCGGTTAAATAGTTTAGGCATAAGTTTGATCATTAGGCAACGTGTTCCCGTATTTATATTATGATGATATACTTATACTACAATAGAAAATTCGTTGAAATGCTTATTCAATGAAAAGTATCTAAAGAGTATGTTGGTAGTTCATATAGTATGTATCGTACAATAAATCAATCAATAAATATGCTTGCGCACATTATTGTATTTACTATTTCTATAGTTTATGGGATGCGGTGGTGCGAACAAAATTACGTCTATAATTGGTCAAAGGTTAAATGATACTTTTTTATACCATTTACTCTACTCTACTCTACACAACCAAAGTATGTATATTAAGTTTTGGTGTACTATACACTATAACATGGAGTATTATATGTATATGCTATAACAATATTTCTTCTATAGTATTCATTCTTGTTCAGTTCAATTTGTGTGTCTTGGAAACTACAATACTATACATATTGCTCTTTTTTTCCGTATTGTCTGTTGTTTATGATATGTTTTCACTGATATACCACGATTACTGGTAGGGAAAACCCACGCTTTGTAAGCGTCACTAGCAACCTGCTGTCAAAATAAAAATAAAAACATTTTCTTCATTCGTAAAAAACTGAACAGACCGGGGGGTCCAGTTTGCTTTTATATTACGAGTATCTTAAAAAACTAATTTCCTGAATTTGGTCAATCGGGACCTTGTTTGAAATAACATAGAAAATTCTATCATACATAAAAGCATTGAATTAAGTCGAACTAAATTGAAGCCCAGCCTTATAAGTTTAGTTTTTGTCGAAAACATGTTCTATTATATTAAGGTCCGGCGAGTATGGTGACAAAAGGATGACATGTGTCATCTCCATCCACGATATAATCACAATGGCAGTGTGTATAGTTATTAATAAATTCATGGCAATGACCTTTTTAGTACGTACATCTTGTTAAGATTTTGCGATAATATTTTGCTATAAAAATTGAAGTTATCATGTGTCATATTAGGATTGAGAGTACCTCCCCTAAACATAACACCACAGTTTCGCTTGTGAACGATGAGCCTTCGTCCTCAAATCATGGATATACTTAGTAATTAAAGCCATCACGGCTCTTCAAAATTAAATTTTATTTCAACAGAAGACACCAACTGATGTCACTCATTTTTCCATGCCATACTATTAAGATGACAAAAACTTCACCGCATTTCTTTGTGTGGTGGTTTTTGTTTTAGTTTCAGACTTTTTGAGGTATTTACGCTTAGATATTGAACTTCAGACAGTGGTTTTGCTGGCATGGCAGAATAAGATATAATTTTATCGACGCACCACAGAGCACTTTATGTTTCCATAATATTCTTTATTTTGAATAAAATAATGAAACCAAGGATCCAAAAACGTGGATAATTCGCAATTTTCTAAGTAGGGTTTAAGCTTTTTTCAAAACTTTTAATCCTAATTTACTTGATTTCATTTTCAATAGAACCGAGGCTAGTTAGGTTAGGTTGTACAGGCTATTTAAAAAATTTAAAAGCGGATTTTGAAGGGGAGGGGGATATCCACAACAGTCCAAGGTCGGTGTAAGAGTTCACCCTCTTTCTCTAAAATCAGTCTGAGGAGTCCACGAACCTAGCCAGGTCCCCCAAAGGACATTTTGCCAAACTACCCATGCCTTCGAAGAATGGTTTCCTGAGAAACCGGGTTCGTCTACTCAGTAGAGCAGGGCAATTACAGAGAAGGTGTTGGATGCTCTCCGGTTCCTCCTCGTCTTCACAGCTACGACAGAAGTCATTGTGTGGAACTTGCATCTTATGGGCCATTAGCCCGATGGTGCAGTGCCCCGTCATAACTCCAGTCAACGTTCGAACCCTTTTCTTGTTAAAGTGTAGGAGCTCGAAGGTTCTATTTGGTTGATAGCAAGGCTACAGTGTTCTTGCAACAGTAACCGAGGTTAAATTTTAGTCATATTTATATGTACATATGTACTCAAGCCAAGTTGATATATTAGTACATTCTAGAGTCTGAAACGAACAGGGCATTTGTTTTGTTATGAGCAAAGTACTCGGTTGATTAAATAGAATAAACGGAGTTTTGTGCTTACAATTGCAACTACCAAGTACTTGTTCAAACAAACCAAATGTTTTACTATTTCAAATGCCGACCAAATGTGAATGAACCGAATTTCATATCAAATGATATGAATGGAAAACATTCAAATACATGGAAGTCATTCTTCAGCTAACCAGTGACTCTATATGGGTTGAAAAAGAAAATTATGTGTACAACGACGGAGACAGTCTCTTGTTGTTCGCTTCTTTTCTTTCTATCGCACATGCAGAGTTCTTCAGCCAAAGTGGTTGCTGAAGTAGAACATTTACAAATGATTAGGATGATTCTCAAATGTTTTAAAGAAAACGAAATGAATCAATTATTTCGTTTCCACGTCAATTTCGGTCTTCCTCTGGACCTCGTCCCTTGAGGGTTCCATTCCAATAGGGCATAGGGGGTATTTCGTCGTTATTTTTGCGAAGGGTATTTCCCAGCCAACCGTACTTTCGTTTCCTTATCACAATTTCAATTGGGTCTTGGTCGCAGATTTGCCAGAGTCGCTGATTGCTTATAATTCTTGGCCACCAGATTCGCAGAATAGTACGTAGACATCGGTTGATGAACGTTTGTACTTAGTTTCCTTATGTTTGTAGTTGTAGTATTCCAAGTCTCACAGCCATAAAGCAAGACAGATTTTACACAAGCGTTAAATATTTTTATTTTCGTCTTCTGGCAACTGCATTTTTTGATGCCATCCTCAACGCTGAACATTTCTTGTCTAATATACATTATCAGATCCGTAGAGCACTAGATACATGCGTGAAAGGGGTGGAGTGAAAAGTAAAGAATAAAGAATATATGTATAATATAGACAATAATGTTAATACGAGGGCTGCTATTTATAGCAAATAGCGGGAATAGCAAATAAGAACAAAAATTTTTTAATGTAAATGGCTTTATATATTGAAGTGGAACTAATGTGCAAGGATGCCTCTATCTCACGATATGCCACATGTCGATCTTGCACTATCATTTGTGGCACAACAACCGATTTTGGACGACCGTCACGGAATTCGTCAGCGACTGAACTACGACCACGATTAAATTCTGCAAACCAGAGATAAACTGTCGGTTTTGATGGTGCTATCTCACCATCCAAAGAACTAAGTTCATCGACACATTCTTATGGGATAATCCACGTCGAAAGTTGTGAAAAATAATCCAACGAAAACCCTCTCGGGAAATTTCCATTGTTCTGCCAAATTGATTTCTTTAACTTATTGTAAACAAAACAAAAACCAATTGTACATAAAAACGTTGTACGTACATATGTACTAAAAAATGACAAAGTTTATTATGGCGTTGCCAGATTTTACGTATTGACATTAGTATTGCCAATTCCCGAAATATAAATAGCAGCCCTCGTAATGTTTTAATTGATTAGTTACCCCAAAACAAATTGACCGATCATCAATTTGCAAAATGTAATGTAATGAGTAATTTGTAATGATTTGTTTGACATTTATTTTTTCAGGGTTCTCGTGTAAGCACCATTAATGATTGGCTTCAAATAAAAATCGGCGGCAACGATGATACAAAGAAGTTTCAGAGGAAACAGCTTAACCGCATCAAATCGACGAAATACACATTAATAACATTTTTTCCACAAAATCTTTTAGAGCAATTTAGGCGAATTGCAAATTTTTACTTTCTTGTCATGACAATTATTTCATTATTAATAGGTAAGTACATAAATATACAATGCTACCGAAATGTTTTGAAATATTTTCCATAGTTTAATGAAAAATATAAATGTGAAAAGGACCAACACTAAGATCGGGACAAATGACGTTCGATAAAAGAGTTGATACCTGATACCTGATTCTGAATTCTATAAATATCATCGATTTAATTATTAATTATTGTTTATTAAAACTTGGCATATAAGTAGAAAAATTTCTTTTAGATCAAATGTAGAATTGTTTGCACATTTTTATAAACAGGTCAATGAACAAAATTTTAGATTTTAAAAGGAGCTATTGTTCGGTATTACCAATATAAAATACGAGGTCTGTTAAAAAAATAAGGTGAAGTTATATTTTTCTCAGACTACGTATTTGATTGTCGATATTTAGGGTTCCGTACCCAAAGGGAGCCAACGTGACTAAGCCTACGCTGTCCGTCCGTCCGTCTGTCCGTCAGAGATCTCTATCTCATGAACCGTAATAGGTTTACAGTTGAAATTTCCACTGAGTGTATAATTCAATTGCGTCTTTAACGACAAATAAAAATAATAAGTTAATTAAAGGGGTCCCCATACAAATCTTTTTTTTTTTTTTTATTATAACATTTAATAAACAAAAATCAGCCTCCAACTTAATGGATTCTAAAAATTTATTTGACAAAGGCGAGAGATTGACGTGTGGTTTAAAGCCTAAAAAGTATATTAAAGGAATATATGTCTGGTTTAATTAAAAGGGAAGCCTACGTCCTCTTTGGCGTCCGTGTACCCAAAGGTCATCAGGGTGAAGGCGCTTGGTATTTATAGCCAAAGCAGCAGCTAACCTAGCTTATTTTTGCTTTTTAACTTAGTATTGAACTGAAATTTAGGCACTATAAGTGTCCTACCCATATTCACCAACCATGCAAATTTCCTCGAGGAAGGGTACCTCCTATACAAACCCAAATTCAAATTAATTTTCTAATTCTCTTTTTTTTTCCCTCTCATTTTAGTTATTTTTTTTTAGTATACTTTCAAGCGCTGTTGGTTGATTTTTTTGTAGTATACTTTTGGGGTTGTTCAAATATTTTACTTTTGCGTCAAAAATAAATGCAAATTAATTTTACATAACTTCAGACAGAGGTATAACCTTTACGTACAACGAATTTGCATACATGGTGTTAAACATTGTGTGCGAGTCCGACTCCCACTTGACCAAGTTTTTTTATTTGTTATGAGGGTACACATATCCGCAATATCCGCAATATACGTATATATATTGTCTTTATCAGCCATTTTGATTTTTTTGTTTGTTTTTGTGTTGACTGGCATTTGCCGAGTCTACTTTGAGCATAAAAAAAATGTTTATAAGTGGTATAAGTTTACAGAAGACCGAGAAGATGTCAATGACGATGCCTGACCAGGGAGTCAACAATGAAAACTTTAAACCAATGAAGAAAATTGTTATGAGGAATCGTCGTATCACTATTACAGAAGCTGCTGAGTATGACGGCATATTGGTTAGCTCATGTCATGCAATTTTCTCGGATGTTTTGGGCATGAAGGGTGTGGCATCGAAGTTTCTTTCGCTCAGGAGCTGTTGTATGAAGTCAACGACGATCCAAATTTGAGCAAAATGATTATTACTGTTGACGAAACATGGGTATATGGTTATGAAGTCGAACAATAAATTTAGTAAAGATGATCCATTATCTATCGCCAAAACAGAAAAACAATTATAACCTTTATGTTAAAAAATAACTAAAAATGCAAAATGACTGGTAATGACATCATATGTTGGGGATATGTGTCCTAACTATGGTTTGGAATGTCCTGGGACTTTGATTGTGGGTTGTCTCATGTCCAAGGACTTTTGAGAGTGTCGCGACTTGACAAATACTAAAAAAAACTTAACCGAAAATCAAATATACGTAGCCCAAGAAAAATTAAAATTCACCTTATTTTTTGAATAGACCTCGTATAATCATAGGTATTCGAGGAGCTTAACGGAGGAGACTCATTACTCATAAGTGCTTGTTTATTACTAAACTCTCATTCGACTGTCGCGAGGTAGGCACGCTCACTCCCACCACCATATTACATAATTCTTGATATAGGACCTACTACATACTAGCTTATATACCATGCATTGGGACCAACATACATACTATCATGTATACTATACGTATGAAATTGCAATCTCTAATCTATATCTATCTATATATTTATAAAATCGTAAGCCTTTTCGTGTTTGTGCACGCTAATCTCAGAAATGGATTAACCTATTCGAATGCAGTTTTGACTGGTGTATTGTAACAAGCTTCGTGTAACATGTAGCCTTTATTTTAACGAAATCTACCTTCTAAATCAAAAGAAATTCATATTTTTAATTCTGTTGCCTATTTTTTGGCTGATTTTCGAATGTTTTCCTCTTTAGCTGCTGGGCAACATTAAAGATCTGATAATTAGGGAAAAAAATAATAAAATACACGCTATTACAAACATATTTCGAATACCACGCGTACGAAGTCGGGGGCACAGCTAGTATAGTAATAGATTTTGGTATATGTAGAGATGTGTAACAAAGAATTTTACGATCTGCTATGTGTCTAGTTAAATAATATGTATATTTTTCTATCCATAGATAGTCCAGTTTCACCAATGACATCATTATTACCACTTGTATTTGTTATTGCTGTGACAGCTGCTAAACAAGGCTATGAAGATATACTGCGATATAGAACCGATAATGTTGTTAACTGTTCACCGGGTAAGTTCTTGTTCCTGTCGTGTTGTTGGTATAAATGATTCGCATTTCCTACTTTTGCAGTCACTGTTATACGTAATGGTGAGGAGACAACAATACAATCACAATATATTGTACCTGGAGATTTGGTTGTAGTGGAACGTGATTGTGATGTGCCATGCGATCTAGTATTGTTACGTTCAACAGATCCGCATGGCAAATGTTTTATAACAACAGCCAATTTAGATGGTGAATCAAATTTAAAAACATTAATGGTACCAAGAGATTTACCAGATGTTGAAATTAATAAAATGCATAAATTGGGCATTATCGAATGTGAAAGTGCCAAAACCGATCTATATAGTTTTAATGGTAAAATTGAATTGGCTGGCGGTGATGGACGTGTTCTACCATTGACAGCTGAGAATGTCTTATTACGTGGATCACGTGTCAAAAACACAGAATGTGTGATCGGTTGTGCTGTCTATGTGGGCATGGCGACAAAACTACAATTAAATAGTCGTTTGACCCGAAATAAAAATGCTTCAAGTGAAGTCTATATAAATCGATTTCTGATCTTTATATTAGTTGTTTTAATAGCAATTGTAACAATTTTATATTTCTTAAAACGGTAAGTTGAAACATATGTTTATACCCTTTACTATAGTAGATATATTATTATTGGACAATTATACTAGTCTATCGTTAAAAATTATACTTACTTACCCACATTTGCCAAAACTTCAGTTAAATCATTTCCTCCTAAATGGAATAAATAAATCAATGGTTTAGATCAGATCAAATGAAATGAGAAACTAGTAGTCTTTACCTGAAGATTTAGATATTGTAAGACCCCGCTTCTTTAACTTCATAACCTTAGTAACGTTAATTTTGTTTAACATTCTCTATATTGGCATTTTCCAAATCTTCTAAACCAGATTGTAAAAGTTCTTGGAACTCTTCTTTTTCCTTACAAAACTGTTCCATTTGCAACGTAAGTTCTGCTAATTTGGAATTATTTTCTTCAGTTATATAGTGAGCTAAGATCTGTATAATCTGCAACTATTGATTCGAGTTCCATTTCACAACAAGAACAGTTAAAATGACAAAATTGAGGGGTTGTTGTTGTAGATATGATTCGATTGAAATATGCTAATTTCAAATGGATATGCTTAGATCCGGTTTTTTCGTATAGTCAGTCTTAACTGTGTTGGGCAGTTCTTCCATGTAAGTTGGCAGTATTTTGATAATTTCGTCGTCAAGTGTCTTCTTCATTTATTTTTGTTGCGCGCCACGCATAATCAAAACAAAAAACAGCTGTTCGTGATGTTAAAATAGCATTGTAAAGCACAAAACCGAATCTTCGTGATACGAGCCACTGTAGAGCCACTAATAGCCTTCAATTCAGATTCCATTGTTGCTGTGACCCCGTCGTGATGTTAGTGTGCGATTTTTGTAGTCATTGTTCCTTCTCAAATGTTCGAATGTTATTGTTGTTGATATAGATTCGCGCCATCCTTACCGTTAAACTTTAAAACATGATCAAACACAAACAGAGTTTCTTAGCAATGAGCTTTTTGTATGGTAGCATAATTAACTTACAGTAGAGTCAAAAAAAAATGTACTTCTTATTAAAAAAAATATGAAAATACATAAAAACTTGCGAGCTGCAACAAAGTGGATAGAATATAAACATTCTTCATGAAGAATTACAGGTACATGCCAACTTCCATGTTGATTGATCAAACGTTATTGGAGTGAAAAGCAGTTAAACATATTTTCTTGTCATATTTTATATATATAGATATCATTATCATATCTATCCCACCTCTTGATCAAATTTTGAGATTGTAATGCTTCCATGAGTTCGGAATCTTGTGTCAAAGTATTGTATTCCCACCACAATTCCGTGGTAGCGAGATATCTGGTTTACATGAACATAGAGTCTTACTCTGTTGCTGTAGCACAGCTTTGAATTGCAAAAATTTCTCTCGGCGTCGCACAATGTGACTTTTATGTATTATTTTTAGGATGCCAAAAGTCATAACAGCCAAACAAATGTAGGTATGACAATGAAATTTGGCAACAGTAATGCAGAGATCAACATTGTATTGGATTTGGCGTAATCCACACTGAGATGTTCAATTTAATAATGTATTTACCGAGAGGCGCTGCATCATAGATGCAAATAAAAATGCAAAGTAGTGTTTACATCCATCGTTCATTAGAGTTAACAATAGCAATTTTAAATTTAAATTTAAACATAACACCAGAAAAGTTCTCGATTGACCTATGTTAAGCATGAGAATGGTAGAAAATATCGCATATATATATATATTAGAAAAGAAAAAGTGATAAAAAAATAGATAAAAAGTTTGTTCATATTCCAGTTCGGATAGTAAGTCAATAACTTGATTAGTTAATACTCGCCGCACTTTCCGTAAACTGCATATAAAGGGGTCTGATGATATGAGCATTCTGTGCAATAATATTATTGTTTAATTAGAATATTAAATCTGGGATAAAAAACATGTACGTGCATACATACATTTGGGATTAAGTTTGTTTAAATTGAAATTATAAAGCCGATTATTTTATCGACAGAATAATATCTTTTCGCTGTGACCTTTCATCCACAATTGATTTGTATTCACAACTTCATGCACGTACGAAGCCACCGCCTCCTTCCAGAACTTTCATCCGCTACATAATAAACATCAATCGTCGATGCTCGCGGCAAATGCTCACTATGTAGCGGATTATCAAACAGGACAATATGCGCCTGAACAATTAGAGATAAAAAAAATAAAGAATCTGAAACTAAGAATATTTTTTATTCATTTAATTATAAACATCCAATAGAATTCAATAGAATTATGTTAGTTTCACTCTATTGAAAAAAAAAAAAAAAAAATGTCTTAATTCACTTAATTTTTGGTGATTGCTTTTTATATTGGATAAAAAAATAGAATATAATACATAAGCTTCAGGAACTTATCAGTGTTCCTGCCTGCAGACTTGGTATGATGGCATACAAAATTCATCGTGTAATAGCAAGTAGTATGTGGGGTATGTCAGACACGTCAAATGGTTTTCAACATTTTTTGATTTTTTTATGTTTGTCGCATACCAACAACATACTCGTGTGATAGCAAGTTTGTCATATGTCGAACAAAATTCAGTTCGTGGATGCTGATGAGTAGACATTGTTGGAAAAGTATGGCACGTTGCAATGTTTTTGCTTTCAAAATTCGTGTATACTGAAGTATGCAGACCAAGTTTGTAAGTTTCATAAGTGTGCCATCATACCAAGTCTGCAGGTATCATCGTCTAATACTCGCTTGACGATTGGAAGACTTTTTTTGGACTTTTGGCATCCTAAAAATGAAAAAAGTCACACTGTCGCCTAACCTCTTCTTGTAAGTGAGTAATGCTAGTACTCAGCTGATCGTAGTCGCTACGAAGTTTCTTTTTCTCAACCTCAAGCTCTGTATAGTTAATAGTTTTTGATCTTACTCATTCTAATAACTATTCAATCAGACTTGGAACAAAATTTCTGTACAAAACTTCAGTTTAAAAGCTCAAAACTGAACTGTGACAAGCTTTTACAGGGGCGGCCTTAGCCAATGCGAGGCACCGGTCGGGTAGATCCTTATGTTTGCAAAATGTAATTTTGAATGAGCTAAGTCATTTTCAATTGAAATAATAGGAAGAGCTGAAAGCCGATCTTCTTTTTGGAGACGCAACTGTTGCAGGTGTCGCAGCTATAGTTCGACAGTAGGGTACACTTTGGCAAAATTTTGTTCTTTTAATATACGGATAAACATATTTAGTTCTTCATACAGTTCATGCCCATCAATACAAGATGTGTCTCGTACTGTTAGAGATAATTGGAAGTCAATGTATTGTTTCTAAAGTTCACAGTCAGTCATTTCCTGTAACTTTTTTATGCTCTCATGATGCTTAAGTACCTCAAATCTACTGAGGTTGGCACACTTGCGCGCTCATAGTCGACAATGACATAATGCAGGAGCTTTGTCTACCCTTTCGTAATAAAAAGTTCTTTTCACACGTCTAATTGTCAAGAGTTTGAATATTCTATCAATATAGTTTTCATCAATCAATTCTCTCGCTGTTACCAAGGATGACTTGAAACAGTTTCACCGATAATTATCAAGCAATTGTGTAAACGAGTCCAGGTGTTGTATAGCTGCATATGGGTATATTTTTCACTCTACCATATCTTACTTATCTTATCTTAATCTTCGTTAGAATGATAATAACCATTATATTTTTCTACTACGGTTGTTGCCCAATTGCGCGAGGCCCCTGGCGATTTCCCTGCTCGCCATCCCCAAAAGGCCGCCCCTGAGCATTCATATCAACATGTGATACAATATTTTATGGGTTCTCCTTTTCCTATAGGCAACTTAGTCATAGTCGTCACAGAAGAGAAGCAAAAATTACAAGAAAATTATATTGTAATGAAAATAGAGAATGATGCTGTTAAGTGCCAAACAAAGTTTTATTAGGATTAGGAGTCTGAAATTTCTATTTCTATGTTGGACAAGGCCTCAACTTGTCGAAATACACTTCTGGGTATGCAAGGCAATTAGAGTAAGAGGTGTTTCAAACTCATAGGATAAGTTATGCAGGCCATACGCCGTTATAGGCACATGCAAAGCAATCACAGTAAGAGGTGTCTTTTGTCATAAGATAGGATGTGCAGGCTACTCTCCAGAGAGCGCGTGTTTACCCAAAAAACTTTACTACTCATTGTGATGCCTGACATTAAGGGGCCTCATACATCATTAGGAGTATCATGATTTAAATAATGTCGATAATTTTTTATGTTGATTTGCATCTCTTTGAGGTCTTACTGGTCATAAAGAGAGACAGAAGAGAGTGTGTGAGACAGAGAGAGAGATAGAGAGAGAATATAAAAATACAGTGATTAGATTAGATAAATGATGATTTATTTTTATTTATGAAACATTATGAATTTTTTTTTATTTTTTTTTTTTATTTTAAATTTTCAGTTATAATGAACTTTTTGTCATACCGAAACTGACTTATTTGGGACCACCAGCTGATAGTTATACCGTCCGACAATTCTTACAGGATTATCTATCATTTTTAATACTTTTCAATTATCTAATACCGATTTCATTGTATGTTACAATTGAAATGCAACGTGTCATTGGTGGATTCTTTATGGAATGGGATACACAATTATATGATGAAGAAACGGATCAACATTGTATTGTAAATACATCCAATTTGAATGAGGAATTGGGTCAAATAAATATATTATTTTCGGATAAGACTGGTACTTTGACAAAAAATGAAATGATATTCCAGCAGTGCTCAATAGCTGGACGAAAATATGTTTACAAGAAGACACGTTTAGAGGAAAAGGCAACCGGAAATCTTTATGATATCAATAAATTTAGTGTATGTTTTTGGTCATAAGATAAGGTTCAAATTTGATCATTTATTAATCATTGTATTATCTTTATTTTATAGAATGAGCAAAAGGCATTCTTTCAAGCGCTTACAATTTGCCATACCATACAGGTGGCGAATGAGTATACTAGTGATACTAATGTTGGAAATGATGGTGGTATAACAACAACAACAACAGTAACAACTAATGAGGCTAAACTAAATGATGTGAATGAAGATAGTTCTGAGAATGATAGTAATACGCGTGCAACGACTCCTGCCAAAGAAACTAAAATCTATTCGATATCTGATATTACTGAAGAGAGTCAAAATTCTAGTCAACAAAGTGAACTGAATCTATCGAACTCACATATAATGGAGACATCACTTTCTTTGAATCCAGCAATAGGAATATCAACTGCATCAGATGTCAATCCATTATTAACAACAACGAAATCTGAAAGACGAAAACGACCACAAGTTGTAAAGCGTAGTCCGAATTTTAGTCGTTCTGGAACGCGTATTAGACCTGTTGTCTCATTACCACCATCCTCCAATTCCAATAGAAATGGTGATAGTTTTGAACTTGTCAATGACAGCATATTTCCTAGTTCTTTGCAAAATCTACCTCGTGAACCGCGACCAGCTTCATTACATTTCAAACGTTCGACATCAGAAAGAGATCTACCTCAAATGCTTTCAGTACAATTTAGTAGTAATACAACAACAATAACTGGACATCGTCGTTCACAATCTTATGGTGCACCTGGCGCTTATATTACACATTCTGGTGCTTCGATGCCGACAAGCCCACTACCCGGTGTTGTTTATCGGACATCGAGTAATACATCACGTGAGTCTTATGCAGCACCAATATTTACACGACAGCCGACAATTCTTATAAGATCCGAATCTCAAAGGAGAAAAAATGAAATACAACAAGTTGTGCAGTAAGTAGCAATCGATAAAATCGAATCGGATTGAGTTTATAATATTTTTTATTTATTTTAATGTTTGTAGTACACTTAACTATCAAGCATCTAGTCCTGATGAGAAGGCTTTGGTTGAGGCTTGTGCCAATTTGGGTCTTGTTTATACTGGTGATGATGATGAGATATTGCGTGTACGTATAGTGCCACCTCATATGGACTATGCACGTCCGTTTAGCATTGGCAAGCCCAATGAAATACAATTCCATCGTTTAAATATATTGGAATTTACATCGGATCGTAAACGAATGAGTGTTATAGTACGCGATGATAATGGAACCAAATGGATATATACAAAAGGTGCTGAAAGCTATGTCTTTCCACTATGCGCAAATAGTTCAGCTGATATGATCACAAAGACAAATAATCATATTAATGAGTTTGCCCGACTCGGTTTGCGTACTTTGGCTGTGGCACGTCGTAAAATACTCGATAATGAATATGACGAGTTCTTGAGTAGTCTAGCGCATGCCAACAGTTCTCTCGAGAACCGTAAGGAATTGTGTGAAGAATGTTATTCAAAAATTGAATGCAGTATGTACTAACTACAAAATTTAATATCTAACAACATGCAATTATTTTTCCTGATTTTTATAGATTTAGACTTGTTGGGTGCAACAGCTGTTGAGGATGCTTTGCAAGATGATGTGGCCGATACATTAATATCATTACAAGCGGCTGGCATTAAAATCTGGGTTCTTACTGGTGATAAAGTAGAAACTGCACTAAATATTGCTCTTTCCTGTGGTCATATACCACCGAATGCCTTAAAGTATTTCATTATTGATTGCGGCAACAAAGAGGACATGCTACTGCATTTAAATTCACTTGATCGTGAGATTATTTTTGGCATGGGCACTGAATGTGCACTGCTTATTGATGGTTCCAGTCTAAAGGTTGCCTTAACCGAAACACCAATTGAGTTTCGTGATGTCGCTATCAAATGCACAGCCGTGTTGTGTTGCCGTCTGAGTCCATTGCAAAAAAGTGAAGTTGTTGCATTGATAAAGACATCGTCCATGAATTATAATACAGCAGCGATTGGTGATGGTGCCAACGATGTATCTATGATTCAGGAGGCACATGTTGGCATTGGTATTATGGGTCGGGAAGGCAGACAAGCGGCACGTTGTGCTGATTTTGCTTTTGCCAAATTTTGCATGCTAAAACGTTTGCTTCTAGTTCATGGACACTATCATACGACGCGTTTGTCATTTCTTGTGTTATATTTTTTCTACAAAAATATCATTTTTATGGGCATCATGTTTCTATTCCAATTCCATACACTGTTTTCATCATCTTCTGTATATGATTCGTTATTTTTGACTCTCTACAATGTAGTATATACCTCGCTACCAATTCTTTTCATTTCACTAACCGAAAAACCCTTCACGGAGGAGACACTAATGCGGTATGTCGAACAATAAATTTGGTTATGGTGATGATGATGATGATTACATATATTTTTGATGTTTTACATATATTTTCAGTGAACCGGCACTTTATAAAAAGAATACAGATAATAAACAGTTACATTGGCCATATTTCCTTGGCTGGACTTTGTTTGCTGTTTATCATACCGTTATTATATTCTATTTCGCTTATTGTGTATTTACACCAGATAATGTGATTTTAAATGGTGGCCAAACGGCGGCCTTCTCTTGTTTTGGTACACTTTGCATTTGGTTTGTTGTTGTTGTGGTTAATCTGAAATTATGGCTGGAGTCAATGTATCTAAGTTATTGGTATATTGTAACACTTATTGGTTCCATACTTGCATTCATGTCAACGACTGTCATCTATAATGTCATCAATTTGTAAGTATCTATCTATCTGTCTATTTATGGTAAAATATATAAAAAAAAAATGATTGTGTGCTGCGACATAAGTTAACAGCAGTATTTGCCAAAAGTTAATCTGATTAACGATTAATGCTTTATGATTAAAAATCATAACAAAAAAAAATTGATTATCGGTTCATTTATCAAAATTTTTGATCATAATGCTTTATTTTTGATTAATAAATCATAAAGTAAGTAAAGTATCTACATACATCTATCATTGAAGATCTGGTTGAGCTGGACTAGCCTGTCAACTACTTTTTCAACATTGGCTTGCTTATGCAAGTCGGTGGTAGAGTGGTGCCATGGTAGGCCGAAAATTATTTTAAGCAATTTGTTTTGCACAACCTGCAATATGCGCACAAATAGAATATTATAGCTTGGAAAACTGATCTGAAGAGGTACATTTTATTCTCAATATTCAAGCGAGAGTTTATGTTTATGAAGGGGTACAGAGTTCTTTGTTAATTGTATAGCGATGTGGTCCTTAAAAATGGTTTTAGGATCTTGGACAACTCCTAGGTATCCCCAGGGGATATCAGTGTTGTGGAGATTTATATGGCTAGTAGGCTTAAATATGGCTTTCCGTTTCCTAGTGAAGTAAATGGCGTGAGTTTTGTCCGGATTGATCATTATCTTCCTTTTATTAAAATAAACATGAAGGGTTTCAAAAGCAACCTGCAACTTAGTACAGATGTCAGATGCTAGCAGCACAGAGCAAAAAATTGCGATATCATCAGCAAAAATGGAGGCAGAGCAAACATCGAGCGATGAGAAGTCAGAGGTATCAATGTTATAAAGTAAAGGGGACAGGCAGGACTCCTGAGGGCAGCCTGCATGCAGATTGTTGGGTGCAGAGTGTGTGAGGCCAATATGAACTACAAACGAACGGTCGCTTAAAAAGTTTTGTACAATTTTTATCAATTCGGGCGAGAAATTGTCCCACACGGAGTCAAATGCAGCTTTGATATCCAGAAGAATCATGCCAGAGGAGTTCGCACATTGAAAGTTCTGCTTAACGATCTTCTTAGTACGGACGAGCGGATGCACTGCGTTATGTTCCATGCGAAATCCGAACTGCTGATTTGGGAGAATTTCACTATCACATACAAATCTGTTGAGCTTGTCTTTGATGACCTTTTCTATGTGCAAAAGTTGCTTGGATTGATAATGAAAAGAAGAGGGTCTGAGTTATTGAAAAATTTCTTTCTATTTAGTTCTAGAGCTGGGCAATGTTTAATGATATGTTCCATTGAAGTTGGGGTAGTGTTCCCACAAAGCGAGCAGGAGCTTAGAAGGTTTTTATCTATGTAGTGGAGGTGAGATATATTACTATGACCTAATCTTAGGCGAAAGAATTTAATCTGGTGTAAACGGGATAATTGATTATCAATTTGTTTGAGAAAGACAGTACAGGGGAACATTTGGGGATTTATTGATTGGTACCACTTGGTTGTGTGGAGGAATGTTTGTTGGATAATTTGGGGGAGCATATTTTTGTTATATCTATGAATGTCTCTGATGTTTATGTTTTCTGTAAAAACGAGAGGTTGGTTAATAATACTTTTGGCCGTATTGTCGGCGAACTCATTGCCTTTTATGTTGACATGCCCACGGATCCAAAGAAGTTTAAATTTTGGGTAAAATTTTATTATCACGTTACGCACAGTAGAAGGATAATAGTCAGAGTTGTTAATGTTCTTAATTGCATCTATCGCAGACAAAGAGTCGGAGCAGATACAAAATTTCCCGGGCTTAGTTTTTAGAGTATTCAGGGCTACAAGAATTGCAATAATCTCTGATGAGAACACAGATGAGTAAAGGGGGAGAAGACCAGATTTTATGATAGAATTCTCCGTTGTAATGGCAAATGAAGTGATGCCATTGATTTGAGAGCCGTCCGTGAAAATAAGAGTGTAATCTTTTATGTCGTTTTTTACTTCTGCAAACTTAGCGCGATATATATGTGGTGCAGTATTGGCTTTAGTAAGTGTATTCATGGAGGAGTTAATAGCATCTCAAACTGTGTTTTTTGTTGATACTCAAAATGTGTTCTTTGTTGATACTCAAACTGTTACAGAGAGAATATGGTGATGCTAAGAAAGGAAGGTTGAATGCAACCCGGAGGAGCGTGATGAGTATTACATCTTTCGCACAGCCAATGATTATTTGTTTGTTTTATTTTTATCTTAAAAAAAAATTAAATCAGCAAAGAAACATATCAGCGTATCAGCATTATATAAACGGCAGAACTACAATAACATTATGATCATAAAATATCACAGATATTAATAGTTACAAGATGACAATGCATTAGCAAGTATGTTGTCAGTTTTGTAGGTGACAGGTTTGCTTTAGTTGACATTGATAAGCATACAATCGAACATGTTCATGTTTATTTATATAAATAAATTGATTTTCCTTTTTCTTATAAGTTTATGAAATTTTCTATTTCAGGGATTACGATACAGACATCTATTGGGCATATAATAATTTGCTGGCTTCTTTGACGGTTTGGCTGCTATTGTTTGTGACGACAGTTGCTTGTCTTTTGCCAGATTACACATTGAAAATGACACGTAAAGGACTCAATTTACCAAAATTTAATATATTTCCTGGCAAAGAACATTTGCGGAAATTACAATTACGTCGTAAATTAGAATCGACACACTTTTAATAAATACTTAGTTCCATTACTATTATTGTTATTATTACGAGAGTATCTAAAATATGCAATTTTTTTTTTCTTAGTATAATTTTGTAAAAAAGAAAACTTAAGATTTAATGTAGCTTATTACATAATTTATAAGACGCTGGCGCTCTAAAATATATATATATGTATGTGTATATTATATATTTCTATATAATAAAAAAAAAAAAAAATGGACTGTAAATAATAATAGAATATTTTGTTGTCTTAATTCATTTTATTTAATTTGCAATATCAAATACTATCTTTGACTTTGATTACAAAATTTTAGAGAACTTTAAAGTTTTTTCTTAGAAGAAAAATCTATAATTAATCTGAACATTAAATCAACAAGTAGACAAACAATTGTTGTAATCACTGTATATAACCACATTGGCAATGAGCTAAGAAACTTATTGTAAACACCATTCAGACCACCATTCATAGTCGTTGGCCATACATTGGCTATAAATGTGCTTAACATAAATCCAATAATGCCAGAGGCAATAAATCCTAAATTGCGATAGCTCAGGTAGCGAGCACAAAGCAGTAGCTTCAAGTTGCCAACAATAACAATGAGTTGTATGAGCATCGTGCCAAAACAATAGAAATCAGCAGTTTGTCCATCACCGATTACTGCATCATTGATACTGATAATGGTATATGCAAAATAGAAAATTATTGCAGTATGTAGTAAGGCATTCAGCATCCATATAATAAAGATTAGAAAGGATGCTTGTCTATTGTGAGCGTTTCTTTTGTAATATGATGGTTGACTGTTGGTTGCAAGAGGAAAGAAAGGAAATTTGAAAGATTAGAAAATTAAGACCATTGCAGAGATACGCCGCATACATACCGCATAAGTTCGTCCTCATTAAATGGTTTCTCTGACATGGCTAAATAAGTAAAACTAAATGATATGTAGATTATATCAAAGAGCCACAAATACAATGAACTGAATACTGATGTAGACGAATAGAGATCATAGGCTTGATATAGTACCATGCATCCAAGTATGATGATATTCTTATAGCAATAGAAGAGAACTAAGAAAGCCAAACGCACTGTATTATAATGTCCATGTACAAGTAATAATCGCCTTAGCATGCCAAAGCGACTGATGGCATAGTCGGCACAAAGTGCTGCTTGCCGACCCTCGTGACCCATTATACCGATACCAATGTGGGCTGCTTGTATCATTGATACATCATTAGCGCCGTCACCTATGGCTGCTGTAAGATATTTGTGTGTCTCTTTGATAAGCTCAACTATCTCACATTTCTGTAAAGGGCTTAGGCGACAACACAATACTGCAACGCAACGAAGTGCCACAATCCGTAGCATCAAACGACTTTCGGGATTAGCAAAGGCCATTGTCAGACTTACGCCATCAATAATTAAAGCATATGACGTAAGACTATTAGTTGTCAGCATTTGAGTTTTCTTCTCAATCAACTGCAGTTCCTCATGTAATGTATTTGCATTTTCCATATTAATCAAATAACAAAGTGTGCATTGATTTGTTATATGCTTTGAAGCTAAAGCAATGTTGAGTGCAGTTTCTACTTTGTCACCAGTAAGCACCCAAATTTTGATGCCAGCTTCTTGTAGAGCCAACAATGTTATATCGACATCATCTTGAAGGGAATCTTCAACGGCTGTTGCACCCAGTAAAATGAGATCTTCATAGAAAGATAGATAAGCAGAAAAAGATATATGTATGTATATAGTATGAATGTTAAGAATGAAAACAAGTTAGTACCCTATAATTTTAGGCAGTAATTGTATTGAAATCTTTTTTAAATATCAAACAGACTGTTGTAACATAGAATAAAATAATTTTATTTACCTTTTTCTAGCATTGCATAGCACTCAGTAATTAGTTGATCTCGTTCGGTTGCTATTAGTGAAGTATTAGCCATTTTTAAGCTGCTCAAGAATGTTGCATAGTCTTTCATTGAAAGTGTTTTCCATGCTACGGCAAGAGTACGCAGTCCTTGGCATGCAAAATCCGTAATATGACCATCGGTTGTAGTTATCATTAATGATGAACTCTCAGCGCACAATGGAAAAATACTGTTTTCGGCACCCTTAGTATACAAAATGATTTTATCATTTGATAAGTCCTTAACAATGATACTCATACGTTTACGTTCCGAACTAAATTCTAAGATGTGTAAACGTTTGTAATTTTCTATTCTAGATATTTCCGATTGTAAAGTTTCAGTTTCCTTGATGCGACGACGATTATAATGTAAACGCATTACACAATCATCGAAATCTCCTTCATAGGATAAACCCAAGGTAGCACAAGCTTCTAGTAATGATTTTTCATCGGGGCTAGTCGCCTGATAGGATATACCAACAAAATCCTTTATAGTATCATCGGGTATAACTTGAACTGTATGGCAAATTGTTAAAGCCTTCAGAAACTGCAAATGTTCATCCTGAATTGAAAAATATAATTATTTATAAGATTAAAAGCTTGAGAATGATAATAATAAGTATTGGAAACGTAAATACATGATTAAGGAATAAATATGCTAATGAAAGTATTCCTAATCAAGTGCTACTCCTATATATTGTGATTAGGACCCGACTTAGCTTAATAGTTGGTTTTAGTGGACTCGTTTCTTAGTTCAATGGCAGTGTGGATGGTAGAGTGCCGATTTTACATCCCACACAAGGCAGATTCGAACCTCTTCAAACTTTTTTCTGACTTTAATGAAATATTTTTTTTTTTTTTGTATACAACAATCATTTGTTAATTGACCACGATAGTTGCTAATATCCGTACAAATATATTATTTACTAGCTGGTGCCATGCGTGGGGTCTACGAAATATGCTTGTAATAGCGTGTATTTTGTTAACTTTTTTCCTAATCATCAGCTGTTTAATGTTGCTACGCTGCAAAATAGGAAAACATTCGAAAATATGAATATCTTTTGATTGTAAATGTTACAGGAAACTTGCTACAATACACCAGTGAAAACCGCATTCAAATAAGTTAAGCCGTTTCTGAGATTAGCGTGCAGAGACAGAAAAAGGCTTACGATTTTATATATATATAGATATAGATTTTGTTTTTTAAAAACATTCCAACAAAAGGCACATTTATTTTAAGTCAACTGAATAAGTTCAACGGAAATGTCTTAAGTTTGTAACGTACATCGGTTATGTACCGTCGTCAATTTAGAAGACTTATCATCAGAACTGCTTCAAATTTCCAAAGATCTGCTGGCAAAATCAGTAAGGACTGCGGTGTAAAAGCAAGTCTGTCAACTGTAATACTGAAACAAACATTTGAAATGGCTGAAAGTACCTCCTCTCAATGATGTAAGTAAAGTTTCAGTTTGCTAGAAAGTATATGACGTGGAACAATTAGTGCCACACAGTTATGTTTTCTGGTGAAAAGATATTTAACCTGGATAAACAAACGGCTACTCCTGCGAAAGGAGGAGTGTTGCTTAAGTCGCCACCACACCTGTGCATGTGGCATAATGGTGGGAGGAGACATATCATTATGGGCAATTTGTTACATCAAAAACTAACAAAACTATACTGCAAAAGGCTTCTCCAGCAGGACAACGCCCCCATTCTTACTGCTAGGTTGATAAAACAATGGATAAATGACCGAAATGTAGAATTAGTCGAGTGGCCGCCATACTTCTCGGACATTAATATCATGGAGGGCTATTGTATCAAAAAGTCTATGAGGGTGGGAGACAAGTTGACGATTCTGCCGCCTTATTTGATGCCATTTAAAAAGCCTGGTCAACAATTTCGCTTGAAATAATTGAAAAATATTATAAATCTTTGCAAAAAACGTTTGAACTTTTAAATAAATGAGAATGTTTTTAAAAAAAAAAATTATATATTTATACGGATGCTAGAGACTTTAAACATTCGTGGTCTATTAACAATTGATTGTTGTATACAAAAAAAAAAAGAGCAAATTCAACTGAAGATTGATTTTTACTTACATTTAAACTATTTGAAATTGAATACTCTTGTCCAGTTAAAATATCTTTAATATATGTTTTGTGGTAAGAATACTGACGTCCACCAATAGAACAAGCCGAAAATATCATTTCATTTTTGGTTAGTGTACCGGTTTTATCCGAAAAAATTATATTTATTTGGCCCAAATCCTCATTTAGATTTGAGCAATTCACCAAACATGGTTGATCGGTTTCCAAATCATACAATTTAAGATCAGAACGCATAAAGATAGCACCAAAGACACGATAGAACTCAATATTCATGTACATTGATATTGGAACAATATAATTAAAGAGTATAAGAAATGCCAAAACATCATCGATAATAGTTAGAATATCATTATTGTTACTAGTAGTCGTAATGCTAGTTCCAATATAGTAATGTTTTGGTAATATATTTACTTTAACGTCACTGAAATGAAAAAAAAAAGAAAGAAAATACAATGGCGCATATTCATAGTCGATTTAGTATCGATTTATCTCCTTAGCTGCAACTTAAAACTTAGTAACAGCCAGTCACATTTGTAAGTGAATAAGCTCATAAAACCCAAAAAATTAAAGCAAATAAAAGTATGGGCGCATTCAATACGATTTTGATATTCTAGAAGATATTGAGATTGAGGATGACATGAAGTTAATGAGGCGCAGTAAAATTGACAGCAAATATGTTTATTCATTCGAATTAGATGACGAAGACTTTTACTCTCGGTGCAGGTTTGACAAATACACAGCACTGTTCATTGTTGACATGTTAAGCATGAAAGAACCAGAGATCAATAAGGGACTACCTGTTCCCATAAGCTTGCAAGTGCTTTGCACCTTCATCCTAGACTTAAACTTAAATCCCAATTTTTTTGGCTGATTTTCATGATTTATCGCTGTAAGCTGGATTATTATTTGCATCTGCGAAATTCTATTATATTTCCGAGTGAATGAGACAAAATACAAATTTTATAATATGTATATCGCGTTTTCCAAGTGTTATATGAATTATTGATTGCACGCACGTTCATATCAAATGCCCAACAAGAAATATAGGAAACGTCATGGTGGGTCATTTCAGACATAGAAACGATATTATTCCTTAAATGTGCAAGTGAGTATTTCTACAATGATGATTATATTTATAAACGCTATCACACTCGTGCATTAACACATTATTTTAGCCTCTCGCTCTCTCTAAAAATAGGGACAACTTAAGAGATTTTTCAAGCTGCCCATTGATGATAATGTCCACCGTGGGGAGTATGTTCGCTCCGTTCATTAGTTGTTGATTCAAGGGGTTTTTTTTTGATCAGTGTAATAGAAGAAGTTCAGAAGAGGAAGAATGCATTCGATACTTGCTTGTGTTCTGTTCTCTTCATAGTTTTTTAATGCACTCTATTTCTTATCAGTTATGTTAAGCCAAACTTGAATTATGTATTAGTCTATACGGTTTAAGTATTGTATAAAAAGATCTTGAATTATTAGTCTTTAAGGTACTTATAAGAGAAAATTGCTGCTAGGAACAACATCGATTGCAATTAATTTATATAAACGACTGCTGAAGAAGCCCCTAATTGAATAACGAATATTTTACTCAAAAAAGTATTCAAACAGTTCTGTGATTGCTCAACTTGGTATTGTTTGAGCGGGATGTACGCCATATTATACAGTTTTTCTTCAGCGGCTGAAAATGTGTAAAGTCTTTATGGTTCTGATATTGTAACAACCAATCATATGCAATTTTGGTGTCGTCGAATTCGTTCCAATTATTCTGATGTCAAAGATGCACCACGCTCTGGAAGGTCAATTATCGACTGTCATGTAAGCAGTATTTCAATAGCTTAATATTGCACAAAAACGATTTGGAATCACTTTAATGAGAATTTCGATGTTTGGGTGCCACACGATTTAACGCAAAAAAACCTCATTGACCGATATTCCATCTGCGAATCGCAACAAAATCGACTCCATTCTGAAGGGGATGGTGACTGATGATGAGCCAGCGCAAACATTAGCCAAGTCAGGATCAATAAAGTTTTCTGTGTGTTGGATGGGATTGAAAGAGAATCATCTACTACTCTCTGCTGCTCTCCAATGGCCAAACTCTTAATTCGGATTTGTACTGTCAAAAATTGGATCGTCTGAAGAAAGCAAGCGTCCAGAAGCGGCAAGCTTTGGCCAATAAGAGAGAAATTGTATTCCATCAGATCAATGAAAGGTCACACACATTGTTAGTGACTCGCCAGCAGCTCCAGGGTCTTGGTTGGGATGTTCTTATGCATCCATCTTATAGTCCGGATCTGGCAATAAGTGATGGCAAATAATATTGCTGGTGAAAAATTTGCCTCAATAGGAGCTTGTCCAAATCGAATGTCCCAGTTTTTTGCCAATAGGGATGATGATGACTATGAGAAAGACATAATGCAATTACCTTCAAATTGGTAAGAAGAGCCTTCGATTTCATGCAAAAATGACTCTTTACTATGCTCAATTAGCTCAAAAATTAGCTTTGAGTGATGAAAAATATTCCATGAAACATACCTATGTACATGCTGTTGTGCGTTGTTATGTAGGATAGCATTCGTAATGAAGTAACGATGTTGATGTTGATAATGATAATGATGATTATTACATATATTTAAGCATTGAATCTATTCTATTACTATTTTTTTTGATTACTATTTTCATTTGACTTACCGTTCGAAAAAATACAGAACAATAACGCATAATAGCATTGCCGTAATCAGTATGATTATATAACGATTGATATATATTTCACTTGATGCCGTTTTGTTACCAGTATAGCGACTATTCAGCTGCAGCTTTGTACTCATACCAGTGTAGATGGCACAGGCAATGACACGATTCGTATTCCTTATATGTGCACCACGCAACAATAGATTGTCCTTTGTCAATGGTAATACTTTGTTGCCATTGTCTGGTAGTTCTATGCGTCCATTGAAGCTATACAAATCGGCTTGTGATTGTTCACAGACAATGAAACCGACTGCATTTTGAGGTAACTCATGTGGTACAAATAAAGTTTTTAAATTCGTTTCTCCATCGAGATTTGTTGTTGTAATGTAACATTTGCCATATGCATCTGTGGTCTGAAGTAGTATCAAATCACAAGGCACATCACAATTCGGTGACAAGGCTACCAAATCTCCCGGTCCAATATCTTCGGTAGGAATTTCATATTCTTTACCATCACGGATAATAGTCACTGAATGGTATTTAAGAAAAAATAAGTAAATTAAATTCTTTACCATAAAATATACATTATATATAGTACAATATACTTATATATGTATGGTATTAACCAATTTATACGGTTATGTGCGCGAAAACGCCGACGTTTTTGAATTGAGGCGATTTCAAAGCCTAAAAATATGCAATTAAAATATTCATAATTTTCATAAGTATTTATTTACTCAATAATTAATGTATCAGGGGTGTCACAGATATCGAAAAAAAAAATTGAAATTGAGGCGAAAGTGATTTCTCCTGATATTGAGACAAAAGCTGTTTCTAGCACATACCCCATAAATTTATTTGATAATTTTTTTTTTAAAAATAAAGAGAAAAAATCATAAACGATAAAATAAAATCAGTTTTAGTATCGGTTGGCCGGATTTCCATCCTTTTATTGAATGAGTTTATCAACTCTTATTGTCCTAATGGATATCAGCTGAAACTTTTAGCTTTGGCAAGTATCGAACGGTATCTAATACTTACATACTAAGTATTTTGTGCAAAATTCCATAAATGATACTTTATTTTGAAATAATTTCTTACCTAACACAGATTTTCGTTAAGATTCAAGTCTGATGACTGACTAAGTCAGTCCTTGACAAATTAAAAGCATATATTCTTTAGCAAATGGCCACATTGTGTATATGTATCTTTGTAAAGAAAACAACCTCAGACCATAATGGTACGGCCACCAAGTTTAACGCTTTTATTTTAAAGCGCAGACATATTTAAATGAATCATTCAAATGTATGTATGTTTTGTCACTGCACAATATATTGCTCTACTTATTTGTAGCTTGCTGATTTGAACCAATTCAAATGAATTCTTCCGAAGGACCCCTCTTTATTTCATTATTGCGGATCATTTAAATGTTTTAATGAAAACATCTTGGTTTATTGGTGTGTAGTAGTTTATGCCGAACTATATGGGATTAGATAACATCAAATGACTTTTAAAGATACCAATAGGCCTTTTTTTTGGCAATAGTGACAATATGATTCACTGGCATACAATGGACCGAAAGGATATATTCTACGTTTCGTAGCCCTTATACCATTTACCTCTTTTCGGGAGTACTCTTACAATACCTTATTAGCCTCATTCACCATTAAATTAAAGTTTTTCGTTTCTTTTTTTTTTTTGTTTTGTGCCTAAGCAAATTTACCATGTGCAATTAAAAAGTGAATATTAATTATGGAAATTAAAGAGCAAGGTATAAGTATTGTATTGTAGAGAGAAAACTAACTTTCTGCCAATTTGTGCCAAAATGTAACTTTGTGGATTTACAGCCAAAAATGTGTTTTTGCTACTTTTTTATACCATTTTAATTACAATTTCCTGTGAGTGCGAAATAAACTCATAAAATTATAAAGCCTTCTGTGCTAATACTTTTATGGCATATCTGAATAAATATTCTGTACAAATGGTATTGGTACATGGACACCAAATCATAAATAGTTGTATAGTTCTTGTTGGCTTAGTCCCGATATAAATTCTATAAGAGCGATAGAAGGGTTCATGCAATAAAATGCAGTAGACTAGACAGTATGACAGATGTTTTATAGATAATAACAACAGAGAAATCCCCCACAGGACTCGTCAGATGGTGAGGATGATGGACAAGATGAACTTCAATTATGTAGATGCTATTGTTCTAGAAGAAAAATATTTTGAATAAGATGACAATTAAGTACATAGATCTATGCAGTAAGTAGCATAGCAGAACTGATTCAACATTATTTAAAACATCAACTACCAATATAACGAGAGTGAATTAGAATTTATGCCAAAACTTTGCAATGTGGATAAAAGTTCATTAAATTCAAAATATATATTTCAATGTCCATTCGCTTTGACACTGAAAAAGAGTTACAAAATATACAAATATACTTTAAAGTTATTAATATTAATTTAATAAGTTTTATTGAAAGATTTTTTTTTTTTTTTTTTTGATTGAAATGTTGAGCATTTCTTCAATATTTTATAAAGATAATGTTGAATATGTTTTTGACACAGAATGGGATCATCCCATCATGGTTAAATACATAGATTAATGGTAACGAATACACACATCTACTACTCATCTAACAAAGATCATAGAAAGCTTCGTCTCTAATAGATACTTCTTAATTGAATTAAATGGAATGCTGGGTATCGGTCTTTCTAACAATATTGTGTAATTTTAACTCCTATGATATGTCTAGACTTAATAACTACACTATTTGTATCATTCCTGGGGTTACTGTACAGGTAGAAATTAGATGTAGACAACACCATCCAATGCTCATTGACTGACCTTTATTATGATATTATTTATTTAATAAAGGTAATAATATTTACAAAACATTATTAACATAAGGAAAAGAGCAATGTCTACTTAGGCCTTCGGCTCGGTCTTAAATACAATGAGTGTGGATAACTAAGGATAGCTTAATTAATATTATTAACATATGTATGTCCATATTTTAGTGTTTGTGTTTGCAGGGCATGATGTTAGTATGTGGTCTAAATCAGTGTTTGTGCTTGAGTGGCAGGGCAGTTAGGGCATTGTGGAGTTATATTTGGATCAAAAAGGTGTAGGTGGGTAAGTTTGGTATGACCTAATCGGAGCCTAATTATTTTTATCTGGTCAACTCGATTGACACTTTCATGTGAAAGTCTCTTTAAGTAAACATCTGTATGGAGAGAGTTGTTGTTAATGTTTTGATACCATGTATTGCATTTGATAATATTCCTCTGAAGCTCATCTGATAGAGCAGATCGTAAATATTTGTTTAAATCCGTTGGGTTGGTGTTCTGAGTTGCAATTAGGGGCATATTAAGGGCGGCCTTGGTTGTTTTGTCTGCCAACTCATTGCCTTTTATGTTGGAGTGGCCTGGCACCCATAGTATTTTTATTCTTGGGGCAGCTTTAATGAGGAGGGATCTTATGGTGTCGGGGTAAGTATTGTGGTTGTTGATGTTGGATACTGCATCTATTGTCGAGAGTGAGTCTGTGCAGATAACGAAATATTTGTTATTTTTGACAATAAGTTTTATTGCTTCAAGGATAGCTACTGCTTGAGGAGTAGTGTGCTAGTATGGAAGTATCTGTTGTGATAGCAAAGGTTGCAGTTTTTTTTTTGGAATGAACCATCAGTGTAGATGAAAGTGTGGTTCTTGAGATTAGACTTTATTTTGAGGAAGTGTTGAATGTAGATGTTGGAGGGTGTAGTGGTTTTGCAAAATTTTCGAAGTGATGTATTTATTATGGATTTGGGGAGGAGCCATGGCGGTTTTGAGTCTAGTGGTTTTTGAGGGAGGTATGGTATGTTGTTTTGCTTGCAAGTATTTATTATTCTTGCAATGGCTGAAGTGAGTTTTGGAATTCTATGTGATTTGAAATGTTTAAAGTATTTGTAAATTGGTGTGTCCTTGGAGTTCAGTAATGTTTGGTACATTTTGGATAGAATATAGTCTATTTTTGCTTCAATTGGTGGTGTGTTAGTTTCGTTTGATAATCGATATTTAATCCCATTTTAATGTATAGTTCAAAGGGGTGGGTTATTGTGTGCTGACACATTCTTTGTACATATAATTTGAGTGTACAAAATTTTGTGACTTTTTATCTCCTAAATGGCTGGACCGATTTTGATGAAATTTTCTTTGTTATACTTATGGAATCACCTAAATAGGTGTAAGCTACAATTGGATCCAATAGGTGGCGCTGTTATTGAGATATAGGCAGTTTTTTATCAAATTTTTAACAGTCCTTGACCAGCACAGGTCAGTTTTTCAAAAATGTTTGCCGAAGTGCTAATACTAAGGTCATGTCAGAGTTTGATGACAAGCTTAAACTAGAAGAATATGAAAGTATTTTTGGAGAATCCACCGAAAATGTTTGAAATTTGGATGGTATTTTTGTATTAAATTCTCAACAAATAAAATGTATAGTTAATAATAATATTTATAGGGTTCTGTACCCAAAGTGTACCAAGCCTACACTGTCCGTCTGTCCGTCCGTTCACCAGAAGGGTCTAACTCATGAACCATAATAGGTAGATAATTGACAGAGTGTCAACTATCCCATTTGACCGTTTTTTTTTTATTTTGGACGATTTATTAATGTTTACTGACGTTGTGTTCCGTTCAGATTCCTTGCCACATTATTATTATTCTGTTCTTTGTCTACCTATGGCTTTAGAATATAATATTTTGAATAAAGTACCTCAACCAAAACATTTAAATGATCTATCTTATCTAATTCAGTAGCATTTGTTATCATTGCAAATTAAATTGTTCTACATCTTACCTGATTTCTTATTTATGAGTTTATCACTTTTATAACGTTCGTAATCCTCTAGACCTTCTTTTATTGCCGTAACGATCATAACAAACAAAAGTGGTATTAGCGATGTCAAGGGTGAAAGTGTTGTATCTGAAATTGAAAGTAGTACATATAATTTTGAAATACAAATTAACATGACGCGAACTGACTTACTGACAAAAAATGATACAATTGTGATCAATAGAAAGTAAAAATAGACAGCTCGTCGAAATTGCTCATAAAAATTTATAGGTATAAATGTTAACCATGTGTATTTTGTTGTCTTTATTCGATTCAAATGATTTTTCGCTACTCTCTCATTATTGCCCCCAATTCGTATGCGAATCGTATTCTCAGTATCGATAGAAGTAGATGAAGTAATCGTCATATTATAACAAATATTGTAGAACGAAATTGATAGAAAGAGCTTTTGTTAATTTATTACACCTATAAAACACAATTTTTTCTTTTTGTTTAGTTTTGACTCGTATAGCAGTAGTGCTACGGAACGTAGGTAAATATAAACTGAGTGCATAAGAAAGGAATTGAGATCAGAAATGGGTATGTCGCACACTATCTATCTATATCATAGGTGAGATAAGAACTGACCCAGGTGTATTCAATAGTTATAAAATGTCAATTTGAAGATACGATAACCAAGAATTCAAATGCAATTAAGCTGCTCTTTGCTATTTCTGGTCATGTAGTCAAGTAAGACATTTTATCTCAATTTCTAAAATTTAAAAATGAATGCAACATGGCATTTAGTAGTGCTGTACTTATAATTTTTTGTAATACATGGATTTCGATACATGGTTCTTTCTAATATATCCTACAAACTTCAGACTATTCAGATCATTATTCACTCAGTAGCTGATAAACTGTTGTGAGTTTGCTTTAAAATAATCAAAATCAAATTAATAAACAATTTTAATTGCTTTTAATCGTACGTTATCTACTACTACGAGTATATAGCAGGTAAGGTATGCATGCTCTAGAACTGATAAAAATTAATGTTATTTTTAAACAAAAACGACACAATTAGGTTATAAAATCGAGAAAGACATAGTACAATAGTATGTATATCCATATCCCTTACACTATGGAATAAATTATACACTACTGGCCAAAGAAATAGATACAAAAATTTATTTCTTATACAATAGTGGGCATTACTTGATTGATTGTGACTCACTTTGATTCAGTTGCTCCCTAAACTGTGAATATCAATCACACTTTAAACAAAGTAAATTGTGTCTCTCCCTTCAAATGACTGTGACTCAATCACAGTTTGAAATCACTGTTTAGCTTATCTCTAATTTGAAGTGCTAAAGAAAAACTTAATATAAAATAACAATTCTTGAAATATACCAATTTTATACTGAACAGTAAAATATGCATGTAAAAACAAGAATTTCCAAAAAATTACCTTTTTTACTTTGGTGTTCATTAAGATTGACATTAGGTCACTAGCCGTCTGTATAACCGTCAATATTCTTAAAGACTGCTTTTTGGTCATAGTTGCTATTAACTGCGCAGTAGTTTTTGTTCCCGCCTAGCCATCTGGTAACATTTAGAGCTACCTTGGGAATATCGCAGGCCTTCTGGGTAGGAGCACTGAAGTGCCTCTTTTCGGTCTGAAACCCAATTACAGTTCGGATAGACCATTTGGGGCCTCTGTATTATACAGTATTAGTTGCAATCTGGCGCATATGATATGTGTAAAGCTGGGGGTTGGTTTGCTTTCGGGATGAGTAATAGCAGCTGGTTCTTTCAGTATTTGGGGAAGGGTCCTTCTCTAATGAATCTAGTGAATACTTCGAAGAAGACTTGTGGTTTCTCTTCTAAGAATGTAATTAGGGATGCTATTCAGCCCTGATGATTTGTTCACCTTCAGCCTTTTAGCAGCAGCCTCTAGCTCGAATATTGTGATAGGAGGAACATCATCCTTTGTAACATGAAGTGACCGAAGCATCCTCAGCAATCCTCTTGGTGGGAAGAGGGTGGCCACTATGTTGTCCATTAGAGTGGTGGAAGAAGGTATAGTGTTATTGAGGACTTGTGACCAGTGCATTACAATTTTGTAAACGCTGCCTCAAGGATTCTGATCCACTTCTGTTAGCAGCCTGCAAAATGCTTGCTCTTGAAGATTTCCTTGCTGAGTTGAAACTTCCTTTGTCAGAATTCGACGTAGTGAAGAAGCAGAGTCTCAGCATGTTACAGGTTATTGTATCAGGCTTCTTAGATTTTTTGTTCTATAATAGTGTTTTGTTTATACAAATCTGGTTGCAATCTTGTTGTTTAAGTTCAATTTAATGGTAGGTCAATAGATTGACCACTCAATGATGACCAAATTATGCTCTCGAATTGTAATTAAAGTTGTGGATCGTTATCTGGTTGAAATTTCCATAAAAATATGGTAGCATTACCTTGTTCAACTGAAAATGAATCCTTCTCTAAATGTCTTCCAGTTGTTTGCAATTTCCCAGAACTTCAATACACATAGTGCAGCCATCTGGAATGCAATTTTCAGGAATATTCAGATTCATTAGTTAAATTCAAAATAAACCTGTGCACATAGTGCAGTCCCCGGAATTTATGTTTTTATTTTGGCAGGAATTTTCAATATCAATGTTGCCATCAAATCGATATACCCTTTGTTAACCCTATCTGGAGTTCTTTACCATTTGGATGACAAACGTTCCTTTCTGCATTTCAGCCATATAATTGCATTTTTGTTTCAACACCCCAAGGAATGTTATGTCATTTATTTTCACTTTATTTTCCTTACCAGGCCTTACATACACGCGCACGTTTAAGTGCAAATTTATAATGCTAAGCAACGGCTCTAGGAATAGCTTGCAATTCCACTTGTTAGTTTTGCTCTTAACAAAGTTCATCAGACAGTTTGTGATGATCAGAGCGGATATTAGTTTAGAAATGCTTATTGCTTAAGCATTCTGCTTATTGCTTAAGCATTCTGCTTATTGTTAAAATGCTAATTTCAACGATTTTGGATTACTAAGGATTATTTCGTCATTTTGTTCGAAAACAATAAGATAAATTCCCAACTTTGTTCACAAGAACAATTCCACATTTCAGTTAATACATTAATTCTTTCTGGTAAATCGATGTAAATCGCCGATTTCTTAATATACAATACTTTTGGCAACGTTGCGTGTGTTGGCCGTGATCAGCAAAATGAAGTGTATTCCGAAATCTTCGACTGAAATAAGCAATATTAACCCCTTATAATAATAACTAGCATTTTGCACCAAGGTATGGAAGCCTCGGACTCATACGTACAAAATTTTTCCCAACAGAGCTTATTCTTTTGACATACTATCCTGTTATCGACCTCTCACAAAAATCTGATTATTGCGTTCATTGCTGTGTACCGAGAAAAAAGTAAAATAAAATTAGGGGATCCCAAAATATGAAAATAACAACTGAAATAAAGAAGAAAGTCCCATAACTAACAATTTTGTCAAATGAAGCAGAGAAGTAGCATTTCTCCTGAAAAAAAAAATCATTGATATTTCATAAAGTTGAAGAAGGACTAATAAGAAAAAAGGATATTATACGACAAGGTATTATGCAATCACATAAACTAATCATATGTAACACTTTGTTGCGCACATAACAATGGTAACACGATAAGCCACTTCATTCACTGACTGTCGCTTATGATTATGCTGCTACAGACTGTTTACGTAAGAATAGATACGATAATAATAGATAATAAGATACGTACACATTGCATAAACACATTATAGCTTTCGTTTGTAAATTAAGTTTAGCCTTGACATTTGAAATATGTAAAAGAAAACGACCATTGACAAGTACAGAAGTCTTTATTCTATAGTGGAGAAAGTGCAGATGGCAACATACAAGATCGTGATGACGCGGATAAAGAACGTTTTGCTGAGATTGATTCAAAATTATAATTAAAACGACATCTTTAATGCCGACTGGTTTGTTTTTCAAAGGTTTATCAAGTAATGAGCAATGCTTTGGTGGAAAACCGAGCAAAGAGAAAATATCTGTTTTGGTAGCATGCAACATGACTGGTTCGGTGACGGCCAAATCAACGATGAATTTAACAAAAAAGCATGGCTGACAAGTGAAATTTTTACGAAATGGTTTTTACAACTGCACAAACTGCCAGAAACAATTGCAAACTGTTTTATAAAGGCAAGATTTTCGAATGATGCTGACTCCAACTAAGCATTGGGATGAAGAGGACTTTGTGCCATTATCTACAATCTTCATTTAGAGCAGTAACAAACTTTTATGCATCATTTGAAGACTACGTCTATGTTGATATTGATGTGCACACCAGGGGCAACCTGTCCGAAAAGAGAAAGTCGTGGAGTTCAGGCCATCCCTGATATTTCAGATTCAGATAACGATGAAGAAGAATTCGCGGGTGCTAACAGGGTGTTACCTATATTTGGACAAATGTTTGATTATCAATTGACATTTTTCAAATCTTTGCGGTGCTAAGGAGTGTTTGACTCTCTCTGAATATATTAAAAGGTTTTGTTGAGGAAGAAAAATGGAAGAATGTAATCCAAACTAGAAATATTGATTATTTTAAGTATAAATAGTATCATAGTTTCTGTATTACGAAGTAATTTTCACTATAGGGAAGTTTGACAGTGATTAGATTTAATGATGTCCATGTAACGTATACTTTATTTTTTTTAAATTAAAGATTAAAAACTAAAAAGTCAAAAGACGCATAGTTGGTTTATGCAGAGGTTCTTTGTTTTTGTCTTAAGATAAAAACAAAATTTTGTGATCGTCCCAATGATGAGGGAATGAAATTGTTTGACTTTAGGGTTCCTGTCCGTCCGTCCGTCAGTGAGCTCTACGGAATCGAAATAGGTAGACAGTTAAAATTTTTACTGAGTGTGTAATTCAATTGCCGCTATAATGATAAATAATTAAAAAAGAATAAAGTTAAAAAATTAAAGAGGTTTTAGCTAATTTTTTTGAAGTATACTTTTAAGCAAAAAAATAAACAACTTCAGACAGAGGTACAAGCTTTACATCCAACGAAAATATTTAAAAAGGACATAGTGTTAAATCTTGAACGATGGTGCGGTACTCTTCGTGGGCAAGTCCGACTTGTACTTCACTGATTTATTATTTTTTTTCTTGTTTTCAGAGCTCATTTACAAGTCGTCACAACTTTGCACTACAGTGATGTGCATGGCCCATCTTACATTGTTGCATGAATCAGTTAATTCTTCATTGAAATAAACCTTTGCTATAAATTACATTGTCAAATCACAGGCTGTAGGAGACAACCTTCAAACTTCACTTCTCAATAACTCAACTCTTACAAAAAAGCTTCAGTGAATCATCCAAACGAACAAGTCAGGCGCCTTTTAAAGAGACGCGGAAATGGAGGGGTCAGAGTGGTGAGGCGGCTGAGAAGATCGCAAAAAAATAAGTATAAATTAGCATGTTACAAAAAAGTCTTTTAAATTTAAGCAAACGAAACAATGCTGGCAGTCTCACAAAATAGCATACACTTTTCAATCAGCTGTTCAATGGAAATCGTCGCGTTTTCTATCACACTTATGGTTTTTTTTTTCGACTAAATTGACAACGTTCGACATCAATAAACGTCGATGTTTTCTACCACATACCCGTATAAGAATGTTACCCCTTTCTTATTAATCCAGTTTTTAATACAAAACATCTAAATTTCTAAATTTTTCGGTAGGTTATCCAAAAATTGACTTTCATATTCTTCTATTTGATCTTTGGGATCACAACAAAAATCAGCCAAGTAGGATAACCCATTCTCAAGAGATACGCTTACAAAGAAAAGGATTTTTTAAAAAAATGTTTTTAACTTTTGTCCTTGCTACTTGATGACGTAAGAGCGCAATGAAAATTTCTCTTACAGGCACCGCATATTCCTCTATGTTTAAAATATTCAAATTATTTGGCGCTAAGGCTTTTGAGTTACGAGATATATTGAAAATATTGGCGACATATTTACTCAATACCATCTACAAAATTATAGCCATACTCATACAAAATAGGCTTCAGTGCATTGAGAATGCTTTAAGGGACGAACAGGCTGGTTTTCGCCCCAATCGTAGCTGTGTTGACCAAGCTAACACACTTCGTACCATCGTCGAGCAATTTATTGAATGGCGCTCTCCATTATACAAACTGTTCGTCGATTTTAAGAAAGCATTTGACATACTTAAGCGCAACTCCATCTGGCTGGCCTTGAATCGAAAAGGAGTCCCCCCGAAACTAATCCGGCACATATCAGCTGGCTGCCCCCTTCACCGCTCCTCTTTGCCATTGTGTTGGATGATGTCATGAATAGCCTCACCCAGCACAGGAAAACTGGCAAAAGGTGGAACCTATCACGCCTTCTGGAGGACTTGAACTTTGCCGATGACATTTGTCTCCTTTCGCACAAATTCTCCGACATGCAAGCGAACAACTTAGTCGGGCTGACACGCACCGTCGGACTGGAGATAAACATTGAAAAGACCAAGACCATGAGAATCAATCATTCCAATACATGCCATATAATGATCAACGGTTGTGCGATCGATTTCGTAGAAAGCTTCTACTACCTCGGTTGCATCATAGCATCAGACGTAGGAGCGGAAGCGGATGCTATCTGCACAATGAGCAAAGCAAGGTCAGCATTTGGCCGGCTCAAACCAATATGAGCAAGTTCTCAAATTTCTAGACACACAAAACTACGAATATTTTCAGCATGTGTGAAATCAACGCTACTATACGGAAGCGACACATGGCTGATCGTGAATTCCATCACACAGAGATTCCAAGCTTTCGTCAACAAGTGCAGAGAATTCTGGCCAAACAATATTTCTAACTAGGCATTATGGCGTCTATCAAACGAGGAACCAATATTGAAGCAGATAAATCGTAGAAAGTGGCGGTGGATTGGCCACACGCTAAGGAAACAACCAAATAGTATCGCGAGAATGTCGCTAGAGTGGAACCCGCAAGGGAGCAGAAGCCGCGGCCGGCCAAAGACCACCTGGAGAAGATCAATCCAGCGTAAGCTTGCTGATGTCAACATCACATGGGATTGCCCAGAATCGTGTGCAATGGAGAAGCCTTGTAGAGGCCCTATGTTTCAGAAGAACATCAGTTTTTGACATGACTTTAGCACTTAAAATTTAACTTGTAACACTTTAAATCTGTGATGTTATGGGACAATTTTCTTTTTTTTTTAAACAATATTTTCAATTTTAATGCTTGCACCTATTTCTTTGTCCAGTAGTGTATATATGTATGTCCTTAGTACAACAAAAACAACAGAATAACAAAATGAAAAGAGAATGAACGATTGAGAGAATGAAAGAGAAATTGTTCTGCAAAAGCTTCATAACGGTATTAAATACAAAAAGAAAAGGAAAAAAAACACTGTCACCAGGGTGAACATACCAACGGAGAAACAGAAAATTTAAAATAACAGTATTTGTTTTCGGATTTAATACATGTAGAATGAAGAACAGTATATGAAAAAAACAATAAATTAATGATGTATGTACTTATGTACAGGTTTTGTAATCGATAGTTATCGATTATTTCATATAAAAACAAGCAACCGATTAACCGTTTAATGTTTTGGTCACTTTAAATTTTTTCCTATTTTTTCATTTAAAAAATATTTTTTGCTTTTTATAATAAAATGAATGAATTGTGTATAATTTGCCTAATTGGATTATTCCAAAAATGTATGGATATGTGTAAAATATTCAAAAATAAGGGAAGTTTCAAAATTTAATTTAATTATCATACAATGTATTTCTTATGCAAGTAGCTGCTGAATAACAACAATAACAACAGCACATAAAAAAAAGGTGAACAAATATAAAAAAAGAAATACAGGTGAACCTCGATTATTCGGAACGGTAAAATAGAAAATTCTAGTTAGTGGAGATGTTAGCCAGTAAGAGCTTTGCAGTTCATCTGGAGTGATCACATACCCTTAGGCAGTGTGAAAGACGATGATGGTAAGCACAGAGGGGAAAGGAAGTTATAGTACTTATTATAGAACGTGCATAAAACTCGGAAAAGATCATGGCATGGCATAATTAGCTCTACATCTAACCAAGGCTAAAGGGATAAAGTTTCTGGTGCAAAAAGAAAGCTGATTTAGGAGCACAGGAGAATATATGATCCCAACTGTCAATTTATGAAGAAAATTAATCCTTAAAGCAATCCAACAATGCTATAGTGATGGAAGACTGATCAGGATGAGTCTATCAGAATAAGGTGGCTACCTTGAATTAGGATTCCAGTTTAGACCAAGAAGGGCAAACAAAAGAAATTGCTTCTGAACAGACTCAATTCGAGCATTACAATCTTCGTGGTATAAGAGTCATTAAATTCAATAGACCAACGTTTAATGAATCAAAAACACCCTTCGCCTTGTTAACAATGGTGGAGATATGCAGATTAAAGCACAGTTTTGTATCAAAAAGAACTCAAAGGTCAATAAATGTGGGCACACGCTCAAGATGGGCATTATCAGTCGTTTAAGTACACAAATGAGGTTTACAATGATGAAATATCATGAACTTACATTCGGAGCTACTAAGGTATAAGTAATAAGTTAAGCACCACATTCTGAAAATTAAGCTTCTAAGTGGATTTTCTTTCTTCATTGATTGCTTGGAATTTCAATCAATCTCATATATATGTATGTATATGGTATATGCCTAAATAAGTCGAAAATTTTAATTATGATTACAAAAACATAAGAAAGATTGAATTCAGAATGAATGGAAATGGGATGAAATTTGGTATGCAACCAACTATACTATTGTAAATGAAAAAATAAACAAATGTGTACAAATATTCTTGAATTTCAATGAAATAACTGGTAATAAAACTGGTAATCATGATTAGTACATGTATAAGATTAAATCCATTCAGCCATATGTCTTATACTCCTAATGGCAACCAGTGTCCCGAACAAAAACCCAGAATTTAAATCAGCAACTATACCATACAATATTTACTTACTTGTCTCATACTGTACTATAAGGCCAAGATTACACTTTCTTCTAAATCAAAGAGTCTAGATTATTTGTCTGGATCGAATCTTGCTATAAATTTATAATGATAATACAGAGCAAATGTTTTGATGTTGTATAATCTATAATTCTAAACATTTGTTAGCCATTGCACTCAGCATCCCTATAGTTAAAACAGCTCGATTTATAAAAGTCCCCATAATTGAGATTCAACTGTATACCAACAACAACAAGAACAAAGAATATTCGTATGCTACCAAAAAAAAAAACTGCTGCAAAAATCTAAGAGAGCGTTAACTTTCACACACACACGCGCAAACACATGGGTAGAAATTTTTGTACGCATCTTCATACACATACACATGCACACACAAAGATGAATTACGACGCGTGGGAGCAAGCAACGGAGGCTGACAACTACAAATGGACGCTACAAAACCATGCTCTCGCTTTCATTTCGTAAGTCGCTGCTGCTACTGCTGCAGCTTACTTACACTCGGCTGCTTTCGGAACAATACGAAACAAAATGTACGATGACACAACAACCAACATAACCAACACAACCAACATAGCCAGCACAACACAACACAACACACGATGATAGTACGTACCACGACGATGACGACGCCAACGACGGTCGGTCGACAACGATGAAACACTATAATTCAAGCAACATCAATAGTATCAAAATCAACATCACTATGAATATGAGCATGAGCATGAACAGCGATGCGACCGCGACCGAACTTAAGAACTTAAACGCTTTTGGTTTACTTTTTTTTGATAAGCTCAGTTAGTGCCAAACTGTATATTGTATTGTGCGGAATCTCGTGTGCTCCTAAAGTGCCGACGGCAAATAAGAAAAACAAAAAAAAAAACAGCAGCAGCATCAGCACCAGCATCAGAATCAGCATCAGCAGAAACAACCGAGCCACCAGCAAAATAAAAAATAAATATTAATAATAAAACAAAAATAATAGAATAGAAAAAAAAAATAAGAAAAATTCAATGAAATAAAAATAAAAAAAAAAATTAGAAAAACTAACACAAAAACTAGAAATTAAATAGAAAATAACAAAAATCAAGAATACAAGAAATACAAAGCTGCATTTAATTAGAGAAAGGAGCGCAAAGGCAAGAAAGTGTGTAATTATAAAAGAAATTATAATTAATGCTGGAAACGGGTGCGTGCGTGCGTACGTGTGTGTGTGTATGTGAGTGTTTGCATCTCACACTAAGAAGTGCCGTTTTTCGCATCATCTTAGTATTTTTTTGTTTTTGTTTTTCTCAATGTCGATTTTTTTTTAATTGTGTACTAAATATTTTTTTTTTTTTTTTTTTTTAAAGAAACTATGTTTTATCTGAAGTGTCATGAAGATAGTATTGTAGTTGATGAAAAAGATATACAAAAAGAGTTACATTATAAATAAATTATATGCATATATCTATATAAAAATATATAATTTAATTGTTTTGTTTTTTTTTTTTTTACAGTGTTTTTGTTTAACAAAATTAAAATAACAGAAAAAAATTAAAAAAAAAAAAAAAATGAAATAAATAAAAAGAAAATCAAATATGAAAGAAGGAAGAAAACAAAAGCAAAAGCATAGCGGCAAATTTGCTTAGAAAATTATGAAATGTAAGTAATGATGATGATGATCAATTTGATATATTTTTTTTTTAATTTCAACAGATCAGATATTTAATTTTAAAGAATTTAATATTTCTATTATTCAATTACTTTGTTGTTATTGTTGTTGTATATATATATATATATGTAAGTATATAGTGTATGTAAGTATATATGTACAATATAACTAAGTCAAGTCATGTATTTTGTTAGGTCATGTGTATTTGTATGATGAGGACAAGAAAGCACATACTTAGATATTACATATGTACATATATCGACACACGTTTTATTGTATCTATGATTGTGTGCATGTATATACATATATATATGTGTGATGATAGTGTTTTGTTGAATTGAGCAACCAAAGAACAGCGCTTCCAGCCGCCTGAAGCTCCTGTAGGCAGGCACTAACAAAATGAGGCGCGGCATATTCTGTCAACCAATTAATTGTGTTTAATTGCTTACATCCATCGATCGATCGTTCTTTGCTAAAAATTCAGAAAATTATTTAATATTTTTAAACAAATGACAATTGACAAAACATAGAATTAAGAAAGATGTATTGTACTAAAAGAAAAGAAAAGAATGAACGAAATACAGAACATCAAAACTAAATTACTATACAAAAAACTGAACTGTATATTATCTGTGCTCAAACTTAACGGTATTATCTATATACTATTGTATATACGTATTATGATATGTCTGTGTGTGGGTGTGTGGTGGATAGAATGAATGAAGAAAGAGCGAAACAAATGAAAATGGCGGGCGTTAACGTCGACAGTGACAGTGACTGCGACAGTGACTGAGACTACGACACAGTGGCTTAAGTTTTTGATTTCATTTGTCCTTTCTTAAGTTATATACACATACATACGTGTATATACTATAGCATACATATACAACAATATACTGTTCAATGTTTTATGTATGGATATACATACATACAAACATACCTACATGCATATGTACATATTGCGCATTCGTTCTTAATATCATCATCATCATCATCATCAATTTATCGTAAGTTTGTTTCACTTTCATTCTATTCATTATTATTGTTGTCTTCTTTGTCATCATTATCATGCTCATCATCAACATCAACATCCTAATCATCATATTCATTGGAGTCGTCGGAGTCGTCTTTTAGTTTAGTCGTTTGGTCGTTTAGTCTCTCAGTCTTCGTAATCATTTCCTTTTATCCAATTTTTTTTATTTTATTTTTGTCTTAGTCGGCTGCTGCTACAGCTACTGTGCTACTGTTACTGCTGTTTTTCTGTTCCTTAAATACCTTTTATTTTTAGTGTGAATGTGTAAAAGCATTTCCTTGTAATGTTTGTAGCCCTTAAAATCAGAGATCTCCATACAACATCTCTCAGTTGAGTTCCCTGCTTACTGAGTATTAAAGCCCCTCCATACAAAATCAACTATAGTCCTAGAGACTTTATATTAAAACTCTCTCAGGCATGTGCTAGAAATCTCTTTCCAACCCATAACCTAACCTAATTATAATTCCCTGGTGCCAGAAATCTCTTTCGATGGAAATCTGACTTTTATAAACACGATTTATTGTTTTAAGTGAAAATTTTGCATTTTCAATATCTAAGTTCGAATTTTCTAGCACAACTACAGAGACTTGGAAATCAATTGGCAATTTCTGGTACATGCCTGTATAACAATATTACTAGATATGTATATACTATATATATATATATCTATGTATCTAGAGAAAGTATTGAAACTTTATAAGGCCTATTTTAAAAATAAGCATATTTTCAACCTATATACATCTATATGTGTTTCTTTGAATTAGGCCGGTTGAAAATTGAAATTGATTAGAAAAATTTCAAGCATTGGCAATATTTAGAAATTCTATAGATTGCTCAGCTGTTGGATGTTAAGGGTATTTCGATTTCGGTTAGCCATAGTTTTACTTTCTCTGTTTGCCTGATGTCAAGCATAGCAACGGCTGCAAAAGATTTACTTACGATTTTAGGTGGATGGGTGGCTGGATATATGGTATTATAGTAATGTAGTTGGGAGGTAGGTTAGCTGGTGTATTAAAAAAAAAGCACATTGACTTGTCGTCGATAGGTGGGTTGGTTGCTTGCTCAGTCGGAGGGTCGGTGGGTGGTTCAGTTCAGTTCAGTTTGGTTCGCTTCGGTTGCCTTTTTTAGTTAGTGAGTCAGTCATTCACTCAATGTGACTTTATTGTTGCTACTACCAGTAAATATTAGACTTGTCTTCTTTAACTTTGCTTGTCTTCATCATCTTATAATGCTTAGTTTGTTCGTTTGGTTTGGTTTGGTTTTCGTTTTGTCTGTTTGTTAGTTTGTCCTTTCTGTCATTCGTTCGTTCGTTCATTCATTCATTCTTTCTTTTCTTCTTTTCATCCGTTTTCCTTTCTTCTTTCCTTCTCTTGTTTGTTCACTCATTCATTTGTTCATGTTGTGCTTTGCCTTGCTTTACTTTGCTTGCACTTGATTCTTACGCGCTTCCTTTGTTTTCGTTTACTCACACTCATTGCTTCCTCTATCTACTATTTGCTTTTTGAAAATGTCGTCTTTTGGTTGCCTTTTTGCCTCGTTGTTGTCACTGTCATTACCGTGGTCTGTTGCCACTATATATTTTACATAAGTACACATATAAGGATATATATACTACACAAACAACATTCACATATGTATATATGTACATACATACATGTGTGTGTGCATGTATATTTAATATTATGTATACGTATGCATATATAAATTTATGTGCTCCAACAAACATACATACATATGTATAAGTAAAACATATACACACACTAAACTAATATTTGGTTAATATATTTTTTGATATCTTTTCTTTTCTTCATTTCATTTCTTTTCATTTTCATTTTCATTTTATTATTATTATTCTTGTTCTGTTTTATACTTTTTGTTATTGTCCTTTTAATGTGTTTTTTTTTCAACTTTTTCCCTTATTTCTATTTCTATTTCCATTTCTATTTCCTCTTCTTCTTATTCTATTTCCTTATGATTATTAACTTTTTTCTTTTGCTAACAAATTTCTCAACATAAATGATGATGGAATGATAGTATAAAAGTATCTTATTCATACTCAGCCTCTCTCTCTCATTTAGTTATGATGTTACATACTGATTCATTCATTTCTTAAGTCAGTCAGTTACATACACACATGTGTCACATTAGGACTAGTGATTATAGTATGAACTAATAAATGTCTTTCAATTCCTGAAGACCTTTTTTTCGAAGGGCGGAAGTAACACATTTTTTCTATGTTACTTCTAGCAGCAACTGTTCATAATCATAATCACAATCAGATTCATCTTCATTTATGTACTGACAGTTTAACAGAAACTAATGCATCTTTATTCAAATCTTCTAAGGCAAAGAGAAATCAATATGTATATAGTACATCAATACAGTTTCCATCCGATACTAAACTTAGGGTTAAACCTTTTACTGAACTCAAATCAATTTTCACTTTTTCCTTAACAATATTAAATGGTGGTTTTCTTCTTTTATGTTCTTCTTTATCATGATAGCATAAATTTTTTACAGCACATGATTGAAAGTATTTTTGCTTTTGAAGTATTGAAAATGGGTTCTAACAGTTCTTTTTAGAGGTTAGTCAAGCTTTTGAAGGAATTTTGATACAAGTTAATGTTTAAACAGTGGCACGTCATGGGTAAAACGTAGTTTCTGGGTCACAAACACATTGCTAAAAATAAAATAAAATGTTAAGACATCAATACATGTATTGCTGTTTCTGATCTGCTTATAAATTATACAAATCAGCATGTTTTGTCAAGTTGCCCCTAGGAATGATGTTCCATCCAATCTTTTGGTCGAGTCTACTGTACCTTAGTATTTATACTTATATTAAATGAATGACTGACTGATTGTTTCACTCGCTCACTTTACTTATAGGTATGAATGTGTATATGCCTTCCTTTTCTTGGTTATGCACTGCTGTTGCTATTGATGATGATTATAATGATGATGGTGCTTTTGATGCTTCTGTTATTTTTTATGTCAAAATGTATTTGGTGAATTTCAATCTGATTGGAATGTTTCTTCTGTTCATGCTGATGCTGTTCTCCTATTACTATTGCTATTTTTATTGCATGACCAAGCTCCTGCTGCTTCTGTTGTGTAAAAAGAAATGGAAAAGAAAATACTAGAAAACAAATCAAAAAAAAAATGAATAAAAATAGAAAACGTCAGTCAATAGAAAGAACAATCACAACAATCACAACAATAACAAGAACAATAACATAATCATCAGCATCATTATCATCATCACTGTCATCATCATTAACATCATTGTCATAGTGTCTCTCTGCGGAGGCTGAACGACATGCAAAGCATGACATTTATTTTTGTCTGGTAATTGTGCTTCGAGCGTAAATTAATGTTATAATCGATAATTTAATGTTGTTGTCCGTCGTCCTTTCGTTGAAAAGGAAAAAAAAAAAATGAAATGAAAAAATGAAAACAAAAATTGATGTTCAAAAAGAAAAACGAAAACCCAGAACACACAAATTACACAGAGAATACCCCAGTCACCAACCAAGTCAACAACCAAGCCAATAGCGATGGCGATAAAAACGTGTTAACGTGAGATAAAAGAGTACAAGCGTTTGAAAATGATGAAATAAAATGAAAAGAGAAAGTGAGGGAGAGTGACAGAGAAAGATAAGGACAGAGAGTGTGTCAAGTGTATGGCATGGCATGGCATGGCATATCATATTATGGTAAAAACGAGTTACGAGGAGCTTGACAGGGTCAGGAAGGACAATGTTATGTTGTTGATGTACTCTGACTGTAGGCGTTTTAAGGGCAATGAAAAATTGACAACATGATCCACTAACTTGTTTGGTTGTTTATTTATTCATTCATTCATTCATTCTTCCTTCATTTATTTATTTATTTATTTTTGTTCATTTCCCTTTTCCTTTCATTTCCATGTTATGTTGTTTCGACCTTTGTCAGAAATCATTCACAATTCACAATTCACATTCAATCATTCATGTTCATTTGCGTAAAATAAATGTTGACAGTTTTCGATTATCATCAAATGAAGAAAAATAGATAAATTATTGTGTGCACATAATAACAAAATATTGTATGCAAGGCATTTACACTTACACTTATGTAGGTTAAAAAGAAATAAATAAACCATAAATTGAAGAAAGCCACTACACTTCTGCGAGGGTCTATCAATAATGCATACCAAATAATATCCTTTCAAGGTACAATAATATTTTTAGTCTAGCGCACGGGTTGCATTCAATATGATTCCTTTCTTAGCATCACTATTTCCTCTCTGTTATAGATTGATTATTAACAAAGAGCACAGTTTGAGTTTCTGCTGTGAGCATATTTTGAGTGGTACTATACAGTCTTGTATTGACCCTAGAAGGATATTTCAGTTAATCCTCAAAATAAAAAACTTTGTATTCTACTGATGAAAGAATTTTTAAAATCTTATGATTAGTTTCGAAGATTATCTCTTACATCCAAACAGACATTTCCTCTTTATAATATTTGTATAGATTAAGATGAAGATTTTTCACCATTTATAAAATGAATATGCTGCTTTAGGATTGCAATTAGGTTAGGTAATATTAAGTTTCTTAGAAAACTGATGATTTTCATAGATTTTGGCCACAATAGTTTTAAGACCATTATCATCTGCCCTAAATGAGGACAATTATTTCTTAAAATATCTACACAGTCCATATTGTAATTATCATTCATCATTTGCTTCGCTAGAATGAAATCGTTATGAATTCATGATTTGTTATTATTCCAAATGGCAAAACTTGACAAACTTGACAATGAAGAGAGTTTTGGTCATGTATTAAGCGATAGTCATGTGCAGTGTATGAAGATAAAAACCCGGGCAACCTGCATTTACTCAATAATGATCGCAATAGAAGAAGACGAGAAAGGAGAAAGTGAAAATAATATGGGGAGATATAGCAAAAAGTGACCACAAGCAAATTTTAGTAAATAAAGAGGATTTTCTAAAAGATTTGACGAGAAATGATTATACATATGTTAAAGCTAACCCAATAAGTATTCAATAAATGCTTGGGAAGTAGAGGTAGAGCAAGATCTGCCTGGGTATCTAGTTGCCCTTAGGCCCACTAGTCCCGGCCTAGGGTGGCCAGTTATTAGGGGCGGCCAATCGTGACAAAAAACACATGTGGCGGGCCACACTGTCTGCACTGCATCAACTGTAACAACAATCTTCCTAAATCACTTTTGTACCTTTTATATACTTATAAAATATAGATGTGTTACTCATGCTGTTGTTGGTTAGTTCGTGCAGATGCATTCAAAAGTTTCCATCAAAAATGACACAAAATATAAGAGATCCGGTTTATGCAAAGCAAGACGTATTTCTTTGAAACTGTATCGTTTTGAAATGACCGTCATGACTGTTTCTTTTGGAGATGTTTACTGGATTGCATTATCGTCACAACTAAAAACTTCAATGTATGGAAATTGACATTACAATTTTCTTAGAACTCTAAGAGGTAGCGAAACATATTATAGGAAAACACGAGAGAACTTTGATGATTTCGAGAACAAGGCCAAAAAACTGTCCTTTATACAGGAATATGAAAGAGATTTTCGAAGCAATCGAAAGCGTAAGCTACTTCCTGGCAAGAGTTATACAGGTGAGGAGGTGCAACAAAGGAATGGTCACGAAAATTACAGAATCACTACTTTTTTGGTAATAATTGATACTTTATCAGAAGAACTGACGAAACAAGCGCGTCATAAGTTTAAGAAAAGGCCAAATTTTTGGTCAATTTTCGTGCTCACTGCAGTTTGAAAAATGTCGATCGGAACAGTGCTTTCAGTTTTTTGAAATACACCATATACCTATAACAGTTCACGTCATTAAATTCTCTGGAATGTCACCTGCATTCAAACACTAGTGCTTGTCTATCTATCTATCGACCAGATATATTTTTAGTATTTTTCAATTACTGAGCTTCTACGACATCATGTATTCATATTGTATTAACAATCAATAATTCATCGTACTTATATAACGTGACCAACGGGACATTTTTACAATAATACATTCATAATTTACGGGTGGACCATCTGCAGCAGATTTTTATGGGCTCGGCAAAAAATTCCTATTAATGTTTTTTCCAGAGATGATTGTTATTTCGCTAACACATTATTAGTTCCTCGCCAAGACACGCCTCCAAAAATTGATGATGTCACGATAGTCAAATTGTAGTCAAACTATTATCTGATAACTGAATAATTGACAATGATATTAACGGTGTCACCTGTTTAATCTGGCAGAACTAAAATTTGTACTTGCACTTCTTCACAAGCTTGGATAAAGCACACTAGAATAGCATATATTTTTCTTGCTACCGGTTCAAATTGTAATATAGTTCGATTCTCCAAGATCATCTTTTTATTCTTTATTTACTACAATAGCTTCTGTTTCTGATCAAGGCATGATTAGATGAATTTAGATGCACAATCATTGGAGCGAAAACTGAGGTTCTCTTGTATCGAGTAATATGCCCTTCCGCCATTGCGATAACCGAATCCTTTGAAGTTGGAATATACGATTTCTTAAAAAAGGTTTAACCACCACAAATGTAACATTGTTCTAGCCGTCATTACAAATCCAATGAGCTATCGCATATTCAATATTTTAACAAGCTGTGACAAGAATTAACAGGTTTTACAATTTGTGAATAAGATTATTAGGAAAACGGGACACATGTGCGTTCCGATACTTGATTTACAAATCACTTTTAGCGATTTCTCTGCAATTCATAATTTCAAGGGCACATTCCACTTGGAGTTTCTAATGAAGAGCAGATTCTCAGAGCATCTGTTGTTTTAGGCTGTGTTACAATAGGTCCAACAACCTATCAGTTGCCAGCACAGAAATCGAATCCAATGCACAAGTTGGATACACCTTAAACAAATACATTATTTCCCACTGTATTGCATATAGAAGGCGTTCAAATTCCGCATCATAATACTGATAAATAATACTGACATAACACAACTATGGATACCAATTTCAAGTGGAACAAACACGTCAAGAAATTGGAAAAACTTAAACTGAAATTTCGAAACATGCGACCTACAACAAAATACTATTAAGTGTACAAATAAATATTCATACCTGTATGGGCTTATGGTATCCAATAATTTCAGAACGAAGTCATGAGATACATATGTTGTGAATTTGCTCTGGTAGGTGTATTGCAGTGACCTAGAAGGCGATCCTGGCTTCGAGTTAATCGCCACAATTATACAAAGATATGCAAAATCTCATATGTAAAGACTAAATGAACATATTAATAGTGATGCTTCAAGCCTTATGGTCCCAAGTGGTTGGTTTATATAAACATTTTCATTAAAGCTAATGATACAGATAAAAATTTGTTTACAGAGTTTAGTAACTCTTTCTACTGAAATATGTACATGTTATGTAATTTTTTATTTATTTATTGTTAACTAGAAGACTTAATTCTAAATTTTGACTTAATATATAATGAATATATTAACGATATTGAATAATATAGCAAGGAAAAATATGGGAGAAGAAAACCTAACCGGTGCACAGTGATCGGAATCCCCATTTTTTATTCATAAACTTCAAAACAAAAAAAATGCAACTGCAATGAAATTTGGCACTTACATTTGTGTAAATCAAATATAACTTTAAAATAAAATTTCTGCTTGATTGGACCACAACTTCACCTATCTCCCTGCCTGCATGTGATGTCCTATCGAGTGAGCTAACAAAATAATGTGAATATTATGAAGACTCTGTTCATCGAACTACAATATTGAGCTATGTATATATTGTGACAGATAGTTTTCATGCAAAAATGCAAACCTGTCCAATATGCCAATTCCATTTTTGAAGAACTTTCTTGAAATAACGATTGGATTGGATTTCATCAATGCTCAGTCCAACAGAGCTGCTTGTTTTCTTTACGGCGAAACCTGACCTTATCTGCAAGAATTCATGTTATTTTAAAATAATGCAAATATGCGCAAAAGTTATTACAACTATCTTATAATACACATATTGAAGTTTTTTGAACTCGCAAGCCATCTGTTGCACGTAAAAAGAAAAAATAAAATCGGCGTGCAAGGGGAGGAAGAGAGAAGAATGAAAGACTGAAATAGTCGAAGCAGACATAAGTTAAGGTGTATGTGTGAGAATGTGTATGGTCATTTTCAATGATCGCGTCGTTTATGAAGTTCGTAGACAGTTAATTTGTTGCTTTACATTTTGTTTATTGATCATTATCATCATCATGATTGCAATTAACATCACGCCGGGGGTATAGCAACGCGCGCCAGGCAATGCTGATATTATTTTAAAAATTTGGAATTTTTGTATTAACATCTGAATGAATAAAAAAGTAAACTACATTTATTTTGAGGAGTAGCATTTTAACATATGTTTTTGATATTTTTTCAAAGATTACAAAAACTATTGAATAGAATGTTTTAGATTGTTATTGCGTTTAAAAAATAAGAGCCTTAGAATATTTTGTAGCTGTGACACTTAAAAAACTAAGGTTAAGTACCCTGCAGTGTGCTTGGTGGCAAAAGTCCCAGTTTCGATAGTAATTCACTACCTTCTTTTCTTTGTACCTGGTGGGTATTGCATTCGCCAGTCAAAGGTAATGCAGAAGCGAACCAGCATGTGAGAAAAATTGAGATTTTAGTATTTGGTGTCCCGTTATCTCCCTCTCTCATCGAAAGGCGAAACGAAAGAAACTGATAAAGAACATTGTGGAATTTTTCAAAGTGAGTGAACACGTGTTTTATAATTTGTCGTCGGAGTCATCAAAAAAAGTGAGTTAGAAATCAATAAAAAGTTATAGAAATGGAACTACTGCTGATTGCAAAAGTCAAGCCACGAAACAGTTTGGACCAGTGATCCATACTGCAGGGTAACAATAGATTTTCGAAACTAAACTAAGACACTTTTACTGAGGTCATATTTAGTTACTCTGGCTCCAATACTAAGCATGTATAGAGAAATAGCATAATACCTACATATGTTTGAATATAATTTATATTGATTTTCGATCTTACTGTGGTTCAATATTTTTTCTTTTTATTTTGAGGCTTGCATTATTTCATTACCAAATAACTTCAAAAACATGAAGGTTAAAACACTAGCTCGTACTATGTTATTCCTCAGGCCAACTTTAATGAAAGGTCTAGTGTAGTAATAGAACATAATGGGTGGCAGAGGGGACTCCAATTTGGCGGTCATACTTACAACCTGTTTACAGACGGATCTAAAATGGCAGAGGGAGTGGGAGCTGCAGTATTCTGTTCAGAGTTTGACCTTAAACGGTCATATAAGCTTCCAGACTACTGTAGCTTGTTTCAGGCCGAGAATTAGCAGCCGAGCTAACTCCTCTCAACTCCCAAATAAACATATTCATCGACAGCCAAGCAGCCATAAAGGCAATACCGGCGGTGATAACAAAATCTAACTGTGTTCAACAATGTAGAACCAAAATTGACGAACTCTGTATTGATAGACGCGTCACCATCTTTTGGGTACCGGGACATAAAGGAATTGAAGGGAACGAGGAAGCAGACACACTCGCTAAAGCCGGCGCTAGCCAAGCTGATTAAGTCCCTCTCTATCCACGCTAAAAACAGAAATAGACGCAGCAACGATTCAGGAGGCGAAGAGAATGTGGGATGGAACACCAGAACCGCAAAAATAATGCTTCGCTCTGTTAATAATAAGATTACCAACTACATCTTAGCTCTTCCAAGAGAGGATTGCAAGTTATTAGTCGGAATACTCACGGGACACTGTTAAACGCCTTCCTACGCAGCCAAATTGGGCTTGGTACAGAGTGATGCATGTACAACATGCAACGAGGTAAATGTTACTTTGCCAATATCCAGCTCTCTACAGGTCACGCTTTAGCTATCTCGGATCTGTATCTTTCCTCTCCTTGGAAAGTATCGCGGATCAAAAGAGTAGCAATCTATTAAAGCTCACAAAAAAGTGCATAAAAACAGTATCTAAAGGGTCTCCATACTTCTTCTTGGCAACACTAAGGACCACTATTGGTCTATGTGAGATTTTTTGATCAGCCAAGCTAACCTAACCTAACTTAACTACAAAAACAACTAACTAACAATGATTCACTCAACTAATTGATCAAATTAGGTTTCTAAATATTTTTTCAATTCTATTCAATGGTATATTGTAGGATGGCCTGACGATGTTCATTTTGTATGTCATACTTGTAATGTTAGTTTTGTTTGTCTTAATGAACCTTTTTAATAATATCTCTGGTCTCTATTTTTCATTTTTATTATTACCATTATAATTATTTTTTTGTGATGATTAAATGTATTTTGTGTTCTTTTGTTTGTTTGTTTTTGTGTTTCATTTTTAATTAAGAAAAGTCCTCATATGAAAATCGTTACCTTTTTGCACATACTAGTAACACTAAATACAATATTACATAAGATGAGTTATCGAACAAAAAAAACTTTTAATATTTGCTCACATTTATACGTTATTTATTATCCTTTGCCAAAAATAAAACACAAAATATAAAATCATCAACACAAAATACAATAAACAAAAAACAAAAAACAAAAAAATACAATAGAAGAAAATGTCGAAAAACAGATGCGCCTTGAGGTATGCAATAAATTACAACTTGAGGCGCTTTCAATTCATTAGTGCTAAAATGTTTGGCTGTTTGTCTGTCTGTGCCATTGTCAGTCAGATTCAGTCAGTACGTACGTGTGTGTATCTTGTATCTCGTATATGTATATTGGTGTGTTTGTAAGTGTAATATGTATGTGTTTGTGTGTGTGTGTGTGTAAAAGGTATTTAAAGCAAAAACAAGCAAACAATAGGACACAAAAAACACATTAAGACCCAACAAACTAATTGGTTTTTGGTTGTTAGCCAGGCCGCTAGTCAGTGATGAGTGACATGATTTATAGTAAATATTAATGTACTATGTTGTTGTTGTTGTTGTCTGTCTGTTGTTGTTATACAAACACAGTATTTTTTTTTTTATTTTTAACTTTGTTTAATAATTTAATTATTTTACCTTTTTGTTTTTCTGTTTTCTTTGTTAAATAATAATTTTTATTTAACTTAAAGGCGCAGCATTTTTTAAGTGGCCACAGGAATTTATATATAAAACATGGTATACTTATATCAATGAATGTATCTATGTGTGTGTGTGTGTGTATGTGAGTATCTATAAGGGAACCTGCTGAATATGTGTGTGCCCTACTGCCCTAATGAAATTATCACATACACAAGGGTAAGCGCAAATGCTGTTAGCTTCTATAATATTTGTTCTTCTACACATTCTACTCATTCGTAAAAGATAAGAGAACTAACAAAAAACAAAAACAATAATATCATCAACAAGAACAAGAACAACAACAAAAGCAATGAAATAAAAAGGACACCAACGACAAGGACAAGAAAAAGGATGAAAATGTGACAAAGCAGAGAAGCCGAAAAGACTACAATGCGGCGCACAAAAACACAGAATATGAAAACATAAGAAAAGTTAAGCATACAAAAATACAATTATATTATATCAATGTGTATATGTGTGACACAAATACATATACACATATGTATTGTATATATTACATGTGTGCAAAGTATATAAGAAAAAGTAGTGGAAGTCAGTCGTAGTAGTAGTATGTTAGTTAGTTAGTATGACTGACTGACTGACTGACTGAAACTTGTCGTGGATGAAAAAGTAAAAGAAAAATGATGAAAAAGCTGCAGCACAGTCACATGTATGTAATAGTCATGTACATGTGTGTGTCATGTACATGTGTGTGTGTGTGTGTGTGTGAAAAAAGACCTTACTCTCTTTCATTTCGCTTACAACACACAAAATAATATAACATACTCGTACTCTTTACAGCAGCAACATCATCAACAGCAGCATCATCATCACCAGCATCGTTTTCCTCCTTATCGTCACATGTGGCATTTTCAGGGACGCAGATACATGAGAATTGTATTGTATCTCATGATGAGCTGCTTGCTGATGCTGCTTTTAATTCTCCTGAATTTCAAAACAAAAAAAGAATCAACCATACAAAAAAGTAACGACAACAACAAATCAATATAAATTGTATAATTATGTGATAATAATTATAACAACTTTACATATTAAACTGTTGGTGTTATCGTTGTTGTTGTTGTTACTATTGTCGTTGTCATCCTCATTGTTCTTAATTCTTTGCTATTCCTTGCTGTTGTTCCTTTTGTTGTGTTGTGTGTGATTTTTTTCTTTTTTTTTCTTTTCTGTTTAAAGAAAGCTCCTCTTGAGTAGAAGAGCTCAAGAGCTTTAGGGATGATATGGTATTATTATTATTATTTTATTTATTTTTTTTTTGTTTTGAATTTTTGGTATTTTATATTCACGCAGATACGCACACATATTCACATACATTATATATGTCATAAACTTGTATCTATGTAACTTAGTATATGAACATGTACTTATATGTATGTATGTACAGTTATGTGTAAGTGTCTGTTAGATACACATGTGCGTGAATTAAGGTATGCGTGTGTGTCTATTAAGATGTGCTCATAGATGTATCTATGTATCTATGGTATGTGTGTGTGCACAAATAGCTGTGACATGTGAAAAGCGGAAATTTGTTGGTTTTATTTTTTATATATACAATATATTTTTGTATCGTTTAAACTCACTTTCACTTCCACTTCCACTTCCACTTCTACTTCCTTTTCCTATTTCGTTTTCGTTTATGTTAATGTTATTCAATTTTGACTTATACTCTCGTACTACCACAATATTTATCTCGTATAAATTCAATTGAATTTAATTCAATTCAATTAAGTCAATTATAAATTTTTATTCATGTAAATAAATATTAAATTTATGTAAATTTATTCATTTACATTTCACTTCACTTCTTATCAACATCATCATCATCATATGATTGGAAATGGAAATGCTCATCCCACCGTTTTCATTTAAAGTATATTAGTGCTAGAGATGAATATAAAATAAGGTTTCCCAATTATTCTTTCTGTCTTCTTTTAAACTTATGTTTTTCCAGCGTTTGGACCCTTGGCAGGAAGGGAAGGTGCGAAGTCCATTTGGCCATTTCAACTAAAACAATCATTGCAACTGCTATAAGTTAAACATTGGTAATTAAAGTAGGATGGAATTTCGGAAAAAACACTCCTAGTTTGGAGCATAGGGCCTCCACAAGGTTTCTTCTCCATTGCACACAATTCTGGGCTGTAGATTTTAGTGCCATTCCATGTGATGTTGTTGACATCAGCTTAGTTCTCGCAAGGTATGATCTTGCATCATAGGTGAGCTGTTGTATCCGGGGCTTTTTTCCTTGTGTCAGTTACAGTAATCGATTGGTTTTCACTAGGGGAAGTGATTGGCCTACCGCTAGATTTATTATCCATAAAATCTTATTATAGTTAACAGGCACTGTATAGAGTCTTAGTTAGTTAGATATGAGATTTGTGGATTTTTTTATGTCTAAAGAGAATCATGATGCCGTTTGGAAAATGGGGAAAAAGACCTTATATTTCTAGAAACTAAGGGTCCATACTAGTCAAAACTGGCTTAAGAGTTAGCTAGAAAAAGTACGGATCATCACAAGATTGTGAGATTGTTCAATCATACAAACATCAGCCATTTCATGGAGAAGAGATGGCAACGATGGCATTGAAAATTTTTGCGTCCACCTGTCTCCATTGATCTGCCGTCTGATTCCGCTACTGATAGCTACTTCATTGACTTTCATCGCCTTCTTGGAAGTGGTTGGCTGGTCAATTGGTGTGACTGGTTTTTGGGTGCGAAGACGTTTGGCCTCAAGCTTTTCCTCATCCTTAGACCGCTGTCTTTTCGGCTCTTTAATGCTCTTTGCTACGTTCTCCTCAATTTTGTTCACGATGGCAGGTTGCATTGTCGCATGTTTATCACTCTGCACAAAGTGCTCTCTGTTTCAGTAGCCCATTTAAGGTCCTCCCGCTCTTTAGACGAAAGAGTCACCTTAGTTTCCAGGCGTAATTTTATTTTCACAGCTGCTTTATATTGAGCAAGTGCCTTCAAGCTTTCCTTACTGGGCCTCTTCCTCGGCCCACTCCTGCTAACGGATGTGGTACCAGGCGTCGAGGCATTTGGGGAACTAAGAAGCTCTTTCTCAGCAGCTGTGTTTATGGTTGCCACGCTACTCACGCTTTCGAGGTCCGAGTCTATGACGACCGCATCAACCCCTTTTGATTTTTTGTTTTGTCAGTAACATTACAACCACTATAACCTGCTCCCGTTACAGTAGAGGTTTGGCCACTGGCGACAATTCTCCCACCGACGTTTGAACTGATATCCCAGTTCGTGTATCATCATTTTTTTTCTGCCTTACAGATCGGTTGTGCATAGTATGTATCAAAATTCATGAATCTTAAACGTATTTTAAAATTGGACCACCTCCTTTGATTTGATAAGGTCCCATTTAATGCATCTATTTCTTTTTGATCAATGAAAATAAGAAATAGTCGCTCCTAAATGTATGCTAGCGATTTGTAGTAAAATTCATATATGTACATATTTTTATAAATGGTACCGGGTCTGATGATAAAGTACTTTCTTCTACTTCGCTAGATTTGGACGTTTTTCTTTTCAAATATTATTGATCATTTGTTTCGATTCGACTAAAAGTCGAATTACAGAACAATGTTATTTCAAAATGTATCCGATCCACTTTATGGTGTTCGCGTTCTTTGAAGCTGGTTCTTTCGGTTGCCAGCTTGAAGAACTCATGAGTGACATTTGTATATTTGTTGAACTTCTCGTTTGACAGAATTTTCGGTCTAAATCCGTGTGACAAGCATTAAGTAAGCACTGATTAAGCTTACAGTTCTGTCTCTATAAAACTGTAGGAAGCACGACTGTAATTAAGCAGCAACAATATTGTCGATCTATGCTGCTTGCACTTAACTAAGTCAAGCCAAGCAAAATTATACACAAGCTCAAGCAGGCTTGGTTCCCCAATTTGCTTGTTTGCTTGTAAGCACAAGCATTCGCTGCTCAACTTTTATGTCAACTCGATATATTTAGACTTCGCCACATCTTTATGCTATAATACTTGATTTTATGTTCATTAAAAAAGTGACACAAAACAGTGTCTTCCTAAAAACATAGATAACACAGACTTTTGTTAGGGAAAATTTAATTAGAAGAAAAGTTTTTTCAATTTTCTTACTTATGTTTGGGACATCTACTGGTCCGATTTTGATGTGGTTTTCAACAAATTTCACTTGATTTGATAGAATGATTCTTCTTGTTAGCTTTGGAATTTAATGAGTGATACCAAAAAGAGGCAGTTTTCCTTTATTTTTAATGTAGACATACCTCATACATTACCTCCCAATTATTTTATGTCATTTGTTTTTTGTCATAATTATTTCAAATGGATTGGAAAATATAATTGCATATTAACAAACAACCAATGGAAATCACCATGCAGTCCCATTTATTATTCACAATGAACATACACTCTCTTTCCTACTTACTATTGTCTATGGTGTCTTTGGTTACGTCATTGTTGAATTTTGATATTTAATCTTTGTCTTTTGTATAAAATGGCAACTATATTTACAAAATAAATTTTGTATTATTCTATTACTACACGATGGCAATATCAATTTCCATTGGAAATACCACCTCTTTTAGAACAAGGTTCATTGTTCATTGAACCTAAAGAATCGATGAAGGCTTAAGGCTGAAAAGGTGCTTTTTATATAAAAAATTTATACACATATATTTTTAAAAAAGATAATCTTCAAACACAATAAGATAACAAACATATAAATATGTAGAAAAAGAAAAAGGTTGCAAAATGAAGGAAATATACATACAAAAATATCCCATCTTAGGCCATGTCGGGCACTTGGACACACAAGTATTTGGAGCCATTTTGGATAGTAAAAAAAGTGAATGATAAAAACATTTTTCTACTATGATCTTATATTTATTATGGTAAATTGATACAAATCAAATATACTTATGTATGAATTGGTTATGATTTAGATAATGGTTTTTTTTTCGGGATTTCTATTTAACAAAATCTTCTATTATATCATCAAAGGATATCACTTTCGATGCACATAATTGAAAAAAATAATTAATCTTTCTTGTGACATTGTTGTTCGCTGTCAAAATGAGCACCCTCCACCACAATTCGTAACCATTCTTCTAATTTATCAGACTTTATTACGTTATGTAAGGTTGATATACTTAAATGCGCAGATTATTTTTCAATGGTATTTAAATACTGTCTTAAATGAAAACATTCTGTTATGAATATATGTATATTATAGAAGTTTTGGTCAACTCATCAGAATCGATTAAAAAGTAAAAGCAATCAATTTCTTGCTATTTGCCATTCAACTGTACAGTCTCTGATGATCCGAATGCATGGTCAGCGAATTCTTTTTCTTTCAGACTTATCTTTATTTTTTTTCTTTAGCGGCCGATTCGTCGTGATCCAAACTATTGCGTGTGTATTAACATAATCGTCAGGAGATGCGTATGTCATAATTCTATTCTATAAACTGAAGCTTATTTTATTTATAATTTCCAAAAACAATCATTCCATATATCCATCAGAAGAATAGTGTCAGATTTTTCCATTTTTTTTGGTGCTAGGATTTAAGCTTCGTTTCTTATTTCTCCTGGTTGATTAATATCACTTGCAATTGATGAAAATGCTTTAGAAGTATTTAATACTAGCTGTGCCCATGACTTCGTACGCGTGGTATTCGAAATATGTTTGTAATAACGTGTATTTTGTTAACTTGTTTCTTAATTATCAGATGTTTAAGGTTGCCCCGCAACAAATGAGGACAACATTCGAAAATGAGCCAAAAAGTAGGCAACAGAATTAAAGATATGAATATATTTTGATTTAGTATGTCAATTTCGATAAAATAAACGCTAAATGTCACACGAAGCTTGCTACCATACACCAGTCAAAACCGCATTCAAATAGGTTAAGCCGTTTCAGAGATTAGCATGCACAAACAGGAAAAAGCTTACGATTTTATATATATGTATAGATATATTTAAACCAATTTGCAAAGCATTAGATTTTAGGAATCTAATTGCACCCAAATGCTTTGTCATAATTTCCCATAGTTTGATTGAAGCTAAGTAAGTATGCTACTGCTTCAGAAATACACTCAATAGCCTGAGCACCTGCCCTTAGAGGGCTGATAGACCAGTTCAGAACTAGCCAGAATAACTAAACATGACCGCAGGTAACAGTGTCTTAATATAGTTTGGAAAATATTTTTTTTTTATGGCATTATCAATAAAAAAAAGGATTTTATCTCACACTTTTTATGTGATAAATCTATTACGTATACTCCTAGAAGTTTCAATTGCTATCTATCAAAATCTTAATTATAATCGAACATTACATTAAGTATAAACCAAAAATCTAGTCCTAGTGGCCTTCAAGTATCATCTTAAGAAAATCAAACCCTGCGAATTGTAGATCATGTAAACAGGATATTGAAAAACCTATGTACGTACATTGCCTGCAATCAACAGAAAAATGGTTTTCAGCTTAAAATGGAATTCAATGATTTACATTTTAGTCTTTGAATGGGGAATTGTAATTGATCTGTTGGCTGTAAGAAATATGTAGGTGTAGCGGGTGACTCCTTTTGCATTGGTAGATACATTCACTAGAGTCTAGAATATCAATACTAAGGGCATTCATTGCTTGTAATGAGCATCATACTGCACTAAATGCTTTTTGCTGAATTTTCCTTGTATTCGATTATGTTTTGGAATCTGAAGATCCCTATGAATCTTGATACACCATGGAGCAATTACTAAGCAGAAGCTTAGTTTCGAATCTCTGGAGTATCTTAATGTTAGAGTGTGATACAGAGCCCAACATATGAATTCCATACGCCCATATTCGTGGCAATATTGTTTTATACAGCAGACGTTTTTAAGGCTGAGAACTTTGTAAACTACGGCCAAGAAGCTCAAAGTGAGCATGAGCCTGCCAAGCCTCAAGTATGTCACAGTAGAAATAACCTCAATTCTGTTGTTATAGAAACAACTTAAATAAAATTATTTACAATAAATTACAATAAAACAATAAGTGGGATGGAACAATTGAGGGCTGGGACTAAAAGGATCTAATAGGCACCCCCTGAGAAGACTCCTCCCATTCTGCAACGCTTAAAAAGTTGCCTGTCTAATTTATTTGGATGATTTTTCAACCGTTCCATATACTCCTTGGCCTGACGATTTATTACATTGCCAATCTTAAGTCGTTCTCAAGAACCATAGGGCACCAGAGAAAGGTTTTCCAATAGCTGATCGCCAATAAAGACTCTCAGACAAACATCCGGCCGTAAGGCGTACGTCACATTGGCACATTTCTTTATGTTAATGCCAATGTTCCATCATCTAGTCCACACTTCAAAATTATGCATGTACCAAAGTGTTGCAGGGTGTCCATGGCTTCAAAAATGCACCTGTTTCTGGCAAGAATGACCGTATCGTCTGCAAACGTGGCAATGATAACATTCTGAGGATCCTCTAACGGTAATTCTGAGTCAGTGGGTATATCTTGCTATTCAATTAGCCACAACTATTCCGCAGTAGAAATAACTTTAATTTTCAAAGAGTCTCTTGAGGGAGTTCTAGTTGTAAACAAATCTTTATCTATATCTAAATATTTATATAAAATCGTAAGCCTTTTCGTGTGTGTGCACGCTAATCTAAGAAACGGCTTAACCTATTTGAATGCGGTTTTGACCGGTGTATTGTAGCAAGCTTCGTGTAGTATTTAGCGTTTAGTGTTTTATCGAAATCGACTTACTTAATTAAAAGATATTCATATTTTTAATTCAGTCGCCGACATATGCGGGGCAACATTAAAGATCTATTACAAGCATATTTCGAATAACACGCGTACGAAGTCGGGGACACAGCTTGTATATTTATATATATACATATTTAAATACTTTATTCGGTAATTGGATAATTAACTTATGTGATTTCATTTCACGCTTTGTGAAGATAGCAAGTTTTAACGTCTTTGTATCTTTGTGGGGTGGGGTTTGTTGCTTGAAAATGCCAAATGAAATGCGCGTATCAAAAATATAAAAAGATTAAAACAAACAAAATCTTTCCGTTTTACTTTTCTTTATTTATCTTGTTTTTCTTTTTGTATGTTTAATCTTTGCACGTCTCGTCAATTTATTTATTTTTATGTGTGTGTGTGTGTGTAGATGGAGATGTAGATTTTAGGTGCTAGACACCACTGATGAGCATCATTTTGTTTGCCCCTTTTATTTATGTTATAATACCTTATGCGAATCACTCATTTGAAAATAAGGACACGGATGTCAGACATAATGTCTGTTTTCACTGGTCGTTGCTCATGGTTTGCTTATACTTATACACATTAGGGTGTACCAAATTTGAATGAAAAAATTATAGAAACAAAAGCAATAATCATATTAAATAAAATCAGTAGAAGAAAACTTAGTTAAGAAGTATACATATTTCATTTTTAAAGTGGCCTTTTTACAATCAAAGTAGATTTTCTTGCACACAACGCATAAGAAATTGTTTCTGCACTTCATCGGCGGTTATCAAACCGTGGAAGTTGTCCATTAGCTTAACTGCTCTCTCTGCTATATCAGATTTAATAAAGATTTCATTTTCGTTCCACATAGATACGTTTTCCTGCAGAAAACTGTCGTCTATCTTTAGACGTGAATATAAGTTCTTGCTCTTGTTTGATACCAAATCTTCTAAGGATAGTGTTTGATATGTCTTCTTTAGATGGAATATATCTCTTTCCAAGATCTAACGTTTGTTCACGTTTTAAGTTGGAAATCATTTTCATTTTTGTTTGGTCATCAACTTCGTCATCGAAAAGGGCCAAGATAGTAATATCGTCACATAATAACCACAGATATTGGGTAGAATTTGGTTAGAGCTGCTTTTGATATAGATTTATCAATTGCTTAGGATTTTTTAAGGCTTTCAAAATGGATAAATCTTGATTTGGTGCCACAATATATATAAAAACATCTAGGATGGCTTGCTTGTCTTTGGCACTGATTATGAACTGGACTTACAGCAAACATAATTTCAAAGTATAAATAGCCCTTGCCATCCATCTTGCTTGGTGCATCGCTGCAGGTCTAGTCTTCTCTCACAATAGGCTTTTTTTTTAGTTCTTTCGAATAAAACCCATTAAGTTCATTGAATTCATCGGTTTCTAAAATGTTGTTGCATAAAGTCAATGCCTAATTGAATGTCATTGGTATTAACATTTTTCCAATTTTCTTTAAACATTTTAAAAAGCGGAATGTCTGGGCTGCTAGTGACTTGATGAATTTTTGCTTTGAATATGCTTTTCAGAACGAATTCGAACACATGATGATGATCGACGAAAAGTAAAAACTTTCTTTCTAGTTTTTGTTCAAGCTCCATTAAAACGGCCTGTATTGAATGCCGTTTGCACTTTGGCACATAGGTCCCAATCATAAAGTTTTTTGAAAACGTCCGAAGTATGCTCTTTAACGGATGAATTATCTTATTTTTGGCACAGCATGAATGCATGCTCTTTTTTTTCATACGATATAACAATTGGCAATCGTTCCTACTTTGAGCTTCTCACGTTTCATAACAATTTTCCATCCCAATGGATAGTCACAATTTCCGGAATATTGTTCTGAAAGTCTGCCTTCGAATGCGTTGTATTGAAGATTTACTTGTTTTAAACTTAATAATATTAAGACCCAATGCTTTCATTATGGCCTGAATCATGTAAACCGGTATCTTAAGCTTAATTGGCTGCTATTAGGTTGGGTGTACAAACATCTTTCATGCCACTTATAGCAGTTCTCGTTGGTGGCGTCGTAGGTGCATCAGAAATAAGATTGATAAAGTTTCGTCTTGATGCAAATCTCGGGTTGGTATTCGAGTTTTTTTCCCAGAATATCATATTGTACACTCATGTATTGCAAGATTTGCACTTTCACTTACTGCTGCAGCTTTTTGTTTTGGTTATACTTTGGAGACCAGTTATGACCAACACAGTTTAATCACATCACATTTTTCCATATAAATGAAAAACATTTTTTATATACTATTAAACGGTACTGTTAAATGTAAAGATTGCATAAATGCAAACATTAAAGTAGATTTTCCACGTTGAACTTATGCGATGAACTTTAAATGTTTCGCTAATTGTGAATGTCAAGGGACAAGGGAGGGATCAAAAATTATGAGATTCGTGTGACGGATAGCCCCATATTTGCATGAAAACAGTCAATACAATAACTGATTGCACATGCAACTTGTATAAAAATATATCAGATGGAAGTCGGCACGGGTTCCCGGCCAAAGAATGATCTAAAATTTTTACTGAGAGCATAAACACACTAAATAAACATAATTTAGAGGGGATGCGTTCAAAAAAAAAAAAAAAAAAAAAATATTCGAAAAATTTGGGACACCCTAATACACATACATATATACTAAGTATATATTTAGATGAATGAATGACATTTTTAGAGTAATTTATCCATACATATACATACCGTATGTACGTACGTACCATAGTACGAGTATATGTATCTATTTGTCTATGCATGATCATGATGGTGTGTTTTGAAAGGATGGTTGATGTTTGTGATTAATTGTGCGCCAAGTTATTATTACTTTTAATACTTATATTGTACATTACACTTATATAACATACTCGGTTGTGCGTACCTATGGGCTTTATGCTTCTTAGAAATATTTTTATTTGTGTTGTGTTGTTGCAAAATGAAACATTTCATAGCGGATTTCAGGCATGTCAAATAGTTGTCAGTTATTTTTATGGCATTTCCTTTCTAAACAACTGAATGCCTGACTCACTGACTGACTCACTGACTGACTAACTGACTGACTGACTTAGTACTTAAGGCAATTTTCTTTACCTCTACTTTATTTTGTTTCGTTTCGCCTCGTTTGATATGTGTGCCGTTAATATTTTTCTAGCCTGCCGCGTCATTTTATGATTTGATGTTTCTAATTACATTTATATATGTATAAACATACGAGGTGCATCCCAAAAGAATTCAACTTGCATTCTGCCCTTTTGGTTGCCTCGAAATAATACCAAATTGATTGAAAAACTCACTCCCTAAAAGATATTCTAATAGTTAGTTTGCGAAATAGCCAATCAAACTGGTGTCAAATGATCTGAATTTTCAATTTCGTCCTTAGCAAGCATTTCCAAGTTATGCTGAGCTACTTCGAAGTGAATGATTCTGTACGATATTGCCTAGAATGCTTGACATACAAGTTTAAGTATTGCAAGTCATACATGCTCCATATTTTCTGATGATATTGTGCTCGAAGTTTGACCACAACGTAAGGTACTATTAACATACCATTCTTTTAAATGTGTGCTACTTTTTGTAATGAGTAGGTACGTGATAAATCACAGGCTACACTTGTATCTTAAAGAGCTTACTTCTACACTTTTGGGACACTGCTCGTATGCTTGTATATGTTCATGGTACTGTATTGTAGTTAATTGGAAACCTACCGCGTAGCTCACTTTCGTCATGTTCAAATGCAGGCAATATTATCTACACCCACCGCCCCTACTACTTATGGTACCGAAGAAAATGTCATTGAAGTAATTGACATTAAATTATTTATGCACTTACCGAAGCCTACATGTGCATGTCTGCTCAGACACAAATATGTGAATGTTAATGAATAATAAATACATAGATGTATATAGTAGTACATGTACTTGCGTGCATGCATTTACTACAAGTACTTACATGCCATATGTAACTACACACATGAATGAATGTACATTAATAGGCGTTTATAAGAAAAACGTATGTATAGAAAAATGTGTATTACTATTACAGATCGAATCGTATTGAATTGAATTGAATGTTAGGAGTGTGATTGGTTATGCTCGAAAGGAAATTACCAAACGATTTGAATATTCATTCGATTTGAAGTCGACTAAAAAGTTTTGAATTGAGGACAAAGAAGGAGAATAAAAAAACAAATGGTGTAGTAACTTTGGTGTACTAAAGTAAATGTCCTGTCTTGATTTTCTGTTATTTCATTTATTATCACGACCAATATTCGTACAGAACATATGACAAAGAAGTAGTAGTGAAGTAAAGGGAGAGATATGCCCTGAGTTTTTAGTATAAAAAGGATAACCAAAAATTTATAATTTAATCCCAAATAAGGCCATATTATAATCCGACGCTTTGGGTTATGATTCATCAGCCTGTCACCTAACAAACCAGATGAATTACAGAGGTTTTATCACTAAGCATACTTTGGGAGACATCAGAGAAAGAAATTATTGATGCTTTGAATGGTGTAGGAGTTAATAATTGGGTGAATCTATCAAATTATGTTAAAATAGCTATAAAATCTAAGAAAATAATGATAGATGAATTTATAAATTAAGTAATTTAATTTATTGGACCCTAAAAAAATCCAAAGCATTGAGCGATCTGCTATCTCGCTAAAACGTGGCAGGTGGGTGTAGTAAATGTGAGGATTGCCAAAGGAGGTCTAAGTAATTAGATGCATTTATATATACTTTTTTGTTTGTATAGACATGTATGTGAAGGCAGACGGCAAGCACCTATGCCAATTAATATATGTTCTTTAAAAAAGGCAAAAAATCATTAATTGTAAACTATAAATAATTATAAACTTACATAAAGAACTAATCTATCTATCTATCTATCTATCTATCTATCTATCTATCTATCTATCTATCTATCTATCTATCATTAAGCATATAACCAATATAGTACCACAATCTTTTTAATAAGTAACATTTTACATAGTTGCTCCAAACAAGGTTTATACATATGCATTGCTACGCCCCCGACTTGATGTAAGTTCGTGATTTTAGTTGTCATTGTTTTTTATTAATAATTCCTGTGAGTGAACAACATATTTCAATATTCCATTCGCACATACTATAACCGGAACACAATTTCATTAGCGATTTGTGCAGTAACAGACCTGCAAAATTTTATTTTTTCCCCATTTGAATGTATTTCTACAGATTGTAAAGATTAGAAATATGACCTTTGTTTTGCTGTATCATGTGACAATTTTTTTTATTCATATTTGAACATTGCAAGATGGTCAAAATCGACATTTCATTCATATGTAACAGAATATATTAACAAAGTGCAAAGACTGGCTTGATCATATGCAAGGGGAACAATGAGAACAGCTCCAGCAATTTCCCTTTAGACCTTACTAAACCTATCACCGACAATCCATTTCTTTATTAAGAAGGAGGCAATAATATTTATGGCAAAGCTCATTCTAGATAATGCGAGAAATGCTGAACTTAAGTAATATCAATTTCATCATAAGTGACTTCTGTCTGAATCAATTTAACTTTGAACAAAATTTTCTGGTTATATTTCTGGATAGGGAAAATTGGGAATTGTTAAAATTAAAATTTATCTGCAATTCACATGCGTGGTTCACTGATGTAGTTGGACGAGATCCATGCAATAGAGAGAGTTACAGACAATAGGCACATATACATTCACTCTGACATCAAGGCTATACTACAAGCACGCAACGCTCGAAACTTGTTTGGGACTGCTTAACGTTACTAAAAAAACTAGCAGCAAACAACTATGATAATCTTATTTGGATATCTGATTATAGTGAGTATCTTGGCAACGAAAAGACAGAATAACTCATCAGAAAAAGAACAATTCTGTAGGCAGCCTTGGAGTTCCATAAAAATGAAATTCCAACGATGGCTTGTTTATAAATCGCACCAATATTAGTTGGACACAAAAAATATTAGAGTAGTAAAATACTTCAAGCCATCTAGCTCTAGGACTATCTGAGAAAGGTATCTGCGTAGTGTAAGGCTTCTTGACTGGACATTGCAGAGTTATGAAACATTTACATAACGAATTGACCAATGTAGATTGTGTAATGAAGAGAAGACAGCAGAGTATTTACTACGCCACTGTGATGGCTTAATTCGGACCAGACTCCTAAATCTAGGTATAAGAGACCAGGAGGAATCCATTCATATGCCAATTCAAACACATTCAACCAGTGATTTTTACATAGGAATGGTTTCGAAACGATATATGAATGGATTCGTGCAGTTCTTTTATATACAGGGTGTTTTTTTAAAGGCTGAAAACTTTAAATTAATATAAAATACTGATTAATGGTGTTAATTGCCTTGTATTTGGCTATATTCGAAAGATAATTCCTTGCCATTTTTAATTAAAGAAATATACAAAAACAATATTAAAAAGTTCACTGTCTTTACGAAATTCGTAAACGACGCCATCATTGAAAATGCCCTTACACACAGTCACACATACGCCTATAGTTTCTATTAACTATTTCATTCTTCTATCTTCTTCGACTTGTGCGCCTTCCCATTTCAATTAATAATATCTGCACACTCATACATATTCCTTTACTTATTATATTTATTTCATTGACTCACAGCTCACATCTCTTTGCTAACACATGCACCTTAACTTATTTCTGCTTTACTACTTTATTCTCCTTTCTTGTATTCCTTTCTTGCGATGATTGTCTTTACGCATACTCACACATACACCCTAACTTATTTTTGCTTTACCAGCTCTTTAACACTTCATTCATTCATTCTCTTGCTCTCTTGTACTCATTTCATTAGATGCTTGCCTATACACATGCATACACCTTAATATATTTGTGCTTTATCAGCATTTCATTCTTCTCTCACCTCAACTTCCCCGAAGCCATCACGTAACAGATTTTCGTAACGCAATTTTTCAAAATAGCAGCCCTTAATAATTTTCAATGATAAAATCTACGTCCGATCAGCTTGCCCCCTAATATAAGCACAATCTTTGAGATAATTATAAGCTCCATTATTGTGAAAAATAATCTTATTAGTCATAGACAATTTGGATTCAAATTCCAACATTCTACTGTTCACGCTGTTAACCTATTGGCATCTGACATCAACTGGAACTGGAATAAAATATATGTAACAGGTGCCTGTTTCATTGACTTAGGGAAAGCTTTTGACAAAGTCTGGATTTCAGGTTTCAGGTTGTCGAGATATTAAGTTACAAATTCCCATTACATTAAATGGATTACAGCAAGGTACTGTAAATGCCCCGACATTATATTGGGTTGGGGAAAATGAAATGTCGTATTTGTGATCGGAATTTGACGCTTTATTTAATATACTTAGAATTTTCCGATTTAAGTCAAATATGCGCCGTTTTGTTCGCAAACTCAGACAGCTAGTTTCAGAAAGCCTCTTTTGAGGCCAACTTAGTATCACCAAGAGCATTTTGCATGGACCGGAAGAGATGGTAATCACTTGGTACCAGGTCCGGACTATACGGTGGGTGCGATAGGACATCCCATCCGAGCTCCCGTAGCTTCTGACGGGTCATCAAATTTGTGTGAGGCCGAGCGTTGTCCTGGTGGAACACAACACTATTCCTATTGACCAATTCTGGCCGCTTGTGGTCAATCGCCTGCTTCAAACGGTCGAGTTGCTCACAGTAGAGGACCGAATTGAACCAACTCTGTGCTGTGCGAATCGTTACAGTATCGGGCCCATAAACTTCACAAATTTTTGCGGCTGCTTCCGTTTTATTTTTACCTCTCAGGTAGTAAAAACGTAAAATATGACGAATTTCTTGCATGGTGGACTCCATCTTTGACGCGCTATAGCTTGAGACTGAAATGTACGATCACAACACTGAGAGACAAAGAGACACTTGTAGCACAGATTGTCGTCTTCAAATCGCCGTTTAGTGTGATCCGATGCGATAAGTACAACACAAGATATGTTTAAATGTCGTCATCTATTGACAAAATACGACATTACTTTTTCCCCAATCTTTTCTTCGTAGACCTAATGGATAAAATTGATAATGATATGATCGTATTAGCCCATCGACTTCAATTAGAGTGGAAGCTTCTTCATTTATATAATTTATTTGCCTGTTTTTAGGGGCTGTTGCAATTTTGGTTATCTCTGTGTTCATTCCTTTTTTTGCTTGACATAGTCCTTCCATCGATGTTTGCAATCGAGTATCATACCCAAATATTTGGTCGAATTTGAGTTGGAATCTGCATACCCTCCATATAGAGTGGTATATGATGTGTTTTGTTATACGTGCAAACTAGTATGAGTAAGGATTTAGTTTGGTTGAGTGTTAAACGATATTTAAACCTCTCTATTCGCCCAATCTACTGCGCTCACAACATCAACGGCAATAGAACAGAAGGGAGAGAGGCACACAAACACGCAAACCTTTCTATTCTCCCATTCTACTGCACTCACACACGCACACATCAACGGCTGTGTGTTGTTATTGTTGTTATAAAGCGGTTATTTTTAACACCTTTTTATGCCTCTGGATCTATTTTGGTATTTTATTTATTTTTTTTTGTCAAAATAGGTTCAGTGGTTTAAGCAGGAACGGATTCATAAATTCGATGTTTGCCGTATAATTATATATGTAGATAGATTCGAGTGAGGTAGTTCAGTGTGAAAATGGGGAGAGCTTTTTTGGTCTTTGACTACTTGTATGACTTCTTCACTAGTGATGACAGGATGATGATTTTGGTCCACAGCAGTAGCCTTAAGGATGTTTAAGGACCTGTCAACTAAGACATTTGTTTGTATACATCAGACAGATGTTCTGTTGAGTGGTGCTTTGCTTCAAAGGTGTCTGTTAGTATGTTTACCTTTTGCGCACTTGTTGTGTTCATTTGATTAATGTGGTATAAATTAGGGATAAATTGAACACAGCTGTTTTTATTATACCCGGCGTATTAGCAATATTGTTGAGACTTCATTATGAAAGTGGTTTTTGTGGAATATTCAGGAAACTTCTTTTTATCATACTTATACATACATATATTTATGCATTTTTATAGAAATTTGTTGCATTGAAAATATGTACTATGTATTATTGTTAAAGTATTAAAGAATAGTTATGTATTAACTAATTAATTTGTTTACATATTGTATATTTTGCAGGCGTCATCAACATGTTATTTGTCTGCTTATAACAAGAAAGCAACGCAACAAAGCAAACCAAGAAAAGAAAAGCAAAATCATCAACAAAAAATGACATGAGGCCTTAACCACAATAAAAAACAACAGCAACAGCAACAACAACAACAACAATTGACTAAATGAAACAACAACAAAAAGAAAAGCTAACAAAATTGTAAACAATTAAGCGAAGACACAAAAATAAAAGGAAATAAGGGAAAGGATAAAGCAAAAATTAAAAAAAAAAAAAATAAAAAGTGAGTGAAGAGATAAAGGATTGAGAAGGAGAGGGAGAGGTAGGAAGGAAGCGCACTTTAATGCCAAAAAAAGGATATTGCAACAACAACAATAGCAACAGCAACAGCAAGAGCAACAACAATACGTTAACAACAATAGAACTGTTACAGTTAATAACCATCAACGTCAAATGTCTTTTGGCAATAACAAAAACAAACAAACAACAGCAACAGAAACCGAAACGATAACATTTACAGCCACCTAAAAAATAAACAAGCCACAAAAGCTGAAACAAAAACGAAATCAAGCAAAGTTGCAACAACAACAACAACAACTTTAACAACAATACGCAAAAGAACAATAGCATCAATAACAGGAACAACAACAATAACAAGAGCCAGAGGAGCAAAAAGAACAAGAACGATAACGACAAGGATAACAAAGAAGCAATAAAATGGAGAAGCGTGCGTTTGTCTCTTTGTTTTGAGGATTTAAGTGTGGTTGAGTGAGTGAACAAGCGACCAAGCAAGTGTTTGTGTGTATGTGTGTGTGTGTGTGTGTGGATGTGAGAGTACAAAGCAAATTGGCCTGGCATACAACAACAATAACAACAACACTTAAATGAATGCCCGCCAGGCATTAACATCAGCGTCAAGTAAAACAACAACACTAACACAACACTTGTGAAAAATTGACCGAGTCGGCAGCAGGAAAAAACAAAAGAAACTAACTCACCAACCCAATGCAATCAGTGTGTGGAGCCCTTAAAGCATCATTGCTGCTGAGACTCTGCTTTGATTGACTTGCTTTGCCTTGCCTTTGCTTGGCTTGGCTTGGAAGCTTGCCTCACGTCTACCTCTCTGATGCTCTGTTTTTGTTTTGTTTGCTGTTGTCACACACTAGTCAACTATAAGCCTCATTGAGGAATACCTAGACTAAGAGAGAGAGAGAGAGAGAGAACGAGAGAGAGAAGGTGTATAGAAGTTCTGTTGCACAGCATCGCTTTCATATTGAAGAAAGAAATTATTTTGTTGTAATTTCATTTTGTTTCGTCAAATTCAATTGTTTCTCGACCAATAGCGTTCGACACTAAATACGAGACAGATAACGAAGACGAAAACGACGACGACGACTACGACTACGAGATTTAATAAAATTGAAATATTTAACTCAACTCACTCATAGTGTGTGAGTTGAGCTTTTAGTAAATGTTACAATGAAACTGAGTGTAAGTGCGTACAGGGCGCATGCATCCGCACACAAGAAGATACTCTCCAGTGGCTATCACTCACAGCTTAATTACGGAAGCACTGGAGCGGCAGCTGCATCATCATCATCATCGGCAGCTATAATGGCAGCCACAGCCACAACGTCATCAATGGCAGCATCAGCAGCATCAGGTATATATGGACATGTAAGTACTACAACAATACATTGAACCAAACTCCCGATTAGTACAATATTTAAGAAAGATTCCCTTAACAAGGCAGTTAGTTCTTAATAAAATAAAAATTATTAATTACATTTTTTTAGATGGATCCAAATTCACGCCTTGAATGCAATAGTGATACTGATGTCATAAGCCCAACAGGAACAAGTAGTTCTGGTGGCAATAGTGGTGTTGGCGGTGCTTCTGATCCAACAGATCATGGTGGTGGCGGTGCCAGTGGTGATGGCCACCATCACCATCAGCATCATCATCATCACCATCAACATCAACATCAACATACAAAACGTTCACATAAAACAGCAATGGCATCTGGTGGTGAACATGGCGACGAATGTGCCGACGATGATAATAATAGTAATGCACACTCATCGGATAGTAAAAGTCCAAGTCAACGGTAAGTTTTCTTTTTAAGATAAAAACAAGAAGAAGAAGAAGAAGGAAAAAATAAAAAACAAACAGTAAAATATAGACGGAAATGATTATGCAGTTTCGCGTTGGCAATACTCAATAAGCGATTTCAATAAAATTTTGCCAACAAATCCAGCAGACCCAAATCTCCGATTCATTTTGTGTCCAAAACTAACAAAAACAAAATACAACAAACAAAAAAAAAAAAATGAATAAAATTTGAGTTGAGAGAGTTACAGATCACAGTACCCGAATTTGCTTCGTTCAGCATTTATGTGATGGAGGATGCTATTAAAATATTTATTCCATTGAAAGTGGTTTATGGTTGAAATTCATTAAGTTTTTATGTAATTTTTTTTTGGAAAAAAATTTATAGAAATTCATCTATCTTTTCTTGATTCTACGGTTGAAAGCGTTCTCCGAATGTTTGTCGTATTAAAGATACAAAATTGAAACTTATAGTAATTCTATTCATCAGTATAAGTGCAAGGTGTGGACATAAAATAACGTGATCATTTATAGTACAAATGTTTTAATATTACACTTTCTAATATACGGTTAAGATAAATAATTTAGTTACAAAGTGTTGAATTTGGATCAGTATAAGTATGCAGTTTTATTTCATTTCATAACTAATAAGTAACAAAAACATACACTGCCGCTCAATTGAATAAGAACACGGCTAGTTTCATGTTGTTCATGTTCTCTTATCGACGTTTGTGTCTTTTAATCTTTAAAGTACTGTTCATTAAGCTATTTGTAGAAAGAGTCCTGCAAAGTCTTCTTTTTCTTTGAAATCTTTTAGAAACTCCAACGGTCACATTGTGACGAAATAAGTGATTATTTTACTAGCCACACCTTGTATCATATTGCACTATTCTACATATATTAGTGTAAATTGGGTTTCTTTTATGAGAAATATCCATATTTTGTAAACAATATCAAATTCGGACAGAAACTTGTCATTTATTGTTCTTTTCTTTATGTATTGTACGTAATGAGTGCATAGATCAAATATTATGTGAGTAAAAATACTATAAAATCTATTCTGAAATTAATCATAAGTAGAATTATATACTTAGTAAAAGGAGAGCCCGGAATTTTTAGTTAGTGAGACGTTTCTTAGGCATTTGTTACTAATTACTTATTACTATTTTTTTTTGGTAGTTTTTTTCCCAACTCTTCCACTTAAACTTAATAATATTGTCAATATGAGTTGGTGGAGCAGTTTCGTGTTATGTTCAAAACATTTTTGAATTTTGTTAGCATCAGGAACATGAATTCAATCTGTAATAAGTATGATTACCCCAAGTAGACGATACGACTTTTGTTTTGATTTTATTTGTGCCAAGTTGGAAAGAATTTGTGTTAAAAATATGGAAAAATCAGAATGCATTGTTTTCTTTAATAAGCACAACAACAAGATGATTCCAACGAATCTATGAATACATGAGAAATCACTAAGAAACATAGAAATGTAAAATTAATATTTATTTATTGCTTACTAACAGGGCCCAAAACCTGTTAGTTGTTAGTTAATACATTGCGTTTCACTTGAATAGCCCACCTTATAAAATATTCTGCGTACTAAATGAAATATAAGTTTGTTTTACTTATATTTAAAACAGAATATCGGTTTAGGCTTCGTTTGCGTAGCGTACTTGTACAAATAAAGTTATAAATTGACTGATTTGAATATTTTACATAAAAACATATAAATAATTTCTAAAAAGAATGAGGCGTTGTAAAGTCTTAACCCAATTTTTGCAACTATTGATCCATCAGAGGTTTTTCGAATAAAAATAAACAAATATTTCACACAATTTATGGTTTTTATTTACAAATTAAAAAGATATCTCAATTTTGAACAGCATTTATATACATTTCATATCATTAGTTCTCATTAAATTGGTACATATACTATATGTTCATTAGAGGTCTGCATGATGGCAAAAAAAACTACGTTCGAATCAACTATGTTCAATATAAACTGAATGAAATAGAATGTGACGCCGAAAGAATTCGAGTGAATTCATGAATTGAATGAGTGAGAATGAGAGGTTGTTTTCGATTTAATTCGAATGCCTTCATTTTTTTTTTTTTTGTATAAGAACAAAGGGTTGATGTTGTTTTGTTGTGCGTAAGGACAAGAAGAAAGAAAACAACAAAAACAACATTTGTAGTACGCATATACTTACATACGTCTGCGTCTTATTCTCCGCTCATTTCCTTGTACGATCGCACGCTTCACTCAAATCAAACGAAAATTCGAATTAATTCGGATGTGTTCGGCTATGCTGAAGTTTTCATTTCGTTTTGCACGCTAATTCTTTCTAACTCATTTCACAGAATGCAGATTTTATTGCCATAAATTCTAAATTTAAAGCTAGAGAGCCATGCGCTGTATATTTGTCGGGATCAGCCGAATCGGATTACTGGAAGGGGTTCCTCAAAAAAAAAAAAAAAAAAACAAATTCAAATTAATGCTGTTATTAGAAAAACTTTTTTTGTTTTTTTTTTTTGTTTTAACCAACTATGTTAATTTCAAGATCCTGGGATTACTAGGAGGGGTTACTCCCATACAAATATTTCGCTCTCAATGTTGAAAAGCAGTATGAATACTGACTCTATTAAATTCAATTTATTTAAAAAGAGGGCAGAAATGTGCAAGAAAGATTAATAACACTTTACAAATAACTTGTCATGTTTAGTTGTTTCCGCTTATATACTCAACGAAAGTTGTACAGGAATAAGAGGTGTTTTTTTGATATTCACAGAAAAATGGCATTTTTTGAGATAAATGATTGGATGGTTATGTCATTATAAAGAGTAAGGTATGCCGTTAATAATAGAAAACAACATCAGCCAAATGGCCACCACGACCACGCTTACAGGACCATATCCTTTTCATGAAATTTTCCATAACCAAATCGCAAAGTGGCTGCCCTATGTCCTCGATAGCCTCACGAATTCCATCTTTGAGGTGTTGAATCGACCTTATTTTTAAATGGCCCTAAAGGAAGAAGTCGCAAGGTGTTAAATCACAAGATCTCGGCGGCCAATTGTGATCACCTCTTCGAGAGATAACACGGTCCAGAAACTTTTCTCGTAAAAGATCAATGGTTTCGTTGCTTATGTGGAACGTAGCGCCGTCTTGTTGAAAGTCAATACCATCCAATTCCGGCCATAAAAAAATCATTAATCATCTCTCGATAGCGCAATCCATTCACCGTAACTGTTGTTCCAGCCTCATTGTCGAAAAAGTAAGGTCCAATGACCCCGCCGGACCATAACCCGCACCAAACAGTTACACGTTGAAGATGGAGAGGCTTTTCAACAATAACTCTTGGGTTTTCCGAGCCCCAGATGCGACAATTTTGCTTGTTCACGTAGCCACCGAGGTGGAAATGGGCCTCATCAGTCAAGATGATTTTTCGATGGAATTTTGGATCATTTCTATGCATTACAAGGACCCAATCAGCAAAGACATGATGATGTTGATGATCGGCCGGCTTGAGTTCTTGTGTTAACTGAACTTTATAAGCCTTAAGACCCAAGTCTTTATGCAAAATACGGTGTAATGACGTTTCTGGAATGCCCAATTCCAAAGAACGATGAGGAATGAACAAACCTGGGCTACAGCAGCAATATTCTCAGTTGTTCTTGAGCGATGTGCACGGGTTTTATTTTTCACATCACTAACTTGTTCCAACAGCTCGAATATTTCCACCAATTTCTGTATTGATGTCCGACAAGGTGCTTCACGACGACCCAATAATGTTTTAGTTTTACGAACCGTCTCTGCCAAAATTTCACCATTTTTATAGTGAATTTTAATAATTTCAGTGCGTTTTTGAAGCGTGTATCGTTCCATTTTTATTAAAGGCCTAGTTTCTACTTGTCAAATGCCAAAAAATGACAGCTTCAAAAGTGACATCTACCGAAATAGCGGGCTATTTAAAATAACACCTCTTATTTACTTTATTTTACCTTCGTTTTCCATATTAAACTTGCATCATTTAATGAAATTTTGTTTATTTTCTTTTGCGCCTGTTTTCACAAGCAAATGTGACTACAGAGGGTTGCCACAAGAAAGGTATATCCGCCTAGTCGAAAAAAAAACAGTTTTAATCTAACTGAATTACTTACAGTTAGATTGATTATTTGAATTTATGCCAAAAAAAAAAACTGTATCCCATAGTGCACTGTGGATCATTACCATCCCTTTATTGAATAAAATTAAAAGTAAAGTAAGTTATTCAAGTGAAACGCAAGACTTTGACTCAAATGTTTTATATTTATTTATTTGTAATTCTAAAAAGGAAAATGATTAAGATAGTAACGAGTGACAATCCAAATTTGCAATAGATCGTTGGTCGTGATTTGTTCGTTATTTTCATGATTTGAAGAAATGTTATGATGTACAATAGTAAAAAATATCCAGAAAGCAAAAAAATGACTTTTGTTGTGAAATAAACTTTAAACTTATTCACTCACTTCATTTAATGTGTGTGATATAAGATTATAGCTAGTAATCTGCACAATAAATATACTTACTTGTATCGTACATACATTATTATACGATCGTACGATCTCTGTTTTCAAGTGTAAGGTATTGGATAATTTAAAGAAATAGAAGCAAAACCTTCTTAGACAAATTCAAAAAAAAAAAAAAAAAAGAGCAAAAGTTGAATCGTTTATTTGATGGAGAAAATATATATATATATATATTTTTTTTTAACAATTTAGTATTGTATCTTAGAAGGATACATAAAATGAATGAACTTTAGATTTTCATCTCTAGAATCTAGCATATCTCAAAAGTATTAACTAGATAAAATTTATATATTTTTTTTGTTTTTTTTTTACTTTCATGATTGATTGTATTGAATATTCTTTTTAGTTAACTCTATAGAATTAGAGACAATACATGTATTGCAAACTTGTTAAGCATCTTCCTAAGGTCATTATGTATAAAAAGTTTTCTTTGTGTTTTTTACATCGCCGTTGACAACTAATTGGAAACGAATGTATTGCCCGTATTTTTTTTATCATTTTTTTCATTATGTGTATCCATTATTATCCAGACAATCTATACATTATATTAGTATCTACGAAAGCCTTTCTGTTTTAAGTTAAAACTTTAAACACTACGCTACATCGATTTTCCATAGACATTATAAGTTGCTGGCACCTTTCCACAGGTATTGCATACAAGGCTTCTTTGACTTTTTCGAACAATATATCTTAATTTGCTATGTTATGTCCAGCAATGACTTTTTTCAATGTTCAATGGGATTGAGGTCTTGACTAGACGCCGGCCATTCAAGAAAGGTGAAAGAATTTTGTGTCAGAAATTGTTTTGTTAGGGCCACAATGAATGACATATTTTCATCTAATCAAGGGAGTTACACTACACGCAACATGTCGACATATTTCTCCTTGAAGAGATTTCCTTCAATATGGTGCATTGGACCAACTCCATTACAAGAAAAAAATTCCCTGATTTTGCCTCCTCCTTGCTTGACCAAAGTTGACTCCTACCTATGGTCAATCTGTGACCCTTTTGGACGCAACAGTTCTATTCAAGATATTTACACCGATTTGATCCACTTTTTCGCACTGGATGTCTGCATTACTCAAGCGAGTATCAAATTTTGACTTGAGTATAATCAGTATACTGAAGTTGTTACTGTTGAGCCATACTTTTAGAAATGGTGAACTTGTAACAAGCAAGAGCCTTGGCTAGGGGATTAACGTGTCAAGCTAGTTTGTCCATATAAACACCTTAACGCTTGAAACATTCATCTTTGGTACTTCCAGGTCCATGTGAATGTCTTAATTCCTGATATACCATAGAGCTCCTATAATTGTTTTAAATATTTTGGATTGTGATTTTTGTACAACTTCGAAGTTATTCGCGCTTGCGGTACCCCACAATTCAGAACCATCAGTCTAAATTGGTTTAATAACAGTAACACCTTGCACTCAAGTCTCGAACCAGATTTAGAGTTAATTACCCAGTCAAGACTTTGTGTGCTTAGTCTCGACTAGACTTTTTAGCTTCTTTCGCCAAATGAGACGTCAGTTCAAATGAACGCCAAGATAACTTACCACTTGAGTCAAGGGCATCGTATACCATCTTTTTAGAGCAATGTAGCTAGGTTGCAATTGCTTGATATGACATGCCAGTCTTTCGATGTTCAATTTAGTTGTCTAAAGTGCAAAATTAATGCATTCGTTTCCAATATTCAACGGCTGTATATAGTGTAGCTCGACAACATGGTAATATACAATGGGTATTCAGTTATTAGTATAGTCAAATCAAATAGAACGTTGTTCTTCTTTCTTCGTCTTGGATACTGGAAGCAAATAATTGGCATCTGGTGAATGAATAAAGAGACATCGACATTGCAGATATTGTTATCAAGCATAAGGGACCTGTACTCAGCAGAAGTGAAATTATTGTGCTGCTAGAGTATGCTTAGGGATACAAACAATCATAATCAAGGTCAAAGTATACTTTCCCCATAAAATATTATTCATAATTTATTCAGTTGTTTATGGGGACATTTTTTCTGTTTGTATTCTACTATTTCCCATGTTACAGTGACCCAAATTTTTGATCCAGGAAACTACTGCTTCTGATGAATTGTAGCGTATTTTGTTTTTTAACATTTATTTGATAACTTTTTTGATTAAAACTTAACTTAATTAACTTCAATTAAAAACCAAAAATAAAAATAGAGTCACATTTGATTCACAACATGGAAGCCTAATTAAAAAACAAAGAACCAGTCAGTGGATCAATTAATTGACTTAAACAACAATTTTCAATTAATAAGATTTAATATTTAGTGTAAGCTTCTTTGGCCATCAATACTAACAAGGTTGAGACAAACATTTGGGTCAATATGTGCCCAGGCGGTTTGGAATTCGTTCCATTATTCGGGTCATATTGGCAAGGGCTCTTTTCACTTCAATCCAGAGGTGCTCAATCGGGTTCAGATCAGAACATTAAGGTGGCCAATCGAGAACTTTTAAATTGTTTCCATTTATTCAGTCTTAAGCCTTTTTAGATGTGTGCGTCGGGTTGTTATAATGCCCGAAAGCTCCCATTGCCATCCCATCTTTCACTTTTTTGTAATGCATTGTTCATTATTGCCACATATTGATCCGTATTCATAAGCCCTTCAACTTTGACAACTTCTTCAATACAGTTATTCAGCCCCATATCAGTAAAACATAGGCAATGTGCCAGCAAAGGCCTTTTAATATTGTCGTACACTCCAAGCTTCATTTGCCGTAAAATTTGCCTTCGGACGACGGTGTTGCATTCTGCCATATTCTGCTTAGTTGTTGAGCAATTTGACTATGATTTTTTTTATCATGGATCAGTTTTTCTGCCATCTTAGCACAACACAACAAAATGCACATTCGGTTAACAAAGCTCTTCCTCAATGATATTGAACACACCTTTAAATACCGAAAGAAATTTGTTTTGAAAAATTTGATAGTTTGGAAACTTCTTTGTTAATAAATGTACTAATCAACTAAAGCAGGCCATCCACATGCGACTTTGTTCGTCGGTCTTGTTGTGTTCGAAGAAATGTTTGTCGTTAGTGGAGGTGTTTGCGACAGATTTTCGTATTCGAATAGAAATGTTACTATCTTTGCGTATGTTCGTTGCAACACGTTCGAACATGTATTGATTGCACGAACATCATTTGTGACAAAAAATTGTTAGAGAGAACACGCGCCAAAATGAGCAAACAATTTTTGACAGAATTCACTGAACGCTTTAAAAATTGGGCAGTATTGTGGAAAAATAAAAGTGTTTTATATTTTATTTTTTTTTTATTTTGTTGCTCTAAGTAAATTTGTTCAACCATCGAGGACACAACTGTATTACTTTCCTCTGTTTACTTACTGAATTTTCTTAGCAATTTATGATCGTGAGAATTGTGCGCATTGTTGAACAAGTTCGACGAACAAATTTGCATGTGGATGGCCTGCTTAATTGATCCATTCAAATTTTTTGAGTTGAGCTTTGCTGACGAAAAAACTAACGTTAATATTCCAACGAACTCCAAAGCTCATCATAATTCTAATACATAACGATGTTGCAATGCAATAACGGTTTTTGCCTAAAACTGGATCAAAAAAGTTGAGTCACTGTAGAATAAAAATAAGCCATTTACATCCTAAAACATTGTCGCCACATATTTATACAAAATTTCACAAAAATGTTCAACTATTCATAAAAAGAAATACCCATTTCTTGTGTATGAGTATTGTAATACAGGGTGAGTCACAAAAGGACGGACGTTTTTCAAAAATTCATAAACTTGTTAAGGATCATTGAAAAATATGTTTATTTGAATTTTTAGTATCGTTAGGTCAAATTATTTATGAATGTTAAGTGTGGAAAACAACATCGGGCATGTGGTGACCCCCACCGGCGATGCAGCGCTGAAGCCGTTCCATGAAGTTTGCGTCTACTCTCTCCGCGCTCCAAACAGTCACTTTGGGGCTATGCAAAGGTCTTCCATGCAATTCTCTAGGATTTTCATTGGCCCAATAACGTCAGTTCTGCTGATTCACCATGTCATTCAGGTGGAAATGATCTTCATCACTCACGAACAGAATAAGGTTCTCATGTTGATCTGAGAGTGCGAACGTCACTCGTTGTTCATAATCCCTTGGTTGCAACTCTTGAACAATTGCCAATTTGTAGGGGTGGAAATGCAGTTCATTGTGTAAAATACGCCTTACCGATGGATTACTCAAGCGAAGTTGAGCGGCGTGGTTTCGTGCAGAACGTTCTGTGCTGCGCATGAAATCTTGGCGGACTGCCTCAACATTTTCTGGCGTTCGAGCCCTGGACGGTGACGCCCTGGGGGCCGTCTGTTGCTCAAAACACCTCGGGTGCGATGTGCTTCCATCCACCGAAGGAACGTGTTACGCGTGGGTACTCTTTGGTTCCGATGAATGTTGAAGTGGCGTCGGAATTCGCGCTGAACAGCAGTGATCGACTCGTTATTGCGCACAAAACTCTCGTAAGCGTAAACGCGGTGTTCCAAAATCCACTGGGCCATGGCGGTGCCTGAAAAAAAAATGCTTTTACCAGACGAACATAACGGTACCAACCCCCCACCCGTCGGCCCTTTGTGGGGGAACTACTAGCCATTTCAAAAACGTCCGTCCTTTCTGACTCACCTTGTATAAATTATTACATAAGCTTACATGGACTCCCTATTCACAATTGTGGAAACTATCTAACAAGGTGATTTGTTCATTCATTTTGATCTCATACTAAAATGTTCTTGGATTTGTTATTAATTATTTAAATCATGTGTGACAGTTTCATGTGAAAAAAAGTCCTATTTTCTATTGTCCTATTTACTGTGTTATATTGTTGTTTTTAGGGCAGAAATAAATTGCACCTCTAAGTATTTATGTGTCTTATCATGAATTATTGAAATTTTGAATCCCATACAATTGCACTAACTTCTTTTAACAGGTTTCAATATATTTACTAACAAGAAAACAATTAAACTTTGGTCACATCAAAGCTTATATACACTTCACATAGGAAGAAAATGGCTTTGTAAACAAAAGAGCTATTGTGCTTTGAACAGCCATGTTATTTTAAAGATGAGGCTTTTAATTAAAACAGTCAATCATAGGTCACAGGTCATAGATGGGAAGATAATAATCTACCGTGGCATTTGCATGTCATTCACAGAGAGTATTAACTCGTATTTTCATAACCTGAACCTACATAGATTCTTTTTCCTGGTAAGATACCTGTTGGGATCCAAAGATCATGTTCCTGTTTAGGATAAGATAGTTTTACTGTCCAGACTTTGAAAATAGCTTACTTATTATCATCATGTTTTTCATGCCATGACATCCTCTCAAGCCAGTTATACCTTTTAATATTTGTAGGGGAATTGTTGAAAAGACTATAGGATTTTTTGTTTATTGTAGACTAGTGAAGTGAAGTGTATAAAATATGAAAAAAAAAAAAAAATAAAGAAATTAGTATTATAATGTTGTTGTATTATACAATATATGAGTATTATTAACAAGTATTCCTCATCATAATCAACTTTTCTTAAGATCGACCACTTCACCGCTGACATGTTCACAAAGTAACCAATGTTCGGTCAATAATCAATTACTAGCTACAAATTCCAGTACAAAAGAACGACGAAAAATGACGATGGCAACAACTCAAGCAGATTGTCAATCCCAAGAACGAAAATCCTATAGTGAGAGAGATAGACTGATTGTAAAGGATAATGAGCCTCAACAATATAAACAAAGTCATAAGGAACGAAATATACACTTTTATTCAAATTGCCATCATGAATACTATCAACAGCAGCAGCAGCATTCAAATCAGCATCAGCATTCGCATCATCATTATCAAAATCAACATCAACATCAACATGAAAATCATCTATATCAATATCAGAATCGGCATCATCAATATTATAATGAGATAGATAATCATTATCATCATAATCATCATCAAGAGCAGCAGGAGCAATCACAAACACAATCACAATCACAACCACAACAACAGCAGCAGCAGCAGCAGCTACAAAAACTAGGACACGGTCATGGGCGACATGTACGTTTGCATTTGAATAGTCCATCATCTGATTGTTCATCATATTCCTCGTACACGGGGCGTATGATTAATTCATTGAGTTGTTGTTCGCATTCATTGAATTATAAAAGTCAACAACCAAAAACAAAAACCTTAGCCTCATTTATCAGTGAATATCCTGATGAACTTAGTAACAAACCAACAACAACAACAATCACAACAGCAGACTATGATTATTATGATTATGATGATGGTGATGATGATAATGATAATGATGATGATGCTGATAATTATTACAATGAAGAGGACAAGAGCAACAATGATAATGAAAATGATGACAACAATGGCGACAATGAGGATAACAATAAGGATAAAAATTCAATGACAAAAAGGGAAAAACACAACAATAGCATAAGCAACAACAACGACAATAGTAATAGATACAATAATAATAATAATAATAACAACAATAACAACAACAGCAACAAAAACAATAAGAACAACAATGGCAACAGCAATGGCAGTAACAATGGCAATGGCAATGGCAATGGCAGTACCCAAAAATGGAAGAGCCTGAGAGCAGTGATGGCATATTATTGTTCATTAAGGCGCATTAAGAGGAATGGTGCTTTTACAGTTCATTTTGCACTTGGATTTTAAGTTTAATATTTTTTTCCATTATTACAACAAAACAAAATCAAATAAACTTCTAATAAATCCTTTTATCAAAAAATTAAAAAAAAAAAAAAAAAACAGAAACACACACACGATAAAAATTATAATAGTATACTATTAGGGGTTGGTAAGAAAGTCAAGTCGTCATTTGTTTTTCAATAAAATGGTAATTCAAATCAAATTTAGTATGGTACAATGCAATGGTGCAATAACACGTGATTATTTTACTAAAACCTTGCTGAACACATGTTTATGTGGTAGTTGAAATCTAAAAATATACTATACATGAAAATAACACATTTCTTTGACTTACTTTTCCCATAATACAGTCTTTGTCTTCAAGTTGGCCAAAGCATTTAAAAGCATCACTATGTCACCTGACTTTGATAGCAAGCCAAATATTAATGGAAGTTTTTTCTATCTCATAGTCTCATAGCAAAGCAAAGGTAAAAGGTGATTTTTTTCTGAATTATTGTCATTGCCATTTACTTCATTATTTCATTTAAATATTGACCACGACAAGTACCATTTCGATTCACTTTCTGGCTAATGACACGAGTAATGTTGTCTTCCAATACTGTAATTGAATCTGGTTTATCAGCATAGATGAGTGATTTGACGTATTCCCTTAAAAAAGCGTCATAATAGCGTAATAATAGCGTCAAATCGTAAGATCTAGTCGGCCGGACCGGGATAATGCGAGATATATAGCTCACTGAACTCATTTCTCAATTGGTCCATTGATTTGCGAGCTTTGTGGGCAGCAGCACCATCTACCTGGAACCACATGTTAACCAGGTTCATTAGATGCATTTTGGACAAAACAGAGTTCAAAATCATTGAACGATAGCAGGCACCATTGACGGTAATGTTGTTCCCATTGTCATCCTTGAAAAAATACAGTCCAATGATACCACCGGACTAAGGGGATACATGTCAGAATCTGACGCTCTTTCAGATATGTAACTAAAACATGTCGACAATGTTTTTCTTCATATACATTGTGGCTTAAAAGCCGTAGCGCCAAGTATTTTATATATATTCTGAAAATATAGAAAGCGATGATGCCTGTAAAGAGAACTTTGACCGCACCAAACAGCCAAATAGCCTGAGACTATTCGTAGGTTTTGTTTAGTAACTTACTTATTTAACCAGAAATGAGCATCGTTGCTGAAGATAATTCTTTGATAATAAAACCTTTTGCACAATTTGCCCCAATTTGTGATACTAAATGACGAAATGGCTATGCTTACTGAGCATCTGAAAAAGTATATCAAAATCATTCTTTACAAAGTTCAATCAAATTGAAATTGTTGATTGTTTTATGTTAAGAGTCGTATAGCCAAATGCTCGCAAACATTTGACATTCTTTTGTGTGCACGCAAACTTTTGACTTTTCTTTTATGATGATTCGATTAAAAAATGCTCGCACACATTTGACTTTGTTTCATGAGAATGCTGCTTTAAGACTCGTATAACAAAATGCTCACCGACTTGACTTTTTCAACAATCCAATAAAAGTAAAATTAGAAAATTAAAAACATTATGATTTCCTTAAATAAATTTTAATTTTTTTTTTGATTAAACCTATAAGTAGATACTACATACATATAATACTTGTTTTTGTCAATATCAAATTGAAAAATTCAAAAATTCAAAATCATCTCTCTCTCTCTCTCTCTCTTTCCTCTCTCTAACTTATCTCTATTATATATACTCGTATATATGTAAATGTTATAATAAATTTTTAACAAATACTATTAATATTAAATATTTAATTATTTTTATCTTAGTTTTTGATTTTAATTAATTAATACTAAATATTTTTTTATGAAGTAATAGTAATATTGAATGCAGAAAAAAAAAGAACTATCATTATCACACTACCAATATCAATTCCAAATACCAATAACAATACCACTACCACTACCATGATGTCATTTGATCTGATCTAATCTGATTGATTGATAATTTAATTTGATTTTAACCTATATTTATATATATATATATATATTGTTACGCACCTTTCTTTTCTCGCTCGTTCTAAACATTGCCTCGTTGTCTGTCTCCCTTCCTCTATACATCTCTCTCTCTCTCTTTCTGTCAGTATAAATATCTCTCTTTTTTTATTGTATTTCATTCTTTTTTCTATACCGCTCTCGCTTTCTCTCCCTCTCAGTGTGTCTAGATCTTTTGTAACAAAATATAGCCAATATGTAGCACAGTTCCATCAATTATCCTACATAAGTATTTAGATTCAATATTAATATACAATACATGCATATATGGATTCATTACCTAGGGTCTTTTATTCATATTAATCGTAATGTAATTTTCATCATGTATCATAAATTTAATTTTTATAAACCTTGCTATATCTAGTATTTGGCTTTAAAAACATTGGTCCTTCTAATTGTTAATTCTTTTTTGAATATACATATTATGATATCATAATCGTTGAATCATTTTTCCTTAAAAGTTTTGCACAAGTTTAAGATCATCCATCTAGTAATAAATTATTTAAAAAAACAAAAATATACCAATTTAAGAAAAGGGAAAATTTTTGAATAGCGTTTCATATACTATATTTCAATATAAGAACTTCAATACAATACGAATACCAATACTTCTATTAGTTTATTTGCTGTCTGTCTATCTCTCTCTGTCTCTGTTTCTGTCTCTCTTTCTCTCTCTCTCTCTCTCTCACTCTCTCTTTAAGTTCTAACTTTTGCTCTCGTTGTGTCTCTACTCTTTTCTAATTCTCTCTTTAACAAATTTTTGTATCTGTTTCTCTTTAATCAAAAAATAAAAAAACAAAAAAAAATAAAATGATGATTTTGTACTCAATCGAAACGCTCTCAACTCTCTAGTTTAATACCAACTAATTACTTAAGAAATTACTTAATTAATTCTTATATACAATTTTCTAAGTATTTTCCAAATATAAGTTATTCTAATTCTCTCTATTATTTTTACACTTTTAAAACAAAAAACTTCAATCAAAATAATTTTCATTAGTTTATACAACATATGAAATTAATGTAATTTTATTTGAAAATTTCAATGGGTCAGTGCATAGATGATAAATTGAGATGATTGGAAATCGAATAATTACTGTTACTGGAGTGGCCTTTTCAGATATTCAACACAATTCATATTCAATTAAACAATAATAATGATAATAATAAAAATAATAATGATGGAAATGTTAAAAAAAAAATAAAACAGAACGTATGGATTATCGTCAAAGATATTAGAATAATGTAATTTAAAGTATATTTTGTATCGTATAAAATACTATATAATTTCCTTTAAGATAATTCAAAGTGGATTATTTGAAAAGTTAAACAGTTAAAGTCTCAACAGCTGGCAGCCTTACTAGTCTTAAAACATAAAACCATTGTAGCATTAAATGTTCTCAGCTAAAGAAACCCTCAATTTTTCGATTTAAAAATTTAACACATAACTTATAAAATATTTCTTCAATCCAGTTTCAGTCGTATCTATATACTTATAAAAGAAAATTTGGAAAATAGAAAAAAGAAACAGCCGTTACCTGAATATAAAAATCGAAATTAACAAGGTTAATGAATAAACAGGATTTTCTAAAACATTTGACGAGAAATGATTATACAAATGTTACAGCCAACCAATTAATATCCAGTAAATGTTTTGGAAGGAACGTACCATTTAAAATTATAAGTTATGATAAGCTAAAGTAGCATCTATAAGCATAAAAGTAGCTGTATGTATGACCCCTATGTACCCTGAAACTGCTGAACTGATTTTGATGAAATTTTCAGGGAAACTTAAGCATAGTGTAAACAGTGTTCCTGGGATATTTGATAGGGATCGCACCGGCTGTTTTTGTTTTTGTAAAATTTATTTTAACAATAAACAGCTAAAGGGTTGAATTTCGACTCATCAAAGCTTACATAATTTGAATTAGAGAAGTTATGAGAAAATATTTGTAAATCAAAGCATTATCAATACTACAGTAGAAGATTAAAAATTAGAAACACTTTGCAATTGAGAAAATTTCAATTGCCGAATTGTTCTAATTACTGAACAGTTAGCGCTTTCAATAGCAAAGAATTGAGAGATTCTTGGTCTGATATTGACAATTTTCTCTTCTCATTACAAAAAAGTCATGCTTCATCTGGTTCTGCTTTATTGAAGTCTGATGCCATGCTTTGATTTCGGCTACAGACAAGAGAGTGCTTGAGTTTGTTGGATATGCAATAGCAATTGTGTAAGTGGCAAATCATTCTTGCTATCAAATTTGTTTATTTTATTTTTTGTGACAATTTATCGCTGTCACCAAATATTCCACAAATCTTGGTTCTTATAACTGGAAGATTCTAATATTTGAAAGTTCTGAATTGTGAGTTTTTACTGTATACTTAAATGTGTTTATCTTGAGTTTATAATCGGTTTAAAGAGGGATTATTGTACACGAATCACGATGACTTTCAAAATGATACCAAAATATGGTCCATTGGATTAGAACAGAGATGCTGATTCGAGCATATTTCATGGGATCTTTCAAGCATAGGAGAAGTTCATTAGTTTAACGTGGGCACCTGCCAATGGTTGGCTAAAGACTATGGTGCCCAGCACATGGGCTGAGCGCCAATCAACTTCCCCTTGAATATATATACGCAGGTTCCAATTTCCGAGACTTACTTATTTTAGTTATATGACTCCTTCCATTGTTTGGATCATGGTATATGTAAAGCGTCTGCTGCTTTCTGGGATACAGCACCCGGTTGTATAACACAACTCCACATTCAGCTCTCACTCTACCCGCATTTGGGTGGCCAACACATACTCCGTACAGCATCTGGTTAGACTTCGTACCTAAAGGTACTACCAATTTGCATTCCAGCCCGGAATCACAAATGATGAGTGAACTATATTAATCTTCCTTCTGGAATAGAGTTTTAAGCAAAGAGGGCTTGAATAAAACTTGTACGAGTAAAAAATTTTCACAAAAAAGAAAACCAACTTCAAGTATCGCAAATTGAATGCGTATTATTAAAAATATCTCAAAAACAACTAGTCAGATATTTATCAAATATATATGTGGACTATATGAAAAACACCAGCTTTCAAATACAAAAAAAACTCATCAAAATCAGTTCACCTAGAAAAAAGTTATGAGGAAACATGCATACAAAAAAAAAAAAAAAAATTTTCAGTCGAATTAATAACCACCTCTTTTGAGGGGGAGTTTTCCAGGCATAGTTCAATGCTTTACAAACAAAAGATACACGATTTATATATTCAAATTCAAATTTAGGGTATAAGGATAGATTGACTGTGACTGGAGCCTCTCGGCAAACAAAAAAAAAACCATCAGTTTGTATTGTCTTTAGAATATACTATTACATGATTCGTATTATACAATATAGTAGTATGTTGATTATGACTAGTAACACCATCGTGAGACCATGTTGAGACTTTAAGCTTTTCAATTAACCCACAATTATGTATCTAATACCTACTACATACAATATACACATTAAATACAAACACACACACACAACAACAGATATTATTCTGACAAAAACAAATTTTCTATTGAAGATACAAGTCTTCTCTTTTCTACAAATATTGTACTGCTACTTACCATACCATATCGAATGTGTCGAATTTCTTCTCGAAATATTCGTTCGTTCGTTTGTTCGTTTGTTTTTTTTTTTGTTTTTGTTAAATGAAATGATCTAATTCATATCGTAGGAAATCACGTATCGGAGATGGAGCTTCAGATCCAGATTCCGATTGGTAAGTTCTTTTCGTTTTTTTTTTGTTTTTGTTTTGCTTCTTGCTGCACACACAACAAAACACAAAAAATTTAGAAAAGTTAGTTTTTGAAAAGAAATCTTACAAAAGCAAATTTACAAATTTAAAACTACACAGCGCTTGTTCTTTAAATAGTACAGTACCATACATACATAGTATAGTCGTAAATATTCCAAGAAACCAAACAACAAGTTTTAATTAATTAATAAATTCATGAAAACTTAACTAAATTAAATGCAATTGAAAATGTTCCAAAGAGTATCAGCTAAATTCAATAAATTTCTTTATTTTATTTTATTTTATTTTATTTAATTTTATTTAATTTTTTTTCCTTATATTTTGAGCTAATCTAATTGGCATGTGCGCGCTTTTTGTTTCAGTTTTTAATTGGCTATAAAATTTTTGAGAAAAAAACCAAAGAGCAAAATCAATATACAATTTAAAAAGGAACATATATTTACAATAATAATAATAATAATAATAATAATAATGATAATTTAATAAGCTTCATGCAACAACTTAGTTAAACTTAGAAAAGAGTTTACTTATTTACTTAATTATTAAATTAACATAACTTATTTCATTACTTAGAGTTCAGTTCAGTTCGGTTCAGTTTAGTTCAGTTTAGTTTCAAATATTTATAAAATGCCACATACTACTACATCATACATACTATAATTGCTTATATACAATACAATAATATATATAATATTCCTTATAATTTATAGATTATAATAATTTGTTGCAATAATCTTATATACATAAATATTTTAATATCACCATGGAATATATAATACCAATGTAAATAAGTTTGATAACGAATCAAAAACCAAAAACTAAAACCAATTTCATCATAATTTTTTTTTTTTTTTTTGTAATCAAGATAAATAAAAAATAAAAAACAAAAAGAAATTTTAAAATAAAAAATAAATTTTATCATGTAAAATAAAAAAAAAATCACAAAAATGTTTGTGAAGTTTTGTAAAAAGTTGACTTCTAAACTAAGTATAAAAAAGGCACACTCACACACATACATACTCACATCACTCTTATATACTTATTTTATATATAGTACTTTGTATATAATAACATACTATATACATATAACATATATAAATACTATGCTATTTGTATTTGCTTAATCTCGTTTCGTTTTAATTTTTTTTTTTTTTTTTTGCCTTCGTTTCTTTGAAAAGAATTTCACATATTCACCAAAACACACACCCAACTCACTTAATTACATAAATACCGAACTAACTTTGTCTCAAATATCTTAAATATCATGAAAAAACATTGTGCATCCAAAAAGTATTTACTTTTTATTGTCTAAATTTTAAGTTGCTGTGAAAAAAATTGCTGGGTTATGGATATAAGGGAAAGTTCACTGATAATCTCTATGGTATAGTCCATCTACCTTTTGCATCGAAAACCTGTGGCAGTAGCCGTAGTGTGGGACTTTAACCCACTAAGTCCTCCCAGAACTTCACCGATTAGATAGTGCGTGAGTATATTACTACACAATCGTTCGTTTTAGTGATTCTGTCCGATTCCGGGAGCAATGATATCCATTGCTTGTCGCGAAACTCCTTCAGCTCGTTCAGTACCGTTCGTATACCGCAGTGTATTCAGTATGTTCGCAGCTGCTGCTCTTGCCACATTCCACTTTCTACTATCCTCGTACATATGTGTGACCAGATTTGACTCCATCACTTCTTCGCCGAATGCTGTTTCAAGGTCAGTTTGCTCATTGATGAGCCGTGGGCAATGGAACAGCAGGTGACAGGCGCTTTCTGGCTCTTCTGGGCATATTGGAGGTGGAACCTCTATAAGTATTCTCTGAAGCAGCCATTTCCAGTCAGCAACTGCGTGAGATTATAATGAACCTCTGCATGATTACGCTTCATCCACGCCTCGATATTTGGGATCAATTTATACGTCCAGCGCCCTTTCTAATCCATCTTCCTAGAATACGTTAGGTCCAGGCTATTGCTGGCATTGCTCTCAGGGTCATATAAGTAACATGACAAGATGGCATGGACATTAAAGAAGGACATTAAAGAAGGTTCTGCAGAATTATTCAAAGAGAGTTTCCGAATGGACAGAGCCACGTTCAATATACTGGTTGAGGAGATTTTACACCCGATTCTTCCATTGCTGAGGCTATGCGCCGGTACGTGTGGACATTTTTGCCCGCTCCTCACAGCTAATCCATGCTGTCCTCCCACAAATTCAGCAGCATATATGTGTTGGAACCAGCCCATTTCAATTTGGCATCTTCCTTCAACTCCACTAAGTTTTTATCATTAATATTTAATGAATCTTCATTAAATTAAATTTTTAATTACTTACAGTTATATTGCGCCATATTCAAATGTAAGCTGTTAAGCAATGAAAGACCAAAGCAACTCTGTAATTTCAAAAATTTGGCTGTTGTTGTTGTAGAATTCTGATGCTGCTTACAGAAAAAGCAGCTTTTTTCTTGGTCTGACTAGGCCATAAAATGTTCCAAATATTTGTAATTTAACCTTATTATATTTTAGAAAATTTCCGTTTTTATAAAAAAAAATTAAGTGATTTTGTTCTATTGATTTTCTTCTTTATTTTGCTTGAGGGATATTTCGTTGTAATGTCCAACAACAATCCTCCAGCATACGTGGACTCCACTTGCCTTGATATATTTTGAAGGAATCATTCACCATGCTCATCGCTGACGGCGTTCAAATTTTTAGGAAAGAAATTTAAATGGGAATATGTAGACATGCTACAGCCCAATGCCTTATAAGCAGATAACAGCTCCGCCATAATACTTTTATAACCACTTGATTGGTGATTTCCGAGAAATGGTGAAAGTCACTTTCATGAAAGATTCGCAAGCTATTTTTTCCAAATCACTAAGCTTTTCTTTAAATATTTTATTATCTTTCATCAATTGTTTGATTTGAGGACCAACAAATATGCTTTCTTTAATTTTAGCATCACTCAGTGTGGGAAATTTTTCTTTGAAATATAAAAAGCCGTCACCACTCGCATCCATTGGTTTTTATGAAAATTTGTGATGGCATATTTCACCACAAATTCACTTACTCTTTCTGGACTCAGCTTCATCTTCACCATTCTGTTCTGTGGCTGTAACACAAAAACGAGACCTGATCAAATGAAAATAAATGTGATGTTCGAATGAGAGTAGGTAGATAAGTCAAAATTTATGGATACCTTTCTTGTTACAAAAATTATACAAGGTGGTGTGCCAATTTAAGACTTATTTCAAGTATCAATAATTTGTATCTTAATATTTAACAAGTTCTGGATGCTTATTAAAGATGTCTTCATTCAAATCCAATAAAAGTGGTGCATATTTCTTTTATAAACTTGATGCATTGAAAAGCATTGACTTCTGTTCAGATTCCTTAACTTTACGGATATAATAGGACATATTGTGTCTGTAATATCACAATGGGTCTTTCTTTAATGACATTAGTGAATACAGTTAGTTATCAAGTCTTCTCAATCTAACCCTAATCCAACAATGCATATAGCTGAAATCAATTATTTTTAGTTCCTTTGTTAGAAACTCATAAAAAATGCAAAATAACAAAAATAGTGTCGGTATCAAGAGCAAGCTTACCGTGTGCGCATTTATCTATTTTTAGAATTCAAAGAATAACTAAAGAAATACTATACTATACGATGAAACAGTAAAACTATGGTTCTCTAATATTAAAATGGGGTAAACTAATAATAGCATAAATCTATTGCATTATACAATAGTAAATATGTTGTAATTTTTTACTGATTTTGACGTCAGCTTATTTAGATAAGGGTATGAGGGTTATGTACACAGCGACTGTGTACTATGAAAAGATTTATTGATTCTAATGTCACTGTTGTGTTCTAAAGATGAGACATATTTTACATAGAATATAATAAAGTTTAAAAGGATCCATATCCAACTTTAACTGGAGTCTGAACAATATAAAACTGTCGTAAGCCTTTGTTTTTACTATATTGCAATTTCTTTATTTATTAACAATACTAGCATCATTGTATATAGAATATTTAGGTAAAGATTAACAACGAAAGCCACCTTGAAATATTGTTGAGATTTATTGAACAATGATAAACCGAATCATTTTTCCGAATTATTTTCTTGCCAATTTTGGTGTGGAACCACTTGAGGCAATGAGTTAATTAGAGATCGACTATTAAGAATGGGTATACCATTTCTGATATTCTATTGGCTAAGGTAAATGCTTATTGGAATGCTTGGCCAATACAATCATTTGTTGATTATTGGACAAAATGCTTTATTTTGTATCTGAGTTAAATTCTATTCAAGTATTAGATGATGGAAAATCATACAAGACTTGCAAAACCAAAGCATCTTAGTTGAATTGTGCTTTCAGAACTGAAGAATGTTTCACAAAAAAGACAGAAGATACCCAAAAGGAAAGCCAGGAGAAGATGTGAAATGATATACCTAAACGAAAATATGGTGATTGACATAAAACTCATCCACTCCAGTAGTTCCACAACATAATTGGCCAAAATTCGGAAATCATATATTCAAGACATTGGAATATGATGAATGACATACTTTTGGAAATTAATCCATAATCGTTGACTTCATTAATGTCATCATTAAAATGATTCATTCCACAGCACAATTTTAGTCATACAAGTGTCCTTACAAGGGATATACATATATCAATTGACCACCAAACGACATTTATACAAATGATAAATTTAAAAATTCAAATATATGTATAAGCGCCATCAATGTGTCAGCATTGGAACTTATGGATTGCAGTGTTATAAAATCTCAATTTTTGACACTTGAACAATTGTCAGTTTTGCCTATAACTTTCACACACGCAAATAACGAAAATCATCATTTTGTTGGAGTAAAATGTATAATTCACCCGATGATATTCTACAAAAAGGCAAAAAACTATTTGTCCAACGTTGTGCTCAATGTCACACTATCAATGGGACCAAATCTCCATGGTTTGTTTGGACGGAAAACTGGTCAAGCTGCTGGCTACTCATACACTGCAGCAAACAAGAATAAAGATATTACTTGGACTGAGGATGCATTGCATCAGTATTTGGAGAATCCCAAATTATTCATTCCTGGATTCCATAGACGTTGATGATAGTTTAAGACGTTTACTGAGATGGTTTGTTTTCAAGATCTCCTTGTGAGGAGATCATAAGAAAGTTTATTTCTTCCAGTACTGTTAAAATCATCAGGTCTCGGTGAAGGGTCGCGACGAAGAGTTTTGTTTTGGCAGGCTTGAATTCTGCTAATGTTAATGTGACTGGGGTCACCAGTTGCCTATAAATATGCAGTTCGTTACTTAAAGCTAGCCTGCTGTTTTCTAGCAATAGCCAGTACAGTCTGAGCAACTTATGATAGCAACAAGTAGCGACACTGTGGCTTAGCAGTGAGGCATTTATCCAGGATCAAACCTTAATCTTAAAGGCGGGGATGTAGCACTGAATATATTTATATTTTTACTTATTAATTTACTACTTATTTTATAGGTATGATATATTTATTTATTTGATTTTATTATCTTAATGGTTTTTATTAAATTTATTTAATTTATTTATTTTTATTTTAATTATTTTTATTTTTTGTAGGCTTCAAAATGATTCAATATTTTTCATTATTTTCTAATGGTAAGCAATTAAAAATATTTAATATTTGGACAATCATAAGTATTAACTTTTGGATCATATGTTCTATCTAAAATTTGAGAAAATACTATTACATTTGTAAATACATAATCATATTGAAACTGAAAATAAATAAATACACAAATTAGTGAAACTAAGATCAACAGAAGGAAGACAAAAATCATATATAAGAGTTAATCAATTTTAATCATAAAAGGCTAATAAGATTCCTCATCTCGATTCGGCTTGTTATTATCAACAATCTTGTGAAAAATACTGTTAACGCCCTAAACAGTACTACATCAATATTAACACCATACTCAGTTGTCCATATCATTGTCATCGTCATTATCATCATTAACATATTGTATATACCCATCACTGTGGCATTGCCGATTACTCACTCGTGTCAGAGAGACAGTCAGTCAGTCAGTCAATCATCTACCTATGTATATATATGTATATATGTTCTTATTTGCAGATTGTCAAAGGTTATTGACATCATTAACACACTTATCATTTGCATAATTAATAATTTGTATCATCTTAAAAAGGCAAAAGCTTTGTGTTATGGAGTTTAAAAATGCTAAAGGGTTGAAATGATGAAAGGTTTTAGCGGAACATGTATTAGTATGTAAGTAAGTGTATGAGTGACGAGGGTATATAATAGTATTTCATAATTCTTTGCTCTTCCATATACTACTTACTATTTAAATGGAAAAATATTCCAAGGCCTTAATCAATGTATGTGTATGTACAATGAAAAGAAACCCTTCAGAGAGAAATTTTTAACATACTATAGTCATGTACAATCCTTTGAAATTCTAAAGTTTTTCAAGTCAATACATACTTCAAGATATCTCTTTTCATACTTACCATTACATATATGAGTTAGAATTGTATGCTCTTCTGTATATACAGAATTAACATAATGTTCTACGAGTAGTACATATTTAGTAAATCAATTTAAAAATAATCCTTTAAGAGAGAATTGTAGTAAGGCTTAAATTATTGTGAAAAGACAAACCTGAACTTTTTCAATCTAATTCAATATGTAAGTCAATACAATACTTAATCTATTCTCATCCTCATTTCAAAGAGCTTTCATTCATGGTATGCAATTTATAAGATCTCATTTTCATTCGTACTTTTCTATTGTATACTCGTACTATCTAATTTTTTCTATGACTATGTGTACTATGTACTATGTATGAAGATGCATTTATTCCTTAAGCTTAACGGTATTGTCGAGCAACCCGTTCCATCCATTCCGTTCCATTCGGTTTGGTTCATTTCATTCCAATTCCTTTCCATGCTTTCGATTTGGCATTCAATTGTATTTTTTAGAGAATGCGCCTGCATTGCGCATAAATGTAACTTATTGTAAGTGTATCTTATTGTAAATGATGATGTTATCTACTAAATACTTTATCTTTTCTTTTATTATTACAATATAGTATATGTACTTGTATTATGTGTTATGCATATGTTTATTTGTTCGTTCCCTATTGCTTTCTTTTGTAAAAATCTTAAGCTTTTTTGATTCGCATAAGCACTTTAGAGCTTTGTAAAAATCTTAGTACAATACAAATAGTCTTGTTCTGTATCTCTTACATTGTAGCATTAGGTCTTGAGTATTTTTGCTTCTTGTTGTTATTTGAAATTTATATAAGTTTGCTTTCTTATAGTATTGTATTGTATTTAATAAGGTGGGAACAACTAAGTAGTGGGTCTATTGCAACATATACATATATGCTTTTCTAAACTATTACCATATACTAAAAATATAATGCAACATTTTTCATTTTATTTAATTTAAATATAATTCAAATATTTACAATTTTTAACAATACATACAAGTAGTTGCTAAGCTTAAATCTTATCTTATCTTATCTTTGTATTATGTGTTTATTTATTTATTTAAATATATATATATGCACAAACATATATGTACATGCTTATATACATACATACATTTATATAATACATACACACACAGTGCATATGTGTATGTGTGTATATATACATGAGTATATGGCTTCTCTATACATAGTATGTAAACAATGTCTCGTACAGGACACGCTCAAATCAACGTTGGATGAAATTACGCACAACGGTACAAATATCATCGGCAATCCAAAAGAAACCGCCATTAAAGAGAGAAGACTCATTCCTAAAACGTTTCTCAACACGACAAATACCCGAAACACAGGTGAGTAAACTTACTTAAACTCCAGAATATTCACTATGAAATATAATTTACTATTACATACAATTGTCCTCATACAATACTCAGTAAGAACAGTTTCTCATAATTGTTTGATTAAACTAATTAACCATTTGATACACTTCGCCCTATAGTAATTCTTGATTCTTGGAATTATGTCTATACATATATTGTATGTGCAATGACCAGAGTAGCTAACGGCATCTTCTTCAATGAATTTTGGTTTATGGCCTTGATTAAATCATATCAGATTTCACATAGCAATAATTACAATTGTCCACAGTTATTGAAGTATTAAGTTTTAATGAAGCACCGTCGACAACAGTAAGGATAGTTTCCAAGAATTGTTTCAATAAACTCACAATAATTAACCATATGATATGACTCTGTGCAAATATCTCTATGGCAAATCTTGATTCGTGGAATTACTCTTACCAGAGTAACTAACAGCATCTTCTTCCACAAAATTTTCGACTTATTGCCTTGATTATATCACAGAGCAATAATTATAATTGTATTCGTAGTAGCATATCAATTGTCCTTAGTTATTGAAGTATTAAGTTCTAATTAAAGCACCTTCTATCTTACTACGAGTACATGCAACATTCAGTAAGGACAGTCTATAATAATTGTTTGAACAAACTAACAATAATTAACCATATGATATATTCAGTGCACTTATCCCTATGGCAACACTTGCATTTATGGCATTGACTATAATCACATCAGATTTCACAGAGCAGTAGCAGGTATACTAATTGTCCTTAGTTATTGAAGTATTAAGTTTTAATGAAAAGACCTTCTATCTAACGACAACATTCAGTAAGGTCAATTTCCAATAATTGTTTGAATAAGCTTACAATAATTAACCATATGATATACTCAGTGCATTTATCCCTATAGCAACTCTTGATTCCTTGAATTATAAATGTTGTATGTGCACTTATCGGAGTAGCTGATGGCATCTTTTTCAATGAATTTGCACAGGGTAATAACAACAATATCGTAGTAGTATATCAATTGTCTTTAGCTATTGAAGTATTAAGTTTTAATACTAACTCACATTAATTAACTATAAGATATACTCAGTGCACTTAACCCTGTAGAAATTTTCGATTCTTCGAATTATGTATGTTGTACATACGTTCATCTTTTTCTATGAATTTGTATGTATGGTGGGTGGTCTTGATTAGTTCACAATAGATTTCACAGAGCAATGAATATAGTTTTCGATGAAGTATTTGATATACGCAGTATACTTATTCCTATAGCTTTTCTTGCTTCCTGGAATTATATACTTTGTAAGTGCTGTGCGTGTGGAAATAGTTATCAGCATCTTCTTCCATGCATGGCCTTGATTGTTTCACAACACATTGCATAGACCATTAATTATAATTTTCAAAGAAGAGTCGTAGTAGTTGTATAGTAAGTATGCTATGGTATACCGCATACAACATTCAAACAGAACAGTTTCTGTTACTTGTTTTAGAAAATTAATTAACAGTACATGTATTCCTTTGGATTTTCTTGATTCTTGGAATTAATTAGTAGCAAGTGCAACCAACAGAATAGCTAGCGGCATCTTTTTCCATGAATCTAGCCAGATATGTGGCCTTGATTATTCCAAAACAGAACTCACATAACAAAAGCCATACTAGTTTTCGATGAAAAATAGAAATTCATCCATGAACAAATAAGTTGAATAAGGGGGATGGGATGATGGCTGGTGATGGGTGGTGGCCTTGAATTCATTCATAATCAGCTTTTCATAGGAATGCTCAATAGTGTATGTATTCATTATTAATCTTATGTGCATTCAGAACAAATTTTATTTTTGAATTAGCAAAGAACTCAATGGGTGTTGGTACCACACAACATGTTCATGGCCCCTCAGATATGTTGATTCATGACCTTACTAACAGAGATGGAAGATAAGCTAGGAGATTTCAAAATTTAAATAAGCTTAAATTTTATGTACCCAACTTTAAAACTATTTACTTGTAATAGGAACTCTGAAATTCTGTTATGCCCGAGTTGAAAGGCGATTCTGAATGCTACACCACCATATTGACTTCTAATTGACTTTCGCTTGGCTTTTATAGATTGCTTTCATATTTTCAAAGTCATATCAAGGTCAATACTATAAAGACTGACAGATTGCTTTCAAGTTTAGCGCCATATATGAGTATTATTTTCTTCACAAATATGGCATATCCCATTCATGCATATAAATGATCATATTTTCATTATATTCTCGTAATTATATGTACGAAATGTTTGTTTTTTTTTAGGAAACTGTCGAAGATACTGGTTCAGAAAGTGCCTCAGGCGACGTTGAAAAAAGTGTGAAACGCCGTCGACGCTATTTGCAAAAACGACGATCTGTCGTAAATCCTGATGAAAATTTTTACTTTTATTGGTTAATGATGTTAACAGTATGTGTTCTATATAATCTATGGACCCTCATTGTACGACAAAGTTTTCCAGAATTACAGGTGAGTAAACAAATCTATTGGTTACTATTGTACCATCAGTCATATATATAAAATTTCTTTTATAGGAAGCTGTACCAACATTCTGGCTGATATGCGATATATTAACAGATATTGTATTTGTTTTAGATATAGTAGTTCAATTGCGCACAGGTTATTTGGAACAAGGTCTTATGGTATGTATTGTACCAATATCTCCCTATTAGATTGGCAACTTTAATTTAAGCATTCGGCATGTTAATACGCAGTACGATTACAAAAGATTTTGGACTTGGAAAGATCTTCCATTCTTGTTTTAATTTATTCAAAACAATAGTCGATACAATATGTTGCACGATGTCCTTCATAGGGATTGAGCCGAGGTCTGACATCACACCTTTATTGATAGCCTTTGTGTCATTGTCACTATTGTATTGTGAACTTGGGGAACTGAAAATTGTCACACTAATCCAGATCACACGAATATGGGCTGTGTTTGATGGTTGTGATGCTGTATGATGTGCTTGGCGAAAAAGGAATGATCGGTGGCATTGCGCATTGTCGTGCAAAAGTGACCAGCTACCGGCTTCGTGAGTCAACTGTCATTTCCTGTTTCTTCTTTATGCACTCTTTCACAGGCTTCGTGAGTCAAGTGCCATTTCCTGTTTTTCCTTTATGCACTCTTTCACAGTCTTTTTTTGATTCTGGGGATTTTTCACGTTTCGAAGAACTGTATGCTTGACAGGTTTTTGGAGCTTGTTCGTCCCTCACGTTAGTGTTGGTCTCTTTCAGTTTTCTGGTCACACATGCAAAATCCTTTGCCGCAAACACTTCGACCTTGAATGAATGAATGAAATGTACCGGATCCATGGCCCACGGAGCTTCTAGCTATGTTTTAACTGTTCCCAACCTACTCTGTCTGGAAAAGTTGCTACAGAATTCTGTTGAAAGTTAAATTTAGACGATCATAGGCCGCTAGTGATGAAGTCGGTTATTCTTAGGTTGAGCTCATCCCTGAGTATGGATTGATTGAGACCTACCGAATCTTCCCATACTTGCTTTATAAATAAGTGGATTGTTGGTAGGTTTAATAGTGTCTCAATGACAGTTGCTGGAACTGTCCTCATAGCTTCAGTATCATAAACACCAGTTAGTCTTTGCACCCTAACAATAGGTAGCATAAGATACGATTGGCTTAGTAAGGGCATAGAAAATTAGATGAAATGAAGCACTTGCCTGCTTCTAGAGCAGATGTTTTTAAATTTGTCGAACCAATGTTTGTAAGCTTAAAATTTCACATTCTAGGTAAATAGATAATCAGATTACTCCTATATAATGATGATGATGCCTGCCTCTAGATGAAATTGAACTTGAAAATCAAAAAGGGAGACTCTAATGCTTTCCATGTGTTGGCAGGAGTCCAGAAGATGATCTGCGGTGATGTCAGCCCTTCAAAGATGGCATGGTGGACAAACTGATCCTTTGAGGAGGTATTAATGCATAATCTGAGTATGTCCAAGCCGTTCCACATTCCCATCTGGTTAAGTTGGAAGGTAGACAGGTTTTTTCACACGTTGGGTTGATGGTGGGGTACCGGTGGATGAACTACTCCTATTCCGCCAATTTCTTTGTTTGAAGGTGACAAGTTACGAGGTGCTTTAAATCTTTGGCGCTGGTGGGACTTAAGCTGTGTGATGGGATATAACTTGGTGGCCCGGAAGATGGTGATTTTCTTGTGATGCTGTGTGCATAATTTACATATTTCCTGAATCGTAAGATCATTATGCTCTCGATTTTTGATGGCTTATATGAAGCCAGATAGCCTGTCAGAGAAAATTACAAATTTACCATAGGGTGTGGATGGCAAATTGGCAGGCTTTTAATATTGCAAAGACCTCTGCAATAAAGATTAAGTTATATGATAGGAGGGAGCCCCCAGCTTTGATCGTTCCCAAATTGTCGACGACAGCGAATGTTGTAGAGTAATTTGTTTTTGAACCATCCATGTATAGCCAATTTTTTGACCTAGTTTATCTTTTTCTCTCAGCTACGAATGATGACAGTTATTCGGAAATGGTAGTATCATTTTTAGTTAAAACATGCAGATTAGTGATGATTTATTGCCAACCAAATATAAAGTTATTATATTTAATGAAATCCGGGAGACTGTAAATTGCTTATGTATTGTTTATTTTGTATTCTCAGGTATATGATGACAAAAAATTGGCCTGCCATTATGTGCATTCGCGTGATTTCATATTCGATATGATTGCGTTGATTCCATTGGATCTTTTACAGTTGAAAATGGGAACACAGCCGCTATTGCGATTTACAAGATTTTTTAAAGTAAGTTAAAATCAATAAGATATGCACATATTATTAGATATTATATACATATGTATGTTTATATTATTGTAATTACAGGTTTATCGATCTGTGAGATTTTATTACATTGTAGAAAGTAGAACAGTTTGGCCAAATTTATGGCGTGTTGTCAATCTAATTCATATCTTATTAATACTAGCGCATTGGTTTGGTTGTTTCTATTATTTGTTATCTGAAGCTGAGGGATTTCAAGTATGTATATACCGTTCATATATGTATATATGTATCTTGTGTGTTTTATTTACATTAAATTTAATTTTTTATTTAGGGTGATTGGGTTTATCCTTATCGACCAGGTGACTATGCGACACTGACGCGTAAATATCTGGGCAGTTTATATTGGTCAACGTTAACATTAACTACAATTGGTGATCTACCAACTCCCGAAACGAATGCTGAGTAATTTACAAATGATTCTAAAACCCTTAATCTCATCTGATTTTGTATATTCTTTTTTTGTTTTCATTTTCATTTTCATTTCTTATTTGCCTTTTTAAGACCGAATTTTTCGGTGGACGGCCCCAGATCGATACCAAGACGTGGCATTAAATCACGTTTACTGCAATTCGGTTCTAGTTATGGGTAATGAAAATATAATGATGATGATATTTTAAACGGAAATCAATATCACTACTTGTTGGGGGCTGTCCACCGTGAGTCGGTTATATTAGGCGTGCATTAACATAAATTGTCAAAAAACATCAAACAAATGAATGATACAATGATACAATAGTAGAAATAAATGATTGGATGACATTGGATTATTGATCATCATAATAATAAAGATGAAAATCAAAGTTTTCGAAATCATGCGACAGCCTTTAACAATTATTGATATTTATTTTCAATAAAATTCTCAATTCTTTAATTCTTTTTAATGATTTTGATTGTGAAACAAGCATAAATTTAAGAAAAAAACCATAACCAAAACACCTTCAATTTTCGAAAACTTTGATTGTCACTAAATATAGTATTATACAATATAATATTTTTCCAATAATACTACATACTGATAATATAATTCTCGATTTATTTAGATATGTTTTTACAATTGTAAGCTATTTGATTGGCGTTTTCATCTTTGCAACAATTGTCGGTCAGGTTGGTAATGTGATAACTAATCGGAATGCCAATCGTTTGGAGTTTGAGCGTCTTTTGGATGGTGCCAAGACTTATATGCGGCATCATAAGGTACTATTTACAATTGTAGACAACAAAGTTTTGATTCAACATTTTTATCATATTGTTTAGGTGCCTGGAGGTATGAAACGGCGCGTGCTTCGTTGGTACGACTACAGCTGGTCACGTGGACGTATACAAGGTGGAGGAGATATTAATACCGCATTGGGTCTTTTGCCTGATAAACTGAAAACAGAGCTGGCATTGCATGTTAATTTAAGTGTATTGAAAAAAGTAACCATATTTCAAGAATGTCAACCGGAATTTCTTCATGATTTGGTACTCAAAATGAAAGCATATATCTTTACGCCGGGCGATTCCATTTGTCGTAAGGGTGAAGTGGCGCGTGAAATGTTTATAATTGCAGATGGTATACTTGAGGTTTTGAGTGAGACCGGAAAAGTGTTGACAACAATGAAAGCTGGTGATTTTTTTGGTGAAATCGGTATACTTAATTTGGATGGTTTAAACAAGTGAGTAATACATACTACTTATTGTATAATCAAATCATATAATAATGGCAAAAATATTGTAATTGAATTGCAGACGAACTGCTGATGTGCGTTCGGTTGGTTATTCAGAATTGTTTTCATTATCGCGTGAAGATGTTTTGGCTGCAATGAAAGACTATCCCGATGCTCAGGAGATACTACAAACCTTAGGCCGCAAACGTCTTATGGAAGTGCGTTGTGTAAATAAAAAATATGCAAAGGCACAAAGTGATAAAGACGCGGCCTATGCAGCGGCAGCTGCACACCAACACCAAGGTGCTCAGGGGGTTCATCAAAGCGATAGTAGTGAGAATAGTGCCTCTAAGAAAATTGTCGATAAACTAAAGCATGATGTGAAGGGGTTTCGTAATGTTCTGAAAAAATCACGGTAAGTAATTTATTAAGATTAATTTACTTAGAATGGAATAAATCTAATAAATCATTTACAGTACATCACGCAAAAGCGATGAAGCTATGGAAATGCAACCATTGCATAATAGTTCACCTAGAGGCAGCAAAACAATGTTGAAACGTATGTCACGAGTTCGATCCGATGAAAAGGATGATTCAGCTGAAGCCAAGGATGAGTTGCATGATAAGACACCAAGTCCCATAGGTGCTGGTTTGCCTTTATTGCAACGTTTGAGATTACTCAAAGAGAAACAGGTAATTTTATTGCCCTTACCAATTGTCACTGTCACTATCACTATCAATTCCATATTTCAATTACAATTTCAAATACAATTTACTTACATTGAGAACTCTGCATTAAATTATTTGAATCAAGCTTTAAATGGATTTTAAACTGCATTTTTATCACTTGAAATTTATTTTTTTTTTTAATTATTGTTTATACTTAAGTATCTAGGCTTTTGAACGAAGTGCAGTTTCAAAATAAATCTTTAAATTATAATTTTCTTTATTTAACAAATCATTTTTGAATTGTCTTTTCTTTCTTTTGGTTATCCTTGGTAATGCCAATAAAAGTAAACTTTGCTAGTGCACATGCCAAAAAAAATTTAATATAAAATATAAAATTATATAATATAACAAATAAACTTTGAATACCATAAAAAGCACGTTAACTTTAAATTAATTAATTTATTCAAAACACTGAGCAAACCAACAACAAAGAAATTTATTCAATATAAATTGAAGTACACTGCCATGCACTTGAATAGGGACAAGAATTTTGAAATGAAAATATATTTTTTTTTAAATTTTTATTAATTCTAAATAGTACTAATATTTATAAAATATAATTATTTAAATCCAATCAGTAAGGGATAAAGACTTTAAATAATTCAAAGATATTTCGGTGTAAGCATATGCAATGGCACATGAAATTGTCGTTCACTTTTCTTGTTGGCCAACCCCCTGCATTTTCAATTATATTGAGGCCAGGAGAATAAGTGACATTCTGCTTCTGAATCCAGCATTTTACCACACGAGCTGTGTGGATTGGGACATTATCTTGGTGGAAAGTCCTCGAAAATGGTTCGAAAATGTTGTTGAAATGCCTTCTTGAGTATATCATTGTATGAATTTCATTCATTGCATTCATTGCAGTAATACCATAACACCTTCCTCACGGCTTTGGTGGTGTGACAAAACATGTTCTGCCTTTTGAATATCATAAAAATAATACTTGAAACTATCTAAATTGAAACATTTTTTATCCACGGATTGAATCCAAGCAAATACTAGACGACAATCTTTAAGTCAGTTGTTGAGCGCAGGTTTTTCCTTTAATCTTAATCTTATTAGATGTTTAACTTTATTTAAAACCAGTGCTGGATTTACCAGAAGGCTGAGTAGGCTGGAGCCTGGGCGACAAATTTGTGAAAATGAAAACTTCTTTAGGTACGTTGAGTGCAGAACAGTAGTTTCACACCTGTCAGAAAATGTGAGGACGATTGCTTGTTTTCCTTGCTTGTTGATCCTGTTTTATGGGATATCAACGGTACCTTATGGGAGATTATCGCTACGGCTTCAATCAAAGTTCCAGTCTTGTGACTTCTCTAAAAGTGAAAAATATAAGTATTCTGAGCAGTGAGTACAATGTCTCATGTTTTATTTTCCTCAAAGAAAAATAAAAAATAATTAAGTAAATTACCGAAATTGGTTGGTTTATTCTAAAAGTAAAATATCTGTTTGTTGAGAGCTCTGTTTGGCATTTGGTCCATTGGAGAATAAGTCTCAGTTTGAGAACCAAGGAAAAATGCAAAACACCGAGTTGCTTAGCGTGGAAACTCTGCTCGTCATGAATCTAGTATCCTTAGTTTGATAGTAAGAAAAGCTTTTGATGTCCAACTCGACAATTTACTGCATGTCCATATTGATGAAGATACTACTTATTGAAGAAACGTCCTGAAGAGGGTTGTTACCGTGGTAAAGCGACTGTCTCGCTTTCAGAGGAAAAAATTAAAACTTTGCTGATACACATAAAGGAACAATTTTGGAACTGTTAGCTGAATTCGATCGTTTTTTAGTGATTTGAGAATCAAGGATCTGGATGCGATGAGTTTATTCTCTTGATGGGTCATAAAGTGTAAACACATCGATCCGATGATAGTTCAGAATCATACTAATTAGGGGAAAGAAGAGCTGTATGGCAATTAGGACGTGGGTGCACAAATCAAATCGAATTGTAGAGGTCGGTAGGGATGCGACATTTTTATTATTCTATTGGCTGCAAGTTTGTTAATCCGCCACTGCGTAAAACTATTTGCACAGTCTCAACACTTGGTTTTAATTTTATATTTAAACAAATTTTGGTAGAAGAACAAGGTGAATATAAAGCTTTTCAAACTATTTGGCGGCTGGCAGTAGGTGAAAGTATTTTTTTGGTACACCCTTTCATATTGTTCCCATAGTTTGAAGTATTGCTTTGTTCAATTTTTTCCGCAATTTTTTTGTAAGTAGAATCAAGCAACAGCCCATATTATATTTTATGTATTCAAAAAGCATATTTTATTACAAAACACAACTTTCAGCACGTGGGTTTTTAATCAGAATGTCCCTATTCAAGTGCATGCAAAAATTCAAAATTCTTACCCTTATTCAAGTGCAGGTCAGCACAGGTATTAGCACTACTGGCACTAATATAGAACCATAATAGGGCACAGCTTAGTTAAGAAATATACCTGCCATTAAGATGGGCTTCTATTTATTATATAAGTGAACTGAAATAAAAAGAAAGCATTGAACATATCTCCTACACTGAAAATTAAGATCTACACTGTCACATGTTGTATTGGGTGTACAAATAAGTTTTAAGGGATTTACAATAGTTGGCATAACTAACATCAGACGATCTGACCACTCTATTCATGTGAAAGTATCACCATTTCTCGCCAAAAATCCGTATGTGTCATTTCACTGAAGTGTAAAGAACACACTTGCATTGTTCTCTAAACCTGTTAACTTTTGTGCTGACAAAACGCAATTTGCGGAGAAATTTTTGAAGAAAAGATGGACATGTTTTACTGTGTGAAGTTTATGGGCAACATGCTGCAACAAAAAAGAACCTATGAATATTGGTTCCAATATTTTAAAAATTGTGATTTTGACACCAGCGACAAAGAAGGTGAATAGAGGCTAGGAAAGTTTGAAGACACTGAGTTGGAGGCATTATTGGACCCAGATTCATGCCAAACTCAAAAGGAGCTCGCTATTTCAAACCGTCTTATGGCCATGGGTATGGTACAAAAACTAGGCAATTGGATTCCTTATAAACTCAAGCCAAGATAAGTCAATCGTCGTTTTTTCACGTGCGAACAACTGCTCCAAAGTGTTTTTTGTTTCGAATTGTGACGGGGGACAAAAAGTGGATCCACTACGACAACTCAAAGTGCAAAAAATCATGGGGTAAGCCTGGTCATGCATCAACTTTAATGGCCAAACCGAATATTCATGGTAAGCAGGTAATGCTGTGCATTTGGTGGGATTAGGGAAACTTTGGAGGCACTAAAGTGGTATGTCCTACCTCACCTGCCGTATTCACCAGACATTGCTCTTTCCGACTACCATTTGTTCCGGTCGATGACTCATGGCCTGGCCGAGCAGCACTTCACTTCTTTCGAAGAAGCCAAAATATGGGTCGAGTTTTGGATAGATTCAAAAGACAAAGAATTTTTCCAACGCGCAATCCGTATGCTGCTTGAAAGATGGGAAAAAGTGGTAGCTAATGATGGACAGTATTATGAATAAACTGCATTATATCAGTTCCTCGGAATAAAACTTCAAAGTCTCTAAAAAAAATCACTTAAGACTTAGTTGTACACCCAATGTATTAACAAAATATTCAAAATATCCCTAATATAAAATCACTTAATTCCATAACTGCTAAATCTAATCAAACATAGTACTGATGATGAAAATATTGTATATTGACCATGGTAGCGAAGTCTATTAAAGGGAAATTTTAAAATTATATTCAAATTTCGATCTTAAAAACTCATTCTCTCCAATGTTTATGTATCAGTTTTATTTTATTGGCAAAATATGAACAATAATATCTTCGGTTCCAATGAAGCTATCCAGTCAATGGAAGTATTTGTTTGGGGGAGATTTTAGCTACTACAGATTTTACTGTATATCCTTGAACTGTGAACTGTACTGATTATCCATCTAATCCGAGACAGGTTAATATTGTAGTATTATAGAATTTAAACTAATTTGAAGCTACAACAAGAACTAGAACAGATATTGATGTTGATTAAACGCTGTTTGAATACTAGTAACTCCATTAAAACAAACATTTTGGACAAGCCTAGTATATTCTATAACATGTGTGACAGTTGATTATCGACCAATTAAGATACACAATATTACAAAATCACTCATTATATACACACACAAATATAGACTGTATAGTATATGAATATAAGTATATAATTGATTATTGGAAGAACATATTGAGAACAACTAATAACCTTTTCTTTTTCTAAGCTACGATAGAATCCCACTTAGAATGCTTGCTTTATATGCAAAATTTATATAAACATATACATATATACTACCTATATATACACAATATACAATATTCTATTATGTCTTTATTTTTTATTGTATATTATTGTTTTTTTTATGTATTTTAATATTATGTAATTTTATTAACTTAATTATTATATAATTTTATATAAATAGAAAAGGATTCATACCTTTAATTTTGTTGCTATACTTTTCTTGTTCTACTAAGTTTGCAGAGGATATATAGAATGTTTAGATTGAATGGCTTTGTAGAAATTCAAGGGTTCAAATGGTACTGTGTGAAGACTATATGCTGGGTGCATTAACAAACACTTCCCAGCCGAATACCATCTGTTTTTGCCAGTTCATAACAGAAGTATGTCATCTAACGTTGAAGTGGTGTTCTTTCTTTTCTGACCAATTGTGGCCGTTTTTCCTTCGGCTATTCATTTAGTCTTTTTAGTTAATAATATTGTTCTGAATCGTTTGCTCAGTTGGGTGGAGCCCATAATTTACAGGATTTGTGCAATTCTGCCAACAATGGACAGCAACAATTTCCTCGTCAGCATGGCGGTGGTTTGTCTGGCTTACATTGTTTGGACTATGACCTATGTCGCGCATAATTGTTATATGTTACTCGCCAGTCATCAACTTGGACAGAAACAGTTCCGAATCATACCGATTCAGTAACATTTTGCAAATTAAAATGACAACAATAAGACTAGTTTTTTGTTAGTCAGCCAAAAGGTGCCAACGGGACCCTCTTACTAAGGCTACGCTGTCCGTCCGTCCGTCCGTCAGAGTGCTATTTGTCATGAACCGTATTTTTGGTAGACAGTTGAATTTTTCATTTAATTGCATTTATAATGACATATAATAAAAATAAAATAACAATTAAAAATTAGAGTCCTTTAGTGCTAGAGACCAAAGTCTTACCAGACGCTGTACATGTGTCGAAATCAGCCAAATGGGACCACTAGGTGATGTACTTCTGATACAAGCCCAAATTCAACTTCATGTTCTTATTATAACAACTTGTGTTTTTTTTTTTTTGTTATATCGAATTGACTGAACTGTTTGACCAATATTCACCAACCATTACTGGATCGTCTCCCGGTCTCAATGTTGAAATGCAATATGAATACTGACACTGACCAGATTACAACTGGTGGAACATACTGGTTTTTATTCTCTTACACTAGTGAAAACAGTTATTATCACATTGAGATTGGCGTCAGATGCCCCCTGAAGTATTGCATAGAAACCATTATGTGATGAGTGATATTTGTCCGTATAGCCATTTGACTATCCGTGGTTTTATTGTTTTACACAGCTCGTCATTTTAAAGTCACAATTCTTATCATTTGTTGTTTCTTGTTTTTTATTTTAAAATTATATAACTTGATGTTAAGTTTTTATTTAAGAAACATTCAACACACACATATAATTAATACCATAACATTAAACATTAAACAGACTGACCGATATTTCAAAACTGCATTGATGAGATACTCGTTTAAACTATACAATATTTATAAAATCATAACAAACCAAACCAAACTAAACCAAAGGTACACACAAGAGTACAAAACAAAATACTAACTAGTATATAATACAAGTACCGATACTATAGATACAAATACATATACTATATACATATATGAGTATATAAGTATGTATACAAAATATATGTATTTACAATACAAAAAAAATATTAAAAATACATATATGAGTAGTGTAGGTACATATACAAGTATACACAAATACAAATACAAATATGAAGAGACACAATACACACATATGTATGTATGTATGTATATGGCTTTGTTTAAGTTGCTTAAATCCACTGAATTGTGTTGTAAAATCCCCGCTCCTAAAGTAGTTTCGTATGTGTCTTTATGTGTCTTGCACTAGGATCGCGAAGAGCGAGCTGTTAAGTCCACAACAACACCACAGAAATCTCCACCTCACTCACATGTAACGTGTACGTTATCACCGCAGGAATCGATACAGGAAGAACCCGAACGAGAGTTCAACGAGGGCTTTCCCCTGATTCAACGACTACAACAGTTGAAAATCAAAAACGAACCACAACCGAACGATTCTGGCGCAATGGTAAACTACAATAATTCAAAATTCAAATTCAAATTGAGCAAAAATACAAAAAAAAAAAAGGATTAAAAATCAATTAAAAAAACCATTTTGTAGTTAAGCAACATATTTATTTATTTCTTTATTTTCTTTCCTTCCATTACTGACTGTAGGCCCAGGCAACGACAACGCCTCTGACGATTTCTAGCAAAGTGGATACGCATTTCATGGGTGGTGCTGGATTATTGGCAAATGTTGCAACAGCAGCTGCTGCTGCGAGTGTCACTTCAACAATTGCCTCATCATCAACAACGTCATCAGTACAGCACTCACAACAGCAATCACTGACGGTCGCTCAAATTAAGCCCATAATGAAAGTATCTTTTAAGCAAAAGATCCAACAACTGCAAGGTGGAGGAGCTGCCGCACCAGCAGCCGCCGCTCCAGTTCATATCGGCAGTAGTAGTGTTGCAGCTAGTGTATCCTCATCATCAGCACAGAATGCCGCTACAGGAGCCATTGTCAAAAAGGAACCACCCAAATCATTACCGGTAGTGGCCAAACATACTGCACAAAAGCCCATCGCAACAATATCAAAGAAAGTAATTAAACCGTCCTATAGAAGCACACCCATGCCATCGGATACTGATACAACTGATTCAACGACACCCATTAAGCCCTGGTCAAAGTTAAAACTTGCAACGCTCATCTCATCAAGTTATACAAGTTTAACGAATTGCTCACCGGATGACATAAACACTCCACTCAAGAACTACTCACTTGGTAGCATACCACATACGATAATAGCAACTGAACAGGGTGGTATTGGTATCGATGATGATAATGATAATGCTGGAAATACTACAAAAGCTATATTATTTAAGACATTCAAATCGGGTAGTGCTAATGGCAATGGCAATAGCAGTGGAAATGGAAATGGTTCTGGTAGAATATCATCAGCGCAACATAGAACAAAAGCAGTGTCAACTCGTCCCAATAATAAAAGCAGCAGCACCCAATCAAAGGATGCTGCATCTGGATCTTCAAAAAGTGCACACACTAAACTGTATCGTAGTGTCTTTGATCTATCACCCGAATATTGTGGTCTACCTTTTGTTAAACGCCTTAAGATACTCAACGAACGTCAAAAGCTTGCTGAACTTGAGAGAGCTTTACAGACACGTAGCTTTAGTTTGGACTCATCGAAAATGAATAATAGCGAAGAGCCAATTTCAGAGTCACTGTATCGTTGTTATAGCGATACATCGGGTATTTATTCGCAATTCATGACCACATATGAGTCAACAGCCAGCTCGACAACCTCAACGACTAATACATCCACCTCTGATAAATATAAAAAACAACATCAACAACAACAATATCCACATGCACATCCACAGCAGCAACACCACCAGCTGGAGTCTGTACAACAGGAGTACGTGCCGCTAAGTCCTGAATCGAATGAGACGACTGAACGACGTAAATTGAAGAGCATCCTTAAGAAACTACATCACAAAAGTAGAGAGACATTAAGCACATCGACGCCAACACCAACACCAACATCGACATCAGCCTCACCATCAATAACAGGAATAGGAATAGGAACAGGAATCGGAATTGGCATGGAGAGTATTGGAGTTGTGGGAGCCATGCAGGATCATGAGGGACTGGAAAATGCTACTGCTGCTGGTGCCAGTATTAGTGATATAAATGCACAAAGGGGCTTACTCATGGAGCCGACTTTGGAAGGGTACGTGGCTAGGCACAGTAAGCTCTTGAAGAGTGTAACATTCCATTCAACTCTTTCTAGCCCACCCGGTAGTGCCAAAGTGTGCGGCGGCCATGAGGAGAGTTTTTGTGCTTTCAGTGAAAGAACAACGGAATCATCATCGTCGTATCTTAGTGCCGCCGCCGCAGCCGCCGCCATATCGCCACCTGCTTCGGGTTTAGGGTCCTCCGGGTATATGTTAAATGAAACACAAGTGCCGTTAATAACACCGAATGTGAATGCGAATAGCGGTAACGGTAATGGTAACGGTAACGGTAGAACTGCAGGGGGTAGTGTCATTTTAATGCAACCAAAAAGAGACTCTACAACTGCCCCCTGGTCACCAACAACATTAATGATGAGAAGAACGACGGTGACACCAACAAATTCACCACAAGATGCTGCCGCCGTTTGTTTTTCATTTAATCAGCAGCAGGGTGGCAATGATGTACATTCAACTGGCAAAGGCAATGGCAATGGCAGTGGCAGTGGCAATGGTGGTGTGGCCACATATGCCAATTATACAAATAATATTCTCTCAAGTACAGATTTTCATGCACAATCATGCACAGATGTGAATTTAAATTTGCAATTAAGGCAACATTCAAATTCATCATCAACAATGAGTCAAGTTCCACAAATCGAAGGTAAATATGTTCAATAGTATTTTTTTATTAAAACCAACTCCAAATGTATTCCCGTATTCCCGTAATCCAGAAATCCTCACTTCACTTCAGTTCAAATTTATCACATTCATAATCACTTTACACACATTTTTGCATACCAATTTTATTTCTATATCTATTCTATATACATGTACCATACTTATTTTGTTACAACAGACGCTACTTATACAATAATGCATTTACTACAATATTTTTTTTATCAAGTTTTGATATATGGTATGTTCATGTCTATCACAACTATCACTATTTATCACTATCTATCACTATCTATCACTATCTATCACTATCTATCACTATCTGTCTCTATCACATCATATCGCTCTCTGTCTTTTTGATTTATCTCACGCACATGCGATAACACAAACACAAACATGTATAAATGCATCTACAATAGAACACTGAAACTGAGTAATACAAAAGTGGATAACGCTAAGAGAATGAATGCTTTAAAGCACGCTAAAGGAATTTAACATTTTCCCTTTCGATCTTTAACACAAACACTCTATATACACTACACACAAGAGTTTCTCAAACTTTTTCAATCACGAAATACTTTTGAAATTGAATTCTCACATATCCCATCTTTTCGCTGATATCTGAGAATGCCTTCCGCGTAGCACAGTTTAAGAAACTCTACTATACAAACATGCATCAATAGTATTTATTTGGTATACAAGTAAATTTTAAAAGATTTTTTTTTTCTCGATTTTGAAGCATTATTATTCAAAATTGGTATACGATATTTTATTGAAAGTACTGCCATTGACTTTTCCCCATTTTTCTGGCAATGCATGGATTCCTCGTTTGTCTTTGGAGACCAAGAAAGCATTAAGCCAACTAAAGTGAAGCGCAGTCCTATAAGGGCGTTCTGCATTGACCGGAATTTATGGTAGTCTGATGGTGTAAGGTCTGGACTATAACACGAGTGTCGAGCATTGTCAGGGTGAAAGATTAATGGCCCATTCCGGCCGTTTTCCCGCAATTGCACGCTTCAATATCATCAGTTGTTGTCTGCAACTGCAAAGCATATCGTTGCTGCCAAGGATGTTTGGCTTTGGGGTCGATGGTCCGGGTTCGCCGCGCTTAAGATACGCCGTCTTGCATTTTGGAATGTCGGTATAAATCCATTTTTCATTGCCAGTGACGATACAATACAAAAAAGACTTCGCTTTGTATTGATAAAGGAGCAGTGACATGCTGTTAATTATCTCTAGGTTTGAATTCGTGAGGCAACCAGTTTCCGACCTTCTATGAAACGGCTTCTTGGGTTTGGCACGGGTCTTCGTCGAAACTACAAACTGTGGTGGCCTTCCTGTGCGCTCCTTGTCAGTTATGTCAAAATCACCACTTTCGAAACGTCAAACCCAGTTCTCGCAGGTTGAAATTGATGGAGCATGCTTTCCATAAGCCTCATACAGCAGCCGATGACATTCTGCTGCACTTTTCTTTCGATGAAAGCAAAATACCAATGTTTCCCGTATGCTAAAACACTACTGGTGTCCTCTGTTGGCAATCCTTTTAAACTTACTTGTATATCCAATACAGAAACTCAGATACATAAATACTAAACACGCTTCCTGTATTACAAACTATTGTTCAAGCGCATCTCTAAATTTTAAATTGTTTTTATATACTACAATAGAATCTATCTACTATCTAACTATCTATATTCGTCATATCTAATTTTACCAATTTTGATTCAAGCCGGTTTTATTTGTTTGAAACTGCATGTCGTCTGCATAGTACTTGTACTGCTATATTTACAATTGATTTAAGTTTAATTATCTTCCTATCTCTATATATAAAACAAAGTCGGGTTAGTTTCACTGAAGAATAACTCAAGAACGGTTATACCGATTTTTATGATATTTGATTTGTTGGATTTGTCTCGGCCCTGAATAGCAATAGAAACTTCATTTTCTCATATATTTTGTAAGGCACTTGCATTTTTGATGATATCTCGAATAGATAAAGGCGTTGTATGCATTATTCTGATGTCCGATAGCCACACTGTCTTTTTAATGCACTACAACATCGCATCGATCTGGTTGTAAACACTATGTTTGAGGAATTGTAAATACTAACCAAGTTGTTCGTGCTCCGCTTCGAAATCTGAACCAACCAAAACTATGTAACGAAATGCGTTTGGTGGTGAGGAAACTCCATGGGTAATGTGATTCACGTGACGATACTCAAAGGAAAGTTCAAACGTGAGAAAGTTGTCAATCCGAGAATTTCGATGATCCGAATCATTCAATTTCCAATTCGTATTGCATTCGCCATGACGATCAACAAATCCCAAGGCAAATCCTTGAGTGTTTGTGGCTTGAATATAGAAAATGAAAGTTTCTCTCACACGGTCAATTGTAAGTAGCTTGCTCACATGTTGCCAAAACATTCGCTTTGTTCGTTCTCGCATCAGACAAGCAAATGTCTTGTTGCCATGTGCATTGCGATAAAAATTTCGCAGTGTTAGCTTTTGTTACTAGATAAAAAAAAACTAAATTCATTCAATAAAAAAAAAAAAAAAAAAATTAATAACAATAATTTGGTAAGGGAAAATTTTTTATGTATAGGTCTTTGACCCAAAGTCTCGTTTCAAATACAAATTACACAAGTCATTGAGTAACAACAACAACACAAAACATTATTTATTGTTCTACTGAAAAGTTCATTTTATATTTTTATGTTTTAAATTGTCCGAAAAATCGGTTCGATTTTGACAAATATTCGTATTGTTCGAGCTACTGAGAGAAACTGCAACAAATTAAAATCATATACCCATATGACAGCGTGCAGGCAAAAAGAAAACTATTTATTATTTTATTAAGCATTTTTAAAAAAATAGTTCAAAAATTAATACCGGAAGAAGTCTTCATACTACAGATGAAAATCTTGAACATAGTACGTATGTACAGTTGTGTTCAGAGAAATAGTAGTGCATAGCATCGATGGTCACTGTAGCCTTCAGTAAAAATGCATTGTGTTTGAAAACACAGTTCATTGGTGGTGAAGACATGATTTGTGGAACATTGGTCCATACTTTTTGACTGAAATGCTTATGTGCCTAAGAACATCGGTCCAATGCGTTACAGTTTTCCTTAGTAGCCCTGTACTCGTATTGCTAATGAATAAAACATTCATTGGATAAACTAAAATATTATTTTAAGATTTTTATTAAGTATGTTATTTTTTGTTGACTTTTAAAACTGGAAAAGATCATCATCATTCAAAATTTGTTGTAGTTATTTTGGCATATCTCATACTTCATATTGTTTTGCAGCGCAAGGTTTGTATGGGGGCTTAAGGTTCTACTACTAGTAATCGGAGAGCGCCAATTGAAACAATCAACAATTATCATTATAACTACATAAAAGAAAAGGGCAAATAAGATTATATTGAAAAAAAATAATAATAATAAGGTTTATAGAACTGATTCTATCATATACAATAACATTAGATAGTATCTAGTATAATTATGGTATTATTAAGTTGATCGCACTGCCCACTGTCAAAATTATTAATATATCTAAAGTATTAATAGGAATCTTTAAGAGAAGAAATAATTTTAAGTCTATAAAGACAAGAACAACAGTTATCACCTTAATTAGTAATATTATGTTCCATATAAAACTAAATTTAAATTGATAAAGTTTTTAACTCATTTGGTGATCAATTTTATTACTATTACAGTTGTATACTCAGAAATTTTTGGTATTCTTATTACAAATTAGATTAGTTTCATGTCATAATATAATAATAGGTTCTCACTTTAGAATTTAACCAAATTCAATAATTGAATGATATGTTTATATCGTTGCATTTTACATTACATTTGTTTAATTTTTTATTATGGTAATCAATTCTATCAATAGAAAGACCATGTGCAATAAATTCAACCTAAGAAACTATGGATACTTCAAAACTCTTAGTTTCTATGCGTCCAAAAGTCGTAGCTCAAGATCACGTAGTCGCAGCGGTTCCCGTTCATTAATAGGCTCACAATCAAAATCACGTTCTGATTCAGGTTCCCCGCTTAGTCCACAATCAGCAACTGGTTTGGCTTAGAGTCACAGATCTAGACCAAAAACATCACGTAGTAAAAGATGTGGTTCAGGTCAGAGTCACAGATTGGATTTGGTTCGGCTCGGAGGCAAAAATCTGGCCCAAAGACATCAAATAGCCCTGCTTGGGTACATTTAAACAATTCAAAATCAGGTTCGCCTCACAGTTGACGTTCTGCGTCTGTGCAAAGTGCTAAATCATGATCAAGGTTACTCAAGAAGTCAGGGATCTCACCGGAGTAGGGGTTCCGTTACTCCTGGGGCGAAAGAAAACGTCGATAGCCGTTCTCAATTACCGAATTGGCAAATTGAGCTAATTCCAGAAGTCGTTCGGATAGTCGCTCTTCTCGCTCGAAAACAAATTTAATATTGAGATCAAAATCGCGTTCGAAATCAGGTTCACCACCTTGCCGCAGGTCATCTAGCCGACAAATTCAAAAGAATAATTTATAATGAGGCTAGATATGTTTTCTAAGTACTGCAGATTCTCTGTGAAACTGTAATTTTAAAACTGATCACCTCTTTTAGTTCTGTTCTCATTACTCAATTAAATGAAACTAAAGAAAACAGTTTTTGTTTAGAAATTCGACTTTATTCTCTCCTTCAAGAGATATCCTTTTTGTAAAACGATTTGTGAACCAAAATTCTTTCGCTTCCAAAATAATCACTGGAGAGTACCGTGGATGAGGTAGCATTATTCATTCAATTTAATCATCGCGACTTGTGACACGGGTTATTGTCTTACTTAAGCATAACATCTTGATTTCTACAATCAATATCCAAGATAGTCGATGAATAGAATACCATGACCATTGGTTGCTTTGGACAACTGTCATCGGCTGCCCACTGCCCACGGTCCTCTCAACTGTCGATTTGTTTAATTCAGATTCATGTATTATGTATAGAGAAACAAAATATCCTTTTTAACTCTCTCGATCATTTACAAGCCACATGCTGAATCGAGATCAAGATTGATAAGAGACAAATTATTCTTAAGAAACAACAATTTTGCAGCTTTGTTGCATTTAACCGATCAAGTTCGAGAAATGTATAGGGGATTAGAAGAAGCTTTGATATAAACTAAGATATATGTATTTATGTCCTAATCAGTACTTCAATATGTGGTAGGGCAAATCGCCATAATCGTCAGCCGTGTTTAGATGTTTGCATATAATAGTTTACATTAAGTCCACAAACTATTGTATTGTATGTATATTGTTTGGAAAGCACATCTAAGAGGTTTAGATATGTAGAATTTTTGATTGGATTTTAAATTCCATATGCTTATGTATTGTGTATCTGCAATGTATATATTTACAATAATATACCATATCCCTATGTATATATGTATGTATTAGGTATGTACTAAGTATATACACTTAGGTATAAGCATTGATTGTGTACGAATGAGTTTGTTGCTTATGTAGATAATTTAAAAGCATCTTGTTGCAAGGCCTGTTTATGCATCAATAAGAATAAAACAGTGAATAGAATATAAACAGCACCGTAGAGCAGCGGTTCTTAAGCTTATGTAGACTGCGGGTTTTCTCTTTTAAGGAACCCCATTTCAATTCATATTGATCTACGTACACCATTTGCTCAATTCGCGGACTACAGTTTAGGAACCGCTTCATTAGAGGAATCTAAATTGTGCATTGAATATAGTAACATGCTGTACTAATTATATTTACTGACATACAGATATGTATATGCAATAGTAGTTTAGTTTATATGCAACAATAACAATTAAAATATACTTCAAAAAAATATATAACTCAATGCACAACAAAATAATAGAAAAAATAAAAATAAAAATCCGAAAAGTAATCGATGGTCAAAGTAATCCAAGGCCAAAGAAATCCTTTAACAAAAGACAATAACAAATTCTTATTCCGATTTTGACATATATAATTCGTTTATTCATTCATTCATTTCCTATGATAGGAGGTGTGGGCATTCCCCAAACGCAGGAGTACTTCAATCAGATACTTTGTGGCATCAATGATGTCATTAAGACACATATGAATGACATGCACTCAAAGTTTGAGCTGCAGTTCACGAATATGGCGAGCGAAGTGCGGCGACGTGATGCAATAATTCAACAATTACAACTAAAGTTGCGAAATATTGAGACGAAATCGCAGAGCATAGCAATGTTGAGACGTCGTAATCGTGATAGAGAACGTATAACATTGGATGATATCGAATTGGAGCTGGGCCGTGGACGAGCACATCAACAGGAGAATAGTAGTTCTGGTTCATCAGCGGAGTTGCTGTTCATGGTATGTACTTAACTTAATTTTAGTAAATGCAAGATGATAATCATGGTTTGGTTTCAGCGTGGCGATTCACTCGACACCGTCTTCATGAGCTCGCCGCCAATTCAGGGCGACCGGCGTCATAGCACATCGCCCGGCACGAGCAAACATGTGATGACGGCGTCGACTGCGAATTCAGCCGCGACTGTGTATGGCAGTCAATTGCATATGAACTATCCGGCGAGTGGTTCAACACCTTCTATGGGAACAACACAAAGTCAACATGGCAATAGCAGTGGTTCACGCGCTAGTAGTAGCATTAAGGGTAGTGGAAATCGTATACGTGATTGGGCACTTGAAGGAGCACGCAGTGCAGTTGGAGTTAGTAGTATGGGAAGTGGAGGTGCTGTCATGGTTTCGGATATTACAGGAAACTTGACATGCATCTCGGACAGTGTCATTCTTGATATTGGCGAAAGCTCAAGTTCAAGTTCATCGTCATGTAAATTGAATATAACTGAAAGTCCCAAAGCTGTTGGTGGTGGTGATGGTGGTGGTGATGATGATGATGATGATGACGACGACGATGATGAAGGAGAAGTAGTTGATGATGATGATGATGATGGTGGTGGCGCTGAAGAAAGTGCAAACCGACAGCAACAACTTCAAGTTCATCATAATGACTGGGAAGTCCGTATGCTTGCTGCCGAAATGGAACGTCAGGAACGCAAACGCGGCCATTCACTTTCCGATGATCTTGGAGATCTTAAGCATTGTAGCAGCTTTTTGAGGCGTCGACGAAAATTTAGTGATACCGAAACCGAATGCAGTGAAACGGATTTTGATGAATTGGGAGCTAACGGTGCTAGCTCAAGTGGTGCTACTATGCAACGACTTCAGGCCACAACAGTTCCAACATCAGGACAAGCCACGGTATCAGCATCAGCAATAGCACAAGTACCCGCACCTACGACACGACCACGTGCCTCTAGTTTGGACCAGTTTAATTTACGCTACGGCATTGGACGTGGCATTTTTAAAGCAATGAGCATAGATCGTGATAAAGATAAGCTTTGAGAATTATAATCGTATAAACATCATACTAAGTATTGACACCAACAATAAAAGATAATAAATAAAAATACAATACAAAAGCATAATAAATAAAATATACCAATAACAAAAACAACAAACAATATTATAAAGAAATGAAAGCAAAAAGAAATCGTTGAGCAATTCGCAAAGACATAAAAAAAAAAAAAAATAATATTTCTATATAAAATAAAATAGTATTACAAGGTACAATTATACAAAGCAACAAGAAATATAGAATAACATAGCATTAATGTAATAATATTTATATAATAAAAATAATAAAAATTAGAAATACAGATAAATAAGTATAATAATAATAGAATAGATTAGAATAGAAAACAAAAGATAAAACTACCAAATATTCCAGTATATTAATTAAAAATAATTAATTAGTTGAGAACTAAACAAAAAAAAACAAAGAAAAATATATAAGAAAATAACAAACAAATAATTATAAATGTAATAGAAATAAAAGACAGAGAATTACATATAGTATCGTATAGTGCTGATGGTAAGTTTGCCACGTTTGTCTGCTGCCATGTCATCCTAATTTTGGTATTAAACCCATTCATTCTTTCTTTCCTGCTACTCAAGTCAGTTAGTCAGTTAGTCAGTCGTACATGGGCGTTGGCATTGATCTATGTATTATGAAACAATATTCAAGACTTTTTGATTGACCAAAAATAAAACAAGAAACAACTAAATATAATATACATACATATATTAAACAATTCTACAGCATACTTGGACCACGCCCATGCTGCCTTCGAAATATAGCTTTATATTATCTAAAATTATATATATTTATATAAATATATCAAAAAAAAAAAATAATAATAATAATAAATAAAAACCAAATAAAAAGAACAAAAAAAAAAAATTAAAAACAGAAAATATATTAAAAAAATACAATTTATGAAAATTTGTATAAAAAAAAAAAGTAGTATAAAGTTTTAATTTCGGTCAATACCGATATTATTGATATTTTATATCCCTATCCTAAACAGCAACAAGTTCTTTACACATTAGAGGCGTGCATTGATTGAATCACTTTTCAAATTACTTATGTTTCATTGTATGATTTGTAATAATAACCACATTCAATATGCATAGGACAAATGAAATATAAATGGAATAAGAGAAACACAAGTTATTCATGTGATTAGATTATATTTACAAACCTATTCAATGTTTGTTGAAATATTTTAAGCACAAAAAAAAAAAAATGGATGAAAAGGCGATCGAGTTGAGCGCACACAAAAATACAATGATCACTGCATTTGACGTCACCAGCAAAGCTCAATAAGGTAGTAAAATGCGCAGTCCCTTAAGTTACTGTGCTCTTCTTCTCAACTCTATCCATCTCTTTGTAAATGCGTAATATGTTTACTTGTGCGCTCACTTCAGCTCGCTGGCAATATACAAAACACATGAAAATAATTCTACAAATAATGAATAGGTTTGTAAATATAATCTATGTAATCACATTCATTATAATGAATTTGAATTTCTCACATAATCATATTCACATAACAGTGAGTAAATCAACAAGTGAATGCAATGTTATTCATACTACAGAAGTAAAATATAAGTGAAACTCAAAATCAATTCCAATGAATTTGATTGGAACAACTAACCATTTTATAATGAATGAATCAAAAGGGCTTTTGATTTATTCAATGCACCCCTCTAATACATATGCATCGATTTAATAAAAACAAAAAAAAAAAAAAAAAAAAAATTAAAGAAATTTCTGTATGCATAAATACTAAGTATGTTGAACACTCAAATGATTACTAATCTGATATGATTATATACTTATATACAGTGGTGGAAAAGATAATAGAAACAAGCAAAATTTTTATATATTTAAAAAAAAAAAATTTGAATTAAAAACTTTTCTTTCTAAACTTTCAAAAACTAATTCAAAAAAGTTACAAAGGTGTCGCGGAACATCCTGGTGGAACGAAGTTCCTTTTTCTGCTGTAATTCAAGTTTTTATTGAATTTGCTTAGGATGTAAGTTTGTTAGCAAAATCTTGCAACCAAAAATAGACATACTTTTTCGCATACACCTTTATTTCTGGGGTGACAATACAATAGACATTGATTCTGTTAGTGTATTTTTGTCACGCCAAAAAACACGCTACCATGCTTTTTGGACACCTTTTTATTTATTTTTATTTTTATAAAAATTCAACTTATCTATCACAGGAGTTGAACCTTTGATGTTTCGATCGTGGGACTATGTTTATCCCAATGAACTATGTTTTTTTTTTTTTTTTTTTTTTGCAAATTTTTGGCATAAATTCTAAATTAAAAGCTACAGAACTAAAATTTTGGACGTAGGTTTCTGTTTACCATACGCAATACATTTGTCGGAATCAGCTGAATAGGACCAGTGGGAGGGGTACCCCTCATACAAACCCCAAGGTCAAATTAATGTTCTTATTGTTGATCTAAAATTTGCATACTATAAGTTTCTGATCCATATTCATCAACCGTGTAAATTTCAAGATTCTAGGATTACCAGGAAGTGTACTTCCCATACAAACCCAAATTTAAAGAATATATATACTTTTTGTGATCCTTTTGTGTTACAAACTTCATGAAAAACTTATTATACTATTATACAGCCAAATAGGGCATACCGTTTTCAAGCAATATGCTTGGAAAGAAGGAATTTTCTTGTATTTATTCAGAACGAAAAGTCCTAGACTTGATCGAAAAGTATCAGTCTTGGTCAAAAAGTATTAGTCTTGGTCAAAAGTGTTAGTCTTGATCGAAAAGTTTTAGGCTTTAGTCCCGCAGCTTTTGAGCTAGAGAGTTGAAATTGCATATACGATGCACATGTACCGTTTTCAAACAATATGCTGGTATTTATCCAGAACGAAAAATTTTAGGCTTGATCGAAAAGTAGTAGTCTGGATCAAAAAGTACTAGTCTTGGTCAAAAAGTATTAGTTTTGATCGAAAAGTTTTAGACTTTAGTCCCCGCAGCTTTTGAGCTAGTGAGTTGAAATTACATATACGATGCACATTTGTCGGAATCAGCTGAATCGCACAACAAGGGGGGTACCTCCCATAGAAACCACCTTTTAAATTAATGTTCTTATTAGAAAAACTTTTTTTTTTATAAATCAATCGAACTGAAATTTGGACACTAAGAATTTCTCGTTAATGTCTACAAATCATGTGAATTTCAAGATCTTAAAATTACCAGAGGTGGTACCGCCCATACAAACTCAATGTCAAATTATTGTTTATATTAAAAAAACTTTTTTATTTATGGATCGATCGAAATGAAATTTGGACATTATGAGTTTCTGAAGGATATTCTCAAACCATATAAATTTCAAGACCCTCCGACTGCTAGGAGGGGTACCTCCCATACAAACTGACCAAACAGTTAAAGTCTTCTTAAATGTAAAGATTGCCATATTTTCAAAAATATTAATGAATTCATTATACAAGTGAAAAAAAAAAAAAACAATTCAGAAACATTTTTAATTTTGTTTCTATTATGTTTGCCACCACTGTATATTGGTAATGCAAATATAATACAATAGATAAATTTATATTGTTATTCAGTTCGTTGTAACACGAGTATCAGTTTATAAAATTTAAGGATTTTCACTTAATCTTACAATGTGATTAGCAGGTCCTGAATGTCGATGAAACTGGTTTGTATTGGAAACGGTTACATAAAAGAACCAACATTTCTAAAGCCGCGAAATTGACTCTCACTTCTTTTAGAAGGAAACGCAGAGGTGGTTTTAGATTCAAACCTTTTCTTATTTACCAATCTGAGCATCATAGAGCCCTTCAAAATGTGATTAAAGTTGATTTTCTGGTTCACTGTAAATTTAAAATTATTCTAATATTGGTATGTAGAAAGAAAAAGCTCTCTGTTAAGTGCAAGTAGCGGATTCAATAAAATTCAGAAGCAAAGGCCCACTACCCCACTTGCTCAAGTTATAGGATGGGTAGTCAGTTAATGGAGAGGAAAAAAAGGTTCAAGTAATTTTAAATTAGCGAGTGGGCAATGCCGATGTGTAAGAATTTTTGGTACTCTTAATGGATTTATTATGCCACTTTAGTATTGTAGTACTTGCTGTCAAAGCTAATATTTTATAATGTATTTCATGGACTAATCATTTTTGTTTATAGTACATCAGAAGAGCTAAAGCAGCTACCATATTCCACTTCTCAGCCTATTCTTGGGTACTCGTAGTTCCTTATAAACATATATGCACATTAAAAAAAATAATAACAATATTTCACAATTCTATGATTTACACTTCCGAGAAAGATGAGTCCAAGAAGATAGACAAATTAACATATACCAGGGACAGCTATAAGTTATAATTAAAAAAATTAGTTCTTCAAGAATAACAGTTTTGAATAATTCATGTGATGACGATTGGTGTACTCCTTTTCTATGTAACATTTTTCCTTTACTATGATTTTCTTTTAGTTTTAAATTTGACCAAAAGTCATTATGTGCGGTCCCTGATATATACTTCCACACAAGATAGATATCAAAGGAGGACAACTGTTTGCTCTGGATGCAGACCGTAGCTACTTGTACTGACAAACACAACAGAAAAGGTTGAGTGCTGAGTTTATACATCAAGAAGATTTGCCATGATTTGACCTATCCTATGTGAAAAGCTAGATAAGTTCTTGTACTGATATACACTATTCCCTGCGAATAGGGCTCAACAAAATAGTTCTTTTGTATAGACGAGTACTAGTAAGTTTAAATTGAGTTTTAGTTATCGATAATCCTATTGATATGCATATGGTTATATACACTGTCTATATATCTGAATAGATATAGATGAAACCGCATTCAAACACACAGACACAAACACACACACACACACACACACACTAAATAAACCGTCCTGTATAGCGTCCATGCTAATAAAGAATTATGTACTCATTATGAAATTGTTATTGCTCTTATAATTATATTTAAATTATTACTTATATTAAACCCACTCTCACTAACATACATACATGCATATGTGTATAACGATTAGTATCTATGGGTTGTTTATAATATAATTTATACATCAATATTAATTATATAATTCATAAATTATTAAGGAAAAAATTAAAAGAAAATCCAATTTTAAAACTGTTCTAATGATAAATGAACTCAAAGTTGAGTCGATTTGAGAGCATTGTATATTCTTTAAGGCTTGACAAACGTGGTTTAGCGGGGGTCTTTAAATGTACATATATACCTCTTATTCTTAGAGACTACTATATATAGAGTATATACATAAATATATTTAAATAAATTAATACAAATAAAAAAAAAAAATTAAATAAAAACACAAAAATATATTTACAGTAAGAAATAAAACAAAAATGTACTTTAGTTTAATGGAAAACTGAAAGCTTTAATAAAGTAATAAAATATATATAAATATATATATATATACATACATAAAAATATTAAGAGTTTTAAATAGTAAAAAACAAAAACTAATAATAATCGTAACAAATAAAATTATTTAATAAATAAACTAGATAAATTACAACAAAAAAAAAAAAAAAAAACATAAAAAATTCGTAAACTATGAAAACCTAGAAAATTAGTGAAATAAAAATGGTTTAAAGAGAAAAGAAAAGAAATTATGAAATAAAATTAAAAATAATTATGAATGATAATTTTTTTTTTTTTTTTAATAAATTATTGATTTGGCCAAATACAATTATATATGAATAAGAAACACAACAAATAAACAAATAACTCTAAAAATAAATAAAATTTAGGTAGATTTATATTGTTAGCTACTTATGTGTGTGTGTTTTTTTTTTTTTTTTTTATAACATGTATAATAATATATACTCAATATATGTAAATATTTTTTTTTTTTATTTTTGAAATTAGGAATATGAAAAAATGCAACTATTTTCAGTTTTACAAAACATTGAGTTATCAAATTTATTTGAAACAAGTACCCACACACAATTTTATCAAAGCATTGCATATTTTCCATATACTTCTTAAAACTTTTAGCTCAATAATAGGTCATACAGGGTGAGTCAAAAAGGACGGACGTTTTTCAAAAATTCATAAACTTGTTAAGAATCATTGAAAAGATTTTTATTTGAATTTTTAGAATCGTTAGGTCAAAGCATTTAAGAATGTCAAGTGTGGAAAACAACATCGGGCATGTGGTGACCCCCACGGGCGATGCAGCGCTAAAGCCGATCCATGAAGTTTGCGTCTACTCTCTCTAGCATTTGCCGGTCGACTCTGGCAGTTTCCTCGTCAATCGCTTCCATCAATTCCTGGAGGTTTCGAGGCTTGTGTGTGTATACACGAGCCTTATGGTATCCCCACAAGAAAAAAGTAAGGGCCAATAACGCAAGACTTCGATACCGCGCTCCAAACAATCACTTTGGGGCTATGCAAAGGTCTTCCATGCAATTCTCTACATTTTCTGGCGTTCCAGCCGTTCGTGGACGCCCTGGGGGACGTCTGTTGCTCAAAACAACACCTCGGGTGCGAAGTGCTTCCACCCACTGAAGGATCGTGTTACGCGTGGGTACTCTTTGGTTCCGATGAATGTTGAAGTGGCGTCGGAATTCGCGCTGAACAGCTGTGATCGACTCGTTATTTCGCACGAAACTCTCGTAAGCGTAAACGCGGTGTTCCAACATCCACAGGGTCATGGCGATGACTGAAAAAAAAAATGCTATTACCGGACTAACATAATGGTACCAACCCCCCACCCTTCGGCCCTTTGTGGGGGAACTACTAGCCATTTCAAAAACGTCCGTCCTTTCTGACTCACCCTGTGTGGATTTTGTGTATTTTTCCCAAAATGTAATCTCCTTGCATATTCTTCATAAATTGAAATTTGGTATTTAGTTTATTTTTTTATAAATAGCATCAGGATTTATGCATTGGATCAATTCAGATTAGATCTATTTTGTCTGCTTTAAAGTAATTCCCCTCGGATTTAATAGAGGATTTCCAATCCTCGAAGAACTTAAAAAAAAAGGTTTTTTGTGATCTTGTTCAGCTCCTCCTTCCATGCCGTCTTTATCGCCTCAATTGTGACGAAGCGTCATCATTTCATGGGCCTCTTTAGTTTTGGGAACAGGAAAGAGTCAGGAGGAATACGATAGCTGCGGCATCATTAGTGTGTTCATTCGCTCACAAGCAATGATGTGTGAGCAGGTGCAAAAGCAAATTTTTGTTCTTGCACATATTCGGGCGAATTGTTTAGCGCAAATAGTGCATAACTTGCAAGTTATATTCCTTATTGACCGTACTACCCGGTGGCAAGAACTCATGATGCACCACGTCACTGCAATCAAAGAAAACTATGATCAAAACCTTCATCTTTGACTTAGATTGGCGAGTTTTTTTGTGATCTTGGCTCATCCGCCAGCATCCATTGGAATGATTAAGCTTTTGTTTCTACATCATGACCATTAACCCATGATTCGTCACCAATTATGACCCTCTGGAGCAAATTTGGCTCCTGAGCAATGTTAATGCAATGCAGTTTTTGGTTTAAATTAAGCAATTTTCATTTCCAAATCATTGGTTAAAATCGAATGGCACGAGCCAATCGATATGTTTAGATTCTCAGCAACTTCTCTAACGGTGATTGGCCAACATTATTTTCTTCACATCATCAATGTTTTCGTCTGTTGTTGATGTGCTCGAACGCCAGGCACTCTCTTCGTCGTTCACATCTTCTCGGCCCTCTGATAGCTTTACCATATGCCACAGCCATCATGCATCCGCGCACTTAATTTTGTTTGTGTAGGTCTGGGCTACTGAACTCATATTGATCTATGAGTTTCTTTTTCTAGAACTTCAGGTAATTGCCTTAAACTGCTCGACAACAGTTGCCAAATCCGCAATATGCTTTCAATTCCAGGAAATATGTCAAGCATCACATGAAGTTCTCCCTATGTGACCTTGACAAATGAAGCCATTCTGAAAGCAATACAATTCTCTGCAATTTTTGTTACGTTTCGTTTCTCTCATCATATTTTGTTTTTCATATCACAATTTTCGTCAGAAAACACTTGCAAAAAGTGTTCACTCATAGTTTTGAAATTGCTATGAATTTCCGACAAATTCTTCTTTGCAGGTGATGTAGTTGTTTTATTCAGGGTAACTAAATACCATGACAAAAATTGACTGCTTCACATTTTCGATTCCTAATTTCCTAATATTCCCCTAGGCTACTGGAAATTTCTGATCTGAGAACCATATGTCTATGAATGTAACTACATTCCCATGAACATTTATTATATAGTACAATACTATGTTTCAAATAAAATATTAGTATAATTATAATTATATCCATGCTTATTTGAAGAAATCTATCAAGATACTAAGTTGGATCTCAAGATTTTTTGCATGCACCTTTTTTATGTTAGGAGCGAGTATTTGATTGAATTCAAATGAATCAATTATAAAATGAATGATAAGAACAAAAATAAATAAAATAAAAAATAATAATGAAAAAATATACATACTAAGTATATGAGTAATAGAAAAGTAAAATAATCTCTTAGAAAATCTATTAATCTTCATAACCCAAAACTTGTTCCAGATAATATTTGAAACTTTGAATATTCAATAATTTAACATTTGGCATATTTGAGATGCCAATAACTAAACAGTTAACTTAAGATGTATCTATAGAAAATACTATGATGATGATGATGATGATGATGATGATGATATGATAATGAACCAAACTAGGTATGCCATAAAAGTGTCCAATAAAAAATTAAATTAAATTTAATAATAAAAAAAAAAAAAAGAATTATATGAATTTATTATGATTTAAATGCAAAAATTAAAATAAAAGAATAAAATAATTATACAAATAACAGATTTGTTCATATATATATATATATATGTATGCATATAGTATGCCTGGGACCATGATTAATTTTATAAAATAAAAAAAAGAATAAAGAAAACAATAAATTGCACAAAATAGTAAAAATAAAGTTGAATGATTAAATGACGCTGATGATGTTAAACTCATATAAACATAAATTTATGATTAAAATAAATTACAATAAATGGAAAAAAAAACTCAAAACTGTTTAGAAAATTAAAGAAAAATAATTTTATTTTAAGTTCAATTAATTTTTATTAAAAATTTATTTCAAAATAATAAAAGAAATTGTATTTAAAAACAACAACAACAACAACAACAAGTAATTATGAGCGTCAATTAAATAATTAATAAAATAATTTCATATGTAAGTTTAGTACAAGGAAAAATATTGTATTTGTGTATTTAAAATATTTTTAATAAGTTCAGTTTTTTTTCTCATTTATTTGGCTTTTGAAGAATTGAATAATATTAAAAAAAAAAAATGAAATTACACACTAGTGTAGAAAAGTACTTAACCCTTTCAGTCACTTATCCCTTATATGGGACAAATTTTTTTTCAAATTTTAAATTATTATCTGATCTGATCATATCAGGTAAAAGCTTTATAACTGTTTTTAAAGCTTTATTTTTCTGCTTTAAGCAACAGCTGATTTTATCAGTTCAGCTCTTTACTTTTATTAGTATCACGTGTTTTTGTGAGTTGATCTTTTTCGTGTAATAATTTTCCTTTTTGCTATCATAAAATTTATAATTTTTTGTTGTGTAAAGATGTGATCGAAAAAAATATGTGAGTATTGTATGGTTGTTTATAAATAGTTTTGTGGAATTGCAATGAGAAATAGTGTTTTTGAATAAGCAGCAGTCATAAAAATAACCATGTCCCTTATATGGGACAAAAGTACTCTGTGTACAAGATGATTGGAATTTGCGCGCGAAATTTTCATTGCAATTTCGTATGAAAAGTTTTAAATTTTCATAAAAAAAAAAACACAATTATAGAAACTATGGGGCAAAAAACCTTGGCATATGATGAAATATGCGAAATATTGAGACTATCATCTGACGTAGAGGACGACTACTCTGATGATGAAGTTGATAAGTTGGATTTTGTTGTAAAAGAAGTGAAAGATGCTGAGACATATTTAAAATCTCAGAAAATTGCCATTGAGGTTGATACTGACGACGAGGATGGATACGCAGTGGAAGAAGATAAAGAGACTTCTTCCAGACTAGACGAATTTAGTGGAATTAATATTACAAAAAAAAAAAAGAAAATGATCTGGCTAACTAGGCTGCAAGTGGATTTCATAGCGGAAAACACTAAAGGAATTATAAATCGAATCAGTTAGATCGACTCTACAAAGTGAGACCAGCAATTGAATCTTTCAGACGTCATATACAAACCTTGGCTTTAGAAGAAAATTTATGCATTGATGCGCAGATGATTGCATTTAAGGTTGTCCTTTTTGCAAAGCAGTATATAAAAGACAAGCCGTGGCCCTGGGGCATAAAGGTATATTTTTTTATTTTTTAACCACTAATTTAGATCACATATTGTGTACAAATATTGGATCGGAATCAACAATTGTATGTGAATAAGCAAAACGTATTCCACAAGATAAAGGCTACAAGTTATATTTTGATAACTACTTTCCTTCCTTAAAACTTTTCGAGATACTTTTACATAAAGGTATTCTAGCAGCAGGAACTGTACGAGTAAACAGATTTGGAACTCTCTCATTGCCTGAGCAAAAAATAATGGCTAAAAGAGGACGAGGATCATCTGCGTAATGTTTTAGTGACAATTGGAAAGTCATACATACTAGATGGTATGACAACAAGATAGTCAATCTTGCATCAAACTTTTTAGGTATTGGCACGAAGGACAAAGCCATGCGATGGGATAAAACATTGCATAAGTTATAGAAGGAGACAGACCAGAAGTTTTTCGCTTGTACAACGAAAATATGAGTTGTGTTGACCTTCTAGATCAAATGTTACAGTATTACAGAATAAATATTCGAACCAAAAAGTGGACTCTTCTGGTAATGCAGCATTTTGTTGATCTTGCTTTGGTTCCAGCTTGGATGGAGTACAGGAAAGATTGTATTGAGTTAAAGATCCAACCAAAAGATATTTAACATTCTTTACACTTTCGAGTGTCCTCGCAAACGAAACACCAAATTCTCGTGGAAGAACTCGTTTGCCTAGATCGATGTCATATTAATCTACACCAGATCGTTCCATAAACTTAGTAGAAACGCAATCATAATTTGGCCCTGAAAAAAGATATTTTTTTAATATTTATAAAATTCATGTCAACATACTCAGAGTAATTTTGCCCCATATAAGGGGCACCACCTGTAGGCCACGTGAAAAGAGCTACCTGAAATCTGATTTGTGATCATCGTT